>BSBM01000547.1:4023750-5370000 GCA_027924585.1 Larix kaempferi
GGAGGCTCAAACCCCCTGATTTATAGGCTTGAACCTGAAGGAACCTCCAACTACCTAATTACCAACACCAACAGGAAGGAGGGACCAACACCCTGATTTATAGGATCCAACCTGAAGGAATCTCCAATGCCCTGTCCTTTCCATGTCCTGCCACCTTGATATGAAAGTGAAATATATTATTTTGTTGTCTACTGATTTCCACACACAACTTCATACATTTTCTACTTGTTTATTTACTTTTCTTTGCGTGCTCCTACTATGTACTTCATCATTAGTTCTATTCAACTTTACTCACTTTATATGATGCTTCAGTATTTCATACTGGTTCTCATGCTTCATATTCATTCTATGCATTGTTCATCATACTATTATGTTTCTGCATGCATGTATACTCAACCGATTATGTTGATCATCTATTGTACTAGTATTATGTCCTTGTACACTTTATTTTTTGGTGTATCATACCGTGCATCATTTGTTGTAGTTCTCTTATGTTCTTGTGCACTTGGATCTCTTCTATATCATATATTTTCATATCAACAAGCCATTGATACCCTAATAATTTGAAGCTTGCAAATTAAGAATATTAGTCCATGCCTTCTTCCAAGCTTACTTTTCATCCACAAAATTCATTCTTATTTATAGTCAACTTGTTCAAACAATGTGTCCATAAGTTGTACTTATCTAAATGGTAACACTCCATCTTCCTTTATTTTTAGACAAGCTTACCAAGAATCTACTACTTGTCTTAACCCATGCCAATGTGGTATTGTGAGTTTGTGGGTCCCGGATACACTAGCTCATTGGCATAGTGGGAGTTGTGAACTTAAGGACCATCACTAGGTGAGTATTACATACTAGAGTACCATTACTTGGTGGGTCCTTCTCACTTTCTACACTTAGACATATATGTTTGATATATTTATTCAAACTGGTGTAGAGATACTAAGTCCTCTTTGACATCAACTTTGGAGTACCATGACTAGGTGGGATTTAGGTTTTCTTCACCCATTTTTATGTCCTTCTTCAAATTGACACATATTAGACACTAAGTACGCTTTGACATCAAGGACAACCAAAATTAAATAATCTCCCCCTTTGGCATTGATGTCACCATCTTATGAAGTTGTGCTCCTCCTGATCATGAATTTCTCTATTCTTCTTGCACATAATACAATCCTCCCCATAGGTTCATTCTAGTTTGATCCTTCACTTTGGAATGCACCCTTTGATCAATACGTATTTTCTATTTTTAATTTATTAATGCTTATTGCACAATTCTCTATCATTGATACATGCTTCATGGTATCTCCCCCGCTTTGAGATCAATGACAAAAGGGATACTCCCATGTCTTCCTATTGTATTCCCTTTTATTTTCTTGATGTTGATGTGCCGCACTCATTTTCCCTGCAACATGTACATATTGTTTCTATAGTTGTTACAATTGTAGTTACTATAGGTATGCTATCCCTATGTAGTTTTAAATTTCCTTTCACCTTGATTTGTCGAGTGTTGTATTGATTCAATCTCTTGTATCAATGTTGCATTATGAAATTGCATGTTTGGCTACTTCTATATGATTCCTTTTCTTCATGTCGTCTAATCCTTTTTGTGGATATTCTTATATCATTTAATCTTAGCATATCTCCTTATCACTCTCCCCATGAACTCATGCTATTCTTCCTATCACATTTAAACTCTTCTATCAATGTTGTGTTACAAACTTGTGTTGGATACAAATTCTTTGTCTATTTGTCTTTGCGCTCATAGTTCTAACTTAGGATATCAATTTCATGCTTCTCATTCCTTTGATTTGATTGCTCCAGACTCATTTCACGTCAACCATTTGATCCTGCCACTCCTTTATGATCTTCTAATATTTCATCGGGACACATTTGGGTATCATAAATGTATTGCTACCTTGCTTATCACACTTTTCAACCACTCCTTGATGTAAATAATACTGATTTTACATTTAAGACACCTAAAATGTGCGAAAATATTTTGGTATGTCATTTATGACTCATGTATGTGCACTATTTAGTAGGATTTTTTCCTTGAGTGTTGTCTTCTTAATTTAATTCGACAAGAATTGTTGGGAAATTTATGTTGTCCATCATGATTATAATTAAATTCGATGTCCATTCATCTTGCTTTTGGCCATGCTATTATGAATGCAATTGATTTCATTGTCCTCTATTTTGCTTCGAGGTGTGCAACTTGGTGATCTTTAGTTTATCTTCCAATCTATATATGGGCTACTCGCCATTCATAGAGTCACCGAGATTTCCTATATTTGATCATTGCTTTCTTGATTATGTCGCAATGGATGTCTCTCTTCAATAAGTCAATGGAGCTATTGGTAGGATTTCTGAGTTAGTCTAGTCCTAGTGACAAGAGCTCACATCCAATTTAGAGAGTCATGTGTCTTAGATTAATGAGGTGAATATAAGGGAGCGGTATGCCCAATATAAATTTAATCAGAGAAATGCTCATGAAATTGAGGTCTTGAAAGATCGATTTAGGTGCTTGGAGAAACAAAAGGAGTGAAAATTGACTCTTCTATAGAAGCTACAAATGATTCATAACCATATTGGACTTACCAAACAATTCCTACACAAACTTAAATTCTACCAACCTCTCCAGGTTTCCAGTTCTGAGAAGTCTTCACCAAACCTTGAGATTCGGTTATTTCTATATCCTTCCAACCATATCACAGAGCCATACCTATCGATCCATGTAACAGAGCTAGACCTCAAGCTTTGGATTTGATTTACATTTTGTAACTGTTGTATCTACCCAAGATATAAGGGAACATTTTGTATATGATACCTTTTGTACTGGAACTTCCTTTTTATATAATATAAACCAATTCACACAACAATCACATGAGTTTATTTCTTTTGTGATGTATTTTGGTTTATCCTAGCAATGCAACACTTGCACAAAGTGTTAGTCATTCTTCTTGTCTTCCTTTTCTGTGACATCAGCGAAACTTCTTATTGCGATAGTTATATTGATGCTGAAAACAATACTTGAGACTTAATATATCATAGGACGCTAATACATGAACATGATCATGTGATCTTTGGACAAACTATTTCAGTTTCCTTGAATCCACATAGCATTTTGAACTCAAGGGTCTTATTTTTACACTTTGGGAGTCATCAAAGTAAGAAGGAATTGTATATTTCCATAAGAGTATTTTTATTATTACCATCAATTGCATAGACCTATGAACATTTCCTTACCCATTTTTGTCTTCACATGGGTGTTTGTTGATTCCTTACAAAACTATTCTTACTTCTTTCAGAATGTTCACTATTAATGTTTAACTGTTCTGTTAGAATTTGGAAATTTTGAGCTTTGTGCCAAAATCCATCACAAGCATAGAACCTTATGGTATAATAATACTTCGTAGTCTGACCATAATAATTACATCTTAAGCATATTTGTGAATTAAACATTCTTTTATAGAAAGGAACTTTGTAATAATTATCATACCTGAGTTGATTTTGCTTAGATGGCCCAGCTTGTTGATTCACAACTAGAACATGCTTGATGTTGCATAATTTTTTTGTTGTATTGTAGCCAAGCCCATATTTGTCTTTTGTTGACATTTGGGTATTTAGTATCTCATCTAAAATTAATAAGTTGTTCTTAAATTCATTTTCCACTTTCATATCGGATGGATTTTTGTCATCGTGTGGATCAACGCAATCTTGAGTTTTGTTCTCAAACCCTTTTATTTCAAAAGAACACTTCCTTAGACTCCTCAGATGTTTTTCTTCTTTTCTTACTTTAGCTAGTTGTATTGTCGGCAACTCATTTCCTTTTTTTTTTCTTCCATTGATGCTTCCAATAAGAACTTATTTTCTTCAAGCTTCTCAATTGTATTCTATGTGCAAACTAGTTGTTTCTTAAGTTCTATGTTTTCATTTTTTGCCTCTTTGTCCATAAGTTCTTTTTCAGTTCTTTTGGAATCGATTATTTTTTCAATTTTGAGAAACTAATACTTTTGTAGATCCAAGGATTCTTGATATTTCTATAGGATAATCTTCAAAGATTGATTTTCCTTTCTTAATTTTCTTAGTTCATCCAAATCAATTAATTCACCCTCACAAACAAATTTTGTATTTTCTTCATTCTCATAATCAAAGATTTCTTATTTTCTGTGATAATTATTCTTGTGAGGAAAATCATAATATTATGAACATGAATTTGAGGATGAAAATAAAATTCCATTGTAGACATATTTGTTGAGAGTATCTGTACTAGGATCTGGTTGTTTTTCAGAAGACTTATTTACGACTTTTTCCTTACTGTATGATTTCTTCTTGATAAAAGAGCATCAGTTATTCTTTTCTTCTGGGCCTTTATATTCAATATCTTTGACCATTTCCATAAAGAGCACCTCTCTTGGACTATCTTCATCAAATGAACTATTGTCCTCTCTTGGATACAAACTCTTCTTCATTTTATGTTCATCGCTAGTTTGTTGGTGTGACTTTATTATTTCTCTATAATTAAGATCATCTTCAATGTGACTATCCTTGGAGTCCTTGTAGGGACACTTTGAGGTAATGTGTCCTACTCAACAGCATTTAAAACATTTGAAGGGTAACTTACCTTTGTATTTTCCCCGAACTCTTTTGAGATTCTTCACAAAATTGGCTTTCTCATCATCTGATCCATAAAAAAAAAATTGTTGGATAGTTCCCTACTTCCACTTGTCTTCTAGGACGCCTTGAATGTGGCTTCTTTTCTTGTATCATTTTATTTTTCAATCCTCATCTCATATGCTGTAATAATTCCATGAAGTTCATCCATCTTTAATTTTTCCAGTTCACATCGATCCTCCAAGACTGATACCTTGGGATCAAATATTGTTGGAAAATACCTTAATTCCTTTTGCACAACTACATCTTCATAAATTGGTGCCCCAAGTCCTCTGATTACATTGAAAATCTCACTCACTCAAAGCATATAGGATGCAATGTTTTCTTCTTCCTTCATTTTGAGGGTTTCAAACTATCTTGAGAAAGTTTGCGGTTTTTCTTTCCTGATTTTTTAATCTCCTTCATAAATGTTCTTGATTTTGTCCCATACCTCCTTTGTTGGTGTACACTACATAACCTTGGTGAATTTTGAGTTAGTTAATCCACACGGTATTTTGTTTCTGGCCCTTACATTACATTCATACTATCTCCTTTCAGTTACATCTAATGGAGGACTATTGGGAACTCTGTAACCACTTAGGAAATATTTCCATACATTAGCTCCAAATGATTGTAAATACCCCTCCATTCTTTTGCTCCAAAAGGTGTAGTTAGACCCATCGAATCTTGGTGCTTTATTTGTGGAGATCCCCTCTTGCCTATCCATTTATGTGTACTGATATTTATCTTCCAGTTGTTAAACTATTACTAAAGAACCTCTCTTTGATACAAATTTTTGGAATTATTAATGATACTGAGAGGGGGGGGTGAATAATTATCATGCGCAAATTAAAAGTTTTTCACTTTTCCCAATATCAAACATTATATCATGTATGCATTAACCATAAACAATGTTATTCATCATCACATAAACCATATAGATTGCATAATATATTTAACGTGGAAACTCAAATGGGATAAAACCATAGAATTATTTAATATATATTAAAATATTACATTCATAGCAAGCACCAACTTGCAATATTCTCCAGCACCAACTGGAAGGAGGCTCCAACCCCATGATTTATAGTATCCAACCTAAATGAATCTCAAACTATCTGATTTACCAACACGAACTGGAAGGAGGAACCAACCCCCTGATTTAAATGCTCCAACCTTAAGGAAGATACAAATCCCTATCCTTGCCCTATCCTTCTACCCTGATATGCAAGTGAAAGATCTTCTTTTGTTGTCTATTCATTTTATGCACACAAATTCAGACTTGTTCTGCTTGCTACTTTAATTTTCTTTATCTGCTCCAGCTATGTACTCCATCATTCGTTCTTCTTATCTTTAATCACTGTATATTCTTCTTCAGTATTTCATATTGGTTCTCATGGTTCATACTCATTCTGTGCATTGTTCAACATACTGTTATGTTTTTGTGCACATGCATATTCAACTAATTTTGTTCATCATCTGTTGTACTACTCTTTTGTCCTTGGACTCTTGGTTCTTAGTTGTATCATACTACGCATCATATTTTATACTTCTCTTCTATTCTTGTGCACTTGGCTCTCTACTGTATCATCTTCTTTCGGATCAACGATCCATTGATACCCCAATAATTTGAATCTTTCCAATTCAAAATATTACTCCATACTTTCTTCCAATCTTACTTTTCATCCACAAACTTCACTTTGATTTATACTCAACTTGTTCAAACAATGTGTCCATAAGTTGGACTTCTCTAAACATTAACACCTCTTATTCCTTTCTTTTCAAAAAATATTACCAAGCATCTCCCACTTTTCTTAACCTATGTTGATGAGGTATGACGACTTTGTGGGTCATGCACACACTAGTTCATTGGATTGGTGGACTTGCACACTTGGGGACCATCACTAAGTGATTATTGCATACTAGAGTACCATTACTTGGTGGGCCTTACGCACTTACAAGAATTGCGCATATATTTTTGATATATTTATTAAAACTGGCATATAGTCCTCTTTGACATCAACTTTGGAATAGCATGACTAGGTGGTATTTAGCTCTTGCAAACTTAATTTTATTCACTTATTCAAACTGGCACATAGACACTAAGTCCACTTTGAAATTCATGAAAACCACGGTTCAACACTTAGTTGAAGAAAATTCAAGGTTCGAGAAGAGCATTGAAGAAAGTGAAAGCATTGTGCTAGGAAAAAGTAAATTATAGAAAAGGCTAATATCTATGCAGATAAAAACTCACACCAAGGAAAATATTACAAAGGAAGCATTCATGGTCAGTGTGATTCAAGAAAGAATGGAAACTTAGAAGTTACATAAAAAAATAGGACCATTTCCTCCCAAGTACCAAAGTTTATTTTTCGATTATGGTTTTCCATGTAACAATTTTGGACACAAGGCTAGAGATTGCAAACTTATGGAGGAAATGATCAAGAAAGAAATGGGGGTGTCAACATGAACTACAATGTTGAATGCTACATCTTCCACAATTATGAAGACATGGCCATATATTGTAGAAGTATAATGAACCATAATATTGAATGTTACAAATACCACATCTTTGGACACAAAGATCATGAATGCAAAATCATGATGGAGGCTTACATGAAAGAAAAATATTATTCCAAAGTATGGAAGAAGAAGTTAGAACAAGAGAAAGAAGAAGCTTGTGGGTTGGTCGTCTCTATAGCAAATGAAAGTTCAAAGGTGAGGACAAGAAACCAAAGCAGTTCGCTTATCTTAAAGACGGGTAGTATATTGAATAAAAGGATAACATATCCAAGAATTGAAGGCATAAAGGAATTTGTATTACATACTGAAGATGTGAAGGAGAAAATGGTTAATATAAAAGTATCAAAGGACATACTTGCATGAGTTGGTAATTCAAGTAATAAAAATGAATCAACAAGCAAAAATAAAAGTGTCGAGTTTATAGATGATGATCCTGAAGCAAAGTAGCATTATATATTGTTCTTAACAATCTCGCATAAAAACTCCAAGTAATATGGATAATCTTGAGGGGTTGGCACAAGGTCGGTCCCCGTAAGGACTTATTGCTTAACAAAACACACGACAAACATGATGCTTACATAGACTTGGTGTAAAACATGATTCCAAAATTTGGCTTCTATTACTTCAAATCAATTACAATCCAAATTACAATGCAAAATAACTAATCTAGTCAACCACAGCCTTATACAATATACAAAAGTAAAATGTGTGTTCTCTCTGTGTGTGATCTTCACCTTCTCACAGCCTCTGTTGAATGCAAGTGCTCGCTGAGCTATGGATCTGATCTCTCGTCTCTCCTCGATCCTTTTTTGAATGAATTGATCCCCTCTCCTATGTCTGTGCAATAGTATTCTACCCTCCTCTACTGTTCATCTCGAGGTCCACTCCATTCCCTGAGACACTCTTCATTTGTCCACCAAATCCTCCAGATCCTGCAAACCTACAGTTGTCAGCTGTTAAGTTTAGCCTAAATTCACAAGCAAGATCACTAAAAGAAACACAATCACAATATAGACAAAGATTTACCCTGGGAAACCCTCATGGGGTTGGAAACCCAACAAAGCTTCCCTCAATATAGATAATCAACCCAATACAAAGTGTAGTTCTCAACAAGAGCTCCTTCTCCTCCTATGCAAACCTCTCTCTCTCCTATGTGAAATACACAAGTGAGTGAATGAATGAGATAAATGAGGAACAACCTCCTCTATTTATACTCATGTTCTAACTGAGTTTTCACCCTATGGGGCCAACCTCTCCTAAGAGAGTCTAATAACCCCTAAACAGCTAACTCAGGGCCAACCTCACATGGGAAATCTAATAACCCTAGTTACCACAATCTATCGGAGGAATAAAAATCTCTGGAATAATAAAATACAACCATAATATTCTTAGAAGTTACAATATTTCAACACTCCCCCTTAACGATAAGGATACTATAACAACATCTGCAGGAGCAAGGAGTCATCAACTACATGATACATCTATAAAACATTGGAAGCTTTCTTTATCATCAGTAGCTCATTCAGTTATTGGAACATAGTCAATACTAGAACAACACCATCATCACTATTGATTCTTCATCTTCTGCAGCACTCGATCAGCTACAACATCATCATCATCATCTAGATCACTCAATCAATAGCCTCATCGTATGGATCTACTGATCAACATCATCGCCATCTATATCATCACGATCAACATCATTGTCATCTAGACCATCACGATCAACATCATCGTCATCTGGACCATCACAATCAACAACACCGTGATCTAGACCATCACAATCAACATCATCTTCATCTAGACCATCACGATCAACAACATCATCATCTAGATCATCACGATCAAAAGCAAGATCCTCTCGATCAACAACATCAACATGGAAGCATACTTTGCAATGTACAAAATCCTATTACGGGATGATCAATCCCTCTCACTTTAAGACATATCTCATGTCTATGGACAATGAAATCCAAATCAACTTATATGATGATCAATCGTTATCACTTTAAAACATCTCTCATGTCTATGGATGATGCAATCCAGATCAACTTACAAGATGATTAATCCTTATCACTTTAAGACATCTCTCACCATGTCTAGGGATGATGCAATTGCGAATCGACTTACAGGATGATTAGTCCTTATCACTTTAGGACATGAGTCCAAGGATGTTGCAATCGTGATCCACTTATGGGATGATCAATCCCTATCACTTTAGGACATGATTCCAAGGATGATGCAATTCGGATCCACTTACAGGATGATCAATCCCTATCACTTTAGGACATGTGTCCAAGGATGATGCAATCCTGATCTACTTACGGGATGATCAATCCCTATCACTTTAGGACATGTGTCCAAGGATGATGCAATCCTGATCTACTTATGGGATGATCAATCCCTATCACTTTAGGAAATGTGTCCAAGGATGATGCAATCCTGATCTACTTACAAGATGATCAATCCCTATCACTTTAGGACATGAGTCCAAGGATGATGCAATCCCAATTTTTTCTCTTAAGACAAAGTCTAAGTACCACTACATTGACCTCATCGTCGGAACATGTAACCTCATCATCAACCTCATCATCGAAACAAGTAACCTCAGCATCGACACATGTATCGTCATCATCGATATAGTATCCACATCATCGATACAGTATCCACATCAATACAGGTGTCCTCATCATTGACCTTACCGTCAATATAGGAAATCTCATCATCGATACAGGTATCCACATTGATACCAGTATCCAAATATCATCATCGACCATATCACCCCCTCTTTTGAGGAGGGTCCTTTTGAACTACACAAAGCTTGTCTCAGAAATACTCAAACTTTACTTGAGACAGAGGTTTGGTCAATATATAAGCAACTTGTTCATCAGTGCTCACATAATCGAGCTTGATAGCTCCTTTCTACACCATATCTAGTATATAGAAATATCCGATCTCTATGTGCTTTGACTTATCATGGAATGCTAGATTCTCTGTCATCTTGATACAACTCTGGTTGTCACACAGGATCATAGTAGGGTCCATCTCTAGGTCAAACAATCTTGATAACAGCTTCCGAAGCCATACTGCTTCACAACTAGCAAAGAAGGCAGCTATATATTCTGCTTCAGCTGTGCTAAGAGCCACACTTGACTGCTTCCTACTGAACCACAATATCATGGCAGATCCTAGACAATAATATCCACCTGATGTACTCTTCCTATCTGATACACTTCCTGCCCAATCAGCATCTGTGTAGCCGTACAATCTAAAGTCATGATCTCCATGATAACATATACCAAAATCTATCGTACCCTTTAGGTACCTCATAATATGCTTTGCAGCTATCAGGTTAAATCGTCTAGGTACCACTAGATACTGACTCAAGGTGTTCATCGTAAAGCATATATCTGGCCTAGTATTCGTTATATATATTAATGAGCCAATAATCTATCTGTACAGAGTCACATCCACTAACTTTGAAGAGTCATAAGCTAATAACTTCAAGTTGGAATCCATGGGAGTGGCCATGGCTTTGCATTCCAACATATCGAATCTTTTCAAGATTTCCACAACATACTTTCCCTGGTTGAGAAAGATTCCTTCTGGGCCTTTCCATACTTCCAGATGTAGGAAGTAATGCATCAATCTGAGATATTTCATCTCAAACTCTAAAGAGAGCTTCTTCTTGCACTCGATAATCTATTTCTCATTTCCTGTTAGAAATAGATCATCCACATAAAGCAACAATATGACAGGTTCATCATTCATAACCTTGAGATAAAGATTAGGATCAACTTTACTTTTGGTAAAGCCCAAGCTTGTCAAGAAACTGTCAATTCTTCCATACAAATCTCTAGGAGCTTGCTTCAACCCATACAAAGCCTTCTTCAGTTTGCACACATGGGTTCTTCCATTTTCCACCTCAAATCCTTGTGGTTGTTCTATGTACACTTGCTCCTCAATCACACCACTCAGGAAAGCTATCTTTACATCCATCTGGTGTAATTCCCACTTCATCATGGATGCAAGTGCCATGATGGTTCTAATGGAAGTGTACCTTGAAACTGGTGCAAATGTCTCTTCATAGTCAATTCCCTCTTTCTGAGAGAATCCTATGGCCACAAACCTTGCCTTATATTTTTCAATGCTACCATCTGCAACATGCTTTATTTTGTATATCCATTTGGAGGATACTATACTTTTGTCTTTTGCTTTGGGAACTATATCCCAAACATCATTATTCATTATTGACTGGTACTCCTCAGTCATTGCATCTACCCACTCTTTCTTATGAGAATCCTCTTCATAACTAGTGGGTTCTTGATCTACAAGATCATGCATCAAACCCATATAGTTGGAAAATGACTTTGGTTTCTTGCTCACTTTGGTGGAGCCTTTAGGAGCTCCATACTTTTATGCTCCTAGTATAATATCTCTTGCCCACGCTGGCTTTCTTTTTCTTGATATGTTTGTGATAGGGGGTTCTTGTGGTTCTATCATGTCATGGTCTTCAGGTGTTACAACTTCAGGAATGCG
The DNA here is from genome assembly GCA_027924585.1 of Larix kaempferi. Lineage (NCBI taxonomy): Eukaryota > Viridiplantae > Streptophyta > Pinopsida > Pinales > Pinaceae > Larix > Larix kaempferi. Next base: position 4,035,472 of record BSBM01000547.1, read on the forward strand.
TACAGTCTCTGCATTTCTAGAAGGTGCATCTTCTTCATATACTTCTTCATACTACCACTTCCTAGATCTCTTGAGAGCTACTTCTTCATCAAATGTCACATCCCTACTTATTTCCATATGATGGAAACCTGGGATGTAAATTCTGAACGCTTTGGATGCTTCACAATATCCAACAAATATTCCCTTCTTCCCAGAAGGATCCATCTTGGTCCTCTTTTCTTTTGGAATGTGAATGTATACTAGGCATCCAAATATCTTGAGGTGATTTACCTCAGGTCTCTTTTCTGTGAACACTTCTTCTGGGATTTTGAAATCAAGAGCACTATGAGATAGTCTATTCTGCACATAGACTGTTGTCCTAGCTGCTTCAACCCATAGATACATAGGTAGGTCTTGATCATGTATCATTGTCTTTACTGCTTCCATAATAGTTCTATTCTTTCTTCCCTCAACACCATTTTGTTGAGGATTGTAGGGAGTGGTTAGTTCCCTCTTGATTCCATCTTCTTTAAAAAAGTCTTTGAAATCCTTTGAAGTATATTCTCCGCCATTATCTGTCCTGAGTATTTTGATCTTCTTTTCTAAATGATTTTCTATCAAGGCTTTGAACTCCTTGAACTTTCCAAAGACTTCATTCTTTCCTTTTAGAAATTATATCCAAGTCTTTCTTGAATAGTCATCAATAAATGTAAGGTAGTATTCATACCCACTCAAGGATGTGGAGGGCATTGGTCCACATAAATCTTAGTGAAGCAATTCCAAAGTACTCTTAGTCTTTGTTTCACTCTTTGGAAATGGGTTCTTGATATTCTTCCCTTTTGCACATCCTTTGCATGTGCCATTTTGGTCAATATTTAAGTCTGGTAGTCCTATAACTACCTTGCTCACATGAGGTAGTGCTTTGTAGTTAATGTGAGAAAGCCTCCCATGCCATAGCTCATTTGGGCTAGTGGCTTCATGTACAAGGGAAGCTTCTGGATGGCCCTTGAGTTTGTATAGACCTCCTTCCTATTCACCAATAACAATTGCATCCTCAATTGATTTTCCCTTGGGCCACATGAGTACTTGCCCATCTATGAATGTAACCCTAAAGCCTCTCTTATCTAAAGCTGAGATAGAGAGTAAGTTCTTCTTCAAACCTGGTACATATAAGATCTCCTTCATCTTCAGTGGGGTTCCAAAATCAAGCTTGTAACTTGCTTCACCAACTCCCTTGATGGGATATTGATAGTCATCTCCTAGCGATACCTTCTGTGGAGAGGTCTTCTCTTCAAGTTTTGAAAGAGTCTTCTTTTGACCTGTCATGTGCTTTGAAGCACCACTATCAATGAGCCACGTATCTTCTCCAAGTGTTACTGCCCCAAAGAGTGCAGAGAATAGAACATACTCCTCTACATCTTCTTCTTCTTCTACTTCAGATCTTTTCTTTTGAGTGCTTTCCTCCTCTTCTTCTTCACTATCATCTTCTTCTAGATGAGCTTGATGTCTTTTGTGGTGAAAACCCTTTTTCTTCTTTAGAAGACAATCCTTAGCAATGTGTCCTATTTTGTGACAAGTAAAACATTGGAATGTGGAGTAATCTCTTCTTTGATTAGTTCCTCTTTTCTTTTGAAATCTTTGTGGACTATGAGACTCCTTGTGACTATCCTTCTTGAAGTAGGATTGATTCCTTCTTCTCTTGGTGTGGGTGGCCAAATCTTGGTCATCTTCTTTGAGCAAGGCTTCTCTGTTGGCAACCCTAGCTTCTTCTTGAATGCAATCCTCCCATACCACATCAAACTTCATACTTTGTTTTCTGGCATACATAGTTTGGATGAATGACTCCCAAGATCTAGTGAAACCATTTAGAGCAGTCATGACTAGTTCATCTTCATGAAGGGTGTCTCCAGTAGCATCTAGTTGTTCCTTGAACTGGGAGACCCTTGAGAAATAGTCTTGAATAGATTATCCTTTATTCATCTTGGTGCTCTTCAATTGAGCTCTTAGGTTCATCTTCTTATTTATGTTCTTTCCCTCATACATTTTGGAAAGGGCATCATACATTTCCTTTGGAGTCTTCATGGATTCCACTTGGGGAATCAAGTGGTCCTTAATAGAATCAACAATGATTCTCTTTGCCCTAATCAAGTCCTTCCTATACTTCTCTTTGGCTTCATCTTGCTCAGGTTCTGCAAGCTCATCTTTGATATATTGGGCAAGATCATTCTCTTCAAGAATGAGACCAATCCTACATTTCCAAGCCCAGAAATTCTCTATACCTTCTAACTTGTCTTCAAGCTTAGTGCTTGGAGCCATCTTATCCAGAGGGTCATAGAGATAAGAGATAGAATAACACTTACCACGAGATGAGATTGATTGAATTGAGAATACTGGTGAACTCTGCTTTTGGAAACTTCAGCTTTTCACCTTCTAGATCTGCAAGAGAATTTCTGGTTTTCTAGTCTTCACTTTTATGGTTTACTAGTGCACAAGTTCGCAGCTTTTCTAGTTGACTGGTACACAGGTGCGCACTTTTCCTGGTTTACTGGTTTTCTGGTCCAGAATTCAAACTATGGTTTGACAAAGCCCAGGGTTATACCCACTCAAAAAAATCGATCTAGGGATCAAAAATTCAATTTTGAGGAGGACAATCCAGCCATACAATCAGAATCCAAAAATTCCAACTTTTGTAGAAACCCTAATTTTCACTGGAGGAGGAGAGAGAGGTATTTTCACATTGTGAAAGATGTCCTATTGAGGCTAGCTCTGATACCATGTTAAGTTTAGACTAAATTCACAAGTAAGATCACTGAAAAAAATACAATCACAAGATATACAAAGATTTACCCTACGAAACCCTCATGGGGTAGAAAACCAAACAAAGCTTTCTTCAATATAGATAATCAACTCAATACAAAGTGTAGTCTTCAACAAGAGCTCCTTCTCCTCCTATGCAGACCTATCTCTCTCCTATGCGCAATACACAAGTGAGTGAATGAATGAGATAAATGAGGAACAACCTCCTCTATTTATACTCATGTTCTAACTGACTTTTCACCCTATGGGGCCGACCTCTCCTAAGATAGTCTAATAACCCCTAAACAACTAACTCACGGACGACCTCACATGGGAGATCTAATAACCCTAGTTACCACAATTTATCGAAGGAATAAACATCTTCGGATATACAATAGGGTCTCCTCGGAGGAATGGAACATCTCCAGAATAATAAAATACAAATATAATATTATTAGAAGTTACAATATTTCAACATCAGTGCCCTCTGTCATGCTGCACAAACTCTTCCTGTGGTGACATCTGTCATGATCCAAACCACCTTCATACTGCTCATAACTTCCTTAACAACACTAAACAACTACCAAGTACTTTTCCTTGACTTCTGAACTTCTCTGACACTGCTACAGTAGTCTACCCCATCTCTTGGATCGACCATACTATCTTCGCCATCCTTTGAATTACCCATTGGCTTCACTTTTATTTTAAGGCTTCGCTAGTCCACCCCTTCCTCCATGCTTGGATTTCACCTCAACCTATCGGTGTCGTGATTCAACAACATGTTGACCTTCGATGCCTTCACTGCAACCCTGTCGTCTGTCGACTTCTAACATGTCAACTCTCAACCATTATCCCCTTCCGTTGATTGGATATCGACATCTTCCTACTTCACTTATTGACTTCGACAACCAATATTCCTTCACACCAGTGGTCATCGGCACTCCCCCTGGTCGACTTCTCATGTCGATCAAATTCAATTATTCTGCCTGTGTCCCGATGCTCCTACATCATAGATATTGGTGTTACCTTGGCATAGATCTTGATGATATCTTGGTATATTGTATGGTTATATTGAGATATATGCTGACAATTATCTGGAATATTGTATATAGTCTTAGCATATATCATAATGGCTATCTTGGTATAGTCCCTAGCTATTTTTCGCAATATGGGTAATCTCTTGGAATGTTCAATGATTTGGAAATGTATATGATGTACAATTTGATGATGAAAATGAAATTGATGTATGAATTTTTCTGAGTATAGATTTGTTGCATGTATAGGTTGATATAGTGTGAAAAATAATGAGATAATGTGACAATGATTGTGGAATTATGACATTAGCAGTGGCATTATGTCAGAGTCAGTGATTGTGGCATTAAGATAGAGATACAATGATTTTGAAAGGAATAGTGCTACAGGTTCAGAGACATAAATACAGGTACATGTTGATAGAGACATAGATATAGGTTGTAAAGATGATGATTGGTGCATTATTATAGAGATAGTTAATGTGACAGGTTGAAAGAGGTATTGATGCAGTGATATTGTTTGAGATAGAAGTTCATACAGCTACAACTTGACCAAGGAAGTGATACATGTATAGATTGACAAAGAAAATGATACATGTATAATTTTTAACAGTGATAGACTATTATTCTTATTTATATTGGGTTGGGATAATGGGGCAAGGACAGGTTGGAGGTTCTGACCCTAATTGGTCAGATCCTTCCTCCATTTGGTGTTGGTAAATAAGGGAGTTGGAGCTTCCTTTGGGATGGATCATGTAAATTAGGCAATTGGATCCTCCTTCGAGTTGGTGATAGTAAGTTAGGGATTTGGAGATTTCTCCAGGTTGTCTCATGTAAATCAGGGGATGGGTGTTGTAATGTCCCTTGTTAGGAATTTTATTAAATGTCAATTTTTCATTTTTTTCCCTAGTTAGACCTTTCACTAGTTTTGAGCTTCAGGTCCCCAAATTTCTCCAATTGCTCCCAAATATTCTGAGAAGGTGTATGGATGATGTTAGAACATAAATATGTTTTTTAGGGATTATTTTGTACCTTTACAATACTTTTGTAAATCCTCTTTCAATTATGGCCAATGTAGGGAACTTTACTAGTAATTTCCCTTTGAATAGTATTGATCTCTAGCTCTCAAATTGACTCGAAATGCCTTCAAATATTCAAGGAAGGTGTATTAATGATATTAGGACTTTAATATGATGTTCAGGGATGAGATATGTCCACCACAATAACTCTGCAAACTCTCTTAAGATTCTTGACCAAGTATGCAATTTTACTAGTAATTTGGGGTTCAAATCTGCCTGGGGCAAGTACTGAAAATGGCTTCCCAAATGACTCTAAACCCACTCAAATTTATGAAAAAAGGTAGGGGATGTCTCAAGGATTTTATTAATGTCCCAAATTAACTAGTACTTATTTATTAAGTCTGTTCCAAACCTCTCCCAAACAACAGCAAAAATCACTAGTTCGACCCTTGGGGAAATGGCACCAAATCTTCTCCAAATGTAAATAAACTGAGTAAAATGACTTCAAATTCTTGAGCACTGAACATGAAAATTGTATAACACATCAATAAAATTCCATTCATCAATAAACCATCATTATTTTACTTAACCATTCGAATCCATCAACATTACATTGGTTCACAGCAAGGTAGTGAGGAAATGGCACTGTTCTTTCATTAAAAATGAGATTTATACATTTCTACTTGAAATTTTGATTTGAAAATTTCTAGAGATGAATAAAAGAGTATTTAATTCATATTAAAAAATAAATGGGGCATTAGAATCTCCCCCAAAGAGTACAATAGCTCACCAAAAATGCCCTCCCTCAAGGATCAAGAATATGCCATCAAAATTGGAAATGGTTGAAGGAGTGAGATGCAATAGAAAAACCCATGAGATGACCTATAACTTACAACTACAAATAAAGACTCCATTAGAGATCCAAATTAAAGGTCTGAATGGCCTTTCCAATTACCAACTTGGATGGGAATCTTTCACCCTTGAAATTGGCTAAGGCAAGAAAATAGTCATCCACTAGCTCTCCCTCTTCTCAAATGCAATTGAAAATTGTACAAATGACCAAAAGCTTCTATTCTTATTTGTTCATGAATTTTATAAACTTCTAATGTCCTCCATGGGTCTAATTCCTTCCAAGAGACTCATGCCAACTCAATTTGAGAAGAGATTCCAAAGAATGCCAGTTGTACAACAATTCCTAGTTTCCCACTTCCACCAAATCACATGTGGAAGCATCTTAGCTGCCCTAACTCCCTTGAGCGCACTCTTGGAGTCTATTTTGAGCCCTAACATGTCATCTATGTCATATTTCAGCCTTCAGGTCTGATTTTTGTTATAGGTGTCATAGCATCTTCGTCATTGTTGTCATAGAGCTAGGGAATCTAGCCGAAGTCTCCCACTAGCTCCAAATTGCCTCTTTCTCTTCCACTGGAGTTTCTCTTCCTCTATATTTAGACCTTGGATGAGTCATGACATGAATAATACCTTTTTAACTCCCCCAAGTATTTACCATTCACCTTGAATTCGAATTGGTGAGAGAATGATTCCAAGTGTAGTGGGGAAATCTAGTCATATGTGGGTCCCACTTCCTCCATGTGCCTTCATGATCAAATTCCACTTTGATTTTCACTTGTATATATTTATTTAGCTCATTTATTAAATATTTATTCCATTCTAATGTTCAAACATCAATTATTATCCCCCTTATTCCAAATCCCAAAGCTTCCACCCAAAACCTAGGAAACTAGTAATTTTCCTCCTTGGCAATTATTTGACCCTTAACATCAATTTGACAAACTCTAATGAATATGGCCAATGTGATTAGGCCATTGTGACCCAATTCCAAATTTGGGACATGACAAATCCTCCCTTCCCAATATTTCTTGTCCTCAAGCAATTTCAAACATGGGTGTTGAAGAACTTGCTTTCTATATAATTCTTTGAAGTTGCCATTGAATTGCCCAACCTTGAGTCTTGATTTTCCATGAATATTTTAGAGAGGAACCACCATGTTTGCTACTGCACTACTATGATAAGAATCACTTTATTAAGTGGGAAATCCATATCCCATACTGCTTGTTTCCCAAAAAAATTTGAAACCAATGAGACAAAAATTATTCCAGGGTCCCATTGCTTGTACTGCACCCCAACAATTAGGAGTGCTCTCCAACCCATACCATCAGATAAGAGGATTCCTGGATCCCATTTTCTTGTATGCATTCTTCCAAACATCATGAGTACAAAATATATATCATTAAAGTACATAACAAGATAATGAAATTGTACATCAAGGAGGTGCTTCATCAAAGAATCACAAAAGTGCTTATACGTCCAAGCAAGTAGACCACCATTTTCCAAGTGCATAGAATCTTGAAGTGACCAATCAAATCTACTCCAATGACATAGGTGAAGATATCATGTCCTATAATGCTTCTCCAAAAGGATGTGATATGCATCAAAATATTTAGCCATGTATTCTTTCATCCAAGAAGTGAATGAAGAATCTCCGCTAAAATCTGAACCAAATAATGAGCAGAAAAAACAAGGAGACTTCAAATGACTCAAAGAAGTCTCACCCATACATCCCTGAATGTGAGAATAATAAAGATATAACAAAATATGTTGCTTCTAACAAAAATGTTCTCTAGTCATAAATCTATTCACCCAAGAGTTGGACAAAGTTCCTCCAACATCAAATGAATCAAGTGTTGAGCAAGAAAAACCATGAGTCCTCAAGTTACTCAAATGCATATCATAGGTGCATCCATGTAGATGTGCATCATCATCAAGTAACAAATGATGTTGCTGCAAATGTGAATAATAATGTGCTCCAACCATATCATCATAAAAAGTAAATCTAGGAGTTCCATACTCCTCATGTGGCACCATAAAAAAGAACCCTTTCACCCATTCTTCATTGAGAGTAATGCTACAAAACATGGAATTGTAAGATGTAGGAGAATTAACTAACTCACCCAAATGATCAAAAAGTGCAGAATTTTCATCATGGAAATGATCCATATGGTTAGTATCATGCAACTCCTTCAAAAGTGTGAAACCTTTGTTGTAGATTACTTCCAATGTAGAGGAATCATGCTCTTCTTTAAAAATTGCATAACCTTCATCAAGAGGCAATTCAAGCTCCTGTTCCACCACATCAAGTGTTTGGATCTCTTCAAGTTCATCTTCAAACACATTAAGCACATTCAAATTTCCACATTTCTCATGATACAGCATCTCACGAGAATCCTCCAAACAATCTACCATTTGGCAATCTTAAATATAGGAGGAAAAACAAGTATCTTGCAACTTTTCAAGAAGTTTCTAATTTTGAATTGTGAGCTTATGATTATCCTCATTATTCTTCAAGTATGCATCATGTAACAATTCATTAAGCTCAAAAAAATGGTTTCTATCAAAAAGTGAAGACATGAAATTACCTTTGATGTGGCACATTACTCTTTGAATCTTCTCCATGTCTTCGAGGAAGGATGTTTCCTCCCATGAAGTAGCTATCCAACAAGAATTTGACACCAATTCTTGAGTTTCATGGAGAATGCTGATGGACTCTTGGATCTTCTTTTCATTCATCTTTAAGGATCCTTCAAGAAAATGAGGCTCTTGCAAATGAACCTCCTCATCTTCTTCATTTTTGCTTGGACCAACTTCATGAATCTCAAGTGGTGATGGGGAAGTTGATCTTGGTTCTTCTTCAACTGCTACAAGGTCTTCATTATCATGCTTAATGGAACTTGGGCTTGCAGCAACACTTTCAAAAGTGATCTCTATGTCACCGACATAGAGGTGTGAGCACCCATCAGAAGGTACTCCTTCATAGTTTAAGCATCCATCAGTAGATGCTCTTTGGTTCATGTCTAAGCTATAAACTGTCTCGAAATGATATTCCATATTTTCAATAGAATATTCTTCATGCTCTTGTGATGTCTCTTCATTTTTCTCCTTCAAGCAAGCTGATGCATTTTTCCCCTTGTTTTCCTTAGGATCAATATCTTTGGAATCTCTTTCTGAATAATTCCCAAAAGCTCTCCTCAAGTGGGACATCATTTCATGCACACATATATGATACTCACTCCAAGGTTTTTTACAACAAGGGCATAAACCTTTCTTTACTAACTCCACATCTTAATGTTTGGGCCTATTTGCAAAAATATGTTCAGCAAAGTACTCAAAAGACATGGTATTTTGTGTATTGTTTCTCCAAGCAAGATATTCTTAATATTTTTTATATTGTTGGGGCAAGGTTTTATATGTTGCTCTCCATATTTGGAACTCACTCATAGAATTATCCTTGGTTGGTGTGACACACTCATATTCATCATATTTAAATTCATAATAATACTCTTCATTTCTCTTGAAATTGTAAGAGGTGTTGCATGATGGCACCTCTTCCTCCTACCATTCACATTATGCTTCATATTGCTCATACGCATATGCATATTCCTCATAAGAATTGTACTGATAGGATTCATCATAATAGTAAGACATGGATGAAAATTATTCTTGAATTTATGTACCTAATACACAAGTGCAAGGACCATGATTTGATACTACTGTAATGTCCCTTGTTAGGAATTTTATTAAAATGGCAATTTTTCACTTTTTTTCCCTTATTAGACCTTTGACTAGTTTTGAGCTCTAGGTCCCCAAATTGCTCCAATTGCTCCCAAATATTTTGAGAAGGTATATGGATGATGTTAGAACATAAATATGTTTTTCAGGGATGCTTTTGGACCTTTAAAATACTTCTTCAAATCCTCTTTCAATTCTAGCCAATGTAGGGAACTTTACTAGTAATTTCCCTTTGACTAGTATTGGTCTCTAGGTCTCAAATTGACTCCAAATTCCCTCAAATATTCAAGGAAGGTGTATGAATTATATTAGTAATTGAATATGATGTTCATGTATGATATATGGGCACCAAAATACCTCTGCAAACTCTCATAAGATTCTGTACCAAGTATGCAATTTTACTAGTAATTTGGGGTTCAAATCCGCCTGGGGTAAGTACGGAAAATGGCGTCCCAAATGCCTCTAAACCCACTCAAATTTATGAAAATAGGTAGGTTATGTCTCAAGGATTTTATTAATGTCCCAAATGAACCATTCATTAGTTACTAATTCTGTTCCAAAACTCTCCCAAACAACAGCAAAAATCACTAGTTCGACCCTTGGGGAAATGGCACCAAATCTTCTCCAAATGCAAATAAAATGATTAAAAAGACTTCAAATTCTTGAGCACTGAAGATGAAACTTGTATAATACACCAATAAAATTCCATTCATCAATAAACCATAAGTATTTTACTTATCCATTCAAATCCATCAACATTACATTGGTTCATAACAAGGTAGTGGAAAAATGGCACTGTTCTTTCATTGAAAATGCGATTTATACATTTCTACTTGGAATTTTGACCTGAAACTTTCTGGAGATGAATAAAAGAGTATTTAATTCATATTAAAATATAAATGGGTCATTATAATCTCTCTTAAATAGTACAATAGCTCACCAAAAATTCCCTCCCTCAAGGATCAAGAATATGCCATCAAAAGTGGAAATGGTTGAACGAGTGAGCTGCAATAGAAGAAATGATAAGATTCCCTATAGCTTACAACTGAAAATAAAGACTCCATTAAAGCTACATATCAAAGTTCTGAATGGCCTTTCCAATTACCAACTTGGATGGGAATATTTCACCCTCGAAATTGGCCAGGGCAAGAAACTAGTCATCCAGTAGCTCTCCCTCTTCACAAATGCAATTGCAAATTCTACAAAGGATCAAAAGCTGCTATTATTATTTTTTCATGAATTTCATAAACTTATAATGTCCTCCATGGTTTGAATTCCTTACAAGAGACTCATGCCAACTCAAGTTGGGAAGAGATTCCAAAGAATGCCACTTGTACAACAATTCCTAGTTTCCCACTTCCACCAAATCACATGTGGAATCATCTTAGCTGCCCTAAATCCCTTGAGTGCCCTCTTGGAGTCTAGTGTTATTCTTAACATGTCATCTATGTCATATGTCAGCCTCCAGGTCTTATTTGTGTCATATGTGTCATAGCATCTTCATCATTGTTGTCATAGAGCTAGGGAATCTAGCCCAAGTGTCCCACTAGCTACAAATTGCCTCTTCCTCTTCCACTGGAGTTGCTCTTCCTCTATATTTCGACCTTGGATGAGTCATGCCATGAATAATACCTTTTGAACTCCCCAAATTATGTTACCATTGACCTTGAATTCGAATTGGTGAGAGAATGATGCCAAGTGTAGTGGGGAAATCTAGCCATATGTGGGTCTCACTTCCTCCATGTGTCTTCATGATCAAATGCCACTTTGATTTTCACTTGTATATATTTATTTATCTCATTTATTAAATATTTATTCCATTCTAATGTTCAAACATCATTTATTATCCCCCTTATTCCAAATCCCAAAGCTTCCACCCCAAACCTAGGAAACTAGTAATTTTCCTCCTTGGCAATTATTTGACCCCTAACATCAATTTGACAAACTCTAATGAATATGGGCAATGTGATTAGGACATTGTGACCCAATGCCAAATTTGGGACATGACAGGTGCCTCCTTCTATTTGGTGTTGGATAATATTTCAAATTGCTTCTTCCTATGACTCTAATCTTGTTATTATATAAGAAAAACATTATGTGGTTTTCTCCTGTTTGGGTTTACACATTAAATCTCTTTTGCACTATCATGTATGGTTTATGTGATGATGAATTAAATTTTTAATGGACAATTTTTACATTATATAAATAATGCTTGAAATGGTAAAAAGTGTTCAATACTGCTTCACCCCCCTTCTAATTATTTCCAACAATTGGTATCAGAATGGGTTCCTTCAGGACAACCTAACAGTTAGAATGAATATCTCTAGAGTGCATGGATGAACATGAAAGTATTTACTCTGTATAAGGGGATCCTCTTTTATATGGATAACATTTTGATCATTATATTATAAGGATGAGACTCTATTTATAGGCACAAGGTCTTGCTATCTGGAAATCTATTGTGAATGGTTACATCGCTCCAAAAGGACCACCAAAAAGAACATCCAAGAAGGACTTAAGGAAGAATAATGAAATGGAAATGGATATCATATTGCATGGACTATATGATCTTGTGAAAGAAAGGAATGGAATGTGTACATAATATAAATAACTCTAGGACAAGATACAAAACCTCTACACAAAGGGATCTCTTGATCAAGAACATGAAGGCAATCAAAAGGAAAATTTATATACAGAAAATGAAGAACATCTAGAAGTAGAAGAATATGTTTTTGAAATCAATGCTTATGAACATAAAGAAGATTCAAAAATTGATGTGGTTGTATATCTTGAAGCAGAATTGATTACTAGCCTAGATGAAATGAATGAATAAATAAAGAAGAACAAGATGCTAATGGAACATCTATATAAGTATAAAGAAGAAAATATAGTGCTAGTTAAATAGGACAAGAAGAATGAAGAAATATAATCAAATCAACTAAAACAAAAGGGGGAAGCATGTAAAATAAAGGAAAATTATTGTCAAGCAAACGAAGTTGAAATTGGCTTCTCAAGGAAATAATTAAAGGTTGAGTTTGGAAAACATGGAGAAGATATTAGAAATGAGAATTAGTTACTAAAAGTTCAACTACAAAAATATCATGAGGATGATCATAATTCAAAAGGACGGATGGAAGAGAGTATTAGAGAATCTAAAAGGACCATTGTTGGTCTAAAAATTCAGATAAAAGAGAGTAAGAAAGTTGAAGAAGTCCTAACAAGTGAACTTCAAGAGAAGAAGGAAATTTTTCAAAAGAAAGAAATTGAGATTCTTTCTCCGAAGGAATATTTGGACAATACAATTGCTCAATTGAAGACAAATTCATGGTTCGAGAAGTGCATTGAAGAAAGCAAAAGATCTAGGATACCATAAAAGGAAAGTACATAAAAGGTGAAGAGTTATGCAAATATTCTCAGAATCTCCCATCAATAGAAATATTACAAAGGAAGAATTCAAATTAAGCATGATTCAAGGAAGAATAACTACAAAGAAGTTACATGACAAAGAAGATCATTTGCTCCCAGGTACAAAAGTTTATTTTTCAGTTATTGTTTTTCATGTTACAATTTTGGACACAAGGCTAGAGAGTAAAAATATTATGTAGGAAATGATCAAGCAAGCAATGGAGGTGTCCACATGAGATACAATCTTGAGTGTTACATCTGCCACAATTATGGACACATAGCTAGAGATTTTAGAAGTATGACAAACCATAATATTGAATGTTACAAATGCCACAACTTTGGTAACAAATCTCATGAATGCAAAAACATGATGTTGTCTTCCATGAATGAAAATTCTTATACCAAACTATAGAAGAAGAATTCAAAAGGACAAAAGGAAGAAGCTTGTGGATTGATCGTCTCTATAGAATATGAAAGTTCAAAGGTCAGGAAAGGAAACCAAAGCAATTCTCTTATCTTAAATATGGGAAACACATTGAATGAAACTAGAACAAATCCTAAGATTGAATAGGTAAAGGAATTGGTATTACATTCTGAAGATGTGAAGGAAAAATAGATCAATAGAGAAGACAAAGAGGACATATCTACAACAGTTGCTAAGTGAACTAATAAAAACAAATAAAAAATCAAAAAGAAAAGTGAGAAGTTTACATATGATGATCCTGAAGCATTGTAGCATTACAAATTGTTCTAAACATTATGGCATAAAAAATCCCAGTCTTATGGATAATGTCGAGGGGGAGTCTTTGTAATAGGAAAGGAATATTGATGAAAAGTCAAAAGAGCAGTGATTTGGTGAATCATTTAGGAACACGGGGACAGATAATTCAAAAATATTCAAGAAATGGCCAAGTCTAAGGGGGAGAATTGTCGGCAAAGAAATATATTTCCAAAAGGAATTCAGAGCGAAGTAAAGTTATCTTCTACAAGGGATAAAATTATTAGAAAAAAAAGTTCATAGAAGAGAAGCATATTGAAACATGGAAGAAGTAAATAAAGTTGCTTCACCCCTTTTGTCATTTATGTAAAAGGGGGAGAGAGAGTTGAAGTTGTTTCCATCAATGACAAAGGGGGATATTGTTGGAAGAAGTTGTTGTTGGTGTCAAACAGGGTGCCATTGATGTCAAAAGAGAGAAAAGATATGTGGTGTTTCCATTCGTGTCAAGGTGATAATGATTATGTGGTTTTAGTAGAGACATATTGTTTGGGAATGCTTGATGAAGCCTTCAATCCCCTATTGAAGACCCTAATGACCCTGAGGAATCCCTTGAAGAAGGATCGATGTCACAAGTGTACATAACTCCAAAGTGGTCCCCTTATGGCGTAGCATCTTCCCGTGGCCCTCATGGGAAGACACTTTGACTTGTACACAAGTAGTGCAAATCCCCTAGAGAAGCTCCTAATGAACATGATTATGTGGAACATAAAGGACTCCCTAAAGTGTCCCGAGGAAGTGTGAAGAACTTACTAATGAAATGATATTGGGCCATGATGATGGGTCACATGACCATTATGGTGGGTCACATGACCATGATGATAAGAAGTGTAACAAATCCCCTAAAGATGTCCCTAAATGACATCGATAAGAAATTTGAAGAAATTCCTAAAATAGTGGTGTTGGGTCCACATGAGCATGTAGTTGGGGTAACATAATCCATGTTGGAGAAGGTCATAAAGAGAAATAAAGAGCCCCTAAGGTTGTTGCATAGCATATTGGGATGAAGTGTGAAAGATATCTCAAAATCATGATGATGGGTCCACATAAACATGAAAGTAGTGGTGTTAGGTCGACATGAATAGAAGGATTGGTCCATATGACCATGAGAAGTATCCATCGAAGTAATAAGGATTGGTCCTCATTACAATGTCGAAATAAAAGTTGAATAAACCCTAAAAAAGTAGTGCTTGTCCACTTTCCCATGATTTTTTCTTTACATAACCCATCGTAGAGAAGGATCTAAAGATTCCCCAAAGTTGGTCTGAAGCAAGTTGGTATGAAGCATGCAGTATTCCTAAAATAATGATGCTTGGTCCACACGATGTTAAAATTTGTGTTATGTTCGCCCATTGGACCACATGAAGTGGCAAGGATCCACACCAAAAAAATGATATGTTCATCAAGTATGAGTATGTGGACAAGCCATAAGGCCTCTTTGATAAGATATGTTGTAATATTGAAGTTTTGGCACCAACTCTCATCATGGATCCTTGAAGTGGGGTACTGACAGTTGAGATGCCTTTAAAATATGGATATCCACAAATTAAGGATGAGTTTGAGGAGACCCTAAAAGAAGATACAACGCATGATGAAGTGTATAAATAGAAGATCAAACTTTTAATTTAACATCCATCCAAGTCTATCTTTGGTATTGTGCACATCTTAAAGAAAAGTGCAAAAGTTTGAGGAGGATAAGTTTTTAGGAATCTTTGAGGAATGAAGAGATTCATGAAAACTGGTAGAACTTTCTCATACCGAATCAAAATTACAAAATTCTTGGCTTGTTGGAAATCTTGTTGTGAGAGATATGTGATGACATGTTCTAGGGTTTATTTTGGTTTTTTTATTGTTTCTTCATATTGTGATCTTGGTAAAGGTACGGTTCATGCTTGTTGGTTTCTATTGTGATGGCACATGTCTCAAATTTATAGATTTCATGTTTGATCTTGGTATGTGATCTTCTCTCATGCCATATCTCTTTGAAGTCATTGAATATGATGATGGTTATATTTGGGTAAATATTCATAGATATATTGGTGATTTGTTGACATACATCTTGGTGATTTGTTGGTATAGATCTTGATGTTATATGAGAATAGATATTGACGTTATCTTGGCATAGATCTTGATGATATCTTGGAATATTGTATGATGATATTGACATAGATATTGATGATTATTTGGAACAGTGTATGATATTCTTGGCATAGATCATAATGGATATCTTGGTATAGTACCTGGTTATGTTTTGGCATAGGTCTCATCTCTTGGAATGTTCAATGATTTGGAAATGTGTATGATGTAAAAGTTGAGGATGAAAATGAAATCAATAGATGATTTTTTCTGAGTATAGATTTGAGGCATTTACAGGTTTGTATAGTGTGACAGATATTGAGACAGTGTGATAGTGATTGTGGATTTGTGACATTGACACTGGAATTGTGCAAAGTCAAGGATTGTGGCATTGAGATCAAGATACAATGATTGTGTATGGGACAATGATATGGGTAGAGATATAGAGATACATGTACATATTGCTAGAGAAATAGATACATGTTATAGAGACAGTGATTTTGAGGAACCAGCAACAATTAATTAATGAAAATACACAAGATATCAGTAAGAACATAACTCAGAATCACTTTATTGATCACAGGCCACTTCGAGGGAGCAACCTCCTTTGAGAAAGCTCAATGCAAATAACTTCACGGTACCTTCATTGGCCTCAACACACACTTATATACTAAGTCTATGCCCAATACTATGGGTCAATACCATGGGACATATAATGCTACGGGACGACTTACAAAGCATATGCATCCAACACTATGGCTCAATACCATGGGCTAATACAAACTATGGATCAACAAATACTACGAGATGACTTACAAAGCATATGCATCCAATGACAATATACTAACAAAGTAAAGAGAAGGGTTGACACGGGTTCCTAACAGCCCCTCTCCCTTTGAAAAAGATTTGTACTGAAAGCTTTAGATGTGGAAATTGATGCGGAATCTGAAGGAGTGGATCCCTTGTAGCATCCTCGGGTTGCATTCCATGCCATTGAATTAATGCCTCTATGATAGAGTAAGAGAGAAGCTAACTCCTTTTGAGTTTCAGGGAGGATTGCTTAGAAGGATGTAGACAAAGAAGAACCATATCAGCTGCATGAAAATGGTGCTCAGAACTGTGTTGATCAGCATCTTGTTTTAGTCGAATTCTTTCCATGTGAAGATTGTCCTCCAGAATGAGAAGAATTTGATCGTGGTTTCGAAGAACCAGAATTTCCTGAACTGGGGAACGCTTGAGGGTGTATGGAAGAAGAACTGGTGTTGCATGTCTATAGAATGCTTCAGATGGTGTCAGTTTAGATGTCGTATTGTACCACTAGAGCACTTCAAGGAAATCCATAAAAATAGTTGTCCAAATCTATGTAGGGATGAGAAAGGGTTCGAGCAGTCCTGAAAGGAGTGTCATTTCACCCTTGTTGACCTGGAAAGTATCACAGTCAGCCACCATTTGTTGAATTGTCATTTTTAGTCCCTTCCAAAAGAAGTTACATTTTTCTCAGTCATATGTTTTGAGGAACCCAGAGTGCCCTGCCGATGGAGAAGCATGGTGTTCATAGAAGGGATAACCATGTTGATTAGATTTCAATCAATGTGGAACAAGCAGAGAAATATATGTAAGAGAAACTGGGTCATCAAGTGTGCGAGAAGGAGCATCTACCACTAGATTGTCCTTACCCTTTGTGTAAGTGATTGCATAGGCAGAACCCATGAGTTGGATAACCCATTTTAGGTGTGCTAGGGAGGAGACCCATTGTTCTAGGAAATTTTCTAGACTCTGGACATCAATCTTGGTGTAGAAATAATTCCCTAATAGGGATGGCTACCACTTCTGTACTGCATGTAAAATAGCCATCAGTTCCTTCTGAGATGTAGATGTGACTAAATTCTTACCAGAAAGGTCTCTTGAAGGCGGCAAGCCCACTGGTTCAACAAATACACCTGCATATCTATCTAACGAAGTAGTGGAGACCATTGATCGCACTACAAGATTTGAACCCAAAATACGACGAGAAAATCCGAGGACCTCCAACGAAAAGGACTGTGTCATCGGATTGCAACTTAAAAGTTACAAACTTTGATGATTTCTTTTTAAATTGATAGAAGGCATCATCGGATATCCGGCGGCTCTGTCGATATCCAATGAGTCCCCTGGAATAGTTACCAACATGGTCGGATATCCGACCGAATATTAAGCCCGAGGATGTCAGATATCCGACCTCATATTAAGCCCTAGGCTGTCGGATATCTGACGACAAGCGATACCCGAGGATGTCGGATATCCGACTGCTTATGAAGCTCTATCTCATCGGAGATCCGACATCAACTCTCCAATGATAACAAAGTTCAAGGCATCAGATATCTGACGAAATGATGACTTTTATAACCTATAAATATCGAAACATTCCGACATGTTTGCTATACAAGTGAGGGTTTGCGGAATTTTTTTTCTTCGGCGGACTTTTTTTCATTATTTCCAAAGGTAATAAAGCTCAAGGCATCGAATATCCAACGGAAGGATGAATTTTAAAACCTATAAATATCGAAACATTTCGACATGTTTGCTATACAAGCGATGGTTTGTGGAAGTTTTTTTATTTGATGGACTATTTTTCATTATTTCCATTGTTTTTGTGACTAAAGCGAGCGAAGTGTGGAGCTTCATTTTCTAAGATCGATAATATCCATTCAATCTCTTTACGAGAAAATGTCAACTAGCAATATTACGCATCCAGACGAACAAAATCGACAATTGCTTGCTAGATTGTGGGAGGGAGTTGAAAGAAGGGGTGATGGGAAATGTTATTGTCCATGTAGTCAATGCAGGGGCTTTAAGAGGAGAAGAATTTTGATCACAA
Source organism: Larix kaempferi (assembly GCA_027924585.1). Classification (NCBI taxonomy): domain Eukaryota; kingdom Viridiplantae; phylum Streptophyta; class Pinopsida; order Pinales; family Pinaceae; genus Larix; species Larix kaempferi. Next base: position 4,053,997 of record BSBM01000547.1, read on the forward strand.
TAGCCAGAAGACATTGCAGGGAGCATGGGCATGCTGAGGGGGGACATGAATACCATCCATTTGTAAGTTTTGCTTTATATATGTTTTTATTTTGATTACTTTTGTAAATGTATGTATTATTTTAATATTTCTTATATTAACTTATATCTATTGATCGTGGTTTCAATAGATGGGGACTAACATGGACAATCAATATTATTTTAATATTTAATATTTATTATAATATTTTTTTCTTTTGTGAATGTTGAATCTAGGGTATACTAGAATAACTCATTTATTTGTTCGTTAGGGAGACAAACCCACTCATCGGGGAAAGCACTTGACTCTCTAGATTTGTCAAACTTTCCATCATGATAATAGAAATAATGACTATATTGGCATGTTGTAATTTCTCTTATATTTTCTCTATAGAAACCATAACATCGTTTTATCTTACCTTAATGGACAGTATGAGAAATTTTGAGTAGCTTTGCTCAGTAATTGGGTCAATTATTATGTCTCTTGGATAGTTTCGATGCACCTATTTGACCAACAGTACAATTGGCCGTTGTTCTTTTCATCCCAACAGTACAAAATTTGTTACATTTTAAATGCATCAAATAAATGTTTAGATTTTGTATTTGAAATTTTTACATTTTGTGTTTGAATTTCTTATATTAACTTTTATACATTGATGGTTTCATGTAATTATAAAGGAAATACATCCTATGGCATATCGTCCAGACGAAGTGCTTCTAGAACAAGTACCGGAGGAACATGGACGTATGAATATTAATGGAGAAAAACTTAATGATCACATTGAAGAAGATGATCATCCTGATAATATAGTTGAAGATGATGTTACAAATACTTTGATCCATGATTCATTTAATGTTAGAATGTATGATTATGATGATCATGATCATGAAAATGATGAACATTTTGATGATATTCATGATATACCTCTTCTTGAGAAGGCATACAAACATATCAATGACACGGATGCTAAGGTGTTAGGATATTTAGACACTCAGGAGTTAGTTAAGATCAACTTGTGTAATATATCCATTAGGAAAAGTGTGTTTCTTTAGTATGCATTTGCAAATACTTTATCCGACGGTCATGATATGTTCCTGACATAGAGTGATCCGACGGCTCAACTTCTCTTAGATCATACCTACCCATGATCCATATCCTAACACCCGATTAGTCCATGATCTATATTTAAAGAGCATGGAGGGTCATTGGAAAGTTGACCGATTATGAGAAGCTCATTTGTAACTTTTTTTCTCATGGAAATCTCATATGGAGGATGTTCTACAAAGTAGGGGACTTTTCAGAATTACCTCAGGAAAGAAACAGAACCCACTGATGATGATAAGAAAATCAAATGGGCAAATAGATGTGACGCAGCTCATGGATTGATTGGGATGTCAATCTCTACTGATTTGCGATTCCACATATCTGGAATTGATGAACCTAATGCTGCTTGGGACAAGTTGGAATCTGTGTTTGGTAACCACAATGAAATTCGAGGTCACCAACTCGAAAATGAGTTGATTTCTTCAAATCCAAGTGATTTTTCATGCATTCAGATTATTTATCTAAGTACAAAACTCTTAAACTCTTATGTGCAGAATGTAAGATTAAGAGGGGGGCATTTATCATATTCTTTCCAAACTTGGACTTGCATATTATATTTTGTATCTACATTTTACTCCATGAAAGAATCCTTGAATGTAGCTAGCTATCAAGAGCCTAGTCTTGAATCCTTTTGTGATTCTTGTAGTGTACCCACCTGCTGACCTAATGCAAGGAAGGGAACATGGCACTAAAATCTGGGCATTTCATAAAAATCAGCCCACTAATTAGAATCATAAGAATTTAAACATTGGTGTGCAGATACAAATTAGGCAATATGCACAGTGGAATTTAAATCTAATCCACACACACAATTCATGATCATCCAGCATATCAAATTAATCATTAATTAAACATTGTAGAAGTAAATACATAGACATAAAAACACTTATCTTCATTTTGCAACTACCCCAAGCAACTAGCTATTTCGCTGCAACGTTCCACCCAACCATAGGCTCTTCGACAGCTTATACTGAGTCCGTCCGAAGGCCACCCCAGAGCTGGGCATGATTCTCACAAGGAAAGGGGACATTCCATCTCACACACAGCCCATTAACCATTTCATATGAGCCAGGCCAGTCCATAGTTGGGTCTATCAGGCTATAATTGAACCCTAGATGATTGCACTCAAACTCAAGCCCAAGCCATGGATACCCATACCCATACATACTCTTCTCTCACATAGTAAGCACAAACAGGGGGTAGGGATACACATTTTAAACAGTGGGATGTACAAATAAGATGGCCATCGGTTTTCCCAAAAACGTTCCCAACCAAAAACGGATTGTGGGATGGGGCAAACAACCATAGGGAGGAAAAACGATTTCTTCCCCAAATATCTCAACCTTCAACAGCCCAAAACGGTCTCTATTGAACCCCCATTCGATTTCCCTTTCTTCCCCACTGGTATACAACACAAAAATGCCCTTCTCTACTGCGAGAATGAAGAAAAACGCAGCAAACATGCCTGGAAAACAACCAGGTAGCTCTAAACTCATGAGGGAGAAAGAATGATGGTTGCATAATGGCTTGGGGGAGAAATTCATGGCTCTTTTCTTTCCCAAGAAGCAAAACGTGAATTCCCATGCAGGGTGGTTTGCCCATACCTGAATTTGGATAGCCATACATCCCATTCCCCAAGGCATTAACTACCTCAACCAACTCTTGGGAGAAATCAATGATGGGTACAAAAGTCAACATGGGTAGTTGAGGGTTTGATGGGTTCTCTCATTGACACTTGGATTGACCTGATTGGCTCAAGGGTTTGAATGTTTTCCCTCCCAATTCCTTGTGAAATCATGCCCCCATCTCTTTGTTGCATTGCATAGCTAGTTGTGGGTATTTCTATTAAAATGCATATTACATGATATTTGAATTTCCGATGTGCATTGCTAGCATGCAAATCATATGCATCACTAAATCGATGGTGGGGCCTTGGCCTTGAGCTCCTCACCATGATTTGATAAAAATATTACATCATTTATAATGTAAATGCCATGGGGTCAACTGGGGAAATTACAATTCCTTGATTAGAGAGCAATATAAGCTCATCCATCTTGGAATAATTAAAAATGCAGATACATTTGGGAAAGCCTTATTGTCCCAACATAAAGAAAAGTCCAAGCCTCCCAAGAAACAAAATTTTTGCAATAATATGTCAAACAAGGGTCCTAAACCCTCTCAATCAGCTCCTTCTTTAAAAAATGACAAAGGATCCAAGCCAAAAGGCAAGAAGACTAAGCGTTAGTGCAACTATTGCAGGAAAGATAATCATCATGAATCTAAGTGTTTCAAAAAGATGGAAGCCTTGGAAGCAGCAATGAAGAAGCACTAGATCAGCCTAAATTCACCTTTAGAATCTCATGGACATGCATTTTGTGCTTCTAGTTATTCTTATAATGCATCTTCTTCTTCTACTTCAAATGAATGGCTCATTGATTCTGGAGCATCTTATCATATGGCTAAGGATTAAGCCATCTTTTCTACTATGCATGAATGTAACACCAAACAAATATTTGTTGGTGGTGATAGATCTCTAAGTGTTGTAGGAGCTAGAACAGTTCCAATAGTTAATGGTCATTTCAGTGATGTACTATGTTCCAAGAATTTCCTTCAATTTGTTATCAGTCTATCAAATCACTCATTCTGGTGAAGGTAAAACTGTGACATTTACACCTCACCATTGTAATCAAGGATTTTAAAGATCCTCAACAGGTCCTAGCTACCAAAATTGTTGATGATATTACCAGGTTGTACAAGTTTAACAACTTTGGGTCATCACCTTTTCCGTCAGTTTTTGTTGCTCATAGTGATAACTTGAGCAAACTTTGGCATGAGCGATTTGGTCACTTAAATTATCACTCATTGCAACAACTATGTAAAGACAATATGGTGACAGGCCTTCCGATGATATCTTGTAGGGATGGTGTTTGTTCCGGTTGTGTAATCAGAAAACATAATCGGGACAGTTTTGACAAACGTGCCTCTTGACACGCCTCGGTTCCCTTGGAGCTTGTGCTTAGTGACTTGTGTGGTCCTCTTCCATCTGCTTCCTTTTCTGGTTTCAAATATTTCTTACCTTTCATTGATGATTACACCAGATGCACTTGGGTTTATTTCCTAAAACTTAAGAGCGAAGTATTTAACATGTTCTTGGCCTACAAGGCCCTTGTTGAAAAACAATCTGGTCATCAAATTATTAAGTTAAGATCTGACAATGGAGGAGAATATGTTAACATAAATTTCACTACTTTCTGCATTGAAAAAGGCATCCAACAACAGCACACTATTCCATATACACCACAACAAAATGGTGTAGTTGAGCAGAAGAACCGCACTTTAAAAGAAATGGCTAATTGTATGATCCAATCTAAGGGATTAAGTCTTCAATTTTGGGCTGAAGCCATTAATTGTACAAATTACATAGTTAATCGCACCCCCACTAAAGCATTACAAGGTATCACACCAGAAGAAGCATGGAGTAAAATTAAACCAGATGTAAGTCACCTCCATGTGTTTGGTATTGAAGCATGGGCTTACATTCCGGATGAAAAATGGAAAGCATTGCAGCCTAAAAGTGAAAAGTGCATATTTGTTGGATATTATGAAGATGTAGAAGGTTATAGACTTCTTCAACAAAATTATCATGATGTAATCATTAGAATATATGTTAAATTTGATGAAAATATCTTGGCCTATGAGCCTAACTCGACGATTGTGCCATCTTTGTCCTGCGAGCCTAACTCGACGATTGTGCCATTTTTGGCTTACAAGCCTGATTCGGTGATTATGCCTTCTTCTTCTTCTTCCAACTTCCTTGACAGGTTTCCAAATCCAGTTTGTGATGATGACAGTGAGGATGAAAATCCACCTCCACCTGCTCATGTTCCTCCAGTTGCACCAGCATAAGTTCTTCCTCGATGGGTCCGTTCAACATGTGAAGCAGCTGGTGATCTTGTCGGTGGTCCTAGAGATCAACGTCGAACACATTCTCAGTTTCAGCGAGCCTCTTCTCTTTTGGCTCAAGTTTCTGAGAATTATGATCCAGAAACCTTTGCAGAAGCTTCAGGAAATCTAGATTGGGATGCAGCTATGGATGAAGAATATTGTTCCTTAATGGTGAACGATACTTGGGATCTTGTACCTCCTCCAAAAGGAAGAAAACTTGTCAAATGTAAATGGGTCTACAGAACTAAGTATGGATCAGATGGAAGTGTTGAAAGACTCAAGGCAAGGTTAGTTGCCAAAGGTTTTTCCCAATTTGAAGGGATTGACTACAATGAAACCTTTGCTCCTGTCACAAAAATGAATTCCATCCGCCTTGTTCTTTCCCTTGCAGCCTTACATAACTAGGAAGTCCATCAAATGGACGTCAAGTCTACCTTTTTACATGGTGATTTATAGGAGGACATTTACATGGAACAACCTCCTGGATATGTTCAGAATAACTCTATCCTTGTCTGTCACCTTAAGAAATCCTTATATGGCCTTAAGCAAGATCCTAGAGCTTATGCCAAAATGGGTAGCTTTCTCCTTGACACGAGTTTTTCTAGATGCCATTCTGACCCCAATCTCTATACCAAGAAATTAGGAAACTATCTCATCATACTTGTTCTATATGTTGATGATCTTATTCTTATGGGTAGTGACCCTAAGCTTATAACCCATGTGAAATCCAGTCTTAAGAAAAATTTTGAAATGTCAGACTTAGGACATTTGCATTATTTTCATGGTCTCCAAGTCCTACAAACCAAAGAATGAATCTTTCTTTCTCAGTCTAAGTATGCTTGTGACCTTCTTCGTCACTTTCACATGGAAGATTGTACACCAGCCCCTTCTCCCTTCCAGTTCGGAGTCAAAATTTCTGCCACTTGTCCTTCACCTGAAGTAGATGCCACCTTGTATCATCAGCTTGTTGGTAGTCTTTTATACTTGACTCATTCCCATCCTGACCTTTCCTTTGCCATTGGTCGTGTTTCCCGTTATATGCAAACACCTCATGAAAGTCATTGGAAAGCAGCTAAAAGAATACTTTGATATATTCGGGGTACAATTCAGTTTGGGATTCATTACAGTACAGGGGGGAGACCTTCGTTGGTTGGTTTCATTGATTCAGATTGGGTCGGTGATCCTGATGATCGAAAGTCTACTGTAGGTTGTGTTTTCAGTCTGGGATCTGGACCTATTACTTGGGCTTGTAAGAAACAACAAGCTCTTGCTTTTTCTTTAGCAGAGGCAGAATATCGAGCCACAGTTAATGCCAGTCAGGAAGCTTTATGGCTTCAACAGATCCTTTCAAAGTTTGGATTCGAACAACAACAACCTACTCCACTTTGGTGCGACAATCAAAGTGCCATCAATCTTGCCAAAGATCCAGTCCTACATCAACGCAGCAAACACATTGAGCTTCATATGCACTTCATCAGAAATCTTGTTCATGATTGTGTTTTTGAAGTACTCTTTTGTCCTACAGATGATCAAGTTGCAGACATCTTCACCAAGTCTCTTACAGAAGCGAAGTTTTCTAAACTTCGATCTATGTTAGCAGTTCAGGAACTTGTCATTAAGGGGGGATAGGCTCTAATGCCTCCTTCTTTCTCCTAATGTGTCACTTTTGTAAATCCTTCAATCCTATCCCAAGTTGTTCTCAAGGGGGGATGTTAGGATATTTAGACACTTAGGAGTTAGTTAAGATCAACTTGTGTAATATATCCATTAGGAAAAGTGTGTTTCTTTAGTATGCATTTGTAAATACTTAATCCGACGGTCATGACATGTTCCTGACATAGAGTGATCCGATGGCTTAACTTCTCTTAGATCATACCTACCCTTGATCCATGGCTTAACACTCGATTGGTCCATGATCTCTATTTAAAGAGCATGGAGGGTCATTGGAAAGTTGATCGATTATGAGAAGCTCATTTGTAACTTTCTTTCTTTGCATAATAAATTGTCCCATAGAAGCTATTTGGTCGGGGCCATGGAGTGTTTCCCTCACCAGGGTTTAAACCACGTCAAAACATTGGTGTATCGATCTGTAATCTGTTTGTGTGAAGTGGTTTCTCTAGATGTTTGGTCTTTTGGGAGTACCCTGTGTACCCAAACATAAGGTATGTAATATATTCCATCACAAAATATATATGATCGTGTATTTTATTGTTAATTCATATATAAGTCAAATTATCATGGATGAAATGTGTTTCATTAATATTATTTATATATTATATTAACTAGAATTTTATTTTAATTTGTTGTAGCATGATAGGTGAATATTTGTTACCATCGTCAAATATTTTACCTTGCACATATCGAGATTTATCTGCCATCATGAAAGAAATTGGAATGCAGTATGAAGCAATTCATGCATGCTCCGATGACCATGTTCTATATTACAATCAGCATGAATTTGCAACAAAATGTCCTGAATGTCATATCAGTAGATATCGCACATATCAAGTAACTAAAAAGGTGCCTCACAAGGTTCTACATTATATTCCCATTATTCCACGTTTGCAACGACTATTCAGGTGCAAAAACATAGCATAGTTTATGGATTACCATGCACGGAATAGAAGTCAAGACGACATTATTTGGATGCCTACAGATGGGTCTGCATTTAGAGATATGGAGGAAAAATGGCCTCACTTTAAAGAAGAACCTCATAATCTTAGGATTTCTTTGGCAGTAGATGGTGTCAATCCATTTGCAGAGATGAGATCCATTTACTTAGTGTGGCCTATTTTTGTTATCAACAACAACATTCCTCCATGGTTGACAATAAAGAGGGAGCACATAATGTTGTCGATGATTATTCCAGGTACGAACCCTGCATTTTTTTCTATAATGTAGTGGTATCTCAATTGTCGTATTTTTTTTCGCATAATGTCATATATATATTTAATTTTTTCTATTGTGAAATATGGTTTAATATATATCTAAATGGTACGTCTCATAATTATTTTTTATATGTTCAAATCAATCAGGGAAGTACCAAGTCAACGATATTAATGTATATATCGAACCTCTTATTGACGAGTTACTGAAGTTATGGAATGGCATCACTATGTATGACGTATCTAGACCAATACGACAAAGGAAATTTCAATTCCATGCAATGCTTGTATGGACAATATATGATGCCCGAGGGTTAACCCATTTTTGTGGTATGTAATTATAAGTTCCACTTTATTTGCATTTACTTTTATGAAATACTAGTTAATATACTACGCATGCATGTTTTTCTAAATAATCCAGTCATTTTGTATATAATTATAATTGACATTGATATTCCATCTCTTTATGTAGGTCTTCAGACAAAGGGGGAATTTGCATGTCCATTTTGTGGTCCTAAGATCAATTCTCGTCGTTCAAAAAGCTTAGGAAATGAGGTGTTTGATGAGTATAGGCACTTCCTCTCTAAGAATGACAAGTATCGAAATACTGAAAAACATTTTTTGAATGGCAAGCAAGAGACTGTGTTTAAACTGCAGAGAATGAGACCTCACCTATGGAAGTTGCAATATAATAGAAATTGTCAAGGTACATATGAATCATTGTATATGAAATGCTATATTGTATTTTTTTTATTGTGTGTTATTTTCTATAATTGACATTGATTTATGTAATTTCATGATTGTCGTTCATGTGACCATAAAGGGATTAATGGGCTTCCACGAGGAATGAAAAGTTATCCTAGACAATTTAGTAGGTTGCCCTACTATGAGCACCTGCAAATTGCTCATCTATTTGATACAATGCATATCAGAAATAATGTGACTAAAACATTATGACGAATATTGGATGGAAGGAGTGACAAAGAAAAAATTGTCAAAATTTGCAAAGACACTCAAGATAGCAACCATGCAATGAAAGACATCATTCAATTTCATAGAAACGGAGAGAAATTAATATAAACTCACTTCCATGGATGTTAACGGAACAACAAAGTAATGTTGTAAAAGAAGTCATTCGAAAAATTAAATTTCCCCTCGGATTTTGTGCAAACATGAAGAATATCATAACAAAGAAAGGTGATTTCATGGGGGTGAAAATGCATGATTGGCATGTCTTCAAGAAGGTAATTATTATGGAATGCATTTAATTTATTTTTTTTTCCTATTCCATTCAATATGGTTGGTATTTTTGTTTGTCTACTCTATGTTTATAAAATGAAACGATTTCTATATTATTGTTACAGTATGTTCTACCTCTCTCTATCCCGGACAACTTCGACAACAATGTCAAGCAAATAATATATAGTATCGGGAAATACATGAGGTAAGTGGTGATTTTTTCCATGCACTTAGTGTTTGTTTAACTCAACATAGAAATTATATTTGATTTTCGCTCTCTAAGTCATGTTACGTAATATAATTTTTTTTCCTTTAATCTCTTGATTGGGTTGTCATGTCACTTGTAGATGGTTGTCATCTAAAGAATTCCATAAAGAAGACATAAAGTACTGGAGGAGATAAATTCCTCGTCTCATGTGTGAAATGCAGAAGCATCTATCTTCAGTATTTTTCAATGCACAGGAACACTACCTCATACACCAAGTTGAGGAGATTGAACTGTGTGGACCTGCGCACTCAAGGTCCATGTGGATGGTTGAGAGGCACTTGAAATTTATGAAGGGTTTGGTCAAACAACGAGCATATGCTAAGGTTTCTCTGATGGAGGGATATATGGTATACCAAAACATGTTGTATATTAGTGAATATCTTCCTATGTTAGCGTCAAAGCTCAATTTACGTTTCATTTGTCACCCGGACTCCAATAAAGATTTCGAAGGGGAGTAACTGAAGGGTAAAGGTAGATTGAGGAAGGTGAAAGGTAATATAACACATTTGACTGGTGATTTTTATGTATATATATCGTACATATTCTATATTTATATATATTCAGTATTTTGCATTAATTTAGAGTGTAATATACTTTATTAAGTGACTATACATTTGTATTGAATTTTAATTTTATTGTCATCAAACAGTTGGTTGATATTGGGATGCAATTCATTTATACATCACAAACAATCTTCACTGGATGAAGGTATGGATCGAATGATGTGAACAATCTGGTCATGGAATATCATGGGAAGGTGTGGCTTCATTGGTTAAAGTTGCACATTGCAATGGAGACACCAATCTAACACAAAGGGAAATCGATTTAGCAAGAGGTTTAAAAGATAAGCAGGTAAGCATATTAATCAAACACACTATTTATTTGTTTGTAAAAAATATTGTCATTGTACGTCACGCTGATTTTTTTCCTTGTATGGAATTATGAACATGCACTAGTTAATCATAAATATTGGATCATTATGTAATATTTTCCTGTATGGCTTGTTGTAGGTAAAACACCATAAGGCTATGTGGTGCAATGGATGTAGATATTGCATCAAAAATTTGGATGAAATGAAGAAAACATCTGATTGTGGGATATCTGCAGTCTTTGAGGTGACCAATGTTTCTTCTAGAAGTGACAGACATCCAGAATTCTCTAAAAATCGATACTATGGGTATCTAGAAGACATTCTTCAGTGTGACTTTATCTCCTTCAAGGTATTTATGTTCGTTGTCAAATGGTACAGGTGTCGATTGAATCAACATGATCCCGATAAAACAATTATTGAACATGATAATGGATTTACCATGGTAAATACAAGGTTGTTTGAGCCAGAAACAGAGCCCTATGTTTTTCCAACCCAATGTGAACAAGTATTTTACTCTGAGGTTCTAGGTAGAGCGGGTTGATCATTTGTTGTGAGAAACGATCGAAGGGGAAGGCCAGTAAAGTATAACGTAGATGAAGGTAATGAAGACCTTTTCGAAGAAGAAGACGTCGTTGAAGATGATCATGATCAACATGAGTTAGATGATCATGTTCCAATAGAATATGTCGAAGAATTTCTTGAATCAGATGATGTATCATACAATGTCCATGAAGATGATATCGATGATGACATGATGGTCGTAACTGACATCGGTGATGATGATGATATGGCCAATCCTTACAATGTTGAAGCGGGATCATCGGATGATATAGATGATGATTCGGATGGAGAAGATGATGAAGTCCATTGAAGTGTACGAGGAAGGAAGTAATAAGAAATTAACAGTTTCTTAGTGAGTTTCCATTTTCCTGTATGTTATAATTAGAAACATTGCTCATTATAGAGTATGACAAAAAACACATTTAATTTTTTTGTACATAGATATTGTTGTCGGGTTATGGGGAATTGCGAGTGATGTGAGGGGGGGGGAGGGGCCATAAGAGATTCTACCTTCACATGGTTGGCCTTTTTTAGTAGAGAATATTAAATTATTCTTGAAACAGAGAGAAGCTTAGTAAGGAAATGCACAATTATCATGCTAACCCAAATGGCATGTTTGATCATAATGATCATCTTCATCATGATCATCATCATTGTATGATATCCGACGCGGCGAGGTCATCGGATTCATCATCATCATCATCTTCATATTCATCATCATCATCTTCATCATCATAATCATCATCATCATCATCATCGTCTTCATCATCATCATCATCATCATCACCACCATTATCATCATCATCATCATCATCATCTCTTCATTTCTACAATGACTGACACTAACCATTGTAGAATAAAAAAATATACCTATAGATTAAATAATGTGATACATGGGGCCAACGTTGAAATTTTTTACATAGGTGTTGGCTTGGACTGAAATTTGGCATGGTTAGACTAGATGCATGTATTAATAGGGTGGGAGAGTCTCAAAACTTAAACATCATCATCATCATCGTTATCACCCTCTTCCTCATCAACATCTTCATCATCATCATCTTTTTCATCTTCATTGACATCTTCATCATATTCATCATCATCTTCATCATCGTCATCATCATCATCATCGTTGTCGTCGTCACCACCACCATCATCATCATTTTCATCATCATCGTCATCCTCCTCCTCCTCCTCCTCCTCATCATCATCTTCATCATCATCAGCAGCATTGTCATCATCATCGTCATCATTGATCATCATCATCATCATCATCATCATCATCATCATATTCATCATCATCATCACCACCACCACCACCACCATCATCATCGTTATCATCATCTCTTAATTTCTACCATGATTGACACTAACCATTGTAGAATAAAAAAAATACCTATAGATTAAATAATGTGATACATGGGGCCAACGTTGAAATTTTTTACATAGGTCATCTTGATCATCATCTTCATCATCGTCATCATCATCATCTTCATCATCATCATCATCATCATCATCATCATCATCATCACCACCGTCATCACCATCATTGTCATCATCATCGTCATCCTCCTCCTCCTCCTCATCATCATCTTCATCATCATCATCATCATCATCATCGATCGTCATCATCATCATTGTCATCATCATCATCATCATCATCATCATCATCATCATCTTCGTCATCATCATCATCACCACCACCATTATTGTCATCGTCATCATCATCACCTCTCCATTTCTACCATGACTGACACTAACCATTGTAGAATAAAAAAACATACCTATATATTAAATAATGTGATACATGGGGCCAATGTTGAAATATTTTAAATAGGTGTTGGCTTGGACTGAAATTTGGTATGGTTAGACTAGACGCATGCATTAACAGGGTGGGAGAGTTTCAAGAATCAAACATTACCATCATCATCATCATCCCCTTAGACAATTCTTCATAAGTGTTAAGGATAAATCTAACCCCATGCTTGGCCTAGGATTTTACCAAATTCCATGTTCATGTCCCAATCTTACACAAGTCAATCTGGTATATTATTCCAACCCCAGATCAAGGAACACATAGTTGAGACATTCCACAATCGTATTACGAATTCAGCTATTGTGAAACACTCCCATAATTCTAAACATTTGAGCTAATTTGATCAAACCAAAATCTAAACAAATGAGATCCATTATTCATATCAGATTATAAGAGAATCCATTGAAACTTTGAGAAACACCCTAACAATTTTAATCAAGAGGACGGCTACAAACTCAGCCAATCCCATAAACCTATCATCCACTAGTTAAATTAGAGTCTCTTTTATCCTAAATTCCCATTCATCTTCTTTGTCTAACCTAAGTTAACCCCACCTTTACCTTCCTCCCCTGAAAAATGTATTCTTCTCCTCCTCGCTTTAACCCTCCTTTAATTTCAATTTTACCCCCTTTCCTTCATACATTAATTATTATTTCTCTAATCTATTTAATTTAATTTAACTATTAAATCTTCATTTGTATATAAACTAAAATTATTAAGTCAATCTTGTTTAACATTTTAATTTTCAACACTTCATTTTTTACAATAGCTAATTTTCTCCCATTTACTCTCAACAGATAATTTATCCATCTATTTATTCTTGATGGCCCACTCTTTTTATCTTACAACTTCATTTTGGTTCTCTTGATGATGGGTGGAGTGTCCACTTGAAATCTTGGATGTTTCAAAACTACAACACAGTTAATCTCTGGGGGTTTTAGCAATTAACACCATGTTAATTAGAGATGTTGATTGGCATTATTTTCAAAAATTTTATCATATTTCCTTATGTGTACATATCATATGTAGGTATTGGATTATGGTACCAATTGATATCTTCATGGGAAATGGGACCCTTGTCTTTAAGCTCCATTTATCAAAGTCGTAATACCACAATGTTTTACACAGCTATGACAGAGACCCCCATAGATGAGATCTAGACCATCGATTTTAGCTCCATAGATAAGATCTTATTCATTCACAACAAGGTGTATATATATATATGCGAGTTGTCTAAAACTACTATGATTTCGCCCAGAGAAAATCGTATGTCTAGACACAAATTTGCCAGAATCCAGGATAGAACTTTTAGAATCTCAAATAGCAATATTAAGCCTACATAATTTGGATGCCTGGGGGTTTTCCAGGGTGCTAAATTCATCTAGATGTTCAGAAAAATGATTTAATCAACACAAATCACCGGATTTTTAGATTTCATATCACATGATTCCCATCAAGTTTTGCTCGGACGGGAAAAATCGTTGCACTTTTATATGGCTCCTATATATATATATTTAAGTTTTAGTTTTAGTATTGTAGTTTTTTAAAGATTTGTAGTTTTTTTTATATTTTGTTATATTTATATTATTAATATATATATTTTGTTATATATATAATATTAATATATATATTATATGTTTTATATATGATATATACGATATATATATATAATATAAAAAAACTACATTATAACATTAAAAAACTTCAAAAAATAACAAAACAAAAACTAATTTACCTTCTCATGCCCGAACTCTGCTCTGCCCTCTCGCAATCAAACCATTATCTCATGCACAAACACTACTCCTCCCTCTCGCGCACAAACCATTAGACCAGAAAATCACATTTTCACCTTTGGCCATAGCTCGCATCTTGCAGTGGAGGTTGAGGAGGCCATAGAGGAGGTGAAGGAGTCCACATAGGAGGTCGAGGAGGTTGATGAGGTGAAGGTTGTTGAGGATGTCGAGGAGGTCAAGGTGGTTGAGGAGGTTGAAGAGGAGGTCGAGGAGGTTGAGGAGGTCACAAACATGGTCAAGGAGGTCATTGAGAAGCCATAGAAGCCATAGAAGCTGCAATGCCTCCCAAATCTGTAAGAATCCAATTTTATTTACCATTTTATGTGGTATAGAGTTTGGTTGGATGTCCATTTTGTGAAAATGGAAGAAAATATGCCCAAGGAAAGTTTACACAATTGAACCTGCCAAAATTCCTTTTGGGATCCCAACTAGCTAAAACTTTCCCCATCCCTTGTTTTTTAGGAGGCCCTAAAACGCCATAATTCCAGCTGTAAGCCTCAATTCTGAGTTCTACCTTATAAATAAGCATTAAACCTTCAAAATGGGATTGATCCTCTTCCAATCACTTGTTGAAAGGGATAACTCAAGTTTGTGGCCTAAAATTCATAATTATGACTGCTACTACTTATTCAATGGCTTAAATATGCCCAACATTTGAAAAGATGACCCCTCATTGCTGGAGTATGCCCAGATTGGTGAAGAATCTGTTAATTTGGGAAAAAGAATGACCAATAGTGGAGGTTTTATGGTCCTCTTGTCCACAAAATTACCCAAAACATTGTTTTAGGGTTTCCTATGCAACTGCAAGGTGCCCAGAACTCACCAAAATCTTGTTTTGTTGTTGTTATCCACAACTATATCAGAGATTAGGGTTTCTTAGGGGCTTAAGATATTCCCAACATCAAGATCTAGGGCTACTACACAGATTAAATTTCTTTCTAAAATTCATGATAAAATAAGGACAATAAGCTTGGATACTAAGTTGAATATGACTAGGTTGGGATTCATATTTATTGACACCATTGGGAAATTTAACCAATGTCCAAATCTCTCTTTTCAAAGTCCTTTTATGGAGATTTAGAAGGAGACATGCTTCCATGTAGATTATAAAAATTGCAATTAGGTCAAGTTCTCCTTACATGGTTTGGATAAAATTGAAAGCTTCAATTTTCAGAGAATTAGAAAAGTTTGGGAAATGTAGAATGTGAGTAATGAGAAAGATCCAATCTGATAGTTGGATTGTCATTATATCATCCCATTATGCAAGGTGTAGGGAATTGCCTAAAAATTCTAAGCATTGCATCAAAATTATGATCTCTACTCTCATAAGGACCATAGAAATTGAAGAGTTTGAGAGACCTCCCTAGCTCATTACTAAATTACTTAATGCAAATTACTGAGAAAACCACATAATATTTAATTACAGGAATGGAAGGGTTTCTAGACTACCACCATCTATCCTACTAGCAAAATTTGCTTACCTTGCATCAAGGACCCCTACTAGCAGAATTTGTTTACCTTGTTTAATTTCTTTGGTATCTATCGCCAAATCAAAGTAAGTGCATGCAAGATAACCAAATGACTGCAATAATTGATCCAAATCAATGTACTAATCAAGAGACATGGATTACATCATAGTGACGACACATGGCAGGATTCCATAGGGCCAATAGCATACAATTATGGAGGCAGTTTGTCAAAACTGGTGGGTGAGAAAATGATTTGATTTCCATTGCTACAATCTGCTCACAAAATACAATATAACACTCCCAACTCCTCTCAAATACGTATATGTAGAATCTCATACTATATGAGGAAAGAGGAAAGAATGCATGATAAAGTTGGAATAATACACACGGAACACTTTCTATATCTTAGCTCACTGTCTAGATTTTAGGGGTGGGAGTTCTTCTTTTGGATAAAATGCTCAGATACTTGGGAGAGAAAAACCTGCATTGTCCGCAATGTGGTCATGCATAAAACCTGGAGCACATTTTCTAGCTCTGTCCCTTTGCTCGAAATGCATTGACCTAGGTAGATTCTATCCATCAACAATATTTTCCTACTTCATTAGCCTAGTGCATTGCATTCTGCAATTTCCTACCATGCACCATTGAATTTTAGGACACTTGGGTGCTCTTCCAAAAAATCCCTTCTTTTGGATATGGAGAAAATGAAATGATTCTAAGAACGCAACAAGGATGATTTGGCACTTTTATGTTTTTAAGTTCCGTAGAAGTCTAGAATCACATAGTTTTGTCAAGGGTTTTATATTTTTGTATGAATTTCAAGATATGGAAGGCAAAAAGTATGAAAAATACGTAGTCAGTTCTTTATCAAAGGTCAATGTTTTTTTAACATGTAGTTAGGACAGGAGAGGTCTGAAATCTTATTTGTTATCATCATGTCTATGCTTTAGCATTGAAGAATAAATTTTTGTAATGCCTAAGTAGAAAGAAAGTAAAGGCTAGACTACGTAAATTAGCCATTTTTGTGAAAAAAAGCTAAATTTTTTATTAAAAATTATGCAAGAGGAAGAATCACTTTGAAACTGTGAATTCTTCTTTTGCATATTTGTATACACCACATAACTTGAGCTTAGTAGAAGTGATTCGAATTTGGTGAATAAATTTTAGATTGTGTCAAATATTCTTGGGCTTAAACTTATGAGATCATTCTGCAATTTATGTCTTTGCATCACATCTTTCTTCCCAAATACGCCTTCCAGTAAGGTCCAGACTTGATTGGGAGATGTTATAGATTCAATGTTAAATAAGAGGTTAGGTGAAAGAGAAATATCTTAGGTATCTTAGTGTAAATTATCCTAAATAATTTATGGCTTGAGGTTTTCTCTTCAAACATAGTATATCCTTCCCAACAGAGTTGATCCTCTGTATTGTGTCCATATGTACAATCTCATGTAGTGTTTAATACAATTGAAGAATTTTGAGTTTCATTCCAGCTCTTCCTTTTAATCTTGTTGATGTACATGGGACTCTATCATGGATTTTGTCTTTTTTATCATCTGGAATTTCAATACCCTTGGTTTTTATTTACAAATAACATAGCTATCATAGTATTTTAGTCATAGAAATTCATTAAGGCCACATTTATTATGTAAAGGAAGGTTGGCTAGTTGACATGGTCAACTATGATCCCCATCATTGTAAACATACAAATAAGATTTATGTAGAAAACGAAGAGCATACAGGATTCTTTATAGAAACAAAATATTTAGGACTTGTAGCATATTCTTGGAATATAACAAAAGCCTCAATTCTTCCTCATTACTTTGATAGGTTGTTCATTGCCTGTAAGTTGGCATACAGGTTGATTAAATGGTAGTACATAATCCAATTGTGTCCTGCCATTTGGAAAGCTTTTATCTGCTATGGATTTCTTCTTTCAGGTTTTTTATGATAAAAACCCTAGATTAGAAAGCAACTGAACCTAACCCAATAAATTCCAAATGATATTCTACCAACAATACTCTATAAGGGTTTGCATAAAAAAACTTCAGGTGAGCTTAAAAATTTATATTTATATATATAAAAATATTAACCCCAGTTCACACTATAATATAACCCAGCTCTAAAAATGTTCCCACATAATAGAATGCTAATGAGTACAAAATGTAATAAAACATTCTTGAACTAATGAAGGAGTTTACATATGCATGAAATCTTCATGTATAAACCATTACTCCCACACAAGCTACAACCTGAAAATTAAAAAGAGAATATGGTTATTAGTAGGAATAAAATACAGAGCTAAATAAAATCTAAATAAGAGGTGATTGTTAAAGAAAATTGCACAAGTTAAAGAACTCTTACCCATAATGAATTTCCACTCATGGTGTGCTAGGAAGGACAAATGGTATGCCCTAAATGTTATATATTGAATGGTATTTTTATCCTGGGCAATGCATATCCATAGCAAAAGAAAAGAGGCTGAAAACTCATATTGATACCTAAGATGACATAATGCAGATTATTGCATATTCTTCAGATCCATTACCTACCCCAAGAGGAGCCACAGGTGTATGGGAAGGTTATTTTGCTTCCTTTGGATCCCAATAAGTTTCATGCCTTAGAACATCTTACCTCATACTTGTTTCAGTATCTAGGAAAGAGTCTCTACCCTAAAAAGGTCTCTAATTTTCATATTGCACGCTCTGACAAACACGTTGTTTAGCGTCATTTATTAGGCCAATGTTTCACTCCTTAATGTAAAGTCAGATAACCTTGTAGGTTGGATCCCCCATAATGTTTTTCTTTCATGGTGCCACCATATGAGTTTTGACAGTAAGATTAATTGGTCCCATCCCATTATGAAGTAGTATATCATGATAAAAATAAATATATTTGTATTTATAATTATATTTTCTTTGTTCAACTTGGAACTCTATTGTTTTTATCGCAAAACCAGAGGTGATTAACTCTGCGTACCCACACCTTCTGTCCGAGGAGTGTTTCCAACGATCTTGAGTTTCATCTTGGCAACAAGCCTCGGACAGCAAGCGTGGGTGCACAGAGTCTAGAGTTTCTTCCAAGCATGGGATATCACACAAGAGGAACTGAGCTTAGTTGATAGTAGTATGTCTGCAATCAAACTTTGAGCTTAGTTGATAGTACTCTGTCTGTAATAAAATTTAGAGAAACTGAGGAAAATGGACATGACCATAAGCTGATTGATGGGAGTTATAGTATAAGGTATTTTTTTCTGATTTAATTATTTGATATTTGAAATTCCAATTCAACTAATGTGCGGGATAGATGTGCCATAGATGAAAGTTTTAACATCTCAAGGAATTAGATCTTTGACCAAACACTAGGAATGACAAAATTTGGTACTAAGAAATAAATAACAACAACCAATCATTGTTATATGTATGGTTGTAGGAGGAAAGTTTCAATTCCCATAGACAAGAGCTTGGGGGAATTGATTTCAAAGTACTCAATGCAAGCTAAAGTGGAAATGATTAGTATTGCTCATGATGTAAAAGTAAAGGATGTATTGCTAATGATTAGGATACTCTTGTATTTATAGTAATAAAAAAAAAAGTTGTGGTATAGCTTCCCCCATTATGGTTATTATTTTTTTATTAAGCTCATGAACATTTATATGCAGATTATTGTCTCTACTATCACTGTGTTTTTGTGATGAATGATTGAATAATTTTATAAGTGTGCCTAAATAATTATGGACATGGATATATACAATTCCTTAGATTTATTATCACTTTGTTTATGTGATGAATTCATTTGCATGACTTGAGTATATCTGAAGCTCTCCTTGAGGTCCCATGATCGAACTTGAACACTTGCTGCATTCATTTAATTTGAAAGAGTAGTTATAGTTTGAAAGAACTCTCTCCTTACCTTAGCTAGCATTCATTGAAAGGAAAGGCATTTTTTATTCATATGCAATTGCATGGTTTGAGTCAGTCATCACACTATGAGTTGCACTTCCATCACCCAACTGAGTAATACAACCATTAAAATTTAACTCGTTAACTCAACAAACTTTAACCTCGCTTGAGGATAAAAATAATTTGGTAGTTAGGTAGGACACCGTGGATATGCATCCAAATAACTCCCCCTTTTCATTTTCATCTAAGACATGGATGTTGTCCTCTAGGGTACTAAAATACTCTAGTATTTATTGACACGGTCATCGACCAGTTTGTGGACATGCCTCCCATTTTTTTGGGGGTTAAGCAGTGAGGATTGATTCTGGATGGACTTTTTGGAATGCCGCACTCCACTTAGAGCCTAGGGCATATCGATCCATTGTCTTCCCTGTACTCTACCGCATTGGTGATACAGGGGCGATAAGACATAAGTGCCGAAAACCTTCTCTAACGTGTCATGAATGAGGTAGCCTAGTAACATTTCTTCTAGGGATCCTTTACCCAAGATCCCTTTCGGTAGAGGGATATCCTTCAAATTCAGTCTCTCACTTCATATTGTTGGACTTGGATTTCATCACCTTACGAAGGATACGATTTGTCAAGGTCTCTAGCTCCTAGTTAGGAAGTTTGCTTGCTATTTCACCTTTTTAGAGGGTCTTTTTCTTTTTAGTGCTGCTTGTTGGCATTCTGGCCACTTTTGTTTCAGCTCCCTTACTGTGACACCGGTCCCAGTACAGTTTTTTTAGCTTGATTTTTTGGCTTGCGAGCCTTGTCTTATCCTAGCTCCCCTTCTGCATGCTTGGTTTATTTAGGGTTTTTGAGTTCTTACACGGTTAGTTACTAATTATCTGATGATGTGTGATGTCCTCTTCTCCTAGGTCTTTGAGATGGTTGAGTTAGATGGTCTTCTTAGGGGACTGAACACCCCTTGATGGAGCCACTAATGCTTGACCTTAAGAGTATCCTAGAGGACCACATGATCACATCATCCATGTGGACTTTTCCATTTACTATGATGATGGTCTTTCAGGTTATATGGAACAATGGTACATTTGAGAGAGAGATGATTGGTTGTAACCCACTTTGGTTGATTGTCTTATGGTCCTTTCATTTTGTCGATAATATTTTTGTGGTACCATGGCTTTTACCTTTTGGGTCTTTTACTCATCTTGGGATATCTTTTGATTTGTACCACCTTTTATGTTTTTGGTCTTGTGGGTACTATGGTAGTTTGTCCACAGTTGAGGTACACCCCCTTTGTCCAAGTTGTTATGAGTCTTTATACCCACTTCGTACCACCCTCCAGACCTTAGTTAGGAAGGTTGCTTGCTATCATACCTTTTGGTGGTCCTATTTGAGTTACAAGAGGTAGTTACAAGGAGCTATTGCATATATTTGACATTATTTGACCTTCCATCTCTTTAGCATGTCAAATAACAGGTAGTTACAAGGAGCTATTGCAATATATATTTGACCTTATTTGTACCTTCTCCACAATGGTTGATTTACTTTTGGTCCTTACACGTTGTTGTTTATTGGTCTTGTGGTAGCTTGTCCTTTCATTTTGGTCCTTTTATTTTTTTGTGGTACCTTGCCTCTCACATTTTGGGTCTTTTATTGATCTGTAGTTATCTTTTGATTTGTACCACCTTTTATGTTTTTGGTCTTGTGGGTATAACTATGGTGGTTGTCCACATTTGAGGTAGTACACCCCCTTAGTCCCAAGGGTTATGAGTCTAATTTATACACACTCTTTTATTTTTTACTTGTACCTTACTGGTTCGCTTTTTTAGCCTTTGGTTGGTCCTTGTACCTTACTGGAGCCAGTGCGTCTCTTTGGCCTCAGTTTGTTGGCTATCATCTCATCTTTATTGTGATTGTACGAGCCTTTTGACTGTCATTGACTTTATTTGATTGACCGTACCATAGCCCAGTCATCTCTCTCTCTCTGGTTTGTACTAACCCTATAATAAGGTCACTTGGTTCCTAGAGTTGACTGGCCTCTAAGAGGCACAATCATTTTTGAAAGTAACTCTTCTTAGTATATTACATGAAATGTCTACACCAAGGTAATCAAATATGTGTTGGTTATAAGACTTAAGTAATCAAATTGTTGGTAATCAAATCTGTGGTAAATAATTTGAATTAAGTAGTTAAGACTTGTCCTATCAGACAAAATTGTTGGTAATAAAATTATATTTCTTGGTAGAGAATTTTAAGAGTGGTGGAATTCCTCGATTGAACTTGCGAGGAAAATTATCTTGGAGAATAAGTGTCCGGACAGAAAAATGAGCAGAACTATGCGACTATTCATAAAGAAATCCTTGTAGCCCTAAGATGCATAGAGAAGTTCTAGATTCATTTGTTGAACCATGACTTTATCATAAGAACAGATTGCTCCAGTCTTCCATTTTTGCTAAACAACACAATAAAATTTGCAACAACAAAAGGAAAGTTAGCAAGATGGCTATCATTTTTTGATGTTATAATTGTACTATTCATAAGCACATTTTTGGGAAAGCAAAAAGCATTCCTCACTTTTCAACAAGAGAATATTTGACACAGAAGTATGCTGTTAATTTTTAACAAGTGAGCTTGAAGCAAGCGAGCTTGAAACAAGCAAGCTTGGTGCAAGAAATCCTGAGGCAAGCGAGCATAGAAGGTCAAATCAAAATCTAGTGGGCCCATAACCCACAAGTAAACATGGAAATCTCTGCTTGGACCAAAGGAAAACATCATATCTATAAAATTAATGATAATATGAGTTGGTTGGATTATATGCAAACATGGAAACCTAGGTGGGATTTGAGACATACTGAAGTATTAGATGCTAACTTATAGGGATCTGATGCTTTTATTAGACTAGTGCTAGAACTCAGAAGAATGCCTATGGGATCCAGTATTGTACTAGAGATGATTTACAACAACTCCCTGAGAAAAGTAGTTGATTCAAGCAAGTGGTTAACAAACCTCTACCATGATATTAACTTAATCTTAACAGAGGTCTCTACACATCACCCCAGGTTACAACTAGACCATCAATACTACTGTATTAACCGGATACATTCCTTGGAAGCATGGCCACATCAAGATGCTAGTCTCCGGTTTCCAGGTACTACACACACTTATGAAAAATATAAAAAATTATGGTGGAAATTCTTGAGAAAAGAAAATACAGATAGAATGTATTATAGCATGCTAAAGTTTGGACTTCAAATTACACATATACATGAGGATCCTGCATTCTACGTTCCTGATTGGATGAGAGACTGGTGGTAGTCATTCGGCATCAACCTGACAACATTAGAACTAGCTGTTATTTATAATCTAAAACGGGAAGTTGGAGAATCTATCGAACAAGTCAAAGATAGTTTGCAGACAAATATTTCCGAGGATCAAATCCTTGGGTACTACATTAAATACAAAGAACAATGGCTTGTCAAAACCCGCATAGACGTCCACATGCATCATAATAGGCGTGTGGTTCGGAGGTCTATTTATTCAAACGCATGGCGCACTGAATCCAACGTCTTTCGAGAAATCTATGGTCCCCCATACTCTGATGATTTGTAAATATATCAAAATTATTTGGCTATGAGTGGGGCCTATCCGTTCATATTGTCATAAAGATTGAAAAGAAAGTCTTTGTAACTATGTTGTGATAATATAAAGAAATCCCTACTTTTCTCCGTGTCAATATGATTGAAAATCTATGTTATGCAATAAATACCCTAAGTCAAGATTACAAGTAATTGTCCAAAGGAAGCATTAGATGGGAGTATGACTGAAAGCTACCCTTTTTCAAAACAAATTAGATGTTTACGGTTCTGTTTTTGCTTGATTCAATTACTTTCAGTCATCTAAGAAGACCATGCTTGAATAAGATTATACAAGTTCCACAACATTATATAAAATATTGTTTTTGAAGATTTGTGAACACTTATTAACCACCTAAAAGATCTTACTTTTGAAAGTCATAAAAATTTTTAGAAGTTTTCCATAATGGTTAGATATTTTTATTTTATATTATTATTGCTAAATATAAATATCTTAGTAAATGTGACTGAACTTCAATTACCGAGGTGATGAACCCAAACTGATGGGATGAGAGAGACTTTATGGACATGATGACAAAGTTGATAGTTAGATGGTTTGATATGGGACTCAAGACCCAAAGTAGCAATAAAAGAAAGCTCATAATTGCGTGAATTTCTACTCATAAGAAAGATAAAGTGATTGTCTTCCTCATCACTTGAATGCCTACATGTTGAGAAAGGGAATGAGGATCGAGTAACATTATAAAAGGCGCTACACGTCACCTTTTAAGAGGCGCTATGCCTTGCGGTTGTATCTAAAGTTTTTCCCATGGTGTAGATAGAACCAAACAGGTATTTGTCAGATCTATCTTCCTCGAGCAAGGGAAGTTTAGGAAGGCTAGAGGAAAGTGAGACATCCAGTAGGTGTAGAAGAGTTGTATCAACTAGATATCAAAAGACCATAATAAAATTCCATAAATGCACTGAATTTTTTCAGGGTTGAGGGGGGTCAAGTTCCTATGATGATGAGACAATGGACGATGTCGAGGTGCCCTTGAGGTATAGACATTTAGTGAAACAATGGGTACCCAAGGATCTTCCTCAATCGAACACAAATTTTTGTGTGAATGAGAGGATATATTGAATTGCACCGTCGTCAATACATGGTTTCAGGTTGTTTTGCATGGATGGCATAAGGTCCCTTACGACACATGTACAGAACTGATGGAGTATGTTGGACCCTGTTACAACTACAAAGATTGGATGCGCCTAGTCCAATATACAAAAATTATGCATAGATATGGATTGTTAGCAAACTATTTACAGTTGAAAGACAAAAATCAAAATAAAAGAGCAACGTTGTACATGGACGGAAGGCCAAAGACCACAAGGAATATTGCGGGGTTTATAAACAGTACACAACTAGGGTCTACAATTAAGCAACCAAACTGCGAGTTTGAGGGGCGTGAAGGAAACCGTGTTTTTGTAGTTTCCATTAAATCAATATCTGCAGGGGAAGAGTTGCTTATTAATTACAATTTCAACTGAGTAGATACAAACAAGGTTACGATGGGAGTGGTACATATAACATTTTACCCAACCTTTTATTAATGAATTTAACATATAAGGATTTGTTTGTTAGTTTATTTTGTATAAAGTTTCTGTTAAAGTTTGAGCATTAATTCACAATACTCTAGGATCCTTACTGAGAGAATAACATATACAGTATATCAATGCATGACAATCACAATAAGTATGACAAGCATCACAAGAATCAAAAGCATAAGAGACAAGAGACACAGAGTTTCCATGCGGAAAACCCTAAGGTGAAAAACCCCACAACTTCCTCAGAGATAGAGAGAGCAATGGCTCAACCAAAGTACAACCAAAATACACTGAGATAGTCTCCTAGTAGAAAATGATCCTCCTCCTCACTAGTGCGCCACTTTCTGAGTGAGAGAGATGTACTTTTTCTGAATGATCTAAATAGAGATCACCTGATCTCTATTTATACTAACATGTTTTCCCAGTGACCTTATGGGGCCGACTTGTCTAGCTAGGTACATCCACATTATAATATATATTTCAGGGCCGACCCAACACATGGTGGTCTAATAACCCATCGGCAAGTACACACACTTGTGACACTTGTCAATCCACATGACGACACTTCCTTATAGAGGAATAACACATCTCTTATAAGGGTACAATAAATATATATAAAATACACAGATGAAATACATTCCGAAGTTACATATACATCAATACTCCCTCTTAACTAGGAAGGTATTTCTCGACACATATCTGCTAGACAAGTCTTCTTCTCGGGATCATTGTCATCGATGCATCGTCATCATCATTGTCACTGCTACTGCTATCTTAACCAATCTCTTAATCTACTTGTCATAGGAAGTTCTACAGAGGCAGTCCTTTTTCATACTGGATGTAGGCTCACCACCTGCAGGTCTTCATCATCACTGGCCATACTGTGGAATTCTCAGGACTTATTACGTGCGTCACAAAACCTGGCTGCAACATCCCAGGCTATTACGAGCACACAGCTCTACCTGTAGGATCTCCCAGGAGCACATTACATGTGACCCATCACAAAACCTGGTTGAAGCATCCCAGGCTGTTACGAGCACACAACTCTACCTGTCAGATCTCCCAGGAGCACATTACATGTGATCTCACCACAAAACCTGGCTGAAGCATCCAGGGCTATTATGAGCACATAGCTCTACCTGTCGGATCTCCTAGGAGCACATTACATGTGGTCCACCACAAAACCTGGCTAAAGCATCTGAGGCCTTTTTCATCCTATTCAAATCGCCTAGGAGAAAATTACATGTGGTCATGGCAAAACTTGGCTGAAGCATCTGAGGCCTTTTTCATCCTGTCCAGATCTCCCAGGAGCAAATTACATGCCATAGGACAAAACCTCGCAAGAGCATCTCAGGATGTTACGGGTACACAACTCTGACCTGAAGAGCGCCCAGGGCACAAATTACATGTCCTCCCAGAGCAATGTCTCGAAAGAGCATCCTAGGCTATTATGGGTACGCAACTCCGACCTATAGGATCTCCCAGACATGCTCATCTGCACAACCTGATCCATGGCCACAAAGTATCATCTGATACTCATCATACATCATCCTGATGTACACATGATCATCCTGATCATCATCACTGCAACATCCTGTTGCATGTCATCTGGAGAAGCTCGTCATCCACGATCACCCTGATCATGCAATGCATCCATCTGATGCAGACCAAGTATCTACCTGATACATATCATCATACACAGTGTATCCATCTGATACATAGATACATGATCCACACAATGTATCCATCAACATACATGATCTACCTGATCATACCTGATACATATCAATATACATGATTTACCTAATCATACAATGTATCCACTTGATACATATACAAATACATGGTCCAAGCATCCAACATGATGCATATACAAAATACATACAAATGATCCAACCGATCATATCCAGCATCCAACATGATTCGTATATACATATAAATGATCCAACTGATCATATCCAGCATCCAACATGATGCGTACATACATATAAATGATCCAACTAATCATATTCAGCATCCAACATGATGCGTACATACATATACATATAAATGATCCAACTGATCATATCTAGCATCCAACATGATGTGTACATATATATACATATAAATGATCCAACTGATCATACAAAGCAGAAACTAGAACATCATCCTGATGCTCATCATCCAGTGCTTACATCCACAGCCATGTGAAGGATCCTCCTTCCAACATGCTTGGAATGGCTTCAGCAAATGTGTCCATCACTTCTTCCTCGAAGTGTCCTTGATCTGAAGAACACCAAGCCTCTCCCTGAAGTACTTAAACTTCACTCTGGCTAGTCGCTTCATAAACACATCTGCAATCTGCTCGTCCGTCGCAACATACAGGAGCTTCACAGCTCCTCTCTACACCATATAACTGAGATAGTGATATTTGATCTCTATGTGTTTCGACCTGTCATGAAACACTGGATTCTCGGACAGCTTCACACAAATCTGGTTATCACAGAAGATACCAGTAACATCCAACAGGAGATCAAATAACTCAGACAATAGCTTTCGTAACCATACTGCCTCACAACTAACTGAACAGGCTGCAACATACTCTGCCTCAGTTGTACTTAGTGCTATGCAGGACTGCTTCTTGCTAAACCAAGACATCATACCTGATCCCATACTGAAGCAGCACCCAGATGTGCTCTTCATATCTGTAGCACTGCCAGCCCAATCTAAATCAACATAACCCTGCAGGTTAAACATTTGATTCGCTTCATACTTGAGCCCATAATCCATTGTACCCTTCAGGTACCTCAGAACATGGTTTACAGCAACCAGGTGAACACTCCTCGGATCCGTCAGGAACTAGCTCAATGTGTTCACAGCAAAGCAAATATCTAGTCTCATGTTCGTCAGGTACGTCAAGGACCCAATCATCTCACGATACATAGAGACATCACCCGGCTCAGATGAAGCATCACATAGAAGCTTCAGATTCGATGCCATAGGTGTGGCCATGGCCTTGCAATCCATCATCCCGAATCTCTTCAGGATATCTACTGTGTACTTCCCTTGACCAAGTAAGATCCCACCTGCACTCTGCCACACCTCCATACCTAGGAAATAATGCATCATTCCCAAATCTTTCATATCGAACTTAGCAGCAAGCTTCCTCTTAGTATCTGCAATCAATCTATCATCTCATGTTACAGATAAGTCATCCACATACAGGAGTAGAACCACAGGATTCCCTTCTTCAACCTTGTAGTAAAGGTTGGAATCTGCTTTACTCTTGGTAAAGCCCAAACTAGATAGGAAACTGTCCATCCTACCATACCAGGTTCTGGGAGCTTGTTTCAAGCCATACAAGGCTTTCTTTAATCTGCACACATATGACTCCCTGTCATGTATTTTGAAACCGAGTGGCTGCTCCACATATACTTCCTCTTCAACTACACCATTCAAGAAAGCAGTCTTGACATCCATCTGGTGTATTTTCCATTTCATGGCTGCAGCCAGGGCAAGTACTGTTTTGATGGCAGTATACTTGGCTACAGGTGCAAAAGTTTCTTCATAATCTATTCCCTCTTTCTGAGAGAAGCCACGAGCTACGAATCTTGCCTTGTATTTCTCCACACTGCCATCTGCAGCATGCTTGATTTTGTAAATCCATTTGGAAGTCACAACAGACTTCTCTTTAGGTCTTGGGACAACATCCCAAACATCATTCTTCATTATTGATTGATATTCCTCAACCATGGCATCCTTCCATTCTTTCTTTTCCGCTGCTTCTTCATAACTGGAAGGTTCTTTGTTCATAATGTCACAGAGTAAAGAAACATAGCTGGTATGTGATCTGGTTCTCTTCTTTGCTCTGTGTTTCTCTTCTGGAACGCCAAATATTTTTGCATCTTGAATGAGCTCTCTAGCCCATGCAGGTTTCCTCTTGTGAGAGTTATCCTCATGGGGTGGATCTACAGGTTCTTGTGGATCTTCAAACTCATGAACAACTTCTGGAACTGATTCAGTCATGGTAGTGTCTTGAAATCTAGTTTCCTTAGGTTCTTCATAAACTTCGATCGATGCCTTCCTTGATTTGATGAATGCTGAGTTTTCATCAAATGTCACATCCCTGCTGACATCAATCTTCTTGAACCCTGGAAAGTATATTCTGTAAGCCTTCAAGCTTTCACTGTAACCCACAAAGATATTCTTCTTTCCTGAAGGTTCTAGTTTGGTCCTCTTTTCCTTTGGGACATGAGTGAATACTGGACAACCAAATATTCTGAGATGGCTGACTTCAGGTTTCTTACCAGAAAAGACCTCTTCTGGTGTCTTGTTGTCCAATATCTTGTGGGGTGTTTTGTTCTGCACATATACAGCTGTTCTATCTACTTTTTCCCATAGATGCATAGGTAGATCCTGGTCATGGAGAATTGCTCTTGCTGCTTCCATGATTGTTCTGTTCTTCCTTTCTGCAACTCCATTCTGTTGTGGATTGTAAGGAGCAGTCAACTCCCTCTTAATCCCTGATTCACGGCAAAGCTTCTTGAAGTCACCTGAGATGAATTCTCCACCATTGTCGGATCTTAATGTTTTGATCTTCTTGTCAGTTTGATTCTCCATCAAGGTTTTGAATTCCTTAAACTTATCAAACACCTCATATTTGTTCTTCAAGAAGTATACCCAAGTCTTCCTGGAGAATTCATCAATAAATGAGACATAGTAAACATACCCACTTAGAGAACTGGATGACATAGTACCACATACATCTGAGTGGATGATTTCCAGGATGTCTTTTGCCTTGCTTTCACTACTTGGGAAATCCTTCTTAATGTTCTTACCTTTTGCACATCCTTTGAAAACACCTTCATGTTTGGTCTTGATTTCAAGAAGACCCTTTACAGCCTTGCTTGCAATTGGAAGTGCCCTATAGTGCATATGAGCAAGTCTTATATGCCAAAGTTCACTTGGCTCCATGGATTCATGTACCATGGCATGTTCAGGTTGTCCCTTCAATTTATACAAACCTCCCTCTTGCTCTCCAATCAGTACTGCATCATCTATGTTCTTTTCCTTTGGCCACATTAGGACTTGGCCATCCACAAATGCAACCCTCATACCTTTTGCATCCAATGCAGAGATGGAGAGTAAGTTCTTCTTGAACCCAGGTACATAAAGAACTTCTTTCATCTTCAAAGATTTTTCAGAATCTAGGTTGTAGGAGGCTTCACCACTTCCTTTGATTGGGTATTGATAATCATCCCCAAGTTTCACCTTATGGGGTGATTCATGTTTAGATAGATTCACAAAAGATTCCTTAAACCCAGTCATGTTTCTGGAAGCCCCACTATCAATCAACCAATCATTACAACCATGGGAGATGGTACCTGTGAGAGCAGAGATCAGAACATACTCTTCTTCACTTGATGAGTTATCATCACTTTCTTCCCTAGCCTTCTTCTTGGGTGGTTCATCATCCTCGGCAGTATGAGCATGAAACCTTCTTTTGTTTCCCTTCTTCTTCTTGTTGGAGTTGTTGTTGTCCTTATTGTTCTTGGGACAATTTATGGCAATATGTCCTTTCTCATTATAGGTGAAGCATATTCTTCTTTCTTTGAAGTGATGTGAAGATTTCTTGGAGTGAGATGGCTCTCTCTTGGACTTCCCTTTCTTGGTGTGAGCTATGACAGCTTGATCTTCATTCCCCATCTTTTCTTCTCGTGCCACAAGCCTTGCTTCTTCTTATGAGCATTCTTCCCGTAGTCTACTGAAGGAAATCAACTTCTTTCTTGCACAGATTCCTTGAATGAAGGAGTCCCATGACCTAGGTAAGCCATTCAGAGTGGTCATGACAACCTCACGATTCTCTACCATTTCATCCACTGCTTCTAGTTGTTCCTTGATCTAGGAGACTCTTGAGAAATAAGATTGAATGGTTTCTCCATTCTGAAACTTTACTCCTTTCAATTGGTTCCGCAGGGTCATCTTTCGATTTATGTTCTTCTGTTCAAATAGGTTGGTCAAAGAGTCAAACATCTCTTTGGGTGTCTTTAAAGAAGACACATGGGGTATGAGATGGTCTTTGATAAAATCAACAATGATTCTCTTTGCCTTGACCAAATTCTTCTTATGCAATACTTTAGCCTCTTCATCATCTGGGATAGGGATGTCTTCTTTTATGTATGAGTCCAACACATTCTCTTCCAGGATTAACCCAATCCTATACTTCCAAGCTCGGAAGTTATCAGCCCCTTGAAGCTTATCCTCAAGCTTGGTGTGGTGAGAAATCTTAAAGAGTACTTCAACTAGAAATAGAAAAGATTTAGGTCTTACCACTTGAAATACTGAAAACTGGATCTAGTCCTAGATTAGGGTTTGTCGGAAAAATCCTAAAAATTCAAAATGTGAATTTCAAATATCTGAAAGGATAGAAAGATGCTCCGTGATGAGCTGATTAGCCTGGTGCATTCAGAATATGAGATCAGCAAAGCTTTACCCTTCATATTTGTCTTTTTATCCTCCCAGGTTCACTAGGGAGAGCCCTAAATTAGGGTTTGAGTTTCCCGGAGATCTACCCAGCCAAAAATATTGATCCAAAGCTCTAAACTTCGATTTTTGCAAGGAGCTTCCAGCTATGTCTTCAGATTTCAGAAATTCCTATTTTTGTGAAAACCCTAACTTTTAGGGCCAAATCTAAAAATGCCCGAAATTGAATTCTGATTGGACAGATAGATGCGTCTTGATGAGTAAAGTCAATCTACTATACTTCTTTTCCAAAATCTATGGAGAGAAACCCAATAAACAAGAATCTCAAGTTTTCGTCACTGCAAAATGTCTTCTTCTCAGGTTAGATCTGATTCCATGTTAAATTTTGAGCATTAATTCACAATACTCTAGGATCTTACTGAGAGAATAACATATACAGTATATCAATGCATGACAATCACAATAAGTATGACAAGCATCACAAGAATCAAAAGCATAAGAGACAAGAGACACAGAGTTTCCGTGGGGAAAACACTAAGGTGAAAAACCCCACAACTTCCTTAGGGATAGAGAGAGCAATGGCTCAACCAAAGTACAACTAAAATACACTGAGATAGTCTCCTAGTAGCAGATGATCCTCCTCCTCACTAGTGCGCCACATTCTGAGTGAGAGAGATGTACTTTTTCCGAATGATCTAAATAGAGATCACCTGATCTCTATTTATACTAACCTGTTTGCCCAGTGACCTTATGGGGCCGACTTGTCTAGCTAGGTACATCCACATTATAATATATATTTCAGGGCTGACCCCACACATGGTGGTCTAATAACCCACCGGCAAGTACACACACTTGCGACACTTGTCAATCCACATGATGACACTTCGTTATAGAGGAATAACACATCTCTTATAAGGGTACAATAAATATATATAAAATACACAGATGAAATACATTCCGAAGTTACACATACATCAACATTTTCCATTTTACTTTGCAGGATAGTGATTGGGATAAATCCCCGTGAGCAAATGGTCGGAGGAGTACATCATCCTTGAGGGAGCAGGTATACATGTTTGTAATAGTACAAATCTAATAAGAAAAAATAGTTTTTTTTGCTTTGTTTTTCATTATTAGTATATTGTTTTTGTTTCTATAATGTTATCTAATTATTTCATTTACTTAATTTTCTCTATGTTTTTTATGCAATCCGGTTCTGCAAGGGTCGCAGTACCCTCGACGCAATCAGTATACGTCTTTGTAATAGTAAAAATATAACACTTAATAATAGTTTTTAATCGATGTGTTTTTTCATGATTAGTTTTGGATTCGTTTAGGTGACTTTCCCTATGTTATTTATTTAGGTATCTGTAAGGGGCAGCTCCCAGATATTAGCAGATCGGGGCAACTCACCTATGACCATCAATCCGATGAGTGGATCACATTCCTCTAGGTTGCAGGTATAATCCATTGGAATTGTACCAATATAATATGTAGCATAATGTTTATTTTGTTATGTATTTTTCGTGTGTATACTGGTTTCATTGTGATAATGTTTTCTACTTCTTTTTTGCAGGGGGCCGATGATCGAGGCAAGTCCACAGCTATGGATTAGACGACACCATCATCTAGGAACCAAGTAAACCTAGTTGTAATTTTAGGAATCTATCATGATAGATATGTTTTGTTAATAAAATTTTAGGAATCTATCATGATAGAGCTTAGTAGTGTTTTATATATTTTTATTGCAGCCCAGTGAATCATTGTTCGAAACAGCATCGCAAGAATATTTAGTAGATCCTAAAGTGGCTAAGATTCTTAAAGATTCCGACATAATTACTGAAGCCACAAACCCATTTAAGATGATAGAAAAAATATTCGAAAAATATAGTGTGGAAATCATTTCTCTGCTAATCAAGGTTCCGTAGACAAGCCAGATTATGGAAAGGATTGAATTGTTGGAACGGAAATCTGAATCCTTGCGAGTAAGTTGAGAAATATTGAATCATAAAATAATTCATTTATAACTTTATAATTTTCTCTTTTATATGATAGTACTGAACGTATAAGACGTGGTTTGTATTTACAGAATTATCAGAGACCACACAATAGTGGTCAAGGTAGTGTTGGCCCCAGCAAGGCTCATGGAGAGACATGGCATCATGAACAAACGACTCCACGTGCATCGACTCCTTTGCCATTGTTGTCAACTGAACAGTCAGCAACACGTTCTGACACACCACGGACCCCAACTGTGAGCGCACCGGCCTCTAGGGACTGATGCACACCGGATCGTCGAGAAGAAGGGGTCAACACCAAGAATCCTAGTAATATTGATATCAACCTAGCTGCATTTCCAGGATCTTCCCGTGTCACTAGCACGGGAACAATGGAC
Source organism: Larix kaempferi (assembly GCA_027924585.1). Taxonomy (NCBI): domain Eukaryota; kingdom Viridiplantae; phylum Streptophyta; class Pinopsida; order Pinales; family Pinaceae; genus Larix; species Larix kaempferi. The sequence goes on from BSBM01000547.1 coordinate 4,087,905, forward strand.
GCAAAATTTTTGGTCGACGAAGATCTCGTCCCAATAAAGATCGAGAAGATCCCAGGTAATTAATATACGGTGATCAAGTTAGTGTTTATAATTTCATTGTAATATACCGATAAAACATTTTTTTAACTAATTATGATCATGGCATGATCTTTTTGAGGGTAATGATGTTTTCTATAAAGAAATGAATGACGCGTCATTGGAGATCTTCGGGCCCACCATTCGAACAAGTTGGGATAGACAACCAAAATTTTTAAAAGATGAACTCACTAATCGGTTGGTTGTCCTGTTCGGCGACAAGACCTTCAATCAAGCCAAGGTCCTAAAAAAGGTTGGACAACATATGAAGGTTCTCCGAGACCAATATAGGACCCACCTGGATAAAAACCATAGGTATGAGCGTCCTCTAATGATTCCAACAATGGAGTGGAAATCTCTAGTGGATGATGAAAAGGATAGGGCTCATAGAAGAGAAGGAAAGATACCACCAGGAACAGGGAGGTATGCAATACTTTCCACAATGTAATTCAAAACCTTATTATTATTGATTTCTATATCAAACTTAGAACATCTAATGTATTTCAACACTTGCATAGGCTGTCAGACACATCAAAGGCCACAAAGGAAATACTATAAAAATAGTTCAGCACAAGCTTGGGCCTGGTGGTTATTTGAATTTGGCGGCACGAATTGTAAGTTTTGAAAAACCAATAATGCATACAAATAATAAATTACAAATTATTTTTCATTTTATTGCACTGCAAAATGTTAATTAACGAAGTTATGCAAATATGCAGGCCAAATGATTCAATGAAGTGGTCACTGAGGAAGACATGAAGCTTGGCTTCCAGCAAGGCTTTAGAGTTATTGTTGAATGCCGAAAAAGCTTCTCTGGGAAAACACAATCTTCTGGTACCAATCCATCTGGTGCACAGGTAAATAGAATCTATATACTTTAATGAAGATTTATTGCTTGTGCAATCTATTCGTTATAAATACTTGACAGAAAATATTGACTCTATTTTGAGCAGGAAAGAAATGATCCCCCTAATGTGGAGGAGGGACAACAAAAAATTGAAGATTATGCTTGGAATCCTGGTAATGAATTTATTCATATGCTACAATTTTATGTATAACATTGCAAATGGTGAACATTAATTGTAGTTCACCATATTTCAACTGCAGAGCATGTAGAGGGTGAAACTGTACAGGTTGAGCCTAGACACGAACATGAACAATATGATGTGGCCACACCATGTAATAAAACACCTTTTTAATGTTTTTTTTAAATGAAATACTTGTCATTACAATAGAAAAATACAACGATGTAAAATTTTCACATTGTTGCAACAAATCTGAACCCTTTGCTGCACAATCCACGTCTAGATCAACACTCTAGGATGCATACATCACCACAAGCTCCTGATGAAGAACCAAGAGCTGGAAAAGAAAGTTCAGATGTAGATGCTCCTCTTAGAGATTATTTAACACTAAAGAGAAGAAAAACTAAAAAGAAGTGACTGGAAAAATGTTGTCTAATTATTTTTTATAATAATATATCGTCCATGATTTTTGGCCTAATGAATGAATGAATGGTTTAATGGTTTAATGATTCAGTGTAGTAAACTGTTACCTTTATTGAATGTCAGCTTTTATTGAATGAATGTGTTTAATGAATGAATGAATGGTTTATTGAATGTTATCTTTTATTGTATGAATGTGTTGAGTGAATGAAACAATGGTTTAATGAATGTTAGCCTTTATTGAATGAATGCTAGATGAAAGTTCATGATCAAATTTGGATGAATTTGGATGTATTTGTTTTTATCAAGTACATGGATTGGGTATGGGGAATTGAGAGTGATGTGAGGGGGGGAAGGGGCCATGAGAGCTTCCACCTTCACATGGTTGGCCCTATTCAGTAGAGAATATTAAATTATTCTCAAAACAAAGAGGAGCTCAATGAATGTCTACGATGCTGGATTTCTACAACCCACTCGTGTGTCATCTAAATTTTGACAATTTCTTGGAGCTTGTTGTGATGTTTGGTTGCTCCTCATAACCAATTTCAGGTTTTTAGATGATTAAAGATCACTTGAGTAACTATTTGTGGAGTAGAGTGAGATCTTGTTTGTAATGGGTTTGTTGATTCGACATGAAACTCTTAATGAAGATGAAGTGGCTAGTACTAGAATAATATCAGTGCTAATTGATGTCCTTCAAGATAAGAAGGAAAAAGTGATAATGTTTTTCATGGCAACACTAAGTGCTTTTAACATCCATGTATACCATGTAATATTAATTGTACACTTGCATGATCCACATTATTCTATTTCTTATCTTATTTCGAATCATTGCAATGATTGGAAATGAGAATTTGTGCAAGTCACCTATGTCCATGATTGTTTGCATTACCTCATCCAATTTTCCATTATCATTTTGTGATTGGCATAACAAATATCTCAATCTTTGGCTTCACAACATGAAGAATAGAATGGCTAGAAACCTAAATAATACAATCAATGCTTCAAGGCTATATTAAATAGCCAAGGTAGCAATATTTCATTTGATCCTAGAGAAGAATCCTCTTTGCATGAGGACATGAAAAAATTTAGGCTTGGGGGAGTGTTGGGCTTGAGTTTTGAAATCTTTTCATCCATTCTATTGGTTTTTTTATCACTCCTATATTTTTTGTATATTTGCATCCCCATACCCTTTGAAACCCTAGATGGGCATAATGAGACCTAACTGCTTATTTATATTTATTCCTCCGTTTTAATAAGTTTTTAGGGTTTTTAATGATCAATTTAGCTAATAGTGAAATCTGAGTCTTCATGATTATTTCTAGTACCAATTTTTGTAATAAATCATTAAATCCAATACTTTTGGCATACAAATGGGAGAATGAGCATATGGTTTTTCTTCAACATGGTTCTATGTTCTATACACAATATCCAAGCTGATTACATGCAACTCCAGCCTTCAATCAGCTTGTGGTTAATGCCTTCAGAAAGATGGTCAATACAAGTTAGATTTACATAAAGGATGAAAAAGTTGAAATTTATATGTGCATGGAGAAGAGATCCAGTATCATTATTTGATCTACCTTAACTTGGCATACAAATTATAAATTCCAAAGAAGGATGGCACATTGTCACAACCTGATTTTAGCATGCAATTCTAAAATGGGAAGGACTGCACTATACATCAACTCCAATACATTCGGGAAGGATATCAAGACACATGTAGCACATAGGTTCTCCAATCATCTTCAACTAAATCGATATCATAGAAGAATGATGCATTTCAATAAATTATACTATGTTTTTAGCAATTCCCGTTAGGAATTATAAATTATAAATTATACTTTCAGTAGTATGAGACTTCTTTCAAGCAAGTGTGACCTCCCTTTTTGCAGTGTGAGATTTCATTTCAAGCATGTGTGATTTTATTTCAGCAGTATAACTTTTTTTTGGAGAGGGTGTGTTGATTTAGCTTTGCAGTTGTCTGACTTTAGTGGTGTGAATTTTCCAGATTTAGGACAGGGATTTTTCAATTGGTGTGATTTGCAAAGTTTTCAATATAGTACAACCCCTATCATCCATGTCCTATTGGTTTTTTTATCACTCCTACGTGTATGTATATTTGCATCCCCATACCCTTTGAATCTTTAGATGGGCATAATGAGACCTAACTATGTTGAGTGGAAAGCCAACATGGCTCTCTTCACGAGATCCAAGAATAATAGTATATCTATTGATTTCCAAATAACAGTGTCTTTCTTTTTAAAATATCATAAGGTAGTTGGATATCCGACGACGACGCAACCCTAAACTGATGTTCTTGCCATACCTCCGACGGAAACAAACATCGGATTCCAGGTATTTTCTCATGTAAGGGTCGTCGGATATCCGATGCCCCCACCGAAGAAATCTGAGATTCGTTCCATACCTCCGAAGGAAATGAACGTTGGATTCCATCCCTTTCCATGTGTAATGGTCATTGGATATCCGACGCCCACACCAAATATATACAACATTTGTGCCATACCTCCAACGATAAGGAATGTTGGATTCCATCCCTTTGCATGTGTAATGGTCGTCAGATATCCGATGCGCACACTGAAGGTATCCGACGTTCTTGCGATACCTCCAATGGCAAGGAACGTCGGATTCCATCCCTTTCCATGTGTAATGGTTGTCAGATATCCAATTCCCACACCGAAGGTATCCAACATTCTTGCCATCCATCCAATGGAAAGGAACGTCGGATTCCATCCCTTTTCATGTGTAATGGTTGTCGAATATCCGACACCCACACTTAAATATCCGACTTCCTATGAAGTGCCCAAAGTCGGTTATGCGACTTCCTCATGGTTAGTTATCCGATTTCCTCGTCGCGTCGAATAACCAACGAAGTTCTATCCGTCGGATTTCATCCTACTTTGGACCGACGCTAAAAAAATATGGAGGTTGTCGGTTGATTGACCATAAGCTGTAGAAAATATGAATTTTTGGCTGTCGAATTTTGGGTCCAAAAAGCCCCGTGTGGGTGCATGTGAATGAGGTGGAGCTAAGCGATGACACCATGTGAATTCTGCTTAAGGATCTTTTCCAGGCGATGTGAACTGATGATGTGAAAAGACCCTGGTTGTAAGCCCGTAAATTTGTGTTGTTTCCCATTGACTGAAAACTACATCCAAAGTTCAGCAAAATCCCATAAAATGGGGCCAAGAGTGCATAACCATTGAATGCCCAAAACCACATCACATCAGCCTAAGGACAAGGAAAACATGTCAGGTCGTAGGTTATAATCTTCCAGAGAGATACGCACATTGTGACACTTACCCTTGCAAGGTAATATGCCACCATTGGAAACCACGACTTAAATGTTGGAGCAAGGATGGACAAAACAATCATCATGTTTGGAAATCTGAGGGTCAATGAAGTTATGAGTGCTACCAGAATCAATGAATATGGTAAGAGTGAGCTTCTTGAAGTAACCCCTGACCCGCATTGTTTGTGGGGTGGTGACGATTGTTACAGCATGCAGAGAGATCTCTGGTGGCTTGTCCTAAGATGGGGGGTCAGCAGGCGGGTGTTGAATGTCGACCTGATCATCTATTGTATCTGGAGCTTCTTCACCAAGTTTAGAGGCAGGTGGAGAATCCACATCCAAGAGATAAATCTTTTGCTCAACACATCTATGTCCCCGAGTGAATTTCTCATCACAATTATAACAAAGCCCTTTTTTCTCGGCATGCTTGCATCTCTGGTTAAGACAAATGCTTGATAGGAGTTGGTCGAGGAGCTGGCATGATGGGAGGTCATTGGAAACCCATATTTATGAAGGGAACAACGATGGATTTGGAGCGTTGTTGGGCTGTGATCTTTTCGTCTACCAACTTAGCCAACCCTATAACTTCCATCATTGTGTTGGGACAGAACATTTTGACCTTCGAGCGGATTTCATCCTTGAGACCACTGATAAAAAAACACCATTAGAATTCATCATATAATCCTTCTATGTGATTGGCTAGTTTCTCAAATTATGTCTGATACTCTCTCAATGTGACAATTTGGCAAATTTGAGTGAGTGCTCCTGTAAAGTCATCAAAAGCACTACGACCAAATCATTGCAAAACGAGTTGGAAAAAATCTATCCAGTTTAGCTCGTGATGAGCTTTGATGTACCAACAATACCATTGAAAGGCTTCATGTTCCAAATGAAAGGATGCAAGTGGAACTTTATGGACATCAAACGTATTATGCTGACTGAAATAGTGTTCTTCCTGGTATATCCATCCAGTCGGATCAGTACCATTGAAGTGAGGAAAATCAAGCTTCGACCCACGAAAATTGTTGGAAGAAGAGAACCCAGTGGCTGCAAAATATTATGGTTGTCGATTATTGTTCATGGCTAAATGCTGAAGATGGAGGCTGAGAAAATTTTCATCCAGCTCCTAGAGTTTGGTTTGGATGGCAGCAAGTGCTTCCTTCATGGTTTTTGCTCCGGCGCGGGTGAAAACCATAACCAGGAGTTTTTTTTTTTTTGAGTGGGTAGATAAACAAAAGCAAAAATTGTTTTAGTAAAGGAAAATATGGATTTGGGATAAACTTTGATGGGTAATTTGGATTTGACTAGGTTTTCGACACTTTTAAAGGGACACGGAAGCAGAAAAGGGGGATTTCAGAAGCAGGGTGAAAGAATGAGAAAATTTGGCATAGAAGGACAAAGAAGAAGAAATATGAAATGAACACTGTGGTAAAATTTGAAAGCGATTGGGTGAAAAATGAAGAAGTTATGGCAAACCCTAAAAATAGACAAATGTGGAATTTATGGCATTGGGAAGTGGAATTTGGGATAAGGTCCTTAGGAATGAAATATGCAGAATGGGATTGCAGGGGTGCTAGGGACGTTTCAAGGGAAACGAAGTTAAAAAACGGGAGATATGGTGGAAAAACACATTTTATTTTTATTTTTATTTTTATTCAGAAATGTATCTGCAACGACGCGAAAGGGATTGGCAATAGATGGATCTGCAACAATGTGGAAGTGATCGGAAATAGATGGATCTGCAATGGCACATAATTGATCAGCAATAGAGGATCTGCAAGGACGTGGAAGTGACCGGTAACAGTTTTGGGCAGAGGAAATCTGCGATTTATCAGCTTAAAATAGATAGGGACCCCAGGTATGCTTGGCTTCCTAAGGGTTCACAAGATTCTCTCGGTCACCAATGTTGTCTGATGTCTTGTGTATTAGGGCACTACCCCTCAGTCCACGGCTCAGGTAAAACTGATAACCGCTTTGCCACAAACGACAGCTCTTGGTTTACCTCATGAGTGGGAACTAGTCAATCAGGTAGGGGTCGTTGCCCTTTTCGCTGGCAGGTCTTCTCAATGGGCCAGCTACTTTGGGATTCTTGTGGTACTACTCACAATGATTTTTAGGGCTTATGCGCAAGTACTTCCCACAGTTAAGCGGATAGGGATTATTCCCAGATCCGAACTTGCAACAGATACGAAAAAAAATTTGGTAGAAATTTCACCCAGCGAGCCCAAGAAAGTGCTCTGATACTAGATGTGAGGAACCTGCAACAATTAATTAATGAAAATACTCGATATATCAGTAAGAACGGAACTCAAAATCACCTTATTGATCACAGGCCACTTCGAGGGGGAAACCTCCTTTGAGCAAGTTCAATACAAATAACTTCACAGTACTTTGATTGGCCTCAACACACACTTATATACTAAGTCTATGCCCAATACTATGGGTCAATACCATGCGCTAATACAAACTATGGATCAACAAATACTACGGGACGACTTACAAAGCATATGTGTCCAACAACAATATACTAACAAAGTAAAGAGAAGGGTTGACATGGGTTCCTAACAATGATTGGGGAAATGTTAATAGATAGTGATTATGACAGGTTGAAAGAGGTAGCGATGTAGTTTTATAGGTTGATAGAGACAGTGATATAGGTATAGGTTGTGATTGTGATATAGTGACAGTGGAAAATGAATCTTCTTATTTATCCCAGGGTGGAAGGATGGGCCAAGGAAATATTGCATCCTGTGATCTCAGGGGGTTAGAATCCCTCTAGTTGGTGTTGGTAAAGAAGGGACTCAAAGATTCCTTCAAGTTGGAGCCTATAAATCAGGGGTTTCATCCTCCTTCCAATCGGTGTTGGTAAATTAGGGAGTTGGAGATTCCTTAAGGTTCGTTCCTATAAATCAGAGGGTTGGTTCCTCCTTCCAATCAGTGATGGAGAATATTGGAAATATAATCTTAGTATTATATAGGAAAAGCATTAGATGGTTTTCTCCCATTTTTGTTTCCATGTTAAATCTCTTGTGTACTATGTATGGTTCATGTGATGGTGAATGGAATTTTTAATGGTTAATGTTTACATGATATAATTAATGAGTGAAATGGTAAAAAGTGCTAAATATTTATTCACCCCCATCTCAGTATCTCCAACACATAATAATAATGGGATAATTATTGTTGATGGGATAATAATAGGATATGATGGAATGGCATAGAAAGGAACGGATCCATATCCTTGTTTATATGAGGCACCAATATTGGCCACTTTCCCTCGTTGAACATTGGTTTTCATTGAGGTCAACTACTGTAAAAGATGATGTCAAATAATTTATCTTGATTCATAGATGTCAACTAATGTCAAAGTGGATTCGGTATTCCCATGCCAGCTTGAAGAAATATAGAAAATCCACTTAGAATAATTATATGTGAAATCAAGATGGTGAAGAATATGGAGTCCATCCTAAAGAAGTATATATGGAAGTTGCATCCAGTCTGAAAAAGTTTGTCCAAGGGTACATCATGCATATCTAGTTTAAATAAGTATATAAGGAATGCATATCTAGTTTGAAGAAGCACATAAGGCACATGTACTTGAGGAGTGTCCATCAAGGTACAAGCTAAAGTGTTGGTTGGACAAAAGTTTGAAGAGGGCACAAGCAAGCCAAAGAATAGATGGGACAAACTCTAGTGTGAAAAATCAATTGAAGAGAAGATTCTAGAGTGCGCAAGCAATTCAAGTGAAGTGTGCAAACAACATGAAAAAATAAATGGTTGAATAGTTATGAAAGTCCTAAAAGTGAACAAGTCAGAAGATGCACATAATTGTAGCTAATTTATGATGATTCAGTTCAAGTGTGAAAAGTAAAAGAAGTCCATTAGATTCGCAAACATAGAACCAAAACATAATCAAGTATGTGTGTCATGATGAGGATGAACTGAGGCAAGTGTGTTAAATCGAAAGGACGAATCATATGATGCACAACATGTCGCGGATTGTTTGAAACAATGTGACACTTAAACAGAACAAACACATCTTGGTAAGTGCACAGTTCCATCTAATATTGGTGCACAACATCAGAAAAACAAGTCATCAGTTGATGCACAATATCAATTGAGAGTGCAGTTGCATAGTAATAGAATGACACAGTAAATTCAGTGGCGGAAAGTGCAACAGATGAAGTAGCACACAATATCAAGTGAAAAATCAGTTGAAGTGAAGTATTGAGTGGATTAGGAATTCAAGTGATATATGCAGGAAAATGACAACAATACGATTTCATCTAGAGGGTGCGCATAGTAGAACAAATATCAGAAGATCAAAAGTGTGCTCATGTTAGAAGTTCAACGAGGAAATATGTTATTTTGTATATATGGGCGGCAGGATGGGGCAATGAGCAGTAGGTCGTAGCCTCCTTCCAATTATTGTTGGAGAACACAAGGAGTTGGTGCTTCCTTCAGGTCAATGCCTATACAACTAGAGGGGCAGTGCCTCCTTCCAGTTGGTGCTAGTAAATACAGGAAGTTGGTGCTTCCTTGAATGTAATATTTTTGAATAAAAAAAAAACATTTTGTGGTTTTCTCCCTTTTGGGTTTCCATGTAAAAATTCTACGTTTTTTCTCTTCTTTGTCTTAGTGCATATGTGGATGAATGTTTTATTTATGATGGATGCATAATTTAAGATCAAAATTAAGTTCAGACTAATCTGCTGAAAAATATTAAAAACGTTGATAAGTGCACTAATACTAATTCACCGCCCTCTTAGTATTAAATTGATTCTGACAATTGGTTTCAGAGTAGGTTTCTTTAGTAACAACTTAAAGATCTAGAAGATAGATCCGTGCGTAGTTATGGGAAAAGAGAACTCTCAAGGTGAAGCACCATGGTTATAGGAATATTCTTGTCTAGAAAAAATCTATGTCGCAGATGCAAGAGATATCATCCGTGCACAAAGGAAAACAATCAAAGAAGTAAAGAAGGTTGCAACCAACATCATGCGAACATTGAAAAAGAAAGAAGAAGAATCAAAATCATTGGAAGCATACTTGACCAACTAACTACAATAAATGCATGAGACCTGTCAAACTATAAGATTGAGGAATGATTCCTTGGAAAGCAAACTGGAGAAGTCAGTTGCAGAAAATTGGATATGGGAAAATGAGATTACTCTTATAATAGAAAAACTAGGAGATACCACGAAATAAAAGGAAGAAAAAATCAAATAAGTCCCATCATTGAAGGATCAACTTAAAAAATAATGCAATGATAAAATTCATCTTCAACTAAGAAAATTAGAGGTAATATCTCTCAAAGAAAATAATTCAAAATATGAGAAAATGCTTGATGAATAAAGGATTCAATTATGAGAAAATGAAAAATTAATTGAGAGGTTGCAAGTTTAGTTTATGACTATTGATGTATTTGTAACTTCGGAATATATTATCTTGTATATTGTATAGATTACATTTGTACTTTATTGTATCCCCAACGAAGATGTATTATTCCTTCAATTGGAAGTGTCATCATTTGTATTTGTAAGTGTCGCAGGTTGCATTGTAAGAGTGGTAACTTATATTTTATGGGTTATTAGACCAACTTAGAGGGGTCGTCCCAGTCTGGGTTAAAGGGTTATTAGACCACCCTAGTCGGGTCGGCCTAGTGATATGTTGATCGGTTATTAGGCTTCCTTAGGAAGTCGGCCCAGTTAGGGTTAAAGGATAGTCAAGTCATTGTATAAATAGAGAGTGTGACTCTCTCATTCTATTCATTCACTCACTCATCCAACTTGCATAGTCGAGAGAGAAGAGTGCACATAAGCGAAGGAGGAGTAGCTTCTGAATACATCTATGTTTCAGGGTTTGATCTTTGTGATCTTTGTATTGGTTCTCATTCTATATCTGAGGAAGTTGTGGGGTTTTTCACCTTCTTGTTTTTCCCCAGTGAAATGCTTTGTGTCTCTTGTCTCTTATGTTTGATATGTTGTACATGTTGTTCTCTCAGTTAAGATACTAGATCATACTGAATTAAATGATGAAAAAATGACATGGAATCATAGCTAGCCAGAAGGACATTTACGAAACTTGTTGCACTTGTGACAAATTGGAAGCTAGGGCTTGGTATAGTAAAAACTAGTCATTGTGGCACTTTCGCTATAAATCTGTTTTGGCGAAGGTTCAGGATTTCAAACCTTTACAGGGTGAAGATGAAATGTTCTTGTACCTTGTTTCTGAAGCTTAGCCTCAGATTCCTTTTACTTTGTGAGATATGATTTGTACAAGTTAGGGTTTCTCCCTCTTCCAGAATGCATCCCTAAACAGGTGACCCAGGAACAAAGGTCATATCTCAGGCTAGGAAGCTCCAAATGGGATTTCGTAAAATGTGACAGTTAGGGTATGGACTACAATTTTGCAATTCTGGGTTTTAGAGGCCAAATGTGAAACAGTGACATGTGGCACTCTGTACAAGTTCTCTATGTTGTTTCATCCCATAAATAGGTCACATTGCGACATTTGGCATATCTCTCTCTCAGAGAATCCATTAAAGCTCAGACCTGTGGGGTTGGAAAGATTACATGTCAGTATAACACAGGCCGAAGTTTCAAACCTTGAGGATTTGAAACTTCATAGATACATCAAAATCAGTATGGCATATATTTATTTCCAAACAGAATTGGATTCTGAGCACTTTCATTTTTGGTTTGTCACTCCTGCGGGAAACTAGGGATTTTGCAAAAGGTGGAATTTTTGGAATCTGAGACCATGGATAGATTCTCCTAATAAAAATCAAAATTGAGAGACCAAGATCGAATTTTTTCATTGGGTAGAACCCTGGGCTCTATCAAACCCTAGTTTGGGATTTTGACCAGAAAACCAGAATTTGACAGAAGCTGTAGATCCGAAACTTGTAGGTCAATTTTGAGTGTCAATTTTTGGAGTTTTTAAAATATGAGCATACCATCTTGCTCTCCTTAGTCATCTGCATCTCCTTGTCCAGAAAAAAATTTTAAGATTCCAATTTTGTATTTTTAGGGTTTCTTTGACAAACCCTAGCGAACTCTAGATCTAGAGTCAGCAAATCAAGTGGGGCTGATAACTTCCAAGAATGGAAGTATAGGATTGTGTTAATCCTAGAAGAGAATGATTTGGACACCTACATGAGTGAAGAAAGTTCCAGTTCCAGAGGGAGATGAGGCTAAGGCCTTACAAAACAATACTAGAAGCAATCCCGACAGGTATGACTTGAGGAGATACAGGTATGTTTTGAAATTTGTTCATCATTAACTTTATCTTCATATTATTGAGGTTAGTACAATCTTGATTAATTTTAGACTTGTCTTATAACCTTAGTAAAATTATGAATGCATGTGAATGATAGAAGACATTCATTGATTAGGGTTATGACACTTATGATTGTACTAATGCACTATGGTGTTGTATGAGGATGATGTTGTCCGCTAACATGAAATGTACATCAAGAAAGACAAATCAAGGTCTAGATCGAGAACATGTGACCTTGGTGACATGAATAAAAAGACTCATCCATAGCGATTGACAACATAGAAGATCTACTTACGAGGTATGTATAATTTGGTTCTACAATGCTTAACTTATGAGATATGCAGGTTACTAGCACAAGGTCTCTAAATCATTGAGGAGATCAAAGAAGAAATTGTTTGGGTATGTTAGACATAACAGGTATGCTTTTCCTATATCAAGTTAGAATCCTACCTTGTGTTAGGATCTCATATAAGTATACTTTCATATGATTGATAATGATTGTTCATGAAGTTATAGGTTTGAATAATCATTGGTTTATTCATATTATGCTTCTTAGTTTGATTAATTGTATGACAAACTAGAAGAGTCCTATGGACAAAAAAGAATATGCATGAGTAAAATAAGTCCTCCCTAAAACCTTGACATACAAATGCTTGTGATAAATTACCTCTGTATGAAATGATCATGACCATACATATTTAGAATCATAATGTTTTGATAGTATTGAGATTATACTAATGCATGTACGATTATGTATGATATCTTGAGGATGACACAATGATGACACTAGTGCACACTTAAGCAAGCATAGTGCTCCAGGATGAATATAAGTTCAAAGACAGATAATCCAGGAAGCAAAGATCAAGAGGGAGCACACTCTAGTAGTTCCTGCAAGGGAGCACACTCCAGTAGTTCCTGCAAGGAAGCAAAGATCAAGAGGGAGCACACTCCAGTAATTCCTGTAAGGAAGCAAAGATTCAGAGGCAGTCCATCCAACAACCACACAAAGATAAGTATTTAAATTTTCATTTCTTGTATATATAATTACTTAAATGATGTTGTTCAATCATGTACATACTTATGTTCCTAGATTTAGGATGTATATTATGCATATTAGAAAAGTTGCATTAATGAACAAGATACTACTAATATACAAGTAATGGGTAAGTGGCCTATGGTACTGTACAACATTCCATTTCTACTTATCTAGAATGAAACCTCTTTGTGGAGATGTTGGGAGTTGTGCACACTCTTAACAATGTTCTGGTAGAGATGAAAGGCATCTAGAAAGTGACGGGATATGGATAAATGTTGTATTGAAGTATTGGCTAAGATAATTGCATCACTGTATGACATATATCTTTATGTGTAAGAATTTGTTCTAAAATGTATGAGATATTTCTAATCATGCAATTGAAATTGGAAAGACCATGTACCATCACCTACAAGAGAGACTTGTTTCGAAGAATAAGCGACGAAGACTCAACCACGACATTTGTTCCAGCAACGAAGTTCAAGAAAACTACCTATAGAAGATATTGAAGAATCTGAAGTTCACAGGATATGGGATACAGTAATGGAAGGATGCCATGATCGAGGAGTACCAGTCGATCATGAAGAATGATGTTTGGGATGTGGTCCCAAGACCAAAAGGAAAGTTTGTTGTGACTTCCAAATGGATCTACAAGATCGAGCATGCTGCAAATGGAAGCATAGAGAAATCCAAGGCAAGGTTTGTGGCTCGTGGGTTCTCCTAGAAAGAAGGGATAGATTATAAAGAGACTTTTGCACCTATAGCCAGATACACTTCCATCATAACAGTACTTGCTATGGCTACAGTAATGAAGTGGAAGATACACCAGATGGATGTTAAGATAGCTTTCTTGAATGGTGTAGTCGAAGAGGAAGTGTATGTGGAGCAGCCACTCAGTTTTGAGACACATGACAAAGAGTCATATGTGTGCAGATTGAAGAAAGCCGTGTATGGTTTGAAAAAAGCACCCGGGACTTGGTATGGTAGGATTGACAACTTCTTGTCTAGTTTGGGCTTTACCAAGAGTAAAGTGGATTCCAACCTTTACTACAAGGTTGCGGAAGGCAATCCAGTGATACTCCTGTTGTATGTGGATGACTTGTTTGAGACAGGTGAGGATAGGTTGATTGCTGACACGAAGAGGAAGCTTGCTGCCGAGTTCAAGATGAAGGAATTGGGCATGATGCATTACTTTCTAGGTATGGAGGTGTGGTAGAGTGCAGATGGAATCTTCCTAGGACAAGGGAAGTATGTAGTAGAGATCCTGAAGCGGTTCGGAATGATGGATTTCAAGGCCATGGCCACACCTATGGCATCGAACCTAAAGCTATTAAGTGATGTTTCATCAGAGTTGGTTGATCCCACGATGTATCGTCAGATGATTAGGTCCTTGATGTACCTGACGAACATGAGACTAGATATTTGCTTTGTTGTGAACACCTTGAGCCAGTTCCTGATGGATCCTAGACATGTTCACCTGATTTTTGTAAATCATATTCTAAGGTACTTGAAGGGTATGATTGATTATGGGCTCAAGTATGATGCAAATCAAAAGTCTAACCTTCATATTGGGTAGGCAGTGCTGTAGATAGGAAGAGAAATTCAGGGTGTTTCTTCAGTATGGGATCAGGTGTGATCTCTTGGTTTAGTAGGAATCAATCCTGCGTAGCACTGAGTACAACCAAGGCAGAGTATGTCACAGCTTGTTCAGCTAGTTGTGAGGAGGTATGGCTAAGGAAGCTACTGTCTAATTTGTTTTATCTCTAGTTGGATGCTACCTATATCTTCTATGAAAACCAGAGTTATGTGAAGTTGTCTAATAACCCGGTGTTCCATGATAGGTTGAAGCACATCGAGATCAAATATCACTATATCAGGGATATGGTGTGGAGAGGAGCTGTGAAGCTCCAGTATGTTGTGATGGATGAGAAGATTGCAAATGTGTTGACCAAACGACTAGCCAAAGTGAAGTTCAAGTACTTCAGAGAGAGGCTTGGTCTTCTTCAGATAGAAGAGACTTCGAGGAGGAAGTGATGTGACACATTTGCAGGAGCCATTCCAAGCATGGTGGTAGGAGGATCCTTCCCATTGCTATGGATGTAAGAGCTTTGTGATTAGCATCAGGACGATGCTTCGGATGATTTTCTGCATGATGATGAGAAGGATGATCATATGTGATGATATGCATCAAAATGATCATATGTGATGATATGCATCAGGATGATGCTATATATGATGATGATCAGGATGATCATGTGATGATGATATGCATCAGGATGATTCTATATATGGTGATTATTAGGATGATCATACGATGATGATATGCATCAGGATGATGCTATATATGATGATGATCAGGATGATCATGTGATGATGATGTGCATCAGGATGATGCACTATATGATGATGATCAGTATGATCATGAGCATCAGGATGATGCTCTGTGTGAGGATGATCAGGTTGATCATGAGTATCAGGATGATACTTTAAGGCCATGGATATGTGGAAGGTTGTGCAGTAGCATGTAATAGATCCCTGGGAGATCCGATAGGTTGAGCAATAAGCTCATAGTCAGTCCTGGGATGCTCTTTCGAGGTTTTGCGAAGGGGGTATGTAATCAGTCCTGGAGATCCGATAGGTTGTGCTAGGCACATAAAATTCCTAGGATGCTCTTTAGAGATATTTTCGGTCATGCTAGGCACATAAACGTTCCTAGAATGCTCTTTTAAGGTTTTTCCTGTTCACATGTAATCAAACCTGTAGATCTGATAGGTTGTGCTAGGCATGTAAAAGTCTTGGGATTCTCTTTAGAGATCTTGTCAGTCGTGCTAGGAACATAAACGTTCTAGGGGTTCTCTTTAAAGGTTTTGTGAAGGATGCATGTAATCAGTCTTGGGAGATCTTGCCAATCGTGCTAAGGCACATAAAGGATCTTGGGATGGCCTTGTTAGGTTTTCTAGAGACTGCATGTAATCAGTCCTGGGAGATCTTGTCGGTCGTTCTTAGGCACTTAAAGGATCTTGGGATGCTCTTGTCGGGTTTTGTAGTGGAACATAATCAGTCTTGAGATTCCACCTCTATCAGGACGCTCGCAGAGATGATGAACACCTACCGGAGGTTAGGCCTACATCCAACATGAAAAAGGGTTGGCTTTGTAGAACTTCCTATGACAAGAAGAATTGAGATATCGCACCAATGATCAAGATGACGAGTACAACAATAGTGACGACGATGCTCCGTGATCCAGTGTCGATGATCCAACTCCAGAATTGAAGACTTGTGGCTATATGTATTGATGACCTGTTTCAAGAGAATACTTTCTAGTTAAGAGGGAGTGTTGATGTATTTGTAACTTTGGAAGATATTCACTTGTATATTGTATGTATTACATTTGTACTTTATTGTATCCCCAACAGAGATGTATTATTCCTCTGGTTGGAAGTGTCGTCGTTTGTATTTCTATGTGTCGCAAGTTACAGTGTAAGTGTCGTAACTTATCTTTTATGGGTTATTAGACCACCTTAGAGGGGTCAACCCAGTGTGGGTTTAAATTTTATTAGAACACCCTAGTGGGGTAGGCCTAGTGACATGTGGATGGGTTATTAGGCTTCCTTAGGAAGTCAACCTAGTTAGGGTTAAAGGCAAGTCAAGTCATTGTATAAATAGAGAGTGTGACTGTCTCATTTTATTCATTTACTAACTCATCCAACTCACATAGTTGAGAGAGAGGAGTGTGCACAAGTGGAGGATGAGTATCTTCTAAAGACATCTATCTCTTGTGGTTTGATCTTTGTGATCTTTGTATTGGTGCTCATTCTATCAACGAGGAAGTTGAGGGGTTTTTCACCTTCTTTGTTTTCCCTGGTGAAATGCTTTGTGTCTCTTGTCTCTTGTGTTTGATATGCTATACATGTTGTTTCCCAGTTAAGATCCTAGATCATATTGAATTAAATCATGAAAAACTAACAATGAAAAACAAAAAAATTGTCAAAAACACAAAAGTATTGAATAAGATCCTCAGCAAGCAAAAATAACCACTTGAAAAAACTTGTATAGGTTATGAAAACGATTGCAAGAACATTGTTGTGCAAATAAATGATATTACCATGCACAAATATGTTCGATGCTAGAAATTCACAATGACTGGACGTATTCGAAACTACTGTAACAATATCATATGTTACAAATGTAACAGAATTGGTCACAAGGGTCATTACTGTGAGAAGTTAGGAAAGTCTTTCATACAATGGAGGAAGAATACACGTGAGGAATTCCAATCTATTAACAGGATTAGTAAAAAAAAATGCAGGATGATCTAGAGAAGAAAAATTGTGAAGAATGATTTGAACTCTCTTACATATCTTAATGAATATGTGGAGAACTTGGGATACCAATCCTTCTCCACTCCAACAAAAGGTTGACTCATAGACAATTGGACATGTCACAATAAAATATTTGTGGACCAACATAAACTGTGACAAAGGGTGAGCCCTAATGATTAGTGTAGTAGTGGCATGAATGGAAATAAATGCTCAAATGTAAACAAAATTAATGATGGAGAGTAGTTAACTGAAGTTTGAAAAAGATCAAATCAAAACTGAAACTTTCCATTTTCCAACATGGACCAAATCTTGGTAAATCTGCAGAAGGTGGAAATCATTAATTGGAAATTCCTTTATAATGTATGAAACTTCTTAGTATGAACCCCTACATCTATTGAGAAAAATATATATAGAGTGAACAGTGTGTGAAGAATTGAATCCTGTAGGCCATGGTACCCAGAAGACAATGCAAATCAAAGAACCCATATGTAAAGAAGCATGAAAGTTTTGCAAAAACTGAAGATATTTCTTCATCATAGCCTGATCATGACTACATTCCAACTCAAAAAGATAATGCTCTGCATGTTTCCTTGCCAGAGGTAGAATATACATAGCTATATGACCAAAAGAGCTCATAAGGTGTAATCATTGAAAGAAATATGCATGGTCAACTATACAAGTTCACATTTGTAGATTATGATGTCACTAACCATGAAAATTTCCATGTTTTAGCTATGGAAAAGTAAATGGATAAGAAGGAAAGTTTAGATCCCAAAATACCAATAGTGATGGAGCTTCAAGAATGGGAAAATGTACTGCCTAAATCAAGTACGTTGAACCAGTTAGAAATCCCTTACTTTGGAAGATCCCCACAAGTGAAAATTTGCACAGAATTGTTGCTATCATGAGTTCATGATGGGTACATATTGATGAAAAAAATCATATCTATTGATGCTAATATTATTGAAGAAATCACTGGGGTTCCCTCTGCTGGGGAAGATATAAGTCTTTTTATGAGAAGAAGTCAAGAAAAGGATCTTGGAAAGAGGATGGATGAAAAATAAATAACTCGACATGCAAGTAGAGGTTTTTTAGTCACACAAAAAAAGGATTATGTAGTAAGAATCACTACCCAATAACTAGCATGCAAGCTATTCTAAAAGAGTTGCAATGATCAAGTATCGACAACAGTCATTATAGCAGCAGAAAAATGTGTTGAGGGAATCCAAATGAATTGGTCAAACTTCTTGCTGAATGAGTTTATTGAATATTGTCTAGAAGCATAAGAAAAAGGTAATCCTTTTCATTATACTTGGTGATGAGTCCAATTTTGAGGTATTTGATAAACCTTTTTCCCGCAGTCAAGCTCAAGCAATGGAGAAGAAACACACTCATTTGTGGGAAAAATGTATTACTTTAATTATTTAATGAAGTTGTTTTTTACGATTATTCTTGTATGTTTAAAATGCATATTCAATAAACTAATTCTATGGAAATCAAGCATGATTGGGTAGGTTCAGGGGCATTGAAGGATGAACGCGTAGAAGACTAAGGGATCATGCAGCTCGGCGCCCTGTTTCCTGATTTATAGAGAACACTCTCCTGTTCAAGGAGAATCAACATTTAGACAATTAGTTAGGTTCAGCATTAAGAATCATATAAATATGGACCTCTCGGGTAGTGAGAGGTTTATGTTGACATTTTTGGAGAAACATTGTTTTACATTTTTGCACTCTTGAGATACTTCTGAATTACAGAACTTTGTGAATACATGGAGTTTATATTTTAATCGAATATTGATGTTAAACCCCAGTCAGCGTCTATAAGTTTCGTTCCCTCCTAAGTACGGGTTGGAGAGGGCCCCTCTAACACGTAAGTCAGGGAATTTCCATTTTTCAAGTATTTTCGATTATGTGTTTTACAGTGATGAAAATTTATATCGCATATGGAAGCATTTGAATGATGTATTGATTCTATAGTAATTTATAATACGTTATGTAGTACAACAATATGGTTTCGGTAGTCCTGTAGCTTCTTTCTTCCAATGCACATTTTAAATAACTATTCCATATATATTAGCATTGCCTTCAAAATCATGGTTTATATCTAAGGTTTATGAATGTTTCCCATCACGATTAATTGCTTCTCGAGATTGATTACTTTAATTTCTTAATAGTAGATGTGTAGCATGAGATGTTAGATTAGAATTCTAGTTTTATGCATAAGTAATTACAGACCTTGCTTTCTTTAATTTAGAATAGATTTGTTATGGCATTTCAATTTCATAGTCTAGATTCACCATTCTGCATTAGGTAAATTCATAGGATTATCTCTTCCACTTTCAACATTTTAATTCTTTAAAATAGATTTACTGCTTTTAGTATTTTAATTCTTTAAAACAAATTTACTGCTTTTAGTATTTTAATTCTTTAAAATAGATTTACTATTTTCCAGTATTTAATTCTATAGTATAAACAGTTTTACATATTGATTAGGAAACCCTTAAAACATTGATACTGATACCCAACCATGACAAAGATTATCCTATAAGAGCACAGATAGTGCCTGCACCTCTAAAGTTTGTACATACCCCGAGTTGATAATTAAAGTAGGCTCTTAGTACAGGTGCCCTCATTAGGCATCCATATGGGGAGTGCACCACTTTTTGGCGCCGTTGCCGGGGAGGTGCTAAATATTTTAGGATACATCACCTAAAACCAACACAAAAAGAAAAAAAAAATCACATAAAACAAAAACATAAATACTTTTTTTTACCAATGAATGCCTCGTCGGCAAAGGGATAGGTTTGGCTGCTTTCTACCCAAGCATTCCATGAGCAACAATGGTAATAATAGTTCTGACCATTCTTAGTTTGAATTTCTACACTCTGAAAATGAAAATGACTCCACATACGATCCAAACAAAAGCAACTTCACTACTAGTTCTAGCTCAAACACCACAATGGAAAATGAAGAGGAGGAACCTAGGGAGCTTTTCACCTTTCCCATTAGCATACCTCTCGGAGATGCCAGGATGAAGAACATCAATCCTAATAATCTACCAAACTTCCATGGTTTGACTTCAGAAGATCCTGACACATTCCCATTTTAATTTGAGGTAGTTTGTAGATCATTTGATTACACTACTGATGCACAAAAGCTAAGGCTTTTTCCTTCCACACTGAAAGACCTATAACTTCGGTGGTTCATGAGCCTTGAAGGGAATAGTATCTTTAGCTGGGATCAAATGAAACAGGAATTCTTAGAAAAATATAGGGACTACTGCAATGCCAAAGATACTAGGGATGAAATCTTTAGGATGCAATAAGGAGAAAGAGAGTCATTAGAAGATTATGCCCAAAGATTTCAACTCATCTACAAATGAGCTAGTCATTGCACCTTGGATCCTGAATCACTAAAACTTGTCCTCCTTAGAGGTGTAAAAGAAGAGAATTTTGAAGTCTTAAATCTTCTAGGAGATGGAGATATATTCCAAAATTATTTTGACCAGATCCTGCAAATCTTCAAAAACTACTCTAGATCTAGGAAAACTAAGAATGGGACAAGGGATACACACACATCTACTGGTGGATCAACATCTTCAGGACCAACACTTACAAAATCTAATTTAGGAAACCTACTAGACGACATGAAGAATGACATCCTACAATCTCTAGCCATGCAACTTGATGCTCTTCAAATAAAAAAGAAGCAAGATGAAATTAACCAAGCCTTAGCAGTATTTTGTCCTCGTTGTAGAAAAAAACATGAGAAGGGGCAATGCACCTTGAACACAATAGAATTATGTGGTCACTGCACTGACGACCATTCTAGTGATAAATGTCCCCTATTACCCTCATGTAAGGCAGCTATTCAAGACCTGGCAGCTGAAGGAGAAATAGAATAGCTCTGTTTTATAAATCAGAGGAGGAATAATTTTTTTAGACCATATCAACAGAGCAATCAAGCCTATTATAATCAAGGACAGGCAAATTGGAACTCTACACCAACTCCATGGCAAGCACAGCCAAATCAAAACCAATGGAAACAAAATCAGCAAACATATCAACCATCCTATCAACAACCATATTATCCACCGTCTTATCCTCAATACCCCCCACCTTTTCCAACCACCACAAATTATGAAAATCAATACCCCCATCCATCAAATTGGAGGGCGCCATTACAACAACCACTTATTATGCCACCCCCATAACCTCAACCACCCCCCAGACCTCCACCCATTCCAGCCCAACCAATCCCAAATCCTAATAATAACAGGCCTCCACAACAGCAACAGACATATAATGCTGATATCAGACAATTCCCTACCTATGTTGTAGACACCATAGAAATAAACGAAATAAACCTGCGATCTGGAAAAACATTGCATAATACATCCCCACACAACATGCAACAACCTGAAACTCAAGAACAAACAACAGAACCCTATGTTCAGCATCCAGACGAAACAAACCCTCCTAAGGACAAAACCCAACCACTCCCACGCAATAGAAACCCTCCATTTCCAGAAAAACTAGTCCGAAGTACAAAAGAAGAGGAAGAGAATACAATTTTAAATGAATTCAAGCACTTAAACATCCAAATCCCGATTTTACAAGCCATAAGGGATGTGCCCATCTGCAACAAATTTATTAGAGAGAATTGCCTAAAGAAACCAAGAAGGAGGAAGCGTGACCCACCAACTATAAATGTAGTGGGACAATTGGTCGATTTAATGCTGGGTGTCATAATAAACCTTAAATATCTTGATCCTGGTAGTCCTGTAGTAAACGTCACCATAAATAACAAGCAAATAAATAAAAGCTTAATAGATTTGGGATCTGCGATCAATGTCATGACTAAGGAAACCATGTTATACCTGGGACACCAATCAATGGTCATACCAACCACAACAGTACTCCAACTAGCAGACACATCCACTGTAAAACCCGAACGAATGCTAGAAGGCATTATGATCAATATTGAATCCTGGGAATACCCAGCTGATTTTATATTAATTGAAATCAAAAGCAAACTTAGTGGCTATCCAATTATACTAGGTAGACCTTGGTTAGCAACTGCGGATGCTTACATAGGTTGCCGATCAGGAAATATGACAATCACCAGTGGGCATGCCAGGAAGAAAATCACAATCTACCCACCAGCAATGAAATCTTCAGAGTTAGAATATCAAAATTGGACTGATGATTACCAGAACACACCAAATCACAACCTCCGACCTATCCTAACAATTGATGCTGCAATATCACTAAAAGAAATAGATGAAGATGGCCATATAGATAGATTTATACAAAATGTATCTTCTAACAATCATGTTATTCAAGAATTTTTTTCCACAGAAACAAGTGACAATTCAAAACAGAACTTGGATGACTTATGGACAAAAGTACTGGAAGAACAGATTGAAAAGGTAAAAGTCGTGGAAATCCACCCTGGAAAAACAGTCTACATAAATTCCAATTTGGAACCAGAGCAAATGAAGATAGAAGAACAAAGTAAAGCATTTGCATGGACATATGCAGACATGAAAGGAATACCTCCTGATAGCTGCAAACACTACATTTACATCAAAAAAGGTTCTACTCCTATCAGGCAACCACAAAGAAGGCTGAACCCTGCATTAAAAGACATATTCAAAGTGGAATTACAAAAGTTATTAGATGCAGGGTTCATCTATCTAATATATGATAGTGAGTGGGTCTCACCACTAGTTATAGTACCCAAAAAAGGAGGCAAATGGAGAATTTGTGTGGACTATAGGGAGCTGAATAAATCAACCAAGGAAGATCACTTTCCACTTCCATTTATAGATCAGGTGCTAGATACATTATCTGGAAAAAAGTATTTTTCATTCTTAGACGGTTTCAGTGGGTACAACCAAATTTGAATACACCCAGCTGATCAAGATAAGACGACCTTTACATGCCCATGGGGAACTTATGCCTATAGGATCCTACCCTTTGGTTTATGTTTCGCCCCAACAACATTTCAAAGAGCCATATTGAGTATTTTCTTTGATTTTATAAATGACAAAATGGAAGTCTTCATGGATGATTTCACACCCTATGGACAGACCTTTGACTAGGCATTGAACAATCTTTAATTAGTATTAAAAAAATGTATTGAAATGAGCTTGTGCCTAAGCAATGACAAATGTAGAATGTTAATGGAAGAAGGCATCATTCTAGGACATCATATATCACAAAGAGGGATAGAGGTTGATCAAGCCAAAGTCTCAGTAATTAGAATGCTGCCACCACCTATCAAACAAAGGGATGTGAGAAGTTTCCTTGGACAGACAGGGTACTACAGAAGGTTTATTGAAAATTATAGCAGAATTGTTTTCCCAATGTTTGCACTTCTCACAAAAGACAATGAGTTCATATGGACAAGCAATTGCATGATAGCATTTGAAAGTCTTAAGTAGAAAACAATCACAGCACTAGTACTCCAAGGACCAACATGGGAAATTCCATTTCACATCCACACAGATGCATCCGATAAAGAAATCGGATTTGTGCTTGTCCAAGAATGAGACAAGAAATGCTATGCCATATACTATATAAGCAAAAATTTGGTTGGGGAAGAACTCAACTACACAGTCACAGAGAAGGAATTTCTAGCAGTCATACATGCAATCAATAAATTCAAGCATTACTAGGATACCAAATTTTTATCCACACTGACCACTCAGCAATCAGATATCTTATGAACAAGCCTAATACTAGTGCAAGAATTATTAGATGGATGCTACTTCTACAAGAGTTTGACATTACTATAATAGATAAACCAGGCAAGCATAATGTGGTAGCCGACTTTTTGTCAAGAGTCACACATGGAAAAGATAATGAATTGCTTCAAGATAACTTCCTTGATGAGCACCTATTTGCCATATCAACAAGAAGCCCATGGTTTGCTGACATAGATGTTAAAATTTAATATGCTAAGATAGAAAATAGCAGCATTACATTCCATTTCACAATAATAGCATATACAGGATCACTAAAGAAACAACAAGCATAGCATAAACACAAGAGACACAGATTTATCCTGGGAAACCCTCGTGGGGTAGAAAACCCAGTAAAGCTTCCTCAATATAGATGACCAGCAATATACAAAGATGCAAACCAAAGACATGATCTCCTCCTCCACCATAGTAGACCTCTCCTCCACACGTACGCCTCTCTCAAGTGTGTGTGTGTGTATCAAATGAGGAATACACCTCCTCTATTTATACACTACTCTGACATATCTTTTACACAAGTACATGTAGGCTCGTATTTAATCAATGGGTTAAATACCCCACTACAACTGACTGGGCCGACCCCTCTAGGGTGGTCTAATAACCCTTTGACCCACATAACACATACAGGGCCGACCTCCACTAGGGAAGTCTAATAGCCCGAGTTACCACATTCCGACGGAGGAATAAACATCTCCGGATATACAATAACATCTTTACGGAGGAATGAAACATCTCTGGAATAATAAAGTACAATTATAATATTCTTTGAAGTTACAATATCTCAACACTCCCCCTTAACGAGAAGGATATTATAACAACATTTGCACGAGCAAGGAGTCATCAACATCATACATGATACATCTATAAATCATTGGAAGCTTTCTCAACATCATCAGTAACTCAACCAGTTACTGGAACATCTTCAATATTGGAACATCAACATCTTCAGTACTGAGTCTTTATCTTCTGCAGTACTCAAACAGCTACAGCAACATCAATATCTGAATCCTTACGATCGTCAGCATCGTCATCTCACGATCATCAGCGTTGTCACATCATCTTGATCTACAACATCTGGTTCATCACAATATACAGCATCGTCATCATACAATCATCAGCATCGTCATCATATGAACATCAGCATCGTCATCATACGATCAACATCATCGTCATCAGCATCGTCATCAAACGATCAATCAGCATCGTCATCATATGATCAACAACATCGTCATCATACGATCAACATTTTCCAGGGTGATCAATCCTGCTCTCTTTAGGACATACGTCCATGGATGATGCAATCCAGTAATGTACCTTTTGAACCGAAGTCCAGGGACGATCCAGTCCTGTCATGTAAATATGGACCGAAGTCCAGGGACCATCCAGTCCTGTCATGTACCTTTTGAACCGAATTCCAGGGACGATCCAGTCCTGTCATGTATCTTTTGAATCGAAGTCCAGGGACGATCCAGTCCTGTCATGTACCTTTTGAACCGAAGTCCAGGGATGATCCAGTCCTATCAATTCTTGGAGACCTCATGTCTATGGCTCAGTTCACAGGACCAAAGTCCAAGGATGATCCAATCCTTACTGTACATTTAGGACCACGTCCAAGGATGACTTAATCCTCGACCGTACATTTAGGACGACATCCAAGGATGACTTAATCCTCCACCGTACATTTAGGACTACGTCCAAGGATGACTTAATCCTCCACCGTACATTTAGGACTAAATCCAAGGATGACTTAATCCTCCACCGTACATTTAGGACCACGTCCAAGGATGACTTAATCCTCCACCGTACATTAAGGACCACGCCCAAGGATGACTTAATCCTCCACCGTACATTAAGGACCACGCCCAAGGATGACTTAATCCTCCACCGTACATTAAGGACCACGTCCAAGGATGACTTAATCCTCCACCGTACATTTAGGACCACATCCAAGGATGACTTAATCCTCCACTGTACATTTAGGACCACGTCCAAGGATGACTTAATCCTCCACCGTACATTTAGGACTACGTCCAAGGATGACTTAATCCTCAACCGTACATTTAGGACCATGTCCAAGGATGACTTAATCCTCCACCGTACATTTAGGACTACGTCCAAGGATGACTTAATCCTCCACCGTACATTTAGAACTATGTCCAAGGATGACTTAATCCTCCACCATACATTTAGGACCATGTCCAAGGATGACTTAATCCTCCACCGTACATTTAGGACCACATCCAAGGATGACTTAATGCTCCACCGTACATTTAGGACCACGTCCAAGGATGACTTAATCCTCAATCGTAGATTTAGGACCACGTCCAAGGATGACTTAATCCTCCACCGTACTTCTAGGACTACGTCCAAGGATGACTTAATCCTCAACCGTACATTTAGGACCACGTCCAAGGAGGACTTAATCCTCCACCGTACATTTAGGACTACGTCCAAGGATGACTTAATCCTCCACCATACATTTAGGACCATGTCTAAGGATGACTTAATCCTCCACCATACATTTAGGACTACGTCCAAGGATGACTTAATCCTCCACCGTACATTTAGGACCACGTCCAAGGATGACTTAATCCTCCACCATACATTTAGGACCACATCCAAGGATGACTTAATCCTCAACTGTCCACCAAGGACTTCATTCTCGAAGACATATGTCTATGGCTCTTCTTTCAGACTGAAGTCCAAGGATGATCCAATCCCCTCACATGTTCACCAAGAACTTCATTCTCGAAGACATACGTCTACGGCTCTTCTTTAGGACTGAAGTCCAGGGATGATCCAATCCCCTCACATGTTCACCAAGAACTTCATTCTCGAAGACATACGTCTACGGCTCTTCTTTCGGACTGAAGTCCAGGGATGATCCAATCCCCTCACATGTTCACCAAGAACTTCATTCTCGAAGACATATGTCGACGGCTCTTCTTTCGGACTAAAGTCCAGTGATGATCCAATCCCCTCACATGTTTACCAAGAGCTTCATCAAGACATGTGTCAATCATGTATCCTCATCATTAAAACATGTATAACAAAACATGTATCCTCATCATCAAAACATGTATAGCAAAACATGTATCCTCATCATCAAAACATGTATAACAAAACATGTATCCTCATCATCAAAACATGTATAACAAAACATGTATCCTCATCATCAAAACATGTATAGCAAAACATGTATCCTCATCATCAAAACATGTATAACAAAACATGCATAACATCTATCATCAAAAGCATGTATACATCTATCATCAAAAGCATGTATATCTAACATCAAAAGCATGTATGCATCTATCATCAAAAGCATGTATACATCTATCATCAAAAGAAAAAATATAAGATTCCTAAATCTAAATAATTCTAAGTAACTAAGTGCAGTAAATAGGTAACCTCATCATTGATGAGACAGACTTGTTATCAGATACTATGCTACTCCCCCTTTCGAGGAGAGCTCTTTTGAACTATACCAAGCTTGTCTTGAAAGTATTCAAACTTCACTCGAGACAGAGGTTTAGTTAAGATATCAGCAATCTGATCCTCAGTGCTTATATATACAAGCTTGATAGCTCCTCTTTGCACCATATCTCGTATATATAAGTATCGGATCTCTATGTGTTTTGACTTATCGTGGAACACAGGATTTTCAGTCATCTTAATGCAGCTTTGATTGTCACACATAATCACAGCGGGATCCATTTCTAAGTCAAACACTCCATATAATAGCTTCTGAAGCCACACTGCTTCACAGCTGGCAGAGCAGACAATCACATATTTTGCTTCAGCAGTACTGAGAGCCACACTAGATTGTTTCTTGTTGAACCATGAGATCATGGCAGATTCAAGACTATAGCATCCACCTGATGTACTCTTTCTGTCTAAGACACTTCCTTCCCAATCAAAATCTGAGTAACCATGTAAACGGAGTTCATGACCTCCAAGATAATATAGACCAAAAATTTAATGTACCTTTTAGGTACCTCACTACATGCTTTGTAGCTATTAAGTGCACCTTTCTAGGTTCTACTAGATACTGACTTAGGGTATTTACAGCAAAGCATATATCTGGCCTAGTATTTGTTAAATAGATCAATGACCCAATGATTTGTCTATATTGGGTTAGGTCCACTAAATACGATGATTCATTAACTAACAACTTCAAGTTGGAGTCCATGGGAGTGGCCATGGCTTTATACTCCAACATATCAAATCTTTTTAGAAACTTCACAGCATACTTACCTTGATTTAAAAGATTCCTTTTGGATCTTGCCATACTTCTAGACCTAAGAAGTAGTGCATTAATCCGAGATATTTCATTTTCATTTCTGCAACCATTTTCATGACCTGTTTCTAATTCCTTGTCAAAAAGAGATCATCATCATACAATAATGGTATGATAGGTTCATCATCCACAACCTTAAGGTAAAGGTTAGGAATAGCTTTACTTCTGGTAAAGCCCAATCTTTGTCATGAAGCTGTCAATTGTCCATTATTCACACTCAACATTGAGTGATCTTCTGCATATCTATCTATGCCATCTCTCGTCAGATGGGTCTACTAATATGAGCCTCAAAATCATTCGAACTCTGTGGTGAGTTCCTTCTTGCATCCATGTCATATGTGTATAGAACCCATATTCAACCTTGTAGCAAAGGTTGAGATCCACATCACCCATGATGATCATTAAGCTCATCAATTGACTACCGATCCTGGGAACCCATACAGAACCTGATTACATTATTAAGAGAATGGTCTTATCTAGTCCCTTGGAGCAAAACATCTCATAATGATTCTCTTCCTCTTTCTAAGAGAATCTCTTAACCACAAGCTTTCTATAGTGTGTTTGGTTTGTAAATCTTTTGTTGAACATCCATCGCTTCTTCAGAGTTCATCATTCATCATGATCTTTCCTACAAATCAAAATTAAGTACATGATTAGTAATACTTCATAATCATCAAATCATATTGACATGATAACCTATTATGCATACAGATATCATTTACATAGGTATGCAACTATTTTGACCAATACTTTGGCACAACACTTTCCCATATCCTGTATGCATACAGTGTCTATCTAGATGCCTTCCATCTCTACCAGAACATACTATCGAGAGTGTGCACAGCTCTCAGCATGTCAGCAAAGAGGTTTCATTCTAGACAAGCAACAATGGAATGTTTGTCCAAGTTACCAATCATATGCATATTAGTAGTATACTGTTCAATGCTTTATGAATGTTTACACTAGGAATACAAATATGCATACAAGCAATATCATTTACTATTTCTAATAACAACTCAAATACTTATCTTTTATGTTTGTGTGGTTGCCTCCCGCTTGATCTTATGTATGTCTTCTGAACTTCTATTCATTCTGTACCACTGTGCATGCTCAAGTGTACACTAGTGTCATCCTCATGATCTCATACACAAACATACATAATATTATCAAAACATTGTAATTCTAAATAATCTTGAATATGTATAGTCATGATCATTAGTATTCAGGGTTTCAAGGAAGTCTTCTTTTACTCATGCATATTCTTGTTTGATCTAGTTAGTTAAATCATCAACCAAGATAAGAGACATAATATGCATAAACCCTTGATTACTAACCAATCATACCAAGTATACTTTTATAAGGGATCCTAACACAAGGTAAGATTCTAACATGACATAGGAAAACATACCTGGATTAGTATACCTGCTTAGTTATGTACAACATACCTAAACAATCTCTTCAATGATTTAGAGATCCTGAGCTGGAACCTGCATGTCTCATAGGTTAAACATAATATAACAAAGTCATACATACCTCGTGAGTCTTTGTCTTCATGTTATCATGGTCATGGAACTTGATTTGTCTTTTGTGATGTACTTGTCTCTTGTTAGCAGACAACATCAACCTCACACAACACCATAATGCATAAGTACAATCATATAGCCCTAATCAATGAATGTCTTCGATCATTCACATGCATTCATATTGTTACTAGGGTGATAAGACAATTAATAACATTAATCAAGATTGTTCTAACATGAAGACAAACACATTATGAACTTAATCAAGAATCAGATTTCAAGGCATACCTGAACCTCCTTAAGTCATACCTGTCGAGACTTTTTGTAGTCTTTTTATGTAAGGCCTTAGCCTCAACTCCCCCTGAAACTTGATCTGGAGCTTGATTAGGGTTTGCTAGAGAAACCCTAAAAATTCAATCTTTGACTTTCACACTTCTGAATGGATGGAAGAATGTGTCCTGCTGAGCTGATCAAACTAGCATTCTTCAATTTTGAAATCTCCAAAATTTGACCTCTCAAAATTGCCTTCGAAACTTCTGGATCTTCTGGATAGGAACCCGAACTAGGGTTTGATGAATCCCACCCTTCTGTCCAATCAAAAGGTTCGATCCAAGGCTCTAAACTCTTATTTTTCTGAGGAGCTTCTAGCCGAGGTTGCAGACTTAAAAAATTCCAACTTTTGCTGAAGTCCTAATTTTCCATCTTTCTGATCACAATCCTGAACTAGGGTTTGATCAAGTCCAGTCTTCTACCCAACCAAAAGTTCAATATTGGTCTCTAAATTTCGATTTTCCTGAGTAGCATTCAGCCGTGGACTCCGATTCCAAAAATTCTAACTTTCTCCGAAACCCTAAATTCCGGAAGCTATGAATAAAGGTGCTCCGAAAATAATTCTGTTTTGACAGAAATATGTACCTGATTGTTTCTGCTATAACTCTAAAATTTTCACTCCACAGGGTCTGAAAATTTTTTATGTAGTAGCCTAACCTGTCATCTTTCCATCCTAACAGGTCTGACCTCAATTTGATTTTCTGAGAGAGATTTATGCCAAGTGTCGCAACGTGACCTGTTTATGGGATAATACAGGAGAGAGAACTTGTACGGCGTGCCACGTGTCACTGTTTGAAGTTCGGCCTCTGAAAACTTTTTGTGAGATAGCTCGCTCTATTATCTTTCCATCCTGATAGGTCTGACCTCAATTGGACTCTCTGAGAGATATTGATTCCAAGTGTCGTAACTTGACCTATTTATGGGATAAAGCAGGTGAGCGAACTTGTACGGTGTGCCACATGTCACTGGTTCAGCTTCGGCCTCTAAAAAAGTTTCCTGAGATAGTACATTCTGTGTACTATCTGTCACGTTTTACAAAATTTCATTTGGAGATTCCTAGCCCAAGTTATGACCTTTTTTCCTAGGTTACCTAATTTTGACTGAGATCTAGAAGAGGCAGAAACCCTTAACTTGTACTGATCATAACTTACAAAGTACAAGGAATCTGAGGGTGCCCTTTGGACAAAAGATACCCGAAGATGTTATCTACGACCTATAAAGGTTTCAGATCCTGAACCTTCTCCAAAATGGAGTTATAGCGAAAGTTCCACGATGACTGGTTTTTGCTATATAAAACCCTAACCTTCAAATTATCGTAAGTAAAGCAAGTGTCGTAAGTGCCATACCTTTCCTTCCTTCAGTTTAGCTCTGATACCATGTTAAAATTTAATACGCTAAGACATAAAATAGAAGAATTACATTCCATTTCACAATAATAGCATATACAGGATCACTGAAGAAACAACAAGCATAGCATAAACACAAGAGACATAGATTTATCCTGGGAAACCCTCATGGGGTAGAAAACCAAGTAAAGCTTCCTCGATATAGATGACCAGCAATATACAAAGATGCAAACCAAAGACATGATCTCCTCCTCCACCATAGCAGACCTCTCCTCCACAAGTGCGCCTCTCTCAAGTGTGTGTGTGTATCAAATGAGGAATACACCTCCTCTATTTATACACTACTCTGACATATCTTTTACACAAGTACATGTAGGCTCGTATTTAACCAATGGGTTAAATACCCCACTAGAACTGACTAGGCCGACCCCTCTAGGGTGGTATAATAACCCTTTGACCCACATAACACATACAGGGCCGACCTCCACTAGGGAAGTCTAATAACCCGAGTTACCACATTCCGACGGAGGAATAAACATATCCGGATATACAATAAGATCTTTACGGAGGAATGAAACATCTCCGGAATAATAAAGTACAATTATAATATTCTTTGAAGTTACAATATCTAAACAATAGAAAACTATTTAGTATCCGGGAAGTTTCCAGAACATTATAGTTATAAAGAAAAGACAAAAGTAATAAGACAAAGTGCAACATACATATGGATAGAAGGCATGGTTTTTAAACAGGGACCAGGTCAAATACTTAGAAGGTGCATTAGGGAAGATGAAGTACATGACATAATGCATGCCACCCACAATGAACCCTATGGAGGACACTATGCTAGAAAAAGGACAGCCTATAAGATCTTGCAAACAGGGTATTATTGGCCAACACTCCACAAAGATGCTTATGAGTATGTGTCCCACTATGATGATTGCCAGAGAATGGGAAAACCAACACAAAAACAAGAGATGCCACTCTATCCACAAATCTCCTTGGAAGCATTTGAAAAGTGGGGATTTGATTTTGTTGGCCCATTCAACCCACAGTCAAATCAAAAAAGCTACATCCTCATATGCACTGACTACCTTACAAAATGGACAGAAGTAGCAACATTGGCTGCTGCAAATGAAACCAATGTGGCTTGTTCACAGGTGGTTTGATGGGGAAATGTCGCGGTACCGCTGACGCTGTGACACATTGGATGAGGGCACGAAAGGAGTATTTTGTGTTAAAGAATACCACAGTTAGTGCGTTTTGGATCACTTGGACCATATATTATGTAATAGTGAGTCAGTTGTACCATGGTATGCAGGTTTTGGGGGGTCATTTGGACCAAGTTAGTTAGATATTTGGTCATTTGTCAATAGTGTCGGTTAGGAAGTCGTTTGTAAGTGGAAAAATATTGTAATGGCAGAAGCGTGTAAATAGATGAGAATTGTAAGTGTTAGACATAGATATGCAGAGATGATAAATAGAGATGAGACATAGATAGTAGTTGGTGGGCAAGAAGAAGGTGAATGTCTAAGAAGATCTATGGTTTTGCTTCTGGTATATGGCTGACAATAATACAATGATGATGTTTTGGTACTATCTTTGTGCAATGTTGCGATATATGAATGTTGTTATATTTTATTGATGCAATGTCTACTTACTGTTACTGTGATGATAAATGCTGCGATTAAGTAAATGTTATAGTTCCATATCGAATGTTTAAAATGTTTGGTTAAGTACTGCAATAGAACTAGTCTGCACAACCACAACTCTCCTCCTCCCTCAGCGGAAACATAGTTCCGTCTACCCTTCCTAGACGCCTCGGGTGAGACCTCATCCACTCTGTGGGTGTTGCTAGGTGGGCTCAAACCTGCCTGGGCCGGCGCCCAAGGGGACTACGGTATGTGTCGACAGTGGGGTGAACCCCTGTCGACCGAGGCCACGTTGGTCAACATGGCCAAATTCTTTATTGAGCATATCTTTCACAGGTTTGGGGTGCCAAGAGAAGTAGTTTTTGATCAGGGCCCATAATTTACATCAAATTTAATTGAAGACTTGATGAAAAGAAACAATGTAAAGCA
This sequence comes from Larix kaempferi, assembly GCA_027924585.1. Lineage (NCBI taxonomy): Eukaryota > Viridiplantae > Streptophyta > Pinopsida > Pinales > Pinaceae > Larix > Larix kaempferi. The sequence continues at coordinate 4,121,719 of BSBM01000547.1, forward strand.
CAGATAGTCATCCTCCTACCACCCGCAAGGAAATTGTTAAGCTGAGGTAACCAATAGGGAATTAGAGAGAATCTTGACAAAAGCTGTCTAACTTCACAAAAGGGATTGGGATGACAGACTTAGTGAGGCAGCTTGGGCTTACAATACTACATGGAAAACAACTATAGGATTCACACCTTATGAACTAGTCTATGGAAAAAAGGTCATGCTTCCAATCAAATTTGACATAAAGACATTAAGAATTGCAGTAGATTTACATATGGACCTATCAAAAATTCAAAAAGAACGCATGCTATAGCTCAATCAACTGGATTAGCACTGCCAAAAGGCACTTACACATACTGAAATCATCCAATAACAAAGAAAGAAATGGCATGACCAACATATGAAGGATAAAAAGTTCAACGAAGGTGATTGGGCACTACTTTACGACTCCATATTTCACACATTCAAAGGGAAGCTAACCACTAGATGGCTTGGATCTTACATTATATAGAAGATTTATGAAAATGGAGCTATGAGAATTATTACAATTGATCAAGAGGAGTTCCCCATGATAGTGAATGGGCATCGCCTAAAACTTTACAAGAAACCACAGTCAAAGGAAGAATTTACACAGGTACTCTACCAGCAACAATTGATGCTGATAGAGGACGCGGCAAATCAGTGAAATTCAACTCATTTACAAAAAGGAGAGAAAAAAAAAAGACAAAAAAGAAAAAAAATACAAAAGACAAAAAGAAAAAAAAGACAAAAAAAAATGAAAAAAGACAAAAAGAAAAAGAGAAAAAAACATCCAATATGAAGCATCCACCCTACAAAGAGCCAGAGACATTCCGTATCAGCACTCAAGCGAGCCTGCAATTGAATTCAAGCAAGCAAGATAAATTACATATCAGCACTCAAGCGAGCCAGATAAGTTACATATCAGTGCTCAAGCGAACCAGATAAATTACATATCAGTACTCAAGCGAGCCTGCAATTCAATTCAAGCGAGCCAGATACATTACAATTTTAGCACTCAAGCGAGCCAACCATGTCTACATTCAGCAATCAGTAATCAACTACTACGGAATTCTTCAAACGGGCCATTCCATTCTTTTCAACATACTCACGCGAGCCTGCAATTTATTCAAGAGAGCCAATCACATAGTGCCATTCAATCACCCAATATGAAGCATCATCACATGAGTCGTATCAACAACTGGCACAACTTTCAAAAGAAGACAGTTCAACAAATTCAAACGAGCAAAAAGGAAAAAAGCATCCCACACACGTAACTACTAACATGCAGAAATCTACTACAAAATCCACCATCCATGAAAAATGCACAAGATCATCAATTCAGGTACGCATACACAGCAAGGTGATCTCTAGAATGATTTTATTTTATTCTTAAGGTAAAACATTATCCCACACTACATCCGTTTCTAGTCAGCTGAGGACGGCTTCTATTATAAATCGGTGGCATGGTAGAATGACCTTAATAAGTCATGATCTCTACCTAAGTCCTATCACCTTAATAAGTCATGATTGCTACCTAAGTCCTATCACCCTCAACAAATCATGATCACAACCCTCATCATATGAAGTACATAGATCGATCATGGGGAAAAATGGATTAAAAATGGAAAGTACAAGAATCATGGAAAGGACAGGTGCGGAAAGACAGTAAGTAAGGATGCATAATCTTCCACAATTTTGCATATAAGGAACCTCTCGAAATTCCCATGAAGGAACAAGCCCAAAATCTAGTGCGCTCACTCAGCCATCATTGCAATCCTCGACCCTATAGGAAGAGCCTGACTAGTTGAGGGTATAAACCACATTCCAAAGTTCTGGTTTTGTCTAATCATAAAGTTTCTAAAATGACAAAGGGTTTCAAGAAAAGTGAACCAGAGGATCACAACACCATTTATCAGAGCCTAAGAATCCTGCAGATCATTCGCAATGCAGGCTGGATGCCTTTCATCCTTGGACTGAAAGGATATGATACAGGGGTAGCTCAGGAGTTTGCAAGAAACTTCAAACATATTAAGGATGAACAGTACGTCACCCGAGTGAAGGGGTTACGTATTAAGATTGATGAGGATGTAATTTCCAAATACACTGGACTACAAAGAGGTTTGCATTGGAGCAGGGATGACAGGGAGGCGAACTAGGAAGCAAAAACAACCTTCTTCGAGCAAGGAGAGGTCTATGACGAAGACAAAAATGGAGTCAAAAGACTCTCCATGCCAGCGCCATGGGAGGACATGGATGAAATTGTTCTGAGGTACATCACGTGCTCTAGTAGGTTAAGTTATGTTCCCATCTTTCATTTTTAGATCCTAGAGCTGTTAAGGCACAGAAGTCACATTTCATCAAACAACAACATTAGTATTCCATTTTACCTGCTCCAATCGCTATCAGAACTGAGTAAGAAGGTGGATAAAGGTAAGGAGGATGCCTTGGCCCATCATGGGCTAATCAAGTTAATCATTTGTGAGGAATTAAAGGAACAAATACCAGAGCTTTCATGGGAAGAATTCGCGCTAGTATCCGCAGAAGATGTTCAAAGGATGAAAAGTACACCCACAACTAGCATACCACTAGGAGAAATCAACAAAGCTACCTCTGTATCAGGGGTGAAAAGGAAGATTGACCTAGACCATGTGGTAGAGACCCTGGTAAAAATGAAACATTCAAGAGAGTACTACCTCAAGGCAAACTCAGAAATTCCTACCAAAAATCAGGAGCCAAAGAGAAGGAGTAAGAGATTCACCCAAACATCTCGAATCCGAATAGACAAGGAAGAGAGTAGGGAACCCAGTCCCATTGTTCAAAATGTGTCGGATGGGGACGATGATCAATGGGTAGATCAAAGAGACCCCAATACAGAAGAGGAGCAGGATGAGCAAGAGATGCAGGATGAAGAAGAAGAAATGGATAAAGAAGAAGAGCAGAGCTTACAAAAGCAAGGCAACTTCTAGGGGAACCCTCTAGAATAGAATGAAAACCCCGAGGTCGTTACCCAACTCGCTGAGGAAAAGGAACAATTGGAAAAGCTCAAAAATGAGCTGGCAACATTAAGAATTGGGCTAGGAAGCCAACCAACACCTTCCCCATTCTCAGCTGAGAAGACACAAATCCTGAAGATGCATCATGCAGAGGAGCTACGACTGGCTGAGCAGAAGAATTCAGCGCTTCAAGAAAAATTGGCCGAGGCACAAAACGAATTAGCCAAAAGGGACTAGGAGACTACCAAATTGAAGGACATTTTGGCCACTACTGCTGACATATATGATAGACAACGGGACAACAGACCACCGTCAACAGTATATGCAGTTTATATATAGGAGAAATGGGGAAAATTCTAGCTCCAGAGGTTGAAGCAAGGACTCCCTATAGAGATAAGCACTCCCAAAGAGTTTATTGATGCATCTTTGAACTCCACAGAGCTAGAGAAGGACCAATTGAGTGAATTCTTCTTGCATAATTTTGTGGTTTCTGGCTCGCCCAACTGGTTGCCAAACCCATATGTGGGTGATTTCCAGTTGAGGACATTATGCTCGTGGATGAACCACAAAATTGAGCGAGCCCAGGACTACCATATCTATGCTGCATCCAAATGGAAAACCCCATTGATGATCAGAGCAGAGCCAACTCACCCTGAAGGGATAATCTACAACCATAGGATCCTCACCTAGGACGAGGAACTAATCCCCATTCTCCTTTCAAAACAACAGGAGGCTATGACTCATTTTGAAATTACACTCCAAAGCAAACAGAAGGAAGTTCATAAGTCCATTAAGGAAAGGTGGAACGGAGTGGCAAACAATTTGAAATGAAGAGAACTCCACTCCCCCCTCAGGCTTGATGATGCTCTTTTCAAAGCCACACTCTACAAGGAATCTCTGGCAAGAAATCAACTCAGATGGATTGGTATGAGGCTGAATCCCCCATTCTTTCTTTCCCTAGTCATCAAGGGGCAGATTAATGAAGAGAAAGAAAGGAGGGCATGGCCCAAGGAGGATCAGAATTTTGGATATCATAGGCAGGAAGGGATCCCTAGGGTGGTAGGATGGGACATCAGGGAGGTCGTCGATGAATTGAGCAAGTCACCCAAGGATGGGTGAATCCTTCAAGTATGGGAGAGAATGATGAGTCCAATTTTGAGGTATTTGATAAACCTTTTTCCCATAGTCAAGCTCAAGCAATGGCGAAGAACCACACTCATTTGTGGGAAAAATGTTTTAATTTAATTATTTAATGAAGTTGTTTTTGACAATTATTCTTTTATGTTTAAAATGCGTATTCACTAAACTAATTCTGTGGAAATCAGGCGTGATTGGGTAGGTTCAGGGGCATTAAAGGATGAACATGTAGAAGACTAAGGGATCATGCAGCTCGGCGCCCTGTTTCCTGATTTATAGAGAACGCACTCCTGTTCAAGGAGAATCGGCATTTAGACAGTTAGTTAGGTTCAGCATTAAGAATCATATAAATATGGACCTCTCGGGTAGCCAGAGGTCTCTATTGACATTTTTGGAGAAGCATTGTTTTACGTTTTTGCACTCTTGAGATACTTCTGAGTTACAGACCTTTGTGAAGACATAGAGTTTATATTTTAATGGAAGATTGATGTTAAATCCCAGTCAGCGTCTATAAGTTTCATTCCCTCCTGAGTACGGGTTGGAGAGGGCCCCTCCAAGAAGCAAGTCAGGGGATTTCCATTTTTTAGGTATTTCCGATTATGTGTTTTACAGTGATGAAAATTTATATCGCATATGGAAGCATTTGAATGATGTCTTGATTCCGTAGTAATTTATAATACATTCTGTAGTTCAGCAATACGGTTTCGGTAGTCCTGTAGCTGCTTTCTTCCAATGCACATTTTAAATAATGATTCCATATATATTAGCATTGCCTTCAAAATCATGGTTTAGATCTAAGGTTTATGAATGTTTCCCATCATGATTAATTGCTTATCGAGATTGATTGCTTTAATTTCTTAATAATAGATGTGTAACATGAGATGTTAGATTAGAATTCTAGTTTTATGCGTAAGTAATTACAGACCTTGCTTTCTTTAATTTAGAATGGATCTGTTATGGCATTTCACTTTCATAGTCTAGATTCACCATTCTGCATTAGGTAAATTCATAGGATTATCTCTTCCACTTTCAGCATTTTAATTCTTTAAAATAGATTTACTGCTTTTAGTATTTTAATTATTTAAAACAGATTTATTGCTTTTAGTATTTTAATTCTTTAAAATAGATTTACTGTTTTCCGGTATTTAATTCTATAGTATAAACAGTTTTACATATTGAGTACACAACCCTTAAAAAATTGATACTGATACCCAATCGTAACAAAGATTATCCTATAAGAGCACAGATAGTGCCTGCACCTCTAAAGTTTGTACTTCCCCTGGGTTAATAATTAAAGTAGGCTCTTAGTACAGCTGCCCTCATTAGGCATCCATATTGGGAGCTCACCACTTGGTTATTAATTTTTATTTCACTCATGGGATGGAAAGAACACCAGGGGAGTTAGTTCTTTGACAGAAACAAGAGGTCCTTCGAAGTTGTAAGATACATAAAGATGTGGGTTTCTAACATTGCTAGTAGACACAAGGAAAACAATATCAACTTTTTCTTATACTATGAAGAAATCAGATTCATTCTACGAGAAACTTCGTGCGTACCATCTCATATAGTCGATGCATATAAGGGGATCATGCGTATCTAAATTGGAATGCATCATACTGACATATAGGAAAAAAGGGATCCTAGCAAACAGTGGCTTTCCATAAGGTTTATTTGTTCTGAAGAAGATGTTGCCAAAATTGTTCAAACATGGGACACACAGTGGAAAGTTTCAATAACGGAAGAAGAAAAGGAAGCATTGTAGGAACAATCAGGAAAATAAACACCCAAGGTGGAAGAAACTATAAACTAAGAAACAACCATGCAAGAGGAGAAGAGAAAACAAATGATGCAACATGAAGGCCATTCAAAGAATAAAATAAAATCATCTAAACGTAGCACTTCTTAGACATTGAGGATAAACAACATTGAGCAAATTGGAATAGAAATCAGAAATGTTGTTGAAGAAGCCATTGAGCATGGAATTATGAAGAGTGATATTGAATAACTTACTACACAACAAGAGATAATATTGATAAAAATCAATGAATATTTTGTTGCAATGAATTAGTCGATGCAGACAAACAAGGGAGAACAAAAAACTGTAGAGGAAGCTTTGAACAATTCTTAACAACACCCCATTTTTCAAACAAAAGAAATCGATCCAAACCAAAAACTGAAGATCTCATCTACAAATTTGGTGCTTCCTACTCAAGAAATGCAGATTGCGTCAACTCATTTACAACTAACCTTATCACACTTATATTTAAATGAGTTGTATGCACTTCATACATTTACAGCATAGGAAATTTGGTGGAGGCATGAGATTGTTGGAGCTAACTGGTGCAAAAGTCATAAAGAAAAGGATGCTCTACAGGAAGAATATTCAAGATTGAACACAAAAAAATAAATAACTACACAGAATACATCGCAATTAGAAAAGGAATCAGAGGAAGCAATCACATAAGGTATTTCTCCTAAATGGGAATTGGAGAAGGCACATCACGATGCTTGCAAACTAGAAAAATTAGTATAAGAAGTGTATAATGTGCATCTAGAGGTCTGAAATAGTGATGACACTTCTTTAGAAAGAAATATAATGAAGATAGGAAATGTCATTCAAGGGCTGCATACCAAACCTTAGGATATTTTTCCAAAAAAACAACAAGAGACTCCTCTAGAGGTTAAAACATAGCATGAAAGAAGATTATAATTATAAAAGATAAAGATTGCAATTGAGAACATTAAAACCTTGAATTTGAAATGTGTAGAGTTGCATGAAGAGAGTGTTCAACTATGGATAAGTATGGTTGAATATGTGTAGTTGAAAGAAGTAAATAATAAGCTTAAGATTGCAGTGGATTTAGAAAAAAATATTTGTGATAGTTTGACCAACCTTCCAGCCGTTGAAATGATGATCAAGATGGGTGAATGTAAGAAGAAACAGAAAGAAGTAAAAAAGATACGAGAAGAGAAAGGGAAGGTAATTGACAGGCTTTAACCTCTACAGGAAGAATCCTTTAGCATAATAGCATATTTCCCATTGTTGAAAGGAGAAATACAAAAGGTAATTGATGATTGTTTTGAAACTCTCAGATCATTTCCTAATGAAAACGTGGAAGTAGCTAGTGTGTCTATGGAAGAAGGACTAAAAAGAAATGTTGCAGCCATAAAAAACCTATAGAATCTTAAATCTATAGCTTGGGAAGGAATGTAAGAAAAATAAATGAAGCATAAATATAGGTGAAGGCCTATGCAACTAAAAAAGAAAGAAGAACCTAACATTGCGCTATTAATGGCACCTATTTTCCATTGATGTCAAAGGGGGAGAAATAACATGAAGTTGTTGGATGAAGTAGAAGAGAAAATAGTGAACCTAAATTCCACTGAAGACAAACAAAACGAAGCTAAGAATCTAAGAGAATGCATCGACACAATAGGAATGATCGTAAAGCATGCGATCTGGATAGAGGTAACAAAAAGTGAAAGAATCACTAATGGAATAATGCACATATGCCAAAGAACTCAGGTGGAGTACCGTGACAAGTACAAATGAAGCATATAAGTTCATGAAGATAATTATGCAAAGCTTCATAAGGTGTTGACATCAATGCCAAAGGGGGACATTGTTGAACTTTGGTTTTCATTGATGTCAACTAATGTTAAATATGGTGCCAATTGATTCAGCTTGAGTTATTCATGTCAAATGATGTCAAAGTGGATTCAGTATTCCCATGCCATCTTGAATAACTATAGAAAATCCACATTGAAGAAGTATATGCACAACCAAGATGGTGAATCATAGGCATTCCAGTCTAAATAAGTATATCCAGAAGTTGCATCCAATCTAAAGAAGTGTGTCTAGGGGTACATCATGCACATCAAGTTTAAATAGTAAATAAGGAATGCATATCTAGTTTGAAGAAGCACATAAGGAACATGCAATTGAACAAGGTCCTTCAAGGTACAAGATAAGTGTTTCTTGGAAGGAAGTTTGAAGTGTGTGCAAGAGATCCAAATAATACATGGGACAAATTCTAGTGTGTGCAAGTAAGTTAAGAGAATATTCTAGTGCGCACAAGAAAGTCAAGCGGAGTGCGCAAGAAACATGAAACAAGAAATGGTTGAACAATTATGCAAGTAATGAAAGTGTGCAAGTCTCACAAATCATAAGAATATTTCAGTGTTCAAAGCGTGCACAAGTTCCAAAGAAGGGTGTAGTGGTTGAATTTTGTATATGTGCAAATTCCACATCCAATGACACAACAAGTGATGGTACCAAAAGGGTTATAGTCCCACCAAGTCGAAGATAGTGTGTGCGTATGAACCACACGAGATGACACATCAATAGTGCATAAGATGCCATGTGGCAGAAGCACAAATGATGATGCAAGGAGGAATGAATTCCACAACAAACTTCTAGACATAAAATCCATGCAGGACATGTCTAAAAAGGAAATCAAGTTGGAGATTTGAAGTAATCTTGATAGTGAACATGAAGAGCTTGTAATTGGAAGATACAGATTTATATTCAGGGCATCAAGGGCTCATAGAATCAGAACAACATGATCTAGATGAAGAGCTGAGTGTGCACATGCAGAGGAATGAGATAAATGACAGTGCGCAGAATGATGTTGTAGATTTGTCACAATTGCGCAAATATAGAAAAGCATATCTAAGGAAGAATGTGCAAGTGCATGAGGACCAAATGGCAGTATCGCAGACAACATGTAGATAGTCACAGATGTTTACGATGGAAGCATAGAGACATAATTGAAGCATATTAGAATATGGGAAGAATTTTAGTTGATGTATGAGGATTCTCATTGATGTGTGTGAAGTAAAAGAAGTCCATCATATGTGCAAAGATAGAACAATAACAGAATCAAGTATGTGTGTCATAATGATGATGATATGAGGAAAGTGCGTTAAACCCAAAGGATGAATTGTATGATGCACAACATGTCATAGATTGTTTGAAAGACTGTAGAACTTAAAAACAAACACTTCTTAGTAAGTGCGCAGTTCCATTTGATATTGGTGCACGACATCATAACAACAAGTCATCAGTTGATGCACAGTATTAGTTGAGAGTGCAATTGTGTACTAAAAATGATCCACACACGCCCAGTAAGAAAAAGGGTGACAACAGTTCGACTGAATGAGTCGGATCTGTTATGGTGGAAGCATAAGAGAGAGAGAATAAGGGAAGCAATAATACACTATAGAGATGAACACATACACATAGACAATGTTCAGGAATGCAAACTGATTTCTCTATTACTAGATGTAAAGATCATGAACTATATATTACAATATTTTACATGCTTATATAGAGAGTGATGAGATGCTTGGGTGCCTTCCTGTTACATTTAGTTACAAGAGAATTTAGAACGGTTTGAAAGTTCAATCGTTACAGTCGACTAGAAGACAAAGAAACAATCTATCATAAATCGACAGTCGCAAGTCAAAAGTCGATGCTACATGTCGACATCCTGAAACTCTTTGAGGTCGCTGAAATTTTCTAAGTTGCTAAGTTTGTCGAAGTTGTGTCGAATTCGACAACTTGCAAAAGTTGTGTCGAATTCGATGACTTGTCGTAGTTGATGTTATCATTCGACAGCAATGCCAACTACTGAATGGACTAGACCTACTTCCTTAAGAAACAATGGTATCCATTGTTTGCTCAGTCAGGTAAGGAAACTTGTTGGTCAACTCAGTAGCAGAGTACCATTTTCCTTGTGTTGGGATCTGTCTGGCTTTAGAAACATGAAACAATAGAATTGTGTTCGTCCTTGTATGGCATATGCATCATCCCACAATGGTGTCACAAGGAAGAGGCTCCTGAACATCTGGATTGATGTCGTCGGGTTATGATGTCTAGAAGTCATTCTATTCCAATAGTGGTGGATGGTATCATCGAAGTAGATCCACATTGAATACTGGATGTATACCCAGACATGTAGGAATGTTGAGCTGGAAAGCATTTTCTCCAATCTACTGAAGAATACTGTACGGACCATATCACAAAGGTTTGAGCTTCTTGTATGGACTAGTGAAGTGCTCCTTCTTGAGATGTAACTAGACCTTATCCCCAATTTGAAACAAATGAGGGATACAATTCTTTTTGTGTCGGGCCTTAGCTTTCACGTTTTCTCGTTGCAACATTTCCTGTGATTATCGTTGGATGTCACATATTTGATCTAGAAACTTCAATGCTTTGTAAGCTTCCCGCTAGCTGTCGTCGGTGTCATTTGACTATGTCGAGGAGCTAATCAAGTCAATATATGTTGAGGGTTGAAATGCATAAAAGATATCAAATGGACTCTTTCCTAGATTGTAACTATTTTGTGTGTATGGAAAACTGTCATCCCATGTTCATCGATTCTTGTGGTTGTACATGCGAAGCAGTTGTACTACCAAGTGATTCACAACTTCCTTCTATCCGTTGGTCTGAGGATGGAAAGTTGTCAACAATGAGAGTCGTGTGTCCAGTTGTTGCTAGAGGGTATTCCAAAATATGTTGGAAAATCTAGCATCTTGGTCGTAAGTAATGGTTGTCGGTAAACCAAAGTGTTTCGAAACATGTGTGAGGAAGAGCTGAGCAGTTTGTTGTGCTTTTGTGGTCTTCTTGCATGGAATGAGAATGGCCATTTTGGAAAATATGTCGACTACTACTAAGATCGGCTCATGCTGACTTCTAGTAGTAGGATATCCTGGTAATTAGTCCATAGAAATAGATTCCCATGGTCGACTAGGAACTGGAAAAGGTTTGTACAATCCCTATCGTTGATTAGGAGGTTTAGCAATGGCACAAACCATGCATGATTGAATGTACTTATTTAGGTCAGTTTTAAGTGAAGGCCAAAAGAAATTCTTCTGAAGGATAGTAAGTGTCTTCGCTACTCCAAAGTGTCATGTAGTATTGCTGTAGTGCACATCCCAAATGAGTTACTGTCGATGCTTGCCTATCGGTACACAAAGTTGTACAAGATTGTATAGCAAGTTTTCTTTTAGGAAATAGTCGGAGGTTGATGACTTGTCAGTCTGAAGTTCTCAATAGACCGGTGAAAAGTTGATTTCTTCCTAATATGACTGAGGCCAAGTAGTGGTGTCATATCCCTACATACTCATCACTGTAAAAGGAGAGTAATGGGTGGTAGAATGAGATAATCGGCGGTGGCACTAGCTTTACCTTTCTGATACTTAATTACCAACTGAAACTATTGCAAGTAATTAGTCCACTTGAGTTGTTGAGTTGTTTGTAGTTTTGACTGGGTCAGAGCAAACTGAAGAGGCTTATGGTTAGTAAGGATGATCGTTTCCTTTACAAGGATGTAATTCATCCATTGCTTGAGAGCTTGCACAATGGATTATAGTTCTTTTTCATATGTTGAATACCTTCTAACAGTGTCATTAAAAGTTTTGGAATGAAAAATGACTGGGTGACCAGACTCAGTGATCATTGCACCCAAGAAATAGTCTAATGCATCCATCTCAAACTCAAAGGGATGATGCAAATAAGGTAATACAAGTGCTGGTGCAGTGCAGAGCTTGTGCTTGAGCTATTCAAAAACTGCTTCTTGTGTTGGTGTCCATTTGAAGACAGTTTTCCCATTTTCTTTTGTCAACTGATTCAAGGGTCTGGCTATGTGACTGAAGCCGAGTATGAATTGTCAATAGAATTTGCCAAACCAATAAAAATTATTAGTTCTTGAATGCTTTGAGGAATGGGACAATATTCGAGAATTTTTACTTTGTCTAGATCAATGTGAATGCCTACAAAGTCAATTACAAACCCCAAATATTTGTTGATATTCATCGCAAAGGAACATTTGTCCATGTTCAAGTAGAGTCGATGTTTTTGGAGAGTGTTGAGGACTAATCGAAGCTATCCGACATGTTCTTCCCATGATCGACTGAAAATCAGTATGTCGTCGAGATAGACAATGGCACATTTTTCGATGAAAGGTCAAAGAGTGATATCCATGTATCGCATGAAGGTTGTAGGTGCATTGGTTAAGACAAAAGGCATGACTAACCATTCGAACAATCCTTCCTTGGTTTTGAAAGCAGTTTTCCACACAACTGCGGGCTCGATTGGAATCTGATGATATGCCGACTTGCGGTTGAGCTTAGTAAAGAATGTGGCACCTTACATATAGTGGAAGAGCTCATCTATCCACAACAGAGGGTAGTGATTCTTTACCAAAACATTTTTGAGGGCCCGGTAGTCGATGCAAATGCGCCAAGTTCCACTTTTCTTTGGAACGAGGAGGACTAGACTACCACAGGGAGAGGAACTGGGTCGTTTATGAACTTTGTCGATCAAATCTTGGATTTTTCTGTGAATCTCTTCATTTTCAAGAATGGATATTCTATAAATGGATGCATTAGGAAAAGAAGAACCAGGAGCAAGTTGAATAGAGTGTTTTACCTGACAATGTATAGGTACTCCATCTTGATCTTGGAATAGAATCTGATACTCATCAAGAGCGTTATTGATCAAGTGCTTCTGTCAAGAGCTACACTGGTAGGTGAGTTGACTAGTTGCCACAGTCTTACTAGAATGTTGCAGTATGATCATGATTAATGTGAACTTTTGAGCATGATTGATGAGCTTCTTTGTCTGTTTAGCAGATATCATTGCAAGCATTGGTGTAGGTCATCTCTAAGGTATGTCATACCATCGATTCTGAATTCTGAAAATCACCTTCTTTGGTCATCACTAGTAGATTCTATGGCGATCCCATAGGTAAGGCTTCCCAAACAATGCATCAGCTACAGAGAGTGGTGCCATGTCGCAGAGTACTTCATCTTCAAAACGATTTATGAAGTAGGCGAGTTTGCATTGTCAGGTGATCCGTAGTTCCTATCCATCCTTCATCCAGCCGATGCTATAAGGATGAGGATGCAAAGTGGTAACAAGACATAGGTTTTTCACCATTTATTCAGAAACAAAGTTTTTCTGGCTCCCGTTGTCCACAATCAGATCCAATGGATTGTTTTGAACCCATATCTGTTTATGGAACAGGCGCTCTCATTCCTCCTTGTCGACGATAGTCAAGGCTATTGGAGTGGTTGATGTCGATGTCAACAGGGTCATTGTGTCTGGATCAGATTCTCTCACAGTCTTGTAGAATGCGTTGGATGTCGACACTTTTTGCAAAAAGGTATTCCAAGCTTTGCATTTAGATGTATCATGCCAGGATGAGTGGTGGCAATTGTACCATTTCTCTGGAGGGGGTTGTTTTCTACGTTTCCTTTTGTGAAAATGATTTTTGTCGTGATATGGATTTGGCGGAGTTGGCTGAGAATATTTCAACTTGTTGAAGACGGCTACTGCCTTCTTGTAAGGTGGTCGCCCTGATGTTGGCTTTTTCTTGAAGCGTGCTTTTCCTTTCGGATTGGTTTCAAGTTTGCTGGCATAATGGAATGCATCGGCGGGCATATTGACAATCAGAAACTCCATCTCTTGCTGAATGTACTGGGATAATCCAATGACGTACTTCATAACAAGCAATTTTTCTTCTTCTTGAATGCCAAGTCTAGCCATGAGTCGATAGAACTCATTAATGTAACTCTGTACAGACTAGTCTTTCACTTGCCTTAGCTGCTGCCATTTCTCATATTGTTCTTCAAGGTAATTGGGCTGGTAAAACTCCTTTTAGATGTATAAGAAAAATTTATCCCATCTGTCTATGGGGTCTCTGCTTTTCTCCATCTTTGTCGAGAGGTTCTCCAACAAGCAGTTCATAGATGTTGACATCTTTAAGGATGCAATGGTGATCTTGTCGACTTCCAAGAGTTGATTCACAGAGTAATAGGATTCTAATTGTTGTACACAATTTTCGACGGATTCCACGTCAATATTTCCTTCTAGATTTGGTATGTCCAGATTCATTTTCACTTTGAATGGGATGATTTTCTCGGAGTTAGATCTTGTCAAAAATTCTCTTATTGTCGAAGAAAATCATGTGAGAATCTCATTGAACTGGGCGAACATTTCAGTTCATTGCCGAGCAAGTGCTTTCTCTATGAGTTACTATGTGTCGTGAATTGCATGTCTATCATCTGTTCTCCTGCCCTATCTAGAGGTAATGTATGTTGGTGTCCATTTTGTCACCATTTTTTTATCATCAAACACACTCTGATTGGCATCATTTTCACCATTTTTGATATAATAAGTTATTCTTTCCATGATTCATACCGTCAAATAGATCAGGTATGCATATATTCACACACTACATGAATTTTGGGTAAAAATCGTCATATTATGATTTATTGATGTTTATTTAATATTTCTTGGCTTGCTTGGAAAATATATTTCATTCCATAGGTTATGGCTCTCAGACGAATCTCCATTCAAATGCGTATTCATGGTGCAAACATTCATTCTATTGTTCAGACATGCATTCAACCCACGAGATTGTTGGTTGAGATATTCTTGGGTCATTAGAAAAAAAAGCGTCACATGGATTCCGTTTAGGACGTGGCCCTTATGGTTCGTGAGCTGATGTTATAGAAGATTCCTTCTCCTACACGCTTAGCTCGACAGCACATCTCTCTGCTGTGTCAAAGGAATATCAAATGTCTCAATGACTGTGTGAAGGAAACCAACACCATGGAACCTAGTAGATGCTCTGTGCATTGTCGCAAACTGTTATGGGGCTGTTCCTTAGCCATGAGTTGTCGTGAGCTGCTACACAGAGTTGTTTTTGGCATTAATACTGCCTATTATTAGAGCAGTCGACCACTAAAGGGTCGACTTGCTCTCCCAATTGTAACTCTATATATATAGTTGTCTTCGTGACTGAGACGAGAGAGTCTCTGGAGTCGTAGGAAGTTTTTAGTCTGCAAATAGATACAAAAACGTTGTAATTCTGTTTAAATTAATTTACCTTTGTTGTAGTTTTGTGAAAGTTGAGTAACATGCGTGGTGATTGATTGATTAAGGCGCAGCCTCTGATTGCTGAGAAGGGCCACTCAACAACCAGTGGTCTTTCATCTGTGTATATAATTTGTCTTTGTCTTCCGCAGATACGTTGTGTTATTTGTTTAATTTATGTATTCATTTTGTATATGATCTCTTTGTCTTGTAATCTATATGTTGTTTTACCACTTATGTAAATGATACCTTTGTTTTATGATCTGTATGTTTAATTTGTTGTTCATGTTAATGATATTTCCAGTATGTAATTAGTGACTGGTCATGATTAGTTTTCTTAGTTTGTTGAGTTTTCTTAAATTGTTTAAGTTGCTTAGTTTGCTCTCAGTCCTATTATTTACAAGTACCTAGAGTTTAGTTAGCTTCACATTCCAAGTTTAGTCATAGTTAGAATTAGTCCTATTAGTTTCTTTCCTGTAGATGCAGGTTAGTTTTTTTATCTCAGTTTTGTTTCCTCATGCCACAGAAATAGTTCATTCGTTAGACAATGATTAGAATAGGTTACTTCTTGTTATATTAGTCCCTAAACACTCTATCCATTGCTTCCTTTCACTGTAGGTTCACATGCACTAGTCAACTGATGTTAAGATCATCCAAAATGGTTCTTTCCTTAGTTTAATCGTTTTTCCTCCATCTGGACGATCATTCAGACAACCATCTGGATCGTCATACGAACCTTAATACTTTTTGCATTGTTTTTATGGTTGTTTAGAATATGATTTCTTAGGTCTTTGAACTATGATAATTCTTACCTTTAACTAGCCTCCTTAGATATAATTAAGCTCTTGTTTTATACCACTTAAAGTTTGAATTAAGTTTTGTGATCATCCTTAGTTTTCATTCTCTCTTTCCTTAAACCCTGCTTCAGTTTCTTTACAAGTTATGTTTCTCTTATGTTTGATTCATTAATGCTTTACTGTTACAGAATTTACCAGTTTCATTCTTAGTGTAGTTTATCGTATGTCGTTAAAATAAATATCAGGTTAGGTTTAGCAATTTCATTCTCCAAGTTATCTTAGTCTTGAATCACTTTTTCTCATTTGTACCAATAATGAAGATGTTCATAGAATAGGATTTGGTTCAAAAGTAAAATTTCTTTATCAAGTTTTCTACTTGCTTCTGAATACAATATCTTTATCAATTTTTCTACTTGCTTCTAGATTTCATTAGTTCCAATCCATTTTCTTGTGAACAAAAGAAAGGTTACAATGTTTAAAGTTAATTGTAGTTGAACAATATTTAGTTTAAATTTGTTTGTCGAAGTCAAATTAGCTTTGCTTCCATTTTGTTTTCTTGTTACATTTGAAAGTCATTTTGATACATTCACTCCAGTTCCTATCACATTTGATGTACAACATCAAGGAGAATGGAATTAGATCCTTTAGTGTAGTCTTGAAATATTAATTGAATGCATGAGTAGTTGTTGAATTCATTAAGTAGTTTGTATTTTTTGTTTAAGTCAAGTAGTTTCCATTTTCATAACAAGTAGTTTGCTTGTTGATTAGTATTTATTCTTTTTCCATTGTTTAATCCTAGAGTAGAGTAGCATAGCTTGATACTATTCTTATCTGTTGGATTAGATAGGTTCAATTAGTTCCTTCATTGTTTTTCTAAAGTTTGACTTGGTTTTTCATTTTGAAATATCTTTTGATATTTACTTTATTAAACATTTCTAAGGTCTGTCAAGCTGAAACTTAGGTCCCATTCTACCTTAGCATATACTGTGCCACACCTCTAAGATTACCAACCCTAGTCGATAATTAAATATTTTGGTGATTCTTTAAGACAGTAAATACACCTCAACATTTTGGCGCCGTTGCTGGGGATTTGTAGATAGGTAGAACTCTCTTTTGAAACTTGGTTATAAATTTTGAATTCTTCCAGTTGAAACTTAGAAATAGGCTAGTGACAGGTGAGCGGTAAGATGAGAGGTAAGAACCTGCGCATTTGTTATAATAGGAATCCCCAAAACCCAGCAATAGTAGCGATGCAGTTAGAGTTTATTTAAATTATAGTTTGTTTTCATGAATAGGTCTAGAGAATCACAAGGTAGATTTATTAAAACTAGTCCTCCTACCAAAATCCCTACTAAAATTCCTACTAACGTAAATGGGGGGCATGCCACCCCAACTACTAACTTAGCAGAAAGGTATCGGAAGACACCTAAATGGGATAGTCCTACTTGGAAGGAAAAGGAAGTCCTTTCTGGAAACTATTTAGGGGAAAACATAGGGACATCATAACAGTTTGTTCATAAAGAAATTCCACAGGAACCTCAAGCTCGTATTCAGGATGAACATGGATAAGAGGAAACTCAAAAGGATAAAACTTCATAACCTTCCAACCCTCCATTTCAAAAACCCAAAGACACTACTTTTTCAATAGTAGGTGGTCCAAACTTATTAGATTTTGTTGATCCTACAAAAGTAGACACTCTTTTTGAGAATTCTGTAAACATAGTTATCTCGCAGATTGAGACAACAACAGTAGGACCTTCAAAACTGGATTCCCACATGGCTGTTAATTCTCCTCCTGAAAAGAAGAATACTCTTCTTGAAACAGAACATTGGGACATCCCATAGTCACCAAGAAAGGAACCACCCGGGTATTCTCTCTTTGGAAATCGAATCTTCATGGAGGATGAAAATGAATATCGTGTCCGACAAGATGAAGAAGAAGGAGAAGTTAGAACTAAAGGTACCTTTGGGTTTCCTATATTGGACACTACACAAGATGTAACTATGAAAAATATCCCTCCCTCCTCACTACCGACCTTCTATGGGAACAGTAGTGAGGATCCAGACACATTCTTATTCGAATTTGACATTTTGTGTAGGAGTTATAACTACCTACAAGATGGCCAAAAGCTAAAGCTTTTTCCTACCATATTAAAATATTCTTCTGTTCGATGGTTCATGGGGTTAAGAGAATCTAGTATTAGAACTTGGGAAGACATGAAGACTGCATTTCTACGGAAATATCAGGATTACTGTAAACCTAAAGACTCTTGCAATGATATTTTTAAAATACAATAGCTTGAAGATGAGAGCCTAGAAGACTATCTCGAAATATTTGACTATGTGTTACATGAATCCACATATAGTAATCTTTGGGAAGATGTAGTAAGAACACTCTTTATTAAGGGAATCTCAGAAGAATTATTAGAAAACCTTAATCTCATGGCAGAAGGAAACATCTCTCATAAGCCTTTTCCACATATTTTTGAGCTATGTAGGAATTACTCTACGAGTAGAGGGAAAAGTGGAAAACACTTTCGAGAATCGTATGCTAGGAACCTAAAAGGAAACACATCCGGTCCTAGTGGAGTTACGATGGTAGAGTTGGGAAACCTATTGGAAAATTTCAAAAAAGATATCTTAGGAGCCATGAGTTCTCAATTGGATGGACTACAAGCTAAAAAGAGACAAGATCAAGAGCGGGAAGCAATGAGTGTTTTTTTTCCTACTTGTAAAACTAAACATCCCCAATGGGAATGTCCATTGAATCATATTTCACTTCATCACCTTTGTATAGAAGAACATCCAACTCATAGTTGTCCATCATTTCCTGGATTGCAAGATATGTATAAGAGTGGAAAATTTGGTGAATCATCTAGGAGGCGTTGGAAACCTAGAGATCAACCATCATATCAAGATCCATCACAAATTCCACCCTCTTACTATCCTTATCAACCTCCTCAACAATGGAATACTTCAGGTTGGAAGAATTGGCCACCGCAGTACCCTCCTCAGAACTCTCAATAGCAGCAATGGCCACACGGGTGGAGAGGAAAAGCTTATGCTCAAATACGTCCTCATATGCCCAACTATCCTTACCCACCTAGTATTCAACAAATTTTTCCTAGATTGTACCTCCTGCACTACCCCCTATCCCAAATCAACCCCACCATTTCTAGAATATGAATCCTCCAAGACCAACAATATTACCTACACAACTGATACCAAATCCTAACAAAAAACAAACCCAAGCTCTTAATAGCATTGGGTCCTTACCTCTTCCATCATATGCCATTTCGACCTCACCAATACATGAGATTCAACTGCAGTTTGGAAGAGTTTTGCAAGATCAGCCCAAGTCATCAGTTGTTATCTGAGAAGAGAATGAAGAAGAAAACATACCTAGTGAAGTTTTGAATGATGCTATTCTTGAAGATGTGGTGATTCCTAAATGTTCAACACACAACCATCCACATAAATAAGTAATTACAGGAGAGAAATCACCCCCATATCCAAAGCGTCTAGTAATAGAAAAACCTGTAACTTATCCAAAGTATGATATCATTAACGAATTGAAAAATATGTGCATTAAGATCCCTTTGTTACAAGCCATTAAGGTTATCCCAATATATAGTAAAGTAATAAAGGAACTCTGTACTAAAAGACAAGGGAGAAGACAAAAATACCCTCCGACGATTCATGTAATAGGAGAAATGTCAAATTGCATAGCAAACCAACCTAGAATCCCAAAATATTCAAACACAAAAAACCCTGTGGTGACTGTTATCATCAATAAAACTGCCATAGGAAACACACTTAGTGATCTAGGAGTTGCTATTAACCTGATGACTACCAAAGTTTTAGAAACTCTGAATTTAGGACAGTTCCTCTGCCCTACCCCAACAATGCTAGAATTAGCAGATCGAACTATGGTTCAAACTACTAGGATCTTAGATGACATCACTATATCAATAGCTTCATGGGAATATCCCATGGACTTCATGGTCATAGAATCAAAAGACCCTTCCAAAGGTCACCCCATTATTCTAGGAAGACCTTGTTTGGATACTGCCAATGCATTTATCAGATGTAGGGATGGAGAGATGATTATCTCTAATGGGTTCTCTACAAGAAAACTAGCTTTATACCCACCAACTCAGCCAATAACTAAGAACATGTTTTGTTTAGATTGTCCTTTTTGGGATGAGAACTTGGAAGAAATTTCCCTTATTAGTGATTTCTCCTAGGAATTACTTTTTGATTCAAGGTACAAAAACTTTGGAGGTAAACTAACTACTTGTTGGATGGGTCCATATGAAATTGTTGCAACATTTGATAATGGATCTGTTAAAATTAAGACAATTGATAATTCTCAAATTTCCTTTACTGTAAATGGACATAGACTTAGACTTTATCATCAACCAATATCTAAACAAGATTTTGTGCATAATTCCTTATAGCAGGAGGAGATGGAACTGGTAGAAGACTAAGTGATCCCTCATTCTCCTGGTTCTTAAATTATTTTGGGTTATCTTCATTTGTATATATGTAAAAATGTTTTTGTTTTTCAATAATAAAGAGTCATTTCTAACCATTGGTTGCATCTTTGCAGGAAATTCACTTTCATGGTAAGCTATAAAATTTTGTCAATTAAAACATGAAGACTCTTTTCCCTTTTCCTAGACTTCCTATGACTTTTTCTTTGTACATATGTTTTTGTTCTAAATAAATTAGAATCATCTAACAAGTGGTTTTGCAGTTTGATTACAAGAACCATATATTTATAATCAGCTCATGCAATATTATCTGAAAAGGGAAGTGCTCTAAAAGAAATACTTATAATTCTCCTTCTCTTTTGATTACTGTTGAAAATTGAAAATTTATAATGAAAACTAAAACATTCTTGATATCATTTTAACCACTTTCTTTTATGATTATGTATATGATATTTGATTCAAACACGTACATTTCTGATTTATCATTAGAACAGTCGCTTAAGACCTATCATCATGATTTTCAAAAAAATTCTATCTTACACCTATGGACTACTAGTTCATCCTAGACTCATTATCAAAACTTGTCTCTTAACTTTTAAAAGGTAGCCAAAAGTGAGTGATATTTTCTATTTTGTGGGGAACATTACTGATCTTTTATGTAGAAGATGTACTGAGAGGCCAAAGAACAACTTTAGGTTATTATCTTTTGACATGATCTATAATTTAGGCCATTATAAATAAAGTTACTCATAAGGTTTGCTCTAAAAATTTGAGTTATATGCGTTTAACAGGCTTAGCACACTCTAGTGCCAATCGGCTTCCTTACTAAAAATATCATTATACGAAGCAAACCCGTCGGGGAATGAATAGGTTCGCTGGAAGCAGGTCCATGCTAAGTAAAATTTTAAACAAGGAAGATCGATATATGCAAGTAAACCCGTAAGGGTACTGAACAGGCTCACTGGCAGTGGGGCTATGCTTGCCTAGTACCAAGATAAACCCACCAGGGTACTGAACAGGCCTACTGGCAGCGGGGCAATATTAGGTAAAAGAGGTTTGGTTAACGCATTGCTATGCACATGTCTCATAAAAACCTGAGTATACAAATACATGTGTAGGCCAATTATTTATACTGTCATTAGAGAATGGTTGTAAGTTGGACTTGGACTTTGTCATCTAATTCAAACAATACCTAGGGTATGATTATCCTAGAAATGGGACCCATAACTATAGAAATCTCACAAAATCTGAGGTGAACTTTATCTATATTCTTTCGATGACAAGAGATCTTTTAAATGAGTCATGGATGACTAGCTTTCCTATGGCATTTTTCGCATCCATTACGCTATCATTCTTCATATGGTCTTCTTAAGCACTATTGTATTCTTTTTTATGAATGTACATATCTGCATCATCTACAGTTATGAGTCAATATTTCATTTTCTTATGAAATTATCATAGCATTTTTAGAAGTTACTGCCTAAACCATTAATTGAAAATATTTGAATGTTAATCAATATTTCTTTGATGGCTTGAGGACACACCATATTTTTGTTTTGGGGGAGATTCAAAACTATTTTTTTTACCTTCTCAATAATGATAAAAAAGTTCATTTATCTCTAACAAATGATAGGTGTTTTCAGGATAATGCAAAAAGCAGAAAGAAGCTCATTTTGATAAATGAAAAATAAGGAAGAATGTGACTAAAGTTCTAGAAAAGCAAATTTACAACATCTCTTGTGTGTTGACAAGTCCCAAAAAAATTCTCTACATAATCAGTAGTAGTCAAATCCATCAAAGAAAATTTTTCGTACAAAGGTCTGTATGAAGGGTTTAATGAAGGGTCAAATGACGATCCGAATGAGGTGACAAACAAGGAAAATGGGAATAATGATCTGAATGAACGACCGAACGAGAGCATAGCCTGTAATGATATTAATAAGTGTGCTAAGATATTTTTATTTTCTATCTAATTAAGTAATCATGTCAAGGATTAAATTAAATGCCATCTTTGCATACTCATTTCATCTCATCAAATGAATTGCTTAGCCTTCATATGGCTATCATATGATTTTAATCCTGTATTTAATTCTACCGTGTGATCTATCATTTCATTTATTAAGTCATCATGATTCTTTATGTGTAATTTGTGTCTATAATTTCATAATAAGGATTACGTTCAACCTGTCCAAAGTTTTGCTTTGGACATGGTTGAACATATCATAAGCCATACGAATTCATTAACCATGCATTTCTATGATGGCACATGACTCAAGGCAACTAAATGATAGCGTATCATTCGAAGGTGCCAAATCTATCTCGATGATCATCTAGCTGTTCAAACAGACTTTAATTTAAACTTACCTCTACGTAAACTCTGCTTCATCTTGCTCATTCTTCATCCGCCATGAATCTATCAAACCCCATCTCTTGTAATTTCTTGCGTTTAATCTATCCAGTCGCATCCTTCGACATCTGTTCAAAATTCCAATCCGTTACGAGCCTGGAAGTTACCAAGCCCTCCTCCACATTCCCGAGTTTAAGGCATGTTGTGAAGTATTTTTGCGAGCCGGATGGGGTCCATTTCTTCACCTTCTTGGCAGCCATGATGCTGATATTTCACTACTATTTTCTAAGGGTTTCGATGGTAGTATAGCCAGAGTCGGCCATCTCACTTTTCTGGTGATGGAAGAATTCATTGCATCGGCCACAAAAATGCCCAGGGAAGGAGTCCGTTGGCACAAACATTTCTTTCTTCCACGGACGGAGCTTGAGTTTTCTCTTAAGGACGAATATCAACATGTTTCTCGTACCAAAGGGTTCCATAGGGAATGGGTTAAGCCTGAATACCTCGAGCCACTGACTGTCATTATCCATTTGATTACTTGTGAAGGTAAGTACACCATGTTCAAAGCTTGCCACCTTACGTTATTGACACATTTTGTTAAAGATCAGGCTCTCAATTTCCCCTTCTATTTTCTGAAAAGTTTAGATGAAATGTCAAACCAGGTTAGGAAGAATACCACTAACCCCTCTGGAAGCTTATACCACCACTGTTTGATCACTCACCTGTTGGAAGAAAAGGGGAAAACCTGGGAACGCTTTGTCTTTGAAGTCATGAACCCTCATCTAGTTAAGAATCCTACGGTCAAATCCCCTTCCTCTCGTAAACGTTATCGTTTTCTATCCCGTGCTAATGAGCCGGCCCAAACCTCTGCCCAAAAAGAAAAAGTTTCCAAGTCTGTAAGATTTAGTGAAGATGCCTCGGGAGAAATACACCCTATTCATCCGTCATCTCCTGAGCATGTCAGTGAGGACACAAGCACAGAACTTCCATTCTTTTCACTCATACCCACAAATTCAAGAAGGGCTAATCGGGACCAGTCGATCGACCAGATCGTCATCCATTCCGTCGACCAGACCATTGTTCAGTCCATCAATTAGTTAGTCATTGATCCAATGCACTTGGATAACCCTGAAGACCAAGAAAATGACCCTGTCTTTGAGTCCCCTCTCCTTGGGTTGGCCAATTTATCGGTCGGTTTACTTAAAGACCCTATCTTGGAACCTGCCTCTAGACATACTGAAGATAAGGCTCCTAAGGCACACATTACACCTGTTGATCCCGAACCATCTCTAATAGGATCAATCCCTCAACAGGACTATGCATCTCTTGTGGAAGCATCTGCTCCACTCCATGAGACTGTGGAAAGATCAACCAAATACATAGCAGATTTGAGGAGCCAGAATGAGAAGTATGTTGAGATCATCTTTGGGCTTCATCAAGAGAACAAGGACTTACATTTCCAGGTGAAGTGTGTGGAAGATTTAAATAGCACCAAGACAACCTCCAATATTTCTCTTCAGTTGAAGCATGATTCTTTAAAGGACCAATTCCAAAAGCTGAGAACTAAATTCGCTTCCCCTTCCAAGTCGAAGGCAGCTACTAATGCAGCTCAGCCTTCTTCCATAAATCTTCTTCTTTTTGCTCAGTGGAACTTGGCATATCTTTGGTTTGGTGGAATGTTGGTGTCCATTTTGTCACCATTTTTTATCATCAAACACACTCTGATTGGCGTCATTTTCATCATTTTTTATATAATAAGTTATTCTTTCCACCATTCAAACTGTCAAACAGATCAGGTATGCATATATTCACACATTACATGAATTTTGGGTAAAAATCATCATATTATGATTTATTGATGTTTATTGAATATTTCTTGGCTTGCTTGGAAAATATATTTCATCCCACAAGTTATGTCTCTCAGATGAACCTCCATTCAGATGCGTATTCATGGTGCAAACATTCAGCGTGTTGTTCAGATCAGCATTCAACCCACGAGATCGTTGGTTGAGATATTCTCGAGTCGTTAGAAAGAAAACCGTCACATGGATTATGTTTAGGACGTGGTCCTTATGGTGTGTGAGTTGATGTTCTGAAAGATTCCTTCTCCTTCACACTCAGGTCGACAGCAAATCTCTCTGCCACATCAAAAGAATATAAAACATCTCAATGACCACATGAAGGAAACCAACACTGTGGAATCTGGTAGATGCTCTGTGCACTGTCACAATCTGTTATGGGGACGTTCCTTAGCCATGAGCTGTCATGAGCTGCTATGCAGAGCAATTTTTGGCATTAATACTGCCTATTATTAGAGTAGTCAACCACTAAAGGGTCGACTTGCTCTCCCAATTGTAACTCTGTATATATAGCTATCTTCATGACTGAGCCGAAAGAGTCTTTGGAGTCTTAGGAAGTTTTTAGTCTGCAAATAGATACAGAAACGTTGTAATTCTGTTTAAATTAATATACCTTTGTTCTAGTTTTTTGAAAGTTGAGTAACATGCGTGGTGATTGATTGATTAAGGCGCAGTCTCTGATTGCTAAGAAGGGCCCCTCAACAACCAGTGGTCTTCCGTCTGTGTATATAATTTGTCTTTGTCTTCTGCAGATAAGTTGTGTTATTTGTTTAATTTATGTATTCATTTTTTATATGATCTCTTTGTCTTGTAATCTATATGTTGTTTTACCACTTATGTAAATGATACCTTTGTTTTATGATCTATATGTTTAATTTGTTGTTCATGTTAATGATATTTCCAGTATGTAATTAGTGACCGGTCATGCTTAGTTTTTTTACTTTTCTTAGTCATGCTTAGTTTGTTGAGTTTGCTTAAATTGTTTAAGTTGCTTAGTTTGATCTTAGTCATGTTATTTACAAGTACCTAGAGTTTAGTTAGCTTCACATTCCAAGATTAGTCGTAGTTAGAATTAGTCATGTTAGTTTCTTTCCTATAGTTGTAGGTTAGTTTTGTTTCCTCATCTCACAAAAATAGTTCATTCCTTAGACAATGATTACAATAGGTTACTTCTTGTTATCTTTGTCCCTGAACACTCTATCCATTGCTTCCTTGCACTGTAGGTTCATATGCACCAGCCAACTCACGTTAAGATCATCCAACATGCTTCTTCCCTTTGTTTAATCGTTTTTCCTCCATTCAGACTGTCATTCGGACAGCCATCCGGATCATCATACGGACCTTAATACTTTCTGCATTGTTTTTACGATTGTTTAGAATCCAATTTCTTAGGTCTTTGAACCATGATAATTCTTAACTTAAACTAGCTTCCTTAGATATAATTAAGCTCTTGTTTTATACCACTTAAGGTTTGAATTAAGTTTTTTCATCATCCTTAGTTTTGATTCTCGCATTCCTTAAACCCTGCTTCAGTTGCTTTACAAGTTATGTTTCTCTTATGTCTGATTCATTAATGGTTTACTGTTACAGAATTTATCAATTTCATTTTTAGTGTAGTTTATCGTATGTCGTTAACATCAATATCAGGTTAGGTTTAGCAATTTGATTCTCCAAGTTATCTCAGTCTTGAATCACTTTTTCTCATTTGTACCAATAATGAAGATGTTCATAGAATATGATTTGGTTCAGAAAAAAAACATCTTTATCAAGTTTTCTACTTGCGTCTGAATACAATATCTTTATCAAGTTTTCTACTTGCTTCTAGATTTCATTAGTTCCAATCCATTTGCTTGTGGACAAAAGATAGGTCACAATGTTTAAAGTTAATTGTAGTTGGACAATCTTTAGTTTACATTTGTTCATAGATGCAGATTTGCTTCCATTTTTTTTTCTTGTTGCATTTGAAATTAATTTTGATACATTCACTCCAGTTCCTATTACATTTTCCGTACAACATCAAGGAGAATGGAATTAGATCCTTTAGTGTAGTCTTGAAATATTAATTGAATGCATGAGTAGTTCTTGAATTCATTAAGTAGTTTGTAGTTTTTGTTTTAAGTCAAGTAGTTTCCATTTTCATAACAAGTAGTTTGCTTGTTGATCAATATTTATTCTTTTTCCATTGTTTAATCCTAGATTAGAGTAGGATAGCTTCATACTATTCTCATATGTTGGATTAGATATGTTCAATTAGTTCCTTCATTGTTTTTCTAAAGTTTGACTCGATTTTTCATTTTGAAAGATATTTAAATCTTTACTTTATTAAACATTTCTAACATCTGTCGAGCTGAAACATAGGTCCCATTCTACCTCATAATATACTATGCCACAACACTAAGATTACCAACGCTAGTCGATAGTTAAATATTTACCAAACCTTGAGCAACTTGATGAACAACGTCGGGATGCCCCTGTAGCAATTGATGCCAACAAACATCGTGTTAAGGTTCAGTATGATAGGTCTATCCATCCCCGAAAATATGATGAAGGTGACTTGGTCCTCCTTTATGACCAAGCTAAGGAACCCCTAGGGGAAGGAAAGCTCAACCCAATGTGGCACAACCCTTACATAGTGAGGCATGTCCTCGAAAAAGGATCCTATGAGTTGGATGATTACGAAGGGAACATCTTGAAGGAGCCTAGAAATGGGCTCTACCTCAAGCGATATTATGCTTGAGCTTCTAGATAGAGTTGATACTTTTGTATACTATTGTATAGTTGTTTCTGTACATAGTTTAGATTTATTTTTATTTTTTTGGGTCTGTTGATTCGCTTCCATTTGGTTGACAGATGTCAGTGGAATCTCTAGTGTTATTGGGATTTGTGGATGGGGCTAGCCGTCATACTCAGAGACTAGCTTCTGCTGCATGGTTTATTTACTCGCTTGACTATCAGATTGTGTCTACAAGAGGTGCTTGTCTCAATCCTACATCCAATAATGTGGTTGAGTACAGTGTTGTTGTTGATTTACTTTACGATGCCATTTCGCCTGTTATCTAGTCTTTAGAATTCTGCCTGGATTCACAATTGATTGTGTCTCAATTTAATGGCCAGAACTTTGTGAGCGATCCTACGCTACTGAGGTGGTTCTTAAGTGTAATACTTTTGGAGCGTCGATTTTTTTTTATTACATACATTCATGTTCCAAGAAATTTTAATCATCTACCTGATGCATATGCTAATTATGTCCTAGATTGGCATTTGTCACATAAATAAAATAAGCACACAAATAACATTCATTCATACATTTGTACATACACAATAGTAGAACCGAATAATCATAGTTTTTCATTAATAATATGTCTAAAAGTGGTGTCATAATACAAAACTGGAGCTCGTAGCTCTCAAAAATATACAATCTGATAAAAAAATAGTGAGACCTCATGGAATCTAAGCCCTACAAGGAGGCCTCACTGCCTCAGCGGGATGTTTTTGAATATAAGAGTGCACAACGTTAGCTATGTGTTGCACCAGAAGCACCCAGGTACTAGTTAACCCTACAACATGTCGTTGCATCAGCTATTGGAGATGATTTACCGCTATGACTGGTACCCTGGCAATCTTGCGAGTCAAGTTGACCCATACCGTCTCTAAAATGCACTCTGCTTCTGTGCCTACTACCTCTACACCTTTGCCTCTACGATGATGTCATGGGAAGCCCTGTGGTCTTCACCGACTAGCATCTACGAGCAAACAATCAAAGATCAATATATGATACCACACCAAAAACATTTTTTCATTCACTTATAATAAAAAATACAAAAAAATTACATATTCCAAAAAGAGTAACTTACCAATCTCTCTGAATGCGGCCCCTGGTGGGAGCGGCATGTATTAATCCCCTATGAAGTCTATTCCCTCATATGGATAGTCATCAATGGCGATGATCTATCGTGACAACTAGTAGAAAAACTCTGTAGAATATGGGGAAGCCTGTCGGCCACCCCACTTCCTTCTTAGTACTTCCTCCCACCAGGTCTGGGAGGGATCTCAGAGACCATGCAGAGGGACTTCAACCCTCGGACTCAAGCCTGGTACTCTCTCAAATAAAAAACCACATAAGATACTGCCCAAGCCAAAGTTCTTTTCCTGCCCAAACTTGCACTAAATTAGCTGGCTCTTCATCGTACCCAACAATGTTGTGCACCAATTGTACACTGTTGGTCTCATGCACTCTACAGCACAGAATATCACAGGCCTTGAATCTTGGTGAAGTGCAGCCGATCTTGTAATCCTCCCGAGGGTGAGAACTATGATCTTCATGCTGAGGCTCATTATAGCCTCTATGGGGACCTGGATACCCACCTTCTGGGTGCCATCAACACAAAACCTATCAATGTAATCATTGATGGTGATTACTTCCCCCATGCTACGAGACTGCAGACTCGTTGTTTTCCATCGGCGGGACAATCCAGTAATGAAGTATATATATTACACCTCCAATGGAAGTGGTTTCCCATCTAGACCGAAATGTTGTGCTTCTGCATCCCAATAGTTGATCAAATGATCGAGCAATCGGTTTTGGACACTTAAACCCCTGATGCTCCAAAATTTGTAAAGGGCACATGATTGTAACACTTGTTGGGAATGTAAATCTTGGTGTAAGTATTCATCAACAATGTCATGTTCTCTCTCTCTCCATTCTAGGACCATACTAGAAGCAAAGAATTGATTCTTTTAGTGCCAATGTGTATAAAAACATCACCCATGGCGTTGTACGCAGGATAACATGTATACAGTCACACGTATATGCGGTCAACGCATGTGTTGACCATGCACAAGAAGCCCTCCACACCTCCCGTGAAGTTATATCCTGCGTGCAGCGCCAAGTAGGTTTAGTTCTTTGCAAAACTAAAAATTTGACCATTAAAAAATGAAAAAAAAACCATGAAATTTAATAGGGGGATGATACTACCAACCTGATCCAGACAGATCGTGAATCCAATGCCCGTAGCTCCTAGAATTAGCAATTGAAGATCGAGGGTAAAAACTAACCAAAAGCACTACGTTGGGTGAAAAGTGAAAATGGAATAGTAAAAGTAATTTCTTTTTACTATTTATAATTTTTCAAACCCACTTTCCTATAGTTTTTATCGTTTTGAGCTATTTTGGACTAATATGCCGTTGTAAAGTGCCCTTTTGAGCAGTGTTTTCCGACGAGAGTGGATTTTTCAACCATTTCACGCCTTTGGCAGGTATTTTCTACACTTCGCATATAGGTTAGAATGTCATTTCGCTTGCATTTTTTCATCGACCTTATGACCACATTCATAAACCTTAGGTGCGTCCCCGCTTTTTAACCGACATGGAACTTCTATGCTGCTTCAGATGTGTCATTATTTGGTGGTAGGGCTTGTCCGACCATGGGTGCCCTAGTTAGATCCCATTATGTCTTTTGGCGCTCATGCCGTTGTTTCTCCTTCGGATTGGGAGTCCTTTTTAGTCACGCCATGACATCATGATGAAGACTCATATTCTACTTCATTTTATTCTGGACATCTCCTATGAGGACTCCCCATTTATTACAAGTTGTGATTGGATTGCATTATCCTGCTTTCCTTCTTAGCCTTGTACTGACTCCCGCTTACTCACTTATTAGCCATGTGTCTAAGCACTTTCCCTTCCGAGCCAACCAAAGCCTCCATTTATATTTCACATCTTGATGACCCTTTACATTGAGGGAACACCCCCCCCGAGTGTCCACATCTTTCACATGCTTCCTTGCATTGATCATAGGTAGGTTCCGCTGCTTGGAACTAGTTTTCTCATACTTGACACACCTTCCCTCACCTATTGTACTATAAGGAATTGTATTCTTTTTCAAGCTTTCATAATATGAAAAAGACCAAAAAAATCATATAATTGAAAAAGCCAGATGGGAAGGTGTCGTGTTTCCTTTGAACAGAGAATTCATTTCCACTCCATTCATCATGAGTCGGGACATTAGTAGGACCTTAGGAGCTATACTCATTTCTCATATTTTACTCCACCGGCTGGTTGAGCTTCCAGTCATTATGGAGCCTTTGTCGATGCCTCCTATGTCGCAAAGTATTGTTATCATCTAGTACTTGAGTCTATGTTGCCTAAGTCTATCCATCTCTTCATGCTCTTGTTCAAAGGAAGTATTGAAACTAGAGTCGGCCACTCCTCATATCTCTTGACTATTGCATGTCATCCATCCCATACAGTTCGATTTATATCTCAGAATCCCGAAACAAATCGATTTGACCTTTCACCTACCTTTGGAGGGTTATATATTGAGCTCTTATGGTGCATGGAAGGAGGAGGAAAGAGAGAGCATCGAAAATCTATTGGATTTTTTCCATAAGCTTGAGTCTAAATCCATTAATCCTTGTTGTTGTGAACCTCTTATGTTCACCTACCAAAATCTTCCATATCTTGAGTTTTCCATTGCATGGGGGATTGAAGTGGTGGAGGCACAAGTGGAGGGACCTAGTTCTTGGTTCAGATGAGGTTCCAACAACAGGTTGTATCATGTACTTCTTGTTCAATTTAATAGAAATACACATTTTCTCGTCCAATTGATCTTGTAAATGGTTGTTTAATTACATTGGGTAATATTTGCTTATTATATCATGGAGCATGTTATTTTTTATGCTAATATATTCCATATATTATATGCACTTGCTTGTATTTGTTGTTGAGACTAAGTTGTAGGCTCAAGTGTAGAAAATGAAAATCTCAACGAGGATCTACATCAAACATCTAGTTGAAGGTTGGTATTTTATCCACATCTTAGAATTTACATTTATACATCATTGCATTGGAAATTGAGTTCATTTCTGGTAGTCATCTATCTTTTGTGGTCTACCCCGACCTATAGGAAGTTTTTCTCCATAACAAAGTTCAACTGTTACAGTCAACTGGAATACAGAGAGACAATCTGTCGTAATTCGACAGTCGCAAGTCAGAAGTCGATGCTGCATGTCGATGTCACAAAATTGTTTGAGGTCATTGAATTTGTCGAAGTTGTTGATTTTTTTGAAGTTGCGTCAAAGCCGAGAACTTTCCCAAGTTGTGTTGAAGTCGATGACTTCTCACAATTTATTGTAGCATTCGACAAAAATGCCAACTACTGAATGGATCAAACAGAACCACATAGTAAATTCAGTGGCATAAAATGCATCAGATGAAGTATGACACAATATCAAGTTCGACATCAATTGTAGTCATGTATTGAGTAGAATGAGAATTAAAGTGATGTATGTGGGGACGTGACAGCAATACGACTACATACATAATGTGCGCATAGGAGATTTAACATCAAAAGATCAGAAGTTTGTGCGTGTTGGAATTTTTGCAAGGCAATATGTTATTTTGTATATATGGGTGGTAGGATGAGGAAATGAGAAGGAGGTCGTAGCCTCCTTCCAGGTTGTGCTGGAGAATATTGGGAGTTGGTTCTTCCTTCAGGTCAGTGACTGTAAAACTAGGAGGTTGGTGCCTCCTTCCAGTTGTTACTAGTAAATATAGGAATTTGGTGATTCCTCAAATGAAATATTTTTCATTATAAAAAAGAATTCCATGGTTTTCTCCCTTTTGGGTTTCCACATAAAAATTGTGTGTGTTTTATGTTCTTTGTC
The DNA here is from genome assembly GCA_027924585.1 of Larix kaempferi. Taxonomy (NCBI): domain Eukaryota; kingdom Viridiplantae; phylum Streptophyta; class Pinopsida; order Pinales; family Pinaceae; genus Larix; species Larix kaempferi. The sequence goes on from BSBM01000547.1 coordinate 4,153,903, forward strand.
TTGGTGCATATGTGGATGAATGTGTTATTTATGATGGATGCATGATTGAATATCAAGAATAATTTTAGACTAATCTATTAAAGAATTTTAAAATTGCTCATAACTACACTAGTACCGATTCCCCCACCCTCTCAGTATTACATCGATTCGAATGGAGCCTCCGTCCAGTTGGTGTTGGTAAAAAATGGAGTTAGATATTCCTTCGGGATGGAGCTTGTAAATTAGGGGGTTGGATCCTCCCTCTCAGTATTTGCAACACATAATAATAATGGTATAATTATCACAGACGAAATAATAATAGGATAACATGGAATGGCATAGAAAGGAACCGATCCATCTCCTTGTTTATAAGAGGCACCAAAATTGATGACTTTCCCTCATTCAACAGTGGAAGAAATTAGGTTTGTTAGGGAAATCGAAAACTAAGGCTCCCCAACCTTCTCTTCAATCACTCTCTTTTTTTTATTCATAATTTATTTACAATAAATGTATATCATAGATAACAAAAAGAATTGTATTTATATATAAGGAATAAAAGACTCTATATACTATATATTTCTACATGTGTGTGATATATATATATTTATATGTTCTGTACAATGTCCAACTACATGTTTTCTTTCCAATACCTATATAAATTTTTCCACATTTATTTGATAACTGGATTATATATATAAATATTATCTTTACTAACTTGTTCATACCTTAGAGAGAAAATCATGTTCCACACAATAAGAAAGCCACAATAGACATAACCAGACAGATATAGAAGCCATTGGAACCATCTCAAGAAGAATCCAGCCAAACTTGTCTCCTTACGATGAATCAAAATCTAGTTTGCATGAGTTGTATAGTGACATATATGTAGTCGTTGAAGTGACAGATTCATATCAGTATCTGGAATGAATGATCCCTATATTTAAAGGTGAGGATAAAATCAAGGGAAAAAATCACATACCATTTTTTCTTGATCTCCTAGTTCGATGTGGATCCATTGAACTTGTGACTGATCAACAATTGAAACCTATTGAGGCATGAAGTTTTGATTTCCAAGGAGATAACCCACATGCCTTGTTACCCTCTCAATATTTTAGAGTGCTCCTCTTGAATTCACTTAATAATGATCACACTATTCTCCTGTAGGAACACCCAAATCTACAAACATCATACATGTAATATAAAAAAGGAAGTTGTTCACTGTGATATTTGATATGTATGTGAAATGCAACAAGGGAATATCGGGATAAAGACCCATAATAAATAGGATAAGCAATAGTGACATAACCATTTCTAGTTGAATTCACATCATATCCATATCCATTGATTTTTATCCTAGTTGCAGTGACTACAACCTGGATTACGTTCTTCATTTTGGAATCCTACAGGATGTTTGGGGTTTTACACCAAGATATATTACCTCCTTAAGGTTCCCCCAAGTAACTCATGGTAGGGGTATTTCCCATATCATAAGGGAAGGGGAGCAGTAATTTATGACTCCTTGTCTTGTTTAAGATACACTAGGATCCACTTGTGAAGCGCCCTGTTGAATTGTTGGGTTTGATGTCAAATATGGTGAGCCTCATTCGGAGATAGGTGCAAGCAAAATCTAGATATATACTTTTACAAATACACCCTGAAATATTTTTATCCTAAAATTCTAAAAATCAATTGAACCTCACATCGTCATTGTTAGGGTTGTGGCAGTAAAAGTATTAATCCAAACCCTAAATGCTAAGAATTTGTATACTTAAATCCATCATACATATTCTAAAAAAATGAAAAATTGGATTCCATTATCAGGTTTTTGGGGTGGTTAACGTAGTTATGAATCTATTAATCTTGTAAATTTCCAATTTAGAAACAACAATAAAAAATAAAAAGGAAATTTTTGTACTTACAATCTGTAGTGCACTAGACCTAGCTCCTGTTCCATGAAACCCTCTAAAACCCTCTGAAATTCCAAAATAAAGCCCATTGTAATTGAAACATAAAAGTATCTCAATGATCTCTCATGCCCTTCTCGCCAATGTCTCTTAATTTTGTCACTTTTATTTTTCTTTTAATTTTTTATTTTTCAATATACATATAATATAACAATTAATTATAATATAATTATATATTATATTATATTAATATAATATTACATATCACTTTAATATAATATCATATATATTATATTAACTATAATGTATTAATATTATTATATATTATATGGTAAAACATATTAATTTATTGCAGTCTCTAAATAATTTAGTTCAGTCCCTCGATCAGTATGTTGAGAGTTTCTGTCCATTTGAAACGTCTTATCGATCTTTAGTTCAGTTCCTCAAAGAGGAATGATAGTGATGATCTAAGAGTATAAAATGGAGAACCACCTCATATTGTTTCTATTGTGTGGGGCATTTGAGTTGGTTTATCTCAGTGGGTTCCCTATGCCAAATATTCACACCTATTCTAAACCAACTCACAAAAGTGTAAGTAACTACCTCATCATAAATTAGCCTATGTGATACTATACTAATAGTAAGCAGATCCACCAACTAGATACTTTAAAATTTCCTCACTTGAGTCCTAACATGCCTAAACAATGGACATATGCATCAACTCGAATGGGTCTTCTATAAAGAGAGGTCTCCTAGTGGTAAAAATTACAGTGAATAAAAACTAAAAAAGATCGGTGTTTTTGGAGGGAGACAATGGACAATATCGACTCTACAACAAAATGTATTTCATTTTTACAAGTAGCCTATATAAAAGAATAGTGCTCTGTAAAGGATATCTACCATTAGTCTGGTAGGAAAATAATGCATACCACATATTGGAGATGTTTCCATTGATGAGGTGGAGTGTCTCTTTTCTACAACTGCACAATAACATTAAGCTGGGATAATAGATTACACTCACCATGTGAATCCACCGTATAAATATGCATCACCCTCCTCTAGGAAATGGAGGCTGCCCTCCATAAGACATGGAGCCCATCCTCAGAAATTGATAGTAAGTGGAGTCACTTCATCCAAACCACTAACTAAAAATCTCCTTCCTCCTCACCAAACATACTCTTACATATTATTGAATAAGCTCCAAAAACATGAAATGCAATCAGGTTCAAAGGGAAACCCTAACTGCTAAAGAAAAATATGTCCCTCTTTTCATTTATTTTTCCATATCCCCCCCATTTTTTTCTAATTTAACCTTTTTTTCCCACTCATTTGTCCTATGTTTATTTTGTTTCCCTTTCTTTACTATATTTATTTTGTTATTTATATTCTTTCTTTTTACTTTGTTAATATTAATACATTACATATATTAATATATTGAGTGTATATAATAACTATATAATATATTAATATATTATATTATATTAATATATCAATATATTAACTATACAGTAATAACTATATATATATATATATATAATGTTTCATTAAATGGTTTAATTTAAAAAAAAAAAAAATCCTAAAAGGTTCTTGCACACAAGATGGTGTCTATACAGATTCACACTCTGAAAGGTGGTGCTTGTTGAAGTCAACATGCTCAAATCAGGGATAATTTTAAGGACCCATACTTATTTAAATGTGTATAAACCTTGGCGAATCTTACCAATTCTTAAAATATCAACTATAAAATATTTGATGATATTTTTCTTAAATTATTTCAATTTCTAAGGATTTTATATAGTTTATATAATAATTTGGCAATTTTTAGAGTGAAAAAAGTTTACCCCATCAAAATTGGGCGAAATGGGGCTTCAAAAAATGCAAATTGGTGAATCATTTTTTGGAAAAAAAAAACCTGGATATTGGCCCATGGGCTAAATTTAGCCCCTAAAATTATCCTTGGCTAAAATTAGAGGAAACATTTTGTGGTGACGAATAAATTGTGATTGCAGTAATAGTGCTAGAAGACATTTTTGAATTGTTCACAAATGAATAAACACTTGGTGGAAGAAGAAATTCCATATTCACCAGGTTAAGCATTACCATTGATTCATAATATTTGCAACATTGATTTACCCTTAACTCCTATGGTTGAATAGACAAATATTCAGTATTTAGAACATCAAATTATAGTATTAATATATTTATTAGCTTAGACCATAGAGTCATGTTCTTTATCCCATGACTAAATTAGTCATCTTTTTTATTCCATGACTAAATTAGTCATTTGTTTTAGTCATTTCTAGTCGTGATCACTTAAAATTGCTCAAATTTGGTTGCATTTCACTTAAAAATACTATGGTGATCAAGGTTTTTGTTGGTTTAGACACTTATTTCTCTTGGTGACCAAATGTTTTGATTGCCTCGTCACTTATCACCCATTTTTCTACAAGTGCATACTGACTCTCATTCTGACCAAACGTGCACTTTATTTTTACCTTCACATATCCACCTTCCCACAAAAACATAACAATGTCTCCATAATTAGTAGTTCTTCCAATGAGCACCTGAATTATCATAATTTTCTTCACATAATTGAGCCACATACTACTCTCCCTCGTCGGACCTCTTCCAATGCAGTATGCTCCGTTGCCTTAGAAATTCAAGATTAGGATGAGGGTGTTATTGCCTTCTATCTACTAGGTTTCACATCATAATAACAATTTGGTAAAAAGGGCATGTTGTGTAATTGAAAGTTGTTGAGGGATATTTAATGATCATCTATCCTTTGTTTGGAGGACCAATCATCCTCATTTTATGCTTTCTAATGAATATGAATTTATGAGTTGTTACCTCTGAACAATTTACAATTCTACCTCTACTCAATGTATATGCTTAAATCCTTACTAGTTTCTCAAATTACATTATCAACCAAAGAGGCTAGCAAGTTCACTTTGACAAATGACTATTTCGAGTAACTTGTATTGTGTCAAATGGAAAATGCACAAGTAGGCGATATTGTCAGATAAGGTTTCTAACAATATACTTTATAGGATGCAATGTTATAGTTTGTTTGTATGATCATTGACTACAAAGGAGGAATTGAGAAGGAGGTATTGTTCTGAAACACCTTACTATTTTTTGTTAGTGGTGATGATTTTCCAAAAAGAAAATGAGATAATGTAATCTTCATTATACCATTGGTGGCAACATTTCTATCAGGGTTTGAATAGGTTAAAATTATTCCAGAAAGGAGATAATGACTTATTGTAGCGAAATAATCCCAAGAATTGATATCTCAATGATGTTATTTGTTTGGTGGGGATTGTTACATTATGTTTATGGTGATGATCTACATTTCAGAAATTGATTGGTATGGAGGATCTCTAAACCACACGATTCCCATGCCATTTCCCCAAAAACAATGTGATTTCTCTAAAAAGCATGTGATTTCCCAAGCATATAAAATGAAATTTTAAATCTTAATGAATAATCTCTAAACCCTATGATTTTTTAATATTTGGTTATTGTCTCTAAACCATGTAACTTCTCTAACTAAACCGAGCAATTTCCATGCTATTTCGCCAAAAAAAAATGTGATTTCTCTAAAAAAAAACATGATGTTTCCTAAATATATAAAACAAAATATTAAATATTAAATAATAATATTTAAGTCATGTGATTTTTTTGTTTTTTGTCGTTATCTCTAAACCATTAGATTTCTCTAACTATCTCTAAAAACCATGCAATTTTTTAATATTTGAGTGATATTTGTAAACCATGCAATTTCTCTAAAAAAAACCATGTGATTTTTCTAAAAAAACAATGCGATTTTATAAAAACCATGCGATTTCTCTAAACAACCCACACAATTTCTCTAAAAACCATGTGATTTAATCTCTAAACCAGGTTATTTCTCTAAAAACCATGGTATTTCCCAAACAAACATGGAATTTCCCTAGAACCATGCAATTCAACCATGTGATATGAGTGTAATATTTCCCCAAAATTTATTTAAAACATATTTAAACCATGAATTGCACAAATTGAAAGCTATTAAGGTATGTATTTGCATACCAATTACTGTTTGTGTGGCATTGGGCTATTATCCATGCTATGGTATGCCTTCTTCTACTTTTTGTTATGCAACATCCAACTCTAGTCTTCTTTTTTTTTCCTTGTAACATACACCTCTCAACACAAAGAATATTGGTATACTTATTTTTCAGCATGAAAATTTTCCATTGGAGTGGAAATAATGGAGTGTGGAATTTGGTGGGAATGGGGTAATTTGACTATGAAACTTAGCATACGTTGTAATTTGTTCCCATCCCTATTGTACCTGGAATTATGATTTGTTGGCTTCACCACTAGTCATTACAATTTCTCATACCCATACATGGATGTTGATAATGGTGGATATTAATATGTTAATCAAATTGCTAATGAGGTATTGGAAAATGCTCGACATTTATCTCAGCAATCCTCCACCATAGATAGTTTTTAGACGAAGAGGGAGAATAAAGGAGAGCTATTGAACCCTAATTGGAGAATTAAATTCCCAATTTGAGATAGGGACATCTATCAGTGTAAAAGTGTAATGTCCCTCAAAATGCACCCTAGAAAAAACAATATTATGGGTCTCTGTATTGTCATAAAGAGCTTGTTTATGTAAATTAATATTAGCACTGATCACTTAATTGATGTTCTCCTTGTACTTAGTAAATTAACTTCACTACTGAGAAGTTGTTCGACATTCTTCTTGTTGACATCCAAATAAATTCACTTACATCTGAAGAGTCTATTTTCTCACTTACAGTGTTATGATAACATCATGAACTAGTTATTCACATCTTTGATATATAATCAATTACTTCTATATGAATTGAAAGATAAACTCCATCTTAAAATTCCTTCGCAACTGATAATTAAAATATTTCATTATCAATTTCCTTCTAGGTGACAAATAAATATAAACTTTTTAATATTTAAATAAAATCATAACTATAATTCAAATACAATAATTATAATATTTTATTCTATAACATGTATATATATTTAAATATTTAAATACAATGATCATAAACCAAACTAGAAATATAATATTTTCCCTCACCTCTTCCTATTCAACCATATATGTATATAACTTTATATATATAAAAATAAAAAAACGGTAATAGCCATATTCCCTATAAGAAATAGAATGATCACCTTTACTTTTAGTCCATGCCATAAATTTCATGATCTCTATATCGTTAAACCAATGACTATAATTCAAGGGTAAAGAATAGAATATTCACTTTATTCTATTTCTATACAACAACATATGTGTATACCTTTTATGTATTCTAAAGAGGATAATAATTAAGTTTTGATTAAGAAATAAGGCATTAACCTTACTTCCTTTCCTTTCCATTCGACGGGTCTATAACCCTTATATATTTTAAAACCAAGACTATAACTCAAAATGAGGCATAATATGTTCATATCAATCTATTTCTATAAGACCGTATATATATTTAATTTCCATAAGTGTAACGTCTTATTTTGACCTTATTACCTGAACTTTAATTATATGTTGTATTTACTTATTATTGTGAAATTTCATTAGTTTGATGACACTGTGGAAATATGGTTTTATTTTTTTGTGGAGTTTATATATATGTGTGTGATGTTAATGTTATGAATTATATTCATATTCTGATTATGTCTCTGGCATGCAAATTTACTAAATGATGTGTACGTGGATACCGAGTTAAAAGGTATATGTTGAATGGATAGATATGATATCGGGTGCATGGTACATTGAAATGATTTTCATTATTGTTCCTTAGTAATGAAATGTATATATATGTCAATGATTGCACGATATTCTTGATCGTGTGTTTGGAGACTAACCTACAGGTTAAAAGGACTAAGTGGTAGCTGCATCCTACAAGGTGGGAGTACCTCAGAGACATGGATTCCAAAATATAAATGGTATGTAAGTGATGCATTATTATTTAGCATGGTTATTGTATTATTATCATCACGTATGGGTAGGTGTGGGGTGCCAGGAAACTCAACCGCCCAAATTGGTTATTCTATGAAAAAACCTGAGTACTAGTCGCAACAAAGTCACTATGTCAGTATAGACATAGACCCTTGTACCATTAGGGGGTGGAGGCATTACCCACCATTTATCCCTCAAACCTGAAGTCATGGAAGGGTTTTGGTATGGCACGCTTCCCAAGGTGTGTGATGATGACTGTTGGGTGTCTGTTAGGGAAGGTTGGTAGATGTAGTCTACACTTCCTCTTACGGGCTGTAACTCGAGCCGGTCATGGCATTACACTTCAGGGTAGTCCAACAAAGAGCAGTTAGGATGTGGAAGTTAGTTGTGAATTAGATAGACGATGTAAGTAGATAGGTGTATCATGAAGTTAGGAAGAAAACTTGATTAACTGTGTATGTTTAGAACTCTTGTTGAAACATGTGTTGTAACTAAGTAACTTGTAATTGTTTCATGAATTAATAAGATTTACTGAGTACATAATCAAATGTTGTGATCCATGTTTAAGTGAGCGTCAACAAACAATAACTTGTATGATTATGAATGTTGTGTGGTTAAGTACTATTAGTGTACCTACATGATCGATGTAAGCATTAGCTACACTTACATAACTCGTCTAAAAATGTGTATGAGAATTATCAATTATACTAATGAAGGATTGTATGGATGCATTGTGGTCGTGAATGATCACTTCATACTTACTATTATTTATTTAATTATGAATTGATACAATTATGTTAAATTATTAAAGATTGGTTAATCATTAATCGTGGTCAATACAAGTTGATTAAGGTTAACAATATTAGTTAGGGGTTAACAAGATTGTTAATAACGCGATTCAAAATACTAAGTGTTAAAGATTTTTACCACATGGAAACATTTGAAGAATTCTTTTTATTTTCCAACAATGTAGGTTCATCGAATTAAGTAAATGTTTCTAGAGCTATTCTAAATGAAGTTTCCTATTTTAATCTATCCGAGATAAAGTTTTGGGGATTAATAATCACACTTTAGTGATATAAATTTGAATTGGGAACTAAAATTAGTAATGCACTAGTGATTTGAAGCCAAGGAAACCATTGAAGGAATGGTTAAAATGATATAAAATGTTATAGTTTGCATTTGTTATCTTCCCATAATTGTGGTGTAATGATATCTCTATGGGAAGGAATGGTGTAATGATATCTCAAACATTACTATGCATAGAACAATGTTACAGTGTATAACTTATATTTTATTAATGTATTAAAATCATTTTAATTTATTCATCTTTAAAATTTTAAATAATAAAGAAGTTATTATCACTATAGAAAAGTGTAGTCTAAATATTCTATGTTTTCAACTTTGTTAAATCTTTAAAAGATTTTAAAATCATATATATTAAGTATGAAAATTTCATAATTTGAGTGTCATGTGGGTATTTGGTGTTAAATATATCTATAGATTCAAATTTGAACACTTCCAAATTTAGAATTTACTGAATTTATTATACCAAATTCTGACCAAAACCCACCATCAAATTGAAAATATAAAATAAATAAACTACTCCCTATAAAAATTAAAAATTCTAACAACAAAAAATTAATTATAAATTTTTTTCACGTATTGTTTCTCCCATCAAATACAATACGTTGGCCATCTTGTCACCGATTGAAGTGAGTGGTTTGCTTTACCTATATTGGCCATGATTGTAAAATTAACATCAGTGTTTAACATTATTCTAAATTTAACGGTTGAACGATATAAAAATGATTGTCACGATATCTAAAATAACGAAGACGTTACTGTCACTATGGAAATTCTGCCATCTTTAAATCTAAAATAACGAAGACGTTACTCTTGCTCTGGAAATTCTACGATCTGATATGTTATATGACATATGACATATTGGCTATGAGCGTACATTGTTTCTGCCATCATCACATACGTTGTCAGACTTTTAAATTTTACAACGAAATCATATATTGTTTCTGCCATCATCACTTACGTTGGCAATCTTAATACATATATTGTTATACAAACAAACGTTTGTCCCTACTTGCCTTTGAAGCACATTATATTGGCTATCATAACACTTTCCATAACAATTTTAAATTTTACAGTCACATCATATATTGTTTTCTGCCATCATCAGATACGTTGGCACTATTACCACCCGTGCAACTCATTGGTTTTCATTCCCGACATATGTTGCCTTCGTAATGTCTAGTAAAGACAAATTTGTAGAGGACATCTTTGATTATGGAGTGTCAGCACCGAAACGGGTACCATTATCTTATTATTTTTTATAAATTTTAATTTATTATCTTAATTCATCTTAATGCTATTTTAAAATTTATTAAAAATACAATATAACAAATTTAAATTTATGAATTTTTAAATAATCAAATATCATGTCCACACAAGTCATGTACGAAGAAATACACGTTGATATTTTCTTTCATATTCATAAAATCATGGAGAACTAGCAACTAAAAAACAACCATATTATCTTCAAAACACTTTGAACTATCTTAATAATATGAATATACATTTAAACTTAAATACATGTTTATATTTATCATGTAGATAAGTTCACCTATATTAATCTCCAATCAAAACTAATTATCATTATCATCATCACCATTAAAAAGTAAATTCAACTTATTTTAGATACAGTTTATTGATTATCATCATTTTTCTTTTTTGAACCTGTGATCTCCTAAGGAACATACATTGTTAACCGTTAGGCCCACTTAAGCCGTTTAAAGAGTCATTCTATGGCTAAATTTGATTCGCAAAGCATTTTTCATGGTCAATTTTATTCATCTTTGCGCAGAAGATGCGCATTCTACAACCCAGTAAGGGGGGGATGTGTAACTCCTTCCGTGATCATCCTATAGTTGACATGTGTTCTTTATTAAAAATAATAATATATTATAAAAAATAACATGTCGGCTCAAATTAAATTTAAAATATTTATTGCGTCCAAGAGGCACATTCTACAGCCCAGTAGGCGGGAGATGTGTAACTGCTTCCGTTCTCATCCTATACTTGACACGTGTTCATTATTAAAAATAATAATATATTATAAAAAATAGCACGTCAACTCAATTTAAATTTAAAATATGTAGAGTGGCATATATATAAAACTACATAAATTAGATAAATAAAGTTTGCACCTTTAGGAGATTTGATCCTTCTCGACGCTTGATAGATCCCCTTTTAGATAGATCTATAGTGGTTATATTATGAATGATTATAGTAACCTAAGAATAAATTATTTTCCATATTATAGATATCAATGTAAGCATCATTTTCAAAAACAAAAATGTTTTTGGAGATCGTTGTAAATATTGTAGGCATTGTTTTTAAAAACAAAAGTGTTTTTGAATTCATGTTAATTGAAAAAAAATCAAAATAATTAAATTTAATTGTTTAATTATTCAAAATTTTATTATCATTTACACATTGAACAATAAATTTTTTAATATTGATATTTCTATATACTAAATAAGAAATTCAAAAATTTGAATTCAATTCAATTTTCTGTTATGTAAGGCTTTCACTCTAGTTGAATAACTAAATATATTTCTAAAATATAATTATCTTTACATTTTTTAATAAATTTAAATTTATTATTTAAATTTATCTTAATGTTCATTTAAAAATTATTATAAAAACAATATAATAAATTTAAATTTATAAATTCATAAATAATAAAACTAAAAACTAAACAATAGCAATATTGCCATCAAACCACTTTCAAATATCTATGTGTGAGCGCTATCATAACTAGCCACTAACGAATACCTTAGAGCCCTAAATCTGTGTAAGAAGCCATAGATTTTGTAAAGTGAACATAGGTGGTCATAGTTGTATCAAAAGACATGTTTTTCCATTGAATTACACGTAATATCTTAGCTCAAATCCAAAACTAAATTTATTGATTTCATTTCTACTACATATAAATATAAATATATTGAGTATATACTAAATACGGTATAAATACCAAATATAAATATAAATAGAGTTGATATATGTTACTTATTATATATAAAGCTTTACTCTATACCATGAATAACTATTTGATAACTAACAAGCATAGATATACCATGTTTAAGAGTATTGTACAAGATCATATCAATGGTAAATAATAAAAATTAAAAAAATAAATATTGTATTCTTTAAAAATATTATATTAAAAATGTTTAGTATTTTAAATTTGATTTTAAAAACATAACTAACAAAAAAATAAAAGTACCATATGGAGAGAATAAATACACTTTCAAGGGAGGGCTGTTAGGGTTGTTAGGCGGTGAATTTTTTACGATTTTGGGTTAGGATTTGTAATGATGATCTACACAGGGGTTTTGTTGAATGTAGGTTTCATTGAGGAGCCTACGGAGCTACAAGATGGCTTCTGCAAGGGGGGGAGCATCTTCCCCCGCAAAAAAAGTGGGGTTTTGAACAATCCGGGTAGGTAGAGCAGTCCTAACAAGGGGGCGGAAGGAGGAGGATTGATCCTGGATGTAGATGCAGATGGAACCGGAAAAATTTGGGGATATTTAGACCGGGGGAGGTGCATCCCAGAAACCAACCAGATTCCTTCCTTGTTTATCAGGTGACAAAATATTAGGGGTAAGATTGAACATATGAAGGAACATGTCTTCATAGGGAAGTTCCTTGGAGTATGGCCAATGGAGAAATATATGGTTAAGTGGATATAGACGGGGTGGAAACCTAAGGGCCACTTTGATCTCTTGCTTGGGTCTAAGAGTTTCTTCAAGGTCATACTTTTCAATTTGGAGGACCGAGATAGGATTTTTTAAGGTGGGACAAATGTATTAAACTTGGCTGGTCTATTTTTGAAATCCTGGAGAGAACGATTAAATCCATATCGGGAAGATTTGAGGAGAGCTCGCATCTATATTTGTCTTTACTTCCTTCCCAACGAATACTGGGAGCAAGAGATTCTGGAAGACATTGGTAAAACCATGGGAGGGTTTGTGAATATTTTTTAATAGACCAAGCATACTGGACACACTTCTCGTGATAGGATTTACGTTTACATGGATATCTTGAAAGAGTTGTTGGCATCCATAATCTCATGTGGGATGACGATGAATGGGTTTATCGTCTGAAGCATGAACATGTTCGCTTCTGCTATCGGATCTCCATGAGAATGGGAATTTATTTAGATATTGCTCAAGGAATGTCACATCATTTTCGCTGAAACATAAGGAAAAAGTGGATAGCGAAGGTTTTACAAGGGTCACTTATAAATGTAGATAGGGGAGGAAGTGGGTTGGAGGAGATCCCATCCCTAAACCCTTGATCTCCAATAGCTTCGATACCTTCAAGCAACTTTCAAAAAATGGGGAAATCCTTGAGGAGTGCCTATAAATTGAGAAAGGGGGGAAGCCATCCTAATATTATGAGGAAGGGAAGGTAGGAGCATCTAGCTAGGAGGAGCCTCAATTTAAGATGTTTGGGGATATCGAAATTCTAGATGATGAGGAGGATGTTGAGTTGGGGGATCTGAACCTGGATGACATAGAACATGTATGCTCAAACAAAAAGGAAGTGTATTTATCTCCTCAATAGTTCCTACTTCTTTAGGAGGCCATTCTTAAGACTACTAAAGCCAAAAACCTAGGAAAAGAAGGGGAGATAATTAAGGAGAACAAGAGAAAATTCAAAGAGGGTTAAAAAAAAGGTCACGAGAAGCAATCAACAAATAATAGCAAAGGTGGGTGCTATGCTTGTGGATTCGAGTCAATACCTAATGATAAAAGTAGCCCTTAATAAATGATCTCAATGAAGACAATATCTTGGAACACAAGGGGTATTGGTCTCCCCCAGAATATTAGGATGCTAAAGAATAAGATAAGAATAAAGAGACCTGCAATGGTTTTCTTGTAAGAACCAATTGCTCAGTAGAAGCAATGGAGGGTATAGCTCAGAATATTTGGAGAGGTGGTGAGGTGATAGAAGTTGCAATAGGGGGAATGCATGGAGCATTGGCTACCTTATGGGATCCTACGGTAATTAGTCTTTATAATTTCATAGCTACCCATCGATGCATTTCAATAGAAGCCAAAGTAGTGGTTTCATCAACTAAGGGGGGTGTAACTTCCCGGTAATTTCATAAAATTAAAAATCTTTCAAAACGTAATTAAATACTAATAATTCAAATTTGCGGAAGTAATAAATGCTTAACAAGGAAACAATAATGATGTGGTTATTAATGCATAACTCAAATTAATTTCGGAGGCCTTTTTAATTTATAGCAACTATTGACAGGGACACGACATACTTAAGTTTAACATACTTAAAACATTTATTCTACTTGTGTTAATTGTACTTTGAGTTATCATATAATTCAAGCATACTTGGTACATTATATCATTAATTACAACGGTGCACAAATAGACATTCATGTGCTAGGTTCCACTTGATACAAATATACTCATTCAATCATTCCTCTACTTAATCGACCTTTAGAGAACTTGTCGACACCTCCTTAATGCATAATGGAAAACCTTCTCAAACACAGAAGTATGCAAACCACATAATATTCAACTTCAGGGTGTTGTAATTTCGATAATAATAAAATCATCTAACCATGAGATGTAAATGCACCATAAAGATCATCATAAGTAAATGAAGATAAGGTCATACCACTATACAACAATATGAGGACATGTCAAATTCTTATCTTACACCCAAATAATAGTAATTCAACCATAGACAAGGTCGAAAGGTGTAATAATAACCTTAGGCTAGGTTATAATGGCTAATCCCTTTTACAATCAAATACAAGATGTATATAGACATGTTCTTTTCACACATACACTCACATAGATCATCACCAATGCAATTGATCTAATTTCATGTTTCAATCATAGTCAACCTAAGACTTTACACATTTATTTCAACACTCAAGAAGCTCATTCATTAATTTATGCATCGCAATCACATGCTTTCCTATTAAATGTAATGTCTAATATATGTTCTCACATTAATGACATAAAATGGTAAATATCTAGGCATGTGTATGACACTAAACTTCCCTAGGGTTAGCATCATTTTGAAATCTCTTTTCGATCAAAGGTAGCCTCTTTCTCATGGCCATCTAACAAATCAATTATACATGAGTATATGAATAAGTAAACATGATCTTTACTTTCAATCATGTCGAATACAAATAATGAAACAATCAGGCACGCAATATATATATATATATATATATATATATATATATATATATATATATATCAATGCGAATGATAAATTCACAAACATACTCTTCTTACCAACTTAGTAAAGCTGCGGAGCAGCATTCTTTCTGTCATATATTTTCTATATTCATCATGTATACAAATAACAAACATTAGTACCATAAAACATAATATCACAACTATAAACGTCATTTCATAAATCAAGATACATCAAATTAATTTACATAACATAATCATTTTAACCAAGGGAAAATAATGTGGGCAATGCAACGCTCCATCCAACCATAGGCTCTTTGACGGCATATACTCAGTCCATTTGAAGGCCACCCCTGTGCTGGGCATACTGATCCACAAATAGCATAGAGAGTCTCTTAGTTTCGTTTCCCTAGAACTAATCACACACAACTCTAGAGGTGAATGCAGTACTCCTGGAACTCATAAGGTAGTGCTCCTACCTAGACACTTTTTTGTTAAGATTTAATATGCTAAGACATAAAATAGCAGCATTACATTCCATTTCACAATAATAGCATATACAGGATCACTGAAGAAACAACAAGCATAGCATAAACACAAGAGACAGAGATTTATCCTGGGAAACCCTCATGGGGTAGAAAACCCAGGAAAGCTTCCTCAATATAGATGACCAGCAATATACAAAGATGAAACCCTGAGACATGATCTCCTCCTCCACAATAGCAGACCTCTCCTCCACAAGTGCGCTATCCTCAAGTGTGTGAGTGTGTCAAATGAGGAACACACCTCCTCTATTTATACACTACACTGACATGTATTTTACACAGGTACACGTAGGCTCGTATTTAACCAATGGGTTAAATACCCTGCTACAACTAACTGGGCCGACCCCTCTAGGGTGGTCTAATAACCCTTTGACCCACATGATACATACAGGGCCGACCCCCACTAGGTGGCTCTAATAATCCTAGTTACCACACCAACTTGGAGGAATAAACATCTCCGGATTTATAGTATAATCACATCGGAGGTATGGAACATCTCCGGAATAAATAATATACAAATATAATATTCTTTGAAGTTACAATATTTCAACACTCCCCCATAACAAGAAGGATATTATAACAGTATCTGCACGAGCAAGGAGTCATCAACATCATACATGATACATCTATAAATCATTGGAAGCTTTCTCAACATCATCAGTAACTCAAGCAGTTACTGGAACATCTTCAATACTGGAACATCGACATCTTCAGTATTGAGTCTTTATCTTCTGTAGCACTTGAACAACTACAATAATATCATCATCTGGATCCTCACGATTATAATCATCACACGATCATCAGCATCGTCATCTCATGATCATTAGCATCGTCATCACACGATCATCAGCATCGTCATCTCACGATCATGAGCATCGTCATCACATGATCATCAGCATCGTCATCACATGATCATTAGCATCGTCATCACACGATCATCAGCATCGTCATCACACGATTATTAGTATCATCATCACACGATCATCAACATCGTCATATCATGATCATCAGCATCGTCATCACACGATCATCAGCATCATCATCTCACGATCATCAGCATCGTCATCATACGATTATCAGCATTGTCATCACATGATCATCAGCATCGTCATCAATACAAGTATCCATAACAATACAAGTATCCACATCATTAGCACAAGTATTGATGCCAATACAAGTATACATATCATCAATACAAGTATCCATACTGATACAAGTAACCATGTCATCAATACATGTATCCTACCGATACAAGTAACCACATCATCAATACAAGTATCCATACCGATACAAGTAACCACATCATCAATACAAGTATCCTACCGATACAAGTAACCACATCATCAATACAAGTATCTTACCGATAAAAGTAACCACGTCATCAATACAAGTATCCTACCGATAAAAGTAACCACATCATCAATACAAGTATCCTACCGATACAAGTAACCACGTCATCAATACAAGTATCCTACCGATACAAGTAACCACATCATCAATACAAGTATCCTACCGATACAAGTAACCACATCATCAATAAAAAATCACTTTCTCGGAGACCATTCATCTACGGATCAATTCAGGGACCAAAGTCCGAGGATGATACAATCCCCACTTCTCGGAGACCACACGTCTACGGATCAATTCAGGGACCGAAGTCCGGGGATGATACAATCCCCACTTCTCGGAGACCACACGTCTACGGATCAATTCAGGGACCGAAGTCCGGGGATGATACAATCCCCACTTCTCGGAGACCACACGTCTACGGATCAATTCAGGGACCAAAGTCCGGGGATGATACAATCCCCACTTCTCGGAGACCTCACGTCTATGGATCAATTCAGGGACCGAAGTCCGGGGATGATACAATCCCCACTTCTCGGACACCACACATCTACGGATCAATTCAGGGACCGAAGTCTGGGGATGATACAATCCCCACTTCTCGGAGACCACACGTCTACGGATCAATTCAGGGACCAAAGTCCGGGGATGATACAATCCCCACTTCTCGGAGACCTCACGTCTACGGATCAATTCAGGGACCGCAGTCCGGGGATGATACAATCCCCTGCCTGTTCATTCAGGACTTCATTATCGGAGACCCAGTCTACGGCTCTATTCTGGGACCTCAGTCCGGGGATGATGCAATCCCCTACCTGTTCATTCAGGACTTCATTCTCGGAGACCTCACGTCTACGGCTCTCTTTAGGACTGAAATTCTAGGGATGATCCAATCCCCTCAACTGTCCACTAAGGACTTCATTCTCGGAGACCTCACGTATACGGCTCTCTTTAGGACTGAAAGTCCAGGGATGATCCAATCCCCTCAACTGTCCACTAAGGACTTCATTCTCGGAGACCTCACGTCTACGGCTCTCTTTAGGACTGAAAGTCCAGGGATGATCCAATCCCCTCAAATGTCCACTAAGGACTTCATTCTCGGAGACCTCACATCTACGGCTCTCTTTAGGACTGAAAGTCCAGGGATGATCCAATCCCCTCAACTGTCCACTAAGGACTTCATTCTCGGAGACCTCACGTCTACGGCTCTCTTTAGGACTGAAAGTCCAGGGATGATCCAATCCCCTCAACTGTCCACTAAGGACTTCATTCTCGGAGACCTCACGTCTACGGCTCTCTTTAGGACTGAAAGTCCAGGGATGATCCAATCCCCTCAAATGTCCACTAAGGACTTCATTCTCGGAGACCTCACATCTACGACTCTCTTTAGGACTGAAAGTCCAGGGATGATCCAATCCCCTCAACTGTCCACTAAGGACTTCATTCTCGGAGACCTCACGTCTACGGCTCTCTTTAGGACTGAAAGTCCAGGGATGATCCAATCCCCACCTGTCCACTAAGGACTTCATTTTCGGAGACCATACGTCTACGGATCTCTTTAGAACAAGTGTTCAAGGATGATACAATCCCCACATGTATTCTGATCAATACAAGTACAAGTATCCTCAACCATACAAGTACATTAATCAATACATGTATCATCAAAAGTATGTATTCTTACCAATACATCTTATCATCAAAAGCATGTATTCTTACTAATACATCTAACATCAAAAGCATGTATAAGTAAAAATAAGTATTCTAAGTATAAGAGTCCTAAATCTAAATATTTCTAAGTATCTAGGTGTAGAGAACAGGTTACCTCATCATCGACCTTGTTGTTCGATGAGACAACCTCATCATCAGTGACTATACTACTCCCCCTTTCGAGGAGGGTCCTTTTGAACTACACCAAGCTTGTCTCGGAAGTATTCAAATTTCACTCGAGACAGAGGTTTGGTTGGTAACTTCTTCACTTGAGGTAGAGGTTTGGTTAGTACAAAGGTAACCTGTTACAAATTCAAACTTTATAGTTCCTTTCCGCGTCATATCTTGTTACTTCCCTATGATCTTTGACTTATCATGGAACACTAGATTCTATGTCATCTTGATACAAATCTATTTATCACATAGGATCACAGTTGGTTCTATCTCTAAGTCAAACAATCATGAAGTCAAGCTTCTTCACAACTAGTAGAGCAAGCAGCCACATATTCCGCTTATGCTGAGAGCCACACTAGACTGCTTCCAGCTAAACCACGAGATCATGGCTAATCCCAGACAATAACATCCTCTCGATGTGTTCTTCCTGTCTGATACACTTTCTTCCCAATCAGCATCTAAGTAGCCATCTGAAGTCATGATCTCCAAGATAGCATAGATCAAAGTCTATCGTATCCTTTATGTGCCTCATCACATGCTTTGCAACTTTCGGGTGAACACATCTAGTTTCCACTAGATACTGACTCAAGGTGTTCACAACAAAGCATATATCTAACCTAATATATGTTAGATACATCAATGACCCAATAATTTGACTGTATAGAGTTATATCCACTAACTCTGATGAGTCATCTCCTAACAGTTTTAAGTTGGAATCCATAAGAGTGGCCATTCCATCATATCAAGTCTTCTCAAGATTTCTCAGCATACTTTCTCTGGTTGAGAAAGATTCCTACTGAGCCTTTCCATACTTCCAGACCTAGGAAGTAATACATTAATCTAAGATCTTTCATTTTTCTTTTCTACAGTCTTCTATCTGTGCCATCTCTCATCAGATGGGTCTACTGATATGAGCCTCAACATCATTCCAACTCTGTGGTGAGTTCCTTCTTGCATCCATGTCATATGTGTATAGAAGCCATATTCAACCTTGTAGCAAAGGTTGAGATCCACATCATCCATGGTGATCATTAAGCTCATCAATTGATTATCGATCCTGGGAACCCATATAAAACCTGATTCACACTTCTTCTTTAATTACACCATTAAGAGAATGGTCTTATCTTAGCCACTTGGAGCAAACATCTCATCATGATTCTCTTCCTCTTTCTAAGAGAATCTTCTAGCCATGAGCCTTCTATATTTTGTTTGATTTGTAAATATTCTTGTTGAACATCCATTGCTTGTTCAGTGTTCATCATTCATCATGATTTTTCCTGCAAATCAAAATTAGGTACATGATTAGTAATACTTCATAATCATCAAATCATATTGACATGATAACCTATTATGCATACAGATATCATTTACATAGTTATGCAACTATTTTGACCAATACTTTGGCACAACACTTTCCCATATCCTGTATGCATACAGTGGCTATCTAGATGCCTTCCATCTCTACCAGAACATACTATCGAGAGTGTGCACAACTCTCAACATGTCAGCAAAGAGGTTTCATTCTAGACAAGCAACAATGGAATGTTTGTCCAACTTACCAATCATATGCATATTAGTAGTATACTGTTCAATGTTCTATAAATATTTACACTCACCATGATATATTATAGGAATACAAATATGCATACAACCTATTACAGGCAATATCATTTACTATTTCAAATAACAACTCAAATACTTATCTTTTATGTTTGTGTGGTTGCCTCCCGCTTGATCTTCTGTATGTCTTTTGAACTTCTATTCATTATGTACCACTGTGCATGTTCAAGTGTCATCCTCATGATCTCATACACAAACATACACCCATTAGTATGTTCTAGATGTTATCAAAACATTATAGTTCTAAATAATCTTGAAAATGTATGGTCATGATTATAGTTAATAAACATTAGTATTCAAGATTTCAGGGAAGTCTTCTTTTACTCATGCATATCATCAATCAAGATAAAAGACATAATATGCATAATCCCTTGATTACTAACTTTATGAATAAGAATAACCAATCATACCAAGTATACTTAAGGGATCCTAACACAAGGTAAGATTAATGGGAAACATACCTGGATTAGTATACCTACTTAGTTATGTACAACATACCTAAACAATCTCTTCAATGATTTAGAGATCCTGAGCTAGAACCTGCATGTCTCATAGGTTAAGCATAATATAAAAAAGTCATACATACCTCGTAAGTAGAACAAAGATTATGGATGAGTCTTTGTCTTCATGTTTTCATGGTCATGGAACCTGATTTGTCTTTTGTGATGTACCTGTATCTTGTTAGCAGACAACATCAACCTCACACAACATCATAATGCATTAGTACAATCATATAGCCCTAATCAATGAATGTCTTTGATCATTCACATGCATTCATACTGTTACTAGGGTCATAAGACAATTCTAACATTAATCAAGATTGTACTAATAAATAATATGAAGACAAACACATCATGAACTTAATCAAGAATTAGATTTCAAGACATACCTGAGCCTCCTTAAGTCATACCTGTCGAGACTTCTTGTAGTCTTCTTATGTAAGGCCTTAGCCTCAACTCCCCCTGAAACTGGATCTGGAGCTTGATTAGGGTTTTCTAGAGAAACCCTAAAGATTCAACCTTTGACTTTAATACTTCTGAATGGATGAAAGAATATGTCTTGCTGAGCTGATCAAACTGGCATACTTCAATTTTGGAATCTCCAAAATTTGACCCCTCAAAATTGCCTTTGAAACTTATGGATCTTCTGGACAGGATCCCGAACTAGGGTTTGATGAAGCCCACCCTTCTTCCCAAACAAAAGGTTCGATCCAAGGCTCTAAACTCTTATTTTTCTTAGGAGCTTCCAGCCGTGGTTACAGACTTCAAAAATTCCAACTTTTGCTGAAGCCCTAATTTTCCATCTTTCCGATCAAAATCCCGAACTGGGGTTTGATCAAGCCCGGTCTTCCACCCAACCAAAAAATTCAATCTTGGTCTCTAAATTTTGATTTTCCTAATTAGCATTTAGCCATGGACTCCGATTCCAAAAGTTCTAACTTTCTCCGAAACCCTAAATTCCGGAAGCCATGAATAAAGGTGCTCCAAAAATAATTCTGTTTTGACATAAATATGCACCTGATTGTTTCTGCTATAAATCTGAAATTTTTGCTCCACATGGTCTGAAACCCTTTTTCTGCAGTAGCCTGACCTGTCATCTTTCCATCCTGACAGGTCTGACCTCAATTGGGTTTTCTGAGAGAGAGTTATGCCAAGTGTCGCAACATGACCTGTTTATGCGATAAAACAGGAGAGCGAACTTGTACGGCATGCCACGTGTCACTGTTTGAACGTCGGCCTCTGAAAACTTTTTCTGATATAACTCGACCTGTCATCTTTCCATCTTGACAGGTCTGACCTCAATTGGACTCTCTGAGAGAGATTTATGCCAAGTGTCGCAACGTGACCTGTTTATGGGATAAAACAGGAGAGCGAACTTGTACGGCGTGCCACGTGTCACTGGTTCACCCTCGGCCTCTGAAAAAGTTTTCTGAGATATTACAGTCTATGTACTACCTGTCACTTTTTACAAAAGTTCATTTGGAGCTTCCTATCCCAAGTTATGACCTTTTTGCCAAGGTCACCTGATTTTGATTGAGTTCTGGAAGAGGCAGAAACCCTAACTTGTACTGATCATAACTCATAAAGTACAATGAATCTGAGGGTGCCCTTTGGACACAAGGTACCTGGAGATGTTATCTTCGACCTGTAAACTTTTCAGACCCTGAACCTTCGCAGAAATGGATTTATAGAGAAAGTTCCACGATGACTTGTTTTTTCTATGTAAAACCCTAACCTTCAAATTGTCGTAAGTAAAGCAAGTGTCGTAAGTGCCATACCTTGTCTTCCTTCAGGTTAGCTCTGATACCATGTTAAGATTTAATATGCTAAGACATAAAATAGCAGCATTACATTCCATTTCACAATAATAGCATATACAGGATCACTGAAGAAACAACAAGCATAGCATAAACACAAGAGACAGAGATTTATCCTGGGAAACCCTCATGGGGTAGAAAACCCAGCAAAGCTTCCTCAATATAGATGACCAGCAATATACAAAGATGAAACCCTGAGACATGATCTCCTCCTCCACAATAGAAGACCTCTCCTCCACAAGTGCGCTATCCTCAAGTGTGTGAGTGTGTCAAATGAGGAACACACCTCCTCTATTTATACACTACACTGACATGTATTTTACACAGGTACACGTAGGCTCGTATTTAACCAATGGGTTAAATACCCTACTACAACTAACTGGGCTGACCCCTCTAGGGTGGTCTAATAACCCTTTGACCCACATGACACATACAGGGCCGACCCCCACTAGGTGGGTCTAATAACCCTAGTTACCACACCAACTTGGAGGAATAAACATCTCCGGATTTATAGTATAATCACATCGGAGGTATGGAACATCTCCGGAATAAATAATATAAAAATATAATATTCTTTGAAGTTACAATATTTCAACATTTTTGTGTCCTAACCTCTGACCTAGCTGTGGTGTTGTTCTCGGTGGGCCCAAGTGTGTACTCAAGACTTGACACTCTATGCCCCATGGCATAAGCATGTGTTAACCAACTTCCATTCATGGCAGTCATACCATAAGTAAAATAACAAGTGTATTCAACAAGCCATCCAAACATTTTGACATACAGTCAAATAGACTTGCACTTCCACTAGCATCATAACCACATATGCAACCATAACCCACACGTGCTATGCATTTTCCATGCAACGTGTAGACGTCATGCAGTACAAATATCATGTATATGTACAGGTAACAATACTGATGCATTCGTCATGCAACCTATGCATTCGATGTGCAATAAAAGACATAATGTAAAATGAGGATCACAATTATGTATACGGAACCTATCCAATGCATGTTTGACATGCAACTAATGGACGAGATGCGATACCATTACTATTTAACTATGCGTGGACTAGATCAATGCACACACAATCCATGCATTCGTAACAAATGCATACCACGTGTAAATGTAAAAGCAATTAGTAGGATAACTAATACATGTCGATTCCAATGCATCCAATGCATACAACATATTCGTTGTAAGGTGGCTACTATCAACTAATTTCAGTATCGCTCTAACAATCCGCATGCAATAGTTTTAATATGAGAAAATATGTTCAGGCGACCATCAGCATGCTCCAACACTCGACATGCAATATTTAATATAAGAATGGATACTTTAAAAGAACAAGTAGCATGCTACAATGCTCGACACACAATGTTCCATGTGAATTCATTTAAATGATAAGCATACAGTACTGAATTGGAACAAGCATCGTAAATGCATATATAGGCATATTCAATATGCGAACCAAGAATCCGACATCCAACGGAAGTGATTAATCCACTAACAACACATTTGTATATATATAAACAACATCATAGGCAACAATGCCTTTGGCTTACATTGCATGGATGTAATGTGATACTACCACGAGTTATGGGCATGTAGCTTAGTCAATGCATACCAAGATCCATGCTATTGTTATTGAAAAAAAATTGTTATTTCCACTAGCCTCATATATAAAGATGTAAACAAAATCAGCATACAACCCATGCATATACTACAAATGGCGGGTATATATATATGTAACAATTTCCAATGCATCCATGTTTTCCTCCAGCAACCAAAATGTAACCAAGTAACTCGAAACTTAGAGCAGAAAAGATATTCTAGCCTAGCTCCATTGCATAATACATTTTTAAAGAATTTATAGCTGACCACATAACTTTACCAAAACAACTTCCAACCTGCATGGATTACCGAAATGTTTTTAAAGAATTTAGAATGAAGTAAAGAGGTGCAAAACGACTCCCAGCCAAGCATGGATTTTCGAGACGTGTTGCAGACTTCAGGAAGCAAGATACAAGATTAAAAATCGTTTTTCTATCTCAATGCACAACCAGCAGGGTATAAAATCATTTTTTATACATGCCAAGCATTTCTGAGATGCCCCAATGCATTACTCTGTCTCTAGGAAGCAAATACAAGAATTAAAAATCGTTTTTCTATCTCAATGCATAACCAGCAGGGTATAAAATCATTTTCTATACATGCCAAGCATTTCTGAGATGCCCCAACACATTATTCTATCTCCAGGAAGCAAATACAAGAATTAAAAATCGTTTTTCTATCTCAATGCATAACCAGCAAGGTATAAAATCATTTTTTATACACGCCAAGCATTTCTGAGATGCCCCAATGCATTACTCTGTCTCCAGGAAGCAAATACAACAATAAAAAATCGTTTTTCTATCTGAATGCATAACCAGCAGGGTATAAAATCATTTTTTATACATGCCAAGCATTTCTGAGATGCCCCAACGCATTACTCTGTCTCCAGGAAGCAAATATAAGAATTAAAAATCGTTTTTCTATCTCAATGCATAACCAACACGGTATAAAATCATTTTTTATAGATGCCAAGCTTTTCTGAGATGCCCCAACGCATTATTCTATCTCCAGGAAGCAAATACAAGAATTAAAAATCATTTTTCTAGCTCATAGGATACCCAAAAACGTTTTCTAGACTTCGGGAAGAAAATGCAGACATTAAAACTCGTTTTCTAGCCACCGAGAACACCCAAAAACATTTTCCATTCTAATCAGATAAGGAAGTACAAGCCAGCTTCAGCAAAAACCTTTTTCATTCTTATCATATGAGGAAATACAAAGAGTTAAAATAATGTTCCAGCTACAAGAGAAATACCCAAAGCATTTTTCTTCTTCCAAATGCATGGACTATCCTTCTGTGTGAAAGCTCCTCCAAAATCCTTACGTGAAAAGCCCCCCCAAAAAATAATGGGAGCCCCCAAAACTAGGTCAAGATATATAATCTATCTTTCCCAAATAAAAAACATATTAAAATATATCCCATTTATATTTTATAAATTCCCATATGAAAAGCATAACAAAAATATATATAAAAATAAAATATATGCATTCATAAAAGCATAAATCTAGAATTAAAATATATGCATCTTTATAATTATAGAAACAGACTCATAAGAAATATCTTCTTTTATATATAAATATATGAATAAATATATGTTCTCAATATAATGCACATATACCTATGTATTTCGATAAAATTAGTTATCTCGCTTTACTCAAAAGCCACATAGACATATAACATATAAATAAGTTTATCTCAACTCAAGTCTAGAAAACTAACCATGTCAATGAACACTACGACCATTACAACCTTAAGACTTAGTTACTCTCCCCCTTGTGGTTCACCATGCCCTTTTTCTCTCTTGGTTGCATTGCGGAAAAAATAGTTTAGGCTCTAATTAGTGTCGTCATGCAAATAGACAAAATTCAATAATTAAAAGCTTTTACCAGAGATGGAGACGTGACAAACTCTCCCTCTTGAAATAGCACCGTCCTCGGTGTTGTCACTTTTTGCACTATTTCCCCCGTGCATATTGCTTTCTTGCATTTCTATCACATGCAACCCAATTCTCCAGCCAAGTATATTAGCCACATAATATTCTGGAAATAAAAACATAATAAGGACATGGTTTTAATACCTGCAATGCTTGTCTCTCGCATCGCTATGCTCCCTATCTCGGGAAATTGCAATTACTTTGCAAGATTGGTACCAGTTCCACCTGGTTCACATGTTAGTCTCATAATATAAAACGTAAAATTGCGGAGCCACATGCTCCCATGCATAATCATTCACACATAAATACATCTGATAGTCTAGCTACAAGATAAATCATTATCATTTGTTAATACCATAAAACAATTCCTTCAACAAAACTTTGTGACCACCAAACTCTTTTGTACTTCAGCAAACATGAAGACTTGCGTACAAAAACCTTTATGTATTTCTGCAATCATGGGGACTTGCCATACATATCCTGCTCATGTACTTCAGCAATCATGTAGACTTGCATACATAGCACTATTTTGTATTCCAGCCATCATGTAGACTTGCATTCAACAACACTAGTCCTTTGAAAAAACTTGGCAAGAATACCATCTGCATACAACAGAAATATGATAGTCTTACTCTGCAACTCATAATATAGCTTCCCCTCATCGAATCTCTCAGACATCACCTAATGCACATGAGGAAATATTTCTACAGAAAAATTGTAGAAGAGCTACCTACTCAATTCGATGCATATAAAGTTTTCCTAGGTCTTTTCAATCAGTATAACATTCAATGAGCTACCTGCTTTGTTCCACTTCCATGGGGAACATGACCACAACAAAGGTAAGTTGTCCCATACCAACAAGCTAGTTACTAAGTTCATGATGTTGTCGGCTCTACCTGAGCCAAGAGATAATTTCCCTTCCTCTCAAACCTTCTCATTTGAGTCCAAGAAACACCTCTTTATGACAACCATTTATTAATTCCTGTATGCCACAAAATAGCAACCAAAATTAGATTTGCCCATCATATTCTTTGCATTTTGATGATTACACATCATCAATCATAAACCTCATCACTACTCATGATAAATTAAAAAATAAATCATTACTTACTTTTGAGCGATTTAGCTCAACTTATCTGTATAAATGCTTTTATACTAAACGTTCTTCTTGGTCATGTCATCAGTCGAAGTTAAGATCACTTCCTGAAATGTTAGTATAAAGAAAAATTTCTTTGCTTTAGTTGCTCAACAATTGAACACATTAGTTCCGTAGCATTATACGTATGCTTGTTCACTTAACTTATGCATCCCCTTCAATTCATCCCGATATAAACTCTTCATCATCCCTAGTGTGAGTCTGAGGCCAAATCTGCTATTAAACAAACATATTAGCATTATAGTTTAAACATTTAGTTGCAAATAGATTTATTTCAAATTGATACTCATCATCCAAAGATTCTAGTAAACTTTTCAAATGCTAAAGATTCCGTGCTCAATAAATCTCAACAATGTTAGGACTCTTCTTTCCTAAAAAATCAAACTCCTACTAAAAGATACATTCTATCGATAGTCTATTTATGAAAAAAAAAAAATTAAATTCGTATGTATTCTCAAATAAGTTTTCTTTAAACTCTTGGAAAATATTGCTATGCAAAAATACATTTTTAGCCTTATCCTCATCATTCTAATAACTATAAAATGAAACACAAATATTGTTAAGTAATAAAATCCTAACCTTTAACAAATTAATGATTTTTCATAAGGGTAATATTCAAACACATTAGTCACATGAATTGATGCATAATTTTTGGCCTAGTACGTCAAATTCATTTTGGATATCAGCATTTAAAGGGACAATTACTTAGGCGACTCTACACATAAGAGAATGAAAATAGTCGATATAAATTTTGCAACTATCAAAACTTAAGTAAAACAATGTTCAAAATGCACCTAACAATATGTGGTTATAACTTCTATCAACCCTAACATATTCTATTATATCTATAAGGCATTATTTCCTGAAATAGCATTATATGAATCTGTCGTAATTACCTTGCAATACTAACTAAGATATAGTTATTGTAATTGAAGATGCTTAAGTAACCTAGCCTACTGAACAACCTCTCTTCTTTTGGAGTTTATTAATACTATTATTTTAACCAAATGAAGTTCATAGGTAATTCTCTTAGTATTTATAGAATATCAACAAAAATGCGGAATTAAAAGCATGTTCACAACAAATACGGGAATTATTTCAACAAGTTTCATTCCTTAGTAATGCAAATATTTAAACTTATGACAAGGAAAGATGTACTTGCCTCACAACTTTATGAGGAACCAAAAATAAAAGTACTTATCTTTACTCCTTCCAAGAAACATGAAGTTGTGCTTTGAAATAACATTCACCCCTCGTCCATTCCAATGCGTGCATCCAAAAATAATCCAAACAACATTGATTAGTTAACTTTCATAACTATTTATTTCATGTTGAGCCCATTAGGCCCAAGCGTTTAAACCTAGTGCTCTGATACCATATGTAACATCCCGGTAATTTCATAAAATTAAAAATATTTCAAAACCTTCATTAAATACTAATAATTCAAATTTGCGGAAGTAATAAATGCTTAACAAGGCAACAATAATGATGTGGTTATTAATGCAGAACTCAAATTAATTTTTGAGGCCTTTTTAATTTATGGCAACTATTGACAGGAACACGACATACTTAAGTTTAACATACTTAAAACATTTATTCTACTTGTGTTAATTGTACTTTGAGTTATCATATAATTCAAGCATACTTGGTACATTATATCATTAATTACAACGGTGCAGAAATAGACATTCATGTGCTAGGTTCCACTTCATACAAAGATACTCATTCAATCATTCCTCTGCTTAATCGACCTTTAGAGAACTTGTCGACACCTCCTTAATGCATAATGGAAAACCTTCTCAAACACAGAAGTATGCAAACCACATAATATTCAACCTCAAGGTGTTGTAATTTCGATAATAAGAAAATCATCTAACCATGAGATGTAAATGCACCATAAATCTCATCATAAGTAAATGAAGATAAGGTCATACCGCTATACAACAATATGAGGACATGTCAAATTCTTATCTTACACCCAAATAATACTAAGTCAACCATAGAGAAGGTCGAAAGGTGTAATAATAACCTTAGGCTAGGTTATAATGGCTAATCCCTTTTACAATCAAATACAAGATGTATACAGACATGTTCTTTTCACACATACACTCAAATAGATCATCACCAATACAACTTATCTAAGGTCATGTTTCAATCATAGTCAACCTAATACTTTACACATTTAATTCAACACCAAAGAAGCTCATTCATTAATTTATGCATTCTCAATCACATGCTTTCCTATTAAATGTAATGTCTAATATATGTTCTCACATTAATGACATCAAATGGTAAATATCTAGGCATGTGTATGACACTAAACTTCCCTAGGGTTAGCATCATTTTGAAATCTCTTTTCAATCAAAGGTAACATCTTTCTCGTGGCCATCGAACAAGTCAATTATACATGAGTATATGAATAAGTAAACACAATCTTTACTTTCAATCGTGTCAAATACAAATAATGAAACAATTACACAAGCAATTTATATATATATATATATATATATATATATCATTGCAAATGATAAATTCACAAACATACTCTTCTTACCACCTTGGTAAAGCTACGGAGTGGCATTCTTTCTTTCATCTATTTTCTGTATTCATCATGTATACAAATAACAAACATTACTACCATAAAACATAATATCAGAACTATAATCGTCATTTCATAAGTCAAGATACATCAAATTAATTTACAAAACATAATCATTTTAACCAAGGAAAAATAATGTGGGCAATGCAATGCTCCACCCAACCGTAGAATCTTTGACATCATATACTTAGTCCGTCCGAAGGCCACCCCCGAGCTTGGCATGGTGATCCACAAATAGGATAGATAGACTCTAAGTGTCATCGCCCTAGAACTAATCACACGCAACTCTAGAGGTGAATGCAATACTCTTGCAACTCATAAGGTAGTGCTCATACCTAGACACTTTTCATGTCCTAACCTCTGATCTAGCTGTGGTGTTGTTCCCGGTGGGCCCAAGTCTGTACTCCAGACTTGACACTCTAGCCCCATGGCATAAGCATGTGTTAACCAACTGCCGTTCATGGCAGTCCTACCATAAGTAAAATAACAAGTGTATTCAACAAGCCATCCAAACATTTCGACATACACTCAAACAGACTTGCACTTCCACTAGCATCATAACCACATATGCAACCATAACCCATGCGTGCTATGCATTTGCCATGCAACGTGTAGATATCATGTAATACAAATATCATGTATATGTATAGGTAACAATACTGATGCATTTGTCATGCAACCTATGCATTCGACGTGCAATAAAAGACATAATGAAACACGAGGATCACAATTATGTACACGCAACCTATCTAATGCATTCAACATGCAACTAATGGACGACATGTGATACCATTACTATTTAACTATGTGTGGACTAGATCAATGCACACACAATCCATGCATTCGTAACAAATGCATACCACATGTAAATGTAAAAGCAATTAGTAGCATAACTAAGACATGTCGATTCCAATACATCCAATGCATACAACATATTCGATGTAAGGTGGATACTATCAACTACTTCTAGTATCGCTCTAACAATCCGCGTGCAATGGATTTAATATGAGGAAATGTGTTCAAGCGACCATCGACATGCTCCAACACTTGACATGTGATATTTAATATGAGAATGGATACTTTAAAAAAACAAGCAGCATGCTACAATGCTTGGCACACAACATTCCACGTGAATTCCTTTAAATGATAAGCATACAGTACTGAATTGGAACAAGCATCATAAATGCATATATAGGCATATTCAATATGCAAACCAAGAATCCGACTTCCAACAGAAGTGACCAATCCACTAACAACACATTTGTATATATATAAACAAGATCACAGGCAACAATGCCTTTGGCTTACATCGCATGGATGTAATGTGATACTACCACGATTTATGGGCATGTAGCTTAGTCAATGCATACCAAGATCCATGCTATTGATATTGAACAAAATTTTCTATTTCCATTGGCCTCATATATAAAGTTGTAAACAAAATCAGCATACAACCCATGCATATACTACAAATGGCGGGTATATATATGTAACAATTTCCAATGCATCCATGTTTTCCTCTAGCAACCAAAATGTAGCCAACTAACTCGAAACTTCGAGTAGAAAAGATCTTCCAGCCTAGCTCCAATGCATAATACGTTTTTAAAGAATTTATAGCTGACCACAGAACTTTACCAAAACAACTGACAACCAGCATGGATTACCAAAACGTTTTTAAAGAATTTAGAATGAAGTAAAGAGGTTCAAAACGACTCCCAGCCAAGCATGGATTTCCGAGACGTGTTGCAGACTTCAGGAAGCAAGATACAAGATTAAAAATCGTTTTTCTATCTCAATGCACAACCAGCAGGGCATAGAATCATTTTTTATACATGCCAAGCATTTCTGAGATGCCCCAACGCATTACTCTATCTCCAGGAAGCAAATACAAGAATTAAAAATCGTTTTTCTATCTCAATGCATAACCAGCAGGGTATAAAATCATTTTTTATACATGCCAAGCATTTTTGAGATGCCCCAACCCATTACTCTATCTCAAGGAAGCAAATACAAGAATTAAAAATCATTTTTCTATCTCAATGCATAACCAACAGGGTATAAAATCATTTTTTATACATGCCAAGCATTTCTGAGATGCCCCAACGCATTACTCTGTCTCCAGGAAGCAAATACAAGAATTAAAAATCGTTTTTCTATCTCAATGAATAACCAACACGACATAAAATCATGTTTTCTACATGCCAAGCATTTTTGAGATGCCTCAACGTATTATTCTATCTCCAGGAAGCAAATACAAGAATTAAAAATCATTTTTCTAGCTCATAGGATACCCAAAAACGTTTTCCAGACTTCGGGAAGAAAATGCAGACATTAAAACTCGTTTTCTAGCCACCGAGAACACCCAAAAACGTTTTCCATTCCAATCAAATAAGGAAATACAAGCCAGCTTCAGCAAAAACCCTTTTCATTCTTATCAGATGAGGAATTACCAAGAGTTAAAATCATGTTCCAGCTAGAAGAGAAATACCCAAAGCATTTTTCATCTTCCAAATGCATGGACTATCCTTATGTGTGAAAGCTCCTCCAAAATCCTTCCGTGAAAAGCCCCCAAAACTAGGTCAAGATATATAATATATCTCTCCCAAATAAAAAACATATTAAAATATATCCCATGTATATTTTATAAATTCCCATATGAAAAGCATGACAAACATATATATATAAAAATAAAATATATGCATTCATAAAAGCATAAATCTAGAATTAAAATATATGCATCTTTATAATTATAAAAGCATACTCATTAGAACTATCTTCTTTTATATATAAACATATGAATAAATATATGTTCTCAATATAATGCACGTATTTCTATGTATTTTGATAACATTAGTTATCTCACTTTACTCAAAAGCCACATAGACATATAACATATAAATAAGTTTATCTTAACTCAAGTCTAGAAAACTAAACCGAGTCAATGAACACTGTGACAATTATGACCTTAAGACTTAGTTACTCTCCCCCTGGTGGTTCACCATGCCCTTTTTCACTCTTGGTTGCATTGCGGGAAAAATAGTTTAGGCTATAATTAGTGTCGTCATCCAAACAGACAAAATTAAATAATTAAAAACTCTTACCAGAGATGGAGATGTGACAAGCGGTGTAACAAATGTGCATGGGCCTCAGAAATAATATCTAAAGGTTCATCTCCTTAAGTCCCTGACAAAGATGAAAAATTGGGTTAGTGGAAAACAATGGATCATAGGGGGGATTTCAATATGAGAACCTGCTTGGAGGAAAAGAAAGGGGGATGGAGACTCTTGGATCCCATCAATCCATATTTTAGAAATCTAATTTAGGAACTAAATCTAGTGGTTATGGAGACTAGTAACCATATTTTCACATGCAATAATAGCGAAGGGAGGTGGCACATAGAATCTTGCCTCAACTGGTTTCTAGTTTCGAAGTCCATCCTCATGAATGGAGAGGAGGCTCATGCATGGTTTCTTCCATCTATGAGCTTGAACCACTGGCTTGTTATTCTATATTGGGTACAAGAGGGAGAGAAATGGAGGCACCCCTTTTGGTTCAAATCTTTTTGGCTTTCCCACCTATATTTGAAAGCCACGGTCAAAGAGTGGTGGGAGGAGGAGGAGGGGGTCAGGGGATCCTATATGTACCATTTTCAGCAAAAACTCAGATCTATTAATGCGAAATTAAGAATTTGTAACAAAGATATATTCATAAATATTTTTTAATATAAACGTCGCCTCGAACTCTAGCTTGAGGAGATCTAGGTCAAAGGGATGAGAGAAGGATTTGATGAGGCCCGAAGGATTGAGGAGAGGTAGGTTATGGAGTCAGTGGTGACCAAAGAGGTGCAAGAGGAAATCCAATGGAATTATAAATCAAGGAACCGATGACTTAAATAAGGGGATTGAAATACAACCTTCTTTCATAGATCCACAATTCAACATCGTTAGAGCAATAAAATATATTACCTAAAAGATAAGAATGGGAACCACTTGGAAGAGAAAAGGGAGATCAAGGGGGAATTGGTGAGGTACTATAGGTTAATCATGTAGGATCCAATCTAGGATCGAACCTAGGGCATAGCGCAAATCACCCAATTTGATCCGCATTTGGTTTCTCAATATCATAATGATATACTAATGAACCTTGTCTCTGTAAGTGAGGTGGAGGAAGAAGTGAACCAAACGGAGGAGGGAAAGGCCCCAAGGCCTAATTGTTTTATAGTGAAATTATTCTATCAGTTTTGGAATCTCATCAAGGATGAGGTGGTGCAAATAGAAGAAGAGTCTCAAACATGTAGATGAGTGTTGGTTTCTTTTAACACTACTTTTCTCTTTCTTAATCCTAAAATTCATGGTGTAGGTACTCTGGGTAGTCTTAGACCTATATCCTTATGCAATGTGATTTATAAAATCATTTATAAGGTAATTTCGAACAAGTTGAATCCCATCCTCCATAAATTGATTTCCCTAGAGCAATCTAGGTTTGTGACGGGAGGACAAATCCTTGATGACATTATCCTAGTTCATGAGGTTTGTCACTCCTTAAGAACCACTAGAAAACCCAACATGATGTTAAAATTTGATTTTGATAAGTCTGATGACAAGGTAAGTCAACAATATATGTGTGAAATGATGCACGATTTTTGTTTTAAAAAAGAGTGGGCTGACTGAATCTATAACCTAGTCTCCTCCTTCTTCTTTGTTCTGGTTAATGGGGATCCCATGAACCCTTTCCATCGAATGAGAGGTATCCATCAAGGGGATCCTTTCTCTCCTTTCTTATTTATTATGATCAGAGAAGGGTATGGTCGAACCATAAAAACCCTACTGCAGGATAGGGCTCTTAAGAGTTTCTCTCTTCATCATAATTCCCTAATGTGGACTTATCAACAGTTTGTAGATGACAAGATGTTAATGGGTCATGCTTCAGTTCAGGAGGAAAACTCTTTCAAATATGCTCTCTAGATGTTCTTCAATGCTTTGGGTCTTGCAATATGTTATGATGGTGGTACAAGATGAAGGGGAAGTTCTCAGTGAAGGAGGCCTATAGTATAGTGATAGGATGGAAGGATATTCAGGATCTCCTAGAATGGAAAATACTTTTCAAGCCAATATATTGCCAAAGGTGGGAACATTCCTGTGGATGGTCTCCAAGAGAAGGATCCTGAAAGGGGGAAACCACAAAAAGTGGGGATGTATAGGTCTGCCATGGTGTTGTATCTGCTTGGCAAAAGAAGAACCAATTAATCACCTCTTGGATCTATGTCCCTTTGCATCGATTATTTGATACAAAGGGGCTGAAATATTTCTCCAATTGGCTAGAGTTAGGGTAAGACCAGATCTCTCTATCAAGGAATGGACTATTAACCTCTTCAAGAATATTATATTAAATAGAATATGGAAACTATTCTCTTGATTTGTCCTATGGGAAATATGGAAAGAAAGATATCAATGTAATTTTAGAGGCAAACATTAGTCTATTGAGGAATTTAGGATCTTGATCACATCCCACATTCAAGAAAAGCTAAATCTCTTTTCCTGGTCCAATATTGCAATGCAAGCTAGCAGTAGAGAATTGCGGATCCTTCTATATTGTGGAGTGCGATCCATACAAGCTTTCATTGGCCCCTCCTTTACTTTTCATAGGCATTCTTGGAGTCTAGAGATATGGTATCCTCCTCCAGTGGGGTTCTTCAAATTCAATTTTTATGGAGATTCAAAAGGTAACCCTGGCCAGGAAGGGTTTGAGGGTGTAGTCCATAACCATTTTGGGGATATAGTTTGGTTCTACTAGGGGTACATAGGCTTGGATACAAACAATGTCACGAAGATGGAAGATCTGCTACAAGGACTATATAGGGTTAGTAATTTGGGAATTTTTCGAATCATCCTAGAGGGTGGCTTGGCCTTAATTCTAAAAATGGTGGAGAACATTCAAGCTAAAAGGAGTGTGTCGAAGGTTTTAGATAACTGGAGGTTATATTTTAGATTGGAAAAGCTATCCCACGAGATGGTTCTAGGAAATGGACTATCCTTTTTACATGTGAAAAGAGTGGGCAATAAAACCATGTATCTCTTAGAAAAAATTGGGGTCAGGAGGAAGAACAGATTATGGGAGGGCATAGTGGAGAGGGTGGATGAGTTAGATCTTAAAAGGAAGTGTCTCAACTTGTCTTGTCGAGATCGGATGACACAAGATGTGGATGAGGAGAGAGGAAAGGGATACATGGCAAGAGGGATGCATGGAATGTTAGGAACCCCTGTGAACCCTTCTCTTTACTTTGTTTGTATATTGTTGTTGGATGTGTATGTTTTGTAAGTCGTCCCGTAGTATTATATGTACCATGGTATTGATCCATAGTTTGTATTATCCCATAGTATTATATGTTCCATGGTATTGATCCTTAGTATTGGATGCATATGCTTTGATATTCGTCCCGTAGTATTATATGTTCCATGGTATTGATCCATAGTATTGGCACATAGACTTAGTATATAAGTACGTGTTGAGGACACCAATGGAATATTGAATTTATTTGTATTCAGCTTGCGCAAAGGAGGTTTCGCACTCGAAGTGGCTGACAATCGATAAATATATTCCTTGTTATGTTATTTCTGACATATCGTTCATTTTCATTAATTAATTATTGGAGGTTCCTCACATCTAGTATCAAAGCAGTTTCTTGTGCTCGTTGGGTGGAATTTCTGCCAAATTTTTTTTTTCACATCTGTATTGTTCCTTTCAATTGCAGGTTTAGATCTGAGAATAATCCCTATCCGATTAACTGTGCGAATTAGTTGGGAATATCCCTAAAACTCATTGTGAGGAATACCAAAGGAACCCCAAAGTAGCTAGCCCATTGGGAGGACCTGCCAGCGAAAAGGGAAACGAACCCTACCTGATTAACTAGTTCCCACCCGTGAGGTAAACCAAGAGTTGTCATATGTGGCAAAGCGGTTATCATTTTTAGCTGAGATGTGGAGTGAGGGGTACTTACCCAATACGCAAGTAGTTAAAAAACATTGGTGACCGAGTGAATCCTATGAAACTTTAGGAATCTCTGCATACCTCGAGTCCATATCTATTGCTAGCTGATAAATTACAAATTGCATTTATCCAGAAAGATTGCAGATCACTTCCACGGCATTGCAGAACCATATATTATTTGTTTTAACTATGTTTTCCTTGTAAATTCACTCACACCCCTGCCATACCATTCTGCATATTTCATTCCTGAGGACCCTATCCCAAATTGCACTTCCCAAAGCCAGAAATCTCACATTTGTCTATTTTTAGGGTTTGTCATAACTTCTTCGATTTTCACCCAATCGCCTTCAAACATTTCCAAAGTGTTCATTCCTATTTCTTCTTCTTTGTCCCTCTTTGAAGAAAACTTCTCATTCTTTAACCCCGCTTTTGAAATCCCCATTTTATGCTTCCCCGTCCATCAGAAAGTGTCCAAAACCTAGTCAAACCCCAATTACCCATCATATTTTTTTCCAAATCCAAATTTTCCTTTACTAAAGAAGATTCTATATTTTTTTGTACCTATTCAAAAAAAAAACTCTTGGTTATGGTTGTCACCGACGCAGGAGAAAGAATCATGGAGGAAGAACTTACAACCCTCAAAACCAAACTCCAAGATCTAGATGAAATATTTCTTAGCCTCAATCTTTAGCATTTAGCCATGAACAATAAACGATAGCCCTAATCTTATGCAGACACTAGTTTCTCTTCTTCCAACAATTTTCATGGGTCGAAGCTTGATTTTCCTCACTTCAATGGTAATGATCCAACTGGGCGGATATATCGGGCAGAAAAATACTTCACTCTGCATAATACTTTTGATGTCAACGATGTTCCACTTGCATCCTTTCATTTGGAACATGAATCCATTCAATGGTACCATTGGTACATCACGGCTCATGAAGATCCAAAATGGACATATTTTTTCCAACTCCTTTTGCAATGATTTGGTCCTAGTGCTTTTGATGACTTCACAAGAGAACTCACTAAAATTCGCCAAATTGGGACTGTGAAAGAGTATCAAATAGAATTTTAGAAACTGTCCAATCACGTAGAAGGATTGTGTGATGAATTCTACAGGAGTGTTTTTATTAGTGGTCTCGAGGATGTAATCCGATCAGAGGTTAAAATTTTCTATCCCAACACAATGATGGAATTCTTAGGGTTGGTTAAGTTGGCGGAGGAAAATATCACTTCCCAACAATGCTTCAAATCAAATTTTGTTCCATTCTGAAATATGGTTTCCCAACAACCTCCCATTAGGCAAGCTCCTCAACCAACTCCTATCAAGAATTTGTTTGAAGCAGAGATGTAGGCATGTAGAGAAAAAGTGATTTGCTATAATTGTGATGAGAAATTCACTCGGGGCCATAGATGTGTTGAGAAAAATCCCTATCTCTTAGATATGGATTCTCTGCCTGGCTCTGAACTTGGTGAAGAAGCTCCAGATACAACAGATAATTAGGTCGACATTCAGTAACCGCTTTTGGACCCTCCATCTCAGGATGACAACACATATATATCTCTCCATGATTTATCCAGAGTCACCACCCCACAAACAATGTGGGTCAGAGGTTACTTCACGAAGATCCCTCTTACAATACTCATTGATTCTGGTAGCACTCATAACTTCATTTACCCTCGGATCACCAAATAGGTTGATTGTTTTGTCCATCCTTGCTCCAAATTTGAAAACATGATTTCCAATGGGGGAACCTTACCTTGCAAAGAGAAGTGTCACAATGTGCGTATCTTTATGAGATATTATAATGTGACATACCCAAATTATTCAAGTCAGTATTACTAAATTTGGAAAAATAATTCATATAAATTAAAGATCTCCAATACATAATTTCATTAGTTCTACGGCACAAAGTCCCGCCATCATTAAATCAATAAATATAACGATTACTTGTTCATACAAAAGATATTCCAACATGCATAATCATTTATGTTAATCAAGTTATGTATTACATTAAGCTCATACTCGAATAACTACTTCCTGAAATATTACTTAATTGAACAAAGATGCTTTTACCTAACTTAAAATAAGATGCATCTAAATTAAATAACAAATCCATCCTACATGAGAGAGTCCATATGTACGTGGTTCACACGAATCTACGAGCTATGTCCACAAGAGTATTTTTGTTATTATTTATTAAAAACAGAAGGGGTTACAATATACAACACAAATATTGAAATCCTTACTTTCCACTTTCTCCAGTTGCTCTTATAGAGATAACATATTCAAGATCTTACTCGGACCACCATGGTGTTTATGATAACATAATTATCAATTCCAGGGTCTTATAGGTATAAACCTCCAATTCCTGCACAAGATACAACATTACATGTACAAGCCTAGCAATAACTATATATGAATAAACCTCCAGATCGAGAAATATATATATATATATATATAAACACACAAGGATCTATGTGAGGTCAACACAGGCTTATTATAAACCTAGTTGTAGAAGCATAGACTTATAACAAGAGATCTAAGATCCCATAGGGAGCAAACCATTTTACGGTGGCAGCATAACTTGTAAACATATTTCAGGCAGCGCGGTTATACAACATAGATTTGAATCCATATCGATCATTCGCTAACATCATGGGAGAGATCTATAAACCTATTACAAGCAGCTTAAGGTTTTAACACCAAGAGATTTCATATCCATAGGGATCAAACTCTAACAAGGTGGCAGAGATCTATATTATAGCTTACCAGCAGCATAACGTTGAAAACATAGATTAGCCGGGATCCATTTTTGGGGATTGATCTTATTATGATCACAACAACACAATAATTCGATATCGCAACAGAGATCTATTTCAGCTAGTAGCTACTTCAATAGCTTAGACTCAAATAAGTGATAGAGTTCATTCCTACCATTTTCTGAAGCAACTTCGATAGAATAGAGTTAGAAACTAGACAGAGTTCAAACCAATAGCTTCTGAATTAACCCTATCAACGTAAGATCTAAGATATGACAGAGTTCAAACAAGTAGCTTCTCAATTACAACGGAAGCACAACATCTAAGGTTTGACAGAGTTCGACCAGTAGTTTCTGAATTAACAACGGCAACATATGCGAATTAAGGGCATTCAAATAGGTAAGTAATGACATACGAAAGGCGCATTAAGGGTTTTGAATCTTCAGAATCTTCTAACTGTCTCTACTAGTATCAACATAGCACAACGACATCATATGTGAATTAAGAGCATAATAAACTATGGAAGGTGTATTCAGGGTTTTCACTCTACAAAGTCATCCTATGGTCTCTGCACGGTATTAACAACAACACAGAGGCTATTTCTGGATACAAACTTACGTGGAGATAATAGCCAATCCAATCAAATAGAAATAGAGACTCACTTACAGATCTTTGTTGGGAGCCATCTTACCCATCAGTATAGCTGCGTGTATAGTTCCATCTCGAGATTGGAATCCTATTATTGCAGAGCTCATTCTTCTATCATGATCGCAGGGATCATTTCTCCATCATGATCGCAGGGATCATTCTTCTATCATGATCGCAGTGATCATTTCTTCTCTCCCGATCACAAAGATCATTCTCCTCTCATGATCGTAGAGATCATATCTCCTCTCATGATCATAGAGATACTGTCCTTACACTTTACAAAGATCCACCATTAGATGCAGAGGTCGCCATCATCTATGAGAAAACGTCCTCGAGCTTATGGTGGTAGTACAAAATTAAAATCCGAATGCAATGCTTTGTGGCAACATAAAACCATATAGCAAATTCAATCCTGGCATCCATGCTTTTTGGTAGTATATAAATAAACTACTATACCGAGATTAAAACCATGGCAATATACAAAATATAAAACAAATATAACTCCCAACTCGACTGCTTCCTTTCTCTGGAGTCGCCTCACACCAATTCCAGGTAGGTCGCCCCCCCCAATGACGAGTTGTTTCACCCTTATAAAGGACTGGGTCTTGCGTTCATCCGATTGACAAGTGGTGACTTTACAATCAGTGAGGATAAAAGTGGAAGCAACATTTTTCTCAAGGCGACAAACTCCCTAAGTTTTTTCAAGGCTTGATCCACTCTACTAGATATAAAAATATACATCATTTAACCTTATTTGTATTTTAATAATACGTTTAACTTAAGATAAGTTATCTCTTTATGAGTATTCTCCCTTCAACCTTATTTATACTTGAATAAAGCTCTTATTATAAGATAGGTTACATTTATATGAGTATGGTCATTTTAACCCATTGCTTTATTTTTTAGGAATCTATTATAAGAAGATTGCCTTCTTTATATATAACCTTAATACCCAATGGCTTTTCCACCGTATCCTATTTCCCACAATATAAATATTCTTCATATTATGATTATACATTTCCCCTTTAAGAGGTAATGTTCCTTTTGGTCTCAAAGTAGTATTTAAGAAAGCTTTTAGCGTCCTTCTTGTTTCTACTATCATTGTTGAAGCTAGGATGTGATAAAATGGTCGTTTAGTATAACTTAAATCTCCATAATACGTTAAGCTTTTCATAGATTATGGAGTTATTATGCTCTCTAACACTCTCTTCTCGAATAGGATTATTACTTAAGATATTTAAGATAATTATGTGAAAATCATTCGTACCATAAGCGTCAAGCATAGATCATAAGTGCCACCTATTCGTTTTGTGATGAAAGGCTAATGTCTAAATGTTCTTAATGATCATTTTGTATATAAGTATTAATATTTGATTACGAACATCCTTAGTTTTCTTAGAATGTCACCTAACATTCTTTAGGACATTAAATTATACCTTTATATATATATAATTTATATATGTTTCTCTCATTTCCTAAAAACATATATAACTCCATATATCATCCTACGAGTGATGCTAAGTAATAACTTCAAACCTAAGCTATAGGTAATACTGAGAGATTCATTTAGCCATAACTATCTTCACATTCGGAGATAAGCCCTATTACTTAAAATAGAAGGTTGTGACAAGTGATTAATATCCTTAATTTATGCCGATGATACTTATATCTTCTAAGGTCAACCCGTAAACCAATTTACTCTTTCTTCAAGTGTCTTTGGCACTAAGGTGATAACCATTATCTATCGCTAGATATTGATGGTTACCTTGCCTATCACTTCTCCTTCCTAGTGGATTCGATTTCCCATTGTTAAGTTGCATCACTGCTTTAGTCCCATAGATTTACAATAACATTTAAAACTTAGAAAAATATCATAATGATACTTTCAAGGTCGACCGGTTGGGCCTTGGCCTTGAGCTCCTCACCAGGGCCTCATACATAGTTTACAATACACGTTTAGAAATCTGATAGGGGTAGAGAGGGGGATATTACATCCTCCTCCCCTTAAAAATAACACTGTCCTTGGTTTTCATATCTTTTAGCACTTCGTCTTCTCTTTTGGAGTCATCCTGTGCTTGCTTCATCATTTCTATTTTGACCTTCTTCAGACTTTCATGAATTTTTCACAAATTTCTTTCGATCATACCTGCATTTTCGATTACAAAACCAGGATTCAAAGAGAATTTGTTCAATAAACACTTATCATCAATCCCATAATCAAACTCAGAAACATAAACCCTGAGCCTTTTATATGACATTTGCAAATCATGAAATATCTTTTAGCCTTTGCTTGTGCTTTAATTATCATAAGCACTCATAAATCTAGTGCTCCAAGAATGTAGACTGTTAACTTATCATCACACATCATTCTCTTGATTCCAAAAATTATTGCCTAACACCTCAGTGCTCATGCAAAAATCCTTTCGGAAATTCTTGCCTAACACCTAGTGCTCACGCAGCAATCCTTTCGGAAATTCTTTCCTAACACCTTAGTGCTCACACAACAATTATTTCTCTCATGCATATAAGCAGTGTCCTACCTCCCACATATGCATTCTTTTAATAGTTTGCCTAGGTCTTTACAACTAGCCGATTCCCTCAAGAATCCTGGTTGATGTCGACTCCCTGATTTCAAGGGACTGTTTCAGTGCCATTAATGCACTCTTACACTTGTTTTGAATCTCTTGCAGTTAACATTCAGTCTTTCCTCCCATTCTTGGATGCTTGATTTCCTCTTAAACGTTCATTGTCCCTTTTTCATAATTGCTTTGTATTATTACATTTTGTAACCATACGGTTATTTTGACCCATTTTTGGTCTAGTTCTTTACCCAATAATAATTAACAATAATAAAGGGATAAACAAAAGTTGTGGTGTGGATCTTACCATGCATAATATGTTATGCTCTTGTCTTTCAACAAGTTTCCTAGAATTTCGACCATCTGTCAAATTCACTTGTTAGTATAACAAAGATCAAATTTCATGTGAAAATATTTTCCTTAAGCATAATAATAATAAAATCATAAATGATCATCTGAAAATAAACATCCCTTTCCAATTCCTTATTTTTATTCTTGCGACATGGTTCACTGAAAGCAATATACAGATTAATTTTCTTGACACATTAATTCCTAGGAAAGTATAGGAAGAATTATAATAGATTTCTTATCCTCTTAAAACTTCGGGATAACCTCTTTTATTACTACTCCTAATTAGCTTAATTGATAGGATTCAAAAATGCTTTGAACATGAAATAACATTCTTCCTATGATGATCCATTGACATTATGACCACTTTTATCCTCAATCTTAGCTTTCACCATTTCAAACATAATGCGAATATAAAACAACCATTCCGTGTGGCAACACCAAGACGTCAAAAAATTAAAGCATCCTACTAACCTATATTATCATTTCATGTCACTTCTAGATTTCCAATACCTTGATTCATACCACAAAACATACTCGTTTGAAAAAACTTAATTACATCTATCCGATCATTATTCGAACAACATGATTAACCTTAATTTATCTCTTAACAAAATAATCACTTTGACAAGACATATAATTGTACATGAACAACGAGTCAACATAAATCTTGAACACATAAAAGTATAACTTTTATAACCCCCACTCATGGTATCCCCACATCCATCATAAAGATTACTGGAATAAGAAGAAGATATAAAATGAAATCATACATTTTCATCATATATTCTATTCATTACCTAAATTTTCCCATGCAATCATAGGGGAAGAATTTTTTTTTTCGAACTCTCTTAGTTTTTCCCGTTAATAGAATCTAGACCAACAAGTTTACACTTCTTATGGAGGTTAGTTTAATCATAAGTAACAAACCCATAATTCCTAGTTGATATCTTTGTAACGAAATAGACTTTGTTTAAGGAACAAAGTATTGGCATCAACATGATTATGCTTCCTTAATAACTAAAGGAATATTTTAAATACACCAGTTAGATATTCATTCATGTTGACTCTTTTGACAACATATATTTTTATAGAACTTACTAGTTATGTCAACAACATAAATTTATAATTTTTTAAATTTTATA
Organism: Larix kaempferi; assembly: GCA_027924585.1. Lineage (NCBI taxonomy): Eukaryota > Viridiplantae > Streptophyta > Pinopsida > Pinales > Pinaceae > Larix > Larix kaempferi. The sequence continues at coordinate 4,198,517 of BSBM01000547.1, forward strand.
TATGGAAAAGAACTTGATAGTTCCTAACATAGTCGGAACATTAGACCATGTTCAAACTTTAACCTATATAATTACTTTTAATTAAAATCTTAACGAATCTTTAACATATCGAAGTTGCTTATAAGATTCATCTGAATCTCATCTTCGGAAATCTTGACGATTGGATCGATCAAATTCGATTAGTCATACACAGTCAACAAAATGTATCAACCCTACTCTCTCAAATAAATCCTTTGTTGAAACTAAATGGTATCTACTCTCAAGAAATAACAATTAATGTAGAGAAGATAAAAAGTATTTAAATCAAATTATCATATCAACAGATTTAGGAGAGTTCCTCATTTTAGCATATTCACAACTAGGATGATTTTCCATATACTCAAGACTTATTTCATAAAACCTTAAATCTCTTATTCTAATTATTTTAGTCATTCCAAAGAGTAATTTATCGTCATCCAATGAAACTAAATTAGAGTAGGAGGAGCTATTCATTGACTAAATTTACTAATAATAGCTCATTCACCTCCATAATGAAACATATACTATGCTCACCTTTAGACAATGTTATGCCAGCAAAATGCTTTCACAAAATGAGACATACTTACTTGCAATTCAACAACGACTTGTCGACTACGTCTTGTCGATCCTTGGGAATGGGATTTTCCATTGCGTCTTATAGATATAGTCCCTTTTCTAGTTAGACTAACTTATATTCATCCTCTCTAACTAAGCCCAAATAAGCCCGAGTGTTTGCAACCTGTGCTCTAATACCATATGTGACATACCCAAATTATTCAAGTCAATATTCGTGAATTTGGTAAAATTATTCATATACATTAAAGATCTCTAGTACATAATTTCATTAGTGCTACAGCACAGAGGCTTGCCATCATTGCATCAATAAATATAATGATTAGTTTTTCATACAAAAGATATTCCAACATGCATAATAATTATAGTTAATAAAGTAATCTATTACATTAAGCTCATAGTCGAATAACTACTTCGTGAAATGTTACTTAATAAAACAAAGATGCTTTTACCTAACTTAAAAGCACATGCATCTAAATTAAATAACAAATCCAACAATAAAAATCCATCATACATGAGAGAGTCCATATGTATGTGGTTCACTCGAATCTACGGGCTACGTCCACAAGAGTAGTTTTGTTATTATTTATTAAAAACAAAAGGGGGTACAATATACAACACAAATATTGAAATCCTTACATTCCACTTTCTCCAGTTGCTCTTATAGAGATAACATATTCAACATCCCAAGGTCTATCACCAGAGATCTTACCGACACAAATCTTAATCTGACCACCATGGTGCTCATGATAATATAATTATAAATTCCAGGGTCTTATAGGGATAAAACTCCAATTCCTACACAAGATACAACATTGCATGTAGAAGCCTAGCAATAACTATATATGAATAAACCTCTAGATCGAGAACTATATATATATATATACACACAAGGATCAACATGAGGTCAATACAGGATTAATATAAACCTAATTGTAGCAACATAGACTTATAACCAGATATCTAAGATCCCATGGGGATCAAACCATTTTACGGTGGCAACATAACTTGTAAACAGATTTCAGGCAGCGTGGCTATACAATAGAGATTTGAATCCATAGGGATCATTCGCTAACATGATGGGAGAGATATATAGACCTATTACAAGCATTTGAAGGTTGAAACACGAAGAGATTTCATATCCATAGGGATCAAAATCTAACAGGGTGGCAAAGATCTATATTACAGCTTACTAGCACCTTAACGTTGAAAACAGAGATTAACCGGGATTCATTTTTATGGATCAATATTATTATGATGAAAAAAACATAATAATTTCAGATTGCAACAAAGATCTATTTCAGGTAGTAGCTGCTTCAATAGCTTAGACTCAAAGAAGTGACAGAGTTCATTCCTACCGTTTTCTGAAGCAACTTCAATAGCATAGATTTAAAAACTGGACAGAGTTCAAACCAATAGCTTCTGAATTAACCCTGACAGCATAAGATCTAAGATTTGACAGAGTTCAAACAAGTAGCTTCTCAATTACAATGGAAACACAAAATATAAGGTTTGACAGAGTTCGTTTAGTAGTTTCTAAACTAACAACAACACCATATGCGAATTAAGGGCATTCAAATAGGTAAGTAATGACATACGAAAGGCGTATTAAGGGTTTTGAGTCTTCATAATCTTCCCACCGTCTCTACTAATATCCACATAGGAGAACGATAGCATATGTGAATTAAGAGAATAATAAGGCGTATTCAGGGTTTTCACTCTACAGATTCATCCTATGGTCTCTGCACGGTATTAACAACAACACAGAGGCTATTTCTGGATACAAACTTACATGGAGATAATAGCCAATCCAATCAAATAGAAACATAGACTCACTTACAGATCTTTGTTGGCAGTCATCTCACCCATCAGTATAACTGCGTGTATAGTTCCATCTCGAGATTGGAATCCTGTTATTGCAGGGGTCATTCTTATATCATGATTGCAAGGATCATTTCTCTATCATGATCGCAGGGATCATTGTTCTATCATAATCACAGGGATCGTTTCTTCTCTCCTAATCGCAAAGATCATTTTCCTCTCATGATTGTAGAGATCATATCTCCTCTCATGGTCACAGAGATACTATCCCAACACTTTACAAATATCCACCATCAGATGCAGAGATCGCCATCATCTATGAGAAAACGTCCTTGGTCTTATGGTGGTAGTACAAAACTAAACTCTGAATCCAATGCTTTATGGCAGCATAAAACCATACAACGAATTCAATCCCGTGATCCACGCTTTGTGGAAGTATATAAATAAACTACTACACCCGGATTAAAGCCATGGAAGTATACAGAATATAAAATAGATATAACTCACAACTCGGCTGCTTCCTTTCTCTGGAGTCGCCTCACACCAATTCTAGGTAGGTCGGCCCCCCCCTCAATGATGATTTTTTTCTTCCTTATGAAGGACTGGGCCTTTTGTTCACCACATTGACAAGTGGCGAATTTACAATTGGTGATGATACAAGTGGTAGCGACGGTTTTCTCAAGGGGAGAAACTCCCTAACTTTTCTCAAGGCTTGATCCGCTCTATTAGATATGCAAAATATACATCATTTAACCTTATTTGTATTTTAATAATACATTTAACTTAAGATAAGTTATCTCTTTATGAGTATGCTCCCTTTAACCTTATTTATAATTGAATAAAGTGCTTATCATAGGATAGGTTACATTTATACGAGTATGGCCATTTTAACCCTTTGTTTTATGTTTTAGGAATGTATTATAAGAATATTTCCTTCTTTGTATATGACGTTAATACCTAATGGATTTTCCACCGTATCCTATTTCCCACAATATAAATAATCTTCATATTATGATTATACATTTCCCTTTTAAGAGGTAATTTTCCTTTCGGTCTCAAAGTACCATTTAAGGCAGCTTTTAGCTTCCTTCTTGTTGCTACCATCATTGTTGAAGCTAGGATGTGATAAAATGGTCTTTTAGTCTAACTTAAATCTCCATAATAAGCTAATATTTTCATAGCTTACGGAGTTATCGTGCTCTCTAGCACTCTCTTCTCGAATAGGATTATTACTTAAGGTATTTAAGATAATTATTTGAAAATCGTCCGTACCAGAAGTGTCAAGCATAGATCGTAAGTGCCATCTATTCGTTTTGTAATGAAAGGCTAATGTCGAAATGTTCTTAATGATCATTTAGTATATAAGTATTAATATTTGATTAGGACCATCCTTAGTTTTCTTAGGATGTCACCTAACCATGGGGGCTTCACTCAATAAACCGATATCATAGCATGTTCGTTTGTGGCATATGAAACAATACCCCTAATTTCACTAAATATTGGAAAATACCTTCCAAAATCATTTTTTTTAACCCCCTCCCAATATGCCTTCCCAATTTTAAAAAACCCCTATTTTCACTAGATATTGGATGTATCAATTTCTTCATTAACAATTTTCATACCACTTTATATTTCTACCTAGTATATTGATATGATACCACTCTTATCACCCCACATGCATTCTACAATGCACCTTGCTTCTTTTGATGTATATTGTGGATGCACATTACTTCACGCACAATGAAATTACTCAACCACATATCATTATGATTTGCAACATCTAATCGTCTAATGAAGAGATAGGAGATCACTCTTGTATGTCACTGGAGCCAATGCACATAGTACAACATTTAAATTGAATGTTGCAGTTCCCCAATCGGTGGCTAAGCCTAATGTGGGCTAGGTATCCAAGCCCCCAGGGCCTACAACAAGCTCTAAGAGGCTAACTAAACCTCCCAAGGCCTGTAATAGGCATGAGTGGTTGGGTATTCAAGCCCGCGAGGCCTATCGAGGGCCTATAACAGGCCCTGGAGGCTTAGAGCCTCCCAAGGCTATTGGTAACAACTGGATGAGTGTTATGGGTAACAATTCGTTGTCAATGACCACTATCTCTCGACTATGATCGACTGGAAATCCACTTCACCACGAAACCCATGGCCTCAAGCATGCCTCAAGACGCAATTTCCCTGCATACTTGTAAACCCGAGCCTTGCCTCAACCCGATTTCTCATCCGGCCATGATCCTGCCATATCCATTTGGCGGATATTTTTCAGATTGCCCATGTAAAACAGACCCCAAAGTATTTGTGTATTATTACATTAAATAAAAAAACCCTTTTCCCCTTAATATATAAGCAATATAATTTCTAGGTTTTCATGAATATTTAATATCGCAATATGAATGAACGTAATATTATATTGCCTTCTAGTGAAGCCCCCGTGCACCTAACATTCTTTAGGACATTAAATTATACCTTTATATATATATATAATTTATATATGTTTCTCTCATTTCCTAAAAGCATATATAACTCCATATAGCATCCTACGAGTGATGCTAAGTAATAACTTCAAACCTAATCTACAGGTAATACTTAGAGCTTTATTTAGCCATAACTATCTTCACACTCTTAGATAAGCCCTATGACTTACAATAGAAGGTTGCGATGAGTAATGACTCTCCTTAATTTATGATGATGATACTTATAGCTTCTATGGTCAACTCGTAAATTAGTTTACTCTTTCTTCAAGTGTCTTTGGCACTAAGCTGATAACAACTATCTATCACCAGATCATGATGGTTACCATACCTATCACTTCTCCTTCCTAGTGGATTTCGTCGCCCGTTGTTAAGTTGCATCACCACTTTAGTCCCATAGATTTACAATAACATTTAAAACTTAGAAAAATATCAAAATGATACTTTCAAGGTCCATTGGTGGGGCCTTGGCCTTGAGATCCTCACCAAGGCCTCATACATAGTTTACAATACCCATTTATAAATATGATAGGGGTAGAGAGGGGAATATTACATGTAACCTGCGCTCTGACATGTTTTCCTTGGTCTTAGGAGGATGTGATGTGGTTTTCGGCACTCAATGGTTATACACAATTGTCCCCATCTTATGGGATTTTGCTGAACTTTGGATGCAGTTTTCAATCAATGGGAAAAAACACACATTGACGGCCTTCCAAACAGGGTCTCTTTGCTTCATCAGTTCACATCGCATGGAAAAGATCCTTAAGAAGACTTCACATGGTGTCATCGCTTAGCTCTATTCCATTCAGATGCACCCATCAATGGTCTCTACTACTCCTTTGGATTTACAACAAATTTTGGATGGATATGTAAGTGTGTTTGATAACCCAGTGGCATTGCCACCTTCAAGATCCCTTTCCGGTAATAATTTAGCTGACTCTCCATATGAGAAGGAAATGATGGATATTTTGCATGCAGTACAAAAGTGGAGACTGTTATAGCTTGAAATGACACCTCTCTGTCTGTGACGACCCTTGCTTCCCTTTGTCGCAGGACGACACTTCTTGAGATCAAGTTCAGTCACACAACAGGACACCTGTGGATGGAGGAGTCATTTGGGACACTAAAAATGGTTAAAATTACCTCATTCTTGACCCATTTGATGATTACAACCCTTGGGAACATTTTTCCAAACCAAACCATCTCCTGAAAATAAGCAAAAAAGCTTGTTTTTAGCCATTTTTCACATGAGCGCTACTCTACCTTAACAAACTAGCGCCTGTACCCTACTCCAGTGTACAATAGTAGCGCTCAACCCCTCATGGGTGCTACTCCTCTTCAATAGAGTAGCGTACAACATTTAAAAAGTGATGAGCGCTAGTTGTAAAACACTATAGTAGCGCCCTGGGCGCTACTCCACTATGAAATAGTAGCGTCCATTCCTGTACAAGTCAAAATCTCAAAATTTTGGGAAGTTAAGTTGGTTGGGGAACCTCCTAGTCAGTTATAACATCTCTTCCTATCCTTCACTGACTATATAAGGATGGTAGAAGGGCCATGTGAGGGGACCAAGTCTACAACATTGTTATGCTGGAGGAATGGCGACCCTCATACCCCTCTCTTGTGCTTAGTTTCTGATATACCCTAGCACTGTTGGTTAGAGGTTGGGAACCTTGGAGAACGGAAGCAGGAGACCTTGAATCTAGGTTTTGTGAAGTGCCAAGCTTGAAGGAAGGTATAACTTTATGTACTTGCTTTCATTCATTAATAAAGATAAGACGTTCTTCTCTTTCCAAATATGACCTAGTTATGTGTGTCTTAGATTTGATTACAGTTTGTTTATAATCAGATGTCTTCTTCTATTATGAATATCAGTCTTATGTATGTAGTCAAATGTATTTGAGAAAGGTATCAAGTTGTTTTGCAGGTCTGGGCATTGCGACACTTGATAAGCATTGAAGAGAGAGGGAGGCAAAGCTAGGATCAACATTCTGAATAAGGTGCATACATCTCTAAACCCTAATCTCTTCATTTATTTTTTGTACTTGCATAATGCTTGTAAGTCTATATTTATCACCGTAAGTTGGTAGTTTCTCCCCTGAACTATAGGTGCATTTTCCTCACAAGAGAATGGCGACTCCGCTGGGGAAAGCCTAACTGCTTCGAGGTATCCAAGGTCATTTCTTTAGTTTTGTTTGATGGTATTTGTTCATTTTCTTGATTAGAATTAGTTACTAGGCTCTGTTTGACCCTCCTTGGCTCTTACAGACCCTTCCCAACCCTTGCAAACCCTTGTGGACCCAATTGGGGGGTTTTAACCCCATTTTTTTCAACTTTTCCCACCTGTACACTACTGTTGTGAAGCACAGTAGAGCCCATATGTTACTTTTCTTCTGCACAGTGGTGCCCAACCTGCTATGGGCGCTTGTATGCCTCATACACAGTAGCACCCACAATCTGGGTTTGATATTTTTGAGTTTTTGGGTTGTGGACCCAAATCTGGGGGTTGTGGCTGCATTTTTTGGGGTCCCCGATGACCTTAGGTCTGAGTTAAGCCACTGTAAGTGGTCTCCCATCCTTCTACTGATCCTACATTCATGATTTGAACATCTTTTGATGAATTTGGGCTTGTTTGGAAAGTTTTGGGGCTTGTTGACCCAAGTTGGGGGGTAGTGGACCCGTTTGGTGTTTCGTACTCTAATTTGAGTCTAACTGAACCTGCTTGCCCCATTTCCACTGGATTTGAAACCTTTTGAGTCTTCTTGACCCTGTTTGTATCTATTTGAATGAAATTTCTCTTTTAGATTGGTTTTTTATCCTCCCTTGTGCTTTTAAGTTTTCTTTTGTAGTGAAAGTTGTTTTCTTTTGTAGTGAAAGCTCAAGTGTTTTGGCTATTGTTCAAGGCCTTGTTTGCATTGTTTATGTGTAGACCTGACTTTACCAAACCATACTTCTTCGTAGGTCATTTGCTTCGTTTGGGTCTAAAAGTAATTTTTTTACTCTTTTCCCAATGTTTGGCATGCTTACATCAATAAGAATTTGAAAGTCATATTTGGTAGCTTTTACTATTTCAATAAAGAAAACCTAAAAGTTTATTTGCTTTCCTTTGATAGTAGGTTAGTTTCAATTTTGTTTCTTACCTTTGATTAGCATAAAGAATTTTGATTTATTTTCTGAATAGAGTACCTTGCAAGTGGCTTAAAAGGTTTTAGAGTGCTTTGCATCAAAAAGATCAAGTTTTCTTTTACATACCTATTTGTTTGAGTAGCTGCATTCTTAGGTTTGAGTTTAATTTTATACATTTAGACTTTATTTTTACTTTTTTGCATTCAAAAGATTAAAAATTGCATTTGCATATGCATTCTAGATCACAATTTTAAGACTTGCATTGAAAAGAAAAGATTTGTTTGGTGGTAAATATTTCATTTTCAGTACTCTATCTCTATTATAACCACTCTCACACACCCACTACCTTTTTGAGTAAGCAAGTAACCTTTAAAATGAACTCTAATAAAATGTACTAGTAACATTTTCTTTTCTAGGTTACACTACACCAACTAGTCTTGGTAAGGATCTTGGGTTTAAAACACCTTAAACCACCCAAGATCACACATTACGCAAAAATCATAGTTTGACTATCGCGGGTAAACCCACTTGATTCAAAACTTGCCTAGGATCTATGCAGTAGGTCTTGTGAGATCAGATTGTTGGGAATACACCTCCTACTTTCTGTTTTGAGCATATAGTAGGATTGGATCGCGTTAGGGGACTCATTTGAGTTTCGGGCTTAGTTATCCTGCCCATGCCTTCTGATTCGACCAGAGACTATTCCCCCAGGAGTTTTCGGTGTGGTGGTATCCTTAGTATCTGACCATAGGTTCATAAACAGGTGACATCGGAGGGTATATCTGCTGTGCCTAGGATAGACGTGGGAGGAAATCCCTTCCAGGTCTTTGGGAGGGCGGTTGGGTGATTCCAGCGCTTGCACCCTTAGTCATTGTATTGTGGACCGCAGGTAACTATTCTTCATCCTTGATTGATCTATTTTGGACACTCATCATCCCAGACTCTTCTACGGAAGGCATCTATTTTCCTGGTTTGATTTACCTAGGACCGTTTTTAGTGGTGTGCTCTTTGTGCTACTTGTCTTAGTTTTCCTTAGAGAACTTCTTGTTCATTTGAGCAAGAAACTATGTCTAGCATTCCGGAAAGTGCCAATCAAGGTACCCCTGTTCCGGGGGATCCTTGTGTTGTTCCATTCATTGGAAACATTGGTACTCCCTTAATGGCTACTCTGAATCTTCCTAGATTCACTATTGGGTTGTCGGTTTGGTTGTTTTCCACTCCGAATGCCTTGCATTCTCCTGATGCTTCTTTTGTGAGCACCTCAAATCAAGAGCATCAAAACCTTGTACCTTCCTTGCCAGTAACATCTTCTCCTCCTCCTTCTATCTCATGTGGTGAAAGTAGCAATACTAGTAACCAATAGTCTAAAAGGAATAGATGAGGGAAGAATAGGAAGAAGATGCCAAAACAAGGGGGCAGCAATCCAGCCTCTGTAAGTCATGCTGGGGGAAAGCACCCTGCTTCTGCAAATCATGCAGGAGGCACCTACCCAGCCTCTGGAGGTCATGCTGGGAGAAAAATTTTAGTCACTGAAAATCATACTGAAATTTTGTCTTCAACCACTGTCAGTCATGATGAGGACATGCCATTGATCACTGCTAGTCATATTAATGACAAGTCACCAGTTCCTGTGAGTCATACTGGAGACACCATATCAACCATTGCAAGTCATAATGAGGGAGTTGACATTGTCAACAAACCAAGCAAACAGAAGCTTAAGTTCCCTTGTAAGTTTTGCAAGGGAGACCACCTTACTTACTTGTGCCCTGTACTTCCAGAAGTGCAAAAAGTGTGGTCCTTTGTTCAAAAGTATTTTGCTTCTGAGCAACTATCCACTACAAGTCACGCTAGGGGCAAGCTGTCAGCCAATGCTAGTCATGCTGAGAGTACTGACGTTGTAAAGGTGTCTCGACCTATAGGACGGAAACAAAAGTTCTCTTGTAAACTTTGTAAGGGAGATCACCTTACTCACCGATGCCCTGCCATTCTAGAGGCACGAAGAGTGTGGTCCATGTCTGAAGGAACCTTTGTTCTTGAGTTGTCTATAGATTCCCTGCAGTCAGATCAACCTTTGGTTGATAAAGTGGTTGAACCAATGCAATATTTGGTCGACCCCACTCTTCCTTCGGAGAGTGAAGTGATCGAATCGATGCAATTTTCGACCGATCCCATCAGTCCTTTGGAGATTGATGCACCTACTGCTGAAGTCTTCTGCATTACCAGTTTGGATGTTCCTAAAAAAGGGGGTACTTCATCTGTGCCATGTGAACCCCTACCAAGCCCTAGGATTGTTTCCTTTGATTGGAATAGTCTAATCGAGCCATGTCTTCCTTCTTCGACACCTTTCCAAATAAAGGTTGATATCGAGAACCATACGGTTGATCGATGCATTATAGATGAAGGAGCTTCTGTTAGTATCTTATCCGCTTATGCTTGGAGATATTTGGGTTTCCCTAATGTTATTCCAGCTGTTAATTGGTCGTTGACCTTGGATAGAAGACCTAGTGAACTGATCGGATTCCTCCGTCAGGCACCTGTTACCTTGGGTTGAAAAATAGTCTTAGTTGATTTTATGGTTTTAAAGGACCCTATGGACTTTGATATGATCCTCGGGCATGATTATGTCTATGCTATGCATGCTATGGTGTCTACGCTCTTTCGTGTGATGCATTTCCCTCATGATGAAAGAATCATCACTATCGAGCAGCTTGCATTCGTTAATCCTCTTTATTACCCAACTGTAGACCAGTCTGATCCCTCGTCATTAGGAACCACTATGTCACATGGGACTTATGTGGCATATTGTTCCTTGATTTCAACTGCTACTGAGAAGAAGTCTTTGAGTTCATGCTTACCTTCTCGGGACGTAGTACTGGCTTTTGACCAAGTGACACCTCCATCTGAATGTTTAGATATGTGTTCTATCTGGGATGATATACTTCCTTCCAATGAAGTTTTCCTAGAGTCCATAGTACAGTCTGCCATTCATTTGGATGTTGATCCAGTCGCAATTATTTCCAGCCTCAGTTTGACCTTAAATTCTGATCTTCCTACTATTGAGTCTTTAGACTCTCCTATAGATCCGCAAATCGGTGTTCCTGCTGAGTTTGATTCTGCTTCTAGAATTTTCAACTCCCGTGATGACGAATTTGTTTCAGCAAATTCCGTCATGTCCTTCAACTTTGATCTTCATCCTGAATTTGATCTTATTGATTGTAAGTCCTCGGGCTTGGGTACCATAGAGTCTTCAATTGAAAACTCTGCCTTGTTTATGCCTGCTGTTGATGATAGTGAAGTTGAAATTTTTTCTACCACAATGAGTTGTATCGGGTCTTTCCTTACATATGTTTTAGATATGATCCTAGTACTAATGTTTCTTGGAGACAGGATTCTTAGTTGGATGTATACTTGCTCACTGGTCCTTTTCGACACCTTGTGCGACCATGCCAGGTATATTTGGAACCTTTCATATAGGTTTAGGCTTCCCCGCTATTATATTGCATTTGAACCTGTTGCCATCCAAATTCGCCATAGGGTCGAACCTATTGGATATTGGTGTGTTAGCCATCTCTTTATGCATCGTGCACCAGTCCAACAACAGAGCCTACCTAACATGGGTCACCCTAGTTAGCACCCTTATGCCATTTTGGTGCCCATGTTGAGTTTTTCTCATAGGCTTGGGAGCCTTTTTAGATTTACCATGACTTTGAGAAGAAGCCTCATATCTTTCTTCCTCATATACTTCTGCCCATCCCTGATAAGGATCCCATTTTTGTGTTCAAGTTGCATATGCATCTGTTATGATCCTGCTTCCGCTAATGAGCTTGATGCCGGCTTCCACGGTTTTAGCTTGTTGTATAAGCCTCCATCTTTGATCTCATTTCCGCTAAGCCATGTATCATTTTGCCATCGCAATTTGACACCTCTTACCTAGAGGAGACACACCCTGAGTGTTCTTATCTTGCTCATGTTCCTTGCATTAGGCATAGCTTTGTTCCATGTGCTTGGAGCTATATTTGCATGTCCCTGACACTCATCTCCTCCCATTTCAAGGATTCTTCTACCTTTCCTTCGATCTCGTTAAAAACAGTAAGGAAGCTACGAGCATTCTTCCACTTTTACTTAGAGCTCGTTAAAAACAGTAAGTAGATTTTGAGCATTCTTCTTTTACTTTGAGCTCATTAAAAACAGTAAGTAGGTTATGAGCAGTCTTCCACCTTTCCTTCAAGCTCGTTAAAAATAGTAAGGAGGCTGAGCATTCTTCCACTTTTACTTCGAGCTTGTTAGAAACAGTAAGTAGATTTCGAGCATTCTTCCACCTTCACTTTGAGCTCGTTAAAAATAGTAAGTAGGCTATGAGCAATTCTTTCATCTCCACTTCGAGCTCGTTAAAAACAGTAAGGAAGTTATGAGCATTTTTCTGTATCTCCTTTGAGCTCGTTAAAAACAGTAAGGAGGTCATGAGTTTACTTTTTCGGACTCGTTAAACCTTTACGGAAAAGATCCCTATGGAGTTCTTTTAAGCCCTTTTCAAACTCCTTAAATAGGAAAAGTTTGCTAAGCATAGTTGTCTTTTCGGGCTCGTTAAAATAACTGAACCGACATCCACTTAGGTATAGAATTACCCATTTTCTGAGCCTTGGTGGATAATTTACGGAAAATGTATACTCTAGGTATACTTTAGTATGCGCTAGAAGAGTTCTTATTCCATTATTTTACACTTTTTCGGGGAAGGAGACTAATTTTATGAAAAAGGACCTTTGTAGTCGTCTTTGGGGTTTTCAGACTCTCGAAATGTGAAAACACCGAGCGAGCATTCACATACTCGGGCCCTATGTAAAATCCACTAGATGGTGTATAGAGGACTGTCTAAGTTTTTCAACTCTATAAACAAGAAAACACCACCGAGCACATACAAATCTGGTCTCGATATAAAATCCACGCATAGGTGTATAGAGGACTATTTAAGTTTTTCAACTCTATAAGCAAGAAAACACCACTGAGCATAGACCAATCCGAGCTCGATAAAAAATCCACGGATAGGTGTATGGCGTTTTCTTCTAGGTTTCTCAAACTCCTTAAATATGAAAATACCGTCGAGCATGCTTTAGTTCTTTGTCAAGCTCGTTAAAAAATGAAAAAGGAAAGGGAAGGGAAGAATGTTAAAATATCTTTCAATATGATGGCAGCAAGTCAACTACCTCCTTGAACAAATCACCTGTTTTGAGTTTATCAAACAAGTTGGGTTCTAGTGTTAGCCTTAGGATAAACCTGATCTCAAAGTTCTTACTCCTCCATTTGGTTAGTCTTCCAATCATATGGAGAATCTGTTAATGTCTCCTACATTGCAGATATGCATCGTGGTCTCTTGTGTTAAAAGCTGCCTAAGTCACTCTTGTGTTGTGCTCACTGTTCAAGGATATAACCTATGTTGGCCATTCTACAGTTGCCTTGACTTCATGTGTCGGCCATTTCTTGGTGTCAGTATGTTTCATCATGTGTTTAGTCCTACACCAAATCATCTCATACCTTTTGATGTGTCCCTCGTGTTGGATGATGGAGGATGCATTAAGGCCTCCCTTCCAACTGACTTCTTCTCATCAACTTCAACTCATTGTTCTCTGGGAATGAAGTTTAGAGTTTCGGTTAGTACCTTGGGGATTACAGTCATTAGTGGTAGTTTCCCTTGTTATTGGATAGATGGGAATACATCAATGTCTCCTATCCGATGGATTCTTCAAGTGTTTGATAGAAAGACCATCTATTCACACTTGCTTGAATGTACTAGGTACCTTGGGTTCCATTTTCATTATTGGTGGACATCCTCGCATTTGTTAACGCTATACATCAACGACCGGTAATCAAACGATACCTCCCATGTTTGACATCAACTCATTTATTCGCATGGATAGGTTTGTACCTTGGGTTGTTTTTGGATGAAGACCTTGAGATCCTCAATAATATCACCTCATTTATGTTATCACCCAAGTTACACAAGACTGAGCCACATTTTTTTGGGCTCTTGATGAGACATAGATCACGCTTGTTCTCTATGGCTATGTTCTCCAGTTTTGACATAGATCCACCTTGTATTTATGTGGCTATGTTTACACTTATGTTCCTCATGGATCCAGGCTTGTATTTTAGTGGCCGTGATATATTCATCAGTATTTGGATCATTATTGTATCCTCTTGGAGGTCATGTTCCACAATTTGAACATGGACAGTTACCACAAGGATAAGTTTGTCTGACATTGCCTTTGCTTTTAGGTACTTCATTTGAGCCTATGATTCTTGGTTTCTCCATTCCTCCATGTTTCAACTCTTTGTTATTTATAATGTATTTCGTCCATCATTTCCTGCACTCCGTCTGACCTCATACATTAGGGGGCATCTTTTATAGCTTGAAATGACACCTCTCCATCTGTGACGACACTTGCTTCCCTTGGTCGCATGACGACACTTCTTGAGATCAAGTTCAGTCACACAACAGGACACTTGTGGATGGAGGAGTCATTTGAGACACTAAAAATGGTTGAAATTACCTCATTCTTGACCCATTTGATGATTACAACCCTTGGGAACATTTTTCCAGACCAAACCATCTCCTGAAAATGAGCAGAAAAGCCTGTTTTTGGCCATTTTTCACATGAACGCTACTCTACCTTAACAAACTAGTGCCTGTACCCTACTCCAGTGTAGAATACTAGCACTCAACCCCTCATGGGCGCTACTCCTCTTCAATAGAGTAGCGTACAACATTTAAAAAGTGATGAGCGCTAATTGTAAAACACTATAGTAGCGCCCTGGGTGCTACTCCACTATGAAATAGTAGCGTACATTCCTGTATAAGTCAAAATATTGAAACTTTGGGAAGTTAAGTTGGTTGGGGAACCTCCTACTCGGTTATAACTTCTTTTCCTATCCTTCACTGACTATATAAGGATGGTAGAAGGGCCATGTGAGGGGACCAAGTCTACAACATTGTTATGCTAGAGGAATGGAGACCCTCATCACCCTCTCTGGTGCTTAGTTTCTGATAAACCCTAGCACTGCTGGTTAGAGGTTGGGAACCTTGGAGAATGGAAGTAGGAGACCTTGAATCTAGGTTTCGTGAAGTGCCAAGCTTGAAGGAAGGTATAACTTTATGTACTTGCTTTCATTCATTAATAAAGATTAGACGTTCTTCTCTTTCCAAATATGACCTAGTTATGTGTGTCTCAGATTTGATTACAGTTTGTTTATAATCTGATGTCTTCTTCTATTATGAATATCAGTCTTATGTATGTAGTCAAATGTATTTGAGAAAGGTATCAAGTTGTTTTGTAGGTCTGGGAATTGCGACACTGGATAAGCATTGAAGAGCGAGGGAGGCAAAGCTAGGATCAACGTTCTGAATAAGGTGCATACATCTCTAAACCCTAATCTCTTCATTTATTTGTTGTACTTGTAGAATGCTTGTAAGTCTATCTTTATCACCGTAAGTTGGTAGTTTCTCCCCTGAACTATAGGTGCATTTTCCTCACAACATAGACCATACCTATTAGGGAATTATTTCTGCATCAAGACTGATCACCAAAGTCTGAAATATTTCTTAGAACAATGGGTCTCCTCCCCAGCACAACAAAAATGGGTTAGCAAACTCATGGGTTATTCTGATGGGATCACTTACAAGAAGGGTAAGGACAATATCATGGCGGATGATCTTTCTCGCACATTTGATGACCAAGTTTCTCTTTAATCTATTTCTATGCCTATTCCAACTTGGTTGCAATCTGTTCAACAAGGCTATGCCAAGGACTCCTCATTATCTCAAATCATTCAATGCCTGGCCAACAACCCTTCTACTATATGACATTACTCTTGGTAGTGTACTTCCTTGAGATACAAGGGTCATCCGGTCCTTCCCCAGAGCATAGATATTCAACGGGATGTCGTCTATGAACTCCATGCTTGTCCATCTGCAGGGCACTCTGGGTTCCTTAAAATGTATGAGCAGGCACGGCATAACTTCTTTTGGCATGGAATGAAGAGGACAATTCAAAAAATGGTGGTTGAATGTGATACTTTCCACCTCAGCAAGGGTGAAATGACACTCGTTTCGAGATTGCTCGAACCCTTTCCCATCCCTACATGGATTTGGACAGATATTTCTATGGATTTCATTGAAGGGCTCCCTAAATATGGTGCAAAGACAGTGATTTTGGTTGTGGTTGATTGCCTCTACAAATATAGTTAATATTGTGCCCTCAGCCATCCCTATGCAACCTCCTTAGCTGCACAAATTTTCCTTCCCTAAACCTTCCATCTTCATGAAATCCCTTCTTCCATTGTCTTAGATCGCGATGCAACTTTCACCAGTCATTTTGGGCATAACTATTTTGCTACACTGGCACCAAACTGAAGATGAGTTTAGGATCTCACCAACAAACAGATGGTCCAACGGAAATTACCAATAAATGTTTGGAAACTTATCTTCATTGCTTCACCTATGAACAATATCCTCAGTGGGAGAAGTGGCCCCCTCTCACTGAATGGTGCTACAACATTGCATCTAAAATGTTTCCATATGAAGCAATATATGGTCAGGCATCGCCAGTTCTTCTTCCATACATCATGGGAAGTTCACCAATTCAGGAAATTGACACAGTTCTTCAACCACAATCAGATTCTTATCTTTTTGCAGGACAATCTTCAGATGGAAAGAATTTGAATGAAACAACAATCCAATCAACACCATACTAAGCGGACTTTTGAAGCAGGTGATATGGTTTTTCTTCATCTACAACATTCCAAGCAATCCTCCCTAAAAATCAAAGGGCATCATAAGATCGCTCCAAAATTCTATGGGCCCTATAAGGTTCTTCATAATATTGGGTCCATTGCTTATAACATGGAACTTCCTCCTTCCCGCATTCATCCAGTATTTCATGTCTCTTGTCTAATGAAAGTTCTTAGCACCAACATCAAAGTACAAACTACTTTCCAAGAATTAGATAATGAATGATCCATCCTTTTGGAGCCGTACGACATCCTCAATAGGTGCACTCATCAGCTTCGCTCTTGATCTATCATAGAGGTATTAATTCAGTGGCATTGAATGCAACCAGAGGATTCTACATGGGAACCACTCCTTCATTATCAACATAAATTTCCAGATCTAAAGCTTTAAGGACAAATCTTTTTCTAAGGGGAGGGAATGTTAGGAACTCGTGTCAACCCTTCTCTTTACTTTGTTAGTATATTGTTGTTGGACTCATATGCTTTATAAGTCGTCCTGCAGTATTATATGTTCCATGGTATTGATCCGTAGTTTGTATTAGCCCATAGTATTGGACGCATATGCTTTGTAAGTCGCCCCGTACTATTATATGATCCATGGTATTGATCCATAGTATTGGCGAATAGAATTAGTATATAAGTACGTGTTGAGGCCAATGAAGGAATCCATAATTTATTTGTATTGATCTTTCTCAAAAGAGGTTTCCCCCTCGAAGTGGCCCATGATCAATAAATATATTCTGTGTTCTATTATTTCTGATATATTGTGCATTTTCATTAAATAATTGTTGGAGATTCCTCACATGGAGATCCTCTCCTAACATGTGTTGTTGGATTTCCTTTATGAAGGTAGGTGGTGAATTAAGGCATCATGGGATAATGGGTGAGTGGGTGGTCCTCTCATGTGGTAAGTGTATGAGCATGATGCAAGACTTAGTTGTGAATATGGATGATGGTACAAGAAGCTGGTGGGTGCTAAAGGAGGCCATTATTGAAACTGGAGCAATGTGATATGGTTTGTTTTGTCTGTGGGAGAATGTCTTGTCTTCCTTTATGGGAGTTTCCCTTTCCAGATTCTATGTATCTTCCAACCCTTTTACTTTGATTTTAAATGATGTGGGGAATTATGGATTGGTATGGTGAAAGGTAGTGTTGTTATTCTTTGTCGTTCCTTTGGCGATCTTCATGAGGTTTGAGTGATTGTAGACAATAAGATGGATCCCATGGGGGTGTCAGTGGGGTCTTGAGGCAAGCAACAAATGTAGAGTGAGGAGGTAGCAGATGGCAGCTACTTAGGATTCTTGTTTGTATCGTTCATCCATCCCTCCTTCAATCAAGGTGGCCCTTGATAAAATGGAGCAAGGCATCTTTTGTGAGATGGTGGAAAATGCTTAGTATCTGGAGTTCGTTGTGCTAGAATAGTGGATTCAAGATCCTGGATCCTCGAGGGAATGGTAGGGGTTATATGAGGATATCATCACACTCTATATAGTTATTAAAGGATTCCTTGGATGTGTCCATCTAGAGCGGTAGGAAAAGTAGAGTGATGGTGATATCCTGGTGGCATTTAGAAGGAGTTATATGTAGACACTAGGCTCTTGCATATGATTATTGATGATGTGGGAAAATAATTGGGTATACATTTTCTCTCACAAATGGGGGTATTTTATCGTATTAAGGATGACATGTCGGCGAGGAGAATAAATCAGTCCGAGGACCCGGGTCGTGGGTGGAAGGATCCTCCTTATGCAAATGATAAGGTTTCTTGATTATCTTTCTTTAGGCTCCTGAACTGGATGGTTCTAAGTTCTATTTTTTGAATTTTGTTATCAGTTATGGTTGTGTAGTTTGTCTTAGCATCAGGATGTTATTTGGATTTAGATGAATTTCAAATCCATAGGATGTAGATTGTGTGTCTTTCTAGAATCTATGCTTTTTTATGGTATTGGTTAATGGTGAACATCTTATGGAATGTTAGTTGTTTTTTCTCCTTCGGGAGAGGATCCCTGGGGGTTTATGTCATTTTAAAAGAAAATATTGGTTAGTAGATGGTCCAGACAAATAGGAAGGATAATTTGACTTAATTTTGTTTTGTTTTCTATATAATTAGTTAATATCAAATATCTTACTTAAAGAAAAACATAAAAGTACATATGAGTATAAAAATCTATGTGAAATATATATTCAATATTTTACCTTATTTTATATTTTATCTCAATAAAGCAATGATGACATTGATAATTGTTATATATTTTTAAAATTAAATTCACTCTCTTCTAAATATAGTTGACTTAATATGTTCTTAGAAACAGTGATTAATGTTATTCATGTTAAATTTTCAGAATTTAGTTCAATCTGATCTAGGATTTTAACTGAGAGAACAACATGTACAGCAAATCTACAGCATATCAATGATGGACACAATAATGCAAGCACACAAGAGACATAGAGTTTACTTGGGGAAAACCATAAAGGTGAAAAACCCCAATAACATCCTCAAAGATAGATAGAGCAATGATACAACCAGAATACAAGAGATAGTCTTCTCCTAGTAGCAGAGCCTCCTCCTCCACAAGTGCACCACTCTCCTAAGTCTGAGTGAGAGAATAGAATGTGTAAAATGAGAGAGACACACTCTCTATTTATACACTAACTTGACTTGACCTTTACTCAACTAGGTTGGCCTCAACTTAACCACTTAACATAATGCTGACTAGACCGACCCCCACTAGGGTGGTCTAATAACCCTTTGACCCACATGACTTATACAGGGCCGACCCCCATAAGGTGGTCTAATAACCCATCAAGTATAAGTTACGACACTTACAATATAAATGATGACATTTCTGTATAGAGGAATAATACAATCTCTATAGGAATACAATATAAATATATGTGAAATACATTCCAAAGTTACATATACATCAACACTCCCTCTTAACTAGGAAGGTATTTCTCGACACAGGTCTTCTAGCACAAGTCTTCTTCTCTGGATCATCATCATTGGATAATCATCATCGATTCATCATCATCGTCACTACTGCTGCTATCTCAATCAATCTTTGAATCTACTCGCCATAGGAAGTTCTACAGAGCCAGTCCTTTTTCATATTGGATGTAAGCCCACCACCTGCAAGTCTTCATCATCACTGGCCATACTGTGGAATCCTCAGGACTTATTACGTGCGTCACAAAACCTTGAAATAGCATCCTAGGCTGTTACACGCACACGGATCTACCTATAGGATCTCCCAGGGCCATATTATATGTGACCTCACTAGAAAACCTCGCAAGAGCATCCCAGGCTGTTACGAGCACACAACTCTACCTATAGGATGTCCCAGGGATAGATTATATGTGGTCATGGCAAAACCTCACAAGAGCATCCCAGGACTTATTACGGGCACACAGCCCAACCTATCAGATCTCCCAGGGACATATTATATGCCATAGGACAAAACCTCGAAAGAGCATCTGCCAGATATCCCAGGGCCAGATTATATGCCATAGGAAAAAACTCGAAAGACTATCTACAGATCTCCCAGGGCCAAATTATATGTCCTCCCAGAGCAAAACATCAAAAGAGCATTTTCCAGATATCCCAGGGCCAAATTATATGCCATTGGCAAAACCTTGAAAGACTATCTGCAAATCTCCCAGGGCCAAATTATATGCTCATCTGCACAACCTGATCCACAACCATAGAGTATCAACCTGATACTCACCATACATCATCCTGATGTATACATGATCATCCTGATCATCATCACTGCAACATCCTGCTGCAAGTCATCTGGAGCAACATCCTGAAGCTCGTCATCCACGATCATCCTGATCATATCATGCATCTACTTGATGCATACCAAGTATCTACCTAATACATATCGTCATACATGATCCACCTGATCATACATGATACATATCAACATACATGATCTACCTGATCATACAATGTATCCACCTGATACATATATAGATACATGATCGACCTGATCATATATGATACATATCAACATACATGATCTACCTGATCATACAATGTATCCACCTGATACATATACAGATACATGGTCCAAGCATCCAACATGATGCATGCATACATATACATATAAATGATCCAACTGATCATATCCAGCATCATCCTGATGCATATATAGAGCAATAACTGGAGCATCATCCTGATGCTCATCATCCAGTGCTTACATCCAAAGCCATGTGAAGGCTCCTCCTTCCAACATGCTTGGAATGGCCTCTGCAAATGTTTCCATCACTTCTTCCTCGAAGTGTCATCAATCTGAAGAACACCAAGCCTCTCTTTGAAGTACTCGAACTTCACTCTGGCTAGTGGTTTCGTCAGCACATCTGCAATCTGCTCGTCTGTTGTAATGTACAGGAGCTTCACAGCTCCTCTCTGCACCGTATCCCTGATATAGTGATATTTGATCTCTATGTGTTTCGACCTGTCATGAAACACTGGGTTCTCGAACAGCTTCACACAACTCTGGTTATCACAAAAGATACCAGTAGCATCCAAT
Source organism: Larix kaempferi (assembly GCA_027924585.1). Lineage (NCBI taxonomy): Eukaryota > Viridiplantae > Streptophyta > Pinopsida > Pinales > Pinaceae > Larix > Larix kaempferi. The sequence continues at coordinate 4,219,850 of BSBM01000547.1, forward strand.
GGGAGATCAAATAACTCAGACAGTAGCTTCCGTAGCCATACTACCTCACAACTAGCTGAACAGGCTGCAACATACTCTGCCTCAGCTGTATTCAGTGCTATGCAGGACTGCTTCCTACTAAACCAAGAGATCACACCTGATCCCATACTGAAGTAGCATCCAGATGTGCTCTTCCTATCTAGAGCACTGCCATCCCAATCTGAAACAACATAACCCTTCAGGTTGAACTTTTGATTTGCTTCATACTTGAGCCCATAATCCACTGTACCCTTCAGGTACCTCACAACATGCTTTACAACAACCAGGTGAACACTCCTCGGATCCATCAAGAACGGGCTCAATGTGTTCACCACAAAGAAAAAATCTAGTCTCGTGTTCGTCAGGTACATCAAGGACCCAATCATCTAACGATACATAGAGACATCAACCGACTCAGATGAAGCATCACAAAGAAGCTTCAGATTTGATGCCATAGTTGTGGCCATGGCCTTGCAATCCATCATCCCGAACCTCTTCAGGATCTCTACTGCATACTTCCCTTGTCCAAGGAAGATTCCATCTACACTCTGCCACACCTCCATGCCAAAAACAAATAGTGCATCATCCCCAAGTTCTTCATCTCGAACTTGGCAGCAAGCTTCCGCTGCGTGTCGGCAATCAATCTATCTTCACCTATAACAAACAGGTTATCCACATACAAAAGTAAAGGTTGGAATCCGCTTTACTCTTCGTAAACCCAAACTGGATAGAAAGTTGTCTATCCTACCAAGTTCTGCACACATATATGACTACACCATTCAAGAAGGCTGTCTTGAAATCCATCTGGTGTATCTTCTATTTCATCACTTTTATATTTCTCTATACTGCCATTTGCAGCATGCTTGATCTGATAGTTCCATTTGGAAGTCACAACAAACTTCCCTTCAGCTATTGGGATCGCATCCCAAACATCATTCTTCATGATCGACGAATAATGGCATTCTTCCCGTATCCTGGGAACTTCAATATCTTCAATAGATAATTTTGTTGCTTGAACAAATGTTGTAGTCCTTTTGTAGGTGAAGGTATACGGTCTTTTCTACAAAACAAGTTAAATTGCATGATTAGAAACATCTCATAATTTTAAGACAAATTCTTACACATAAAGAAATATGTCATACAGGTCATGCAATTATCTTATCCAATGCTTCAATACAACATTTATCCATGTTCCACAACTTTCTAGATGCCTTCCAGTCTCTACCAAAACATTGTTAAGAGTTTGCACTACTCCCAACATGTCAACAAAGAGGTTTCATTCTAGATAAGTAGCACTGGAATGTTGTACAGTGCCATAGGCCACTTACCCATCACATGCATATTAGTAGTATAATGTTCATTAATGCAATCATTCTAATATGCACAATACATATCCTAAGTCTAGGAACATGAGCATATACATCATTGAACAATTTTATTTAAACAAACAAATATGCAAGAAATGATAATTAAAAATACTTATCTTTGTTTGGTTGCTGGGTGGACTCCCTCTGAGTCATTTCTTCCTTGCAGGAGCTGTTGAAGTAGCTTCTTCTACACATTTCTGTTGTGGAATGTAGAAACATGGTCAACTCCCTCTGAATATCTGCATCCTTGTAGAAACTACTGAAGTGTGCTCCTTTGCTTTCTTGCAGGAACAACTGGAGTGTGCTCCCTCTTGATCTTTGCTTCCTGGATTACCTATCCTTGAACTTACATCCATCCTTAATAACTATGCATACTTATTAGTATCATCATTGTTTTATCCTTGAGGTCTCATACATAATCACACATTTATTAGTATAATCTTAATACTATCAAAACACAATAATCTTAAACATGTATAGTCATGATCATTCACAGATAATAAACATTAGTATTCAAGGTTTCAGGGAAGTCTTCTTTTACTCATGCATATTGTTATTTGATCATTGGACTCTTCTGATTAGTTAAATCATCAATGCATAAACCCGTGATTACTCAAACCTATACCTTCATGATTCTTCTGGTTAGTCATATAATCAATTATGGTAAGAAACATAATATGCATATAGCCATGACTATTCAAACCTATGACTTCATGAATAATCATTATCAACAACACAACAGTATAAGATCCTAACACAAGGTAGGATTCTAGCTTGATATAGGAAAAGCATACCTGGATTAGCATGCTAGCTAGTTATGTATAACATACCCACATAATGTCTTATGGTTCTCTTCAGTGACTTGTGCTAGTAACCTGCATGTCTCATAGGTTAACCATTGTAGGACCAAGTTATACATACCTCGAAAGTAGATCCTCTATGTGATGCATGACAATGGATGAATCTTTGTCTTCATGTCATCATGATCATATGTTCTTGAAGTAGAACATGATTTGTGTTTCTTGGTGTACCTTTTATGTTAGCGAACAACATAAACCTCATACAACATCACAATGCATTAGTACATTCATAAGTGTCAAAACCTTAATCAATGAATAAAATTAACCATGATAAAATTAAACAAACATATGATAAAATTAACCATGAAACATACCTGTAAGCCATACCTGTCAAGATTGCTTGTAATCTTCTTATGGAAGGCCTTAGCCTCATCTCCCTCTGAGACAGGAACTTCTTCACTTATGCAGGTGACCAATCCATCTTCTTCTAGGATTAACCCAATCAACTTGGTTTGCAAGAACTGGACCTAGATTTGGATTAGGGTTTGTCAAGGAAACCCCAAAAATTCAAACTTTGAATTTCAAACTTCCGAAAGGATAGTAATATGCTCCTTGACGAGCTGATCATGTTGGTATATTCAGAATTTGAAAACTGCAAAGTTTCACCCCTCGAAATTGCCTTTGAGATTTATGGATTCACTCGGGAGGACCCTGAATTAGGGTTTGAGTTTCTAGGAGCTTCACCCAACCAAAATATTTGATTCAAATCTCTAAGCTTTGATTTTTCTGGGGAGCTTCCAGCCGTGGTCACAGAATTCCAAAATTCCACGTTTTGCAGAAGCCCTAATTTTCCATCTTTCTGGTCGAAGTCTCAAACTGGGGTTTGATCAAGCCCGGCCTTCTGCCCAACCAAAAAATCTGATCTTGGTGTCTAAATTTCGATTTTGATGAGTAGCATCCAGCCGTGGTCTCTGATTAGAGAAATTCCAACTTTCTCCGAAGCCCTAAATTTCGGAAGCCATGAATGAAGGTGCTAAAATATAATTCTATTTTGATAGAAATATGTACCTGATTGTTTCTGGTGTAACTCCAAACTTTTCGATCCACAGGGACTGAAAATTTTTCCTAAGATAGCCTGACATGTTATCTTTCCATCCCGATAGGTCGTACCTCAATTGGATTCTTTGAGAGAGATTTATACCAAGTGTCGCAACGTGACCTGTTTATGGGATAATACACGAGAGCAAACTTGTACGGCATTCGAAGTGTCACTGGTTCAACTTATGCCTCTGAAAATTTTTCTTGATATAGCCCGACCTATTATCTTTCCATCCTGATAGGTTGGACCTCAATTGGATTCTCTGAGAGAGAGTTATACCAAGTGTCTCAACATGACTTATTTATGGGATAATATAGGAGAGTGAACTTGTACGGCGTGCCACATGTCACTGGTTCAACTTTGGCCTCTGCAAAATTTTCTTGAGATCGTACAGTCTGTGTGCTACCTATCACTTTTTATGAAATTTCATTTGGAGGTTCCTAGCCGAAGTTAGGACCTTTTTCCCAAGGTCACTTGAGTTTGACTCCGATCTGGAAGAGGCAGAAACCCTATATTGTACAGATCATAAATTACAAAGTACAAAGAATTAGAGGTTTTCCTTTGGACACAAGGTACATGGGGATCGGATCTTCAACTTGTAAATGTTTCATATCTGAAAACTTTTCCAAAATGGATTTATAGCGAAAGTGCTATGATGCCTAGTTTTTGCTATATCAAGCCCTAGCATCGTAAGTGCAACAAGTGTCATACATGCGATATCATGCCTTTTTTTAGGCTAGCTCTGATACCATGTTAAATTTTCAAAATTTACTTCAATCGGATCTAGGATCTTAACTGAGAGAACAACATGTACAACAAATCTACAGCATATCAATCATGGACACAATAATGCAATCACACAAGAGACATAGAGTTTACTTGGGGAAAACCATAAAGGTGAAAAACCGCAATAACTTCCTCAGAGATAGATAGAGCATCGTTACAACCAGAATACAAGAGACAGTCTTATCCTAGCAACAGAGCCTCCTCCTCCACAAGTGCGCCACTCTCCCAAGTGTGAGTGAGAGAATAGAATGTGTAAAATGAGAGAGACACACTCTCTATTTATACACTAACTTGACTTGACCTTTACTCAACTACGTCGGCCTCAACTTAACCCCTTAACATAATGCTGACTGGGCCGATCCCCACTAGGGTGGTCTAATAACCCTTTGACCCACATGGTCGACCTCCAATAGGGTGGTCTAATAACCCTTTGACCCACATGACTTATAAGGGCCGACCCCAACAAGGTGGTCTAATAACCCATCAAGTATAAGTTATGACACTTACAATATAAATGATGACACTTCTGTATAGAGAAATAATAACATCTCTATAGGAATACAATATGCATATATGTGAAATACATTTCAAAGTTACATATACATCAACAATTCATTTTTTATAAATTAAATTTATTATATATTATAACATTCTCTTGATATGGATCGAGCAATACATTTGGAGGAATGAAGAATAACTACTAGGGAGAGACATGGCGTTCTAAACCCTATAATTCCAAACCCTAAGCTGAAACCTTGCATCTTATTCATTGTCACAGCTTGAGGACCTCTTCGCCAAGCAGATCCTGTAGTGTAGAAGACCCTCCTCTCAAACAACGTGTCATGTCAGACTTCCATATACCATATGGCCCTTGACCTAGGGAGCTCGAATCCCTCCAAGCATCCCACTGTGGACATCAATATCCAACTGACGTGTGAGGGGACAAAGAATATTTATGCAATGGCTCATAATTTCCCCTTCTTTGTGTGGCTCCTCTTGGGATCAAACCAATGCTTTTCCTACTCTCTTATAATCTTATGACTCTTCTTCTAGCCAAAATCACAGATCTAAAAAGCATCTTCGAAAGGTGCTTTTTCCTTCTTTTTCAGGATAACTACATTCATCCATATGCTTGTATAAGGGATTACGATTTAGGAAAGGATGTCACAATACATTTGGTTTTAGGATTCCGAGGTGGCAATGGAGGATCCTCGACACTGTCCTCTTCCAATCAAATATTGTTCAAATAAATGCAATAGACTAAGGACCCTGGAGCTGCAAGTTTGAGGCAAAAGGCATTGTAAGGATCAACTTATGTAGTGGATCATTTAGAGGAGACACCTACAAATAATATGGAAGAGTACCTAATCCATATCGTAGTTGGAATTATTGTGAAATACCGATATCTACTGTGACAAGCCATCGTCGAGACAACTTTGATGAGTTTCGACACACTCCGCGACTTCAACACAACTTTGGAAAGTTGTCGAACTGCGACATGACTTCAACAAGTTCTGCGACCTCACAATTTCGTGATGTCAACATACAACGTTGACCTGGGACTTTCACAACACTACCTTGTGGCTTGCGACTGTCGAACTTTGACAGACTATCTCTCTATCTTCCAGTCGACTGTAACAGTTCAACTGTTAAATCGTTATAACTTCTTTTGTAACTGAACATAACAGGAAGGAACACAAGCATCTCAACACTCTCTATATAAGCATGTAAACTATTGTAACATATGTCTTATATTTCTAGTTTTCAGTAATAGAGAAATAAATTCGCATTCCTTCATATTTGTTTGTGTCTATTTTTGTTTATCTATGTAGTGTAATCCTGCTTGCTTATTATATTTCTTGCGCTTCTTTCATAATAGAGCTGACTCATTTAGTCGACCTGTTATCCCCCTCGGCTTCATGGCCCCGTGTGGATCATTGGTATCAGAGCAGAATCAAAGTTCATTCAGAGTGGATCAGCTTTGTTCGTTCTTAAGTTTTGCATAGACACTTCCAGTGAAGTTACATCACTTATGTCGTTTCAACCTCACTCGCAGACTCAACAATCCAAGAAGACACTACCTCCAGATATTGAAGAAGAAACAGGTGAAAGAAATTCAATCGACGAGTCACAACATCTCATAAAGCAAGCACTGGTTCAATAATGAACTGAGATGTTCACCCAATTCAATGAGATTCTCATTCAATTTGCTTCGAATTCAGGAGAAGTTCCGATGAGAATTAACTCCAACAAAATCATCCCATTCAAAGTGAAAATGAATTTGGACATATGGAATCAGAAGGAAATATTAACGCAGAATCCTTTGACATATGGGTTCAACAATTGGAGTCCTATTACTATATGAATCAACTCTCAGAAGCTAACAAGATCACCATTGCATCCTTAAAGATGTCAGCATTTGTGCACTGCTGGTGGGAGAATATTTCGACAAAGATGGAGAAAAGTGGAGACCCCATCGACACATGGGATAAATTTGTCGAACACATACGAAAGGATTTATACCCGCCGAAGTACCTTGAGCAACAATATAAGAAGTGGCAGTAGCTAAGTCAATGGAAAGACCAGTCCATGCAAAGATACACTGACGAGTTCAATCGAATCATGGCTAGACTTGGAGTCCAAGAAGAAGAAAAATTGCTTTTTATGAAGTACGTTAGCATATTATCCTAGTACATTTAGTAGGAGATGGATTTTCTGATTGTCAATATGCTTGCGGATGCATTCCACAGTGCCAGCAAACTTGAAACCAAGCAGAAGGGAAAAGTGGGCTTCATGACAAAGCCAACATCAAGATGACCACCTGAAAAGAAGGCACCAGCCGACTTCGACAAGTTGAAATCTTCTTAGCCGACTCCACCAAATCTAGATCACTGCAAGATGCCTTTTCATAAAAAGGAACATAGCAAAAAACTGACCGAGAAATGGTGCAACTACCATTACTCATATTGGAATGATACATCCGAGTGCAAAGCTCAGAAGACCTTTTTGGAAAAAGTGTCGACATCCGACGCATTCGACAAGACTATGGTAGAATCCGACCAAGAATCAATGACTCTTTTGACATCGACAACTCCAGAAGCCTCAACCATCATCGACGAGGAGGAATGAGAGTGCCTATTCCATACATAGAAATGGGTTCAAAACAATCCATTGGATCTAATTATGGACAACCCGAGCCAGAAGAACTTTGTTTCTGAAGAACTTGTGAACAAGCCAGGCCCTGTGACCACTCCACATCCTTAGCCTTACAACATCGATTGGATGAAGGATGGACAAGAGTTAAGGATCACCAGACAATGCAAGCTCACATACTTCATAAATCCTTTTGAAGATTAAGTACTCTGTGATGTGGCACCTCTCTCTGTAGCCGACACCCTATTTTGAAAAACGTTACCTATGGGATCGCCATGGAAGTTAACAGTCATGACTGTAGCAGGTGATTGTTAGAATCGGAGATCAGGGATACATCATACCAGAATAACGACCTACACCTACGGTTTCCTTGGTATCTGCGAAATAGACAAAGAAGGTGATCAATCATGCTCAGAAGTTCACATTGATTATGATAAAGCTGCAACATTCTAGGAAGACTACAGCAAATAGTCGAGTCACTGAAGAATGCATCTCCCGATAGAAGCAGCAGATTGACAATATTCTGGATGAGTACCATAACCTATTCCAAGTTCTAGACAGAGTACCTCTAAAATGTCAGGTATAACACTCTATTGAACTTGATCCTAGTTCTTCTTTTCCTAACACATCTATCTACAGAAGATCCATTCTCGAAAATGAAGAGATTCACAGAAAAATCCAAGATTTGATCGAAAAAGGTCATATTTGACCCAGTTCCTCCCCTTGTGGAAGTCCAGTCATCCTCGTTCCGAAGAAATATGGGACTTGGCACATGTGCATCAACTAAAGGGCACTCAACAAAATATCAGTGAAGAATCGGTACCCTCTGCCATGGATAGACAAGCTCATCGACTATTTGAAAGGTGCTAAATTCTTTACTAAGCTCGACCTTAAGACGAGATATCATCATATTCCAATCAAGCCCTCCGATGTGTGGAAAACTGCTTTCAAGAACAAGAAAGGACTGTTTGAATGGTTAGTCCTACCTTTCAGCTTAACCAATGCACCTGCAACCTTCATTGCCCTACATGGATAAAATTCTTCATCATTTCATTGGAAAATGGGTCATTGTCTATCTTGAAGACATATTAATTTTCAGTCGATCATGGGAAGAACATGTCAGACAACTTCAACAAGTCCTTGACAGTCTCCAGCAACATCGAATCTACTTGAACATCGACAAGTTTTCCTTTGCAATGAACAACATCAAATATTTGGGGTTTGTAATTGACTCTGGAGGCATTCATGTCGACCTAGAAAAAGTACAAATTCTCAAAGATTGGCCCATTCCTCACAGTATTCAAGAACTAATATTTTTTCTTGGTTTGGAAAATTTCTATCGACAATTCATTCTTGGATTAATTCACATAGCCTGGCCCTTGAATCAGTTGACGAAATGAAGTGGGAAAATTGTCTTAAAATGGACACCGACACAACAAGTAGCTTTTGAACAGCTCAAACCCAAGCTATGGTCACCCAGTCGCTTTTCATTCTGAAAATTTTAACGACAATGTTAGAAGGTATTTCACATACTAAAAAGAAGTGTACATCGTTATGCTAGCTCTCAAGCAATGGAGGCATTACATCCTTGGAAAGGAAATGGTGATCCTCACTGACCATAAGCCTCTACAGTTCACTCCGACACAATAAAAATTAAAAACAACTCGACAGATTAAGTCGATTAATTACCTGCAACAATTCCAGTGGGTAATTAAGTATCAGAAAGGTAAATATAACACCGCCTCTGATTGTCTAAGAAGACCACCCATTACTCTCCTTTTCATAGTGATGGGTATGCAACAATATGACACCGCTACTTGGCCTCAGTTGTATCAGGAACACATCAACTTTTCACCAGTCTATCGACAACTTCATACTGACAAGTCATCAACTACCAACTATTTCCTGAAAGATACCTTGCTATACAAGCTTGGACAGATTTGTGTACCGACCGATGAGCATCGACAGCAACTCATTTGGGACGTGCACTATAGCAATATTGCAGGACACCTTGGAGTAGCAAAGACACTTGCTATTCTACAGAAGTATTTCTTTTTTCCTTCACTTAAAACTGATGTCAACAAGTATGTTCGATCATGCGTGGTTTGTGCCATTGCTAAACTTCCTAATCGACCACATGGATTGTACACACCTCTGCCAGTTCCTAATTGACCATGGGAATCTATTTCTATGGAATACTTGATAGGGTATCCTACTATGAAACATCAGCATGCAACGATCTTAGTAGTAGTCGACATATTTTCCAAGATGGCCATTCTCATACCATGCAAGAAGACAATGACAGTGCAACAGACTACTTAGCTCTTCTTCCCACATGTTTAGAAACACTATGGTTTACTGACAACCATCATTTCCGACCGAGATGCCAGATTCATCAACTTCTTTTGGAAGACCCTTTGGCAACAGCTAGACACATGAATCTCATTGTCGACATCTTTCTGTGATCCCTAAAGTTTGCACCCCGATTGCTTGGGTCAAAGATTAAGGAAATCATGAATGTAGATATCAGACATCTACTCAGTAATTCTACTAGTTTTGGTGATAGATGAGTATATGACAAAGATCAAGCAACTCAATAATCAGGTAGCAGGGAGTACATTGGTTTCAGTACTTAAACAAGGACAAAGAATGACTGTGAGAATGAATTTATGAATGTGAAAACTCAAGTTCCATCTTAGGATAATGACATGGTTATATACTGGTCAAGAGAATCACAACATGAAATTGAGACCATGCATAGACAGAATAATGACAGCATATACTTCATAAATTAAAATAGGAAAAGGCTCTAAGTTCATAATCCATTGCAAAAACCAGTCATCTCTGATCAATATGAAAATAAAGACCACATACAGGCCTGCAAATATCTATATCAAACTATACTGACCCCTACCTCAGCCCTCTCGGCTGGAACTCTACCCCTATTGCATTACAAATGTGAGAATTTATAAAAATGAAAACTCCCAGCTGTTACAAACTTTTAGGAAAACAACCTGAGATTGATCTTTTGAAATCATGTAAATGTTAAATGCCGAATGCCTGCTTCCTCTAGATATGGATCGATCCCTTTAAATATGTATGTGCTCTACCACTTGTTTCTTCAATTGATACTTACCTACCATCAAATCTGCAATCGATCCTCCAATTTCGATTTGAACTGCTCCAACGTTATTTGAAAATGATCTCTCTTTCAGATCTAGAATTGATGTTTATTTGCTGCTAAAACTCAGAGACTCATTGTGATTTCTGCCTGGAAAGATGTATGAGAATATGAAACTATCAACTTGAAATCTGGAAATGATATGAATATGCTCTGTCTTTTTATCTTCAATTTATTCATATCTAAAGATAATATTTGCAATCTGGAAGATGATCCCCTCAATTCCGAGAATCCAGAAATTTGGCATGTGGACTAGCAATCCAAAAGATATGTGCTCTTGTGTCACTTAGACGCATAAATATTTGCGAAATCTGGAATTGGACACAAAATTTTAAATGATATGATACTATCTCAGGTTGATGTGGCCAATAGTTTGGTATATCTCCATCCCAAATAAAATCCTTTTCCGACAACATAGCAGGAGCCCCTAATGACAAATCATGAAACAAATAAAAATTCTCCAGTCTCCAAACACAATGTAAAATGACCCCCAATAATCTGAAATTTTATTATTTTTTCATGCTGTAAGTAATGCCCCATATGCACACGGTGCCAACATTCTTTACTCTTAATAACACAAAAGTTCTTCTACTCAGTGGACGCGTTGATCATTTCATGTATATCTCTTTTCTGGGCCCTCCATGTGTGAGGTTTTGATAGAAATATAGTGGCTAACTTTTAGAGCTTTTAGGATGGGTCGAAAGAATCACAGTTTTAGAAAACAATACTTTATCCATTTTTTTTTAATTACTTGAAAAGAGAAAGACTACATGTGCTGTTTGGAAGAGTATGGATAAAGCACTAATAATAATTTTTTATTTTAAATAAAAACTATTAAATAATAATTCTACTCTTTAAAGTAAAAATATTATTTAATAATTTCATTTTATTATTATTTTTTTTAAATAAAAAATATTATTTTAGGAATAAGAAGAAGTGAATAGGTCATCAACTCATAGTGGAACACTAGGAAAATCTGAAAGAGGATGGTGAAAAAGTGCAGACTTCGAGAGGATTTCTTTGGTAAAAATACTTGTAAACATTCTAATAATGAAATTTTTGTTGGAGCAGATATGGTGATAACATCTGGCTCTGGTTGGGGATGGCATGCTCCTTGCGAGCTGCCAATAACTTACAGACCTATGCTTTTCCAATCCATCACTGCAACCTGTAATCATAGTCTACTTACCATTCATTGCAAACTGAAAACTTGCAATCTGTCTTGTCATGTACCAGTGCTCCATTGGGCTAAAGTCTTATTCAACTAAACCATATCTACTGCATACTGCTAAAAATCACTTGCAAAATTGAAAACTGGATACTCATATGTGAGCTTATTTATGCACACTCCTACTCTAATCAGCTGAACTCTGCTTGATCAACTAAAATCCCATTTCCAATGTAGCCAAGCAAAAATTCCATCATCCCACAAAAGCTTGCTTCCAATTTTCAGCATATATACAATCGGAAATATTAAAAAGCATGAAGAGCAAAGATCTAGCAGCTCGTATTCACTTCCATCAAACTCTGTCTTTAGGAAATTAATGATAGATGATTTATAGTTTAGTGCTAACTCTAAATAACCTACCATAGGATCATAACAATTGCCAAAAATTACCTCTTTTTGTTTGATGTCTTCTACGAATCCAAGCTGGTTGATTTCTGAAAAGTATGTCCCCACTGATGAGGATTGAATGAACGGTTGTAGTAATTCTTTATGGTCTTTGTCACTACCTTCCCCAAAACCTGATTGATTGTTGTAAAAAAGTAGATCATTGTTGAAAACCTCAACGAAAGCTGATGTATAAATCTGCTGCTCAACAAGACACACTGTGCACTGATTTGGTAATCCAACATCATCACTCTCGCTGTCCTCGTGGATGTCATACATAGGTCCATTGCTGAAGACTTCTATACATGCTAATTCAAAAGGCTGCTCTTCCAATTCATCTGAGTATTCATCATATTTTGGCTTACTACTTAAAATTTCCACAGGTGCTGAAACATAAATCTCTCCCTCTCCATGGCTACCTTTAGATGGATAACTGTCATACACTAGCTGGTTGTTCCTCCAATCAACAAAGTGATGGAGGGATCTGCTCCTCTTCATCTGAATATTCATCATAGATAGGTGAACCCAAAATTATTTTATCTTGCAAAGAAAAACTAGCAACCTCTTGATCTTTCTCTTTAATCTCAAGTGAAAATACATCATGGGGAACCTTTTGAAGAAAAGAAGGAAAATCTTCTTCTACAATTATTTCATCTTTTAAATATGAGCCATTAGGTGCATCAAAGACAAGATGTAATGCATCTACAGCTATGCAATTATCAGTACTATCCTCAATCATATTTTGAAAACCTTCTTCTCAGGAATTAGAAAGAGAAAGAGTTTCATCCATATTTTTATTGAAACACTCACTCCCATTCCAAATTTCTTTTTCATCAAGATCTTCAGAAAGCTCATCATTTGAGGAACCAACTACTGTCTGCTGAATATAATATTTGAACTTTTCACAACATCACTCAAGTAGAAATTCCCAAGAAAAATACCTTTTGTAGTGCTGACGGAATACTGTGTGGAAATCCTTCAAGGATGAAATGCTGGAAGGAGGCAATGAGAAATACCATTTATGTGCATCACCATCCAATGAATACATGAACATCTTCATGTGAACCTTTTCGTGTTGTAGATCAAGCAGATCCATCCACTCATGAAACTTAAGGAGGTGTTCTGTAGGGTTGTCTTCTTTCTTTTCTTGGAAGATAGGCAGAAAGTCTCCCCACTCTGACATAGTCAATACTGGATGCGGGAAACCAATAACTTTAGAAAAGTCGAGAGGTGCAAACCTCTGAGCTACCATGGCAACCATTAGATCATTTGATGGCATTATGAATCCTTGAATGAATGGAGTCGCCTCTGGATTCTTTGGAGTCGCCCGGTGAAGAAATTTGCAGTCAATATGTCACTAGCCTTTGTTCACCATCAAAGACTGGATATAATCAATATCAAACCTCGGGGAAGATGACTTCGCTTTCCTCCATCCCTGGAAACGGCGCCAAAAGATGTTATCCCTAATGTTTGCACCCTGACTGCTTGGGTCTAAGATTAAGGAAATCTTGAATGTAGATATCAGACATCTACTCAGTAATTCTATCATTTTTGGTGACAAATGAGTATATGACAGAGATCAAGAACCTAAATAATTAGGTAGCAGGGAGTACATTGGTTTCAGTACTTAAACAAGGACAAAGAATGACTGTGAGAATGAATTTATGAATGTAAAATATCCAGTTCCATCTTAGGATAGTGGCATAGTTATATACTAGTCAAGAGAATCACAACATGAAATTGAGACCATGCATAGACAGAATAATGACAGCATATACTTCATAAATTAAAACAATAAAAGGCTCTAATTTCATAATCCATTTCAAAAACCAGTCATCTCTAATCAATATGAAAATAAAGACCACATACAAGCCTGCAAATACCTATATCAAACTATACTAACCCCTGCCTCAGCCCTCTCGGCTGGAACTCTACCCCTGTTACATTGCAAATGTGAGCATTTATAAAAATGAAAACTCCCAGCTGTTACAAAATTTTAGGAAAACAACCTAAGATTGATCTTTTGAAATCATGTAAATGCTAAATGCCCAATGCCTGCTTCCTCTAGATATGGATCGATCCCTTTAAATATGTATGTGCTCTGCCATTTGTTTCTTCAGCTTCCATCAAATCTGGAATCGATCCTCAAATTGCTATTTGAACTACTCCAATGTTATTTGAAAATGATCTGTCTCTTTCAGATATGGAATTGATGTTTATTTGCTGCTAAAATTCTGAGACTCATTGTGATCTTTTCCCTTCAAAGATGTATGAGAATATGAAACTGTCAACTTGAAATATGGAAATGATATGAATATGCTCTGTCTTTTTATCTTCAATTTATTCATATCTGAAGATAATATTTGCAATCTAGAAGATGATCCCCTCAATTCCAAGAATCCAGAAATTTGGCATGTGGACCAACAATGCAAAAGATACTTGCTCTTGTGTAACTTAGATGCATAAATATTTGCGAAATATGGCACTGGACACAAACTTTTAAATGATATGATACTATTTGAGGTTGACATGGCCAATAGTTTGGTATATCTCCATCCCAAATAAAATCCTTTTCCGGCAACATAGCAGGAGCCCCTTATGACAAATCATGAAACAAATAAAAATTCTCCAGCCTCTAAACGCAATGTAAAATGAGCCCCAATGATCTGAAATTTTATTATTTTTTCATGCTGTAAGTAATGCCCCATATGCACATGGTGCCAACATTCTTTACTCTTAATAACACAAGAGTTCTTCTACTCAGTGGACGCGTTGATCATTTCATGTATATCTCTTTTCTGGGCCCTCCATGTGTGAGGTTTTGACAGAGATATAGTGGCTAACTTTTAGAGCTTTTAGGATGGGTCGATAGAATCACAGTTTTAGAAAACAATACTTTATCCATTTTCTTTTAATTACTTTAAAAGAGAAAGACTACGTGTGTTGTTTGGAAGAGTATGGATAAAGCACTAATAATAATTTTTTATTTTAAATAAAAACTATTAAATAATAATTCTACTCTTTAAAGTAAAAATATTATTTAATAATTGCATTTTATTATTATTTTTTTTTAAATAAAAAATATTATTTTACGAATAAGAAGATGTGAATAGGTTATCAACTCATAGTGGAACACTGGGAAAATCTGAAAGAGGATGGTGAAAAAGTGTAGACTTCGGGAGGATTTCTTTGGTAAAAATACTTGTAAACATTCGAATAATGAAAATTTTGTTGGAGCAGATATGGTGATAACACTTTCCATCCTCAAAATAATGGACAGACAGAAGTTGTTAATCACTTGGTCGTACAACTACTTCACATGTACAACCACAAGCATCGACCAACATGGGATGAAAGTCTTCCATACATTCAGCACAACTAAAATCGTGCTCAGCATAGCTCTATGGGAAAGAGTCCATTTTAGATCTGTTATCGATTTCAAGCCTCAGCGCTTATCGACTGGATCATCTCCTCGACATAGTCAAACTCTGACACTGACCACAACCAGTGAGAAGTTGACAAAGCATTGAAGTTTCGAAAACAAATTTGCGACATCCAATGACAAGCACAGGACATGTTTCGTAGAGGAAATGCGAAAGATACGGCCTGGAATGATAAGCATCATATCCCTGATTCATTCCCAATTGGGGATAAGATCTGGTTACATATTAAGAAGGAGCACTTGACTAGCCCATTCAAGAATCTCAAACATTTCTGATATGGTCCATATAGTATTCTTCAGCATATTAGCAAAAAATATTTCTAGCTCGGCATTCCTGCATGCCTTGGTCTACATCCAGTCTTCAATGGGGATCTACTTCGACCATGCCATGCACCAGTTTTGGATCAGAATGACTTACAGACAATAGAACACAACGACATCCATCCAGATGTCTAGGAACCTCTTCCTTGCGACACCGTTGTGGGACGACGAGTATGCCATACAAGGACGAACACAATTCCCTTGTTTCAGGTTGCTAAGGAAGGTCAGAACCCAGCACTAGGAAAGTGGTACTCTGCTATTGAACTGATCAATAAGTTTCCTCACCTTCACAAACAAACAATGGGGACCCTTGTTTCTTAAGGAAGGAGGTCTGATCCATATTGCAGTTGGAATTATTTTCGAATGCCGACATCTACTGCAACAAGCCATCGTCAACACAACTATGATGAGTTTCAACACACTCCAGGACTTCGACACAACTTTGGCAAGTTGTCGAACTGCGACATGAATTTGACACGTTCTGCGACCTCACAATTTCACGACATCGACATATAGATTCTACCTGTGACTTGCACAACACCGTCTTGCGACTTGCGACTGCCAAACTTCGATAGACTGTCTCTATGTCTTCCAGTCGGCTATAACAGTTGAACTGTAGAATCATTATAACTTATTTTGTAACTTAATGTAACGGGAAGGAACCCAAGAGTCTCAACACTCTCTATATAAGCATGTAAACTATTGTAGCATACATCTTATCTCTATGGTTTTTAGTAATAGAGAAATCAGTTCGCATTCTTGCATATTTGTCTGTGTGTATTTGTGTTTACCTGTGCAGTGTAATCCTGCTTGCTTATTGTATTTCTTGTGCTTATGTCATAATAGAGTCGACTCAGTCAGTCGAACTGTTTTCCCCCTCATGTTTTTGGCCCAGAGTGGCTTAGTCCCACACCATAATCAATGGATACATCTTCATCACAATGACCCTTATCTATAGATTCAACAAGCTTCGGCCCTCTACCTCAAGGTTAAGGGAATGGATACAACAATCATGGTCGATGGATCACGAGATGTTCCTGTGCGCCAAAGGGTGCTTTATCATCTGCTTCACCTCAAAAGAGGATTGTGATAAGGTCATTGAAAATATGATGTGGCTCTAGGGAAGCTCGCAATTGTCTATACAACGATGGTACCTTTATTTCAACACTTTGGATGTCTCAACAATGACTACTCTAGTCTAGGTAAGTACTATGAATATACACTCACATATTTGGTCTCCGGATTCTTTGGTATCCATTCTCCTTTGGAAGGTTTTTCAACATTGACATAGAGAGGATCTCAGCACGATTGGCCACATTTTCTCTTATTTTTTTTGAGCTAGATCTTAGCAAATGAATTCCTGATAAGATCTTTGTCGATTAGGGTGGTAAAACTCCCCACATGAAGCTCCTAGATTATGAACAAATGACATTTTGGTACAGATGCTATCAAAAACCTGGTCACCTTAAGGAGGTATTCCCTACTTCCTTGGTTCTCATACTAAGAATACAACCACATAGATGACATGAGGACAAGAGTCACAAGAGTAAATCAGCTTGTCAGTCAAGTAATCCACAACCTTCTTCAAGGAATCATCATCCCCCTGATGGATTGTCAACCTTAGCTGGCCTAGAAAAATATGTTGTTCTCAAACAAGGGAGTGATATGGCTATGGTTACAATACCAACCTCGGGAGGAGTAAAAATCCTACACAAATATGACAACTTAGATAGTTGTAAGGAAGTAGACTTAGCTCTTAAACATAAAACCTGTAAATTCTCTTTACACTAGTTGGTCACTATACAATACTCATCTTCTCCTCATCCTTAGGGTGGATTGATGTCTGGAAGAAGAGAAAGGATCTGCATAGGTCAACTCAATGATCAGGCCTCTCTCTTGAGACTATTGTTTGGAGGTTTTTAGTGTATTTTTGTGGTCTAGTGGTGGATAGGTTATGTTTGACTTGATTCTCAGAGGGCTTATCTCAGTATCAGTATGTACATGTGTAACACACCCAGTATCACAATAATTTAATACACATAATAATTTTTTTCTAACTATTACATGCATAATATTCATATACATTATCTAAGCTAATGCATGACAATGCATAGCCAAAATCTACTAAATAAATCTTTTAACGGAAGGCTAATTAATTATATGTCACGCATAAATATCAATTCTAATTTCTACTTCACCATTAATTCACATACTAAATATTTCCCATAAAATACCTTATAATTCACCCATGATAAATTAATACTTGGACCAACTTTCGTATTAAATCCTTTACTAAAATTGCATAGTAAATATTCTATAAAAACTATGCAATAAAATTGTACAGTAAAACCGAGCAATAAAACACTCTTATAAGTTGTGCAGTAAGGGTATCTAGGTTTATTAGACTGACAAATAGAATCTTCATGTTATGAATTTCCCTTATTGCAATTACAAGGAAATCCTAACATAATCATATTCATAGCATAAGTTTTAAATAACATAATTATTTAAGATTACAATGCAGTAATAATTGTTGGTTGTGCAGCCAAATATTCCAGTCTCATAGAGGATATTGTCTCAGCTATGTACCCCGGCTTTATATGATATGAAAAAGGACTGTACACTTGTTCCCCAACCTTGGGGTTTGGGGCAGCACCCTGAAAATGGCGGTTCAGGGGCAAATGTTTTTTGGGATGTTTGTTGGCCAACAGTTTTGCGAACCCATGGTTTTTGCTATCCTGTGGTATTTTCCCATTGTATTTCCCCTATAAAAGAAAGACATTTTAATATGATAGGATAAGATGTATTAGGTATTATGCATTGTAAATATCTCTGAGATCGTGAAGAGATACTGTGAGACAATGAAGAGGAAGTGCAACAGATGTGCTGTAGGTTGTATTCCTTCATTTGTTAGATGGTACAATAATAACGACTGGCAATTTCAGTGTCGACGTAGCCCATCTTGGGTGAACCACGATATATTGGTGTCTCTCTTGTAATGTGTCTGTGTGATTATATTTTCATTTCGGTGTATTTTTATTGCTCTGCGATCCTATTTTTCTAACAATTGGTATCAGAGCCAAAGGTCTATTTAGCAGATAAACCCGCAAGAAACTAGGGTTTCTAGTTTGAGTGGGACAAATGGCAGAAGAAGGAAAGTTTAAGGTAGAGAAATTTAATGGCCAAAACTACCAATTATGGAAGATGCAAATGGAGGGATAATTGTACAAGAAGGATCTATTCCTACAGTTGGGAGGAAGAGCAAAACAGCCGGTGACTATGAAGGAAGAGGAATGGGAGGTTCTTGATAGAAAGGAACTGGGAACAATACGGTTGTCCCTGGCTTCGTCGGTGGATTTCAATATCTCAAAAGAAAAGACAACCGAGGCTTTGATGAGCGCATTGCATAAGTTGTATGAAAAACCCTTGGCCTCCAACAAGATATTTCTAATGAAGCGTTTAATTAATATGAAGATGTATGAAGGTGGATCTGTTGCTGATCATCTAAATGAATTTAATATGGTTACAAATCAACTAAGTTCTGTAAGTGTGAACTTTGATAATGAGGTTAGGGCTCTTCTAATCTTGTGTTCATTGCCAGAAAGCTGGAATGACTTAGTCATGGCTGTAAGTAACTCTGTCTTTGGCTCAAACACCTTGATATTTGATGATGTTGTTAGTGTTATTCTTAGCAAGGAAATGCGAAGAAAAATCACAGGTGAGACATCAGGTAATGCATTAACCATGGAGAGCAGGGGAAGACAAAGGGAGAATGTAAAGAGACAAGGTAATTGTGGTAAGTCTAAAACGGGAAGATCCATGTCCAGACTAGGAAAAATAGAGTGCTGGAACTGTGGAAAGAAAGGATATCTAAAGAAAGATTGCAGATCTCTAAAGAGGAAAGGAGATGGACAGCAGGAAACTACCCAGGAAGCAAATGTAGCAGGTGATGTGTTACAAGATGCTTTGATTCTTGCATTAGATAATACTTGTGATTATTGGGTAGTAGATTCAGGGGCTTCATGTCATGCTACACCCCGTAGTAAATATTTTCATGATTATGTTCCAGGTGATTTTGGACATGTCTTATTAGGTAATGATGAGCCATGTAAATTTGTTGGAATGGGTAAGGTATGGATAAAATTTAAGAATGGAATTGAATGGCTACTAAAAGATGTTAGGCATATTCCTGCTATGAAAAGAAATCTAATCTCAATAGGGTAGCTGGGAGATGGTGGCTATCTATCTACGTTTGGAGAAACATGGTGGAAGATCACTAAAGGATCAATGTTGATAGAAAAAAGAGACAAGGTAGGTTCGTTGTATTCATGTCCTCATAATACTAACCATTCTATCCCTTTAGCTTCCACAGGAACAGAGACAGCATTGTGGCATCATAGGGTTGGCCACATGAGTGAGAAGGGGATGCAGATTATCCACTCAAGGAAGTTGCTACCAGATTTTAAGTAGGTAAGTTTGGAATTATGTGAGAACTATGTTTATGGAAAACAGAAGAGAGTCAGATTTCTTAGGGTTGGGAAACAGAAGAAGAATGAAAAGTTAGAGCTTGAGCATACAGATGTATGGGGACCGACTCAGGTACAATATCTTGGTGTCTCTCATTATTGTGTTACATTTATTGATGGTGCAACTAGAAAAACTTGGGTTTATTGCATTAGACATAAATCTGATGTGTTTTCTACTTTAAAGAAGTGGAAAGCTTTGGTTGAGAATGAGATAGGAAAAAGGTTGAAGTGTCTCAGATATGATAATGGAGGTGAGTATTGCGGAGGAAGTTTGATAGTTACCGTTCATACCATGGGATTCATAGCGAGAAGAAAGTCCCAAGAACACCACAAGAAAATGGTGTGTCAAAAAGTATGAATAGAATGATCATGGAGCATGCAAGGTGTATGAGATTGCATGCAGGGTTGCCCTTACAGTTTTGGGAAGATGCTGTAAATACTGATGTTTATTTAATAAACAGAGGGCCTTCAAGTGCTTTGGATGGCGGTATTCCAAAGGAGACATAGACAGGTAAAAAGGTAAACTACTCATTTCTGAGAAGGTTTGGTTGTGAAGCATTTGTACATATTGATAAAGAAAATAGAACAAAGCTTGAAGCTAAATCCAAGAAATGTACCTTTATTGGATATGGGGTTGATGATTTGGTTATCGCTTAAGGGATTATGATAATAAAAAAGTAATTAGGAGTAGAGATGTGATATTCAATGAAAAGGTCATGTATAAAGATCAGTTGGAGGGAAAGAAACAGGAAAAGGAAAACACAGAGTACACAATACTTGATGAAATTGAAGAAAGTGAAGTTCCAAAGGTGCCAGGAAATCAAGAACAATAGCAAGTACCTGAAACTCCCGCAAGTGTAAAAGATCTACCAGGTTAAGTAAACTCCTTGAATGATACTCTTCTTCAATGTATTATTTATTGATGACTGATGTTGGTGAACCAAAATGTTATGAAGAAGCAATGCAGGTGGAAACCAGAAAGAAGTGGGAGAAAGGCATGACTGAGGAGACAGACTCATTGGTAGGAAACCAAAATTGGGATTTGGTTCAATTTCCTATTGGTAAAAGAGCATTACAGAACAAATGGATTTACAGGTTGAAGGAAGATGAAGGAGGTAAGAAGCGGTACAAGGACAGACTTGTTGTAAAGGGGTTTGCACAGAAGAAAGGTATAGATTTTGATGAAATATTTTCTCCTATTGTTAAGATGACTTCAATTACGACTATCTTAAGTCTAGTGGCGGTAGAAGATTTGCATCTTGAATAGTTAGATGTAAAAACAACCTTTCTCCTTGGGGATTTGGAGGAAGAGATATATATGCAACAACGACAAGGGTATGAGGTCAAAGGGAAGGAGAATTTGGTGTGCAGGTTAAAAAAAGCTTGTATGGCTTGAAGCAAGCTCCAAGGCAGTGGTATTTAAAATTTGACAAGTTTATGACAGAACAAGGTTATAGTAGATGTCATTCTGACCACTATGTTTATTTCAAGAGGCTAGATAATGGAAGTTATATTATCTTGTTATTGTATGTGGATGACATGCTTGTTGTAGGGTCTAACATGCAGGAAATAAATTTGCTCAAAAGGAAGTTAGCAAATTCATTTGCGATGAAGGATTTGGGTGTTGCAAAGCAAATCCTTGGTATGAGAATAACAAGAGACAGGAAAAATCGCAAATTGACACTGTCTGAGAGTGAGTACATACAAAAGGTGTTGGAGAGGTTCAGAATGCAAAATGCAAAACCAGTTAGTACAACTTTGGCCAACCATTTCAATCTAAGTAAGGAAATGTGTCCCAAGACAGAGGAAGAGATATATTACATGTCCAAGATTCCCTATTCATCAGTAGTCGGCTGCTTGATGTATTCCATGGTGTGCACAAGACCAGATATTGCACATGCACTTGGAGTCATGAGTAGATATATGAACAATCCAGGTAAAGAACATTGGAAGGAAGTACAATGGATTGTTAGGTATTTGAGAGGTACTACCACTCAGGCATTATGTTTTCGAGGTTCAGACACTATTCTACAAGGATATGTTGAAGCAGATATGGTAGGTGATAAGGATAGCAGGAGGAGCACCACAGGGTATGTGTTTACTATAGGTGGAAGAACAATAAGTTGGATTTTGAAACTGCAAAAGGTTGTTGCACTTTCAACAACGGAAGCAGAGTATGTTGCTGCTACATAGGCTAGTAAAGAGATGATTTGGTTGCAGAGGTTTATGGAAGAATTGGGTAAGAAGAAGAAGGATATCAGGTTGCATAGTGACAACCAAAGTTCCATTCATCTTTCAAAGAACTCAGCATTCCATTCTAGGACTAACAATATACAACTCAAGTACCATTTCATACGCTCTGTTCTAGAAGATGAACTGTTGAAGCTCGAAAAGATACATACTAACCAGGATCCTGCATACATGTTTACAAAGTTAGTTACCAGAGAGAAACTGAGTTCCTGCTCGGTTTCAGTTGGCCTTCTAGCGTGAAGGTGAATATGAGAAATTTTTCAAGTCTAAGATCCAGCAAGTACAGCAGCGATGGAGTTGTTGTGATCAGTCTCCAAGTAGGAGATTGTTGGTTATGGAGCCATATCTTCTAGTCTGATAGATGATATTGTCTCAGTGTGTACCCTATCTTTATATGATATGCAAAAGGACTGTACACTCGTTCCCGATAAAACAAAATTGGGATGTTTGTTGGCCAACAGTTTTGCGGACCCATGGTTTTGGTTATCCTGTGGTAGTTTCCCATTGTATTTCCCCTATAAAAGAAATACATTGTAATATAGCTAGGGTAATATGTATTAGGTATTATGCATTGTAAATATATCTGAGATCATGAAGAGAAACTGTGAGATAGTGAAGAGGAAGTGCAACGGATGTGTTGCAGGTTGTATCCCTTCATTTGCTAGATGGTACAATAATAAGGACTGAAAATTTTAGTGTGGACATAGCCCATCTTGGGTGAACCATGATATATTTGTGTCTCTCTTGGAATGTGTCTATGTGATTATATTTGCATTTATGTTTATTGTTCTTGCTCTGCGATCCTGTTTTTCTAACAATAATTGCGCATTAATAACTATGCATACAATAAAATATCATAAGAACTAGCCTATCAAGAACCGCGGGCATAAATGGAACAAGGAAATTGCAACCTTATTTCCATATCATTATGACAAATATCCATTTAATATTGCGCAGTAAAAATACATGTGTGGTAAAACTGCACAATAATATATGTGTTAGGGAAAATGGTTTTTATACATTAATAAGGATACAATTACAAACATTTAAAATAGATAAAATATTATGATAAAATCCTTATTAGTCCAACATAACAGTTAAGCTCTTTTGAACAAGCAAATCAAACAGTGGTTTTTAAATACTATTCATTACCATGCATGTTAATTAAGCCTTAACACATGATATTTGTTTTCAATTTACCAATTAATTAAAAATGTTAATTATGTGCACCTCAATGTAATTACCACATATTACCTTCATGTGGTATATAATTTCAGCCCCTGGTTTACCAAAACCATGATACCATTCATGCTAAGCTTAAAAAAAACCATGATACTATTCATGCTAAGCTGGAATAAAAACCTTTAACAATTTTTAATTATCTTCTTATGTATTTAATAAACAGCAATAGTAACCCATTACATGGCTCAATCAATTACTCATTAAGCAATAAGGGTCTAATTACTCTGCACTAATAGTTAAACTCTATGAATCTTTCAATTTAATTATTAAATAATAATAGTTTACATACTACAAATTAGGAATTATTTACTAGCATAAGGAGGAACGAAAATTCACACCATTTCCATTCCCACGAAATTTAATTGAACTACACAAGAATTTCATCTTTAATTCATATGCAGTAATTTTCAACACTCGAATTGAAAGAATCAATTTGTGCAGGAAACCATGATTAAATATCCTGACAAAATATCCATTTCATGGTTGAACTTCTATAAACCATCATGTCAAAGGAATGGAGCAATATTATGGCAATTGGGCACTCAAACATTAACGTACAAGGAATTTTATAGGTGTTGATAAATAAATTCAGTCTATGGAAATTATACTACAACTAAACATACCAGAAATTCGCTTCCCTTCAATTTATAATTTATCACATAAACTTTAATTTCAGGACTATGCCATTTAATTCCTTTTGGACCCATAATTTTGACCAAAAAGCAAATAAATTGAATAAATAAACTAGTGTCAATTCCATGTACAAGAATTCAACAAACATCTCAGGAATTTAAAAAACATGTATTTTTCCTAATCATTCATCAATTAAGCTAACTTGAGAAATAAAAACTTATCTAAAAACACTTGAAATGGGAAACTAGCTATGTGTGAGGCACAGTCCACCCAACCATAGGCAGTTTTTCTCATTAATCTTCTAGCAAAATGCCACCCCCAAGTCCAAACTCAAGCATTCACCAGACAAACATCTCACCAGTACCATAATTTCTCAAGATTATACTCTTGGAAATCAAGTAATTGGATTAAATCCAATTCCATGCCAAATAATGCATATCATCTCCTTAGTTTCCTTCTAACTACACAACAATGAGATGCTTCACTTCCCTATGTGCTCAAAATTCTACCTATGTAGCTATATACACACATTTCCCACTTCACTGGAATTACCGAAGACAAATTGGATAGAGTTTTAGTAGGACAACTGCAATGAACTAGTTCATATACATCAATTCTTATCAGATTCCCTATTAGCCAAACATTCTCCTCTGTTCACTCTAAAATTTCAATCCTTTGTTTGCTCAGACCTACCCCGTGCACAGATTCTTCTTCCCCCATGAATGAATAGCATCCTTTCCTTACATGCATAGATTTATGCATGCAATTCTAGAACCACATAGAATCCCTCATCCATGTTTCCACAATTATTATAAACACATAAATCCCCCCTAAATCCTGCTTAAGTCATAATTATTAGTTTAATAATAATTTTTAATTCAATAAAATGGGATTAATACTTAACCATGACTTAGGATACACTTCATGGATATTTTAAGGTTTAAAAGGGTAATAACATGGTTTCCCTCCTATCACATTCTAACCCCCTTACTATCGATGGTTAATACATAAGTCCCCGATCTTTTGAGCGTACTGCCTCAGCATAGCCAATTATGGATTTTAATATTAATAACTACAAAATATAATATGTTCAACCTTTGAGGCATTCATAGTAAGTATTTACATCTTGGCATCAGAAAACTAGGGGTGTTACATTCCCCCCCCCCCCCCTTTAAAGTCCTTCCAAATTGTACTGCAACATTTTCTTGAAATTATACAGACATGAAAGGGATTCATCCAAACATATGAAAACATCACATATACATAAAATAAGATGGTTTTCCCATTAGATAACCACATAAAATAATGAATGCATCCTTGAATGATATTGTTAAGCATGAATTGGAAAACTTACTGCTATTTAGCTTGATCTATCCCATATCATATAGCGAATGGGTTTCTCCCTTAGTCATAGTCCCAAGACAAAGGATCAAATGGAGGATCTATGTAGACTACAAGGAGCTCAACAAAGCAACAAAAGGGAACATTTCCCACTGCCACTCATTGACCAATTACTATATACTTTGTCTAGGAAAATGGCTTTCTCCTTTTCAGATGGCTCTAGTGTGTATAATCAAATCAAAATCCACCTGAAGGACTAAGAAAAAACAATTTTCACCTACCCCTGGGGTAATTTTTCCTATATATTTCTTCCAT
This sequence comes from Larix kaempferi, assembly GCA_027924585.1. Taxonomy (NCBI): domain Eukaryota; kingdom Viridiplantae; phylum Streptophyta; class Pinopsida; order Pinales; family Pinaceae; genus Larix; species Larix kaempferi. Next base: position 4,245,936 of record BSBM01000547.1, read on the forward strand.
TTGGTTTATATAATGGCCCTATAACTTTTTAAAGAGATGTCCTAAGCATTTTTGCATACTTTGTACATCATAGCATGGAAATTTACATGGATGACTTCACACCCTATGGAGAGGTCTTAAACAATGCCTTATATTATCTATATTTTGTCTTGAATAAATGCATTTAAATGAACTTATGCTTAAGCAACAAAAAATGTTAAATTCTCATGAACGGAGGCATAGTAATAAGTCACCATGTGTCTTCTGAATGCATAAAGGTTGACCAAGCAAAGATTGAAGTAATTACAAATCTTTCTCTATCTATGAAACAAAGGGATGCAAGAATTTTTCTTGGGCAAGGAGGTTATTACTGAAGTTTTATTGAAGGTTTCAGTAAAACAACTAAAACCCATGTTTTTTGTACTATCCAAAGGTGAATATTTTGAATGGACAGATGACTTTATGACAACATCTGAATATCTCAGGAAGAAAAAACGTATAGATCCTATCCTACAAGGACCAAAATAGGGGGTGGTATTCCACGTACACTCTGATTCCTCTAATAAATATATTGGATTGGTGTTAGAATAAGAAGAAAATAAGCAGTGGTTTTCCATTTATTACATCAGCAAAAATCTATTTGGGGATGGGCTCAACTACACTGTAACATAGAAGAAGTTCTTAGTTGTAATTTACTCCATAATGTTGTGTACAGATTACATCTTACGCTACCCAATGTATGTTCATAGAAACCTTTAATCCATTAGGTATTTGATGAATAAGGCCAACACTAGTGGTAGGATTATCAGATGGGTATTACTTCTAATGAACTTGACTTAACAATTTTTAATAAGCTAGGAAAACATAACATTATTGCAAAAAATGTATGCATGATAACCCATGTTGTAGATAAAGAGTTGGTTGATGATGCTTTTCTAGATGAGTGCCTCTTTTCCATCTCAGTAATGATTCCATTGTATACTGACATAGAAAAATGTTTAGCCTATGGGAAATTCACTCAACATTTCAACTACAAACAATGTTGTAAAGTCATCATGATCAGCACCACCTATACTTGGATCGAAGGTTTTCTATTTGAACAAGTACCATATATGATTCTAAGGAGTATCAAGGAAGATGAAGTACATGATATCCTACATGCATGCCACAAAGAACCATGTGAAGCACAATATGTAGCAAAGAGAGCAAACTACAAAATTCTACAAACACACTACTACTATCCCACACTCCACAAGGATGCTAAGAAATATGTTCCATGATGTGATGACTTCCAAAGAATGAGGAATCCCACAAAAGAAGATGAAATGCCACTACAACCTCAAGTCTCATTTGAACCTTTTGAAAAATGCAGATTAGATTTTATTGGACCAATAAATCCACCATCAAATAAAAAGCACCCGATTTTTGTTTGTACTAATTGCTTAACAAAATGGGAAAAGGTAAGGTACTTAAGGCTACAGATTACACATGTGTAGAAAAATTCCTCACTTAGCACATATTTACAATATTTAGAGTTCCAAGAGAACTAGTCTTTGACAATGGAACTCATCTTACCTATAATCTAATTGAAGACATTATGAGAAGAAACAAATTCAAGCACAAGCAATTCTCTGCCTACCATCCCAAATCAAATGGTTAGCTAGATTTAAGAAACAAAAAACTTGAAAGAATGCTCACAAAAAAAATCCAAATCCATAAAAGAAACTGTGCAAACAAATTGAATGAATCTATTTAGGCATATACCACAATTTGGAAGACTACCACATGATTTACCCCCTATGATTTAGTCAATGGGAAAAATACCATGTTTCAAATAGAATTTGAAATAAAAACACTTAGGATAGCTACATATATCAATCTAGACCTATCATGAGCTCAAAAAGAAATTATACAACACTTAGATGCACTAAATGAATATAGACAACAAGAACCCTTTCATATTGAAGTAGTTCAACAACAAAGGAAGACATAGAATGATAAATATATAAAGACCAAGGAGTTCAAAGAAGGAGATTAGGAACTCCTCCATGATTCAATATTGAAATATTTTAAGGGAAAATTGACAACAAGATGGATTCACCCATATAAAATTGATACCTATTATGATAATGGATCAGTGAAGGTTAGGACAATTGATGAAGTTCAAACACCTTTAGTGGTCAATGGTATTAGAATCAAATTATACAACCAACCACTTTCTAAGGATGAGTTTACCAAAAACTTATTGAAGAAGAAATTTACTCTGATTAGGGGCACATATTTCCTCACTCCTAGTTTAAATGCCAATTTCTCAGGAAAATAAATGAAGAAGAAGAAGAATAAAACATAAAAAATAATAATCCTGCTAGTGAAAACTTCATTTGAAACACTAACAAGAGGGACTACTAGTGAAAATAAAAAATGGTGCCTCTATTCCTAAAAATGAAACAAAAAATACACTATCTTGTTAGTGAAAACTTCTTTTAAATCACTAATGGGAGGGAATTCTGGTGAAAGCCATAAATAACACCTCTAGTGCTAGAAAAAAAAAAGAAAAGACAAAAAAATCTATCTAACAATTGTGTTTTTTTATAGATAAAGTAGGAACGATTAATAATAAACAACACATTCTAAGAAAATGAATGTGTAGAATCTACTATAGACTATGTTTTTAGAAACTGTTTAATTTACATAGTCTGTTTTAGCACTCTGTTTGATACTTTATACAATACACTGTGTACAACAACTACAAGACTAGATATAAAATCTATAGGAGATAGTATTTATATATCACTGATAGAATATAGCATTTTGAGATTTATGTGAAAACTATCGACTACTTCCCACTTTCGATCAATTCAATGACTAGGCTATGGGTATATCAACAACGATAGATACACACTTTTTCCTTTTCATTAATATTTTTTAACATGCATGAAACCTCGACTACAACTACTAGTCACACTAATATCATGTTGAGGTCAATGCAGCTATATCCAGGGGGGATACTACACGAGGAGTAACAAAAAGGTGACAAGTGCTTAACAACTACTACCCTTGGGTAACATTCAAGCATGAAATGCAGTGCCATGCAAACTAAAAAGAGCAGAAAATATAGAAATAATCCCTGTCTCATCTAAAATTAAGGGGGGAATTTCATGTTGATATCATGAAAAGGATATCAATAGATAGATATGAAGCTTGACACATATAAGAAATCATGAGGGAAAATGTACATGTGTGAAGTCCAAATTCAAAATCATACCTAGTAATTCAAAATCACAACTTGAACAAAGAAGGAGGTACGTTCGACATGAGCAAGGAAGTTTCAAGTTAACATTGCGCAAAAAGAGGAATGTAGAGTAAGAGAAGTGGTTCTTAAAACAGGCATAGCCGAGGGATTCGAATGTAGGTCACACCTTCAATTACACAAGTAAGGTCTAATTAAAAACTCTTTATTCTAAAGGTTCCCATGATTTCTCCTGGCAAATAAATTTTGTACATAAAATTGTTGTTTAAATCCTAAAAAAATATTCCAAAGAGGAAAAATGACCATAAGATTTAAGAAAATCAAACGCATACATCCTTTAAATTATGGAAACCATGAAGTTATGGTTCTTTTTCAAAGCATCGAATGGATGAGCTTCTTTCCCAAGATAGATGGATGTGACCAAGATGATTCCTTAGAGTTCGCCAGAAACCTTCAACAATCAAAGAAGGATGAATTTATCACAAGAGTGAAGGGGGTTGGATTCTTCTCAATGAGGCCAAGATGATTGAATGTAAAGGAATCCCAGGTGGGAAACGTTGGAGGAAATATAATAGGGAATTGGAAACTAGAGAAAAACATGATTTTTTTAAGGATGATGAGATGTATGATGAAGAAAAAAATGGAGTAAAAAGGGACACCCTTCCTAGACCTTTGAATGAAGTCGCATCCTTGGTTCTAAAATATATTACTTGCATAAGAAGGCTAAGACAAGTCCACCCCCACCATTTTAGGATATTGGACCTATTGAGAAATAGTTCCCATCTGAGATCAAAGGACAACATAAGTATCCCTTAATTTTTACTACAATCATTGTGGAAAATGAGTTAAAAAATCCAAGTAGGAAAAGAAGGCTATGGTTTGGATCATCACTGATTGATTAAGTTAATCATATGCAAAGAGATAGAGACTTAGATCCTTAAACTAACATCGAAACATTTATCAATATAATTGCAAAATATGTGTAGGAAATGAGAGGAACTCCACAGCCACACTAGAAAAAAAAGAAGTCATTAAAAAAAAAAAATTCTTTCATGACCAGGGGAAATAAAATTATTACAATGGGGGAGGGTGATGGAATAATTGCAGATACATTGGTTGATATGAAGAAAACTAACATTGTTCCTACCAATGAGAAGCACACTGCTATTTCAAGGCCTTATGAATCTAGGAGACTCAAAAGAATATTAAAGGTAGAAGTAGAGGCCTCAAAAAAGCAGTAGTGTGAGAATCAAAAAGAGAAGGAAGACAAGGAAAAATCCAAGGGAACAAACCCCATTCAAGTTGGTGATGATGACCTTGTAGATGCAGGGGAGGGTCCATCAAATAGACAATTAGAGAAAATTAAATGAACCCATAAATGACCCGCAATGACGAAATGCAATAACATAACATGATAAAGTCAAAGAAAAGCTAGTTGCATTAAAACCCATGGCCCAGTCTCCATCAGTTTCAAATCAAATTGACAGGGACACAAAATCCAATGAAGCATCTATACTAGAGGAAAAAATGAGAATCCTTAAAATGCAGTATGTTGAAAACCAAAAGAGCCTTGAATAGAGGAATAAAGAACTCTAGCGCGAATTGGAGAGCCACAAAGGAGAATTAGAGGACAAAAACAAAGGAATAGATTACTTGAAAGGAAAAATTGACAAAAACCCTTGTCTTTATGAAGAAATAATTAGTCACAGACCTCCTTCTAGGGTCTATACATTTTTTTAAGGGAAATTTTGTGTAGATTTCCATTGCAAAAGCGTAAAGATAATTTAAATATTCTTACAACAAAGGATTTTAGACTTTTTCCAAGAGTACAAAAACATAGAAGGATCTATTATGTGAATTTTACATCCATAAATTCATATTGCCTCACCCCTAGAAATGGTCTCCAAACTGATATATGAGGGACATGGAATTGAAATCCTTTTGCTCCTAGTTATGTCACAAACATGGGCACGAACATGAAATCTACATTTATCAGTGGGATGGATGGGGTAACTGGTTATGGATTAGGGTTGAATATACCAACATAGATATGGTTATCCAATCCCATGGAACTTTGACATCCGATAAGGAATTGATTCCAATTTCAGAGGAAAAAAATCGGAGGTCGTTTCTCATTATGATGAAACACTAAAAAGAATCAAAGAAGATTCCATACAAGCAGTTACATGGATAGGGAAATTGTTATCACTAGACCTAAAAATAAGAGAACCACATTCTCTTGCTAGCATGAAGCTTTCCCTGTTTAGAGTACAACTATACAAATAAATGCATCAAAAGAAAAGGTTAGAGTGGATAGGACTAAAAATTACTCCACCATTGTTGCTTCCCCTTAATAAAATTTAGGAAGTAAATGAGGATGAGAAAAATAAGAAATGGAAGTAGGAGGAGCAAAGTCTACATGAATATAACTAGGGCGATGTGACAAGTATGGTCGTTTATTATGGGAGAGAGATATGTGTAGAACAATCAGGACCCGTAGCTCCAGAATGCTAATTTGCACAAGGGTGCCTCCCTTCATGCTTGGGGGGATGATGGGCCTCACCCTAGTAGATAATAATCCCACTTCTTATTTCTTCTCAGGTACATAATGAGGAAGCAATGGAAATCAATTAAGTAGAATTGAACCTTTGAGGTTTCCATGTACATTTAGTGAGTAAAATGTTGATTATTAAGTGTTATCTATTTCTTGTTTGATTTTGCTTGGTTTCTAGTTCAAATTGATCTATTTAGTGGAACTTGAAGCTATGCATTAATGCAGGTTGAATAGCGTATCAACTCAAGAGAATTGGCATAGAAGGATAGATAGTAAATCTTAGTAATGATGACTCAAGGAGGATATATATATGAAACCAAGCACAAAAAAACAAGTTCTAGGAACACATAACACCACCAAGATTCCATGATCGTGATTACTAATGATCATCCCCGAATCATAGCGATGACAATCTACCAAGCAAAGTTTTGATCTTTTTGAATTGTAAGAAATAGGGGCTTCTAGGCATAACCCAAGCGGTTCAATTAGTAAGTCCTGTTTTTGAGACATATTACTTATGCAATTATAGTTTTGTACCTTTTTGTTGGTCATGAGCATTTAACAGAATTAGTGAAGAAACTATGTTTATCATATGTTGTGATTACTTGAAGCTTCTTTTAGATTCCTATAACTACCTTGGGGATGGCCACCTTCAGCTGGTGTAGAAGTCTCAAGAATAGTTTGTTAATTTATAATAAGAGCATATTGCAGTCACTTTACTAATTATGAATGCTCTGTTTTTCCTGTAGATGTTAACAATCATTCTTTGTAACAAATAAAATAATATATAAACATCAATAAACAAATAAACAAATAATAAAATAAAATTAATTAAACAAATATTAAATAAAATTGATATGTAATTAATTGAATAGATAGGGACTTACCTTTCCATAGAAAAGACACATAAGACCATATTTAAATGGTCCATCAAAGTGTAATGTAATCATCTCTCATCAATATATATTCAATATTAATTATTCTTTCCAAATGTAGTTATTTTCTATTGGTTGACTATTCACATGATTAGTATTATTTTGATTCGGACACAATCACAACATCAGAATATCTAGATACAGATATTGCATTGGTATCAGAACCCCTTCTTGGGCTTGATTTGAAGCCAAAAAAATGAAATCATTGAAGGAATGGTTAAAATGATATAAAAAGTTATAGTTTGCATTTCTTATCTTCCCATCATTGTGGTGTAATGATATCTCCATGGTAGCTAGTGGTGTAATGATATCTCAAACCTTAGTATACACATAACAACGTTGCAGTGTATGACTTATATTCTACTAATGTATTCAAAATCATTCTAATTTATTTATCTTTAAAATTTTAAATATCAAAGAAGTTAATATCACTATAGAAAGTTGTAGTCTAAATATTTTATGTTTTCAAGGTTGTTAAATCTTTAAAAGATCACATATATTAGCTATGAAAATTTCATAATTTGTATATCATGGAAGATATTCTAGGGTGTTGAATATATTTATAAATTCAGATTTAAACACTTCCAAATTTAGATTTTACTAAAAAAAATTATACCAAATTCTGACAAAAACCCACCATAAATTTAAAATATAAAATAAATAGACTACTCCCTATAAAAATTAAAAATTCTAATAACAAAAAATTAATTTTAAATTTTTGTAAGGTATTGTTTCTCCCCTCAAATACAATACGTTGGCCATCTTATCACCAATACAACTGAGTGGTTTGCTTTGCCTATCTCCAATAAAAATCTAAAATAACGAAGTCGTTACTCTCACTGTGGAAATTCTACCATCTGATATGTTATGCTGGCTTTACCGATCTGCAATATTGACATTGTTTTTGCCATCATCACATACGTTGGCAGAATTTTAAATTTTACAATGAAATCATTTATCGTTTCTGCCATCATCACTTACGTTGGCAGAATTTTAAATTTTACAATGAAATCATTTATCGTTTCTGCCATCATCACTTACGTTGGCTGTCTTATCACCCATGGAACTGATTGGCTATCATACCGCTTTCCGCTTTACCGATCTGCAATACATATATTACTTTATATTGTTTCTGCCATAATCACTTGCGTCATATATTACTTATTATCACCCATGGAACTGATTGGCTATCATACTGCTTTCCGCTTCACCGATCTGCAATACATATATTACTTTATATTGTTTCTGCCATAATCACTTGCGTCATATATTACTTATTTATATACTGTTTCCGCTATAATCACTTACGTTGGCAATCTTAATCCCATGGAACTCATTGGTTTTCTTAATACATATATTGGTTATAGGAACAAACGTTTGTCCCTACTTGCCTTTGGAGCACATTATATTGGCTATCATAACAATTCCCATAACAATTTTAAATTTTACAATCACATCATATATTGTTTTATGCCATCATCACATACGTTGGCGGTATCATCACCCGTGCAACCCATTGGCTTCCATTCCCTACATGTTACCTTGGTAATGTCTAGTAAAGGCAAATTTGTAGTGGACATCTTTGATTATGGAGTACCAACACCGAAACTGGCATAACTGGTATCATTATCTTATTATTTTTTATAAATTTTAATTTATTATCTCACTTCGTCTTAATGCTATTTTAAAACTTATTAAAAAAATAATATGATAAATTTAAATTTATGAATTCTTAAATAATCAAATATCATGTTCACACAAGTCCATAACTCTTGTCCGAAGAAAGACACATTGATATTTTCTGTCATATTCATAAAATCATAGAGAACTAGCAACTAAAAAGCAACCATATTACCATCAAAACGGTTTGAACTATCTTAACAATATGAATATACATTTAAATTTAAATACATGCTCATATTTATCATGAAGATAAGTCCGTCTATATTAATATTCGATCCAATCGATCCAAGAACATGCAAGGGTGTTTACTCCATCCCTTGCTGTTGCGAACTACATTACATTGGTGAGACTGGGCATTCCATGGAAACAAGATATAAAGAGCACAGTGCTGACCTAAGACATAACAGACATAAGAAGTTAGCTCTTGCTGAACACTCACACTTAACAGGTTACCATATCAATTTGGAAAATGCCAAAGTCTTGGCTAGGGAAAACAACCTAATAAAACGGAAAGTTAGGGAGAAAATTCAAATTAACTTACACCAAAATTGCCTCAATAAGGATGATGGCACAAAGCTCACTGACTCTTGGAAGCCTCTTCTTCACTCCCTACAATTTAAAAGATTCTCATGATTTAAAAACCTAACCTTAGTTATAAATTAAAATTAACATTTAGAGGATAATCACATAACAAATAATAGCCTAGGTCTAAACTTACCTACTTTATAAACTAATCCCCTCCCCTACACCTCACTCAATAATCTCATTGTAAAACCTTCATCTCAATTTCTAAATTATAAATTAATTTAACATTGTTACTATTATAATGTTTTAACTTATAATTCATCATGAAAGTTTTATACCATGTGAATTAGAAATCTAATAAACTTAATTTTAATTCACATTAAACCCATACAATATAATACTACTTTAGATTAAAGTTATATTATAATATAATTCCTTAAATGTTAGAATTCAATATAAGATTTACCATTATTTTACATACTAATATATATTACCTTACCATTATAATTCTCACACACCATAAATTATAATAACATTAATTATAAAGTTTCATTAATTTTAAACACACTATATTAAGAATTTTACATTTTAGAAATTCTAATTTAGTTTCACAAACCCTGCATCACTCCTACATAATTTTTTACACTAACACTAAAATTTTTTACACTAAAACTATTTTTACATTTAAATAATTTCATCCCTGGACCTAATAGTCCGACCAATATATAAACCCTAAATTTAATTATTAACAACTGAAAATCATTGATTCAATACTTATGGATTTCATGAACATCTCTTATCCTTGCATGCTTCAACTATTTCTTGATGAAGATCCCAGAGTAGGGATCGAAACGTCGAGTTTCAAATTCGTTCAACGCAACTCCTCCTCAATCTTTATTCTTTCAAAATATTATATTAAAAATCTTAAATATTTTAAATTTTATTTTAATAACATAAGTAAGAAAAAATAAAAGTACCATATGGGAGAAAAAATACACTTTCAAGGGAGGGATTTTAGGAAGCAAATTTTTGAGGATTTTGGGTTAGGGTTTTCAATGATGATTGACACAAGGGTTTTGTGGAATGTATGTTTCATCAGGGAGCTTGCGGGGCTACAAGATGGGTTCCGCAAGGGGGAGGGGGCAACGTCTTGCCCCTGGAATCCCATGGGGATTTGAACACTCTGGGTAGGCAGAGCATTCCTGGAAAGGGGATGGAAGGAGGAGGATTGATCCTGGATGAAGATGCACATGGAACCAAAAATGGTGGGGGATATTTAGACCAGGGGAGGTGCATCCCAAAAAGAAATCATATTCCTTCCTTGTTTATCAGGTCAGAAAATATTAGGGGTAAAATTGAACATATGAAGGAAAATTCCCTGATAGACACGTGGATTTCTAATGTGCAGTAGTTGTTGTGTTCTTGGATCGGTGAACATACTATGTAATTGGGACTTTGTAATATTTAATGCTTTTATTTCCTCCCTGGAAATGCTTGTGGAATAATACTCCTACATCCTAGCTCTATATTCAGTCATGTCAGTCAACTGCTGATGTGCATGGATGAGGGAGTCAATTGAGCTCTCAATTGAGGTGGAAAGGGATGCTCGAGATGGTTCCCCTGTGTTTCTTAGTTCTCAAGTGTGCACTCTCATTTCATTTACGTAATGGTTCAAGTCATCTTGGTTGAAATTTTGTTGGGCGTTTTGATTTTATTGGGCATTTTGATTTTCTTGAGGATTTTCATTGGTTCCAAGATTTTTGTTTTCGTGTGTTCCATCGGACTCCATGTTAACATTTTGTTCATTCATTGTATAGGTTTAGACTTTGCAATTGAAAAATTTTCTATTATTTTACTAATTTGGGAATTATTAGAATTTTAATAAACAAAAAAAATCAATAAAATGACAAAAAACAATGATCTTACCTATCCAATGCAATTCATTATCTCTTGGTGGATGGATTGAGGGAGTTTTTGAGTGCAATAGGTGAGTGTAGTGGTCTCTTGTTCTATGTATGCATTGGGTGAGTGAGGCTTGGCCGATTGGAAGACAATAGAACATATTATGCCCTGCTTTTAATTTTATTTTGCTTAACATGTGTGCATGCCCTCTTTTGGGCACGTACGCACTAGAAACACGCACACACAGTAGCGTGCATGTGCCTTGGTTCGGTACCAAACCTGATAGCATGTGCATGCTTCCTTAGGTGCATGCGCGCCTTCATTTTTTCTCCACTAGTGTGGACCCATTGCAATGGATTTGGGGAGCATCTTTATGCGCCCACCCAAATAAATTTTACAAGATGTGTTTTGAAGAATGAAACAGTAAGGACGATGTTAATCTAAGGTGGAGGGGAATGTAACACCCCAGTTTTGAACCCCTGATTTAATGATGAAATGCTTGAAGGGATGAACAATTTGTACTAAGTGATTATTAATAGAAAATACAGCTCACTATGTCTGAGGCAAACACCAAAGATAATGGGGACCTATGAACTCACTGAGAAGAAAATGAGGGTTGTAGATAGCCTAAGGGTTTTTTATAATATGACCCTAGCCTAATCTTGATCCTAAAGTTGGTTTATCCATACGTTAATCTTTAATACCTTTTTTAACCTTATAATTAATGCTAGATTCTAATGAAGGATGAATGGCATCATGTTGGGGTGTGATTCTTTTTGGAGAGACCACATGGGAAAAAATTTCCATGCAATTAAAACATGCATGCAAGAAGAGTTCGATCTCTCGAATGGAGTGAAATGTGCATTGTATATTGTTATGCTCGGTGATGGTGCAGGTTCTCGAAGTTATCATTCGACCTTGTCATGGAAACTAATTTTTTAAAGATTGTGGGATGAGGTATATTATGTTGTACCCCTATCAAAGTTGATAGTGACTTGGTGAATCATGCGTGAGCCTGAGTTGGTGGAAATTATGTGGCATTGAGTAATAGTATTGGGCTTGAGGTACTGTAGTGAAGGGTAAATATTGTTGTGTAGTTGGAATTGAAATGGGGAAGGGTCTACATGGATGGGTGGGAATTGTGGGTTGATTTTATGCTCAATTTACATGTCAACTATTTTGACATAACCAAGTTCCATGGTGTTGGGCTTGGCTCTACCCAAGATCATCTTGCTACCAGGAGGAACCCACTAAGAGGTCCAACAGCTCCTAGGAGCGAGCCCAACCCCTCTCCCCAGCCACCTTAGTTACCCCACAAACTTGATAAGATTGACGGGGCGATGAGGAGTGTTTCATGTGGACTCCTTAGACACACTGCCTTTGTAGTAGCAACTACAGTCGAGAGACAGGTTGACCCTGATAGAGACTCAGGTGCAGGGACTTCACAACAGATTCAGGATAGAACTATGATTGGTGGAATCCATGTTGGCCCTTCTAGTTTGACGGGGAAAATGCCACATCTTTATCCCGATTGCGGGCACACTTTCCCTGGCCTGATTGAGGGATCCTATATGGAGTAGGTTAGGAATTTTTTTAATGTGTTTTCAATCATCAATTGATAATATGTAAAGCTATTTTAAAGTAATTATGTTTGAATTAAACTATTATTTCAATGTATAGTTATTTAGAGCTTAAATGTCATCATGGGAGAACACAGAATCCCCCAACCTGGACGCACAAATGGCAACTGCAACTGAAATTACGGCACCTCAAATGGAGGTATTTTCAGTACCTCACATAATATTGCTTTGACATATGGAATTTCTATTATTTATGTATTTATATTTATGACATACACGATGATAGTTCGTACAATATTTTTGAATATTTTGATTGCCTAAATAATTACTTGTTTAATATGTTCATAACATGCATGCATTTTGGTGTCCACAGGTATTCCCAGACTACGATTACTAGTCACCTCCACTAGGTATCCGCAGGTCACCATATACCAAGGTACAAAGTGTAGTTAAATTACAAATGTACTATGGTTTAATTTATTTTTTGTCTACTAAACTATGATATTACAAATGTATATGCATGGGCCACAAACAGCTGCAGGTGACACTATTCCATGTCCCCACTTTAGTCCCATGTTTCCAACCTCTCACATGAGTCTCCTGCCTCGCTTTAATCCATACCCCTCCCTCCTTCCACCCCCTCCCTTCAATATAGCCTCCCATATCCTTCAATACCACCCCTCCGTCCATCCTCCCCCCTCCATCCATCCTCCCCCCCTCCATCCATCCTCCCCCATTTGTCCATGCACCCCATCTATACATCCTCCCCCATTCATCCATGCCCCCTCGTCTATCCATCCTACCCCATTCATCCACGACCCCCCCTTCCATCCAGCTTCCCCCCTTCGTCCACAACCTCCCTTATATCCATCCTCCTCCCTCTATCCAGGACTTCCCTCCCATTCACCATCCCTCAACATACCCCGATGCCTTTTGGGTCGATACCCCTTATCGTACAGCTAGTAGGGGTTCATCGTCCATGACGTCCTCCTCCACCCCATACCACCATGCCCTGTTCCACCATATATTCTTCAGTTCCCACTACTATTGTGGAAACTACTCTTCCATTATATGTCGATGTATCTACAGTGGTTGAACCCGTAGTTGCTGCAGCTACATCTATCCCCCATCCCCCCCATGACTACATCGGAGCAGGTTGTCCATCCAACTACTCCACCTACTAGCCCTGAAGCCTAGTCATGTCCATTGTTAGAGGTGTTCACTATGAGAATCAAGTTAATTTATGAAAATATTTTGATGCATTAATGAAAATTAATTTAAGCAATTATAGTTTTTCAAAGAAATGATTGTCATAAATGTTGTAGGGTGGCATTTTCGAGAGGCTCGGTAGATAGAGGACAGCTCCCTCACGTCTCCCATGCCCATCAACGATGAGTTATTTAAGATTTGAAATCTACATTGATTTTATAAATGTGGTAAATGTTACAAATGCTTGAAAATGATGTTATATTATATCATTTGTTTCAGATCCTGGAGAGACAGTCTACTTGTTGGCATGGGATAGATCCGCAGGAAGCGTAGAAGCCGACAGCAATGAAAGGGTCATTCCACGAAAGAAGGATCATTCACGGTATTCATGGGAGCACAAGAATTGTTAGATTAGTTAAGTCGGTCATGTGGACCATTTTGTAATAAAATAGAAGTATATAAATAGAGTAGGATTGTAATACTAAGGGCATCTAAGTTTTGGAGGATTATCCTATATTTTGGGTTTTTCTTTGTATCCGCAACATGATGTATTGATGGTTTCTGCAAGGTTCATTCCTCGGGGTTGGTGAATGAATGAAGATGTTCAATTATGGTGTAATATATGTCTTTAATATTGTGCAATGATGAATGTGAATCATGTTATGTGATTTTTTTGTATTGAAGAGATGTTGATCTAAATAAGTCTATTGAATATGTTGTTCCGAATGTTTATTGAGCTCTGTGAATGACTTAAGATGCGAATGATAAGTTAATAGTATGTTGTGAATGTTATAATCTATGGTTAATGCGAAGGTAATGTGTGCATATCCTCTACATCATTGTGGAAACTTGGTTCTAGCAGCTCCCTTATCCATCTCGGGTGAGACTGCACTTGCTCCGTAAGTGTTGTTGGGAAGGGTTACACCTTTCCGGGCCAGTGTATAAGGGAGTCTGGGTTGATAGTTTGTTGGTGACAGTGCAAAGTGAACCACTATTGGTAGATGCTACTTGAACAAATGGTTCTATTTCCAGGACCCTAAGGAAGAAGAGAAGAGGATATGTTGTGGCACTCAACAAAAACAGAGATCCAAGAGTGGTTCAACAAGAAGGTGAAGGAATTCATAGAAAGTGGGAAGGGAGATCCTAAATAGATAGCAACCAGTTGGCTAGAAATATACATTTATTCAGACATCCACGAAATATTCTTCTATGAATTCCCGGTGTTGTTGCATGAGTGGCTATCACAGTTGACATTTTGAAAGAACCACTGCCAGAAGACTGAACCTGATTGTTGGACCCCGGAGTTGGTGCAACAACTGAAACAAGTCGATAACAAGGTATCACGATCTGTTGATTTTTGGGTAGACAGTATCCTTGAAGGGTACGTAACTGATTTCATGGTATATACTATCAATTCGTATAGTGACGTCGAAAGAAACTTGTTTAGGGGGCCAAGAGGAAGATTCTTGTCATCGTTAAAATTGTGGATTAAAATGCTTGTCTACAAAAAAGGAATATTGAGGATGTCTTCTGACGAGTAGAAGAATCGGTGTGCAGAGAGCGAAGGTATCGCGTAGATGCGAGTCTGACGAAAAGATGTGGTAGATGGACATGAGCGATGATGAGTTTCTAAGGGAAGATGACGAAGAGTGTGGTACCTTGAGGAGTGGAGCAATATTCTGGCGTCCTGAGAAGAAGAGGAGGACTGAGAGAGAGTCTCCTGAGAGGACTGGAATAGAGAACTGTGAAACAAGACCACAAGGGAGGAAGTGACCTTATTGCAAAGGAGAGGTTGACTAGGCTACCCCAAAGGAAGAAGGAGGTCAGATCATAAGTTACCACATACCTTCGACCCTGCAAACTACTCTGAATTTTATAGGAAGAAATCCAAACTACTCGCGGAGTTTCCCTATGTGCAGTGACAAGAGTAGCGCTTCAATGAACAACAATACTAGCAACATTAGGATGGCAGATGAGGCAAAGATGCCCAAATTTTAGGGGAATGGGACCGAGGATCCCGAACAGTATTGGTTTATATGCGAATCAATCTGGACCATGAAGCAGGTTCAGGACAACATTGTAAGGATGGGACAGTTAGCGACGACCCTTAGGGGCCAGGCGTTAGACTTGTACATGAAATATGTAAAGGTTCCAGTAGGAACAACAACCAATACATTGCCGCGGGTTAGAACGGCAATGATTGACAAATTTAAAAAATCAAAATTTGAGTCATAGTATGTCACTGAGCTTAAGGAGATTAAGCAATTCCCAAATGAGTCAGTGTGGAAATTTGATCAGCGGTACAAGATCCTGATAGCGAAAGTGAGCTTTCTGATAAATGAGCTGCAACTTAAAGAATGGTTCATCGCAGGACTGGTACAGCATATCTGAGGGCCACTGATGCAACAAAAAGTCGCGACACAAGAAGAAGCATTAGAGATCATGATGAAGCTAGAGGCTTCACCAATTGGTGAAGCAGGGATGGGAATGGATAGAGTTCAGGCACAGTTGCCCAACCTAACACTTCAATTGGAGGATATATAGAAGGGCAAGGAAACCTGTAGAAACATATGGTGCACTAGATGTAGAAGTGAGGGGCACCATAAGGAAAATTGCCCAGAATTCCATGAGTATTTGCAGTCAGGGGCACCAAAACCCCTTCATCAAGGAGGCATGCCATGGTGTACTGTTTTTCAGACCAGAGGGCATTGACCGGAGGAATGTGTATATCTACAAAAGATGGTATGAAATCCAACAAACTTATACTATAAGTTTTTTCAATCAGTTGGCCATGATGAGAAGGACTATAGGGCCTATGACCTACTGGAAGATCGGACAACTGACACGTATTTCATGAAGGGAGAAGAACCAATGGTGGTACAACAGCAATCGCAGTATAGTCAGCCACAGTTTAACCAACCGCAGCAATATGACCAGGGGCAATACGGGTAGCAGCAATATGGTCACCCGCAATATCCACCACAGTCATATTGCCATCCATAGTATGGGAAACCACAGTACGGGAAACTGCAATATCAACAATATGGACCTCCAGGTATGGGATTCAGAGGAGCTATTGGATGGGGAAGAGGAGCAATCATCTGTTACAATTACAGGCAACAGGGGCACTACCAGCGAGATTGTCCAAACCTTGCGTCGTAGTGTACATACTATAGTGATGTAGATAATAGTGTACAGGAATGCCCTCAACTGAGTGCGAAATGGAAAAGTAAGCATCCACCCCAAAACCAAAACCAAAATAATCAGAATGTGCCACCAGCTCTGCAGATGATTTCGATGAAAGCCAGAGGTAACCACACAAAGGTCAGGTTAGTGACACAAGGAGGCGAAGTGAAAGGCGGTGATAGGTCACACACCAATGTTAGACAAACAAAAACACAGCGGAAGCAGGTCACCTTCGACGTAGAGGCAAAAAGGGACATCTTTTTGAAGGCACGTGATGCAATGAGGAAAAGGAGGCAACTACCCCTTGAGGAAGAAATCTATGACATGCCATCGACGTTCGACTCGATGAAATCATAAAAGAAGGAAAACACTCTAAAATCCTTCTTGGAAAGTTTCCTAGACCTGGCAAAAGACACAGATGTAGTGGAAGAAATAGATAATCTACTGCAACCATGGGGAGGTGCAGGACTGGAATAGAGAGTTAATTGCATACCTAAAAGGAAAACAGGCAGGGAGATGCGGATGTCGGCATAGATCGGAGAATTTGATGTTAACTCCATAATTTTGGATTTGGGTTTGGATGTGATTATCCTGACTAAACAGACGTGGGAGAGAATGGAGAAGCCGTGGATGACTTGGTCAACAGTACAGCTGCGACTGGCGAACCAAAGCAAGGTCACCCCATTCGGTCAGGTGTGTCAACTTCCAGTTGAAATTGAAGGGCTCAGAACATATGTTGATTTCAATGTCATCGAAATAGTGCATAACACCAGTCCCTATCCGGTACTGCTGGTGATCAGCTAGGCGATGGAGAATCAAGCAATCATCAACTTTAAGAAAAAGATAATGTCATTCAAGAATCAGGAAATGGGAGTCATCGCACCACTAGATCCTACGGAAGGGTTGCACTATACAGAGCCAGCCAGAGATGGCTAGAGATGAGTTTGCGGAAGGATGGGATAGTCTATATAACATTTCTGAATATTTTGTTAATCCCACTACAAATGGAGAATTAGGATGGTGCAGTGCCATTTCGGCATCCTCTGATTCAGACGAGGCCCTTGAGAATTGGCAGAACCAATTGCATGAAGTGTCCTTTCGAATATGTGCACGGATAACACAGTCCCTGTGAAGGGTAGCCACAGAGGAGTATGTGTTACCTACCTATGAGGGATTTCCCAACTTGGACATGTTTCTCATAGAATTTGAGGATAAAGTGGCATAACCACAGCGTCTCCTAGCCCTGGAGGAATCCCTAAAGGCTACTCCTGCGTGATGCTGGGAAGCACATAAATCAAACATCACATCTTGGCCACTATGTCGACGCCTCATGGAGGTTCGGTTCGGCAAAGCTGCGGAGGATAACCATATGCGATATGATGGATAAGGAGACCCGAAGGCGCATCTGAATTCTTGTCAACATCAATGGGGATCGCGAGCGCGACAGGATTGGGTACTTGCATTCATACACATGTTGGATGAGGTACCACGAAGCTAGTATGTCGCAGCCAAACTACGACATGGGACGACTTCTTGGGAACAGCTTACTATTGGCTTCAGCCAATCAATCTCATCCTCAAATGAAAATCCATTAATCCACACCACGCTACAAGTGATCCATGGAAATATATTTGAAGCGGTATCGACCAGACAACCGATGGAACTCCAATAGACTGCAACACCAGAAATCCTGATGGAGTGTTACAACGTCACTAGAGAGCACGAAGATGATGATTACCCCAAGGCTACATACATACCATAATCAGAGGGCAGTTGTACTGTTGTGGCACCAGATATCCCATCGGACAAATTTCAGTAACCATCGAAGATCATGAAAGTGGACATTGGGTCAAAGGAAAACCCAAAGTTTGCAAACCTTGGTGACTACTGGGATGAGTCGACCATTGTAAAAACAAGTGACCTATTGCATGAGTTTTAGAATTTGTTTCCAATGAAATTCTCATAGATGAAGGGAATTTCTGGAGACTTAGGGGAAATGACGATCCCCTTGAAACCTGATGTGAAGCCATTTAAGCAACGGCCACATCAACCGGGACTAAGACACCAGCAACACATGCAAACTGTGATAGGCAGAATGATCAAAGCAGAACAACTGAAAAAAGACATTAAGAAGTACACAACAGCAACCTGGTGAAACCCGCAAAGATTAGCCACAATAGAGAAGCCAACGATATGACGATGTATTGACACAGCGGCACTCGCTGTGTCCAGGTAAAAAATAAAAAAAAATTGTCGACACATTGTATGCAAGTCGAAAACTGCCACGATGCACGATGGTCCAATCTGGAAATAAAGGAAATAAAGGCCTGATTCGGATTTATGTGGGAACGAAATAAAAGAGCATTTACAGAATCAAATACGGAGATATATTACAAATAATATAGTGATACAATAAACACATATTCTATTAAATAGCGGAAATAGAACAGACTGTAAAATACAGTAGCTAGAATGGTGGTAGCTATCTCTGAGAAGAGATGTGGCCGCTATGCTCATTCGTACCAAGATGATTACAAAGAGAGGCCAAAAGGTGGTTAGTTGAATAGTCAACTTCCCGGGGTCATAACTTCTGCATACGATCTCCGTTTGGGGCACTCGGTAGCCCATTGGAAAGGTCTATCCAAGATTTACAACTTTCGACTATAACCAAATGCATTCTAGAGGAAACCATTTGGCCCCCCAAATAGCCAAAAAAGGTCATTTAGGGCCTCGAAACTGCTCCAGAAGTTCAGGACCCAAAAAATTGCTAAAAATAGTAATTTACCAAAATTGCTAGAAGACTGTTTTGAGCCAGTTGGAAGAGGTGGCCGACCACCGATATCCACCTGGATCAATCGTCCCTTCTTAGGAAGCAATGGTCTCCATTGCATCAAATCCCTTATCATATGTCGAACTGTGTGTTGAGATGAGCTCTTGGTGTGGCATTTGCTGAAGCAAAAAGGTTGCCTTTCTTTGAAATCTTCAGAGGGTTGTAATTGTTGTTGCTGGATGAAATAGAGCCGTTCAACAATTTTGGTTGTTGTGGTATCCTTGGTCTGCACTAGTATGGATGGTTTCTTTTTGGGGGAGCACCTTGAATGCGTGGCCTTGCACTACAAAGGTACTCGAATAGGCAATGCTACACTGAACTTCTATTTTTCTTGTTTCTGCAGAGTAGGGGGATAATGGGCAGAGGTTGTGGATGTCTCCGCGATCTGATGTTCTCCTTTAGTGGCAATTGTGAATAGGGAAAATCTCCCAGTGTGGGAGATTATCTTCCTGCCCTGGTTGGTTGGGGTAGGTGCAACTATCTCTCGTATTCGATAGAGTTGTCCTCCCAAAGTGACAATGACACTGTGAGGTCATGATTCATATACAGCATGACGCTTCCACATATATGGATGTCCTAAAAGAACATCACATAATTCAAGTGGGGCCACATCACACAATACCTTATCTTTGAAGGGCTTGATGCCATATGGTAGGCGACATTGCTGACTGACGCGGATCCCTCGTCCTTGGCTTAGCCATCCAATGGTGTATGGTTGTGGTTGTGGTGTTATTGGTAGCTCCAGTATCTTGATGACTTTTGCTCAGATTAGGTTCTTCTGGCTACCCATGTCCACAACAAAGTGTAGGGGAATTCCCTTTACCCACATCTATGAGTGGAAAAGGTGCTCCTCTACCTCTGACTCTTCAAGTTCCTCTGGTTGAATCTGTCTGGTGGCAACAACGGCACTGGGTTCTGCATTAATGATCTGCTTCCCTTTCCGCGTGGCTGTGAAATTAGGTTCTAATTCAGAGTCAGAACTGGGATCTGATTCTGAAGCTTAGATATCAGACACCAATGACTATTTTGAGCGACATTCATCAGTTTTGTGCCAGGGGCTTTTGTGGAACTCGCACCACTTCCCAGTGTCCTTATTTGTCTTTTCGTTACCCTTCTTCACTTGTGGTTGGGACTGATTGTCCTTTCCCTGACCCGTGTTTTGCGAGCCAGAGTTTCCCTTGCCCTGCTCCTGCACACATCCGAAGCCACGCTTGTTCTTCTACTAAAATTTCTGCTCAATTTTGATAGCATATTGATAGGCGAATCCAAGCAAAAATATTTCCAAGAAATCCATCTCTGTTTGTATGTACTGGTGTAGGCCACTGCGATATTTCAGTACTAGGTGCCACTCTTAGTCCTTGATACCTAGATTTGTGCGCAAGGTATGAAATTTGTTGGTGTACTCTGACACCGTTTAGTCCCTCTCTTGGTGCAAAATGGTCCATTTTGTGTACTTGTCATCATAGTTTCCAACAGGGTAATATTGTTCCTTGACGGAATCTATAAAAGAGGCCCAAGTGGGATTGGAATATTTAAACAATCCAGACTCATTTGATAAGTTTTGCTCACAATAAGTTTCCCACCAATTTTTGACATGCGGGACGGCCTTGAGGAGCACAAAGACGATCTTTTCCCTATCGAAAAAATTGTGGACAAAGAAATACCCTTCTAGCAGATTCAACCATTTATCTATGGCATCAGCATCAATCTAGCCTTCAAATAAAGGAATATCAAAGTTAAATTGTACCTTGAAGGGAGTCGCATCTCCGAAACGACTGCTTTTGAAAGGTGTATCTTTTGCTGTCGGCATGCATCGAAGGATCTGGGCGAAATTATCCATCATCTCGTTCCTCTGTCATGTGAGGGGTTCCTCGAGCAACAACTTGATAGGATCTACTGCTCCGTCGTCTCTCTTTTCTTCCACCATGGGAGGCCGTTTGGGGCAGCGAGAGTGGTCTTCCCCAAGTGAAACTAGTTTGAGACCCAACTCTCTGTATCCTGACCTCGTCGGGGACATACACCGAGAAACAATCAAAGAGCAGACTGCTCTGATACCACTGATTTAGATTTATGTGGAAACGAAATAAAAGAGCATTTACAGAATCAAGTACAGAGATATATTGCAAATAACACAGTGATACAGTAAACACATATTCTATTAAATAACGAAAAATAGAACATACTGTAAAATACAATAGCTAGAATGGTGGTAGCTATCTCTAAGAAGAGATGTGGCCGCTATGCTCATTCGTGCCAAGATGATTACAAAGAGAGGATTAAAGGCCTATTTATCATAAGCATGAAGGAAAGAATCCCAAACATCCAAAAACCTTACCCTAGAAGATGAACTGTCATAAAGTTTGCTGCCCCAATGTGGTTAGTTGAATAGTCAACTTCCCGGGGTCATAACTTCTGCATACGATCTCCATTTGGGGCGCTCGGTAGCCCATTGGAAAGGTCTATCCAAGATTTAAAACTTTCAAATGGAGATAAATGGATGCCAAAGGAATCCATTTGGCCCCCCAAATCGCCAAAAAAGGTCATTTAGGGCCTGAAAATGGCTTTGAAAGTTCAGGACCCAAAAAACTGCTTAAAATAGTAATTTACCAAAATTGCCAGAAGACTGTTTTGAGCCAGTTGGAAGAGTTGGGCTGCCACCGATATCTGCCTAGATCAAGGGCGCGGTTATACCACACCAGAAAACATCGTAACCAAGAACACCAGGAGTTAATAACCAATGTATGCGATGGATTTGGTGGATCCCGATGAGATTTGGAAATTATGACCCATGATCGGATGGATAGTACTAGCCAGTATATAGGACGTGAAGTGAAAACAAACATAGCTACTTTAGTATCCCAAGAGCTGAATAGAAGTGTATGTTTCCAGCACCTGCACCAAAATACCGTATCCCACACCGGTTGTGCAGGAGTAGCCATAATTTATGTCTACAGTCCCACACAAGAAAAAGCAGAGCACGATTCGACTCCCCGACACTAGTCGGGAGAAAAAGAAGGGCACCCAAGAATCTGCAAGGTTTATGAATGACGCTGCAGGCCCCTCAGATGCTGAAGCTAGGAAAGATGGATACGATGGCCCCATACTATCACAGTACCTTCCACCACATCGGGTGGGGGCTCCCACGTCGCGGATCAACAAGAACAAAAAATACTCCATTGCGGTCACACTAGTACCACCAGGGGTTACTGAAGTTGGGTATATTACAGCCAAATTGCAGAGATTACAGTACACTGACCATGACCTAGCCAAGTTTAAATAATACGTAGAGGCTTATGAGGACGTCCTCCACGCAAGAGGCCCAACTATGAAGGAACCTTAGAAGTGGGCATTGGGATTGGCATGCTCAGGGTCACTCGATATCACCCTCCTACTGCATTTTGGGCGCCTGGCACAGGTCAATGCATGCGTCAAGTAACTCCTCGTGTGCCTCCATGATAGATCCCTCTGGCTACACGAGTGAATCCTCGTCACCATCAACCTAATTGCCAAAATCACTGGCCTGCCTCAAGAGGGAGCCAACCCTTCCCAGTTTTTCCAGGGTAAGAACAATGACAAGAAATTAGGCGAACAATTGTCCACAAAGTATGGCGTAGAGAAAGATTCCAGAGGCTACTTGATCAACAAAATTTACAATCAAGCAGTCATACTAGGGGTGAAGATGCTTGTAGTCAAAGTAACATGGAAAAATCAACCGCTGCAATGTAATTCAGGTGTCATCGTAGCTGCGAAATAGTGCGCCATAGGGGAACAGGTGAACTAGGCTCCGTTCCTGCTCCACAAATTGACCAAGGACGTGTATGATGCGCATGAATACAGGTGGCCATTCACATATTCATGGCTGCTCCTCCTCATTTCCCTAAATGCATGGAGGAAACTAGATGACTATCAGTGGGTGGATCCCACAGAACCACAAGTATGTGCTGGGGCGTGGTACCAGAACTTATGGGAAACCACTAAAAAGGAACGACAGAAAGAGAACATCATATAGTTTTATATATGGCTTGAGAGAATGTGGGCAGATGCACAGATGATACAGTGAATATAAGTGCAAGCTGCAACAAAGTACCACTCCATCGCTCAGATATCTGTCGAAGAACACACAATTTACCTCCAAGTTTGCGCGGATCCGACCAAACAATGGCTGAGGACACAGTACAAGCTCACCAAGGGTGAGCTCAAAAACATCATCGCCAAATTGCCAGAGATATGGAAAGTTCTTGCAGATCAGAAGGACATCAAAAAGCGGCAGGTAGCAGGACCACAAGACCTGGCCAGAGAAGACCTAGCTTCTGCCAACCAGAAGGACAGTGCAGAATAGGAGATGGACCCGCAGGACCAGATGGTAGAGTTTGGCCGTGACGGGGCATCCAC
The DNA here is from genome assembly GCA_027924585.1 of Larix kaempferi. NCBI lineage: Eukaryota > Viridiplantae > Streptophyta > Pinopsida > Pinales > Pinaceae > Larix > Larix kaempferi. Next base: position 4,269,961 of record BSBM01000547.1, read on the forward strand.
AGATAACACCCCCATAGATTCAGAACTAGACCTGCAACAGGAAGAACGACGGATGAAGAAGACAAGGGACCATGCCGGCAGCAACACACAGGTAGGGTTCATTGCGTAGCAGGAAGACATATTTTTGGATAGCATTACACATATCGTCAAGAGTAACCACAAAAAGGTTACATAGCATTTGGCGAATAATTTCCAGTATATAGGGGAGCTGTTAAACACCATGGTGAATACAATAATAAACATAAGGGTACCACATTGGGACATCCAACAAAACCTATTGACTCCCAGAGTCAAGGTAGAAGTGGGAACCCAGTAATGCATAGTTCAATTCAAAACCCACGCCATTGGGACAGCAGATAATACCTTGGACCTCAAGATTCGAAAGGCCGACCTAGCAATGGTCGATTTCAACTTGCTTCCAATGTTGACACTACATCGAGTCCAAGTGACAGCATGCGTAGAAATCCACAGCCGCATGGCTGCGATGCACAACAAGATGGTTGAATACAAGAAGCAAATGCAACACCGCGAGATGGAGGCACAACACCTTCGAGATAAACATGCCGCAATATTGGCAGTGAAAGTACAAGCTATGGAGGAGAAGTCTCGATCAGAAGAAGCCCTGGATGAGAAAGAGAAGGTCATCGAGGAGTAGACTATAGCACTCACTGCAAAGGAAAAGGTTGTAGAGGAATGGATGAGGTTAGAATGAGCACTTGCGCAGGCATGTGAAAAGGCGGCACTAGATTCAGATGTTGCCTCGGAAGCTCAAGCTGTTATGCTAGGAGTAGCCATTACCAAGATCAGAAAGGAAAATGCGGAGCTCCAAACTCAAGTAACACCCAGCACCCCACCAGCACAAATTTAGATTCGGTAGATGGCGATAGAAGAAGCAGTTGTAGAGATTCAGTAGATGGAACAGGCAGCACAACAAGTTGCGGGAGGCCTTACAGAGTTTTCAGATAGGTTGGTTGAGGATGACCAGTTAGCTGCACTGAAGAGAACACTCCGTGAAGCAAAATATCAGTTGGAAACCTTTAAGGGATTGCTCAAAATGATGCCCACAATTATGCGAATGGAAAAGGCCGTGGAACTACAAAATATGAAGCAGCGGCCTGAAAAGGCCCACGAAAGGAAGCAAGGACAGGCTGCACATTTGGATGAGCTTCAGAAAAAGGCTGAATCCCTCATAGCATGAGTAGTACCAATGATGAAATGGGTATAGGAGAAATTGAAGGAGGTACGACAGAAAGTATGTGACCCCCCAACGGAGCAGTAGGTACTAGAGAATGCGTAACTCCCAGCATCAGTAAGAGAGGTCGTCAACCAGATCCGAACCACCTATGATGACTTCCAATAGCAGTACCACAAACCAACAATGTCCAGCTGAGGTGGCTCGGGACGAGCCACAAGCTTGTGTTGGGGGCCTGTTGGCACAGGATAGATCCACAGGAACCGTGGAATCCAATAGGAGTGAAAGGGTCATTCCGTGAAAGAAGGATCATTCCTGGTATTCATGGGAGCACAAGAATTGTTACATTCGTTAAGTTGGTCATGTAGACCATTTTGTAATAAAATAGAAGTATATAAATTGATTAGGATTGTAAGCCTAAGGGCATCGAAGTTTTGGAGGATTATCCTATCTTTTAGGTTTTGCTTTGTATACGCAACATGATGTATTGACGGTTTCTACGAGGTTCATTCCCCAGGGTTGGTGAATGAATGATGTTCGATTATGGTGTAATCTTTGCCTTTAATCTAGTGCAATGATGAATGCGAAATATGTTATGTGAATTTTTTCTATTGATGTGATGCTGATCTGAATAAGTATGTCGAATATGTTCTTCCGAATGTTTATTGAGCTCTTTGGATGACTTAAGATGCGAATGATAAGTTAATAGTATGTTGTGAATGTTATAATCTATGTTTAGTGTGAATTTAATGTGTGCATATCCTCTACATCACTGCGGAAACTTGGTTCCACTAGCCCCCTTATCCATCGCGGGTGAGACTGCACTTTCTCTGTAAGTGTTGCTGGGAAGGGTTACACCATTCCGGGTCAGTGTAAAAGGGAGTTTGGGTTGATAGTTTGTTGGAGACAGTGTGAAGTGAACCCATGTTTATAGACACTACGTCAACACTACTCCTATATGGAAGAAGGACCAAGATACCACTAGCTCCAAGAAGAGGAAAATTCTTGAAATACCATGTTATGTACATTAATCACGATGTGAAACTTTTTGGCACCAATTTCCATGTACATGGTATCTACGGCACTAGTTTCCATGTATTTTGGATCTACGACATGAGTTGTCAAATTTTGTATAGGGCATGAGTTGCCATCGCATGTACATTGGGAACCATGTTCCATTGTTTGACATAAAATTTATATGTTTGGACGATTTTTGTATCCATGATGTACATGGATTTCCAGTTATGTTATTTATATCCATGTTGACTATATTTGTATCTTTTTGTCTCATGTTGTGTGTAGTTTCCTAATAAACAACATCATCCTTTAAAAACAAATGGCGACTATCTATTTATAGATTCATCAAAATTCATGTTTATAGTTTATAGTCTCATCAAAATTCATGTTTATAGTTTCATCAAGGGATTATCTATTTTATTAAGAAATAGATATGGTCCTAGAATCAACCACGATCATTTGCAGCAAAATTGTCAACCATTCCATAACAACATTTCAATCGCCTAATAAGTAATTAGGTTTTTGGTGCTAGGTACAATGTTTTTCTAGTTGTATGCACCCTTGCTATATAGATAAGAAAATATGCATATATGTGTATAATGATTTGGATTCAAATGTATGCACATGAATACATATGTACAATGAAAATTATTTAATTTTTATATGTATTATAATTTAGGCAAGGCATTAGGATACATAATAGTTTCTCATTGTGATTAGAATACAAACTAGGGTTTACGCTACCAACTAGGGTTTTTAGGCTAGGATATCGTGTTTCTAGGATAGGCTCCAAGATCTAGGGTTACCATCTTAATGTTGAATTCCACTATCATGACATCATTGTCACCAACACCATTCCCACTACCACAATCACCATCAAGCCTCATCATCCTCTTGCTCATGGTTCCACCATCCTCATCCCCATCAATCATCTGTCATCCACCATAAGCCTAATGCACTTTATCTCATTGTCACCATAACCATCCCTATCCTCATTCCCATTATCACCATCATCATCATTTTGCTCATTGTCACCATTGTCGCTATCATGCTCATTGGATTCTAGGCCATTTAGCCTCGTTGTTTATGTATTTTTGTTCATATATGGATTGCACTTTATTTGTTTTTATTTGTATGCACCATTTCTAGATACATGTCAGAAATGTTTCATATAAGTGTATAATTATTTGGATTCAAAACTATGTGTTTTAGGCTAGTATATAGGGTTTCTAGGCTAGGCTCTAGGCTCTAGGTTTGCGGGATTAATGTTGAACTCCTTTATCATGACCATAACAAAAATGTAAACCTCACTTAAGAAAAACCACTTATTAGGCATGATAATATTTTTATACCTTATTTTAACACATGCATTAAGAAGTTTCATCAAATCTTAGCGAATTGACTAATGTCGTCGGAGGAACACATTCAAGATTCAAGGTAGAGGCAAGGGATAAATCCTAGAGGAGGGGCCGCATGGTGTTATTTATAAATAGGATCCCAATATAGGAAAGGATTTTGATATGTAATTATTTGTTGTAGCTTGAAATTTTCTAGACTCTATAGGGAATTTAGCTCATTTTCACCATAACGCCATCCCCATGTTCATAGTCACCATCGCCATTCCCATTCTGCCATGACCGTCATGATTCATAAACACCATGCCCATTTCCACCATCAATGTCACCACAGTCCTCCTCATGCCCATGTTGTCACCATCAACACCATGCCCATTGTTACCATCAATCTAACGTTCATCCTCATCATGCCCATGTTGTGACCATCGCCATCCTCATCATCCCCATTCTCATCATGACCATCCTCATGATTTCATAAACTAGGGTTTGGCCTAGTAAGAGAGAATGAAATTTTTGCACAAGGGGGTCAACTTTGGAAATTACCCGACTGTAGACTTGTGGCTAGCATTACCACGTTGAACCTACCCAAACACACTTGCAGGGTATCCCAGGACTCAATTCAACTACTTAGATCAAATTATATGCCCCAACAAGGATTAAACATGTGTCCCTAAAATACTCAAAGAGGAAAGTTTAAGCAAATTATAAAATGAATACTATGGCTCCGATCAACAAACTGTCAACTCCATTGGAATCGAGACATTGGGATAATGTTAGGGGTGCCTCTCTCGCATGGGTCCATGGTGCATGTCTTGTCCTATTTCATGATTTCATAAACTAGGGTTTGGCTCAATAGGATTCAATGAAATTTTTGCACAAGGGGGTCAAATTTGATAATTCCTCAATCATGAACTCATTGCTAGAGTTCCCACATCAAACCTTTCCAAACACACTTGCAGGATCTCATGAAACTCCATTCTGCTACCCAGATAAAATTCTAAGCTCCTCGCTAGGATTCAACAAGTGTCCTTTAAATCCTCCAAGAGGTGAATTTAAATGGGCCATAAAACAATGACCATTGACCAGATCGACTAACGGTTGACTCCATTGGAATCAGGACATCGGAATAATGCTAGGGGTGCCTCCCTCACGTGGGTCCATGGCCCAAGTCTCTCTCAGTTTCATTATTTCATAAACTAGGGTTTGGCCCAGTGAGAGGCATTGGAATTTTTGCACAAAGCAATGCAATTTCATAATCTTGGATATTCTTGGAGAGATTGCTCTTGTGTGATGCTATGGATTGCACCATCCAAATATGTTTTCTTTTGGATGATCGTTCAAGAGTCTAGATATTGGCATGTGATATGCATAATATGCTTAGACATGTGCTCATATATGACAAAATGCAATAAATTATTTGTTGGGTATTTGTTATATTATATGCATGTATGTGAAGGGGAGAGTGCGCGTATTAACCTAGATTATTATAAAAATATGTGATTTAAACCTGGTTAAGGATTGGTGTTTATTGACTAATCTGGGTTAACGAATTAGGGTTTTGTATGATGAAGAATACCTATATTGTATTGTGAGTGATTCATAATGAGATGATGAGAAAAATAGGAGTGGTGGCTCCAAGGTTTGTTGGTTTTCCCGGTTAAGGGTTTCCAGGGTAAATCTCTGTGTACTATGTGTGAATGTTGTGGTGCAATCTTTATTTTTCTTAAAATAATTTGTATGCTTTGCTTCTATACACAAGTTTAAAACTTACATGTGGTATTAGAGCTCGATTTATTTGGTTTCAGGGGGATGCCTCTATTGCTAAGGGTTCGATGCGGTTGATAGATCTTGGGTTTGTGATAAACCTGGGTTTAGTGGGAGATTTACAGTTTCGATTTGTGCATTGAAAGAGAATGGCGAGCAGTTCAAGAATTGAGATCGAGAAGTTTAACAGCCATAACTTTGAGATGTGGAAGCTCAAAATGGAGGATCCTCTTGTAGATTGGGATCAGTGGATTGCTGTGGATTCAGTTACACAACCCACTGGAATGTCGAAAGAATATTGGGAGAAATTAGATAGGACAGTGAGGAATACAATTCGACTGTGCTTATCAGACTCTGCATTATTGAACATATCCAGAGAAGATACTACGTTAAAGCTTTGGACGAAACTAGGGAATTTGTATCAATCAAAATCCCTTATGAACAAGTTGTTTCTGCAAAAGAAACTGTATCACGTTAGAATGGATGATGGTGACATAGTGACAGATAATCTACAATACTCTAGTAAGCCAAATAACCTCTATTGGAATTATAATGGCTGAAGAAGATAAATGTATTACAATAGGGAGTGTTAATCAAGCAACTCTAAAATTTGATGAAATAGTATCAACCATGCTATTAGAAGAGATGAAGAGGAAAGCCATGGATACTCATAGCATGGATGCCTTGTCTGTGAGAGGTCGCCCCCAGTAGAGAAACAAAAATAATGGATCTGGGGAGAGATATAAATCTAAGGGTAGATCTAAATCCCTAGGAAAATTTATAAGGAAGTGTTGGAAATGCGATAAAGCTAGGCACTATAAAAAGGATTGTAGATCTAAGAATATTGATAAAGGAAAAGGTTAAGAGGATACCTCTACCACAGAGGAAAAGACTTCCTCAGAAGAAGGAGGGGAGGTGTACCTAGAATCTACTAGTAATCCTTTAGAACGTGATATATGGTTGATTAACGCAGGTGCATCATTTCATATGACCACTCACAGGGAGTGGTTCTGTGAATATGAAGAGTAGAATGGAGGAGATGTATTTTTGGGAGATGACTCACAAGCCAATATCATTGGGAGTGGTAAAGTCAAGTTGAAACTAAAGGATGGAAGGATTAGAACTCTCCCTGGAGTACTACACATTCCAAATCTAGCAAGAAATTTGATTTTTGTCAGAAAGGTGGATATTGCAGGTGTAAAGACTGTGTGTGGAGATGGTGGTTGAAAAATGGTTTGAGGATCAATGGTATTGATGAGGGGAATTTGGTATGGATATTTGTACAAACTATTGGCAAGAACCAACATTGGTGAATGTAACAGTTCTATTGTCCCTGAGGGGGGAGATACAAAATACATAACCCTGATTGCATCAGGAGCAAATACAATGATATTGCATCAAAGATTGGGGCAGGTCATAGAAAAGGGCCTTTGTGCATTACAAGGTAAAAGTATGCTTGAAGGTATGACTAATTGGGCTCTAGATTTTGATTTCTGTGAACATTTCGTATATGGAAAATAGGATCGAGTAAGATTTGCATCTAGTGCTACAGAAACAAAAGGAATTTTGGAGTTAATACACAGTGATGTGTTTGGACTGGTGCATGTTCCATCACTAGGTAGATCTATGTATTCTGTTTCATTTATAGATCACTTCTCAAGGAAAACATGGATTCATTTCCTTCGAAAGAAATCTGAAGTATTTGTTAAGTTCAAAGAATTTAAGGCTCTTGTAGAAAATCAAACGCAAAAGAAAATAAAGGTGTTGAGGACAGATAATGGTGGAAAGTCCTATGGGAATGAATTCAAGGAATTCTGTAAGAAGTGCGGTATAGAAAGGAAAAAGACTACTCCATACACACCTCAACAGAATGGATTTGCTGAAAGGATGAATAGGATGCTGATGGAAAAGGCAAGAAGCATGCTAAGTAATGCCGGGATAGGACAACAATTCTGGGTAGAGGAAATGGAGATAGCATATTACTTGGTAAATCGATCACCCAGATCATCTTTGGTTGACAAAACTCCACAAGAGGTATGGATGGGTAAGAAACCCTCTATTAAACATATAAAAGTTTTTTGTTGTGATTGTTATGTGCATGTTCCAAAGGAGAAAAGGATTAAGCTGGACAATAAAGCTGAAAAATGTGTCTTGATTGGTTATAAATATGGTATCAAAGGTTATAAGCTTTGGAATCCTATAACTAAGAAGACTTTCTACAATCGAGATGTTGTGTTTAGAGAGGTCAAAGAAATTCCCAGACAGGGAGTGACTAAAATTGAGAAGGAACCAGAGAAGATAGAGTTTGAGTTAGAAGATGAAGAATCTAACTCAACGGAAGAAGATGAATCAGAAGAAGAAGAATGTCATACCCCAACTCTGAGGAGATCATCTTGAGAAAGAAGGAAACCAGAAAGGTATTCCCCTCCTAATTTTGGGTCTAGTTTTTCTTTATCTATTACTAATGATGATCCTATAAATGTGAAGGAAGCTACTGATTCAGAGGATAGAGATCTAGGGAAGAAGTCGATGCTTGAAGAAATGGAAGCTTTGGACAAAAATGAAGCATGGGATCGAGTTCAGTTACCTGCAGGAAGAAAAGCCGTTGGCAACAAATGGCTATTTAAAAAAACATTAAATGCAAAAGGTAAAGTGGAGAAGTACAAATCCCGCTTGGTATCAAAGGGATATTCTCAGGTAGAGGGAATTGATTTCGGTGAAATATTTTCCCCAGGTGCAAAATTAAATTCCACAATATTTCTTCTTTCTATTATTGTTGCTTTTGATCTTGAAGTAGAGCAGTTGGATTTGAAGACAATGTTCTTACATGGGGATATAGAAGAAGAAATCCACATGAAAAAACTAGAAGGGTTCACAGTAAAGGGAAAGAAAGAGCTAGTATGTAAACTGAAGAAGTCTGTGTATGTTTTAAAGCAATCTCCAAGGATGTGGTACCAAAATTTTGACAGATACGTACTTGAATTGGGGTTTGTGAGAAGCAAAGTTGATCACTGTGTATACTCCAAACAAGTTGGTGATCACTTCATTAACATAGTACTATATGTTGATGACATGTTGCTAATTGGAAACAACAAATATGCCATTAAGGAGGTGAAGTCTCATCTATCCTCCAAATTTGACATGAAGGATCTCGGTGCTGCAAATTTCACACTAGGAATGGAGATTAGAAGAGATCATGCAAATAGGAAGATCTGGTTAAATCAACAAAAATATGTTGAGACAATACTACAGAGATTTAAAATGCAAGAAAGTAAGCCGGTCAAGGTCCCTATACATGTAGGTGTAAAGTTAACTGTAGATTAGTGTCCCAAGACACTCTAAGATGAAGAATATATGGAACGAGTTCCATATGCTAGTGCAGTTGGGAGTTTGATGTATGCAATGGTATGTACCAGGTATGTACCAGACTAGACATTGCTCATGCAGTGGGAGTATTGAGCAAATATATGTCAAAACTAGGGAAGGAGCACTGGACAGTTGTAAATAGGGTCTTCATATATTTGTGTCGCACTACAGATTATGCAATCTGCTACCAAGGAAGACCTGGACTAGACAGAGTAATAAATGTACATGGATTTGTTGATGCAGACTAGGTTGGAGATCTTGATCATAGAATATCTACAAGTGGGAATGTGTTTACTCTATTTGGAGGAGCTATCAGTTGCATGAGCAAGAGATGGGAAGTAGTTTCACTCTCAACTACTGAAGCTAAATATATGGCAGCCACTCATGCAAGCAAAGAAGTAATATGGTTGCAAATATTATGTTCAGGAGTTGGGTTTGTAGAGAAACATGTAAGGTTAGATTGTGACAGCCAAAGTGCAATCTTCTTGGAAAATAAACCTGCTTATCATGCTAAGAAAAATCATATTATTGTGCAATATCACTTTGTGAGAGATATGGTTGAAGACCAGAAGGTGTTGCTGGAGAAGGTTGACACCTTCAAGACTGTTGCAGACTTATTAACAAAGATTGTCAGTACAGAGAAGTTCTCTTGGTGTAGAGAATCTATGGGCATTGATGCCCTGAACCTGTGAATTTATGAGCACATGACTCATTGTTATGAAAAGAAAACAACAAGCGCGAGAATGTCGGGTATGTGTTATATTATCCACATGTATGTGAAGGGGAGAGTGCGCTTGTTAGCGGTGCAGGTGGCGATCCCTCTGGAACCTTCATGGAAACAGGTCGTTAGCCTGTTTCCGTTCGGAAATGGCCGACAGGCCATTTCATATATGAAAACAGTCGGTAGGGCATTTTCGTTTGCAAGTGTAGCGAGCAAAAGTTTTGTGGGGATCGCATGCAATTTTGGGGGATTATCATAAAAATATGAAATTTAATCTCAGTTAAGGGATTGGGGTCTATTGACTAATACAGGTTAATGGATTAGGGTTTTGGATGCTAGAGAATACCTATATTGTATTGTGGGTGATTCATAATGAGATGATGAGAAAAATAGGAGTGGTGGCTCATAGGTTTGTTGGTTTTCCCGGTTAAGGGTTTCCAGGGTAAATCTCTATGTACGATGTGTGAATGTTGTGGTGTAATCATTGTTTTGCTTAAAAGAATATGTATGCTTTGCTTCTCTACATAGGTTTAAAACTTACACTATTTGAAGAAATAAAATTTTCCAATTCCCATTTTCTTCTCATTGAATTTTACAATGTTCATTCTCTTTTTTATAATAAAACAGAATTAGATCAAAGAAAAATTCGTAGCAATGATTTTTAAAATCCTTCCACTTACATGTGAAAATTTTAAGACCAAATATTGAATTTCACATCTAATTCCACATATATGTATTTCAAGTAGTTTTTCACTTGGTGGCTCCAAAATACAAGTGTAAGAAGCAATTCAAAAGACATGATGATAGAAGTGTATCGCTTCGACAATACAGTACAATTGAGCTCTATCAGCTCTATTGATACCAACAGTAGTAGATCATCAAGTAAGGTAATTAGAATTAGGGTTAGGGTGAGTCATATTCAAACTTGTAAATGCAATTGTGCTAAAAGTGGATGTGAGGACAAAGGAAACCATAACAATAGTTGCATACATGTTCTTCTTCTTCAAGGTAATCTAGTGTCTATGAGATTTCCTTCCAATATGAAAATAAGTTCAAAGTCAACCTTGTGATTCTACTAAAATGAAAAGTAGAAACCATTGGCTTTCCTATACCTTATTCTTTTGACAATTTTTGATAAAGTGTTGTCATTGCATATGAAATTATTCTGCAAGTGATGAATGATAATGGTGGTCTTCCCAAATATCAAAAGGTTCATTATGTTTGTTGAAAATGTGATCTTGATCTCTTGACGGAGAGAATTTAAGTCTATACTTTATTGTTTGAAGCATTTCATAGACCCCATGATATTTTGATTTATTGAGTTTTATATGGATCAATGAAGGAGACCCCTTGTGTACCTACCACCCCTAGTCAACCCCCTTGTGTACCTACCACCCCTAGACACCCCCCTTGTGTACCTACCACCCGTAGTCATCTACACACAAACAAACACAAGTTAGATGCACATAATTATATTTGTACACATATTAAAGATGTATAGATACATATATATTTACACTACAAAAACCTACACACATAAAAATATTTATACATAAACATACAAAAAATACATGCACATAGGAAAATATCTATGCACACATACAATGAATTTACAAAAAATTGCACAAAGAAAACCATACAAATATTAGTATAAAATAGCAAACAAAATCATCTTGTTAAACACAATTACACACCCAAATATCACATTCAAATATTTTGAATTTTGAATTATTCATTAGGCTATAAAGGCACCTTCTAGGGACCAAGGGTCATGAATGATGCTGTGAATCATTACAATGACCCATCAAATTGATCATTTGTCATAAGCCATCAATATATATTTATAGCCTTGAGATGTTGGTCGCACTCGAATTATGTTTATGGATTCTAGGTCCACCCATAAAGATCAAAACCTACTAATGGTGTCCATGCTGGAATTCAAATATTTAAGTTATACTTGACCAATCTTGTGTGGTTGGTTAAGGCTTCACATTTTCCATATCCTCAAAGTGTCCCTGAATGGCCACGAGGTGACTGGGAAAAATTCCTATAGCACCAAAAACATGACTCAGGGAGAGAATACGTCGATTCCAATGGATTCGGAACCCCTGGTTTCACCTAGGTCCATTGCCACACCATGCCTAGAACACTAAAAAATGGTGTTATTGTACCATCTCATGAACTAGGGTTTTGCTCAGTGAAGGCCATGCCAATCTTGCTCAAGGGGTTCATTTATGATCTGAAGGCTCCCTGGAGAGTATGGCCATCCTGAACATGTCCACAATGGCCATATGCACATGTGGGAGCTGAAAGAATCCAATTTTTCTCGTCGGTGTGGGTTCCATGCCCCTTGAGAAAATCCTCAAAGTGTCCCTGAATGGCCATGCAGTGCATGGAAAAAATTCCCATAGTACCAAAACATGACTCTGATCATGAAACCATCAATTTCGATGGATTCAGGAGGCTGGGTTTCAGCTAGGGGACCCCCCACACCACACCTCAAACACTCGAAAATGATGCTATTATGCCCTCTCCAGAACTAGGGTTTTTCTCAGTGAAGGCCATGTCAATTTTGCTCAAGGGGGTTGTTTCTGATTTGATGGATCTCAGGAATGCATGGCCATCATGAGCACCTACACATTGGCCATATGCACGCGCGGAAGCTGACAAAACCCCATTCTTCTTTCCAGTTTGGGTTACGTGCCCCCGGTGCAAATCCTCAAAGTGTCCATGAATGGCCACGGGGTGCCTGGAAAATATTCTCATAACACCAAAACCATGACTCTGATCGTGAATCCATCGATTCCAATGGATCACAACGTCAGGTTTCGACTAGCTCCCCCACACACACTGTGCCTCGAACTCTCGGAAACGGTGCTATTGTGCCATATCCAAAACTACGTTTTTCCTCACTAAAGGCCATGCCAATTTTCCTCAAGGGGGTCATTTCTGATCCGACGTCTCTTGAGCATGAATGCCCATCATGAAAACCTCCAAATTGGCCATCTACACATGTGGGAGCTGACGAAACCCCATTCTACTCACCGGTTTAGGTTTCGTGCCCGCGGAACAAATCGTGAAAGTGTCCCTGAATGACCACGGGGTTCCTGAAAAAATGCACGTACCACCAAAATGGTGATTGTGATCGTGAATCCATTGATTACGATGGATTCGGGACCCCGATTTTCAGCTAGTCCCTCCCCCCACACCATGCCTCAAATGCTCGGAAACATTGCTATTGTGCCATCTTAGGAACTAGGGTTTTGCTCAGTGAAGGCCATGCTAATCTTGCTGAAGAGGGTCATTTATGAACCGAAGGCTCTTGGGACAGCATGGCCATCCTAAACACATCCACAATGGCCATAAGCATGTGTGGGAGATGAATGAATCCAAGTCCGCTCTGTGGTTTGGGTTCCATGCCCCCATAGCAAATCCTCAAAGTGTCCTAGAATGACCACGGGGTTGCTGGAAAAAATTCCTGTATTACCAAAACCTTGAGTCCGAACGTGAATCCGTCGATTCTGGTGGATTCAGACTCTAGGTTTCATCTAGTACCCCCTCCCACACCATGCCTCAAATGCTAAGAAACATCGTGATTGTGCCATCTCAGGAACTAGGTTTATGCTTAGTGAAGGCCATGCCAATCTTGCTCAAGGGGGTTATTTATGATACGAAGGATCCCGAGAGACCATAGCCATCCTGAACACATCCAATTGCCATATGCATGTGTGGGAGCTCACGGAACCAAAGTCTGCTAATGGAACGCAACTCAATTCTGCTTCTCGGTTTGAATTCTATGGCATGAATCTCGTCTTGTTTGACAATTTGAAAACTAGGGTTTTGCTTAGTAAGAGAAATTGAATTTTTTGCACAAAGTAATTTCTTGCATAATTTTTGTAGATTGATGATGATGGCAGTGGTGTTGGTGGTGGTGGTTGTAGTGGTGATGATGATGGAGGCAATGATGATGATGATGAAGACACCGGTGGCCACCATGGTAGTGATGATGATGGTAATGTAGACAACAGTTGGAAACGTGGAGATGACAATTGGGTCCCAAAACACCATACATACCTTATATACAAAATCTTTATTCCATGGGTGTAATATTGGTGTTAATACAAGGATTTTCCCATTATTTATGGGTCTTAGGGAATGTTATAGGTCAAATCTGCACTTCTCCATCCATGATCACCTTGAGCTGTTGATCACACAAAAGGACAACTTGGATTGAAGTGCATGATGACCTCAGATGAGACTTTGACCTGGTTCATCTTTCTGCAAGCTGACAAAACCCTAAAAAATATCATATTTTGGCATGGGCACTATTCTGTTTAAGTAAACCAGTGCATGGGCTCTACTCTGTAGCTATATAGTAGTGCACACCTCCTGGTATACACTAGTCTACTTCAATAAACTAGCGCACAAGATCCAACAAGTGGCAAATGCTAGTTATTTAATGTTGTAGTCACGCACTGTGCACTACTCCACTGTGAAATAGTCCCACACATCTTAAAATATGATTAAAAAAATGTTAATTTGATGAATGGGGATTAGTTGAAGCTGGTTTCCCAACTTCCCTTGCAACCACCTCTCGACCTGAACTGTCTACCTTGTCCTATAAATACGAGGAGGATTGAAGAGAGGGGTTAGACATAGATACATAGAGAGATAGAGAGCCATAGAGAGACTCTTCTTATGAGAAGCTTGTATTGAAGGTGGTTATGCTGGAGAAACTCTGAAGTCAGAGAGGAGCAGGAGCCTAGGATCAGGTCGCATGAGCATGCTGCAAAGTCAGGTATACTTTGTATCATTCATCTATTTTTGACAATAAAAGGTTGAAACATCTTTCTCGTCCCAAATAAAATGCTTAATGGACTATGTGTTTGTTTGGATCATGTTGGTTAATGCTTTATGTTTGAATTACTTTTCAATTCCATCATTATTATATTGGCAAAGATACACTGAGAGAGGTCTTTGTATTGCAGGTTTGTCAGACGGGAGATTGAGTGGAGGATCGATCGCAAGGTTGGACAAAAGCTAGGATCAAACTTCATTTATAAGGTATGTCCTCAAGATCTATGATCTATTTCCCTTTGTAAACACTTCTATAATGCAATTAGTACGTTTACCTGTCACCCCCTTAAGTTGATAGTGTCTATTTCCTCACTATAGGGTAGTATTTCCCGCCAACAGACTGGCGACTTCACTTGGGATGGTTGTTTTTCTGCTCTAGGAAACCCTTCTTGTCATCTTTCCAGTACTTCTTAACCCTTTTTAATCTTCTGAGAATCCATGTAGGTTGCCCCTACCTGCTTCCCTTTGCTTGACTCAGTCTTTTTGCACCTCTGTAAGGTTAGTTTTTTACTTTTCAAGACCTGTGCACTACCCTACTGTACATACAGTAGCGCATATGCGCAAGTTTTCCTCTGCACAGTAGCGCACACATCCTGAAATGCACTAGTTTTCCTATTGCACAATAGGGCACATTCCTGTAGCTCTCTGTTTGAAGTAAGGTTGAGTTTGCTACATGTTTGGGTGGGTTTCTAACTTTGTTTTTGGTCTTCTTAACTGGTCTTTGAGCCCTGTAATCCTTTGTTGAGCCTCATTAGCCTCTTTTGAGTCTTTTAGGTCATCTTTTGGTCACTTGTTTGCTTTTGAAGTGTTTGGTTCATTTGTGACTCTTTTTGGAGACTTTGCTTTGTTCCTCAGTGAACACAGTTGCTTATCCATACCCTAGTAGTGTGTTGCTGACTTACAAACCTTTGTGCTTAGCATTTGCTATTTGTTGCAACACTTGTATGCTCTTTGGGTGTCTCATCCTTTGTTTTAGGGTTTGACCCATTTTTTGGAGTCTTTGGGGTGTCTTCCAAAACTTTCTGAGTCCCAACATTTCTTGACCTTGCTGTCATTTCCAGTATCAAGTGAGTTTGGAGTACTTTAGTTTGCTTCACCTTTGAGTCATTATGTTAGTAAGGTCATCTTTGAGTTCGCTTGCCTACCTACTACTTGGCTTAGTGTTCTTGTTAGGGTTTGGTGCTTTGGAGCATTCTTTCAAGTTTGGTTTCCAGTTCTAAGCATCTTTCCTCCTTGTTTTCTTCACACTTTGTTTCCAAGCTCAAGAGCTTTTTCCTTTGAAAAAACTCGTAGGAGAAGTCTTTGTCGGGTCATTGATTCGATTGTTGTGAACTTTAGAGTCTTTTTGCCATACTTGCACATCTTTTGTAGGTCTTACTTGCTTCCACTTTTCAAGTTCTTTTTCGTTTGTATATAACAGAAAAAACAAAATAAGTTTGGTAGCTTAGAGTAGTGAGGCTTATAATTTTTACAGAATAGCATAGTTTTTTTTTTCATAATTTGAAAAGAAAACAAAAAGAAAGCTTTGTTTAGGTTTGCTTACTCTTCATTTTGGAAAGAATATAAAATGAAAAATAAAAAGTGTTTTTGCTGTTGAAAGTTGTTTCAATTTATGACTTTACTTTTTGTTGCAACCACATCACACAATGTCCTGCCCCATTGAGTAAAAAGTAACCTTAAAAAGAATCTTAATAAAATCAATTAGAAATGATTTTCTTTCTAGGGATACATGACACCAACAAGTCTAGGCTAGAGTTTCAAGCTTAAAACACCTTAAACTGCTTGAAGCTTGTTTCATTACTCTAAAATCGTAGTGCGACTGTCATATAGGTAAACCCATACATATCAAATATTCCTGGGAAACTCTACTGAAACCAGAGCTAAGCACAAGGCCGTGGAAGATTGGAATCGTTGAGGACCCTACCCACGCGTTTTGATCAGGCTGACGACTGTCCCCCCAAGATATTTCATATGTATGGTAGCCTTAGTATCTGACCATAGGATCATAGATAGGTGACAGCAGAGGGTATATCTGTTGTACCTAGGACAGACATGGGAGGAAATCCCTTGCAGGTATTTGGGAGGGCGGTTGGGTGATTCCAGTGCTTGCACCCTTAGTCATTGTATTGTGGACCCTGGGTAACTGTTCTTCATCCTTCATTGATCTGTTCTGGGCCCTCATCATCCCAGACTCTTATGCGGAAGGCATCTTGTTTGACTGGTTTGAATACTTAGGATTTTTTTAGTGGTGTACTGTTTTCCCCCTAGTCTTATTGGCCATAAGGTTTTTACTTAGTTTTTATTTTTATATATAATCATGGAAGACCAATAGCTTCGTAGGTTTAGAAAGTTGAAAAACCTTCTCCCACTTAGAGTGGAACCACTACCGCCACCCAGATGACAGAGGGTAGACTCTAGTGTTCCTTTGGAAATTACTGATGAAATAGAGGTTCCCGAGGAACCACAGCCTGCAACGGAAAGACCTGAAATAGAGGTTCCTGAGGAACCACAACCAGGGACTCGAGATCGACAAAATTTTAATACAATCAAGACTGAGGATCTCACTTCTGGTGAGTTCAGTACTGCGTTTAATCCTCCTCTGACTAATCTTAACAATCCACTTTTGTTACCCATTGGTTTCCAGCAACCTTATTATAGTGCATATGTGTTCACACCTGGGCATTTTATGACTAATACAGGAGGAAAATAGGGGGTTCCACAGACTCCCACAATAGGTATGAACACAAATACTATAAATCCTCCTCCCACTGCTACACCAAGTTTGGCACAGCCAACTTCTGTTTCAACTCCATCCTTCATCTTTAATGTCGGTACCTTAGGCATGCTAAGTTCAACAACTATGGCATCTTCCTCTACACCTACTTTTGGACCCAGTAGTACAGTGATCGTGTTCCACCTCCTGTAACTCAACATCCATATCCTATACCTATCACTTGGATTTCCACACCAAATGTAGGGCCAAATGCCTCTACAACTACGCCCGTCATGAGTACCATGACCGCGTCATCCCCCACGATTACCCCTGGTTTTAATACCTTTGCAGGTTACAATACCAATCAAGGTAATGTACCTACAAGAAACACCCCTTTTTATTTGTTTTCTAGAGGAGGGGGTAACATCCTTAATCAACAATATGGCAGGGCTAACACCCAGCCGTAGTGGACAAACGTTCAGACTACCAACCCACTTTCATTTCGATGGGGGAATTTTAACAACACTTTCACACAATAGCAAGTGGTTGGGGGAAACCCCTACCAGCATGTGGCTAGGGGCAACTCCCACTAGCAGATGGTTGGGGGCAACTCCTACCGGCAGATGGTTGGGGGCAATCCCTACTAGCAGATGGATGGGGGAAACCCCTAACAGCAAGTGGCTCGGGGCAACCCCTACCAGTAGTTTACGGGTCAAACTATGGGTGGATCCCCCTTTATGACCCTAGCTTATCAAATGCCATCTTGTAGACCTCATTTACCATTTCTTGCAACTATGAATTTTCCAGAGCTTTCCAAGTTAACAAATGATCCGATACTCCATAATGTGACTTGGCCACCAGTTCCTACTAAATTACCTTCGAACATTCCAAAATTCGAAAGCAAAACTAGTGAAGACCCTGGTGATCATGTCACCAATTTCCATTTATGGTGTTCCTCGAACTCGTTGAACGAAGATTCCGTTAGGTTGAGACTTTTTCAAAGAACCTTAACCGGTGCTGCGGCTAAATGGTACATTGAGTTACTTGCAGCTACATTTTTTAACTTTCGGGATCTCGCAACTGTTTTTCTGAACCAATTCCAGCTTCATGTGTGATACAATGTCGGGATAGATCTTTTCTCTACATTTAGACAAACTAAGGCCACTCACTTATCTGACCACATTCAGGAGTGGCGAAGAAGGAAGAGGCTCATTAAAGCCAATATACCTCCATAATTTCTTCTTGAGTGGTATCTAAAATTACTCCTTCCTTACATTTCTAAGGAAGTAGCTACTTCTAGAGTGTCTACAGAGGAAGAAGCCATTTTACGGACCCAGCAGCTAGACCTTGTTTATGCACAGTCTCGGCTACTTTATGAGATTATACCAGACGTACCACGATCAAACACTGACCTTAGCAGACCTAAACCTGGACCACATGCTAACGGCATAGTGGGTTCAGTACATTCTACAGCTTTCGAAGCATTGATCAAGCAGGTTCATGCCTTATCCGTCAAACAATCGACTGTAGAAGTAACCTCCATCACAACCTCTCCTTCTACTTCTGAATCTGTGAACCAGGTTCAGAACAATCAAAAGGGCCCTCGGCAGCCCAACAATAAAAAGAAGGGCAAGAAAGGAGAAGGGAACCAGCAAAATCCCAAGAATAAAGAGAATGCCGAGGAGGGTAATAAAGAAAAGAAGAAGGTTAAGTTCCCTTGTAAGCTTTGCAAGTAGGATCACCTCACTCACCAATGCCCTCTACTTGAAGAAGCCTAGAAGCTGCTTCAAGAAAAGAAACCTTCCGTACATAAAGATCCATTTCCTAAGGGGTAGGGTTTAGCTTCTAGCACTACACACGCTTCAATTGATCAAACTTTTATTAATATGGTTAGCGCGGATGCACTTTTGCAAACGTGAGCAAGAAATTATACCTCGGATGTGTGGAACAAATATAAAGAGATTCATGAATCTTCCATTCCTCTCCACATTCCAGTGGATCCGCTGCCCAAGATCCAGAAAGGTGTCTTGAAATGGGCCTTGCACAATCCCAACATTCGGGCTGCTTCCAACTACAATGTGGTTGAAGATCTAGCCTAGACCCCTTGTGCTATGTCCACCTTAGAAGTTTTGCAAAGTTGTCCATTACAATGAAACGCACTTCTGGCAGTGATTGGAAGTATGGAATCATCTAACATGACTACGCGTTTTGATATAGATGATATCAAATATCGGTTGTCATACCATGTTTCCCTATAGATTGAAGTGGTCCATGGTCCTATGACCATTAGACGGGCTATCGTAGATGAGGGCGCATCGACGTGGGTGATGTCCATTTCTTGCTGGAAAGCTTTAGGCTCTCCCGAGCTAGACCCCTCTAACACACTACTTACTGCCTTCGATGGTAGAACTTTCCATCCACATGGAGTTCTACTATCATTTGAAATTACACTTGTGGGTAAGATAGTTGCTGTAGAGATTGAAGTTCTGGATGCTCCGCTTGATTACAATATGTTATTAGGCAGGAGCTCGATATATGCCATGCGAACCATTGCATTGACAGTTTTCTGAGTTGTTATGTTCCCTCATGAAGGAAAGATCGTCATGGTCTATCAACTTTTGTTTGCTCAGCAAAGCAACCAAACTTCATCGGATACCACTATTCCTTTAGTTGATCAATCTGCCCTAGTAAGCGAGAGTTGAGGAGCAGGGCTTTATGGGTCATTAATAGGAACTTTCGACCTACCCTCCCCTATTCTTTTCATGCATTTTGATGTAGGTACTTCTACTAAAACTTTCATGGTTGGTCTTAGGACTGATCCGTGGATCCTTCCTACTGAACCAAAACTAGCTATGCCTGTAGTCATTGCTAAGATAACCCATGAGGATTCACAACAACCTGCAACAGAACATATCTCGACTCCTTTGGTCTCTACCGAGTCGGATATGGACCCTGCTTTTGCACAATCAATCGACTCTACCCTCTCTCTTGACTATTTGGAAACAGTTTGTAGCTAGGGTTTTACCCCTAGCTTGTGCAAATGAGCACCTACTAAGGAGAAGGGACTCCTTAGTAGCAGTTAAGTAAATAGAAATAACTATGCTAAAACAGAAATATAAATTACTCTAAACATGTGCATGAAATAGAACAAATAAGATGTAAATAATGGCTTTTGTATTAATGTTACCTCCAATGTGAAGGTTGGTGAAGCTCTTTGCAATGTCCAAGAGGGTTGCTCCAAGCTCCAACTTGCTCCTTCTCTTTCTCCAATGGTGGAAATGGGCCAAAAGGGGCTCTCAAGGTGAAAGTAGTTCAATGGTGAACTAGGGTTTCAAGAGAGATTTTGGTAGAGTAAGGGTATACTTGATTGTGGATGTGAAGTAAGGGATCTCCATCACCTATTTATAGTTTTTTGGTGGTGGAGTGTTGACCCATGGTTTTGGGAACCATATGGTTTAGGGCAGCTGTATAGGGTTTTTTCCTCCTTTTCCTCATTATTTTATATTTTTCTTCCCTTTTTAGGGGGTTTTTGTTATTTTTAGAGGAATTTTGGATATTTTTGGAGGAAAAAAGGGGTTTTTTTAGCCTTTTTGAGGCTTTTTTGATGGTTTTGTGGCCTTTTGGAGGCATTTTAGGCCTTTTGGAGGCTTTTTAGTGGGATTTTTAGGGTTTTCAAGGGAAATATGGTAGGAAAATGGACAAATGAGCCATGTAATGGGGTAGATGAGGTAGTGAACACTTTTTGGGTGTTAACAGATTGCCCCCTGATGTGCGAGGGCAGGAGCTCATCGTATGGCCGATGGACATCATAAGTCATGTATGGTTTTCCTGGGGAGTGGAGAAGAGAAGAAACAAACTGAAGCCCGGAACAACGATCTCGAACAAACTGCAAGAACTAAAAGTACATAACCTCAAAAATGGATGAGGAATCATCTGATTATATGGACGAGGCAGGCATTCCCATGCTCATATCATGATATAACATAATAACGACAATGGGGTCCAAAAATGGGGACCTGACATATACATGACCTCAAATATTGACTGAGGAATAATCTCAATATATGGATGAGGCGGGCATACCCATGCTCGTATCAAGATACATAAAAATAACTATGAGGCCCGAAAAGAGGGACCTGTAGGATACATAGAAAACCACTGTGTACATCATAAGGTTCCAGGAGGGACACAAATCTGGGACATACTGCTGGGATGACCATGTCTGAGCTGAAAAAACTGGTGCATTGGAAGGACAGCAGTGCTACTGAATGTGGTACCAAAGGAACTGATGAGCTGCTGGATCAAAGTGACAAGGGCCACACTCTCAATGGTACACTGAACTGGAACTAAATTGGGTACTCAAGGAAGCATATAACTGGATGGCTTCCGAATACAATCGCCAACGCAGCCGAGACATCCACGGGAACATATAACCGGGCGTTCTCAAGTGACTCACCAATGTGCTAGAGGGGAAATCCGGGGTCTTCGACAAATAATGGAAGGGATATAAATCCTGCATGATTCTCAAGGATGTGATCAAGGTGCTGAAGTCGAGCATGTGAGAAACCACCATTCGAAGAGGCAATGATGACTCCTCCCAAAAATTGTCCGTAGGAACTCACCATAGATGGTGATGGGTCCAAGGCGCAGGGACCTCTGGGTCTATCCTCTGGAATAGAGGGGCTGTCGTCGACAGAGGGAGACCTGCAACTATCAAGGCAATGATGGTTCCTTGACAGGAGCGCGAGGTGGAGAATCGAAATGTGATAGTACTGATGGTAGGACTGACAAATGGGTGGTGGATAACTGGGCAAGTAGAGTAGGTGGACTCAAACTTGCTTTGTTCAGAGTATGATGGCGGGGATGATCGGGCAGCATATGAAACTGACTGATGGGAAAGGGATGATAGCTGTAATGGATCTGGGAAGGTGACTAGGCTGAGGGAGACTCAGGCTGGTATAATATGGTAGGGGATTGCAGAATACTCTAAACAAAGGTGACTTGATTGGGGGTGCTACCGATATGATCGATCACAGTGCCAGGAGGCATGGGGGGGGGGGGGGAACTTCTTCAAGGGTTAAGGAACTAAAAGAAGTGTGTGTAAAATGATACTATCGTGTGGATTTATGCGAGCCCAGGATAGTTCATGCTCATGGTTGCTTTCAATTTTAAGGAGTCTGAAAGCAATAAGAAGACTCTGAAGTAATGGAATGGTACTGTCGTGTGGATTTATACGAGCCCAGGACAGTTCATGCTCATGGTTGCTTTCAATTTTAGAGAGTCTGAAAGCAAATAAGAAGAGTCCAGGGGGTTTCTTTTTCGTATGTTTAGTCTCCAAGGCCCAAAGAAGCATAAAAGGATGCAATGAAGAAATCTTCTAGCCAGTGAGGCCGCGGTTTCATCTATGGGTAAAAACGCTTAAGATACAACCCATTACGGGGGTTGCGCAAAGGGTGACCTTCGGAGTTGGCTAAGATATATGCCCCCTTGCCGAGGCAATTCTGCACAATATAAGTGCCTTGCCACATAGATTCAAACTTTCCTTTACCGGTTTTGTCATGGGCTTGGTCATACGCGAGGACAAGGTCCCCTTCGTGGAAAGTTCGAGGGTGAACATATTTATCATAACCGGCTTTGGAACGGTTTTTGGTAGCTTCGATGTTCTGGAGAGTGGCACGATGGTCTTCATCGGCTTGTTCAAGGGATAGCAGACGTTGCTCGAGTGGGGAGGTATCGGGGAGAAGCTCGACGGCGATTTGTAAGGCAGGGATCTGACACTCGATGGGGAGGACAGACTCTACACCATGAACTAAGTGAAAGGGGGTAAAACCAGTGGCGGTCTTAGTGGAAGTACGGTAAGCCCATAAGGCAGGGAATAGCAGGTGGTGCCAGTTGGACTTATGCCAGTGAACAGTGCGTTGAAGGATAGTTTTTAAGATTTTGTTGATGGCCTCTACCTGGCCGTTCCCTTGGGGGTAGTAGGCAGAGGAAAATTGGTGTTCAAATTTGAGGAGGGTGGATAACTTACGCCAGATGACATCTTCGAAGTGGGAACCATGGTCGGAGACTAACTATTTAGGGACCCCCGAATCGAGTGATGACATGGTTGAAAAAGAAACGGGCAGCAGTGTCGGCGGTACAATTGAAGGTAGGCATGGCTTCCGCCCATTTGGTGAAGTAATCGACGGCGACAATGATATACTTGTGGCCGTTGGCAGACGGGGGTCTGCACTCCATGAAGTCTATGTCCCACTTACAAAAGGGACCAATGGTGACAACTGGGTGTAACGGAGCAGGAGGTGTCCGGGCCTTGGGGGCAAAAAGTTGGCAGTTATGGCAGTGTTTGACCTCAGTGATGCAGTCGGTGAAAAGGGTGGGCCAGAAGTATCCGGCGTGAATGACATTTTGGGAGGTGGCCATCCCAGAGAAATGGCCACCGCAGGCACCGCTATGACAGTCATTGAGGATGTGTTCAGCTTCCTCGTGAGTAAGGCAACGACGAAGAATCGTGTCGACCCCTCACCGGTAAAGGACATCTCCTAGGAGGAGATAGCAAGAGGCCTGGTGACGGATGCGACGGCGTCCATTACGAGTGACTTTGGGTCTGAAATTCTGCGTGTGCAGGTATAACAAAATATCACCGTACCATGGGTCATCAGACGAGATGGTAAACATATGGTTTTTGGGTAACTCGTCGGAGATTTGATGGGACGGGAGAAGGGAGGGGAGATCAATGATGAGCTGGGAAAGGGCGAGGGCTTTGGTGCTCTTAGGGGTTTTGAAAGTAAGGTCATATTCCTGGAGGATAATGACCCATTTTGCAACACGGCCTTGCAGTAGTCGCCGGTTTAGGAGATAGACCATGGGGTTAGAGTCGGCGACGACTGTGGTATGACTAAGTAAAATGTAGTGTCGCAATTTCTGGACGGAAAAGACCACAGCTAGGGCTAGTCTCTCCTCATATGGGTAACGTAGGGGAGGACCAGACAAGGTCTGGCTGATGTAGTAAATGACATGCTATTGGTGAGAGGCATCTTCTTGAACCAAGACTCCGGACACAGCATGCTCGGATGCCGAGACGTAGAGGATGAAGTCCTGGGAGAAATTCGGAGGAGAAATCAAGGGGGCTTGGGTGAGAGCCTTCTTGAGGGCTTCGAATGTAGCTTCTGCTTGCTCATCCCAAGCAAAAGGTATGTGGGTACGGAGCAGGCGCAAGAAACCGTGAATGGTTGTGGCATAATCAGGGATGAAGCGTCAAAGGAAATTGGATTGCCCCTGCAAACTTTGGAGCTGCCGGAGCGTGCGAGGAGAGGGAAGGTCTAGGATGGCTTGGACTTTCAGGGGATCAACAGTAATTCCTTTCTGGGAAACAATAAAACCCAACAATCGGCCTGCCGAAATGCAAAAGACACACTTTTGGGGGTTCAAGCGGATTTGATATTTGTGACAACGCAGAAAAACTTGCCGAAGGTAGTTAAGGTGGTCTGATCGTTTCCGGGAACGAGCTGTAAGGTCATCAAGGTAGACTAGCAGGATATGGACCAAGTCATGAAAGCAATAGGTCATGGCCCACTGGAAGGTGGCACCAGCATTTTTGAGGCCTAAAGGCACGACACGATAGGCAAAGGTGCCCCATGGGGTGGTAAAGGCAGTCTTGTACTGGTCTTCCTTACGGATCTGAATTTGGTTGTATCCGGAAAAACCATCCATGAAAGAGAGGACTTCATGCCTCGCACACGCATCGATGAGTTGGTCAATAAATGGTGTGGGGAAATTGTCCTTGGGACAAGCACGGTTTAGATCATGGAAGTCAATGCATACTCTAATGGTGCCTTGTTTTTTGTTAACGGGAACGGGGTTTGAAACCCATGTGGTGTAGGTAATAGGATAAATGAATCCCGCCTTGCGAAGTTTCTCAATCTCAGCTTTAACGGCTGGGAGCTTTGAGGGATGAATGGGACGCTGTTTCTTACGGACAGGGGGTACATCAGGCCATGTGTCAATGTGGTGCTCTATAATGGTGGGGTCAAGACCAGGCAAAGACATCACGGAATTCGCAGAAGAGGTTTTGATATTCTTCAATCTCTTGTTTACTGCAGAAGGCTGCTAAAGTGATGAGTTCAGGGGCACATCCTGGGGCAGCTATATCAATTTGGATGACAGGTGAAATATTTGCCATGTTACCCTCCTCGAAGGCGTCAGGAGTAGGAATAGGGTCCTTGAACCAGTCGACCTTGGTGGGAAGGAATTCTTTGGATTCAACCGTGAATTGGGTGGCTGTGCTAGAGGAGGATTCTTTTGGGATGAAATAGGAACGGTGGTGCATATCA
This sequence comes from Larix kaempferi, assembly GCA_027924585.1. NCBI lineage: Eukaryota > Viridiplantae > Streptophyta > Pinopsida > Pinales > Pinaceae > Larix > Larix kaempferi. The sequence goes on from BSBM01000547.1 coordinate 4,295,276, forward strand.
TCCCAGGGATAATCCGGGGTAGTAAGGGCCTCAAGAATCTCCTCATCAGTACGGAAAGTTTGCATTGTCAAATTGGTTGGCGAGGGGATAGTGGTTGAAGAGATCATATAAATGGTATTGACCTCTCCTGAAGGGGGGGAGACCGCAGGGTGGATCTCCTCAATGGTGGGTGGTGCCGTCTCAAGATCTAGATTGTTCATCTCATAGAGAGCCGCTCTGTAATCCGAGAGATCGGGACAATGATGTGAGTAATGCCCGTAAACACCACATATGGCACAGGGGTGGTTGGTACGCAGGGATTTATCTTTAGGCTTAGGGGTGGGGTTTAGTTTGACAACCGGGATGTTGGGGTCGTCATCGAGCATCTGCATGTGCTTCTGTAATGCTGGTAACTATGGACACTGATGGGTCGCATGACCTAACTCATCGCACAACGAGCATTTGGGCGGAGCACGAAACACTGGGGGGTTTTTTACTGTCTTGGGAGGTGGTACAGTAGTGTAAGGTTGGGGTCCTCTACCCCCAGTGGATTTGGGAGTAGGAGGGGGATTCGTGGAGGACGAAGGGGTAGTGACACCAGGGGGTGGCTGAGAGGTAGTGGCCATGGGTTGCACCGGTTGGAGGATGACACTTGGGGTCGGCAGGGGAATGGGAGGCGACAGGTACCAGACGGGTATTCCCAAGGTTAACCCCGGGAGGCTAAGGGTAGCCATAACCGGGGCGCTTACTACTCCCGATGGAGGGACTAGGAAGGGGATTGTATGGATAGGTGTAACACCAATGTGGCTAGGTACCAATGGTGGTTTAGGAAACAAGGGTGGTTGATTGTTAGGAGTTTGGTTATCGTGGGACAAGGTACATAAGTTAGACATGTCAAGCGTAGATGTTGGGGGAAGAATGGATTGGGAAGTGGAAGTCATCGGCGCGTCTGAGTAAACTCCGGGCCCCGTAGAAGAAACAAACGAGGTGGTTGTACTAGAAATAGGTTTTTCAACCATGGGGAGAACATTTTCGGGTGCCGCGGGGGCACTGGGATCATAGTAGGTGAGTTGGTCAACCTTTACCACGCGTCCCTCATGGGGGAACATCATGGTGCGAAAAATAGAAGAGGCAACCCCCCGCATGGCATACATGTAGCTGTGGCCAAGCAAAAGGTTATAATCCAATTGGGTATTGATTACCTCAATGTCAATGAGTACAGTTTTTCCACCTAACTGGATGGGGACATTGGCTAGGAGGCCTTGGGGCTGAGCCGAACGACCGTCGTAGGCGCGTAATGCAGTGGTGGACTGCTAGAGAGTAGGGGATCCCAACTTCTACCACACGAATGTAGACATAACGCATGTGGAGGCACCTTCATCGATGATGCACTGATGGATGACAAGATTCCTAATGGAAACAGAAACTTGGAATGCTAGGGTGGAAGGTAGGCGAGGTTCGGACTAGTCCAAATCAAATTCCATCAAATTCGAATCATGTGGGTCAATCACCCCAATGGCAGAGAGTAAAGTCTTGCGCTGGGAAGGGCAGTTTTTCAAGACTTCTAACGCAGACATAGCTGCGGGAGATTGGGCTAAGTCGTCTACGATGTTGTAGTTTGACACAGCGCGCGCATTGGGGTTATTGTTAATACGGCGAAGTGGGAAACGAGGTGCCTTGGGAGCGCCATCTAGTGGAGGTGGAGGTATACGTAACGCCTGATCAGTGGGATGAGCGTTAGTAGGTTTATCAGTGGAAGGGGCTTCAGGGGTGGAGCCATATTGGTTCCGCCGGGTCTGGAGGTTGACATCAACGGAGGACATCATCAGCAAGTGGTGGGTCCTTAAGTCAAACATGGGTTGATCAGGGGCGGCGTAAGTGATTTGTTGTTGGGGTTGCGCGTTGGCTTGAGGGGGAGCCAACGGTTGAGTGTTCACTACACCTTGGTTTGGTAAGGGGTTCTGCAGCACCAAAGGTGGCTGCTGAGGTTGTGGGGGGTTGGGTGGTGCTTGAGGAGCCACATGCACTTGGCGATGGGCATCGTCAACCTGGAGTTTCCTAGCTCGCTTTAAGTGTGGGCAAGCATGTGTGTAGTGGCCATAGACCCCGTAAATAGAACAAGGGTGGTTTGTTCGCAAATTGGGGTTTTTAGCCTGCTTGGGCGGGCAATCAAGGTTTTGGTTAGCGGGGGCCGCATTATTATTGTCGGGAGGATTAGGAGGTTGACCGGCTTGGTCTGTAGGTTGGTTGTTCCCATGATTCCAGCCCTTTCCATGATTTTGTTGGCCCTGGTTACGTTGGTTGTTTGGGTTTTGCTGCGGATTGTGTTGGGCGTAGACTTTCCCTTGGGCAGCAGGTGGATTCTGAGGTTGCGCAGGTGCTGGAGCAGGCTGCGGGGGATGATATGTAGGTGGAGGCTGCGCAGGTGCAGCAACTTGAGGGGGTTGCTGATATGGCTGCGGAGCAAGTTGTGGGTTTTCCGCAAGGGCTGCCTGTGGCGGATAATAAGAGGGTGGGGCTTGTGAAGGTGCAGGAGCTGGTGCAGCCTGCTGGTGGTAGTAGGGCTGAGGTGCGACCGGGGGGGTGTAAGCGGGGGTCGCATGACCGAAGCACTGAGGTGGACATGAGGGTCCATGGGAATGGTGGTGATGTGTCATGGGAGCATACGAGTTGGTTGCTCTAGACTGTGTGGTAGCCCATGAAAGGTCGGGGCCAGGGCTAGGACGTGCTATGGAAAATGGTTGGGGATGCGAAGAAACACGGCTAATGATGCCGTCTGCAGCATGGGATGCCCCCGGTGCATCATGCTGGGAGGAATCTCCACAAGGGGCGTCAGGGATAATGGTATAAAGGTAGCCTGACTGGGCGTAAATGAGGTCAAACTATTGGGCCTTAAGGATGGCCTCTTCTTCAGACTGGGGTCTTTCTAATGCCACATCCTTAGCAATGACAGGAAGAAGGGATTTGAGGAACCAATCTAGGAAGATACGGTCGTCTAATTTGATCTTGCATAAGCTATGGCGTCGACGCCACTCATGAATGTGGTCCGTGATGTGGGTAGCCATGTTTTGTGTACAAGATAGGAGGATCTCAATGCTCGCATCATAGCGGACAGGTAACTGAAAGAACTGTAAGAAGGTCAAGGCAAGGGAGGCAAAGGTGGCATGGGTCCCATGGGGTTGCTTGATATACCACTTGGCTGCAGAGCCAGTGAAGGTGCACTGTAAGAGACGGAGGCGAACAGAGTCGTCCACTATGGAGTTGGAGGAACACCATAGGTGGAAAGACATGATATGGTTTTGTGGGTCCTCACTGGCCTTGCCCTCGAACTTAGGTATGTCAGAGGGGAGCTTGGTAGGCATATGAGGCGATGCAGGGTCATGTCGGATAGGGTCGTTGGTCAATCTGGCTAGGTCAGGTAGGTTGAGGCTAGCCATGAATGGCAAACTGGAAGAAGAATGTGACATAGTAGTGGGTGGGACCAGGTTGTGGCCAATGCCCCCAAGTGGAGTGGTAGGGTTTGGAATGTTGCCCTCAAGGGGAGGAACTAAGGTGGTATAGGATGGGCCTGCACCACCATGGGTAGTGTGAGCCACTGATGGAGTGGGAATAGGTATCCCCACTGCGGGAATAGGTGCCGTCAGGGGAACGATAGATGGGGGTCCCATGGAGGGCATACCCTAAGCAGGTGTAGTAACTGGTGTAGTGGTGGATGTACCACCAATAGTCCCTACAATGAAAGGAGTAGAAGTCGTGCCAGCCATGGGGCTAGTAGGGGCAGTATAAATGGGGTTCTCAGACTCTGTCTCAGAATCGAAGGTAAAGTAAGGGGCGTCAATATCTGGTGATGGAGACCTACGTCGCTGACGAGTGGAGTCAAGGGACAAGGCTCGAGATCTCTGATAAGTGGTATCAAGTGATGATGATCTGTGACGATGACGGGTGGTGTCAAGTGAACCGTGCTATGGGGGCTCGCCCCTGAGGCACCGAGAATGTCTCGGGGACTCAATGGTGACAGATGGTGTCAAATCTCTGTGGGTTGAGGTAAGTAGAAAACAGCTCAAAAATCCTAATGCAACCGAGTGTGCAGAAGGATACCTCAAAAAACAATGCACTCAGGCCAACAACCAACTCAAAACACCCATTGCAACAGCTGTGCTACAATAGGTGGAGTACCAACAAAATGGTCAGAATACCAACAAGCAGCAGGTTTCCTAGAAATAAAAAATGGTGGACTCACTAGACCAAAAGGAGGTAAGGGAGCATGCAAACACCTAACTAAAAGTATTCTGACTGAACTAGACATATCCTCTGCAAGGTGATGAAATCCAAGTCATACAATACGAATAGGAAAGCCAAGTGGCTAAGGTATCCCCCTACCGGGAGGGACACCGGGTAGTCAATCCTAGAAGAATGGCAACTAAGATACCCCGTTCATGACATGTCCAGAAAGGTGAATCTGCTGTTTGGTCCTTTAACCGCAATACCCCTATACAAGGATATCCCGAGAACTGCGAAAGGTAGCCCTTCGGTTACTGAATGGAGTGCGGTATTCCACTCAGGCCTCCGGAACCAGTCTCCCGACTTCAACCCTCCTAAGGGAGAGGCCCTCTGATAAACTGGTCGTGACCGTGCCAAAAAGTACTAGGGGATTTTGGTTCCCTATTTGGACAACAACTATGTCTCAAGTGTAATTAACCGAGGGGTGTTATTGGAAGCCTATCCCCCCGATCCTACCTAACTACAAAGATTCTTTTGTGTTCCCCAAGTGGGGTTAGAATATTGGTTGAGTTAAATATTTTTTAAGGCTCACTTGAATTATGTGACAGAGTGTGTGCTTGTGAGGTTATGAACCCAAAATAGAAGTGTCACAAGGGGGGCAACTTCCTAACAATAATACTGAATTCAAAACTTTAACATGCAAAATTTTCTGAATTAAAATACTGAAATTTTAAAAAGATTCTGTAAAGGGAACATAAATAATGTTGCAGAAAAGGCTGTAGGGAAGTAGGGCTGTAGGTAGGACAGATGGCTATGCAGAAAATATTGCAGCAAAGGGGGCGGGGTTCAAACTAGGAAAAAATGCAGAAATCAGATCGCGGGTTGGTGGCGAAACTGAGCAGGCGGACCACGGGTTTTATGGAAACAGGCGTGGATAGGTCGTGGCTTTTCAGCTGACAGAGACAGTTGGACCACGGGAAACAAGGAAAAAGACGTAGTTGGGTCGCAGCTAGGGAGATGGAAGTAGCGGTCTGGACGCGGGAAAATGGACGATAGGCGCAGTCAGATCGCAGTAAACAGGCTGATTAGCCGCGGTCGGATCGCAGGTAACAGACGTGAATCTGTCAGCAGGGCACCAGAAACAGTCTGAGAGCTACGGTTGGGTCGCAGGTAAAGGCCTGAAAGACGTGGTCGGGACGCGACTGCAGAGGGAAAAGACGCGGCGTATGGCGGCCGAAAGGGACAGCCGAAAGGAAAAGAGGGAAATTATTGCAGAAAACTAAAAAATTTTAAACTTGAAACCAGAAATTCAAACCTAGGGGAGTCGCCAAAGATTCTGGGTTTGATCCCCAGTGGAGTCGCCAAAACTGCAGCTAGGGTTTTACCCCTAGCTTGTGCAAATGAGCACCTACTAAGGAGAAGGGACTCCTTAGTAGCAGTTCAGTAAATGGAAATTACTATGCTAAAACAGAAATATAAATTACTCTAAACATGTGCATGAAATAGAACAAATAAGATGTAAATAATGGCTTTTGTATTAATGTTACCTCCAATGTGAAGGTTGGTGAAGCTCTTTGCAATGTCCAAGAGGGTTGCTCCAAGCTCCAACTTGCTCCTTCTCTTTCTCCAATGGTGGAAATGGGCCAAAAGGGGCTCTCAAGGTGAAAGTAGTTCAATGGTGAACTAGGGTTTCAAGAGAGATTTTGGCAGAGTAAGGGTATACTTGATTGTGGATGTGAAATAAGGGATCTCCATCACCTATTTATAGTTTTTTGGTGGTGGAGTGTTGACCCATGGTTTTGGGAACCATATGGTTTAGGGCAGCTGTATAGCGTTTTTTTCCTCCTTTTCCTCATTATTTTATATTTTTCTTCCCTTTTTAGGGGGTTTTTGTTATTTTTAGAGGAATTTTGGATATTTTTGGAGGAAAAAAGGGGTTTTTTAGCCTTTTTGAGGCTTTTTTGATGGTTTTGTGGCCTTTTGGAGGCTTTTTAGTGGGATTTTCAGGGTTTTCAAGGGAAATATGGTAGGAAAATGGACAAATGAGCCATGTAATGGGGTAGATGAGGTAGTGAGCACTTTTTGGGTGTTAACACAGTTTTACCTTCTGATGAAACATTTTTTGAAGCCATGATAGGCCTGAGACAACCTTGGGAACATTTACACCCCAGGACCTATCTACTTCCTGTTCTAAACCTGATAGAGAGAGGTGAGTTCCCTTCGAGACCTAGTGAGAATTTTGATTGGTCCTCTGTTCTTTCCACCTCACAAGCTATTTTTACCGAAGGAAATAGGACGAGTATATTGAGAACCATCCCCATCAACATTCCCATTGAACCCGGGGTCACGGAACATATCTTTATTGGAGCAGACTGTTATCTTCAAGATATCGTTCTGTATACCAATATTTTTTATGAATTCCGTGACGTTATTACCTGGTCTCATGAAGAGATTCTAGGCATCGACCCTACTTGAACGAGTCTTCGAGCATTCTTCTACCTTTACTTTGAGCTCGTTAAAAATAGTAAGTAGGTTACGAGTAGTCTTCCACCTTTCCTTCGATCTCATTAAAAACAGTAAGGAGGCTTCGAGCATTCTTCTACCTTTACTTCGATCTCGTTAAAAATAGTAAGTAGGTTATGAGCAGTCTTCCACCATTCCTTCAAGCTCGTTAAAAACAGTAAGGAGGATTCAAGCATTCTTCTACCTTTACTTCGAGCTCGTTAAAAACAGTAAGTAGGTTATGAGCAGTCTTCCACCTTTCCTTCGAGCTCATTAAAAATAGTAAGGAGGCTTTGAGCATTCTTCTACCTTTACTTCGAGCTCGTTAAAAACAGTAAGTAGGTTACGAGCAGTCTTCCACCTTTTCTTTGAGCTCGTTAAAAACAGTAAGGAGACTATGAGCATTCTTCCATCTCTCCTTTGAGCTCATTAAAAACAGTAAGGAGGTCACGAGTTTACTTCTTCGGACTCGTTAAATTTTTTACGAAAAAGACTCTTATGGAGTTCTCTCTAAGCTCTTGTTAGACTCTTTAATATGACAAGATTGCTGAGTATAGCTGTCATTTTAGACTCGTTAAAGGATTTGAAGCGACATCCACTCAGGTATAGAATTACCCCTTTTCCGGGCCTTGGTGGATAAGTTATGGAAAAGGTATAATCTAGGTATACTTCTGTATGTGCTAGAAGAGTTCTTCCTCCATTATTTTACACTTTTTTGTGGAAGCAGACTAACTTTACTAAAAAGGACCTTTCGAAGTCTCTCTTGAGGGTTTCAGGCTCTCTAAACATGAAAACACCAAGCGAGCATTCGCCTACTTGGGCTCGATGTGAAATCCACAAGAGGGTAAATAGAGGACTGTTTAATTTTTTGAACTCTATAAACAAGAAAACATCGTCGAGCATAGACCAATCCGGGCTTGATATAAAATCCACGGATAGGTGTAAAGAGGATTGTTTAAGTTTTTAAGACTCTATAAACAGGAAAACACCGGCGAGCATTAACCTACTTGGGCTCGATATTAAAATCCACGAGTAGGTGTATGGAGTTATTGTTTAAGTTTTTCAAACTCCTTAAAATTGAAAACACCGATGAGCAGTAACAGATCTCGGCTCGATATTAAAATCCACATATCAGTAATATAGAGTAATCTTCTATCTCTTCTTCGAACTCTATAAACAATGAAGAAGGTCCTGAGTCTTCCTCCCATGGGCTCGTTAAACTTTTTACATGGTTGGATCTATTGAGTTTTCATTCTTTCTTGGACTCATTAAAACAACAAGAAAGGTATTCTTTTATCTAAAAGAATAAGGGATGAGAAAGATGTGTCATATCTTTCATGTCAAAGGCAGTTTAGTCAGTTCTATCCTTGAACATAGCACCTACTTGAGTCTATCATGTTGGTTTGGTTTAGTTTTTTGACCTTAGGATGAACCTGATCTCCGAGTTGTTTACTCCCCCGGTTGGTTATTCTTCCAATCATATGGAGGGTCTGCTAATGTCTCCTACGTTACAGGCTTATTCATTTTCCCCATTATGTTGAAAACTACCTGAGTCACCTTGTGTCGTGCTCACTGTTCAAGGATATACCCTGTGTCGGCCATTCTGCAGTTTACCTTGACCTCATGTGTCAGCCATCCTAGTGTCAGTCTTGTTACATGTATTATTCCATATTCAGCTCATACCAGTTTGAGTGTCCCTCGTGTTGGATGATGGAGGATGTCTTAAGGCCTCCCTTCCAATGGACTTCTTCCTATCGACATCAACTCATTTTTCTCTGGGAATGAAGTTTTAGAGTTTTGGTTCGTACCTTGGAGATTGCAGTCACTAGTGGCAATTTTCCTCGCTGTTGAATCATGAGAATACATCAATGTCTCTTATTCGACAGGATTCTCAAGTGTTCGACTCTAAGTCCACTTATTCACACTTGTTGTATCGTACTAGGTACCTTGGGCCCCCATCATCATTATCGGTGGAAGTCCTCACATTTGTTAATGGTATACATCAACGACCAGTAATCAAACGATACCCCCCATGTTTGACTATCAGATCATCTATTCACATGGTTAGGGTTTGTACCTTGGGTTGATTTTGGATGAAGACCTGGGATATTGATGACATTACCTCATTATGTTATCACCCAAGTTGCACAAGACTGAGCCTCACTTATATTCGGCTCTCCATGAGACATAGATCCAGTTTGTTGTTATGGCAATGATCTCTTGGTTTGACATGGATCCACACTTGTATGTTCAAGTGGCCATGCTATATATACATCTCCTCATTATGTATCGGAGATCATGATTGTATCACACTACACATCTATATGATGTCAAGAAGTAATTGCTCACTGACCTTGATCTTTGTTTCAGGTGCTTCTGTGACTTGGTCCTACGGTTTCTTGCTCCTCTTCTGGTTTTGGATTATAATGTATTTCAGCCATCATTTCCCTCTCACCTCATACATTAGGGGGCATCTATTATAGGTCAAATCTGCACTTCTTCGTTCGTGATCACCTTGAGCTATTGATCACACAAAAGGACAACTTGTATTGAAGAGCACGATGACCTCAGATGAGACTTTCACCTGATTCATCTCGTGCAAGCTGACAAAACCCTAAAAAATATCATATTTTGGCATGGGTGCTATTCTCTTTAAGTAAACTAGCAATGGGCGCTACTTTGTAGCTATATAGTAGTGCAGACCTCATGGAATGAGCTACTCTACTTTAGTAAACTAGCGCACAACATCCAAAAAGTTGGCAAACACTAGTTATTTAATGTTGTAGTCACACGCTGTGCACTACTCCACTTGTGAAATAGTCGCGCACATCTTAAAATATGAACAAAAAAATATTAATTTGATGAATGGGGATTAGTTGCAGTTGGTTTCCCAACTTCCTCTGCAACCACCTCTCGACCTGAACTGCCTACCTTGTCCTATAAATACAAGGACAATTGAAGATAGGGGTTAGACATAGAGACATAGAGGGATAGAGAGCCATAGAGAGACTCTCTTATGAGAAGCTTGTATTGAAGGTGGTTATGCTGGAGAAACTCTGAAGTTAGAGAGGAGCAGGATCCTAGGATCAGGTGGCATGAGCATGTTGCAAAGTCAGGTATACTTTGTATCATTCATCTGTTTTTGACAATAAAAGGTTGAAATATCTTTCTCGTCCCAAATGAAATGCTTAATGGACTATGTGTTTGTTTGGATCATGTTTGTTAATGCTTGATGTTTGAATTACTTTTCAATTCCATCATTATTATATTGGCCCAAGATATGCTGAGAAAGGTCTTTGTATTGTAGGTTTATGATACAGGACATTGAGTGGAGGATCGAGCGCAAGGTTGGAAAAGAGCTAGGATCAAACTTCGTTCATAAGGTATGTCCTCAAGATCTCTGATCTGTTTCCCTTTATAAACACTTCTGTAATGCAATTAGTATGTTTACCTGTCACCCCCTTAAGTTGATAGTGCTATTTCATCACTTTAGCGTAGTATTTCTCGCCAACAGGGAGCACTAGTTTCATGGGGTCTAAAGCATGCTTTTAGGCCTCATGGGCTGTGCAAATGGTTCCAAGCCAACACATATGACTTGCAAATAAAATGTTTGTTCTATGGGTGTAATATGAGTTCCAATAAAGTTTTCAACATGACAAATACGTATTGTAGTTCTAAACAATGATTTGAGATGAAAATGAAACATTTGAGGGCCTTAAATATATGAATTTAGGTCTCATGAGCCATGAACAGGGTATCAAACCACCACATAAGACATTTACATCTATTATTTGTCCCATGGATGTAATATGGGCATGCCTTTGAGGTTTTGTACACTAAATATTTTCCTAGGACTTCTCCATGATTTGAGGATGAAAACGAGCATCTTAATATAGCCTAAAAGATAATTTTAAGGATAATGTTCCATGAATACAATCTCAAACACCACACAACTCATACAAATGAAATATTTAGATGATGCACGTGTGTAATATGGGCACCATTATGAAATTTATCATCCAAGGGATGGGGCCCTACCTACAATATAATGATAAAAATGATTGTCTTAGCCTTTAGGGCCTAAAATAAGATTTTAGGTTCATGAGGCACACATAAGGTCCAAAAAATCAATGCAAGCCCTATATAATATTTATTTTTGCATAAGAGTATAATATCAACCTTTATAATTTGTTTTTGCACTACAAATGGGTCATAGAGACTTGAATGTGGTTTGAGGTTAACATTAGCACTTAAAATCCTAAAACATGATTTTAGGGTCCATGGACAATGAAAAGATTCCTAAAAAAACATAGATTCCCTATAAAGGGAGAATTTGTCCCACCAATGAATATGGATTCCATGATGAGGTTTTGTGTATCAAGGATAATTCCAAGGCCCTAGCCATGTTCTAAATATGAAAATAAATGTCTTTTGACCTAGCATATACTAGTGACCATGGGCAATGATAATAGTCTCAAACAACCATATATGCCCATAAAGAACATACTTGTCCTGTGAGTGTAATATGAGTGTCATTACAAATTCGTATCACCCCATATTTTTCTTTGTTCCATAACTATGGTTCAAGAATGAAACCAACATATTTGGGATTAAAATTTTGGTGCACCACAAATATAGCTTGGGAGCTTAACTATGCCTCAAGGCGAATAGTAGTGTCTTAAGCTACAAAAGAGAATTTTAGGGATCATGGATCATGCATGTGGTCTCAAACCACCACACGTGCTTTATGAAGAGAATATTTAGACCATGGGTTTAATATGGTCACCCTTACCAATTTTTGTGCACTATATCTATGTCTCTAAAATACCTTGAACATGGTCTAGGGATAAAAATGTATTAGGAAATAAAATATGTTTTTAGGGCTCATGAGACATGCATAAGGTCATAGATTAACACACATGATTTGTAAAAGGAATTTTGGCTCATGGGTACCATTGCTAGGTTTTGCACACCATATAGGATATTGGGGCCCTAAGCATGGTTTGAGGGTGAACATGAATTCCTTAAAGCATCACCATCATTGGGTGCTAAGTGAAGGAGAAGCTATCATTATCTAGTGTGTCGTTATCTCCCTAGTGTGACAAAATATCAAATGGAAACACCGAATACAAATGCACCATATTTTTTATTTTAGTTTATCAGTGTTGGCATTAGCTTGTCAAGGGTTTATTCTAGGCATCCTCGTAGTCATGCATGAGACTCGAGATTGTATTTGGAGACATTATGTATTTTGGTTTTCTAATTATGTTATGAGACTATTAATTATGTATTTGAACTTGATTCCATTTGTGATTTTGATCATGGAATCATTTTTCATTTGACTACTTTATTTTTTCCATACAAATATTAATTGTGTCATGTTGTATATTATCATAGTTTATGAGATGATGTTATGAATGTTTGCATAGAATGTGGTTCAATCCTACTATGAACAATATTTTATTTACTTATTAGCAATAATATCCAATTATATATAGAGGACCAATCATCATCAAGATAATCATAGTCATCATAATCTTTATCATTATCATCATAACCATTCATCAAAACAAATAAACAGACACTTTGATCCATAAAGGACATGCGATGGAATTTACACACACACACACACATGCCAATCTTTCTCAAGGGGGACATTTCTCATCCCAACACTCCCAGGCATGCTTGGACATCCTAAACACGTCCACAATGGCCATATACACATGTGGGAGATGAAAGAATCCAATTCCACTCGTCGGTTTGGGTTTCGTGCCCCCAGAGCATATCCTAAAAGTTTCCCTGAATGACCATGAGGTGGATGGAAAATATGCTCATAGCACCAAAACCATGACTCCAATCATGAATCCATCGATTTCGATGGATTCGAGACACTGGGTTTCAACTAGGGGCCTCATACACTGTGCCTCAAATGCTAAAAAATGATGGTATTGTGCAATCTCAGGAACTAGGGTTTTTTTCAATGAAGGCCATGCCAATCTTGCTCAAGAGGGTAATTTATGATCCAAAGGCTCCTGGGAGTGCGTGGCCATCCTGAAAAAATCCACAATAGCCATATGCATGTGTGGGAGCTGACGGACCCCAAGTTAGCTTGCTTTTTTGGCTTCCATGCCCTCGGAGCAAATCCTCAAAAAGACCCTGAATGACCATGGGGTTCCTGGAAAAAATGTCCATAGCACCAAAAACGTGAATTCAATCACAAAGACGTCGATTCGTATGGATTTGGGACACTAGGTTTCAGCTAGGGGATGCCCCCCACCATGCCTTAAACACTCGGAAACCATGCTATTGTGCCATCTCAGGAACTAGGGTTTTTCTCAATGAAGGCCATGCCAATTTTTCTCAAGAGGGTCAATTCTCATCCGAAGGCTCCCAAGTGAGCATGGCCATCGTGAATATGTCCACAATGGCCATGTGCATGTGTGGGAGATGACAGAAAGCAAGTGTGCTCACTGGTTTGGGTTCCCTGCCCCCGGAGAAAATTTTGAAAGTGTCCCTGAATGGCCATGGGGTGCCTGACCAAAATTCCCATAGCGCCAAAATTGTGACTCCAGTCATGAAGCTGTCCATTCTAATGGATTCAAGACATCGGTTCCTAGCTGCCCCCCCCACCACACCATGCCTCCAATGCTTTGAAATGATGCTATTGTGCCATCTCTGGAACTAGGGTTTTTCTTAGTGAAGGCCATTCCAATTTTGCTCAAGGGGGTCGATTCTCATCCAAAGGCTACCAGGCATGCGTGGTGATCATGAACACATCCACAAGGGCCATTTTCACATTTGGGAGCTGACGGAACCCAAATCTGCTCATCGGTTTGGGTTTCGTGCCCTTGGAGCAAATCCTCAAGGTGTCGTTGAATGGGCATAGGGTGCCTGACAAAAAATCCCGTAGCACCAAAACCAAGAATCGAATCACAAAGCCGTTGATTTTGGTGGATTCGGGATGTTGGGTTATAGCTAGGGGGGGCCCACACTGTGCCTCCAATGCTAGGAAAAGGTGTTATTGTGCCATCTCTAGAACTAGGGTTTTTCTCAATGAAGGCCATTCCAATTTTGCTCAAGGGATCAATTCTCATCCAAAGGCTCCTAGGTGTGCGCGGCTGTCATGAACATTGTTATCTAGACAATCTACCAAGAGTGGACTCAAGGTGTGATCTCCCTGGCTTAATGTAAGTCTAGAAAAAATGAGATAGAATATAGAATAACTTTCCTAGATCTAATTAGAGATCGAGTGACTTTATGCTTTACCTTTCAAATCATGGATCCTTTCTCCTAGATGTTGTCCCAAGCTTTCTGGTCTTTATATCTTAGCTGCGAAACCTGTCAAGACATACAAAACAACAGAAGTAGTAAAATGCATCTAAACAATAATAGATCTAAGTAAGCAGTTAAGCAGGCAAACTACACAAACATCATCAATGCAACAACATTTGGTTGAAAGCATTTATATTACTGTATAAAAAGGGAAAGTACATAGAAGGAAGTGATTACAACCAAGGCTTATCGTAGAAATCCTTCTCCAAACAAGCCAATGCCAAAGCCTCCCAAGGAAGTATGAGTCTCCCAATAGATGAGTAGTGATATCGTAAGCTAATTTCACCAGCATGCAAGTGCTATAGACTTCCTCCCTTTGGAATGGGAATGAGCTTCATTTATATAGGACTAAGAGGATAGGTTACGTTGAGACATGGTAGGAGAGAGTTAAGGGATCCCACCAAATGGCTAAGAACCGAATGCCAGCTCTCCTACAGGCTAGGGATAGGGATCCACATCATCCACCTTCTAGAATGGGCTCGAAGATGCTATTTTATCCAATTAACTGACATCATGGCAGGCTGCAATAGGACAACCTTCGATGTTGCAGGTTGCATTAAGATGACCTGCGACAACCTCAAAAACCCCAGTAGGAAAAGGTTAGTATCTCTTCCAAGTTGATGACTTAGTCAAAAGAACTTCAGGCATGTTTACACTGACTATCATGATGGCAAGATTTAGGTGTAATAGAATTCCCCCCAAAGCATGAAGCTGTTGGAACTTGATAGGTGAAATGCTTTGACAGAAGGAATGGCAATGGCTCGTTGGATAGAAAATGTTGTTGCAATACAACTGAATCTGAGAACACATTCTTGTATGACTCACAACATGGCTGCTGACCAATACATTGTAGATCCATGATAGTAATGACCGACTGAACACAATCATGGCTACTAGATACAACCGTAGATCCATGATGAGATGATAACACAGCCATGACCAATACAAATGTGGATCCCTGTGATATGAATCAAAACAATCTCCATCATAACTTGGGTAAAACATGACTCCCTAGGGTCTGCAAGCCAAACCCACAATAATATGAATCTACCCATGTGATTACAAATGTCTTGACGTCGAACATGGTAGAAGCCACTTGATTAATAGTCATTGATCTATACCATTAACAAGCACGAGGGAAATCACCATTAATGTCAATGATCCCCAAGGTATCATAGTACATATCATCAAGTGCCAATAAATGAGTTGAAGTAGAATGCTGGATGAAATATTTCAATCAAGAGTCAATGATGTAAACTCATGTCGAAAGTGAGGTAACCTTCCATTGAGGCATGTAGGCCCAAGGTACTCGATTGGTTTCTAGATTCAACCCTCAGATGATGTGTTGAAGTCGACAAGGATGAACCCATCGAAGGAGGGCCATCATGAATCCCCCATCATCGACACAAAACTTGATAATAGATGTTTGGAGTAGATTGGATGGTACAGTAACATACAGGACTGACTTAGAGTAGACCTGAGATGGCGGAAGGTGTGTTGACAATGAATGATGAGTAGTGAAAGTATTCTTGAACATGGGCATGGCATGACTTGGCAATATTGACATGACGAGAATGACGCCAACTCCTAATGCAACTGATGATGGAAGTATTCTTTGGATGAACCAAAGGAGTAACACGACTCAGGAAATAGGAAAAACTTAAGGGAAAATGGATGGTCCAAGTACTGTATGTAGATGCAAATGAGTGCCATGTTCAAGAACGACTATGTACTGCCAAAAGTAAAAAGTGTAACATAAAATCTTTCCTTTTTCCCCATCATGACTGATGAGTGCCTAATGTGTTTTTTATAAGCTTGATGAGGGTAACCAGATGCTTAATATATCTCATCTCATAGATGCATCCAATCCAAAATATTTTTCGAACCTAGGAGAAGAGGGGTTCATCCCATAACGAGCCCTTCAATGTTAAATTTTAACAAGTCCATAGAAGGAAAACTCAGTGGTAAGGTTAGCCTCTTCGCCCGAAAAAGGGTAAAACAACGCAAGAGAGGACTCTCCTAGTCATGATTGGCTGGAGTATTCCTTTTTTGTAATTAGTTTCCCTTGGTCCGAAAAAGGGGTGAACTATCACCGGGGAGATGACAATTCAAATACTTTAGCAAGCGTGAATGCGACAAGTTCGTTTGGCAATCTTTTTGTATTTCGAGAGCCTGAAAAGAGCTTAAAGATAGACTCTGGGGGGGTTCCTTTTCCGTAGGAGTTTAACGAGCCCGGAAAAGTGATAAATCATAACTCGGTGTCTTATTCTCATGGTTTTACGAGCACGAGAAAGAACTAAGAGTTATCTCGTCATCATAGAATAACCGAATTCTAATGGGAAAAAAGAACAACAAAAATATTCAACGGGTTGTTCATACGTGACAACATTTATGAGATGATCGCTATGATGCGAGAATGGTGCAAATGAAACAAATAATGTCTCCTGCATGCTTCAAAACTAGGTCAAATAGTTAACCGGGTATTAAAATAATCCAAACTATAGTAAATAACCCATAAAGCATCTAAATTTGAAAAAGAATATTCCCTTTTTGTTTATAAAATAGGAAAAAAGATCAAAAATAGTTACCATTTTCATTTGCCAAGTTTGGGGAGAAGAAAGTGCCATTTGGAGCAGATTTGCATTCGTCAATTGCCAGAGCTATGATTGACCATTTGATGTACCGTCAGGAGCAGGTAAACCTAGTCCTCAGCCAAAAACTTTCTAGTCGTTTACAGTTTCAATTTTTGTTCATTTTTTAGGGTTTTGGGTTTATTTATCAGGGGATTTTGCGCCCTCGGGTTGTCGCAGGTCTCCTTTATGGGAATTGCGATGAACCCAGGTCATCGCAAAACCTGTAAGGGCACCCTGCAATGATGTCGCCCTGTCAGCAATGACAGGGTGTGACAGCAAAAACATCCATCCTCAACTCAAAACCTAGCTCACAAGAAAAGTTTTCAATGGTTTGGATGAGTTCTAATAGTGTTTAAATGCTTCCTTTGATAGGTTTACGGCCGTCACAATGGTTCTTGAATGGCGTGAGCATGAACATGAAGTAGAAGATATACAAGTGGAAAATGATCCATTGTGTGTGGAAGCATTGAGAAACTGTGGACTTTTGAAGTACTTCCAGGTTCAGGGCATGAGGGACCAAGTCCCATTACTAGAGGATATGATACAAAGTTGAGATCTAGCGCAACAGTATTTCATGATTGGGGAACATGTGCTGAATATAGATGTTGAAGACATCTATTTCTTGACCAGACTATCCCAGAGGGGGGATAATGTGGCTCTCACCAGATCACGAGGGGGTGACTGGATGGTTGATGATTTGATTGTCCAGCATTGTACTCTAGATACCATTGCAACTAGGGGGAAAATTCCCATTAGGGGGGTTCGAGAATGTCCATTGCATGCCATACTCTTCACTATAGTGAGGGTAGTAGGGATCCAAGTGGCTCACCTGGCTACCAAGTCCCAAATGTTATATGCAGAGGACTGTATTTCCCATAAGGTTTTTAACTGGTGTGAGGGACTCCTCACCAACCTTCGAGCTAAACTGACCAAGTGTCAGCATGGTGAACTCAAGCAGTTTATTTACAGATCAATAGTGTTCTCTTTCTTGTTGGAGTGGGTCCCTCTCTTACACCTACAGGTGACCTTGGATGATAGAGATTCCAAGGATCCTCATATGGTTTGATGGACGGATGTGATGGCCTGCCATGGTGGTGGGGGTCCGATCATCGGAGATGGTTCCAAATTCTTCACTTGGATGGAAGGCCAGCTGCTCATGATCGAGGACTATCTATGCAGTGGTACGGAATTCAAGGATGATCCAAACCTAATGTTTCCTAAGGGAGCAGAATGGGGAGATATCGGTAAGAAAAATGACCCTTGTACTTTTTCATTTTGTGTATTTTGAATTGTTTTTTTTTTTTGGTAGTGCTAATGAGTTAATAACATGTTTGTGCAGATGTGGGCCCTTCACGACTAGTCAGAATTTCACTTATTCTGAGGAGGGGAGAGGCACCAGCTGTAGCCCCAACCATGCATGATGCCATCGTAGAGATGGAATATGTCTATGAGAACCTCACTAGGCTGAAATTAGACGGTCCAGAGCTAGCAGTGCATGAGTTACCATGGCCCATTCAAAGGTACACGGTTGACGTGACCTTGCATTTCAGTACGCTGCTCCACAAGGTAGCGAGGACGTTTGACTGTTTGCATGGCCAGCAGGTGAGGGTTGAGAGATCGAGGGGTGCACGGGAAAGGCGTTAGGCCCGATGATATTATGTATGTACTGAGAGCTTGTGAGGCTCAAATTTTGTACTACTGAAAGCTACCAGCCTTCAGATTTTGTATACTCACCGAAAACCATCGTGCTTCAGATTTTGTATCAACACTACTTTATGTCGATTTATATATATATAGACATTTTGGTGGCTTTATACATTTGTGATCCATATGAGCTCTTGTTTATATGTGTGCTTATGTGATGAGTTATTTACAATGTTATGTCTGCTTTTACAGTTCATGAATATGGTATGTGTGTGCAATGTACCAATCTAAGATGAAGTTGGCCATCGAGTCTGAAACTATGATCATGTCTCGTGGAATGTGCACGTACTGAATGGATTCAAAGGACCTTTCCAGAAGATGAACTCGTCGAAAAAGATGGAGTAGGGTAGGGTCGTGGATGGCATAAACCCGGTTGAGATGAGAGACCGCCAGTTGCGAATCCAAATAGATAACAACATGGTCCATACCAAAGGAAAGAGCATCGGTTAGGGCTCCAATGACTGCCTGATATTCCACATCATTGCTGGATGTGAAACCTAGACACATTCCTCCTGAGCTGATAAGCTCACCAATGGGAGAGTATAACACCCAGGCTGCTATGGAAAGGTTGCGGGTATGCCGGCTAGCGCCATCCGCGAATCTGTAGCAAGTTTGCATCTACACACGCACACAGAACATGGTGTAAGTAATGAAACAAGACCTAAGCACTCAAAATCAAAGCGTCACACCACACAAAACACACGCTTTGTACAATATATACAAGAGTTCTATGCATGACAGATTCAGGCATAGTACTTCTTCAGGTCAATCCCATTGTGGGACTCACCTAAATATATCATGTCATAGTCTTCAAGTTTGTAGGCTCCCTTCTCCAAGACATGTTTCACTATGTAGGGCCCATGCCACATGGACTCAAACTTTCCTGCCCCTACCTTAGCTTGTCTTTGGTCATATGTAAGGATCAAATCACCCTCGCTATAGACGCGAGGTTCTACTGACTTGTCATACTGTGCTTTGGTGCATTTCTTATGAGCCTCGATGGCAAGAGTGGCATTGCAGTGAGTCTCATTGAGTTTCTCTAGGTAGAGTAAGAATTCTTCCTCAGTAGTAGTGTTAGGGAGAAGTTCAACTGCGATTTTGAGGGACGGAATCTTGCACTCTATCAGTAGGACTGCCTCCAATCCATACACTAATTGGAAGGGGGTAAGACCAGTGGCGATCTTGACGGGAGTTCAATAATCCCATAGTACGAAGAAGAGCATATTGTGCCAGTTGTACTAGTGTGTACCCACCATGCGTTGGATCATGGTTTTCAAGACCTTGTTAATGGCCTCTACTTGTCCATTGGACTGTGGGTAGTATCGTATTGAGTTTTCATGGAGAAAACCCAATCTAATGCTTAATTTGTCAACCATGTGGTTCATGAAGTGAGAACCATGGTCGATGACTATAGCTTAAGGAACTCTGAATCGCGCTATAACATGATTGAACATGAAGAGTGCGATGGTTTTTCCGTCATCTATGTATGTAGGCATAGCCTCGGCCAACTTTGTAAAGTAATCCATGGCTACTATGATGTAACCATGCCCCCCGGCTGAGGTAGGCTTACAATGCATGAATTCAATGCCCCATTTAGCAAAAGGGTCAACAGAAATAACCAGGTGTAATGGGGCTGGGTGAGTGCGCTTTTTAGTTTCAATGTGCTGGCATGGAGGACATTTTTTTATGGGATCGATACAATCTTTAAAGATAGATGGCCAATAATATTCTGCATGAAGTATCTTCTGGGCTGTAGCCATACCGGAGAGATGACCACCACACACCCTAGTGTGACTGTCATTTAAGATATGTTTAGCCTCTTCATGAGTGAGAAAACGTCGAAGAATAGAATCAATACCATGATAGTACAAGGTATCATTGATGATCAGGTAATACTTTGCATGGTGGCGTACTCGACGACAATCATTCGGTGAGATTTGGGGGATGAAACATTGGGTCTGAAGATATCAAGTGATATCTCCATACCATGGATCATATGTGTTGATGAGGAACAATGATTCATTTAGAAGATAATCATTGGGCTCAAATTCTACATCAGGATGGGGAATATCACAGGTCATCTTATCAAATACCGAAGACTTTTCAGACTTAGCCTTTTCGAATAGGAGATCAAATTCTTGTTGTATCATGATCCAGCGTGAATAATTTCCCCCAAGCACCTGAAGTGTCAAAACATGGTACATGAGGTTCGAATTGGCGATGATGGTGGTGGTGTGAAGCAAGATGTAATCTCAGAAGTTTTGGATGGAAATAACTGTCGCAAGAGCGAGCTTCTCGACATGTGAATAAAGAGTTTCAGATTCGATGAGACCCTTACTGAGGTGGTAGATCACATGCTCTTGGGTGTTGTTGTCTTCTTGTACCAAGACTATGGCGATCGTGGTGGCAGAAGAGGCAAGATAAAGGATATAATCCTTGTAGTAATTGGGTGTTTGGAGCACAGGGGCGTGCATGATAGCATGTTTGAGACTATCGAAACATTGTTGCACTTGGTCTTCCCAAATGAACGGGACGTCTTTCTTGAGTAGTCTCATGTAACCCTGTGTCTTTTGTGCGAAATTATAGACAAAACACCTTAAATAAGTTGCCTTCCCTTGCAAACTTTTAAGTTCTGTGATGTCAGTGGGAGGTGGGAGAGTGACTATGGCTTCCACCTTCAAGGGATCAATGTGGATCTCGTCTTTCGAGACAATGAAATCAAAGAGGCATCCAGAATCGATGTAGAAGATACACTTGCGAGGGTTCAGGAAGATTTTATACTGCCTACATCTGAGGAATAACGCCATCAGATGCTCAATGTGGTACTCGCGCTCCCATTAATGGGAAGGTAGATCGTCCAAGTAAGGTTCCACAAAGTCCTTCACATTGTGAAAGGCATATGACATGGCCCACTAGAATGTGGCACCAGTATTTTTAATGCCAAAAGGGAGTTTGCAGTAAGCAAACATACCCCAAGGACAGATGAAAATTGTCTTGTGTTGATCAGTCGGGTGGATCTCAATCTGGTTGTAGCCAGAAAAGCCATCCATAAAAGAGAAAATGACACTTCTAGTACAATTGTCAATGATTTGGTTGATAAAGGGAGTCGGGAAATTGTCCTTAAGAAAAGCCTTGTTGAGATCTCGATAATCGATGCAGACATGAATGGTACCCTGCTTTTTAGCCACAGGGATGACGTTGGAGACCCATTCTATCAACGGGATAGGGTAGATAAAACCAGCTTTCAAGAGCTTTTCAATATCTGCCTTGATTGCTGCAGTCTTTGGGTGGTGTACCGGTCACAACTTTTGTTGGACTGGTTTAGCATCAGGATAGATTTGAATCATGTGTGAAACAATAGCGGGGTCTATCTTGGGAATCTCCTCATAGGTCCAAGCAAACACATCTCGAAATTGTTTGAACAAGGCCATGAACGTTGTAATCTCTTCATGGGAACACTTCTGACCTAAACAAATGTGTTCAACTACACCAGGAGTAACCAATATGTCGACTGAAATGGTAGGCTCAATGTTGGCCAAGTTGCCTTCAAAGTCTATTTGACACATGAGTATTGAGGACTGAGATCAAGGGTAGACATCCAGTGTAAAGATGGTGGTCATGTTATTCTCCATAGTGTCCAATGAAGGAAGGAAAGGCGATCGATGATGGAGGTCTTCCCATGGAGGGTCATCCGCACTCATGATTTCCATAATGGACTCATCAGAATGAAAAGTCTGGAGTAGAGAATTGGTTATGGATGATGTCTATTAGGGAGTTGTAGTAAACCAATGCATATCTTGAGAGGGGCGTTACATTGATAAAGGACAACCAGCGCACACCTTCCAAAAAGTTGCAAATGCTTGTTGCAAAGCATAAAAGTTGCTCTCTGTGCGCTGCTCTTGTTGTATAAAACCCGTGCACATCTTCAAATGAAATTAAAAATATATTAAGATTACGAATTGGAATTAGTTGAAGTTAGTTCTACAACTTCCCCAACCTCCCAATTCAACCACCTCTCGATTCTAACTGCCTACCTTGTCCCATAAATACAAGGAGGATCCATGAGAGAGGGACCTAGAAAGAATGCTTTAACTGCTATTACGCTGGAGGAATTCCCAATTCATTGTGAAGAGCAGGAGCCCATGACTCCGTTGCAGAAGCATCTTGACCGATTAGATATATTTGTACTAATTCATGTTTCTTTGACAATAAAAGGTGGAAATACCCTTCCTGTCCCAAATCGAATGTCTATTGGATTGTATGTTCATTTGTCTTAATATCGAATTATATTTGATGTTAAATTACTTTCTAATTTCATCATATTTATTATAGTCAAGATATGCTAAGGAAGGTTAACATTGTGTTGCAGGTTCATCACGGAAGATCAAGCGAGAGCTAGGACCAGTCATCGATAAAAGGTGCATCTTTCTATCTTGATCTCTTTCCATTTGTAGTAACTAAATGCAATGCAATGAATGTATTTACCTATCACCCCGCCCAAGTTGGTAGTGTCTTCTCCTCACTATAAGGTAAAAATCCTGCACAATAGAATGGTGACTTCGCTAGGGAGTAATCAGTAGTTTTTATGCTCTAGGAGACCTAGTTAGGTTTTCTTCTAGTCCATTTTCAGTCTTTTTGATTCTCTGAGAGGTCTTCTAGGTCATTGTTACCTGTTCTTTCTTGCTTGATTCATCTTAGTTGACTGTTGCAAAGCCTGTTTGTGTCCTTCTGAGACATGTGCACTAGTTTTCCCTACATACAGTAGCGCACTTTACCTGTTGAGTGCTGGTTTATACACTGAACATTAGCGCTTCTTTTCTAGTGTGCGCTAGTTTTTGCACTACATAGTACTGCATTTTCCTGTAGCTTCCAGTTTTTTGTTAGGGTTTTATTTCCAGTGGTTTGGTTTCTTTTCCAGCTTTTTTCTTTTCTTCCCTGACTGACCCCTGAGATTTCTATGTCTCTTTTGAGTCTTGTTAGCCTCTCTAAAGTCCTTAAGTTTGTATTTGCTTGCTGTACTTGTTTAAGGTGTCTTCACTGCTTTCTAGCCCTTTTTGAAGTTTGTGCACTACTCTCTTTTGGACATAGCTGCACACTCTTTCCCTAGTTGCTTATTGCAGTCATACAGACCTGCATTCTTAACATTTGTGGTTTGTGGCAACATTAGCACACTTTCACTGTGTCTTATCCTTCCCATTAGGGTTTGACCCGAAGTTTGAGTCCTTAGGGTGATTTCGAAAAGGTTGCTTGGTGTAGATACTTGGTGATTATCTTTTTAGTTCAGTCCATGTGTGTCAAAGCTCTCTAGTTAGCTTTCTTTTGAGTCCATGTGTTGGTAGGGTCACTTTTTGGTTCACCTACCTACTCCTTTGCTTGGCTTAGTGTTTTCTTAGGGTTTTTGTGCTTAGGAGCAGCCTTTTAAAGCCGCCTTTCCATTACGAGCATATCTTTTCGTTGCTTCTTTTACACTTTTGTTCCAAGCCTAAAGTTTTTTCTTTTGAAACAACTTGGTAGGTTGAGTCTTTTTATTTGATTGTTTGAGCCATTTAGGGTGTTTGTCTTACTCTCACTTTACATTAAGTCTTACTTGCTCCTTTTCAAGTTCTTTTTCTTTTGTGCAATTATCAAAAAAGACAAAAAGAGGATTCAGTAGCTTAGTATTAGGATTTATCATTTTTTTGAAGTAGCATAATTTGCTTTGCTTTGAAATTTAAAAGAAATACAAAAATAAGTTTGATTTAGGATTGCCTAGTTTCATGTTTTTGAAAGAATTTAAACGAAAAGAAAAAGAGTTTTTGTGAATTTGAAAGCATTACTATACAAGCATTTTACTTTCTGTCGAAACCATTCCACACACCGCACTATCCTTATTGAGTAACAAGTGGCCCTTAAAAATAAATCTTAATAAAATTAACTAGCAACATTTTTATTTTTAGGTATACACATCATCAACTAGATTATGCTACGGTTTAAGACTTAAATCACCTTAAACTATCCGAAATTGGCTTTATTACTCAACAATCATAGTACGACTATCTATTAGGTAAATCCATCTCTATCAAATTATCCTGGGATGCTCTACTCAAACTAGAGTTAAGCATGAGGACATGGGCGATTGGAATTGCTGAGGATATCCCCTCACTTTCCCATCAACCATAAGCCAGAGTTGACTTGCATACGGGGGTCCACTAGTGCTTTTTAAAGTGCTTTTGGATTTTGGGATTTGCTACCCTACCCATGCGTTTTGACTAGGCTAACGACTATCCCCCTAGTTTATTTCGTATTGGTGGTAGCCTTAGTATCATAACCTTTAGGGCTCTACATAGGTAGAGTGGGAGGATATTCCCACTTCACCTCAGACATACGTGGAAGGTAACCCTTTGGTAGTAATCTCGGGAGGGCAGTTTAGTGATTCAAATGCTTGCACCCAGAGGACCTCCATTGGATGCCATCTAACTGACCGTCGATACTCTAATAGTCTGTTATGGGCCCTCATCATCCCAAACTTGCGTTTGAGAGTATTTGCTTTGTATTGCTTGGTTTGATCACATAGGAAATTTTTAGTGGTATGTTGTTTGCTCCTTAGCCGTAGTGGCCACTAAGGTTTTTACTTAGTTTGTTTTTTTATAGTTGTGGAGGGCCAATCTCTCCATAGGTATCGGAGGTTGCAAAACCTTCCACCACTAATTGTGGATCCTCCACCGCCATCGCGATGCCAGAGGATAGATTCCCGTTGTTATTTTGAACTTACGGGTGAAAAAGAGGTTCTTGGAGAACCACAACCGAGAACCCTGGATCACCAAGTCTTTGATACTGTCGAGGTTGAGGTTCTAACTTCTAGAGAGTTTAATACTCCTTTCAACCCTCCTCTTACTAGACCCCACGATACATTACTAGTACCTATTAGATTTCAACAACCTGAGTACAGTGCTTACATGTTTACACTAGCTTATATTGTTGGAAGGGGTCCAAGTTGGGATTTTGCACAAGTATTGAAAAGTATGCATTACACGTGGCGACAGGCTATGAGGGCAATTTTGAGAAATTGTGTATGTCGCACGACAGCAATGGATAAGGAAGAATTGCACAGAACCGCGCATGAGCTATTTTTGGTAAGAGATATAGGTTAAGGTCATATGAGGAAGTGACCTATTTTGGGTAAGGAACAGGTGTAATGCAGAGGAAAGCGACTTGTTTGAGTGAGTGGTGGCAAGTAGTTGAGAAGCTAGGACATTATGCCGATGGTGATAGGCAACCGAAAGATGAAGAAAGGGATAGGCCACGATGCAGTTGTAACCGTTTTGGTGACTGCGGCTGTCAGAAGAGCGTGTGAGACATGCGTGGACCAGCTGGAAGGACTAGAGCAAGTGGAGCAAGTTATTGATGGCGACAGCTACAATGGAATGTATCCACACCATGATGTGGAAACCTTAGGGTTTTAGCCTACTGATTGTAAAGAAATGACCCATGGGCGTGATCTATAAATAAGGGCATTTTGTATGGGAAAGGGTTAATCTCTCATTGTTGGGTTGTTCAATACTCTTCATTTTTTGGGCATTGTTAAGCATTGCAGAATCTTAAAAGCTTGGAAGCCATTGTAAAGGCTCTGTAGCTGTGTGCGCAGAGACCTATCTAAGAGAGAAGAGAGTCTACAACTAAGTGCATAGACCAAGAACGGTTGTACTCTTCCCAAAAGATCAATATTAACAACCGTTCTTGTGGACATTGCCTCCATCCTAGGAGTGAACCACGTTAAATTCTGTGTTGTGTGATTGTTTGTATTTGCAATTTTCATTTGCTTAAGTATGGATGCTTAATACCGCAGTTATCTGTTATGTGATTGCTTTTATATGTATTCGCCATAAGAATGATGGGAATAAGAAGTTAAGTAATGCATGGGTGGATGAATGTTAAGTATTTAACACTTCTGAGCATTTGAATGTATGAATCCATTGAATCGTCACATAGTTGAAAATTGAAGTGAGCGCAGCGCCGGAGCGTGCAGTATTGTATGTTTTATTCCTTTGCATGCACCATAACGTTAATAATCTAAGTGTATCAAATGGCTAAAGACCGTTCAGTGAAGATTGGTTAGGGTTAATCAAGTCTTAAAGTAGTCCCGTGGTCTAGTTGATGCGTTGAATCGTTAAGGGTTGCTGCGAGGTAAGATGTTGATAGCTTATCATCGTAACATGGAAGTACCCATTACTGTGTAGTCCATGGATGTGCTGGTTGCGCAAGTGCCTCCGCTTGCCGAGGTATCCTACGCGAAGTATGAACCTCGCACAGTTGTCTATCCACAGCAAGAGTCTTTTACCGCGATGTTTGACAGTTCTGTTACACTCACATCACAAGGTTGCAGAAACTTGATTCTGCAACCACCCCCTCAGCTTGACCTCGAATGATACCTCAGGCTGCGTGCATCTTGTTGCCGAAAGGGCCAGTGAATAGGGGTTTTGTTGATTCCTTGAACCGCGAAGTACCTAGGTCTTTATTGGAAAACCTCTAGCTTAGTTATACAAGCCAAAAAATTGTCCCATTTCCATGCTAAGACTCAGTGAAGCGATAGTGTACTTGGAAAGTAATGTGTGACGAAGAATACCAGTTCACATTGGGTTCAGAAAATTGGCATCCAGAAAAGAAAGATATCTCGGACTGGTGCGATAAAATCGAAAGAGACTTTGCAAAGAAATAAAACAAACATCCGTGTCTATCAAATGTAGAGTGGTTGAATAGATATTTGTGGAAAGATATTCACGAGATCTTCTGGTCTTCATTTCTAGATGAGCTACACCCGTGGATATCACGACTCGTAGAAAAGAAGGCCTGTTTTCAAGGAGTAGTTCCTATAGAATGGACTCCAGAGCTCACAGCACAGCTCAAAGCAATAGACAGCCCACTAACACGAGCAGTTGACTTCTGGGTCAATAGCATACTTGAAGGCTTTGTAACAGAATTTGCTGTAGACATGCTAAAATCCTATAGCCAAGCAGAAGCATACTTTTTCAAAGGATTCAGAGGTAAGTACCTGAACAATCTTATTATATACATTAAAATGCTTTTAGCTGAGAAAGGTGTTTTAAGAATGCAGTAATCCTTTTCAATCTGTCATGGTAGAAAGTATATTTAGTGATTCTGATGAAGAAACTCATAATCTGAGAAGTGGAAAGAGATACAAGTTTAATAAAGAAAAGAATCATGGAGGACCTGGACTCCGTGTGAATACCGAACTCTCGTGTGACGTTAAGAATCAGACCACGCCGTCTTCAGCCACCATCCCCCCTAATACACCTCAGAACCCGCCGGTTGTTGAAACCACACCTTCCTTATCTCAGAACCCACCCATGCCACCCCTATCTCAGGGTCATCCTACTGCGAGCATCGTGTAGCCCACCCCACATAATATTAATATTGCAAACACTGTAGGCACGAGTGGGCAGGCTATTCTGACTCGGACTATCCCAGTTCAGAATACCCAGTCGTAGAATATTCCCCAGAGTAGTATCCCTAGCACTATTCTGAGTCACCCATTTATCTTTTTCGCTCTGAACCTGTTAAGATTTAATATGCTAAGACAGAAAATAGCAGCATTACATTCCATTTCACAATAATAGCATATACAGGATCACTGAAGAAACAACAAGCACAGCATAAACACAAGAGACAGAGATTTATCCTGGGAAACCCTCATGGGGTAGAAAACCCAGCAAAGCTTCCTCAATATAGATGACCAAAAATATACAAAGATGAAACCCTGAGACATGATCTCCTTCTCCACAATAGCAGACCTCTCCTCCACAAGTGCGCTATCCTCAAGTGAGTGAATGTGTGTATAATGAGGAACACACCTCCTCTATTTATACACTTCTCTGATATGTATTTTACACAAGTACATGTAGGCTCGTATTTAACCATTAGGTTAAATACCCCATTATAACTGACTGGGCCGACCCCTCTAGGGTGGTCTAATAACCCTTTGACCCACATAACACATTTAGGGCCGACCCCCACTAGGGAAGTCTAATAACCCGAGTTACCACATTCCGACGGAGGAATAAACATCTCCGGATATACAATAAGATCTTCACGGAGGAATGAATCATCTCCGGAATAATAAAGTACAAATATAATATTCTTTGAAGTTACAATATCTCAACACTCCCCCTTAACGAGAAGGATATTATAACAGCATCTGCCTGAGCAAGGAGTCATCAACATCATACATGATACATCTATAAATCATTGGAAGCTTTCTCAACATCATTAGTAACTCAAGCAGTTACTGGAACATCTTCAATACTGGAACATCGACATCTTCAGTATTGAGTCTTTATCTTCTGTAGCACTTGAACAGCTACAACAATATCATCATCTGGATCCTCACGATACACGATCATCAGCATCATCATCTCACGATTATCAACATCGTCATCACACGATCATCAGCATCGTCATCACACGATCATCAGCATCGTCATCTCACGATCATCAACATCGTCATCACACGATCATCAGCATCGTCATCACACGATCATCAGCATCGTCATCTCACGATCATCAACATCGTCATCACATGATCATCAGCATCGTCATCACACGATCATCAGCATCATCATCTCACGATCATCAACATCGTCATCACACGATCATCAGCATCATCATCTCACGATCATCAACATCGTCATCACACGATCATCAGCATCGTCATCACACGATCATCAGCATCGTCATCACACAATCATCAGCATCTGGATCATCTCGATCTACAGCATCTGGATCATCACGATCTACAACATCTGGATCATCTCGATCTACAGCATCTGGATCATCTCGATCTATAACATCTGGATCATCTTGATCTACAGCATCTGGATCATCTCATCTACAGCATCTGGATCATCTCGATCTACAGCATCTGGATCATCTCGATCTACAGCATCTGGATCATCTCGATCTACAGCATCTGGATCATCTCGATCTACAGCATCTGGATCATCTCGATCTACAGCATCTGGATCATCACGATCTACAACATGTGGATCATCTCGATCTACAGCATCTGGATCATCTCGATCTATAACATCTGGATCATCTCGATCTACAGCATCTGGATCATCTCATCTACAGCATCTGGATCATCTCGATCTACAGCATCTGGATCATCTCGATCTACAGCATCTCGATCATCTCGATCTACAGCATCTGGATCATCTCGATCTACAGCATCTGGATCATCACGATCTACAGCATCTGGATCATCTCGATCTACAACATAAGTATCCTCAACCATACAAGTACATTAATCAATACATGTATCATCAAAAGTATGTATTCTCACCAATACATCTATCATCAAAACATGTATTCTTACTAATACATATATCATCAAAAGCATGTATTCTCACTAATACATCTATCATCAAAAGCATGTATTCTCACTAATACATCTATCATCAAAAGCATGTATTCTCACTAATACATCTATCAATACAAGTATCCACACTGATACAAGTATACACAACAGCAGCATACCCTGCAACACACATGATCCAATTACGGGATGGTCAATCCCTCTCACTTTAGGACATAGGTCCAAGGATGATACAATCCTGATCCACTTATGGGATTATCAATCCCTCTCAATTTAAGACATCTCTCATGTCTATGGATGATGCAATCCAGATCAACTTACAGGATGATCAAATCTTATCCTTTTAAGACACCTCACCATGTCTAAGGATGATGCAATCCCGAATCAACTTACAGGATGATTAGTCCTTATCACTTTAAGACACCTTACCATGTCTAGGGACGATGCAATCCCAATCTACTTACAGGATCATTAGTCCTTATCACTTTAAGACACCTCACCATGTCTAGGGATGATGCAATCCCAATGTACTTACAGGATGATTAGTCCTTATCACTTTAAGACACCTCACCATGTCTAGGGACGATGCAATCCCAATCTACTTACAGGATGATTAGTCCTTATCACTTTAAGACACCTCACCATGTCTAGGGACGATGCAATCCCAATCTACTTACAGGATGATTAGTCCTTATCACTTTAAGACACCTCACCATGTCTAGGGACGATGCAATCCCAATCTACTTACAGGATGATTAGTCCTTATCACTTTAAGACACCTCACCATGTCTAGGGACGATGCAATCCCAATCTACTTACAGGATGATTAGTCCTTATCACTTTAAGACACCTCACCATGTCTAGGGACGATGCAATCCCAATCTACTTACAGGATGATTAGTCCTTATCACTTTAAGACACCTCACCATGTCTAGGGACGATGCAATCCCAATCTACTTACAGGATGATTAGTCCTTATCACTTTAAGACACCTCACCATGTCTAGGGACGATGCAATCCCAATCTACTTACAGGATGATTAGTCCTTATCACTTTAAAACACCTCACCATGTCTAGGGACGATGCAATCCCAATCTACTTACAGGAGGATTAGTCCTTATCACTTTAAGACACCTCACCATGTCTAGGGACGATGCAATCCCAATCTACTTACAGGAGGATTAGTCCTTATCACTTTAAGACACCTCACCATGTCTAGGGACGATGCAATCCCAATCTACTTACATGATGATTAGTCCTTATCACTTTAAGACAAGTCTCATGTCTAGGGACGATGCAATCCCATCACATACATTTTGAACCCAGTTCATGGACGATGCAGTCCTCACGTACATTTTGAACCCAGTTCATGGACGATGCAGTCCTCACGTACATTTTGAACCCAGTTCATGGACGATGCAGTCCTCACGTACATTTTGAACCCAGTTCATGGACGATGCAGTCCTCACGTACATTTTGAACCCAGTTCATGGACGATGCAGTCCTCACATACATTTTGAACCCATTTCATGGACGATGCAGTCCTCACGTACATTTTGAACCCAGTTCATGGACGATGCAGTCCTCACGTACATTTTGAACCCAGTTCATGGACGATGCAGTCCTCACGTACATTTTGAACCCAGTTCATGGACGATGCAGTCCTCACGTACATTTTGAACCCAGTTCATGGACGATGCAGTCCTCACGTACATTTTGAACCCAGTTCATGGACGATGCAGTCCTCACGTACATTTTGAACCCAGTTCATGGACGATGCAGTCCTCACGTTCTTTTTGAACTTAGCAGTTTCGGGATGATGCAATCCCCATCATGTACATTTTGAACTAGCAGTTCCGGGATGATGCAATCCCCATCACGTACATTTTGAACTAGTAGTTCCGGGATGATGCAATCCCCATCATGTACATTTTGAACTAGTAGTTCCGGGATGATGCAATCCCCATCACGTACATTTTGAACTAGCAGTTCCGGGATGATGCAATCCCCATCACTTTATTCTCGGAGAACTCACGTCTACGTCTCTCTTTAGGACTGAAAGTCCATGGATGATCCAATCCCCTCAACTGTCCACTAAGGACTTCATTCTCGGAGACCTCATGTCTACGGCTCTCTTTAGGACTGAAAGTCCAGGGATGATCCAATCCCCTCAACTATCCACTAAGGACTTCATTCTCGGAGACCTCATGTCTACGGCTCTCTTTAGGACTGAAAGTCCAGGGATGATCCAATCCCCTCAACTGTCCACCAAAGACTTCATTCTCGGAGATCTCACGTCTACGGCTCTTCTTTAGGACTGAAAGTCCAAGGATGATCCAATCCCCTCAACTGTCCACTAAGGACTTCATTTTCGGAGACCTCACGTCTACGGCTCTCTTTAGGAATGAAAGTCCAGGGATGATCCAATCCCCACTTGTCCACTAAGGACTTCATTTTCAGAGACCTCACGTCTACGGATCACTTTAGAACAAGTGTTCAAGGATGATGCAATCCTCACATGTATTCTCATCAATTTACTATCAATCCTGGGAACCCATACAGAACCTGATTCACACTTCTTCTTTAATTACACCATTAAGAGAATGGTCTTATCTAGCCACTTGGAGCAAACATCTCATCATGATTCTCTTCCTCTTTCTAAGAGAATCTTCTAGCCACAAGCCTTCTATATTTTGTTTGATTTGTAAATCTTCTTGTTGAACATCCATCACTTGTTCGGTGTTCATTATTCTTCATGATCTTTCCTACAAAACAAAATTAAGTACATGATTAGTAATCCTTCATAATCATGAAATCATGATAACCTATTATGCATACAAATATCATTTACATAGTTATGCAACTATCTTGTCCAATACTTTGGCACAACACTTTCCCATATCCTGTATGCATACAGTGGCTATCTAGATTCCTTCCATCTCCACCAGAACATACTATCGAGAGTGTGCACAACTCTCAGCATGTCAGCAAAGAGGTTTCATTCTAGACAAGCAACAATGGAATGTTTGTCCAACTTACCAATCATATGCATATTAGTAGTATACTGTTCAATGTTCTATGAATATTTACACTCAGCATGATACATTATAGGAATACAAATATGCATACAACCTATTACAGGCAATATCATTTACTATTTCAAATAACAACTCAAATACTTATCTTTTATGTTTGTGTGGTTGCCTCCCGCTTGATCTTCTGTATGTCTTTTGAACTTCTATTCATTCTGTACCACTGTGCATGTTCAAGTGTCATCCTCATGATCTCATACACAAACATACACCCATTAGTATGTTCTAAATGTTATCAAAACATTATAGTTCTAAATAATCTTGAAAATGTATAGTCATGATTATAGTTAATAAACATTAGTATTCAAGATTTCAGGGAAGTCTTATTTTACTCATGCATATCATCAATCAAGATAAAAGACATAATATGCATAATCCCTTGATTACTAACTTTATGAATAAGCAGAACCAATCATACCAAGTATACTTATATAAGGGATCCCAATACAAGGTAAGATTCTTAACATGACATAGGAAAACATACCTGGATTAGTATACCTGCTTAGTTATGTACAACATACCTAAATAATCTCTTCAATGATTTAGAGATCCTGAGCTAGAACCTGCATGTCTCATAGGTTAAGCATAATATAATAAAGTCATACATACCTTGTAAGTAGAACAAAGATTATGGATGAGTCTTTGTCTTCATGATGTCATGGTCATGGAACTTGATTTGTCTTTTGTGATGTACCTATATCTTGTTAGCAGACAGCATCAACCTCACACAACACCATAATGCATTAGTACAATCATATATCCCTAATCAATGAATGTCTTTGATCATTCACATGCATTCATATTGTTACTAGGGTGATAACACAATTCTAACATTAATCAAGATTGTACTAGTAAATAATATGAAGACGAACACATCATAAACTTAATCAAGAATTATACCTGAACCTCCTTAAGTCATACCTGTCGAGACTTCTTCTAGTCTTCTTATGTAAGGCCTTAGCCTCAACTCCCCCTGAAACTTGATCTGGAGCTTAATTAGGGTTTTCTAGAGAAACCCTAAAGATTCAATCTTTGACTTTCACACTTCTCAATGGATGAAAGAATATGTCTTGCAGAGCTGATCAAACTAGCATACTTCAATTTTGGAATTTCCAAAATTTGACCCCTCAAAATTGCCTTTGAAACTTCTGGATCTTCTGGACATGAACCCGAACTAGGGTTTGATGAAGCCCACCCTTCTGCCCAAACAAAAGGTTCGATCCAAGGCTCTAAACTCTTATTTTTCTTAGGAGTTTCCAGCCGTGGTTACAGACTTAAAAAATTCCAACTTTTGCTGAAGCCCTAATTTTCCATCTTTCCGATCAAAATCCCGAACTGGGGTTTGATCAAGCCCGGTCTTCCACCCAACCAAAAAATTCGATCTTGGTCTCTAAATTTCGATTTTTCTGAGTAGCATTCAGCCGTGGACTCCGATTCCAAAAATTCTAACTTTCTCCGAAACCCTAAATTCCGGAAGCCATGAATAAAGGTGCTCCAAAAATAATTCTATTTTGACAGAAATATGCACCTGATTGTTTCTGCTATAACTCTTAAATTTTTTTCTCCACAGGGTCTTAAACCTTTTTTATGCAGTAGCCTGACCTGTCATCTTTCCATCCTGATAGGTCTGACCTCAATTGGATTTTCTGAGAGAGAGTTATGCCAAGTGTCGCAACGTGACCTGTTTATGGGATAAAACAGGAGAGCGAACTTGTACGGCCTTCCACGTGTCACTGGTTCATCTTCGGCCTCTGAAAAAGTTTTCTGAGATAGCTCGACCTGTTCTCTTTCCATCCTGACAGGTCTGACCTCAATTGGACTCTCTGAGAGAGAGTTGTGCCAAGTGTCGCAACGTGACCTGTTTATGGGATAAAACAGGAGAGCGAACTTGTACGGAGTGCCACGTGTCACTGGTTGAATTTCGGCCTCTGAAAAAGTTTCCTGAGATAGTACAGTCTGTGTACTACCTGTCACGTTTTACGAAATTTCATTTGGAGCTTCCTAGCCGAAGATATGACCTTTTTCCCAAGGTCACCTGATTTTGACTCAGATCTGGAAGAGGCAGAAACCCTATATTGTACAGATCATAAATCACAAAGTACAACGAATTAGAGGTTGTCCTTTGGACACAAGGTACCTGGAGATTTAATCTTCGTCCTGTAACAATTTCAGATCCAAAAAATTCGCCAAAATGGATTTATAGCGAAAGTGCTACGATGACTGGTTTTTGCTATGTAAAACCCTAACCTTCAATTTGTCGTAAGTAAAGCAAGTGTCTTTAGTGCCATACCTTGTCTTCCTTCAGGTTAGCTCTGATACCATGTTAAGATTTAATATGCTAAGACAGAAAATAGCAGCATTACATTCCATTTCACAATAATAGCATATACAGGATCACTGAAGAAACAACAAGCACAGCATAAACACAAGAGACAGAGATTTATCCTGGGAAACCCTCATGGGGTAGAAAACCCAGCAAAGCTTCCTCAATATAGATGACCAGAAATATACAAAGATGAAACCCTGAGACATGATCTCCTTCTCCACAATAGCAGACCTCTCCTCCACAAGTGCGCTATCCTCAAGTGAGTGAATGTGTGTATAATGAGGAACACACCTCCTCTATTTATACACTTCTCTGATATGTATTTTACACAAGTACATGTAGGCTCGTATTTAACCATTAGGTTAAATACCCCATTATAACTGACTGGGCCGACCCCTCTAGGCTGGTCTAATAACCCTTTGACCCACATAACACATTTAGGGCCGACCCCCACTAGGGAAGTCTAATAACCCGAGTTACCACATTCCGACGGAGGAATAAACATCTCCGGATATACAATAAGATCTTCACGGAGGAATGAATCATCTCCGGAATAATAAAGTACAAATATAATATTCTTTGAAGTTACAATATCTCAACAGAACCAACCCCAGAACATTAGCACTCCTTAGTGTGCTACGCAACCAGGAAGGAGAATGACAGATAATGATATCAAACTACTGATATTCAGAGGAACAGGTTTGGAAGACCCTGATCAGCATTGGTTTCTATGTGAAGCCATATGGAGTGTAAAGCAAATTCAAGATGTTGTGAAGAGAGCGCATCTTGTCACTACCTTCAGAGACAGAACCTTGCACTGGTTTATGAAATATACATAGACACAGGTGAGAACCCTACAAGAAATTAAGGCTATGTTCGCAGCTGAGTTTAAGAAACCAAAATATGAATCCCAATGTATAATAGAGCTGAAAGAAATTAAGCAGAAACCTAATGAGACGGTCTGGGAATTTGACCTGAAGTTTAAGATGCTACTGGACGAAGTAACATTTGTTATAGCCCCGCAAAAGCATAAGGAATGGTTCATTGATGCATTGTTGCCCCACAATTGAGAACCATTGATGTAGCAGAAGGTTGTGTCGCAAGCAGAGGCCTCAGAGATCGCAATGAAGCTAGAGGCTTTACCGATGGGAGTGACTAGCTCTGGGATGTCTCAAATCCAGAACCAGTTGACCACCTTGACATTAGAATTGCAAAGCATGAAGAATGGAAAGGAACAAAGATACAAACTGAGGCATGAGGTCTAGTGCACACCATGTAAGGGAGAAGGACACAGCAGAGAACATTGCCCCGTGTTTCAATATTATCTTAACAATGGCGTGCCAAACCCAATTAATTAGAACCAGGCACCATGTGTGAAATTTGTAGATCCAGAGGACATCTATCTGAGGACTGTTATCTCATACAAAAATACATAAAAAGACCAAAAAACTTATATTGTAACTTCTATAAATTAGTTGGACATGATGAATCCAACTGTCACACATATGAGCTTATGAATGAAAGGAAATGAGATATGGATGCGAGGTGAGCTGCTCGAATATACCAAGTCCAAGAAGAAAATATGCCAAAACAAGACAACGTGCAGTATGATCAGGGTGGATACAGAGGTCGTGGTGGTGGATACTGCAGAAGAGGAAGAGGCATGCCGGAGGGAAGAGGCCAGGGCTAGGTAATTTTCTATAACGGTGGCTAGCCAGTTCATGTATCTAGACATTGTGTAAATCCATGCACTACATGCAATTATTGTAAATCATTTGAGCATGTTATTGAAGACTGCCCCATGCTAGAGGTAGAAATGCAGAAATGCAGAAGAATGGAAGCGCTAAATCCAAACATTCAATGGATCGCAGCAGAGAAAAGACCTACGGATCCCAATATCAATGCATTAACGCACAGCGGTGCTATGACAGGAAGAGATGGAGGAGCAGAAGACTCGAATTCTTAGGGTTTTGAGACCAAGCACACACCCATTGAGACACAATGGATAAGAAAAGCTCCAGGGAAAACACCTTCTTTCGACCTGATGAAGAACAAAGAAGCATTTATAGAAGCGCAGGATATCCTTAGATAATTGGCACCTAGGATCCCGCTGCTTAGTGAAATACTGCATGTAGAAGACATGCCAACTGCTTACGATAGAACTAATGTCGTAGCTGAAACATGTACCTCTATTGCGCAGTTGCTCAGAAGCTGCATGAAGTTGCTTAAGAACCCAAATGCTATAGCAGAAGTATAGAAAGTAATAGACCAGTATGAGCCGCACAATGAAGATGCTACAATGGAGAGTGCAGTCCATCACATCAAGAAACATAAGAGAACAGGCCGAGAAATGAGACTCAGTGCACAGATAGGAGATTATGAAATGGATGAGATCATTCTCTATGTGGGATCAGAGGTAAATGTCTTAACAAAATAAACATGGCAGTAGATGGGATGACCAAAGCTATAGTGGTCACCTATACAGTTAAGAATGGCCAATTAGGAGAAAGTTATACCTTTTGGGTGGTTGGCCCATGTGGTTGTTGACATTGATGGAGTATAGAGTCATGCAGATTTTGAGGTTATTGAAATTGTGGATGATAGTCAGCCTTTTCCTGTGCTCTCAGGAATTGACTTGGCTATTGATAACCTCGCGATCATAAACTTGAAGACCAGGAAGATGATCTTCGAAGGGAAGCATCTCAGGGTCATAGCACCACTGGATCTTGTGGATGGAGACAGATATAGTGAACTGATTCAAGAGGAATCTCAAGCTCAAGATTTGGGCCGTCTATATAAGATGACTGCAAACCAGGAGGATTACATTAATCCTACTGCGGATGGTACACTCAGTTGGAGATGCGACAGTTCTTGCATTTTATACTCAGATGCAGTATTGGAGAACTAGCAGAGTTGCATGCATGAAGTATCCACAAGGAGATGCACGTAGGTCATGAAATCACTACATTGGATTGGAACGAAGGTAAGCCCAATCCCTACATATGATGGTTCCTCCAATGTTTATTGTTTTATCAAAGAATATACTGTAGCATTTGCAAATGAATACCGCGTATCGGCATTGGACATGGTACTGCACGAGACACCTACAAGATGGTGGGTTGTGCATAACCAGACACTGACTATATTGGATCAGTGCAGAATTAAGATGCAAATTAGGTTTGCTGAGAAGGTTACGCTGTCTTTTGAAAAGTATAATGGACAGAAGGATCCAAAGGACCATATTGAAGCCTGTTCACAAGCTTGGGTCGAAAGGCCACAGACAGAATGGGTGCATCTATTTGTGCACACACTGGAAGAACCGATCCCAAAGAATTGGTACCTAGATACAGAGTTGCGCACTGGCATAGCAGATTGGTCTACCCTAATAATGCGTTTCCAGACATATTTTAGCTTCCAAGATGAACAACCGAGTATCAATGATGCGCTATAGGTTATTAATGAAAGAATATTCAGACCGGACTGTACATAGGGAAACATGACACTAGAATAATTCTTTGGACCAGAAAATGTACCTGCACACAGAGAGCAAGAATGGGAGGAGCAACTAGAGCATGTGCTTGATTGTTACAACCTCGCTAAAGAATCCAAAGAAAAAGCAGATATTGATGAGGAGGATCTGCATAACATAAAGATACCTGAATCAGAGGGAGAGCACGAGATAGAAGGACCTCCATTCAAAATTCCAGATATGAGTGGACCTGTGAAGACAAGAAAAGTGAACATTGGAACCAGTGAAGAGCCAAAGTTCATAGCTATCGGAGACTATTGGGATGAAGACACAGTCGAAGAGGTCGTGGGCATACTACATGAGTATCGGGAATTATTCCCAACGAAGTTCATAGAGATTACCTCACAAGATGGGCAGAAGCAAAGCTAGTGAAAGATTATAGCACAGCCATAGCAGCGCAGTTCATATTTGAAAACATCCTTACAAGGTTTGGGTGTTCGAAGATTTTGATGAGTGAACAAGGCACTGAATTTTTGAATAGAACTATTGAAGCTTTAAATGAAGAGTTCCATGTAAACCATCAGCATAGCACACCATATCATCCACAGGCAAATGGAACTATTGAAGAATTCAATAAGGTGCTAGAGAATGCGCTCACTAAGGTATGCAATGTGAATAGAGATGATTGGGACCTGTGCATTCCATTTGTACTATGGGCATACAAAACCACATGTAAGAAGTTGACTGGCCACACACCGTTTAGACTGACCTATGGATAGGAAGCTATAATGCCAATGGAGTATATCGTCCCCAGCTTGAGAATAGCTACATTTACAGGCATGGCAGATTGTGCAGTGCTAGAGGAAAGGATCCTACACTTGGTTGGGATGGAGGAAGATCGCTTCGTCGTAGGCTTCCACCAACAAGTACAGAAAGAGCGTGAAAAAGAATGCCATGATCACCACATCAAGAACAACTCTTTCCAGGTAGGTGATCTAGTCCTCCTATATGATAGCAAATTCATGAAATTTCCTAGAAAGTTTAAAATGCATTGGCTTGGCCCATATACTGTAATGCATGTTACTAATGGTGGCGCAGTCTAGTTAGCTATGCTAGTCAGAGATACCTTTCCAAGTATGATAAATCGTAGCAGACTAAAGCTTTACCGTGATAGTCTGGCTGCGCAAAATTTTGTATGATTAAGGGAAGCGTATCGCACAACACTGTTGAAGTGGCGCGCAAAAAAAGAAAAGAGAGAAAAGGAAAGCAGCTATGCAGAGCACGTCCAAATATTAATTGCGCTGGAAAGACGAAATGACAGTCGCACCAAGAAGTAAATAACATACGCATGTAGATGTGACACTCATATGAGAACTTCTAGTGCATCATGATGGAAGATGTTACTGTTGCAATCGTCGTCCAGTTAGTGGGTCGTTAACGAAATTGGCATCACTGGAACACTTCAAACTTTAGGGCGGATGTCACAAGTTGGAACACCATAAAGGCCAAAATAACTGCGATCATGCTAGCATCTGGCTGGCAGGTCAAACATTTAATGCTGGCTAGATGGAGTTGACACGTTGGCATGCCTTACAAGCTTTTGACATTTAAGGCAATAGAATTCCCACGATGGAAAAGATTGGATTGCAGGACCGAAATCGGAGGCTGACCTGGATATTAAATATGGAATTAAGTGCCTCGACAACAGGTGAAGGCCACGTACCAGACCAGCAGAGGCTATAAATACAGCTTACCCTGCCACTTATTCACATTACAAAGCTCTCTGCCATTTCTTGCTTGCAATCTCAGAGAGCCGAGCGAACAGAGCAATGTCTGAGTGAGCCGAATGAGTTGCATGACCTCTCATGGCTATTTGAGACATCAGGAAGTCCAGCAGATATGATGAGAACCAAGGGAGCTTCGTCTAAAAGTTCAGCAAGACAGGCTAAGAAAGGCTAGCAAGGGGAAGGAACCTGCTATAGAGCAGGCTCAGTCAGGCACACCAAAGAAACAGCAGTCGGCCACGGTCCAGAAACTACCCTTCTATCCAGTACCAGACTATATCCCTCTGCAAAAAGATGATGCACTACTGGTGCACCTGGATAAAAACGTTGTATATGACATCCCAGTTCCAATGATCTCCACCTGAGTGAAGATTTTTGAGAACCTACTCGGCGAAGTGCCCAACTGCAAGTTGGAGGATTATGACTTACTGGAGAACACATCGACCAAACCAAAGAACTATGCACAGTTTCGGCCTAGTGGTTACCTCAACTGGGTTGTCAATGAACAGACTGGTGTTGAAATTTTAGAGGTTCAAGACTGGATGAAGCCCATCCAACTCTCGGGGTTGCTCAATTTGCTACAAACGCCACATTTAACAAAAATCATTGATTACATGGTTGTGGTGCACGCACTGCTATCCTACATGCATGAAGGATTCCTCTGGTTGGATATGCGCGTCGATATATGCATAGATCTGATACATCAGATCAAAGGTCTAAACAAGCGCGGTGAGGACATTGCTAACCTCATGGTGAAAAAAGAGTAGGATCAAGATCTCTCATCGGAAGTCTTGAAATAATCCAGTGTAGTGCGGGAGGGACGGGGGTTCCCAACCACAGATATCAATGACAGCGAGGTGAAATTTACCGTTTAGTTGCTCGCTGGAAAGGTACTACGCAAGTGTCAACCATTTGAGGTTCCGTTGGTCACGATCAAGTTATCCGTGAGAACACTCTACGAAAAACCTTACAACTGGTGCCAGTATCTACTCAACGAGTTTCTAGCAGATGTTGAGGTGACCTAGGATGATGGAGCAGCATTCCATTACGGCTGGCTACACATTTTGATAGCCTTTGTAGGCTGGAAAGAGCTGGATGAGTATCAAGGCGTCCAAACCTTATTTGGATAGGGCCATGGGACACACTTCAATAACCTTTGGGAAAGCTGGAAGGCGAGAAGACAACGCCACACAGCTGAAGTTTTCTATGTCTACTATCACCAACTGCATGATGCAATTTTGTCAACACCGTGCATATCAAGACCAGTGATCGACAAATACACATGCATCATGAGGTTCTGGGTGAAGAGGCATCAGTTACACATTCAGCCAAGGGCTAACGTAGACGGAGGATTATTGTATCCAGGGTTCTATTTCCTAGATGAGGGGGCAATTGAGGCAATGACAGAGAGATGGGATGACAATTGGAAAGTCCCCGCATCAAGGGATGACACACCTGACTATGAACAGAACATACCACCTGTCTCGAAAAAAATTGACATAAAAGATTTAGGTGAGGAAGACAAAGGAGATATTGAAGAAGCAACAACAGATAAGGGAAAGAAGAAGGGAGGCTTACCTGAAGGTACTCCCATTGTTGAAGAAAAGAACCCTACTAAGGATGAGACCAAGGAGTCAGTAGAACACAAAAGGAAGGCTACTGAAAGCCATTCAAACTCAAATGGCCTGCGCAAGAAGAGGAAGGCCGAGAAGCCAAAGTTCAGACCACAGCTCCATTCGGATGACTACGAGCTAATCGCCACTAACGTACAAGAATCCTAGGAAGAGACCCAGGCAAAGAAGGAAGCAAAGAAAGAACAATTATAGCTAGACATGATCCAAGCCATGGAAATAGTAAAGACAATGGTCACCTAGTTGACTTTGGGTGATCAGTCATCAGACTCTGAAGAAAAGGTAGGGGGAATGGGTGCGCGGAAGCGACCACGTCATGCCGTAATCCACTACCCAAGGGTTGCATAGATATTCCCAAATGATCAAGTGCACAACGATGTGAAAGATTCGGCACGCTTTGACCTCAACATTGGGTCTCTATCACTGGAAGACTTGACTGAGTTGCACACACAGGTCATTGAAGAAATTCACGAGAGAGGCCTAGCCTCATATGATCAAAGTGCAAAGTTGGCTGAAGACATCAATCAGCTAAAGCAGGAATCAGCTTGCAACATGCAATAATTAAGCAAAGCTAGAGAAAAAGACCACAAGCTGAAAGAAATAGTTTCGGTAGTCTGCGCAAGCATTGAGGAATGCGCAGAAGAAGAGGATGTATAGGATACAATAAAGAAAATTGGTGCCAAGGTAGAAGCCCTCACATTAGAAATGCAACAAATGGAGACTTCCTACAACGGGAAGATTGTAGAGCTGGAGGCCAGGTACCCAATTATACCCTCAGATCAGTGCATAGCTCCAGCTGAGGAAGTCCAAGCAACCATGAATAACATGTCATCGTAGGTGACGAAGTTCCAAGATTTATTCAAAGGAGTAAATACAATTTTGATGGGATTGAATGAGGATCCTGCGCTGCAAAAGATAAAGGAGGATTTGCAGCAAACACAGCAACAGGTAGACACTGAAAATGCAAAGATGAAGAATGTGCCATCTAGGGAGAAAATCCAGAAATTCAACGAAATCAAGGACCTACAAAAAGAATTGGCCACACTGAGAGAGAAAGAGGCTGCTGCATTTGATAGGTTGCAGCCCATTGAACAAGATGGCCTGGAACTGATGCAGCAATTCGATGAGAAGTTTGTAGAAGAAGAAGAAGGCCAAGGACATGGTCATGGAGTTAGCAATTACTCTACAAAATTTTACATCGAAGGTAGGTGTGCCAGAACAAGCAGTGCCATCGTCCGAAAATGGAAGTGGCTCGGGACGAGCCACAGGTGAGTGTTAGGGGCCTGTTGGGCGGGGCCCAAGTTGGGATTTTGCACAAGTATTGAAAAGTGCGCATTAAGCACGGCGACAAGCTATGAAGGCAGTTTTGAGAAATTGCACATGTCATGCAATGACAATTGCTAAGGAAAAATTGCGCAGTATGTCGGTGTGAAGAACCGCGCATGAGCTATTTTTGGTAAGAGATACAGGTAAAGGTCAGATGAGGAAGTGACCAGATTTGGGTAAGGAAAAGGTGGAAGGCAGAGGAAAGGGACCTATTCGAGCGAGTGGTGCCAAGCAGCTGAGAAGCTAGGCCACTACGCTGATGGTGACAGGCAGGCTGAAGACGAAGAAAGGTATAGGCCACGATGCAATTGTAACCATTTTGGTGACTGTGGCTATCAGAAGGGTGTGTGAGACACGCAGGGACTAGCTTGAAAGGCTAGAGTAGGCAGAGCAAGCTATCAACGGCGACAGCTAGGCTGGCAGTTAGCCATGCCATGATGTGGAAACCTTAGGGTTTTGGCCTACTAATTGTAAAGACACGAACCATGGGTGTGATCTATAAATAAGGGCATTTTGTATGGGAAAGGGTTAATCTCTCATTGTTGGGTTGTTGAATACTCTTCATTTTTTGAGCATTGTTAAGCATTGTAGAATCTTAAAATATTGGAAGCCATTGTAAAGGCTTTGCAACTGTGTGCACAGAGACCTATCTGAGAGAGAAGAGAGTCTGCAGCTGAGTGCATAGACCAAGAATGGTTGTACCCTTCCCAAAAGATCAATATTAACAACCGTTCTTATGGACATAGCCTCCATCTTGGGGGTGAACCATGTTAACTTCTATTGTGCGTGATTGTTTGTATTTCCAATTGTCATTTGCTTAAGTATGGATGTTTAATACCGCAGTTATCTCTTATGTGATTTCTTTTATATTTATTCGCCGCAAGAATGATGGGAATAATATGTTAAGTAATACATGGGTGGATGAATGTTAAGTATTTAACACTTCTGAGC
This sequence comes from Larix kaempferi, assembly GCA_027924585.1. NCBI lineage: Eukaryota > Viridiplantae > Streptophyta > Pinopsida > Pinales > Pinaceae > Larix > Larix kaempferi. The sequence continues at coordinate 4,339,597 of BSBM01000547.1, forward strand.
ATTTGAATGTATGAATCCATTGAATCATCGCATAGTTGAACACTGAAGTGAGCGCAGTACCGGAGCACGCAGTATTGTATGTTTGATTCCTTTGCATGCACCATAATGTTAATAATCTAAGTGTATCGAATGGCTAAAGACCGTTAAGTGAAAATTGGTTAGGGTTAATCATGTCTTAAAGCAATCGCGCGGTCTAATTGACACACTGAACCATTAAGTGTTGCTACAAGGTAAGCTGTTGATAGCTTATCATCATAACATAGAAGTACCCATTACCGCATAGTCCATGGATACACTGGTTGCGCAAGTGCCTCCGCCTGCCAAGGTATCCAGCGCGAAGTATGAACTTCGCATAGTTGTCTATCCATAGCAAGAGTCTTTTACTATGTTGTTTGTTAGTTTTGTTACACTCGCATCAGAAGGTTGCGGAAACTTGATTCTTCAACCACCCCCTCAACTTCGCCTCGAGTGAGACCTCAGGCTACGTGCAACTTGTTACCGAAAGAGTCGGTGAATAGGGTTTTTGTTGGTTCCTTGAATCGCGAAGTACCTAGTTCTACATTGGAAAACCTCTATCTCAGTTATATAAGCCAACATATACCATGACCAACCCAGGAGATGAGCAGGGAGTTCCTCAAACTCCCACAACTTCTATGGCTACAAGGATTGTCAATCCTTCTTTCACAAACACTGCCACACCAAGTTTTTCGTAGACTGCTTCTACCTCAACTTTGTCCTTTAGTTTCAATGATGGTACTCTAGGCATGCCAAGCTCATTAGATTCAACATCTGCCTCAGCCTCTATCCCTACTTTTGGACAAAACAATATCCCTTTGTTGGGGATACCCACAGTGAATTTTACTCAATCTTCTGCTACACAACAGTTACAAGCTGTAACTCAAAATATTGCTTCTTCATCTGTGGTCGGATCGATCCCTTCTGCATCTATCTCCACTATGGGTACAATGACAGCATCGTCTATTACTACTACGCCTAGATTTGACCCCTATGCAGGTTACAATGTTAATCCATCAAATATACCTATAGGGAGTATTCCTTTCTCTTTGTTTGTTGGAGGAGGGGGGTACTATTATTAATCCACAATTTGGTGGGGTTAACACCCAGCCGCAATGGAAAACTGCCCCAGAAAGTAATCCACTTACTTTTGGATGGAACAATTTCAATGAATTCACTTCACAACTGATGACTGGGGGCTACTCCAACCAACAGTACACGAACCAGGCAATGGGTGGTCCCCAATACCAGGTTCCCGTCTATCAAATGCCATCGGCTCAACCCCGCTTACTATTTCTAGCAACTCTTAATTTGCTAGATATTTCAAAGATTACAAACGACCCCATGCGTCATGATCCTGCATGGCCACCCATTCCCACTAAGCTGCCGTTCGACATCCCAATGTTTGAAGGAAATACTGGTGAGGACCCTGGTGACCATGTTACAACTTTTCAACTTTGGTGCTCCTCGAATTCACTTAATGTTGATTCCATAACGTTGAGGCTTTATCAAAGAACCTTAACAAGTGTCGCAGCTAAATGGTAAATTGAACTGCCTACAGCTGCCTATGCCACCTTTCGGGATCTTGCTATTGTTTTCTTCAACCACTTTCAACATCCTATCCAGTACGATGTCGGCACAGATCTTCTGTTGAATTTTCGACAGAACAAAGGCACTCATCTAGCTGATCACATTCAGGAGCGGAAAAGGAGAAAGAGATTCATTAATTCCAGCATCCCCCCATCATTCTTATTAGAATGGTACCTTAAATCACTCCTTCCTGACATTTCTAAGGAAGTTGCAACTTCAAGCGTGTCCTCCAAAGAGGAAGCCATTTTGAGAACCCAGTAGCTTGACTTGGTCTATGCACAGTTATGGCTTTTATACGAAATTATTCCTCATGCGCCGAGGTCTAATATAGACTTAGGTAAACCTAAACCTGGACCACATGCTGATGGCATTGTGGGTTTAGTCGAATCTGCAGCATTTGATGTTGTAACAAAGTAGGTTCACGCCTTGTCAGTCAAATAGTTTGCTGTAGAAGCAATTTATGTTGCATCCTCCCCTTCCAGAACAGAATCTGTACAATAGGTGCAAACAAACCAAATAGGCCCTTGGCAGCCCAACAACAAAAGAAAGGGAAAGAAAGGGGAGGGAAACCAACAAAAGCCCAAAAACACACAAAATTCTGAGGATGATAAAAAAAGAGAAAAGGAAGGTTAAGTTCCCTTGAAAGCTATGTCAAGAGGACCACCTTACACATCAATGCCCTCTAATGGAAGAATCCCAGAAGCTAATCCACGAGAAGAAACCAACTGTCTTGAAAGATCATTTTCCTCATGGACAGAGTTTAGCTTCTAGAAGCTCCAGTGCTGGGGGAACCACTCGTGCCACATCAGCTGATCTGCCATTCATTAATATGGTTAATTCAAATGCTCTATTGCAAAATCAAGCTAGAAATTATACCCTGGACCCATAGCAGAAGGACGTTCCTAAATCTTCTACTCTACTCCACATACCAGTGGATTCACTACCAAAGATACAGAAAAGTGTCTACAAATAGGCTGTGCAGAACTGTTGCTTGGTTTTTCAACCAAGCATGTGCAATGATGCACCTATTAACTTGTAATAGCCGTCTTCAAATTGAAAGCAAATACAACTATAAACTAATCTAATATTAACATGTGCATATAACAATAAACTTGAAAATATTTAAGAACAAGAACAAGAAACGAAATAAAAAATGACTTTTGTATTATAATACCTCAAATGGTGAGGATGTTTGGTGTTGAGTATCTCCAAGGTTGAGATGCTCTAGGCTCCAATGGTCTCTTCTCCAAGATTGCTACAATGGTCAAAGAACTCAAGAGAGATTTTGACAGCATGAGGATAGAATGATGGATGGATCGAAAGTGAGGAGCCCCTATCACCTTTTTATAGTTTTTGGTGATGGGGAATACCATTGTGGTTTTGAGGAAACCAATGGTATTGACCAACATGGTTTAGGTACATTTTTTCCTCTTTTTTCCTTTTTTGAATATTTTTAATATTTTTATTCCCTTTTAATATTTTTGCAAATTCTGGACCCTTTTTGAGGAATTTTTATGTTTTTTGAGGAAAAATATATATTTTGAGGGGAAAAAGGGTGTATTATGGTCTTTTTGGTGACCTTTTGATGGCTTTAGAGGCTCAAATGGTGGAAAAGTGGGCAAAAGGGTCATGTGAATAAGGGAATGAGCTAGTGAGCACTTTTTGGATGTTAATAAAAAATTGTTGTTTGGTTTTTCAACCAAGCATGTGCACTGATGCACCTATTAACTTATAATAGCAGTCTTCGAATTGAAAGCAAATACAACTATAAACTAATCTAAGATTAACATGTGCATATAACAATAAACTTGAAAAGATTTAAGAACAAGAACAAGAAACGAAATAAAAATGAATTTTGTATTATAATACCTCAAATGGTGAGGATGTTTGGTGTTGAGCAACTCCAAGGTTGATATGCTCCAGGCTCCAATGGTCTCTTCTCCAAGATTGCTACAATGGTCAAAGAACTCAAGAGAGATTTTGACAGCATGAGGATAGGATGATGGATGGATCGAAAGTGAGGATCCCCTATCACCTTTTTATAGTTTTGGGTGATGGGAAATACCATTGTGGTTTTGAGGAAACCAATGGTATTGACCAACATGGTTTAGGTACCTTTTTCCCTCTTTTTTCCTTTTTTGAATATTTTGAATATTTTTATTCCCTTTTAATATTTTGGGAATTCTGGACCCTTTTTGAGGAATTTTTATGTTTTTTGAGGAAAAATATATATTTTGAGGGGAAAAAATGGTGTATTATGGACTTTTTGGTGACCTTTTGATGGCTTTAGAGGCTCAAATGGTGGAAAAGTGGGCAAAAGGGTGATGTGAATAAGGGAATGAGCTAGTGAGCACTTTTTGGGTGTTAATAAAAAACTGTTGCTTGGTTTTTCAACCAAGCATGTGCAATGACGCACCTATTAACTTGTAATAGTAGTCTTCAAATTGAAAGCAAATACAACTATAAACTAATCTAAGATTAACATGTGCATATAACAATAAACTTGAAAACATTTAAGAAAAAGAACAGGAAACAAAATAAAAAATGACTTTTGTATTATAATACCTCAAATGGTTAGGATGTTTGGTGTTGAGCAGTTCCAAGGTTGATATGCTCCAGGCTCCAATGGTCTCTTCTCCAAGATTGTTACAATGGTCAAAGAACTCAAGACAGATTTTGACAGCCTGAGGATAGGATGATGGATGGATCAAAAGTGAGGAACCCCTATCACCTTTTTATAGTTTTTGGTGATGGGGAATACCATTGTGGTTTTGAGGAAACCAATGGTATTGACCAACATGGTTTAGGTACCTTTTTCCCTCTTTTTTCCTTTTTTGAATATTTTGAATATTTTTATTCCCTTTTAATATTTTTGGGAATTCTGGACCCTTTTTTAGGGTTTTTTTATGTTTTTTGAGGAAAATATATATATTTTGAGGGGAAAAAGGCTGTATTATGGTCTTTTTGGTGACCTTTTGATGGCTTTAGAGGCTCAAATGGTGGAAAAGTGGGCAAAAGGGTCATGTGAATAAGGGAATGAGCTAGTGAGCACTTTTTGGGTGTTAACAACAACCCCAATGCGTGGGCTGGCCCCAACTACAATGTTGTGGAGGATTTGTCCCAAACCCCTTATTCCATGTCTACTTTAGAATTTCTACAAAGTTTCCCATTGCAATGCAGTGCACTTCTCGTAGCGACCGGGAGTGTTGACTTGTCCAACATGCTTGCCCATTTTGATATGAAAGATCGTTGGACGAGCTGTTGTAGATGAGGGTGCATCTACGTGCGTAATGTCTATCTCTTGCTGGAAGGCCTTGGGCGAATTTGAGTTAGATCCCTTAAACATGGTACTTACTTCCATTGATGGAAGATCTTTCCGTCCACATGGAGTCTTACCATCGTTTGATGTTGAACTTGCGGGAAAACTAGTATCAGTAGAGGTTGAAGTTCTGGATGCTCTGCTCGATTATAACTTGCTGTTGGGTAGGAGCTGGACATATGCCATGCAAGCAGTGCAGTTAGCTATCTTCCAGATTATAATGTTCCCTCAGGAAGGAAATATCATCACAGTCGATCAACTTTCGTTTACCCAGAAGAACAATGAGACTTCATGGGATTCATCTATTTTGTTGATTGATCAGTCTTGTTTAGTTACTGAGAATTTGGGAGCAGGTCTCTATGGGTCATTAATACGCACTTTTGACCTACCTTCTCCCGTTAATTTTATTGGTTCTAAAGAATGTTCTTAGTATGAGATATTCATGGCTAGTTCAACGACAAATCCATGGATTCTCCCTACTGAATAAGAACCAGTTGTGCCTTTATCTATTGTAGACATGGCTTACTTGGATTCACAATGAATTGCAACATTAAATATCATGACTTCATTGGTATCTATTGAGTCGGATATGGACTATACTCCTGCATGGTCAGTAAACTCTACCCACTCTTTTGAAGGTCTAGACATAATTTTTCCTTCTGACGAAGCCATTTTGGAAGCTATGACAAGCCTGAATCATCCTTAGGCACATTTTCACCCCAGGTCCTATCTACTTCCCATTCTAAACTTGATAGAGAGAGGCAATTTTTCTATGAGACCCAGTGAAACTGTTGATTTTCCCTCTATCCCTTCTACTTCAAAAGCTGCTCATGTCGAAATGAATATGGTGAATACATTGAGAACCATCCCGATCAACATTTCCACCGAACCAGGGGTTGTGGAAAATATTTTTATTGAAGCAGATTGTTTTCTTGACGAGATCGTTCTGTATACCAATCTTTTTAATGATTTCCATGACATCTTTTCTCGGTCTCATGAGGAGGTTCCAGGCATTGATTCTACCTGAAGAAGTACTACACTTAGGGATCTATTCTTTTTCATGTATTATAGCTGTACATTTTTGTAGAGTTAGCTTTGTTTACGGTTGTAGTTACGTCTTATGCATCTATTGCTTTGTGTTTCATATCTCGACTGAACACTTTATAGGGTTTATTGATGGCACTAGCCGCCACATCGGTCAGTTGGCTGCAGCTGCTTGGGTTATTTACTCACCAACCCATCAACTTGTGTCTTCGGGAGGGGATTGTTTAGCTCCCACAACGTGTTAAGTTTAAACCAAATAAACTAGCAAGATCACTGAAAGAAACATAATCACAAGATAGACATAGAATTTACCTTGGGAAACCCTGATGGGGTAGAAAACCCAGCAAAGCTTTCCTCAATAAGATGATCAACCAAAATACAAGATGTGCTCCAAGACTTGTCCTTCTTCTTTACCTCACATGCAGACCTCCCAGACACAAGTGCGCTACTTTCTGAGTTGTGGAAGTGTGTCAAATGAGGAGCTCTCCTCCTCTATTTATACTAGTTCCCGACTGACCAAAATCCCTAATGGGGCCAACCTCTCCTAGAGAAGTCTAATAACCCCTAAAATATAAACTCAGGGCTGACCCCCACATGATGGTTCTAATAACCCTAGTTACCACAAACCATCGGAGGAATAAACATCTCCGGATACATAATAGAGTCACCTCGGAGGGATGAAACATCTCCGGAATAATAATGTACAAATATAATATTCTTAGAAGTTACAATATTCAACACTCCCCCTTAATGAGAAGGATATTATAACAACATCTGCAGGAGCAAGGAGTCATCGACTACATCACACATGATACATCTGTATATCATCGGAAGCTTTCTTTAATACATCATCATCAGTAACTTAACTAGTTACTGGAATATCAACATCATCATTGTCATACGATCATCATCATCGTCATCACACGATCATCAGCATCGTCATCACACGATTATCAGCATCATCATCACACGATCATCAGCATCGTCATCACACAATCATCAGCATCGTCATCACACGATCATCAACATCGTCATCACACGATTATCAACATCGTCATCACATGATCATCACGATCAACAACATCATCATCTAGATCATCACGATCAATAGCATCGTCATCTATACCATCACGATCAACAACATTGTCATCTAGATCATCACGATCAACAACATCATCATCTAGACCATCACGATCAACAACATCGTCATCTACATCATCACGATCAATAGCATCATCATCTAGACCATCACGATCAACAACATCGTCATCTAGATCATCACGATCAACAACATAGTCATCTAGATCATCACAATAAACAACATCATCATCTAGATCATCACGATCAACAACATCGTCATCTAGACTATCATGATCAACAACATCATCATCTAGATCATCACGATCAACAGCATCGTCATCTAGAGCATCACGATCAACAACATCGTCATCTAGATCATCACGATCAACAGCATCGGCATCTAGACTATCACGATCAACAACATCGTCATCTAGATCATCACAATCAACAGCATCGTCATCTAGACTATCACGATCAACAGCATCGTCATCTAGACTATCACGATCAACAACATCATAGCAGCATACCCTGCAATACAGATGATCCATTTAAGACACCATAATATGTCTAAGGACGATACAGTCCACTCGTCAACTTAGACAAAATATAACGACCACTTTCTCAGAGACACATGTCTACAGATCAATTCGGTGACCGAAGTCCAGGGATGATACAATCCCCTTTCGTCCACTAGGGACCACTTCTCGGAGACATCTGTTTACGGGTCAATTCAGGGACCGAAGTCCAGGGATGATACAGTCCCCTTTCGTCCACTAGGGACCACTTCTTGGAGACATCTGTCTATGGGTCAATTCAGGGACCGAAGTCCAGGGATGATACAATCCCCATCACGTACATTTTGAACTGGTGGTTCCAGGATGATGCAATCCCCATCATGTACATTTTGAACTAGTGGTTCTGGGATGATGCAATCCCCATCGCGTACATTTCGAACTAGTGGTTCCGAGATGATGCAATCCCCATTAGTCCACTAAGGACTTTACTCACAGAGACCATATGTCTACAGATCAATTCAAGGGACCGAAGTCCGGGGATGATACAATCCCCACCTGTCCACTAAGGACTTCATTCTCAGATACCATACGTCTACGGATCAATTCAAGGGACCAAAGTCCAGGGATGATACAATCCCAACCTGTACACTAAGGACTTCATTCTCGGAGACCATAGGTCTATGGATCAATTCAAGGGACCGAAGTCTGGGGATGATACAATCCCCACCTGTATCCTTATCAATACAGATATCATCAAAACATGTATCCTCACTAATACATCAACAAGACATGTATCCTCATCGATACATCAACAAGACATGTATCCTCATCAATACATCAACAAAACATGCATCCTCATCAATACATCAATAAAACATGTATCCTTATCAATACATCTATCATCAAAAGCATGTATCCTCACCAATACATATATCATCAAAAGCATGTATCCTCATCAATACATATATCATCAAAGTAAAAGCAAGTAAAAATAGATATTCTAAGTATAAGAGTCCTAAGTCTTAATGATCTAAGAATCCAAGTGTAGTAAACAGGTATCCACATCATCGACCTTGCTGTTGATGAGGCAATCTCATCATCAGTGACTACACTACTCCCCCTTTCGAGGAGGGTCCTTTTGAACTACACCAAGCTTGTCTCAGAAGTATTCAAATTTCACTCGAGACAGAGGTTTGGTCAAAATATCAGCAATTTGATCCTCAGTGCTCACATACTCGAGCTTAATAGCTCCTCTCTGCACCATATCTCGTATATAAAATTATCGGATCTCTATGTGTTTTGACTTATCGTGGAATACAGGATTTTCTGTCATCTTGATACAACTTTGATGTCACACATAATCAGAGTGGGATCCATTTCTAAGTCAAATACTCCAGATAGTAGTTTCCAAAGCCATACTACTTCACAGCTAGCAGAGCAGGTAGCTATGTATTTTGCTTCAGTAGTACTAAGAGCCACACTAGATTGTTTTTTCCTAAACCAAGAGATCATGGCAAATCCAAGTCGATAACATCCACCTGATGTACTCTTCTTGTCTGAAACACTTCTTGCCCAATCGGAATCTGAGTAACCATGTAATCTGAGTTCATGATTTCCAAGGTAGTAAAGACCAAAATCTAATGTACCTTTTAGATACCTCATTACATGCTTTGCAACTATTAGGTGAACCTTCCTTGGTTCTACTAGATATTGACTCATAGTATTTACAACAAAGCATATATCTAGTCTGGTATTTGTTAAATACATCAATGACCCAATGATTTGTCTATATAGAGTTACATCCACTAATTCTGATGAGTCATCAACTAATAACTTCAAGTTGGAGTCCATGGGAGTAGCCATGGCCTTACACTCGAACATATCAAATCTTTTCAAAATCCCCATAGCATACTTACCTTGGTTTGAAAAGATTCCTTTTGGTTCTTTCCATAATTCTAGACCTAAGAAGTAGTGCATTAATCCCAGATCCTTCATTTCAAATTCTGAAGAAAGCTTCTTCTTACATTCGATAATTTGGTTCTCATTTCCTGTTAGAAATAGATCATCTACATACAATAGTAATATAACAGGTTCATCATCCATAACCTTGAGATAAAGATTTGGATCAGCGTTACTCTTGGTAAAGCCCATGCTTGTTAAGAAACTGTCAATCCTTCCGCACTAAGCTCTGGGAGCTTGCTTCAATCCATACAAAGCCTTTTTCAGCTTGCATACATGTGTTCTTCCATCTTTAACCTCAAATCCTTGTGGTTGTTCTATGTACACTTCTTCTTCAATGACACCATTTAGGAAGGCTGTTTTAACATCCATCTGGTGTAATTTCCACTTCATCATAGATGCAAGTGCCATGATAGTTCTAATTGCTGTGTGCCTAGCAATTGGTGCAAATGTTTCTTCATAGTCTATTCCCTCCTTTTCAGAGAATCCTCTGGCTACAAATCTTGCCTTATATTTTTCAATGCTACCATCTACAGCATGTTTTATCTTGAATATCCATTTGGAAGAAACCACACTTTTATCCTTTGGTTTGGGAACTATATCCCAAACATCATTTTTCATTATTGACTGGTACTCTTCTATCATAGCTTCTACCCACTCTTTCTTCTGAGCTGCCTCCTCATAGCTAGTGGGTTGATGATCCACAAGATCACACAATAAGGCCACATTGTTGGATACTAACTTGGGTATCTTCCTTTCTCTAGTGGAACCTTCAGGAGCTCCATATTTTTCAACTCCTTGAATAATGTCTCTAGCCCATGCTGGTCTTCTTTTTCTAGATAGATTTGTAATGGGGGGTTCTTGAGATTCTATCATGTCATGGTCTTCTGGTGTATCAGCTTCAGGGATGGGTACATCTTTTGTGACTCTAGGAGGTGTATCTTCTTCACAGATTTCTTCAAGTTGGCACTTGCTAGATTTCTTGATAGCTCCTTCTTCATCAAATGTTACATCTCTACTTATCTCCATAGGATGAAAGCCAGGTATGTAAATTTTGAAAGCTTTGGATGTTTCACAATATCCAACAAATATTCCTTTCTTACCAGAGGGATCCAACTTGGTTCTATTTTCTTGTGGAATGTGAATATACACAGGACATCCAAATATTTTGAGATGACTTACCTCAGGCTTCTTTCCTGTGAACACTTCTTCTGGACTCTTAAATTCAAGAGCACTATGAGAAAGTCCATTTTGTACATAGATAGTTGTCTTGGCTGCTTCAGCCCATAGATACATCGGAAGATCTTGATGATGTATCATAGTCTTTAAAACTTCCATGATAGTTCTATTCTTCTTTCAGCAACCCCATTTTGTTAGGGATTGTAGGGAGTGGTTAGTTCCATCTTGATTCCAGCTTCTCTACAAAAGTATTCAAATTCCTTTGAAGTATATTCTCTGCCATTATCTGTTCTGAGAATCTTGATTTTCTTTTCTGAGAGATTTTCTATTAAGGCTTTGAACTCTTTGAATTTTCCAAAGACTTCATTCTTACCTTTTAGAAAGAATATCCAAGTTTTCCTTGAATAGTCATCAATGAATGTGACATAGTATTCATATCCACTCAAAGATGTGGAGGGCATTGGTCCACATACATCAGAGTGTATTAACTCCAAGATACTTTTAGTCTTTGTTTCACTCCTAGGAAATGGGTTCTTGATATTCTTCTCTTTTGCACATCCTTTGCATGTGCCATCATGATCAATCTTTAAGTCTGGCAAACCTATAACTACCTTGCTTACATAAGGTAGTTCCTTGTAGTTAATGTGAGCAAGTCTCCTATGCAATAGCTCATTTGGGCTAGTGGTTTCATGTACAAGAGTAGCTTCTGGATGGCCCTAAAGCTTGTACAAACCTCCTTCTTCTTCACCAATGATAATTGCATCCTTGATAGATTTTCCTTCGGAACACATTAATACTTGTCCATCAATGAATGCAACCCTATAGCTTTTCTTATCCAATGCTGAGATGGATAACAAGTTCTTCTTCAATCCTGGTACATACAATATTTCTTTCATTTTCATGGGGATACCAGAATCAAGCTTGTAGCTTCCTTCACCAATTCCCTTGATGGGATATTGATAGTCATCTCCTAGAGATACCTTTTTGTTGTCGCAGTAACATCGCCCCCAAATTTTTGTAGATATTGGGGTCCCTCCTTTATTTTTTCCTTGAAAGACTACCTAAAATTTAAGTCTCCTTTGAAAACTTTTTGGACTTGGTTTTGTTTCAACTGAGGAATCTGCTTTAAAGAAATTGAAGTTTTTCTTCTAAGTCAAAACTCACAACTTTTCCCCGAAACTGCGGAAGAACACGAATTTCTCTCCTGAAACTGCGGAAGAACTTAGGATTCTCTTCCAAAATTGTGGAAAAACTTGAAATTGCTCCCCGAAACTGCGAAAAATACTTAGCGTTTCTGAAGCTTCGGAAGAACTCAAATTTCTCTCTTGAAACTATGAAAAAAACTTAAAATTGCATCCCAAAACTGCGGAAGAAACTTAAAATTCTCTCCCGAAACTGCGGATCAACTTGTTGATGTATATGTAACTTTGGAATGTATTTCACATATATGTATATTGTATTCCTATAGAGATGTTATTATTCCTCTATACGGAAGTGTCGTCATTTATATTGTAAGTGTCGTAACTTATACTTGATGGGTTATTAGACCACCTTGTTGGGGTCCGCCCTGTATAAGTCATGTGGGTCAAAGGGTTATTAGACCACCCTAGTGGGGGTCGACCCAGTCATCGTTATGTTAAGTGGTTAATTTGAGACCGACCTAGTTGAGTAAAGGTCAAGTCAAGTTAGTGTATAAATAGAGAGTGTGTCTTTCTCATTTTACACATTCTATTCTCTCACTCACACTTTGGAGAGTGGCGCACTTGTGGAGGAGGAGGCTCTGCTGCTAGGAGAATACTATCTCTTGTATTCTAGTTGTATCATTGCTTTATCTATCTTTGAGGAAGTTATTTGGGTTTTTCACCTTTATGGTTTTCCCAAAGTAAACTCTGTGTCTCTTGTGTGCTTGCATTATTGTGTCCATGATTGATATGCTGTAGATTTGCTATACATGTTGTTCTCTCAGTTAAGATCCTAGATCAAATTGAAGTAAATTCTAAAAATTTAACATGGTATCCGAGCTAGCCTGAAAGAAGGCATGATATGGCATGTATGACACTTGTTGCACTTACGATGCTAGGGCTTGATATAGCAAAAACTCGTCATCATAGCACTTTAACTATAAATCTGTTTTGGCATGGTTTTCAAGTCGGTAACTTTTACAGGTCAAATATTAGATCCCCATGTACCTTGTGTCCAATGGAAAACCTCTAATTCGTTGTACTTTGTGATTTATGATCTATACAATATAGGGTTTCTGCCTCTTCCAGATCTGAGTCAAAAACAGGTGACCTTGGAAAAAAGGTCATAACTTGGGATAGGAAGCTCCAAATGAAATTTCGTAAAAAGTGACAGGTAGTACACTAACTGTAATATGGTAGGCATCTTTTTCAGAGGCTGAAGTTGATCTAGTGACACGTGGAACTCTGTACAAGTTCGCTCTCCTATTTTATCCCATAAACAGGTCACGTTGTGACACTTGGAATAAATATCTCTCAGAGAGTCCAATTGAGGTCAGGGATGGAAAGATGACAGGTCGGGCTATCTCAAGAAAAGTTTGTAGACCCTGTGGATCGAAATGTACACAGTTACACTAAAAACAATCAGGTACATATTTCTGTCAAAACAGAATTATTTTTTAGCACCTTCACTCATGGCTTCCAGAATTTAGGGTTTCGGAGAAAGTTGGAATTCTTGTAATCAGATACCACGGATGAATGCTACTCATCAAAATCAAAATTTAGAGGCCAAGATCAGAATTTTTGGTTAGGAAGAAGTCCGGGCTTGATCAAACCCTAGTTCGGGACTTTGATTAGAAAAGTGGAAAATTAGGGCCTCTGTAAAAATGGGAATTTTGAAATCTGTGACCACGGTTGGAAGCTCCTCAGAAAAATAGAAGATTAGAGCTTTGGATCAAACCTTTTAATTGGGAAGAAGAGTGGGCTTCATCAAACCCCAGTTTAGGGTCACGTCCAGTGAATCTGGAAGTTTCAAAGGTAAAATTGAGGAGTGAAACTTTGCAGTTTTCAAATTCTGAATATACCAGCTTGATCAGCTCATCAAGGCACACATTTCTATCCTTTCAGAGGTTTGAAATTCAAAGTTTGAATTTTTGGAGTTTCTCTGACAAACCCTAATCCAGCTCCAGGTCCAGTTCTTGCAAATCAAGTGGATTGGGTTAATCCTAGAAGAAGATGGATTGGTCACCTGCATAAGTGAAGAAGTTCCTATCTCAGAGGGAGATGAGGCTAAGGCCTTCCATAAGAATATTACAAGCAATCTTGATAGGTATGGCTTACAAGTATGCCTCGATATTTGTTCATGGTTAAGTTTATGATATGTTTGTCTTCATATCATTATAGTACAATCTTGATTAATTACTAGACTTGTTGTATTACCTTAATAGAAGATATTCATTGATTAAGGTTTTGACACTTATGATTGTACTAATGCATTGTGATGTTGTATGAGGTTTATGTTGTTCGCTAACATAAAAGGTACACCAAGAAAGACAAATCATGTTCTACTTCAAGGACATATGATCATGGTGACATGAAGACAAAGATTCATCCATTGTCATGGATCATCTAGAAAATCTACTTACGAGGTATGTATAACTTGGTTCTATAATGGTTAACTTATGAGACATGCAGGTTAATAGCACAAGTCACTGAAGAGAACCATAAGACATTATGCGGGTATGTTAGACATAACTAGCTAGCATGCTAATCCATGTATTTTTTTTCTATATCAAGCTAGAATCCTAACTTGTGATAGGATCTTATACTATTGTGTTGTTGATAATGATTATTAATGAAGTCATAGGTTTGAATAGTCATGGCTGTATGCATATTATGTTTCTTACCATAGTTGATGATATGACTAACCAGAAGAATCTTGAAGGTATAGGTTTGAGTAATCACGAGTTTATGCATTGATGATTTAACTAATCAGAAGAGTCCTATGATCAAATAAGAATATGCATGAGTAAAAGAAGACTTCCTTGAAACCTTGAATACTAATGTTTATTATCTGTGAATGATCATGACTATACATGGTTAAGATTATTGTGTTTTGATTGTATTAAGATTATACTAATAAATGTGTGATTATGTATGAGACCTCAAGGATAACACAATGATGATACTAATAAGCATGCATAGTGGTTAAGGATGGATATAAGTTCAAGGACAGGTAATCCAGGAAGCAAAGATCAAGAGGGAGCACACTCCAGTTGTTCCTGCAAGAAAGCAAAGGAGCACACTTCAGTAGTTTCTGCAAGGATGTAGATATTCATAGGGAGTTGACCACTTCTCACAATCCACATCAGAATGGAGTTGCAAAGATTCAGAGGGAGTCCACCCAACAACCAAACAAAGATAAGTATTTGAATTGTCATTTCTTACATAATGTTATTCAATGATGTATATGCTTATGTTCATAGAATTAGGTTGTGTATTATGCATATTAGAATAGTTGCATTGATGAACAGTATACTACTAATATACATGGGTAAGTGGCCTATGGCACTGTACAACATTTCATTGCTACTTATCTAGAATGAAACCTCTTTGCTAACATGTTATGAGTTGTGCACACTCTTAACAATGTTCTGGTAGAGATTGGAAGGCATCTAGAAAGTTACGGAATATGGATAAATGTTGTATTGAAGCATTGGCTAAGATAATTGCATGACTATATGACATATTTCTTTATGTGTAAGAATTTGTTCTGAAAACTATGAGATGTTTTCTAATCATGCAATTTAACTTGTTATGTAGGAAATATCGTATACCATCACCTACAAAAGAAGGATTACAACATTTGTTCAGCAACAAAGTTATCTATTGAAAATATTGAAGATATTGAAGTTACCAGGATCTGGGAAGAATGCCATGATCGAGGAGTACCAGTCGATCACGAAGATGTTTGAGATGCAGTCCCAAGATCTGAAGGGGAGTCTGTAGTGACATCCAAGAGGATCTAGAAGATCAAGCATGTTGCAGTGATGAAGAGGAAGATACACTTTCCTTAATGGTGTAGTTGAAGAAGAAGTGTATGTGGTGCAGCCACTTGGTTCTGAGACACATGACAGGGAGTAATATATGTGCAGAAGTTGGTATGGTAGGATAGACAGCTTTCTATCCAGTTTGTGCTTTACCAAGAATAAAGTGGATTCCAACCTTTACTACAAGGTTGAGGAAGGCAATCCAGTGATACTACTATGTGGATGACCTATTTGTAACAGGTGAGGATAGATTGATTGTCAACATGCAGCAGAAGCTTGCTGTTGAGTTCGAGTTGAAGAACTTGGGGATGATGCAGTATTTGTTTTTGGCATGGAGGTGTGGCAGAGTGCAGATGGAATCTTCCTTGGACAAGGGAAGTATGCAGTAGAGATCCTGAAGAGGTTCGAGATGATGGACTGCAAGGCTATGGACACACCTATGGCATCGAACCTGAAGCTTCTGTGTGATGCTTCATCTGAGCCAGTTGATATCACTATGTATCGTCAGATGATTGGGTCCTTGATGTACCTGACGAACATGAGACTAGATATTTGCTTTGCGGTGAACACATTGAGCCAGTTCCTGACGGATCCAAGGAGTGTTCACCTGGTTGTTGTGAGGCATATTCTAAGGTACCTAAAGGGTACAATTGATTATTGGCTCAAGTATGATGCGAATAAAAAGTTTAACCTAGAGGGTTATGTTGATTCAGATTGGGCAGGCAGTGCTGCAGATAGGGATCAGGTGTGATCTCTTGGTTTAGCAGGAAGTAGTCCTGCATAGCACTATGTACAGCCGAAGCAGAGTATGTTGTGAAAGATGAGCAGGTTGCAAATGTATTGACCAAGCTGCTGGCCAGAGTGTAGTTTGAGTACTTCAGAGAGAGGCTTGGTTCACTTCAGATCGAGGTTCCTTCCAAAGGGAAGTGATCAGTCCGGAAGATGCAGATGCACATGAGCTTTTCTGACATGGTTGATGTGTTCTCCCTTGGTCGTGATGTAATTGCTAAGCCATTTTTCACATGGTGGTAGATGTGTTCTCCCATGGTGAAAAAGTAAGGGCTAGAGCCTTCCCCGAATGGTGGTAGATGTGTTCTCCCATGTCGGTGGTGTAAGTGTTGGATGATGTGCATCTGGGATGTGCTTCGTGGACAATGAGATGATCTGAAGAGGATGATGCTATGATGATCAGGAGGATCATGGATGATGAGCATCAGGACGATGCTCTAGTTACTACTCTGTATATGTATATGCACCATGTTGGATGGTAGTTATGATCAGTTGGATCATTTATATATATATGCATCATGTTGGATGCTGGATATGATCAGTTGAATCCTTTATGTATGTATGCATCATGTTGGATGCTAGATATGACCAGTTGGATCATTTGTATGTATTTTGTATATGCATCATGTTAGATGCTTGGACCATGTATCTGTATATGTATCAAGTGGATACTGAGATCATGTATGTTGATATGTATTAGGTGGATACATTGTGTGGATCATGTGTCTGTGTATGTATCAGGTGGATACATTGTATGATCAGGTAGATCATGTATGATGATATGTATCAGGTAGATACTTGGTATGCATCAGGTGGATGCATTGTATGATCAGGATGATCGTGGATGACGAGCTTCTCCAGATGACATGCATCAGGACGATGCAATGATGATGATCAGGATGATCATGTGTACATCAGGATGATGTATGGTGAGTATCGGGATGATACTTTGTGGCTGTGGATCAGGTTGTGTAGATGAGCATGTTTGGGAGATCCTATAGGTCGGATTTGTGTACCCGTAACATCCTGGGATGCTCTTTTGAGACATTGCTCTAGGAGGACATGTAATTTGTGCCCTAGGAGATCTTCAGGTCGGAGTTGTGTACCCATAACATCCTGAGATGCTCTTGCAAGGTTTTTTCCTATGGCATGTAATTTGCTCCTGGGAGATCTGGACAGGATGAAAAAGGCCTCAGATGCTTCAACCAGGTTTTGCCATGACCACATGTAATTTGCTCCTGGGAGATCTGGATAGGATGAAAAAGGCCTCAGATGCTTCAGCCAGGTTTTGTGGTGAGATCACATGTAATGTGCTCCTAGGAGATCCGACAGGTAGAGGTGTGTGCTCGTAACAGCCTGGGATGCTTCAACCAGGTTTTGTGATGGGTCACATGTAATGTGCTCCTGGGAGATCCGACAAGTAGCGCAGTGTGCTCGTAATAGCCTGGGATGCTGCAGCCAGGTTTTGTGACGCACGTAATAAGTCCTAAGGATTCCATAGTATGGCTAGTGATGACGAAGACTTGCAGGTGGTGGGCCTACATCCAGTATGAAAAAGGACTGGCTCTGTAGAACTTCCTATGACGAGTAAATTCAAAGATTGATTGACATAGCAGCAGCAGTGACGGTGATGATGACTTGATGACAATTATCCAGTGACGATGATCCAGAGAAGATGACTTGTGCTAGAAGACCTGTGTCGAGAAATACCTTTCTAGTTAAGATGGAGTGTTGATGTATATGTAACTTCAGAATGTATTTCACATATATGTATATTGTATTCCTATCGAGATGTTATTATTCCTCTATACGGAAGTGTCGTCATTTATATTGTAAGTGTCGTAACTTATACTTGATGGGTTATTAGACCACCTTGTTGGGGTCGGCCCTGTATAAGTCATGTGGGTCAAAGGGTTATTAGACCACCCTATTGGGGGTCGGCCATGTGGGTCAAAGGGTTATTAGACCACCCTAGTGGGGGTCGGCCCAGTCAGCATTATGTTAAGTGGTTAAGTTGAGACCAACCTAGTTGAGTAAAGGTCAAGTCAAGTTAGTGTATAAATAGAGAGTGTGTCTCTACCATTTTACACATTCTATTCTTTCACTCACACTTTGGAGAGTGGCGCACTTATGGAGGAGGAGGCTCTACTGCTAGGAGAAGACTATCTCTTGTATTCTAGTTGTATCATTGCTCAATCTATCTCTGAGGAAGTTATTGGGGTTTTTCACCTTTATGGTATACCCCAAGTAAACTCTGTGTCTCTTGTGTGCTTGCATTATTGTGTCCATGATTGATATGCTGTAGATTTGCTATACATGTTGTTCTCTCAGTTAAGATCCTAGATCACATTGAAGTAAATTTTGAAAATTTAACACAACTCAGTGAGCTCACCCGAAACTGTGGAGGAACTTGGGATTATCTCCCGAAATTTGCGGAAGCTTTCGCCAAGTGTTTCCGCAGTAAGTTGGTCTTTTCCCCAAGTTACTCAACCGTTCATATTTCGATAAAGACTTAACAAAGTCATTCGTGAATTTCAAAAGGACTTACTGAGTCTTTCTAATACTTCGAAACAACTCGGCAAAATCGGCCATGATAAACTTATAGGAAAGTGAACCTTCGGAAGAACTCACAAAGTGCTCCCAAAACGTCGGAATGACTCGCCAAAATTTTCCTCCACTGTGAAGCGTCTTGTCCATCTCTCTCGCAAACAAGCAAATGCCTCACCAAAGTATCCCACCTTTCAGGAGGAACTCATGAGTTCTGGCCGCAACTGGGGACGAAACTTGTGAGTCCGCTCTGCAAGCAACGGTCGTGCTTAAATGCCAAGTTGGCTTGAGAAGACTGCACCATATGAGCATTTAACTCTGTTTTAATGTCATCACCTACCCATTTAAATGACCGCACGTGTCTAACTTTATATAAGGGTGGTGGGGTTTCATTGTTCCCATTGTTAGTTTTTTATTCAAAGAATGCTGTTGGAAAAATCGCATCATCTCGCTCCAGATCAACGCATCCACCACCATGTCCACCTCACTCCACCATTGTTTTGTCTCCAGGTAAGCTTAACAACCATTATCTCTATCTTACCTTTACGTTGATTTTTTCTTGGGTTTTTTCCCATTTAATAATGTGGCCGATAGGCATTGGAAGTATGTATCGTTTTAAAGAACTTACTATCCCCGTGCCCCCATAAGTTTCTCAATACTACCAACTAGGAGTCATAGTCGGTCCTAGTTGGCCCTTTGTCTCTAAGCCATCCAAGCTTAATTTTCTTTCACTGGCTGCGTTTCGGTCGAACTTCTACCCAGATTTAATCAAACCCATTTTTTTACCGATTGCATACTGCTTCTCAAGTATTATCAGTGTTAGTAGTTGTCAGTTGAGATACTCAACCACTCGCCTGTTCGGCTCAGCTAATGACTATGGAGAACGGTTTCTAGTTTTCCTTTTCCTCGATCTATGTTTACTTTTCCTCCCCAGCATGCAACTTTATAATGTTGTCTATGTTTATCATTGGCATGCTAAAATTGTCTTACTTTATGTTACACTCTCATAATGGGTTACAACTTTATAGTCATTCACATTTGGTTGCTAACAGGGATAAGCCACGATGCCAAAAGGTGGTAGAAAGAAAGCTAAAGTGATGGAACCAGAACCAGTGCAGCTGAGGACTGAAACTATTTTCCAAGACACTAAGTGTACCACCGGTGTTCCTCCCGAGGTCCATTGGGAAGATGTTTACAGGATGATCAGGGATCAGGATATCCCACACATATTATTGGAGGAAGAACAAATCTACCTCAACATCAGAACTTCCGGCATAGCCAGGGCTTCTACTTGCCCTGAATTATTCCCATGCTCTACAGTGATCGAAGGGATACTGGAACATGCCAACTCGCAAATAAGAGTGTTGTATGACAGCAAGGGAGAGCCTTTCGCTTCATTCCATCCAGCGCATATTGCAGCAACCTACAAATTCTCACGTCCCCAGCAAGCTCTAAATGATGAATGGTTGGAAAAGATGAATAATATTGAGATGGCTAAAAGGCTATTGGTCACAGGAAAGCAGCTGAGAAAGAGAGATAATGATGAATATGATGTTCAGAGCCTAAGAAATCCTTTTAGATTAATTGCACTGATGTTATGCAGAATTCTCAGCATGCCCGATGGCACGGTATATAGGATATAGTGGGCTCCCATCCTCCACTTCATAGCATTCAAAGGGACTGTGTTTGATTGGGCTACTATCCTTTCAGATAGTTTGGCATCCACAGTGGCCATATCAAGAGAAGGTCTGGCCTTAACAAAGGTAGAATTTTACATGTCTTCCTATCTTATCGACTGCATTTTGGCCAAGCTCTCTTTCTCTAGGCTAGGTTGCACATGGGATTAGGCCAACACCCTGGTCTACACTGCATATAAAATAATGTGGGCTCAAAATTATAGAGCAAACTACAAGCTCATCTGCAAAGAGTTCATCATGCCTCTATATGAGAAGATGTTTATGGAAGAGCCCAATTGTCTATCAGAAAATGCCATGGAGGTCCTAGAAAACTATGGCGATTTTTACTTCTCAGAACAGGGCACCTACATCAAGATGTTTGGAGGTACCAAAGCACCATACATTTTTCCAAAATATGCTACTAATTATATAATCCTCAAGGAAGCAGTCAGGCAAGTTTTCCTTGATGGAATAGGAGGAGTGCTTAACAAGCAACAAAAGGTTTCCTTCCCTCCTTTTCCTATTCACATAGGAGCCTATAAATTCTCAGGGGTTGCAGCAACCGAGGAATACATTCAAGAGCTGAAAGCTTTCCACTTCAGTGAGGTGATCTTCCATAGAAATGACAAGCAGAGCAAGGTTGCCGAGCATTGCAAGGAGGTATATGCTCATTTTGAATATGTTCATTAATATGATGCAGAGGAAGAATTGTTCAGAGGCATTAGCAACATGACTGAGTTGCATATTTGTCATCAAGGCAGTGGAGCTAGCTCTAGCTCTACCACAGCCCGAGAAGCCAGTCTATAGAAAGAAAGGGAAGCAGCTGAGGCCTTGGCCCGAGAAGAACAAAGATTAAAAGAAGAAGTAAGACTGAAACAGGAAGTACAAGAAGCAAGACTGTAACAGGAAGCTGAAGAAGCAAGGTTGCAGAGAGAAGCTGAAGAACCAAGGTTGCAGAAGGAAGCTGAGGAGGCAAGGCAGCAGAGGGAACCAGAAGAACGAGAGTAGAGGGAGGAAAGTGAAAAATAGCAGCAAGCTGAAGAAGAAGAATGAAGGCGTAAAAATGAAGAGGAACAAAAGACAGAGGAAGAGCTTAAGACCAATGAAGATGCCCAGGCAGGTGGCTTTGGCACCCAAGATATGGAAATAGACACATCTCAGGAAGGTGTCTCCGACACCCAGAATGTGGAAACAGGCACATCTCAAGTAGGTGGCTCCGACACCCAAAATGTGGAAACAGACACATCTCAAGTAGTGTAGACCCCACCCATAGAGATAGAAGTACATGTAATAGACCTCTCGATCATCCCTTACACCCCACCAGAAGATCATACTATGTCCCGATGGGATGAATTTGTGTATTATAAGAAGAGGAAGGCGGTGGTCTTGAAGTCGGAAGAGAGGATAAAGAGACTCTTCCAAGAAGATATTATTACCTAGTGTTAGGAACCTATGTCAACCCTTCTCTTTACTATGTTAGTATATTGTAGTTGGACGCATATGCTTTGTAAGTCATCCCATAGTATTTATTGATCCGTAGTTTATATTAGGCCATAGTATTGGACGCATATGCTTTGCAAGTCGTCCCGTAGTATTATATGTCCCATGGTTTGGACTCATAGTATTGGGCATAGACTTAGTATATAAGTGTGTGTTGAGGTCATTGAAGGCACCATGAAGTTAATTGTATTGAGCTTGCTCAAAGGAGGTTGCCCCCTCGAAGTGGCCCATGATCAACATAAAAGTGATTCTGTTCTATTATTTATGATATCTCGTGTATTTGCATTAATTAATTATTGCAGGTTCATCACATCTGGTATCAGAGCACTTTCTTGGGCTCGTTGGGTGGAATTTCTGCCATTTTTTTTTTTTCGCATCTGTTGCAGCTTCGGATTTGGGAATAATCCCTATCCGCTTAACTATGGGAATTACTTGGGCATAATCCCTAAAACGCATTGTGAGGAGTACCACAGGAACCCCAAAGTAGCTGGCCCATTGAGAGGACCTTCCAGCGAAAAGGACAACAACCCCTACCTGATTGACTAGTTCCCACCCGTGAAGTAAACCAAGAGTTGTCGTTTGTGGCAAAGCGGTTATCAATTTTACCTAAGACATGGAGTGAGGGGTACTGCCCCAATACGCAAGCTGTCAGACAACATTGGTGGTTGAGTGAAACACCTGAATTGTTAGGAAGCCGTACATACCTGGGGTCCATATCTATTTTCAGTTGAACTGTTGCCGATCACTTCCGCTCCAGATCCAGCCGTTCCAGATCTATTCTAAAAGTCATTCCAGATCCAGTCACCATTTCATATACAGTCATTTTTTATCCCTTCCATGCCGTTGCGCCATTGTTGCCGATCCATTTCTGAAAAAAAAGAAAAAAGAAAAAAAAAAGATATAAAATTCAGTTTTTTCTCCATATCTCCCTTGTTTTCACTCTATTTCCCTTGAATTTTTCGGGGAACCCCTGTCATCCCATTCTGCATCTTTCATTCCTGAGGACCCTATCCCCAATTCCCCTTTCCAAATCCCGAAATCCCACATTTGTCTATTTTTAGGGTTTGCCATAACTTCCTTAGATTTCACCCAATCACCTTCAAATTTTACCACAGAGTTCCTTTCTGAATTCTACTTCTTTGTCCCTCTCTGCCAAATTTTCTCATTCTATCACCCCACTTTTGAAATCCCCCTTTTTGCTTTCTTGTCCTTTTGATAGTGTCCAAAATCTCATCAAACCCCAATTACCCATCAGATTGTTTCCCCAATCCAAATTTCCCTTTACTAAATCAACTTCTGTTTGTGTTTTTCTACCCATTCCACAAAAAAAAAAAAAAAAAACCTGGTTATGGTTGTCACCCGTGCAGGAGCACACACCATGGAGGAAGCACTTGCAGCCATCCAAACCAAACTCCAAGATCTGGATGAAAAATTTCTCAGCCTCCATCTTCAACATTCAACCATGAACAATACCAGACAGCCAAAATCTTTTGCAGCCACCGGGTTCTCTTCTTCTAGCAATTTTCATGGGCCGAAGCTTGATTTTCCTTGCTTTAATGGTATTGATCCGACTGGATGGATATGCCGAGCAAAACAATATTTCAGTCTGCATAATACTTTTGATGTTCAGAAAGTTCCACTTGCATCCTTTCATTTGGAATAGGAAGCCCTTCAATGGTATCGTTGGTACATCAAAGCTCATCCCGACCCAAACTGGATAGATTTTTTCCAACTCATTTTGCCACGATTTGGTCCTAGTGCTTTTGACGACTTCACAGGAGCACTCACTAAACTTCACCAAACTGGCACAATGAGAGAGTATCAGACGGAATTTGAGAAACTAGTTAATCACAGAGAAGGATTGTCTGATGAATTCTACAGGAGTTGTTTTATCAGTGGTCCCAAGGATGAAATATGCTCAGAGGTCAAAATGTTTTGTCCCAACACAATGATGGAAGTCCTAGGGTTGGCTAAGTTGGCCGAGGATAATATCACAGCTCAACAACGCTCCAAACCCACCTTTGTTCCCTTCAGAAATATGGGTTCCCAACAACCTCCCATCACGCCTGCTCCTCAACCAACTCCTATCAAGCATTTGTCTGAAATAGAAATGTAGGGATGCCGAAAAAAAGGGCTTTGCTATAATTGTGATGAGAAATTCACTTGGGGACATAGATGTGTTCAACAAAATCTCTATCTCTTGGATGTGGATTCTCTGCCTGCCTTAGAACATGGTGAAGAAGCTATAGATACAGTAGTTGATCAAGTTGACATTCAACACCCGCCTATTGACACCCCATCTCAGGATGACCCACTCGAGATCTCTCTCCATGTTGTAACCGGCATCACCACCCCACGAACAATGCGGGTTAGGGGATACTTCAAGAAGCTCCCTCTTACCATACTCATTGATTCTAGTAGCACTCATAACTTCATTGACCCTTAGATTGCCAAACAGGCTGATTGTTTTGTCCATCCTTGCCCCAACTTTGAAGTCATGGTTGCCAATGGGGGCACCTTACCTTGCAAGGGGAAGTGTCACAATGTGTGTATCTCTATGGAAGATTATAACCTATGCTCTGACATGTTTGCCTTATCCTTAGGTGGATGTGATGTGGTTTTGGGCGTTCAATGGTTACGCACACTTGGCCCCATCTTATGGGATTTTTCTAAACTTTGGATGCAGTTTAAAGTCAATGGGGCACAACACAAATTTATGGACTTACAACTAAGGTCTCTCTGCATCATCAGTTCACATCGCCTGGAAAAAATTCTTAAGAATAATTCACATGGTGTCATCACTCAGCTCAATTCCATTTAGATGCACCCATCAACAGTCTCCACTACTTCCTTGGATAGATATGCACGTATCTTTGCTGAACCAATGTGCTTGCTACCTTCAAGAGACCTTTCCGGTAAGAATGTAGCCGCATCTACCTCTCAGCAGGAAATGATGGCTATTTTGCATGCAGTACATAAGTGGCAGCCATACCTATTAGGGAATTATTTCTGCATCAAGACTGATCTCCCGAGTCTGAAAAATTTTATGGAACAATGGGTCTCCTCCCCAACACACCTGTAATGGGTTATCCAACTCATGGGTTATCCCTCTGTGATCACTTACAAGAAGGGTAAGGACAATATGGTGGAAGATGCTCCTTCTCACATAATTGATGACCCAGTTTCTCTTACAGCTCTTTCTCTGCTTGTTCCAAATTGGTTGCAATATGTTCAACAGGGCTGTCTCTTCTATGAACTCCATGCTTCTTCATCAACAGGGCACTCTGGGTTCTGCAAAATGTATGACCGGGAACAATGTAACTTCTTTTGGTTGAGACTAAAACTGACAATTCAACAAATGGTGGCTGACGATGATACTTTCCAAGTCAACAAGGGGGAAACGACACTCCTTTTGGGATTGCTCAAACCCCTGCCCATCCCTACACAGCTTTGGCCAACTATTTCTATGGATTTCCTAGCAGCGCTCTAGTGGTACAATACCACATCTCAAAGGACACCATATGAAATAGTATATGGAAAAACACCGCCAGTTCTTCTTCCATACACCCTTAGCAGCTCCCCAGTTTAGTAAATTGACTCGGTTCTTCAAAACCGTGATCAAATTCTTCTCATTTTGCAGGACAATCTTCGCATGGCCAGAATTCGCCTGAAACAACGAGCCGATTAGCACCGTTCTGAGTGCATTTTCCACGCAGCTGATAGGGTTCTTCTTCATCTATAGCCTTCCAAGCAATCCTCCTTGACACTCCAAAGACGTCAGTGGCCCGAAATGCAAACCGAGGATGCTACTAGGGAACCACTCCTTCAGATTCTACAGCAATTTCTCCAACCAAAGCTTTGAGGACAAAGCTTTTTCTAAGGGAGAGGGGATGTTAGGAACCTATGTCAACCTTTCTCTTTACTATGTTAGTATATTGTTGTTGGACGCATATGCTTTGTAAGTCATCCCGTAGTATTTGTTGATCCGTAGTTTATATTAGGCCATAGTATTGACCCATAGTATTGGACGCATATGCTTTGTAAGTCGTCCCGTAGTATTATATGTCGCATGGTTTTGACTCATAATATTGGGCATAGACTTAGTATATAAGTGTGTGTTGAGGTCATTGAAGGCACCGTGAACTTAATTGTATTGAGCTTGCTCAAAGGAGGTTGCCCCCTCGAAGTGGCCCATGATCAATATAAAAGTCATTTTGTTCTATTATTTCTTATATCTCGTGTATTTGTATTAATTAATTATTGCAGTTTCATCACACCCAGTTGGAGACCACGGTGATGGAAAATACAAATAAGGCTCCCATATCCATGGCATCCACCGTTGTGTCAGCAACAAAAGCAACAAAGGACAACGTGGTCGATATGGTCAGAGAATTTGAGTCAACAAAGAGGAGAGCTCACATGTTGCAACATACTATGGCTAATGAGTAGGCTTATAGGGATCTTGTAGTGAATAAATATAATCGCCTGTCTATTGATCACAAGGAGTTGTTGGATAAGTATCGCCATTTAGAAGAAGAAAAGGAGCACCTGGAAATCCAGATGATGGTTCTAGAAGTAGAAAAGAACGATTCTGAAGATAGGGTTTTTCATCTAGAAGTAGATAAGCAGGCAATGGTTGAACAATTAGAGCAGGCAGAAATCAAAGCGATAGATATGTCTCCCTTTCATGAGCTTTCCTGTGACATTTTGAGGTAAATGCATGCCACACAGGAGCTGATTACTGAGGAAGTGTGTAGGCTCAAAGCCATGATGGTTAGGTTGAAAGAAGTTAATGCAAAAGCCAATAGGCTTAAGGGAAAATACACTCGGGTTAACACAAACATCCTGAGCCAGATGGAATGGAGAGAACGGAAGGTTGATTTCCCCAAGCATATCCCATTCAAGTTAGTAGATGATTTTAAAGAAGATGTATCCCTTATGGAATTATGTAGGAACAGTGGCCTCAAGCTGATGGCTAAGATCCAGGGAACAATTGATAAAAGTAACACCTATATCAAAAGATCCTTGAAGTGCATGATAAGTGAAAGCTAATTTTTCCTCAGTCCCTCGATGAGTTTCCAAGCAAAGAACAACGTTTATCAGACTTGAACAAAGAGAAAGGCATTCAAATAGAATATGTAAAGAAAATTGATGTCTTAGCCACTGATGATCTCCATCACTATATTGGGCTGTCATCAATATACAGTCATTTGCTTAAAGAAATCCACTAAGAAGCAATTGTAGAAATTCATGGTATTGAAGCAGAGCCTGGTAATCATGTGAATTCTCAGAAGATCTTGCTCCATTGACCAACAAATGTGGTTATCAGGGACACTGGTATCTGGTTCAGTTACATAGCAGAAGAGGAAAAGAAAGCAACAGCAGCAGTAGCAGCCAGCACAAGCACCTCACTCCTAGCAGAAGCTCCTCCTCAAGGAGCAGCATGCTAGTTATAATGCACTGCTCTTATTTTGATCTTTTCTCCATGTTTTTAGAGCGTAGGGTCACTAGACAGTTGTCCCTTTTTAATTTTGAGAAAATTTATGTTATAAGAAAAGGGCCACGATTTGTTATTTCTGGAAAAGTCTTGAAAGGACAAGTGTAAGAGCCAGGTGGTAGCCCAAGAGGCATTTTGTAAAGATATAAATAGAAGCTTAAGGAATAGTGTAGAGGACTTTTGACAGGGAAAAGATTTTTCTTAACTTGTACGAGCTATCTTGCACTTGCTCCAAGAAAATAAAATTTGCCTAATAAGAGCCTGGAGAGGATGTCTTTTGCATGGAAATGGATGTTGGATGCATGCTGGATTATTCTTGTGTCTTTCATATTCTACAGTAAGATCTTTCTTTGCTTCCTTGAATTATTTCTATGTATTAAATGATCTTGGTGTTTCTTGTGCAAATTATTTTTTCTCCTACATGAGTAATGGAATACGTTATATGTAAATTGGAAGCTATCTTTTAATATCTATTGCCTTTTGTTGTAGTTGTATCTTCATGGTTTAATGGCTATCTGTTGATCTGTAGATGCTTCTTTCAGCACATTACTCATACTTATAATTTTGCTCCTTGCAGGGATAGTTTATGTTTATTTCAGTTTTGACACAGATTTGTTTTAAGCTTTGCATTTAGATTAAGTTAGCTTAGGCACTTGCATATCATCTTAAACCTTAAAATTGAAAAAGAATGGTGGATCGAGCCATAACCAATGTAATTGAAGCAAATCTCCAAATCTAACGGTTCCTGGAACCGCTAACCGGACGGATTCCCCATATCAAATGGTGGACAATCTAATTAAGATAGTCTACCGAGGAGAATCCCTTTCTGCTTGATGCTGCGATCTTCGGGGCATCAACAGTTTTTGGTACCAGAAGGAGGGCCTAAAAGTGCATGGATGATAAAGGAAAATCTCCCACTGTAAAAAGTGTTACTAAAAACCCGCTTAAAACAAGAATTTCAAACAACCCAAATCTTGAAGTAGCAACTCAAGAAAACCTTATGTTTGATTCTAAACCTCAAGAATTATTGTATGCTATGCCTTTTGCAGAAATAGAAGATTTAAGGACACATACACGATCTTATGTTAGACAACTAGGTGGTTTAAGCGTAATATATTTCCTCCCTAGGAAAAGTTCTCCTAGAAAAGAATGACAGTACACCCGTGATTCGATTCTTATGCAGAATTTTGAAGAACTTGTGAATTTAACCTTGGAAGAAATTGCAAAACCCCTGAACAAAGTCGATCTTGAAAACCCAGAAAATATTTCAAATCAAGAAAGTCTTGGAGAACT
The DNA here is from genome assembly GCA_027924585.1 of Larix kaempferi. Taxonomy (NCBI): domain Eukaryota; kingdom Viridiplantae; phylum Streptophyta; class Pinopsida; order Pinales; family Pinaceae; genus Larix; species Larix kaempferi. The sequence goes on from BSBM01000547.1 coordinate 4,368,608, forward strand.
TATTACTCCAAGGAACTCTCCATTGAATTCACCACACAATTCTCCACCTGATTCTCCACATAGAGACATGGATGTACCTACTTGGAGAGCAAGGGGAGCATTGAATCTAGCTGGGCCATTCCATAATCTTCCTAAAAATCCAGAGAAAGTATTTCCTAAATTCGACCCAGGGAAAGACATTTCAGCTGAAGATCATCTCAAGAGTTTTTATTTAGCCCTGAATCTTTTAAATGTGCAGCATGAAGATGTAGTTTGTAGGCTTTTTCCATACACATTTGAGCCGAAAGTCTCTTCCTAGTATTTTAGCTTACAACCTAGTTCGATTTCAAGCTGGGATGAATTTGAAAAATGTTTCTTAAAGAAATATGGAAACCAAAAGACTGTAGCTATATTCATGAAATAATTATTGTCCATGAGAATGAAAAGAAAGAAAAGGTTCAAGACTTCAACCAAAGGTTCACAACACTCTTAAATAATTTTAGCGAAGCAAATAAACCAGAAGATGAATCTTTGGTTGAATATTATACAATAGCCCTTGAAGGACCCATAGCAATGTTCGTTAAAAGATGTAAGAAAACCACCCTGATAGAAAATTTTGAAAAAGCTAGAAAGGTGGAAGAAGAAGTGGATAGCATTGCTAAACATGCCTTAGATGTAGAGACAAAACCAACAACTAGTAAAAAAACCTTGCTGCTCACCAGAAATAAAGAAGAGTCATCAACAGACATGGAGAACGTAGTTAAGATGATGCAGAAGTTGTCCAATAAAATTGTAGATCTCGAGAAAGACAAAGCTGCTAGTACATCTAGGAAACTTTTCAAGCCATTTTACAAGAAGAAAGAAGACAGCGATCAACCTCATCCACCTATGAACACTTCCCCTATTTTAAATCTCAATGAAATAGGGATGGAAAACTTCTGCACCTTTCATCAAGAACCGCACTCGGAAAAGAGCTGCCCACAATGGACTAACTCTATGAGTTTAGTCATGAACCAAATGCTGGATTCACAGATTCCAAATCAAGACGATCCTCCAAAGGAATCGAGCCCTGAGATAGAAGAACCACCTCTAGACACCACTATGGTGCTATGGGATTGGGTACCTTTAACTGAATTGGTAGAAGAAGATCCCATAGAAAGCTCAGTCTCTGCTGTGAACATTAATACTCGCAGCAAAGGTCCCATTATAGATCCTGTGCCAAACTTGACTATTCGCAAGCCTAAAGTTTAAAAAGAACTACCTAGAAGACATATAGCAATCATTCCACCTCAACCTAAAGCAAACCCAACAGTAGCCAAGTAGCCAAGCATTGACACCACAGTTCAACAACCGAAGGTCACAATGAATAAAATAGACCATCCGACTAGAATTGGAAAAGAATCTGATATAGGATATGACATTATTGAGGATATAAAGAAAGTAAAAGCAAATGTATCAATATTCGAGCAGTTTGCCTCAGCAACGAGATAAGTTGTTGCATGCTCTGCAATCCCAGCCCAACACTCCATTAACAGATACTCAAGAAGATCCTGAAATTAATGAGGCTAGTATCAGCGGGAAATCTAAATCTCAGACGTTGCCATTCCTATTAACCTTTGAAATTTTCAATCATAATGTTCACAATTGTCTGCTAGATTCCAGAGCATATTCAAAAGTCATGCCACTGTCAATTTGTAAAAAAATTAATGGGAAACCTATTCCATCCCCTGCCCAAATTATTCAGTTAGATAGAACTACTGTCAAAGTTATTCGTGAAATGAAAGATGTCCTCATTAGATTGTCAGCCGACTCTAGAGTCTATCAGTTTATTGACATAACGGTAGTTGATATTCCTGAAGCCTATGGTTTTATCCTATGTAGGGATTGGTCCACAAAGTTGAATGGTTACTTTGCAACTGATTGGTCTCATTTGTGGTTTCCTTATCAAAATAGACAAAATCAGATCAAGGTCCTAAGAGAACCGCACATGAAACAAAATATAACTCAACTAGAGGGAAAGAATGAGGCTGTAACCTTCTCATCCTCAGTTCTGGGGAATTATTTCTTAGAAATTGATCTGGATAATTATCAGTCTGAAACTATCAGCCATGAATGAGATGAACAGTCGGATCTCCTTCATTTTTCTCAGACTGATGATATTGATTGTAATATAGTTAGTTTAGTCACTGACTTAGATCACAAAGATACTAACTTAGCTTAATCAAAAGATCTGTTTTGGACATTATACTTTGACGGTTCTAAAACTTTGGAAGGATCCGGAGCTGGTTGTGTTCTGATGGATCCGGAAAGAAATAAGTATTTTTTTTCCTGTAGGTTAGAATTTGATTGTACTAACAACACCGCTGAATATGAAGCTTTGGTACAAGGATTAAAGAAGGCCATCGGTTTAAATGTTATATACCTGAAGGTTTTTGGTGACTCAGAAATAGTTGTGAGACAGGTAAGAGATACCATTCACTGTCTCTCACCTCATTTCAAAGGTTATCAGGCTGAGGTATGGGATTTAATTATGCATTTTGATGCTTTCAATATAAAGTCTATTCCTAGATTGCAAAATTCTGCAGCTGATTTGTTAGCTACATCTGCTTCTAGATTGGTGCCAACTAATAACAAGTGCTCAATTGAATTAATTTTTAGGCCTTCTGTCCCTGACAATATCACAAACTTTAGGGTCTTCGATGATGACAAACAGATTATCAGTTTTCTAACAAACGAAGACATTTTCCAAGGAGCTATGATAGATGAAGAAGAACACAATTCTGATTTACGAAAGAAGGATGCAAATAAAGGAAATTTCATCCCCAAAGGGGTAAGGTCACTAGAAATACTGTTTGATCTTCAAACTAAGTTCAAAAGGCTAGCAAATACCAAAACCAACAGTTCATCAATGCAGCATAAGTTAGTTAATTTGGGCACCGAGGCTGAACCAAAATTTGTCAACCTTGGCAAATGTTGTTCACCGGGAGAAAGAGATAGGTTCATCAAACTATTTCGACAATATAAGGATGTTTTTGCGTGGACTTATGAGGATCTGAAAACATATGACGTCCGCATTATTCAACATGTCATACCAATGAAATTCGGTGTCAAGCCATTTCAGCAGCAATTAAGAAGGATGCATCCTACTCTGGAACCTCTGATTCAAAAGGAATTGAAGAAGCTACTAGATGCTAAAATAATCTTTAAGGTCCGACATTCTGAGTGGGTTGCTAACTTAGTCCCCGTAAGAAAGAAGTCAGGAGAGATAAGACTATGTGTTGACTTCAGAAATTTAAACAGAGCTTCAGATAAAGACAACTATCCCGTCCCTTCAATGGAACAAATTCTTCAAATGGTGTCGGGATCTAAGCTATTTTCTCTTTTCGATGGTTTCTCTGGCTACAATCAAGTATTAGTAGCCGAAGAAGATCTTCTTAAGACTACTTTCCGCACTAAGTGGGGAACTTTCGCATATAGAAGGATGCCATTCGGTCTGATAAATGCAGGAGCTACATTCCAGGGAGCAATGGATATCGCCTTCCGAGGATTGGGTGGTCAATGTGTTGTTGTCTATCTAGATGATGTGACAGTTTTTTCGAAGAAAAGGGAAGATCATGTTGTCCATTTGAAGCATATTTTTGATCGGTGTCGGAAATATGGTATCTCGTTGAATCCCAAGAAGAGTGTGTTCGTTGTTCCCGAAGGTAAACTATTGGGCCATATCATTTCCAAAAGAGGAGTATCAATAGATTAGGAAAGGGTACAAGCTATCAATAGAATTCCAATTCTTCATCACAAGAAATCCATGCAGTCCTTTATGGGCACTATCAATTTCGTCGGAAGGATTGTTCCAGATTTCGCAAAAATTGTTAAACCTTTACAACAAATGGTCAAACAAAGCATACAGTTCAAGTGGACAGATTTAGAAAAGGATGCGTTCAGAGACATTAAGGCAGCCATAGCTAAAGCTCCTTCCTTAAGAAGCCCAGATTTATATAACGATTTTATCCTATATACCTTCGCTTTAGATGACTCTCTCGCGGCTGTGCTCATGCAAAAGGTGGAACTAGCAGACGAGTACCCAATCTCGTTTATGAGCACTGGTATGCAAGGGGCTGAACTAAATTATCCCGTTGTCGACAAGCATGTGTATGCTGTATTCAAAGTCGTTAAACAGTTCAGACCATATATTCTTAAGAACAGAACTAAGGTTATAGTTCCCCACCCAGTTGTTAGATCCCTCTTCGTTCAAAAGGAATTAGGAGAAAGGAGGGGAAAATGGGTCACATCTCTTCAAGAATATGACTTAGAATTTAAACCGGCCACTATCATCAAAGGACAAGGCGTATGAAAATTGCTTACAGAAAATCCAACTGATGAAGAGCAGCATTGGAAAAATGAGGCTGAGCTGAACTCAGTTGAGGTATGTCCTATCTTCATAGCTCCTCAATCATGGTATAGGGATCTGGTGCATTATTTACAGCAAGGATACCCACCTGAGCACTGGAACTCTAAACAAAGAAGGGCGCTTCGTTTGAAGTCAGCAGCTTATCAAATCATTGATGGGATACTTTTCAGAAAGAATTACGATGAAATTTTTATTAGATGTCTAGAAAAGGAAGATTCAAGTAAAGTTGTCAAAGAATTACACAATGGTCCTGCTGGTGGACATTATTCAGGGGAGACAACAGCTCACAAGATACTTAGAGCTGGATATTATTGGCCCACTCTATTCCAAGATGCCCATGCGTATGCACGAAACTATGATATATGTCAAAGAAGTGCTGGGAAATTACCTAAGGAAGCAGGACCCTTGTAGCCAGTTATTATCTCTGAACCTTTTGAGTAGTGGGGCATAGATGTTATTGGAGAGATAAATCCAAATTCTTCTTCACAACATCGATACATCTTGATGGATACCGACTACTTCACCAGATGGATGGAGGCTATCCCATTGCGCAAGATCAATGAAGATGTAGTCATCAGTTTCTTGAAGGAAAACATCATAACCAGGTTTGGGGTTCCAATTTCCCTTGTTTTTGATAATGCTCCCTATTTCTCGTCTTTTAAGATAAATGAATTTGTTTATGAATGGGGAATTAAACTACATCATTCAGCCAATTATTACCCTCAAGGAAACAGATTAGCTGAATCTTCAAACAAAAACCTCATTCGAATTCTCAAGAAGACTGTGATAGAAAATCAACGAAGTTGGCATATAGCTCTCCTAGATGCCTTATGGGTAGATAGGGTCACTCCAAACAATGCATTAGGGGTTTCCCCTTACACTCTTGTCTATGGCAAGGAGGCCATCCTTCCCCCCAACATCTTGCTTCCATCCTTACAGTTGTCCCAAGCCTCTCAAGGGTCGGGTAGCCAAGTCTTACAATCCAGGATCAATACCTTGCTTCAACTTGAAGAAGCCCGACAGAAAGCTAAAGACCGATTCCATCAGCACCAAGACATAGTCAAAAGATGGTTCGATAAGAGGAATTCCGGTAAAAGGAGTTTTGAAGTTGGGGATTTAGTCCTGAAATGGGATCATAATCATGAAGGCAAAGGGATGCACATGAAATTCCAACATTTATGGATAGGCCCTTACCAAATTTCAGCAAAGCTCGGCCCATCCACTTATAAGTTGACAGACCTCCACGAAGAGGAAGTAACCCTTCCTCTCAATGGCCTTGCCTTGAAACAATACTTTGCATAGTCTCATTGAGACTTTTTGTACATAAATAAAAATTTTCTTTTATGTTGCTTTAGCCCTTTGTTTTCATTGTTTTCAGTTATCTTGTTTCTTTTCTCGGCATTTGAAACCTTTTGTACAAATTTTGTTTTCTGAAAGCACCTGCGATCACGTTTCTCATCAAGATAGATCTCTGGAAGAAATATCACAACTCATGAAGCCGAAACTACCCTCGAATGAAAGTTTATCTATGTATTTTGCTCTCGCTGAACATTCTCCAGAAGGAAGGAAGCCTATTATGTTAGTCACACTAACCCTTGTTTAAATAGCAGAGATCTATGACTATCTTTGGGCTCTAGCCACTCTCACACTTAAAGGCATCTCAAGAAGGTCACTGAAGTTGGACCCACGGAGAGCAGCACATCCCAAGGGCATAGGGTATTGAAATGACTCCATGCTGCAAATCTAACAGCCAAAATGGCTTATAATCAAGGGTTTGCTTTCCAGAGATTCTCACCTCATTTGAAGCATGGTTGAAATAAAAGCAAAGCGTGTAAGTCAAGAAGGCTGTCCAAAAGACTCAACTCAAGCTAGGATCCTCTCCATCTATGAGGCTTGATCAAATCAATAAAATCTCTCACTCACACAAAAGGACATTATGGATTGAGGAGCCAAAATCAAAGATCATGTTTAAAGAAAATATTTCTGGAAGGCCCAAACAGCAAAGCTGTCAAAAGTATAAACATCCAAAAGGGATGCAAGTGGCATAGAAATGAGGATCAAGAGCAATAATGACCATGAGAAGGTGTTGCAAATCCTATGGAGTTCGATAGTAGTAGCCGTCTGAAAGATGAATCTTCTAAAATGAACCCCATATGTTGGCCCTTTGAAAGTTTTAAAGATGTCTCTATCAAAGCTCCCCTTTCCCCAATGGCTATCAGATAAAATGACTTCTTCCTTTGCCAAGATTCAAGTGCTCAGCTGAATATTGCATATAAGATGGATATCTTTTAAGAAGGTTTCAGATCAACGAGAGGGTTTTTTTTCAGAGATCTGTGTTCGCCAGCGACTCGCCAATTGTTGTTGCAGCAACATCCCCCCCAAATTTTTGTAGATATTGGGGCCCCTCTTTTATTTTTTCCTAGAAAGACTGCCTAAAAGTTAAGTCTCCTTTGAAAACTTTTTGGACTTGGTTTTGTTTCAACTGAGGAATCTACTTTAAAGAAATTGAAGTTTTTCTTCTAAATCAAAACTCACAACCTTTCCCCAAAACTGCGAAAGAACACAAATTCCTCTCCCAAAACTGCGGAAGAACTTAGGATTCTTTTCCGAAACTGCGGAAAAACTTTAAATTGCTCCCTGAAACTGCAAAAAATACTTAGCATTTCTGAAGCTTCGGAAGAAATCAAATTTCTCTCTCGAAACTGCGAAAAAAACTTAAAATTGCTTCCCGAAACTACGGAAGAAACTTAAAATTCTCTCCTGAAACTACGGATCAACTTAGCGAGCTCGCCCAAAACAGCGGAAGAACTTGGGATTATCTCCCGAAATTGTGGAAGCTTTCACCAAGTGTTGTCATAGTAAGTTGTTCTTTTCCCCAGGTTACTCGACTGTTCATATTTCGATAAAGACTTAACAAAGTCATTCGTGAATTTCGGAAAGACTTACTGAATCTTTCTGAAACTTCGGAACAACTCAGCAAAACCGGCCGCGATAAACTTATGGGAAAGTGAATTTCGGAAGAACTCGCAAAGTGCTCCCGAAACGTCGGAATGACTCTCCAAACTTTTCTTCCACTACGAAGCATCTTCTCCATCTCTCCCGCAACAAGCAAATGCCTCACCAAAGTCTCCCACCTTTCGGTAAGAACTCACAAGTTCTGGCCGCAACTGCGGATGAAACTTATGAGTCCGCTCCGCAACCGACGGTCGCACTTAAATGCCAAGTCAACTTGTAAAGACCGCATTGTATGAGCATTTAACTCTGTTTTAATGTCATCACCTACTTGTTTAAATGCCTGCACGTGTGTAACTTTATATAAGGGCGGTGGGGTTTCATTATTCACATTGTTAGTTTTTTATTCAAAGAACGCCGTTGGGAAAATCACATCATCTTGCTCCATCTCAGTGCATCCACCACCGTGTCCACCTCAGTCCACCACTATTTCATCTCCAAGTAAGCTTAACAACCATTATCTCTGTCTTACCTTTACGTTGAGTTTTTCTTGGTTTTTTTCTCATTTAATAACATGGCCGATAGGCATTGGAAGTATGTATCGTTTTAAAGAACTTACGGTCCCCGTGACCCCATAAGTTTCTCAATACTGCCAACTAGGAGTCATAGTCTGTCCCAGTTGGCCCTTTGTCTCTAAGCCATCCGAGCATATTTTTCTTTCACTGGCTACGTTTCAGTCGAACTCCTACCCAAATTTACTCAAACCCAATTTTTTACTAGCTGCATACCGCTTCTCAAGTATTATCAGCGTTAGTAGTAGTTGGTTGAGATACTCAACCTCTCACCTATTCAGCTCAGCTAATGACTGTGGAGAATGGTTTCTCGTTTTCATTTTCCTCGATCTATGTTTAGTTTGCCTCCCCATCATGCAGCTTTATAGTGTTGTCTATGTTTATCATTGGCATGCTAAAATTGTCTTACTTTATGTTACACACTCATAATGGGTTACAATTTTATAATCATTTACATTTGGTTGCTGACAGGGATAAGCCACGATGCAAAAAGGTGGTAGAAAGAAAGCTAAAGTGATGGAACTAGAACCAGTGCAGCTGAGGACTGAAACTATTTTCCAAGACACTAAGTGTACCACTGGCGTTCCTCTAGAGGTCCATTGGGGAGATGTTTACCAGATGATCAGGGATCAGGATATCCCACACATATTATTGGAGGAAGAACAAATCTACCTCAACATCACAACTTCCGGCATAGCCAGGGCTTCTAGTCACCCTGAATTATTCTCATGCTCTGAAGTGATCGGATGGATACTGGAACATGCCAACCGGCAAACAAGAGTGTTGCATGATAGCAAGGGAGAGTTTTTCGCTTCATTCCATCCAGCATATATTGTAGCAACCTACAAATTCTCACATCCCCAGCAAGATCTAAATGATGAATGGTTGGAAAAGATGAATAATATTGAGATGGCTAAAAGGCTATTGGTCATAGGCAAGCAGCTGAGGAAGAGAGATAATGATGAATATGATGTTCAGAGCCTAAGACCTCCTTTTAGATTAATTTCCCTAATGTTATGCAGAATTTTTGGCATGCTCGATTGCATGGTATATAAGATACAGTGGGCTCCCATCCTCCACTTCATAGCATTCAAAGGAACTGTGTTTGATTGGACTACTATCCTTTCGGATAGTTTGGCATCCACAGTGGCCGTAGCAAGACAAGGTCTGGCCTTAAAAAAGATAGAATTTTACATGTCTTCCTATCTTATCGACTACATTTTGGCCAAGCTCTCTTTCCCCAAGGTAGGTTGCACATGGGATCATGCCAACACCCCGGTCTACATTCCCTATAAAATAATGTGGGCTCAAAATTACAGAGCAAACTACAACCTCATCTACGAAGAGTTCATCATGCCTCTGTATGAGCAGATGTTCACGGAAGATCCCAATTGTCTATCAGAAAATGCCATCGAGGTCCTGGAAAACTATGGTGATTTTTACTTCTCAGAACAAGTCACCTACATCAGGATGTTTGGAGGTACCAAAGCACCATACATTTTGCCAAAATACGGTACTAATTATATAGTCCTCAAGGAAGCAGTCATGCAAGTTTTCCTTGATGGAATAGGAGGAGTGCTTAACAATCAACATAAGGCTTCCTTCCCTCCTTTTCCTTTTTGCATAGGAGCCTATAAATTCTCAGGGGTTGCAACAACCGAGGAACACATTCAAGAGCTGAAATCTTTCCACTTCAGTGAGGTGATCTTCCATAGAAATGACAGGCGGAGCAAGGTTGTCAAGCATTGCAAGGAGGTATATGCTCATTTTGAATATGCTCATTACTATGATGCAGAGGAAGAAGTGTTCAGAGGCATCAGCAACATGACTAAGTTGCAGATTTGACGTCAAGGCAGTGGAGCTAGCTCTAGCTCTACCACAGCCCGAGAAGCCAGTCTGCAGAAAGAAAGGGAAGCACCCGAGAAGAACAAAGATTAAAAGAAGAAGCAAGACTGCAACAGGAAGCAGAAGAAGCAAGACTGCAACAGGAAACTGAAGAAGCAAGGTTGCAGAGAGAAGCTGAAGAAGCAAGGTTGCAAAAAGAAGCTGAGGACGCAAGGTACCAGATGGAAGCAGAAGAACGAGAGCAAAGGGAGGAAAGTGAAAATCAGCAGCAAGCTGAAGAAGAAGAAGAAAGGCATAAAACTGAAGAGGAACAAAAGACGGATGAAGAGCTTAAGACCAATGAATATTCCCAGGCAGGTGTTTCTAGCACCCAAGATATGGAAATAGACACATCTCAGGTAGGTGACTCTGACACCCAGAATGTGGAAATAGACACATCTCAAGTAGGTGGCTCCGACACCCAGAATGTGGAAACAGACGCATCTCAAGTAGGTGGTTGCGACACCCAAAATGTCGAAACAGATACATCTCAAGTAGTGCAAACCCCACCCATAGAGACAGAAGTACATGTAATAGACCTCCCGATCATCCCTTACACCCCAGCAGAAGATCATACTATGTCCCGATGGGATGAATTTGTGTATTATAAGAAGAGGAAGGCGGTGGTCTTGAAGTCGGAAGAGAGGATAAAGAGGCTCTTCCAAGAAGATATTATTACCCAGCAGGAGACCACAGTGATGCAAAATACAAATAAGGCTCCCATAGCCATGGCATCCGCCGCAGTGTCAGCAGCAAAATCAACAGAGGACAACGTGGTTGATACGGTAAGAGAATTTGAGTCAACAAAGAGGAGAGCTCACATGTTGCAACATTCTGTGGCTAATGAGCAGGCTTACAGGGATCTCGTAGTGAATAAATATAATCGCCTATCTGTTAATCACAAGTAGTTTTCAGATAAGTATCACCATTTAGAAGAAGAAAAGGAGCACCTAGTAATCCAGATGATGGTTCTAGAAGTAGAAAAGAACGATTCTAAAGCTATGATTTTTCATCTGGAAGCAGATAAGTAGGAAATGGTTGAACAATTAGAGCAGGAAGAAAGCAAAGTGATAGATATGTCTCCCTTTCATGAGCTTTCCTATGACATTTTGAGGAAAATGCACGCCACACAGGAGCTGATTACTAAGTAAGTGTGCAGGCTCAAAGCCATGATGGTTAGGTTTAAAGAAGTTAATGTAGAAGCCAATAGGATTAAGGAAAAATACACTTGGGTTAAAGCAAACATCCTGAGCTAGGTGGAATGGAGAGAAGGAAAGGTTGATTTCCCCAAGCATCTCCCATTCAAGTCAGTAAATGATTTTAAAGAAGACGTAGCCCTTATGCAATTCTGCAGGAACTGTGGCCTCAAGCTGATGGCTAAGATCTAGGGAACAATTGATAAAAGTAACAGCCTGTATCAAAAGATCCTTGAAGTGCATGATAAGTGCAAGCTAATTTTTCCTCAGTCCCTCAATGAGTTTCCAAGCAAAGAGAAATGTTTATCAGACTTAAAGGAAGAGCTAGGCATTCAAATAGAATATGTAAAGAAAATTGATGTCCTAGCCACTGATGATCTCCGTCACTATATTGGGCTATCATCAATATATAGTCATTTGCTTAAAGAAATCCACCAAGCAGCAATTGCAGAAATTCATGGTATTGAAGCAGAGCTTGGTAACCATGTGACTTCTTAGAAGATCTTGCTCCCTTCACCAGCAAATGTGGTTATCAGGGACACTGGTATCTAGTTTAGTTACATTGCAGAAGAGGAAAAGAAAGCAGCAGTAGCAATAGCAGCCAGCACAAGCACCTCACTCCCAGTAGAAGTGCCTCCTCAAGGATGAGCGCGCTAGTTATAATGCACTGCTCTTATTTTGATTTGTTTTCCATGTTTTTAGAGCGTAGGGTCACTAGACAATTGTCCCTTTTTAATTTTGAGAAAATTTTTGTTATAAGAAAAGGGCCATGATTTGTTATTTCTGGAAAAGTCTTGAAAGGACAAGTGTAAGAGCCAGGTGGCAGCCCAAGAGGCATTTTGTAAAGATATAAATAGAAGCTTAGGGAATAGTCTAGAGGACTTTTGGCAGGGAAAAGATTTTTCTTAACTTGTATGAGCTATCTTGCACTTGCTCCAAGAAAATGAAATTTTCCTAATAAGAGCTTGGAGAGGATGTTGTTTGCATGGAAATGGATGTTGGATGCATGTTGGATTATTCTTGTGTCTTTCATATTCTATAGTGAGATCTTTCTTTGCTGCCTTGAATTATTTCTATGTATTGAATGATCTTGTTGTTTCTTGTGCAAATGATTTTTTCTCCTACATGAGTAATGGAATGCGTTATATGTAAATTGGAAGCTATCTTTTAATATATGTTGCCTTTTGCTGTAGTTGTTTCTTCATGGTTTAATGGCTATCTGTCGATCTGTAGATGCTTGTTTCAGCACATTACTCATACCTATAATTTTTCTCCTTGCAGGAATAGTTTAGGTTTATTTTAGTTTTAGACATAGAATTGTTTTAAGCTTTGCATTTAGATTAAGTTATCTTAGGCACTTGCATATCATCTTAAACCTTAAAATAAAAAAAGAATGGTGGATCGGGCCATAACCGGTGTAATTGAAGCAAATCTCCAAATCTAACGGTTACCGGAACCGCTAACCGGATGGATTCCCCATACCAAACGGTGGACAATCTAATTGGGATAGTCTACCGGGGAGAATCCCTTTCTTCTTGATGCTGCAATCTTCGGGGCATCAACACTTTTGTGGAGAGGTCTTTTCTTCAAGACTTGAGAGAGTCTTTTTCTGACCTGTCATGTGCTTTGAAGCACCACTGTCAATAAGCCATGTATCTTCTCTAGGAGTTATAGATCCAGAGAGTGTGGAGAATAGAACATATTCTTCTGCATCTTCTTCTTCATTTCTCCTAGATCTTCTCTTGAAGAGGGTCCTTTCTTCTTCTCCTTCTTCACTTCTAGGTATTTTCTTGTGAGGCCTTTCTTCCTCTTCTAATTCTTCTTCACTATCATCTTCTGCAAGATGTGCTTGATGTATTTTGTAATGAGGACCCTTTTTCTTCTTTAGAGGATAATCTCTAGCAAGGTGTACTATTTTGTGACAAGAAAAACATTGGAATGAGGAGTAATGTCTTCTTTGATTAGTTCCTCTTTTCTTTTGAAATATATGTGGAGAATGAGACTCCTTGTGACTATCCCTTTTGGAGTAGGATTGATTCCTTCTTCTCTTGGTGCGGGTGGCCAAGGCTTGTTCATATTCTTTGAGCAAGGCTTCTCTGTTTGCAACCCTAGACTCTTCTTGTACACAATCCTCCCAAACTACATCAAACTTCATACTTTTTTTTTTCTGGCACACATAGTTTGTATAAATGACTCCCAAGGTCTAGTGAGACCATTTAGAGCTGTCATCACAAGTTCATCTTCGTCAAGAGTATCACCAATGGAATCTAGTTTCTCCTTGATTTGGGAGACCTTTGAGAAGTAGTCTTGAATGGATTCTTCTTTGTGCATCTTGGTACTCTTTAACTGAGTTCTTAGGTTCATCTTCCTATTGATGTTCTTTCCTTCATATATTCTTCCTAGGGCATCATACATTTCCTTTGGAGTCTTCTTAGAAGCCACTTGGGGAATCAAGTGGTCTTTAATAGAATCAACTATGATTCTCTTTTCCCTAATCAAATCCTTCCTATGCTTCTCTTTGGATTCATCTCCTTCAGGTTTTGCAACTTCATCCTTGATATAATGAGGAAGATCATTTTCTTCAAGAATGAGACCAATTATGTATTTCCATGCCCGGAAATTCTCTATATCTTCTAGCTTGTCTTCAAGCTTAGTGTTTGGAGCCATCTTCTCTTGGGGGAGTCCAAAAGATAAGAGATAGAGTAGTACTTCCCCAGAAACTTTAACTTTTCACTTTTCCAGATCTACAATGGAATTTCTGGTTTATCACACTTTTGGTAAAACTAGGGTTTGACTTTCCCATAGTTCTACCCAACCAAAAACCTTGATCCAAGGCTCAAAAGATAGATCTTTAGAAGGGCTATTCAGCCATGCAACCAGAATCCAAAAATACTAACTTTTGCAGAAACCCTAATTTTGGGAGAGAGAGAGAAATATAATTTCACCTTGTGAAAGATGTTCTATTCAGACTAGCTCTAATACCATGTTAAGTTTAAACCAAATAAACTAGCAAGATCACTGAAAGAAACATAATCACAAGATAGACATAGAATTTACCCTGGGAAACCCTCATGGGGTAGAAAACCCAACAAATCTTTCCTCAATAAGATGATCAACCAAAATACAAGATGTGCTCCAAGACTTGTCCTTCTTCTCTACCTCACATGCAAACCTCCCAGACACAAGTGCGCTACTTTCCGAGTTGTGGAAATGTTTCAAATGAGGAGCTCTCCTCCTCTATTTATACTAGTTCTCAACTGACCAAAATCCCTAATGGGGCCGACCTCTCCTAGAGAAGTCTAATAACCCCTAAAATATAAACTCAGGGCGGACCCCCACATGGTGGGTATAATAACCCTAGTTACCACAAACCATCGGAGGAATAAACATCTCCGGATACATAATAGAGTCACCTTGGAGGGATGAAACATCTCCAGAATAATAATGTACAAATATAATATTATTAGAAGTTACAATATTCAACACAACGAACAATGTGGCTGAATACAGTGCAGTCATAGAGCTACTTCGAGATGCTCTGTTTCATGGCATTTCACATTTGGGGGTATGGCTCGACTCGCAATTAGTTGTTTTTTAGTTATTCGGTGTTTATCAGGTTAGAGATATTACTTTGCTACATCATTTCATGTGAGTAAAGCTACTTGAGAGACACTTTGATTATATCACATACCAACATATTCCAAAAAACTTGAATGCATTAGCTGATTCATTTGCAAACTACGTTTTAGATTGGCATCTGAATCATTCAGACACATAAGTAATTCATGCATAAAACCCAATAACACAAATGGAAATAACCGATACTATATATATATAATCAGTATCAAAAAAGTAATATGAGTTTGGGTCATAAGTCTGTCATAGAGTCATGTCATAAGATACAAAATTGGGCTCGATGGCCTCAAAAATATACATAGAATATCCTTCTCCTATGGAGAAGGTGGGGCCTCATCTGCCTCTCGGTAGCATATGATCAACCTAGCCACTTTCCACAGTAGCCTACTCTAGGCTGGGGTCACACCAACTACATTCTCCTGCATATCGAGCAACATCCACTTGATCCTATAAGTCAGAATGTCATGAGTCAATCGACTCATCTTCCCCTCAATGGTCCCTAGCATGGCATCCGTTGCACCCACTTCCACTGGCCTCACGAAATTGTGAGGATGTCCCTTGGGATGTACTGGTCCAACATCTGCACATAATACTTTGTTTCAGTACTTCAAGCTCATCATAAAAATCATATATTTAAAACATAAAAATGAAATAATTCTTCAAAAGATAAACATACCTATATCTCCCCAGGAATCTCCTGGAGGAAGGATTAGCTTAGGATCGTTGCGGAAGTCTATACCCACGTATGCAAACTACTCGAGGGCTGACACTTGCCTTTCCCACCAACCCCAAAAATCATCCTCATGGTAACAGAAGTTCTCTCGCCACCACCCTGGCAGAGGAAGATCTCACCCCAACAAGATAGCATTGGCTCATGAGGGTTAATTAGGGGCAAGCGCATGCCCAAACTCATAGCAGGAACCCTTTCAAAGAAGAAGGTGGAAAGTATGATTCCATACCCAAAGTTCTTCATCCTCTCGGTCTTACACCTCGAGAGTTGAAGCTTCATGTTAGCCAAAAGACTTGAACACCAGTCATATACTCTTTCGTGCAAGCATTTAGTACCAAGGTGCATATAATTCCTCGAAGCAAGATGTTGCGTAGCACTCCCTCCCATTCGGTTAAGAATACTCATGATTAATTTGAGGAGGAATCTTGCAATAGTTGAGATCAAAACCTGACTACCGGATTTCTCAGTTCCTGGTAAGCAGTAGGCATTCACATACTCTTGTACGGACAAGGCACCCAGATTGCATGAGGACCCTTTCAAGTTCACAAAGTCTCCCCTCCAAGAGAGACCTGTGATAAAGTAGATGTCGTCTATGGTGAGTTCTAGTATTTCACCTCGGATATCAAACACCAATTCCTCGGCATCCTAGTATTGGACAAGCCTCTCAAGCAAGAGGTTTGGTGCCCGTATGTTGACCATTCTATAAAATTTCAGTAATCCACATCTTCGGAGGGCATGGAGGGTCACCGGATCTTGTAATTTTATTCGATCCATGTCCTCAAGTACCCTACTTTCAGGGGTGTGTGCTACTGTGTATACTGGACAGTCACGCTCGAGCACTGCTCTTCCTCAGCAAAACCACTGTGCTTGGCTAGTATGCGCTGCTTTTGCTCAGAGACAATAGCGCACATGCAGAAACAGGTGATGAACATTGCTAGAAAGTGTTTTAAACAATGAAAATTGACAAAAAATGCATCAAATTGCAAGTATGGGAGGAATAAACTTGCTTGGTGGAAGCAGAAGGTTGATTGGTAGCCCGGTTTGATCACAGCGAATAGAAGAAGATCAAGGTTTTGCTCCAACTTTTCCCTAAAAAATCCAAATGTGATATTTGATTTTTCAATTTGAAATTATTTATATAAATTGAACTTTGATTTTTACCCACTTTTTGCAAAAGTGTATAGTTCCAAATTGTTCCCAAAAGGTTCTATTTAATCACTAATACCTACAAGTTTTGGTGAAGTAATTTTACCCTAGATATTTCAAATTTTCACTAGAGTTTCGAAGTATTAAACCAGTATGACTTGTTTTCTTCATATGACTGACCAATATAAGCATCATATTGTTTAATTTATTACGTCATAGAGAAAATTTGTCGTTAGTTACAAACTCGATTATTGAGATCCTATTCTTTGGCAGGTCATGAACATACGATCCTAGAAGCTATCTTTTGAAGTCGTTTTAAGCTCTTGTTTTGACTATTTGAAAAACTAAACAAGATAACCGAGCATGCTTATTCTCTTCAAGCTCGTTAAAGTAATTGAAGGTGCATCTGCTTAAGTATAAGTTTAACCCTTTTCCATACTTTTGTGGATTACTTACGAAAAAGGAATACTCTAGTCATGCTTGGCAAGAAGAGTTCTTCTCTCATCGTTTTACACTTTTTTGGGGGAGGAGACTAACTGTACGAAAAAAGGACTTTTGGAGCCTTCTTTAGGGTTTTCAGTCTCTCGAAACATGAAAACACAAAGCGAGCACTCACCTACTTGGGCTTGATGTGAAATCCACAAGAGGGTATATAGAGGATTGTTTAATAATTTCAGACTCTATAAACAGGAAAACACCAGCGAGCATATACCAACTTGGGCTCGATATTAAAATCCAGGGGTAGGTGTATTGAGTTATTGTTTAAGTTTTTCAAACTCCTTAAAGTTGAAAACACTGGCGAGCAAGAATAGATCTTGGCTCGATATTAAAATCCAGAGATCAGTATTTTAGAGTCTTCTTCTATTTCTTCTTCGAACTCTGTAAACAATGAAAAAGTTTATGAGTCTTCCTCCCATAGGTTCGTTAAAATTTTTACATGGTTGGGCTTATTGAGTTTTCTTTCTTGGACTCATTAAAACAACAAGAAAGACATTCTTTTACCAAAAGGAATAAGAGATAAGAAGGGTATATCACATCTTTTCGGTTTCAAAGGCAGTTAAATCAATCATGTCCTTGAACATAGTATCTATTTGAGTCTATCATTTCAGTCAGGTTTTAGTTTTTGGCCTTAGGGTGAACCTGATCTCTGAGTCGTCAACTCCCCTGATTGGTTATTCTTCCAATCATATGGAGGGTCTGCTATGTTTCCTACATTGCAGACTTATATCATTTTCCCCTCATATTGAAAATTGCCTAAGTCACTTTGTCTCGTGCTCACTATTCAAGGATATAGCCTACGTCGGCCATTCTGTAGTTTACCTTGACTTCATGTGTCGGCCATGCTGGTGTCAGTTTGTTTCATCTTCTTACTTGTCCTACTCGACATCATCACATAGCTGTGAGTGTTGCTTGTGTTGGATGATGGAGGATGCATTAAGGCCTCCCTTCTGGTGGACTTCTTCCCATCGAATTCAACTCATTTTTCTCTGGGAATGAAGTTTAGAGTTTTGGTTAGTACCTTAGGGATTGCAGTCATCAGTGGAAATTTCCCTCACTGTTGAATAATGGAAATACATCAATGTCTCTTATTTGATAGGTTCCTCAAGTGTTCAACTTCAAGTGCACTTATTCACACTTGTTGGATCGTACTAGGTACCTTGGGCCCCATTATCATTATTGATGGAAGCCCTCACGTTTGTTAATGGTATACATCAATGAGTAGTAATCAAATGATACCCCCCATGTTTGACTTCAGCTCATTTATTCGCATGGTTAGGGTTTGTACCTTGGGTTGTTTTGGATGAAGACCTTGGGACCCTGATAGCATCACCCTATTTATGTTATCACCCAAGCTGCGCAAGACTAAGCCTCACTCATTTTGGCTCTTCATGAGACATAGATCCAATTTGTTGTTATGGCTATGATCTCTCATTTTGACATGGATCCACACTTGTACTTTAGTGGCCATGCTTTCTATACATCTCCTAGTTATGTATTGGAGATCATGTTGTATCATGCTATACATATATATGATATCAAGATTGTAATTGCTCGCTAACCTTGATCGTTGTTTCAGGTACTTTTATGACTTGGTTCTACGGTTTCACGCTCCTCCTCTGACTTGGAATGATAATGTATTTCAGCCATCGTTTCCCTCTAACCTCACACATTAGGGGGCATTTGTTATAGGTCAAATCTGCACTTCTCCATCCGTGATCACATTGCTTTGTCGATCACACAAAAGACACCATGGATTGAAGAGCTAGGTTGACCTAGATGAGTTTTGATTGGAACTACACTCTGCAACTAAAAATCTTAATGTTTCTACTGGTTTCACAACATGTGCGCTACTCTTTGCATAGTAAACTAGTGCATATCTTCAGATGGGCACTACTTTGCTCAAGGACAACCAGCGCACACCTTCCAAAAAGTTGCAAATGCTTGTTGCAAAGCATAAAAGTTGCTTTTTGTGCGCTACTCTTGTTGTATAAAACCCATGCACATATTAAAATGAAATCAAAAATATATTAATATTACGAATTGGGATTAGTTGAAGTTCGTTTTGCAACTTTCCCAACCTCCCAATTCAACCACCTCTCGATTCTAACTGCCTACCTTGTCCCATAAATACAAGGAGGATCCATGAGAGAGGGACCTAGAAAGAATGCTTTAACTATTGTTATGATGGAGGAATTCCCAAGTCATTGTCAAGAGCAGGAGCCCAAGACTCGGTTGGAGAAGCATCTTGACCGATTAGGTATATTTGTACTGATTTATGTTTCTTTGACAATAAAAGTGGAAATACCCTTCCTGTCCTAAATCAAATGTCTATTGGATTGTATGTTCATTTGGCTTAATATCTGATTATATTTGATGTTAAATTACTTTATAATTTCATCATATTTATTATAGTCAAGATACGCTGAAGAAGGTTAACTTTGTGTTGCAGGTTCATCATAGCAGAAGATCAAGCGAGAGCTAGGACCAACTATCGATAAAAGGTGCATCTTTCTATCTTGATCTCTTTCCATTTGTAGTAACTATGAAATGCAATGAATGTATTTACATGTCACCCCACCCAAGTTGGTAGTGCCTTCTCCTCACTATAAGGTATAAATCATGCACAAAAATGTCCGCTGTAGAGAAAAGGAGGTGGAGGCCACAGCTAAGTGGTCCTCTGGAGCTGATTGGATAGCCTTGTAAGTGAGTTTAGCGGGTGAAATAGGCATGGTGTCTCCAATAAGGTGTGTAGTGGCTTCATCAGGTCCAAGCCATGTATGAGTAGAGTTGGGGATAGATGAAATCCGGGAAGAGATGATGTTCACCATGGCAACATGATTTCGGGGGTCCAAGGTTGGAAAAATGCCCATAAGGGATGAGTCCTTGATGAGGCCAAACCCCACGCTCTCATAAGGATGCAAAGATTGTCCAAGTAACGGAAAATTATCACCTAGATGAGTAGCGGTGTCAGGTGTATAGAAATCCAGCTGGTAGATAGTAACAATTCGTCCTTGATGGGGGAATTCTACTATGCAGAAGATAGATGATACGACCGCAGCCATGGCATAAAACCAAATATGACCCAGTAGAATATTATAATCTAACGGGGCAATGATCACTTCCACGTTAATGGTTGCGGTATTTCCCCCCAACTCGACTTCTAAGGCTTGTAACATCCCATGAGGTTGAAAGCCAGGTTTGTCAAATGCTTTCAAGGTGGTGGGAGAGCGGTTCAACTCGGGAGATCCAAATGCTCTCCACCACGAAATCGACATGAATGAAGTGGAGGCACCTTTGTCCAAAATGGTACAATGGATTGTCTTTCGAGAAATGTTTGTGGCAACTTGAAATGCCAACTGATGGGAAAGCCTCGACTTAAAATACTCCAGATGGAGCATGATGGTATTAGAAGAATCCAGATCAACCGCGCCGATGGTAACGAGGAGAGTCCTGCATTGGTTAGGACAGTTCTGCAAGACCTCAAGTGTTGACATAGCACAAGAAGCTTGTTCCATGTCCTCTACAATATTGTAGTTCTGAGTAGCCCAAGCGTTGGGATTGAAAACAAATTTTCAAATCATGCTCTTGGGAAGATGCAACATTGACTCTAAAGAGGGCTTCTCAATGGTGAGAGAAGTGTGCGGTATAGTGACATCGGGAATCGAAGTGGAAGATTTTTTAGTATTACTTCCAATGGGTTCCTTTTGAGGGACGGAGTCATACGAACGAGAACACATGTTCAAGTTGACGGTCTCACTACACATCATGAGAACATGCACGGTGGAAGATGCTTCTCCTTGGGAAGGAGAGGTGTGTGGGATTAGTTACTGGTTCTGAGTGGGGAAGGGATCATTGAGAACTACAGTAATAGAGTTTCTCTTGAGAAAATTCTAAATTTCATCTCATTGGGGACATTCTTTTGAAAAATGGTTTCCACCGCACAGTAAACAAGGATACTTCAGCTTCCTCTTCTATTTGGTGTCTTCCTGAGTAGGCTTGGGCTCCTGTTGGTTAGAATATTTCTTAGGTTTCCCTTTATTGTTTTCTTACCACCGGACTTCTGAGATGAAGTTAATTGCATAGAATTCACCTCTTCGATGGAGGCAAGAGTTGTGGTGGTGATGGGGAAGAACCTTGAGGGTTCGACGAGCCACCAGTTTGAATAGAAGGCTGGGAGGTAAGGGAACCAAGAATGCCATCGGCCTGTGGTTCCTTAGGTGTTTTCACGAGATCATACATAAGGTGAGGTGCATTAGGAATAATTTCATACAATGTGCCGGATTGAGCATAGACCAAGTCTAAGTAATGCGCATGAGCAATATCCTCTTCCTTAGTGATGGCTCCTCCCATAGCTACGTCTCGAGCTATAACGGATAAGAGTGACTTTGTAAACCAGTCAACTAAGAGTTGGTCTAGAATATGAGCCTTAATAAGACATCGTCTTTGCCGCCATTCATGAATATGATCTGAAATATGAGTGGCAGTGTTCTGGCGAAGGGAAGTCAATAAGTCTGTACCAGTCTCATAGCAGATGGGTAACTGGAAGTGGGTCAAAAATGACATAGCAAGAGAGCGATAATCTAAAAAAGAATTGGGTGTAATTCAATAAACCACTTAGCAGCTAGGCTGGTGAGAGTCCGTTGAAATAAACTAGGACGGATCGAGTTGTCCATCAAGGAGTTGGATGAACATCATAAATGGTATGTCATCACATGGTTTTTGGGATCCTCACCAAGCTTCCTATCAAATTTTGGAATATATGATGGTAACTTAACCGGAATGGGTGGCCATTTATGCCTGTGGAAGATGGGATCATTCATTAGACAAGATAGGTTGGGTAAGTCCAAAGTAGCCAAAAATGGTAGCTGTTGGTTTAGCTGGGGGTACTAATAGTACTGATAAGGCATGTATGGACCAGTAGGACCTTGAATCGAGTGGTTGCAAGGTGTCCTTAGAGGGAACTGACCGTAAGGATGTGTGCTGCCCGGACCGTATGTAGGCCTGCCACCATAATAAGGTGGTCCATTACAATAATAAGGTGGGCCTTCACCATAAGGTGGGGGTCCGCTATCGCCACCGGGAGGGGGTGGGCCACCTCCAAATGGGGGAGGTCCGCCACCACCACCTCCATCAGGATAATGTGGACCGCCATCGCCTCCTCTAGGAGGAGGTGGGGCTTCACTGCCGCCATTCGAAGCATAAGGGATGACTCCTCCACCTCCACCATGATAGGAGGATCCTCTGCCAACGCCACCAGCATGGCATGGTCCTCCACCACCACCACCAGGATGGGGTGGTCCTCCACCACCACCAACAGGATGGGATGGTCTTCCACCACCACCATCGGGAGGGGATGGTCCTCCACTACTGCCACCAGTATGGGATAGTCCTCCACCATAAGGTGGGGGTCCTCCACCACCCTTTGTCCTCCGCCTCCACTTGAAGGGGGAGGGCCTCCACCTCCGCTGCCAAGGGGGGTTGGGCCATAGTTTCCAGAATGGGGTGGTCCTTCACTAGAAGGTAAAGGTCCCCCTCCTCAGGAATTGTGTGTGGGCCCACTGCCTCCGATGGGAGTTGGTGATGGACCAAACAGGGGTGGTGGGACTTGAGGGATTGTAGGTGGGGGTCTATGTTGTAAAAAAAATTTTGTCCCCCTTAGATTTTATGGATTTCCGGGATAAGGTATCCCATAGAGTGTGTTTACGAGATTGAGTTGTCGTAACACAAGATTAAGCTAACCTAGATACACTTGACTCCATAGTGGTTGAATTACATGGGATGGTCCCCCAACATGAGATAATCCCATATTAGAAGGTCGAGTAGGTAAGGAATTTCCAATGGAAGGACAGATGGGAACCCCTCCTCTAATATTATGGTTAAGAGACAGGGGTTTCCCCCATCAATAACTTGCTGACCACTAATAAAGGGTTGACACAACATGGGTTGTTGATTATCTACTGTAGGATTAACATTAGTTATAAGGAAGGTAGGGGGTAAATAGTATCCTCCCCATGCATTTTAGGGTGGGTGAGGAGCAGGTAATGTAACCGTTGTAGTAACAGGTGTGTTGGACTATTGTCCTTCAATAGGTTGGGTCGTTGGAGGTATAGAACTGGTCTCTTGTCTAGGGGGTGTATGTGTAGGAAGCAAGGTTTGACCAGGCTCAGAAGTGGTCACGTGTTGTGTGGATGATTCCGGTGAATCAAAAGATAAATAATAACTTGGGAGTGGTTGATAAGGGGTAATGTCGGGTCTTCAACTCTTCATGAAAGACTGTCTTTGAAATTCATCACCCATGGCACTTAATCGATCCAAGCGATTACGAATGGCTTTGAAAAGGTTGTCAAGAGTAGCCCAACTGGGTGGTGATGCAATGGAAAAATGGGCCACTGGGTGGCCTAGAGATGATGTGCAATAAGCTGTTGTAGGACCAACAGCTGTTGCAGGGTCATCCTCGGGTGGATTTAACCATTCCACCAATCTAGGCTGTCCCAGTAAAACGGAAGGTAGGTCTTGTGAAGTGGAAGTTCACACCTCTTCACCTTGTGGTGGGTTGGAGGTAGGTGAATCTAGAGGGAACATATGTGCTCTAATATTCAAAGTAGGGTTCTCTACTTTAGGTGACACGACCGTGGCTTGTGGGTCCATCTTTACCTTTGAAATTACCTCTTGGTTAAAGGGATATTCGAGCGGTAAGTTTTGAATCCTACGGGACCTTCTCCAAGGAATGTCAGCCAGAGTGACTGAAACAAAAGTTTCTCCTAGGGTAATCTAAACAAAAGAAAAGTAGTCCAGAAAAATCCTACACAAACTAAGGCCGCAAGCAAAGTTATGTGATAGGAGGGGATTGAAAAGTATGGAACCTCACGGGATTATAAAGGCTTCACAACTCGCGATATACTCTAGGGTTCAACAGTTATACTTGGCCCAATTTTGCAAAGCACTAACCAGGGAGGATTAGGACTATACCCCTGACCATATAACCCGACTACCTGATAGTACATGTGTAGTAGCTCCCCAAGTGTTGTTCTTGGTGTATTCCTTTGCCAAGACGATGAAATGGATAGCTCAGTTAGTCTCAGGAATCCTAATGGTGTCTCCCAATATACGCAAGGTACAATGGAACTCAAATCCATGGTGGTGTTGTCTAATGCACAACCATATGGCATGAGACCTTCCTATATACTATCGAGTATGTGAAACACCTTTCTATATACGCCAAGTATGTGAAACACCTTTTGATATACGCCAAGTACTTGGTGGGTACGTGAAAGAGCTTCGATATACCTGGTTGGTATGTGAAAGAGATTCAATATACTGGTTGGTATGTGGAAGAATACAACACCCCCAGAATACAGTGTTAGAAAATAACGACAGCTATCATGTTTTATGACGTCGGAACACGTCTCTAACCTAACACACAAGTTACTAAAATTTTTAACCTAGTTCTACCATTAATTTTATCTGGACGGTTAGGTGAATGCATGAGGTGAGTACATAAATGTAAACATAATGCAATCCCTAACTACATGCAAAAAATATACTTTTCTTTTGATGAACTCTATAGATGGGAGGGAGAAATTTCTTTCCAAGTGATTTTACCAAAGCAACCAACTACAACACAATCCCAAATCTATCAAATTTGATAAAAAATACTCTTTTTGGGTTTTTCCGTTTTTCCAAGCAAAACACAAAAAATCAACAAGCATCACAACCAAACCTAAACATTTTCTTTTGTCTTTTCAAATAAAAAAGTAAGAGATGAAAAGAGAGAAATTTCCTATCTATAGCACTCTAACTTTTCAATTTCACTATAATGGCTTAAAAACACAAAAAACCAAGAACACATATAATTCTTTCAAGCATGGAATCACTTTTGTAAAAACTTGATCTCATTTGAATTCTTTAAGAAAATGAATGATTCACAATTCTTGAAAAGTACAAATGATTAATTTGTTTTCTCAAACTTTTCCAAAAGACTTATGAATGAAAAATTCCAATGCATGTACCAATTTCTACAATAGTTTCCAAATGCACTTGAAAATCAGTAAAAATTATGCACCTTTAATTTTTTGATGATATGCCAAGATTACAAATTGATAACAATGATATTTTTAAGCATGAAAAACTGAAAAGAAAGTTGATTTGTAGCACTCTAAACACTCGGAAAATCTCAAGAAAATGACAATCACTCATATGAACTGAAAACACTCAAGGCACTCAACAAACAACTGAATGCAAACAAAGCAAAATGACAATTGCAAAAAGAAGTTTGGAGTTAGATCCAATGAAAAGATCAGATCACGTGGGGAGAGGAGGGAAAACAAGGTTAAGTTGATGAAGGTGGGGAAACAGAAAGTGTCCACCACTACCAAACTTAAGCTCGTTAAAAAATGGGGCCCAATACAAATACACACAGAATCCAAACACTTTCAACACTCAAATAAAAAAAGAGGCCTCTGACTGGATCTTGTAGCACAGAGGGGTCTGCATACCAAATCAAAACTCAAATCAAAAAATGGACGGGGGATGCCCTTATGTTAGATTTAACAAATCAACATAGCCTATGTTCAGGCATAGAGTGACCATCGCAGGTCACTAGTGCGGAGTTTGTGACGATGTCGCAGGACAATAGTGGGACAACTACGACGACATAGAGAAGTAAAGTGCAAAAATGACAGATCGACATTATGGTTCTATTGCCTAGGTGCGACGGGCGAGATACAAACTCAAGGATCAACAAATCTCCAAGAAATGAGCAATAAAATTGTCTAAAGATTGTGAGTACAGACTCATAGGAGGACAATAGACTCTTCAAAGTGAAGATCTAATGGTGAAAAAGACTTAGGAGGAAAATGAGATGGCCTACAAAAGAAATCAAATGAAAATGGCATTCAAATTGAAAACTAAAAACAATGTTCTTCCCCAGTATGGTCGCCAAATTTGTTATCAGGACAATCTACCAAGAGTAGACTCATGGTGTGATCTCCCTAGCTTAGTGTAAGTCTAGAAAAAATGAGACAGAATATAGAATAACTTTCCTAGATCTAATTAGAGATCGAGTGACCAGATGCTTTCCCTTTCAAATCGTGGATTATTTCTCCTTGATGTTGTCCCAATGATCTAGGTGGATATCAGTGGTGGCCCACCTCTTCCTACTGGCTCAAAATAGCCTTCTGGCAAATTTGGCAAATTACTATTTTTAGCAGTTTTTCAGGTCCTAAACTTGCAGAGCCATTTTGAGGCCCTAAACGACGTTTTTTTCGGCGTCGAGTTCTAGGGAAAGTACAAGTACTGCGCACCTGATGCTTCCACATGTCGGACTTGATATTTGCTGACCCTTTTTGTAATCCTTGAATAGATCTTTCCAATGAGCTATTGTACGCCCCAAATGGATATCGTATGCAAAAGTTACGACCCCGGGAAGTTGATGTACTAACTTACCCAAACGGGGCCCACATGACTTTTGGCGCTTCATCTTCTAGGGTTAGGTTTTTGGATGTTTGGGATTCTTTCCCTCATGCTTATGATAAATAGGGCCTTTCAACCTCTCTTTGGAATCATCTTGGCACAAATGAGCATAGCGGCCACATCTCTTCTCAGAGATAGCTACCACCATTCCAGCTATTGTATTTTACAGTTTGTTCTATTTCCCCTATTTAATAGAATATGTGCTTACTGGATCATTGTGTTCTTTGCAATATATTTGTGTATATGATTCTGTATATGCTATCTTATTTCATTCCTGTGTAAATCCAGATCACCCAAGCTTTATGGTCTTCAGATCTCAGCTGCAAAACCTGTCAAGACATACAAAACAACACAAGTAGTAAAATATATCTAAACAATAACATATCTAAGTAAGCAGTTAAGCACGCAAACTACACAAACATCATCAATGCAACAACATTTGGTGGAAAGCATTTATATTACTATATAAAAACAGAAAGTACATAGAAGGAAGTGATTACAACCAAGGCTTAACGTAGCAATCCTTTTCCAAACAATCCAATGCCAAAGCCTCCCAAGGAAGTATGAGTCTCCCAATAGATGAGTGGGGATCTCCTAAGCTAATTTCACTAGCATGAAAGTGCCCTATACTTCCTCCCTTTTGAATGAGAATGAGCTTCATTTATATAGGACTAAGAGGATAGGGTAGGTTGAGATATGGTACTAGAGAATTAAGGGATCCCACCAAAGGGCTAGGAATCGAATGCCATCTCTCCTATAGGCTAGGGATAGGGATCGACATCAGCCACCTTCAAGAATGGGCTCGAAGATGCTCCTTTATCCAATTAACTAACATCGTCGCAAGCTGCAATAGGACAGCACTTTCAGACAACAAAAAATGGTGGGGGGAAACCCCTACTAGTAGATGGCGGGAGGCAACGCCTAAGATGGTGGGAAGCAACCCCTACCAGCAGATGGCTGGGGGAAACCCCTACCAACAAATGGCTAGGGGCAACCCTAACCAGGAGTTTATGGGTCAAACTATGGGAGGTTCCCCTTCATGAATCCAGCTTATCAAATTCCATCTTATTGACCTCGTTTACCATTTCTAGAAACTATGAATTTGCTAGATATTTCCAAGTTAACAAATGATCTGGTGTGCCATAACGTTACATGGCCACCAGTTCCCACTAAGCTACCTTCGGACATTCCAAAATTTGAAGGTAAAACTGGTGAGGATCCTGGTGATCATGTCACCACTTTTCATCTCTGATATTCTTCAAACTCGTTGAACAAAGATTCGGTTAGGTTGATACTTTTCCAAAGAACTTTGACCGGTGCTGCAACCAAATGGTACATTGAGTTACCTGCAGCCACCTTTTTTAAATTTTAGGATCTCGCGATAGTCTTTCTGAACCCATAATTACTAGGCTAAAGAGACTTCTCCTCTCATAGGCTAAAGAGCATCAACATATATAGTCATAGGTTAAAGATCATCGCTAAAAATCCATTTTTTTTTTTATTCATCCTTCTTGGCCATGGATGATTACAAGCTTTATTTAGGGAATAATATCTAATCTTCCTCTCTCGACCATGTTTATGGACGCAAGACCCATACCTAGTTCTCAAAAACTTCTAATGTTCCCATAAAGTCACTAGAATTCCAAAGAAACCCTCAAAATGTCATCTTTGGTGGTTGGATGTGTCATTCATGTACCCTTATTCCTAGAATATTCCTTTATGCCCAAATTCGTTAGCTTCCTCCATTAACCATGTTTAATACCTCAGCACCAAAACCTAATGCTCACAATATCCTAATGGTGCCGATATCTCCACTTGGAGGCTAGGGATCAGGGTAATTTCTAGGGAAGAAATTTCACCAATTGGCTATTTTTTGGGCTTTTTTTCAAAAAATAAATTCACTATTTGGTCATTTTTAGTATCTAATATCACCTATATTTATATAAAATATGTTTTTTTATCACAATATTCACCAAAATTTACATGTTTTAGTAGTAAATTGTAGGTTTCATATTTAATATTCTCCTACCTATCTATATACATGTTTTTTTCAATCCAAAATAATCACCTAGAATACTATACTTAAGTATAATACTAAAATCCTTAAAAAATACCTTGCTAAGGATACCCTCAAGAGATCCTATGTGATGGTTCAAGGTGAGTTTTTTATCCCTAGAATCCCATATCATTACCGATAGGAAAATTATACTCTCAGGGGATTGACTATGGAAGTTCAAGTTGTTTTTCTTAAAGTAGGTTTCCTAAAATATTGCTTTAGATCATAAGGATTAGGATCATCTCTTGAACATGTCAAGTTCCCCATGACCCATCCTTAGTGCTCATAACATTTTAATAGTGAGATATCGCCACATATAGGCCAAATGTCGTACATAGAGGTCATGTGTGGTAGTTCAAGGGATTATTGGTTTCCCTTGAGCTTCAAAAGTTAAATTTTAGGCCTAATTTCAATGTCTCATTCCTTTACATTGGTTTATGGCTTAAGACCTATACATAGTTCTCAAGCAAATATGATCATTTGAAGGTAAAGTTTTTGCTTGCAATGTCATATGTGTTTATTGCACCGAGAGTAGTGAGGTGCTTACAACTTAGTATAGGGGAGATGTGTACTGTAATGTAGCGTAACACCATCACGTTATGTACCCAAAAGAAAAAGTAATTAAAAAAAGCTATGTCGGCTCATAAAATAAAAAGTGAAAACCAATTAAAAAATAATTTAAAAAATCCATATCCGCTCATAAAACAAAAATTTAAAACTAGATTAAAACTCATGAAAAAAAAAGACCTCATGAAATTGGATGCCTCTCAGTGCTTGATAGATATCCGTTAGGATGGATCTATGATGGTTCAAGGAAACAACCATATGTTAATGATACCATGATGGCACAGTCATCCTCAATAGGCCAACGATACCCTCAAAATGGTATATGTTCTTGGTGGAGGAAACCTTGTTATCCCTAAATGGTTGTAACATTACTTTTAGTCCTGAGCTTCAAGTCTCCTCCCATGACCATGTCCAAACCCCCAATTCCGAAGACTTGGATACACAGTGCCATGGAATCATGGATATGCCTGCAAAGTCATACATGGTACTTTGAGACATTTTTCATGGATTTGGATTCCTCGATGGTTTCTTTAGGGAAAAATGCATGGTATTTTCCCCTCAAATGTCATTCCCAAGACCTTGAGACACATACATATTTCTCCAAACAACCTAATTGCACCAAAATCCCTAATTATAAGCCATTGGAACACTCAAGAAGCCATGTGTGGTTGGTTGAGGAAACCTTCTTAGTCTTTGATGGCTAGAAGACTTATTCAAGGCCCAAGGTTTTGCTATCCTCCACTAAGCATGTCCAAGGCCAGAAGACATAAATATAGAGCATCATCAATACCATTGACAAAGTCATGTGTTGTGCTTTGAATCATTTTTCATGGATCTAGATGCCGCAATGATTTCTTTAAGGATAAAGTCAAAATACTAAATGGCACTAATATCCTCAATCATAGAGTAATGATACCCTCAAGATGTCACGTGTGGATGGTGGATGAAATTTTCTTATCCTTGGATGGCTAGAAGGTTCATTTAGGTCCATAGGATCAACTCTCCTCCCTTGACTATGTCCAAGTTCCTAAGACCCAAAGACATAGATACATATTTCCACATATATCCTTAGAGGTAATGCATGGTTCCTCGAGGAATTTATCATGGATTTGAATGCCTCAATGGTTTATTTAGGGCCAAATCCATGGTATTCTTCCCTGGAAGAACATTTCTAAGGCTCTAAGACATGTAGATACTAAGTTCAAAACCATATAATGGAACTTCCAACCTCAATCACAGGACAATAATACCTCAAGAGGCCATGTGTAGTTGGTTGAGGTAACCTTCTTATCCCTAGATGGATATAAGATTCGTTTAAGGCCCAAGTCTTACATCTCCTCCCTTGACCATGTCCAGTTCCCTAAGTCCCCGACTTGGATACATAGCATAATGGATACCCCTGTAACGTCTTGTTTGGTGCTTTTAGACATTGTTCATGGCTTTGGATGTATAAATGGTTTCTTTATGGCCAAAGACACGATATTCTTCCATAAAACATCATTCCCAATGCCTTGATTAGGCACATACATATTTCTCAAAACCACTTCAAGGTATTGAAATCATTAATGATAGGTCAATGATACCATTAAGAGGTCATGTGTGGTAACGTGGTTAGTGGAGGAAGTCATCATAGCTCTTTCTGGATAGAATATTCCTTTAGGGCCCAAGGTTCAGTTCTCTCTCTCCTTGACTCTCTCTAAACTGACTATGGGTTATAGGTTTTAAGGGTTGGGTGTTTGATGAAAAAGTTTAGGGTTGACGAGAATTAGAGGTTATAAGGGTTAGGGGCTAATTTTTATTTTACTAGACACTTTGGAGGTTAGGATCACATGGCTAGGATTATAGGGGTTAAGGGATATATATCATTATGTGTTAGTATTTAGGAGTTTTAGGGGATATACTAGTTTAGGATTATAGTGGGCCAAGAGTTATGATGGTTAGTTGTACAAGGGACTAAAGATTGCAATGGCTAGGGAATATTGGTCAAGGGTTTGGGGATTGAGAGATAGGGGTCATGTATTTATGGTTACAAGGATGAAGATTTATATGTACATGAGGAGAATGCGAGTTAGTGATTTTGTGGAATAATATATCTCCTAATCCTTGTGGTGAAGGAGAGAAGAGAGGGGTGAGGGATGGATGAGGGATTGGGTAGAGTGGAAGAGAGGGGGGGGGGATTTGGCCTTATGTCGAATTTGTAAGAAACATAGGTCATTTATTTGGCCTATAAATTTGTATTGGCTTACATATTTAGAAAACACACAAGAGTACAAGAATACCTACATGCTAAAAGAAGAAAAAGTTGATTGATTATGTTTAGACCATGATATGGTGGACCAACACTCGACCATGTCATTTTAAGGCTTCACTGAATTTCGTAATTTAAAAAAGAATATAAAAATAAATTTTAAAATTTTGGAAAAATAGCCCTGCACAAGATTCGTTTGTTGCCTACGCCTCTACATATTTTTTTCCTCATAAATTGAAAATTTACATAACTAACCATTGGACAAACACAAACATGTGCATTATGTTTTAGACAAAAAGTAACATACCAATCTTAAAATAATGACATTTTTGGGTGGTTATACAACTTTTCCATAAATAAAAGTTATATATTTCGGAAGATGACACGTTTTTCTACGTTTCATCTTTTTACACCTTATTCTAA
Source organism: Larix kaempferi (assembly GCA_027924585.1). Lineage (NCBI taxonomy): Eukaryota > Viridiplantae > Streptophyta > Pinopsida > Pinales > Pinaceae > Larix > Larix kaempferi. The sequence goes on from BSBM01000547.1 coordinate 4,400,377, forward strand.
AAGGTTTTGTAGGTACCTCTAATAATTCATTTTAATGATAAGATTTATGTTTTTCCAGCATGCCATTGCAACTAGCGTGTGATAAGTGGGTATCTTTACCTTGCACCATCCCAGTTACATTTCAAAATCATCAAAATAGATACGGGCGCTCATCCCACATAGCTTCTTCCAATTCCTATGTAGCTTTTGTAGGACTGTAATGGGTCCATTGGACCTTTACCTATTCTATGTCCCTCTTCATGAGTGTCTTGATCCTTTGGTCCAATGTGTAGACTAGTTAAACCTGGATCTCCCCTTCTAGTTCCATGTAATGTACCCAGTTTCCTATTTCGTATTTTGGGAAATGGAGTATGAAAATTTTCTTTTTAGCTCCATTTAAGCAACCAAAATGTTAGCCTTTAAAGAATGCTTAACACCATAATGTTAGACTTCTTCTTCCATCAAAGACATTTATTTGCACTCTTCATTCATTTAAGAAGAAACATTATAGTGAAAGAGTATAAGTCACTATTTCCTTAGTATAAGAATACTTATCTTATTCAAGCATTAGGGATAGTGATAATTTTTTAAACTAAAAGTATTCACTTATGCATTTACTCTTAATCTTTATCATTTTTAACAAATCTCTAAACATACATTTGGATCCTACTAATTTGAAATTCATAACTTCATAATAATTACTCTAAGTGAAATTTTAATACTTATAATATATCACTCTCCTACTTATGATCATTATTTTTACATGCACTTTGTTTCCTCTGTAACCATGCATAGTTATTCATTATATCATCACATGTTACTATCAATATTCCTTTAATAGTTTCTAGTGTAATTATATCATCACATGTTACTATCGATATTCCTTTAATAGTTTATAGTATAATCATTAAATATTAATAAATATAAATTCTTACCTTTAAACTAAATAAAAATTTCTTTATGCACAATAGAGATATTTTATCGAATCAATACTTACTTATTAGAAGCACCCTTCATGAAAATGCTTATCCCATAAGTTTATGCTAATTTTCATCACTTTAGTACTAACTCAATTAATAAGAAACGTTCATTCAAAGGAAGTACCCTTTTATTCTTTTACCAAAAATCAAGATTACTTAACGAAACTAAATGATTTCTCAAAATCTTAAATCCATTTAACAAATTTTAACATAAGATTAAAGTAACTATTTCAAACATATATATATATCAAGGGCCGAATGGAGGGTTAACAACCATTTTCTCATCTCATTACAATATTACATAAACGAAGAACATTACAATACTTATACTGTTACATGAACGAAAAACATTACATTTGCAAATAATTTCATGAACACCACAAAGTTATAAACGAAACTTATCAAACCATTGTTTTACAATTGAAGGATTTATCTGGCTTCAAAGGGTCAAGGTGAGATCAAGGCTTGATTTCAATTTTCCACCCAACCAACTGACCCTCTATGTGAGGTATGTTTTCCCAAGAAGATATCTGGTTTTGAGAAAACTTAATAATGTTGTTTACCATGTGCTTCATCATGACTAACAAGGGAATTTCCAAAAACTGTCAAGAGCATATAAATAGATTCTCCGCTCCTCACATGGAAATTTACATCTTACTCCATACTACGAAACAACAGGTTTAAGGGTCTGAACCCATTATAAGGTAATAAAAATGCAAGATGCTGCAGCAACCGTATCCGGTTGGACTGTTAATAGTCGAATCTGACTCTCATATTGAATAATAAATAAGAATAATATATTAGATGATGATGATAAATTACAATAAGATCGCCTTTTATAGGGCTTGAGGAAGCATAGTGAAGGGTTACGCCCTTTCACTTAGTAACCTGATAATCTATTAAGTTATAAATGATAATATTAATTAAATATTCACAGCATTGCCTTTCCCTTAGGAAAGCTTTGTCCTCAAAGCTTGAGCATTTTCCTAATGTTGTCTTTTATTCTGGCTATATGTCACATTGATGACTTGAGAGGTGTGATTTTGATTACGACCATTACCTCATTTTAATTATTATGTCTTGGTATTTGCAATAAGTACGAACTTGGTAAAGTTTTGTTTACGCTATTTCTACTTGTGTGATTGCTTCTTTTAACTATGTTTGTCATCAATTGAACATGCTCAACATACATTACGACCTTAATTATTTTCGTGTTGTTATCCCCAACACATTTTGTGTCAATTCCCTTGAACGGGCTCTTTGTGCTTATAATGCTCATAAGAACACCAGTCTTATCTTGTGTATGATAGATATTATAGTTGCTTCCCTTGATGTCCTTTATAGCCATCTTTGTGATGATATATGTCCTTCATCTATTTGTGATTGTGACATTTTTGTCGCAACATTGATCATCTTTATTGTTAGCAACATTGGCTTCTCGCTTATCACAATCTTGGTTAGGGATCATCCTTCTCCTTGTCAATTATTTTGTTGTCAATTCCCTTATTACAAGGGTATGTTATATCTTTGTATTGCATGTTATATTGATTGATGCCATTACTCTCATCGGGGATGACATACTCGCCTACTCTATCTTCTTTTTTTTCATTAACTTGGGTGGCTTCTTCTACATGATTTTCACCTCCAACCACATTTACTTTAAATGTTTCATCCATAGTTTTCTTTATTTCATCTATGTCTTTAAGGATTTCCTCAAGGAGATCTATGAATTCGTCACTCTTACTATAAGATGCCATGGATGTTTGTAGAACTCTATTTTGGCTTTTGAAGCGAAATTTGAATAATAATATATTAATTAATTAATTAATTAATATTATTAATATTATTTTTATTTTTTCATAAACTATATAATATTTTGTATATAGTTTTTTTTTTTTAAACAAATATTGTAATATTAAATATAATATTTGATTTTTTTATACTTTGGGATTGTAACTTTTAATAAAATAAAATATTAATATAATAATATTTAAATTTTTATTAAAAATTAGGGTTTACGTGAAAGAGTGATGGAGTGTGGCAGGTTTGATGTGGACGGAGCATGTTGGCCGGATGTGTTGAAGTGGGCGGTGGAATGTGCAGGCATGCAGGCTGGCTCGTGAAGGAGGTTGCGCAGGTGGAGAGTGTAGGTGGAGAGAAGGGATGTAGCGATGGCAAACGAGGTGCACAGTAGGGATGCGTGCAAGGGGGGGGGGGGGGGGGGCAAGCAGGCGAGAAGGATGGAGGAGTGCGCGGGCGAATGGGGAGATGGTGGGAGGTATCGAGGAGTGCAGGGGCGAGAGGGGGCAACAGAGTAGTTGTGTGGCGGAGCAAGATGACGGGGCGCTTGAGGTATGCATCGAGAGGAGGCCGAGGTGGTGGCGAAGGGTGCAGGTGTGAGATGGGGGCATGGCCGATGTGGATGATGGTGGCAGGGTGCGTAGGGGAAAAGCAAGGGGTGTGGAAGATAGTGTGGCAGGGAGAACGACAAAACGGTAGGTGTGGGGCACCCAAGGAGAGGGAAGGTGCAGCGATGGCGAAAGGTAGTGATGGAGGGTAGGCCGCGGTGGAATGACGGCTTTGTGAGAAGAATGGTGGACGAGCGGTGTTGTGCACACACGAGGGTGGACGGAGGGTGGGAGGAATGGGAGTAGTGGAGTAGTGGGGCTAGGGGAAGGGGTGGATGGAAGTGCAGCAGGCGGAATGGAGCAAATGATGCAGCGGAATGGAGGGATGAGCTGAGTTCGAGCTCACCTGAGGTGGAGCAAGTCCACTCTGAGTGTGAGTTGAATCCGAGCTCAGATGGAGAAGCATTCCGCTCTGATACAAAATGCAGCAACCGTATCCGGTTGGACTGTTAATAGTCAAATCCGACTCTCATATTGAATGATAAATAAGAATAATATATTAGATGATGATAAATTACAATAAGTTCGCCTTTTATATGGCTTGAGGAAGCATAGTGAAGGGTTACGCCCTTTCACTTAGTAACCTAATAATCTATTAATTTATAAATAATAATATTAATTAAATTTTCACAGTAGATGATATACTCTCAAGGAGGAGCACTCCACGCTAATGTTAAACTGAAATAAACAATTTATAAATAAATAAACAAATACATGATAGAGTCTTCATTACAAGGCCAACCACCAACAGTTTACTCAATACCATCGAGATGGCCAACTCACAATTATTCACACAACCATAAATAAGAAGCTTGACCAGGGTTGGAATTTGAAATCCAGGTCACCCATCAAATCGGTTAAAAACCTTTTACAAAACGTTTCGTACACTTTAAGCTTATTCCTTGAGGGTTTATTGTAATTTGTAACTGTATTTCACGGGCAAGTCGCCTCGTGAGGGACAATTGGCCCGTCAAATTCCAGCCCTGAGCGTGACTAACAACAATCTCGGCCTTCAGTTATGAGACGATGAGGGTAAGTCTTAATACATGGTTTCAATTGTACTCTCAAACAGTTGACCAACACACTCGGAATCAGCCCTCTCATAGAAGGATCATCCCTCTCTCAGGGTTGTTCTTTCTCCAAGAGTCAACAAAAGCAATCTAAAGGAGGAAGGAACTGTGCTCCAACTGATAAGAAGAGAGACAACACGAACAAATAACACGCCTTCCAGTAGTTCAGCAAGCCTCCAGCAAGCCTAAATAATCAAAAGTAGTTGCAAACGAGCTTCTTCCAAGAGAAAACTCGTTCTTTTCTATTCTAAGGCCGTCTCATCTTTCAACAAAACTATATACAGTCTATATTTATATGTATAAAAGCATAGGTTGCAAAACTACTAACGGTTGGAGTCCAGCAGAACCCATAATAACATCAATTCATAGCATTGATATCGAAAGGCTTATATAATGTATGTACGATTCAAATGGGAAAGGGTTCGCTAGACAGAGAGGGTTATTGCAAACCTGTAAGTTGATAGATCGCAGAAGTATTTATCTTCAAAACTAGATATTACAGGAAATCGGTCCCCTCATGTTCTTTGCAAAGATGTCAAGCTTATCCAAGTAACGGAAACATAGTAAGCGATATTAATATAATCATACCTTATCGAATTTGGGTGTGAAAGCATCCATATCTAATTCAATGCTTAACCCCATTCAGTATAACAATAATTGGTCTCTTGCGGTCCTCTTCCTTCAACGCCCGTACTCGCTTTATAGTCTTAGATACCGTCGAGGCTCCCCCTTCTTCCCGACGCACGCAACCCCTTTTTCTTTTTCCTTATTTTTTAGGGATGGGCTCGGCTCCCTTTAGTGAGGCCGCCGCCCTCCCCACTTAACTGAAAAAACAGTTAGCATAATACTTCGAGAACCCTAATGGATTCAACCCAATGTTTCCTTTTTCTTTTATTTGCAATACGACCTCTTTATTCATATATATTACTTTAACTAGTAATTAAGTCGTATTTTTTTGGGTATAATTTCCTTTATTAAAAGATCTAACCATCAATAAAAAAATTTATTTATTATGTCTAAAATAAATTAAAACTAAAAAACCAAATAAAAATTCTCCTTAAATAAATAAATAAATATATATGATAATATTTTATTAAGCAATTTCTTTCCTTTAGTAGTTTAATTTGTAACTATGTAATTGATAGCATGGGAAAGCAGATGTTTGGTTTATTTATGGGTGGTATTCTTCTTGTAGTTAGTTTTTTTCTACAACGTCCCTCCCTATAAGAATTAGATAAGACAAGAGAGGGGGATTGGGGGCATATATGCCCTAGGTCCTCCAAAAAAATTTGGGAACCAAAAGCATCTTTCTAGAATGCGGTTATGCCTCCAATGCAGAAGAAGATAGTCCATTGGGAAACTTGGACTACATAGAGGCAACAAGTTACTAACCGTGAGGACATTCTTGCTAATTTTTAGAACACCATTTCTAATGCCGGAACCACTAACGCTCAGGGGACGAAATTCATAAATACATTCTCGCTATATTGGCACTTAAAACCCTGGGAAAGCATTGGTAGAAAATAACGCAGAAAGTCAAGAAATCATGCTTCATCTAGATAAAATGGAGGAGTACATTCACAAAATGCAAGATAGATAGCATTTGATAATCAACGAAATTACTTGACTTCGCCCTAAAATGAATGTTTTGGCCAAAGAAACAATAGGCATGGTTTTCAAAAAGAGGGCTATAGGCCAACCCAGTTCATGTCCTCCAACTCCAAAGAGAACCACAAGTATGCAACTCTTCCAGCCTCAAACGTTCCAACTATTTATATTTTAGATGACTAGCTCTTTAAATGGATCTATAGCTTATTTTCTTTGTATAGAAGATGTTGAGACTTTAAAAAGACACTTTAAGTATCTTAATTAAGTTAATAGTCATCTTAAACAATACTTTAAATTTGTGAGCAATGGTCCTAACAAACTAGTTAGCCAAACATAACATATTTTTATTTATAAATAACATGACATATGTTGGACACAAATTTTATAGTGAATATGAAAGTCAAAATAATATTTTGGCCTAATACTTTAAATTTGTGAGCAATGGTCCTAACAAACTAGTTAGCCAAACATAACATATTTTTATTTATAAATAACATGACATATGTTGGACAAAAATTTTATAGTGAACATGAAAGTCAAAATAGTATTTTGGCCTATTATGAAAGGATGACAAATTGTACTTATGTGGTTGGTATGGTTTCCCAAGCATAACATGATAGTCACATAAACCTTTGTATTTTTGTTTCTGTAGTCACATAAATCTTTGTAATTTGTTTCTTCAATAATATAATGTTTTGTCGAGCTTAAAAAAATCTATTAAAAAAAATATAATAAGTTACCAACTTCAAACATTTATACTTCGTATAACTTGTACATCAAGAAAAATAGACTTCATATTAAAATGAATGTAAACTAACTTTTAAAATAAAAACAAGTCAAATAGGTGCAAGGCAGCTAGTCCCTACCATAAATGTATGTTAATAGTTGAGATATAGTTTGTGTGTTTATAAAAATATTTAATATTTATGATACTAGTTTTGTTGTTTATGTTAATGGGTGTGTACTAATCTATTGACTCTTTAACTATTACTTAACCACTAACCCAACCTAGTAACCATAAATCCTTTAAAATTGTACAACTAACCCTTTATATACCAAATAATTAATCTTAGTAAATAGATGCAGGCTTGTATTGAGTATTTCAAGTATATCATAGAAAACAATATAACTATGTTTATTTTAACAACCACATACTACAAAACAAAATAGTTATTATTATTACTTATCTAATTGTTTTTTTTTAATATTTATCTTTACTTTAGTTGTGTACTTCGATTTTTTCAATTTTCTATTTTTTCACGTGTTTCAAAAATTAGATTAATTTAGATTTTGAACAAAGGTGTTTCAAAATTATAGCATTATATAAAGTGAAAACATTCCTAAAGTCAAAAGCACTTAAGAAACCTTTAGAGATAGTTTGTCCATGCGCACGGCAGTCCTAAACCACCACTCAAAAATAAATTCTTGTAGTGGATGCTCACTAATATTTAATTAATACAATTATTATATTTTAATTAATACAATTATTATATTATTTATGTTAAAAATAGTTTGTGATTAAAATTATTATAGGTATTTCTTCTTATTGTATTCATTATTGTGATTTTAGCTTGCTTTGAAAGAGTGGTTAAGGATTTCTAATATCGATCAGCTATCATTGAGTAAGTTATGATGCTTGTTCTAAATTCTCCATGAATATGGGTTTTCAATCTCCAACTACCTAGTTGAAGGAATGGAATTATATCAAGGAAAAATATTTACTTAGAGGAAATATGTATTATGTTTTTTTAATTCATACTGAACAAGTAAAATAAGCAACATAGTTGATTAATACCTGCATCTTATGTAACAAGATAATATAAAATAAATGAATATATATTTTCTTTTAAAAGTCTTTATATATTATTTGTTTTTAGTCTTAAAAACTAAAATAAATGTAAAATATCAAAGATATAACACTTTTATCAAAATTATACATTGAGTCAATAAATAATAGTAGTAGTTTGTAGTAAATAATTGAAATTAATAAATAAAATATGGTAAAAATATTAGCATTTAAGTTTTCTTTTAAATATTTTAATATATTAGTTGTGTTTAATTTAAAAACTAAAATAATTATCAAATATCAAAGATATAAATCCAACAATTTTTTAGAATTTCTTTAATTATTTAATAGTTATTGAATATTAAATCATTTACAAAATATGTTATTACATGTGAAAAATAAAATATGGAAATTGCTTTTTAAAGTTTGTATAGCAATAGTTTACATAAAATATAAATTTAAATCTTTCATAAAACTATTAAAAAAAAAATTAACTAAAAAAAGATAGTATTAGGGGCTGGTGCAAGCTAATGCCGACCACTCATGACGCGTTAGTCGCAATGGACTTCTGGAAAAATAGAAATCTGAACGTCAAAAAACAATATTAGAGCTACCTACACAACCTTTTGGAATATGGTGCAAGAAGATCAAACGTAGAAATCATATTACCTTCCGGAATATATAAATACTATTTGTGGAAATTAAGTATAACTCCTAAAAAATGGGTTTCTCCTAAGGTTGGTATGTTATTTTTTTAAGAAAATATAATGAATATGTTTGTGTTAGCCCTCTGGTTCGGTATTCAAATGGTGGATTTTTGTTAAAAAAATTATATACAGTCGTAGATAATAGGCCGTTCTAGTGCGGCATTATTTTTCCATATTTATTTATGTTAATTTTTTTTTTTTTTAATTAAGGAAGTCATGCCATCCCTAAAAGGATTAGGCCGAGTGTTAGCCCTCGATATCATGGTCTTAACCCAATCGATCAACAATTTTTTTTTTTAAGATGTATGTTTTTGTGTGTACTTGAGTGGGTTCTTTTCTGTTTTCAAAATAGGTGAGCCAATAAAAAGTTATAGACAGAAGAAATAACCTACTCTTTGTGTAAGATTGACGTTAGTGCAATTGAAATTAACTAAAAAAAAGGAACAAATAATAGTTTTAATAAAAAATTACATATTCGGAATCTACACACATAGTTCTACAAGTGTGTGCAATTTCATTAGCAGTGGACAAGTGTAGCATACGGAGAATCATGCTCGAAACAGAAGAAGTTATAGAATAGGATGTATTTTGTTATAAGATGTATTTTTTTATATTATTATATGTATTTTGGCAACCAGAACCTAAAACCCTAGCAGCCAAGTCATCCACCACGTTGGTGGGAAACGAATTACCAGCGAAAATTTAAAAACTAAACTTGCGCGTGCACGTGTATTTAAAAAGTGCGTACGCACAAAATGGCGTGCACGCGTCCAAACACGCGTACGTGTCCAAATGCGCGCACGCGTCCAAACACGCATATGCATCCAAATGCGCGCACGCGCAAAATTGTGCGTGCGCATTGTTTTTACTAAAGTTTGAAACTTTCCATAGTGATTAAATAATTTTATAAAATATATATATTTTTAATAATTAATAATGTTTTAAATTGAATTAAATTAAATTTATATGATGAGGAGGAGGAGGAGGATGGGGATGATGACGATGATGACGATGATGTTGATGATGATGATGGGGATGATGACGATGATGTTGATGATGATGAGGAGGATGATGGGGATGATGACAATGATGTTGATGACGAGAATCAGGATGATGATGCTGATGATGACGAAGATGATTATGACAATGACGATGGAGATGATGATGATGACATGGATGATGACAATGACGAGGATGATGATGATCATCATATTCTTCATCATCAGCATCATCATCTTCATCTTTGTACTCATCTTCATCATCATCTTTGTCATCATCATCATCATCATCATCATCATCTTCGTCATCATCATCATTATCAATGATGATGATGAAGAAGATGATGATGATGTTGACGATAATGATGACAATTGAAGATGATGATGTTGACGATGATGATGACGATTGATAATGATGATGATGACGAAGAAGATGATGATGATGATGATGATGATGATGACAATGATGATGATGTTGATGATGATGAGGAACAGGGTAATGACGACGATGATGATGATGGAGATGATGATGATGATGATGATGATGACAATGATGATGATGTTGATGATGAAGATGATGATGATGTTGATGATGAAGATGATGACCAAGATGGTGATGATGATGATCATGGCGATGATGATGATGGGGATGAGGATGATGATGATGATGAGCAAGTCGGTGATGATGATCATCATCATCATATTCATCATCATCAACATCATCATCTTGATCTTCGTACTCATCTGCATCACCATCCATCATCTTGATCATCATCATCATCATCATCATTGATAATGATGATGATGACGAAGATGATGATGATGATGTCATCATTGATAATGATGATGATGACGAAGATGATAATGATGATGATGACGAAGATGATGGATGATGATGAAGATGATGATGATGACATTGATGATGATGATGATGATGAAGATGATGGCCAAGATGATGATGGTGATGATGATGAGGATGGGGATGATGACGAGGATGATGATGATGAAGATGATTATGATGATGATGATGATGAGGATGATGATGGTGATCATGTTCGTCATCATCAACATCATCATCATTGATAATGATGATGATGACGAACATGATGATGATGATGTCATCATTGATAATGATGATGATGACGAAGATGATGGATGATGATTAAGATGATGATGATGACGTTGATGATGATGATGAGGATGGGGATGATGATGAGGAAGTGGGGGATAAAGATGATGATGACTATGGAAACGATGATGATGACATGGATGATGACAATGACGAGGATGATGATGATGAGGATGATGATGACGAAGATGATTATGATGATGATGAGGAGGAGGAGGAGGAGGATGAGGATGATGATGGTGATCATATTCATCATCATCAACATCATCATCTTCATGTTCGTACTCATCTGCATCATCATCCATCATTAATGATGATGATGACGAAGATGATGATGATGATGATGAAGATGATGATGATCATGATGACGAAGATGATGGATGATGATGAAGATGATGATGATGACGTTGATGATGATGATGATGATGAAGATGATGGCCAAGATGATGATGGTGATGATGATGAGGATGGGGATGATTATAACGTGGATGATGACAATGACAAGGATGATGATGATGAGGATGATGATGACGAAGATGATTATGATGATGATGAGGAGGAGGATGAGGATGATGAGGATGATGATGGTGATCATATTCGTCATCATCAGCATCATCATCTTCATCTTCATACTCATCTGCATCGTCATCCATCATTAATGATGATGATGACGAAGATGATGATGATGATGATGATGATGAAGATGATGATGATGATGATGACGAAGATGATGGATGATTATGAAGATGATGATGATGACGTTGATGATGATGATGATGATGATGATGATGATGAAGATGATGGCCAAGATGATGATGGTGATGATGATCAGGATGGGGATGATAACGAGGAAGTGGGGGATAACGATGATGATGACATTGATGATGACGATGATGAGGATGATGATGATGAGGATGATGATGACGAAGATGATTATGATGATGAGGAGGAGGAGGAGGATGATGAGGATGATGATGGTGATCATATTTGTCATCATCAACATCATCATCTTCATCTTCGTACTCATCTGCATCATCATCCATCCTTGATGATGATGATGATGAAGATGATGATGATGATGAAGATGATGATGATCATGATGACGAAGATGATGGATGATGATGATGATGTTGATGATGATGAAGATGATGGCCAAGATGATGATGGTAATGATGATGAGGATGGGGTTGATGATGAGGAAGTGAGGGATAACGATGATGATGACTATGGAAATGATGATGATGATGTGGATGATGATGATGACGAGGATGATGATGATGAGGATGATGATGATGAAGATGATTATGATGATGAGGAGGAGGAGGAGGATGATGAGGATGATGATGGTGATCATATTCGTCATCATCAACATCGTCATCTTCATCTTCGTACTCATCTGCATCATCATCCATCATTAATGATGATGATGATGTCATCATTGATAATGCTGATGATGATGAAGATGATGGTGATCATGATGACGAAGATGATGGATGGTGATGAAGATGATGATGATGACATTGATGATGAAGATGATGGCCAAGATGATGATGGTCATGATGATGAGGAAGTGGGGGATAACGATGATGATGACTATGGAAATGATGATGATGACGTGGATGATGATGATGACGAGGATGATGATGATGAGGATGATGATGGTGATCATATTTGTCTTCGTCAACATCATCATCTTCATCTTTGTACTCATCTGCATCATCATCCATCATCTTCATCATCATCATCATTGATAATGATGATGATGACGAAGATGATGATGATGATGATGAAGATCATGAAGAAGATGATGGATGATGATGATGATGTCGATGATGACAATGTTGATGATGAAGATGATGATGAAGATGATGACCAAGATGATGTTGAGGAGGAGGAGGAGGAGGATGATGATGATGACGAAGTGGGTGATAATGATGATGATGATGATGATGATAAGGATGATGATGATGATGAGGATGATGATGATGACAAGGATGATGATGATGAGGATGATGATGATGATGCTAACGATGATGAAGATGATTATGATGATGAGGAGGAGGAGGAGGAGGAGGAGGCTCCTTATAGAGGGATAGTGTCATGGATTCTATGTGTTATTGATGACGCATGAGGTCTAGAATTTTCAATTAAGGCCCAGGTGGAATTCTATTGAGCTCAATATGTTTCAATAAGATCTCGAGGAACCGGTTTTCATTTTTCGATGATGTTCAATGCTTTTCAACATATCCACGGTCTTGCATGGTAGGCTGAGGATGCATTCATGGCATTCGATCTTTACAGAAGATGTGTTTTGTCAAAATGAAATTCAATTTGACTCTTTGATGAATCCTCCTCTACAAGACTTCATTTATTGAACGAATGTCACAGACTCACAGAAACTCTAAACAACACTCAATGGCATGCAACTATAACCACAAACCAAGCAGAGGTTGATTTTATGCATTGATATAGAGAGGTGGCCGTAGGCAGACAATATGGATAAACAATGAGTTAGAAAAAACATTTGGACCAAAGTACCACAATGCTTATTAATAAAATTTAAAAAAACAAGTTTTGGCTCAGGAATTGTGGTTTATCACCACATTTCTCTTCGACACTCGCCATCAAAATACGTATAAAAATAACACGTCTTTACATCCTCTTCCTTTAAAATCCTCATCGCATAGTAATAAATAAGGATTATTATGCATGCACATCCTCACCTTACAATGTCAATTGGGTCCAGGCGCATAGACAACCATAAATTATCAAATGTGTCAAAGAGTAAGCCTTTCCAATAAAAATTAAGACCCACCCTTCAAACTTAATCACCGAGTCCAATTTATGCAAATATTTTCGAAGTGGGGGGAAGGTTTGGCATTAAATGGTGTAAACATTGGGGAATAAATGGTTTATATGTTGTACAAGGGTGTGTGCACGGGTTTGGGCACATGCGCGTGTTTTAACACGTGTGTGCGGCCCTGTTACTAGTTAAAAAAAATAGAGCTCTTTGTTTCCCAGGAATTCTACCAAAATCACGGGTTTCACTTCTTTCGTGGCTTTCAAGCTCTCACAGGTTGCTCATTGGCTCTCACAGGATGATTTATTGGACACAAAATCACCCTTGGAATCTATCAAACATCTTCAGTGTTCTTGGAATCTAGTGGATTCATTCAAGCTACCAGTTTCCATTGCAAGTGGAGATCATTTCTATAGAGGTATGGTGAATTGTAAATGAGTCTTTTCATTCACAAGATTTGAGATGAGCCCATGCCTTTTTGTTTTTGTCATATTCCCACAACAATATCCATGCATAGACAACAATGAATTTGACAAGAAGATTTCCCAAGTTCACATCTAAAAAAACTCATATGAACACTAGACAAGATGAAGTATGCAACCTCCTCATTGTGTAATTAGTTCCCAAGTTAATTTTTTTCTTTTCACCTCATACTATGCTAGCAAAAAAAACCACACACTCACTAAACATAACTAAAAATATTACTTAAACTCATCCACTCTCTCATCTCTTATTCAATACCATTGTATGGAATGAGGATATCTGTAAGTATATGCACCTTTCCTTTCTCTATGAATCCAAATATGATAATTTTCATCCATATTTACCATCCTTACAATATCCCCTCACCTCTAACAATGATTTTTTTTCCAAAAACTGAGACTTCCCCACTTCATGCTCTATTCAACATGATGATTGTTGGTATAGTCCCTAGTTCCCCACTCTCCAACACCTCCCCTCCCTAGATATTGCACATTGAAAGGTCAAATTATATTTCTCCTAATCACCCTTCCCAAGACCATGATCTTTGTTAGAAACCTTTGCATCCTCCTAAAGGTTTTGCACAAAACAAGGTATACATTCATTCTATTGTGATGCATTGTTGAATTCAACCATGGGTATTTTAAACTCAAAACCACATTCTATCATCTCAAGGTTTATAGATCTAAGGAAATAGTTTGTTGTTGTTTCTTCAACTCCTTAATGTGTTATATAACCTAGTAATTTATGATGGTAAAGGACATTGCCTCAAATGGAAGGATATACCATTCCACTAGGAAGACAAAGCAATCAAACTAGGTGCAAAGTCCTAGAATTGATAACATTAAGGGAGAAAGCAAAAAAAGCAATTAATTAAGGTTACCTTATTTGATGTAGAAAAACTATCAAACTATTCCCAAGGCATCTCTAGCCATCTCTGTTGTAGGGTGTTACTACCATAATTTTTATGAATTCATAGCCAGGAAAGACACTAGTTTCTCCTCTCTACACTTGACCAAACATCATCTATATTGATTGGAATTGTAAGGGATAATGATGTTTATTCGAACACAAATAAACCAACATAGTCTGTACTTGTATATGTTAATTTGTAAAGTGGTAAGCTATGTTGGAATGTGTCAGGTTCATTGTATAATGGCACTAATATCTTATTTGTTGTTTCTTTTGCAGGGGTAGGCTTGACAGTTGTGTTAAAGAGACTTTTGGAGATGGGAAACTCACGAAACGCAAAAAAAAAAAATAGAAGGAATCTGCCCATTGAAAAGGTCAATGACTTAAGAGAAAAGGCCAGGTTGGGAATGGAAAGATTGAGACATGGTCCTATCATTGCCCCAGATCCTACCACTGATCCTAACACAGTTGTTGGCATGAAAACCTCTTGCTCAGAACCACGGGTAAAGCGATCGCGTCCAACGGACTCAACTCAAATTCCAACATCAACACAATCTCCAACCAACAATCCATCAATGAGTCATTCTGAAGTTCCTCATGATACAAGAATTTTGGGAGATGCTGCATGTGTAGATATGGACATACAAGCCTTGCTTAATTTTCAATCTCCCCAAGAAGACCACAACCCTATCGACCACACTCCCATTATGGCCCAATCTATGAATGAAGCACCACAACAAACAAGCTCCGGTATTCATGTCTCATGTCCACCCTCCCTACCTCGACTGTCCAGTGCAAGAAGAATAACTCCTAGACGTATTCATGTGGATGAGAGTGCTATGTCAGGGCTTGAATGCAAGTTGCCAAAACGCACTATCGAATGGCAATGCAACAAAATTGTGAAAGAATATTTTGAATCCAAAGGTGATGCAGGTAAATGTCAATTATTGCTATGTTTGTTAAGTCACGTTCTTTAGCTATTGTTAGGAGAATTTTGGGAATAAAGATGGTTAAAAGTTCAGAGGCCAACAATCATATTGTTAGAAATCTCCAATCTGCATTTAATGCTATTGGGAATAAGTCTCGTACAAAAGATCTTTGTGTGGCTCATCATGTTTTAGCAGAATCAGTTGTAAGCAAGTCCACAAGGCAACGTTTCCTGCTATCACACGCTTCTCACATACTCAAATTAAATAGAAAAACTATTAAAAAGTACTATGTTATAAGAGAAAATCTTGACACTCCGGGTGGAAACGATTGTTGGGCTTTTGTTGGCAGGTTTCCTCATGCATATAGGAAGCTAATTGATGCTATTAAGGAGTTAGCACAAAATTTTTGGCATGATCATACTAGACCTTCATCAAACCAAAGAGACGTGCTAAAACTGAGAAAAGGTTCTACTGAACGTGACACCATGTTAAACACTTCCTTGACACCACACAGACTGAACTCTATGAGAGATTCAGGAACGAGCACACACAATTGAACCTTGGCCAAAGGTCCTTGAGAAATGCAAACCATGGTACATTCATATATGCATTGATCGGAACACTTGTTGTTGTAGATACCACGTAGAATATGAATATTATTATGACACATATAAACATATATTTTGTGATTTGCATACTAACATTGTGCTGGGCTGTAATGAATCCATACTACCACCGAATGCATCAAGAGACTTTATCCACAAAATCATGTGTCCAAGGCCCGAAGGACAAAAGTATTATCAAAAATCTATATGGGACAAGTTCTATGTGCAGTGGGTTTTCTCTTTTGAACCGTTGCATTCATGAAAGCAAGGACACATAATTTGGCATGATGGGTGTGGAGATGCAGAGCTTCAAGTACGTGACGTATCAATTAGATAGTGTTAGAGAATGTAAAAAGATTGCATTGGTAAAGTCACAGGTACAAATGAATATTGCATATTTCTCATATTACACGTTCAATTTATGGAATATATATTTTTCCAAAGGCCACATTGTAATATTTTCCTTGTTTCCATGGTAACAGGTACCAGTATGTGACTTCTTGACAGAATTCTATGAGAAAACTAAGCAGTATGTTCAACATGTGCATGTAGTGGGATGGCAAGATGAGCAGTACATAAAATGCAAGGACACATTTCCCGTTGGAACCATAGTGTCAATTGTGGATTTTGCAGAAAATTACACCCTTCAGCCACAAAATGAAATCCAGAGTCAATACTACCATTCAGACCAAGTCAGCATCATGGTACATATTATGTATAGGCATGGGCCAGAGAGCAGCAATGACAAGAGGATAATACTGAAGGAGACAAAATTTTACATAAGTGATGATAGATACCATGATCTTCAATATGTGCAACATTGTTTTCGAATTTTCTATGATCAGTTGAAGGAGAGAGATATACAGATGGATCGGCATTGGATATGGTCGGATGGTTGCGCGGGCCAGTTCAAAAATGCCCAAGTATTACAATGGATGAGTACTTTGCATAAGACTTGCAATGTGTCGCATATCTGGAACTATTTTGAGACCGGGCATGGCAAAGGTGAGCATGATGGGGCCAGTGCATGCATCAAGACTGCACTACGAAGGGAAGAGATGAGGTTTGACAGGGAACCTCATATCCGAGATGCAGAATCCATAGTTTAATGGTGCTCTACAACAATGTCAGAACGAGCAAGAGATCAACAAACATCATCGATGGTAGGACATGCTGCGAGAAATTTTTGGCTAGTGGTTGGCATAGATTGATCACGTTCCTATAGTTGCGGCACAGTACAAGGAACACGTGGATTTCATTCAGTTTGAAGCTCAAACATCCACTTATTTGAAATATGGATGCGAAATCTTACATGCTTTTGCAACCCTTGTAGCAGCGGAAAATGGGATGAATGAGAATGCATGGACTGGGTTGAAGAATGGGATCGTGTGTCACTTGTAGTAGACCAACGTGCAGTTGTTGAAACAACCCAGTTAGAGGAGGGCCAATCAGCAATTTCTATAGATTATGACCATATCTCAGATCTTGTACAACTAGGACACATATACGCAGTTTTTGCACCGAAAGACAATGAATGGGGCGTGGATTATTGGTTGGCAGGGTGCATCCAAGGTAAGCAAACCCTCTACGGATCATTAATCGACGATGAAGGAATTGAATTTCCTACTAGCTCGATGGTGGTTAAGGGGGAATATCTTACACTAGATGGGAAGTCAAGAAAGACTAGTGGGCATGTATTCATGGATTACAGACCAGGTTCAGTGGTGTATCACTTCACAAACTTGATCATTGGCACAAACATCCATCTTCAGACAATGTCAAGCAAGAGCTCAACCAAGGTACGCTACTACCTGCCTCATTCAGAGCACGAGAGATTGATGGAGACAATTAGCAACAGAGAGGATCCAAATAGATTTATTGAATGAGGCCAGTCAACTTTACATAAGAGAAAGAATTGCATCAAAGAATGTTATGTTGTACATCGAGGTATGTGTAGTTTTATGTTATTTCGCTGGTACATGCATTTTTTGTTGATACATACATACATACATACATGTCTTTGCCTATGTTTTTTCTTTTTCCTATATGTATTAAACTGTTCCATGCTTCTCTTTTATGTTGAATAAAATGGTGATGTGATTTGGATCAAATTTGAGTAAATTGAGTTAGTATTTTATTAAATATATCTATTTATGTTTGTAGCATTTGAAGATAGTGGTTTTGATAGGTTCTCAAGATTAGAATTACATAGGTTTTAGGAAATTTTTTGAAGTACATAGTCTATTACAATGGTCTTGAAAATTTAACTTGGTAGATGAAACCTTCTAGGAATCCATGTTTGGATAGAAGGGTCTTCCACTTGGGGTAGGGAGTTATCATAAGGTTTCAAGGGTGGTATCTTTGAGATCTATACTTGAGAGGGACTTGTCATCATCATAGATAACCACTTAGAGGGACTTGTCATCATCATCACCAACATCATCTCTAGGCTCCTCATCAACATCTCCATCATCATCATCTTCTTCATCATCACCATCACCATCACCACCATCGTAAAATTTTTCATCATCGCCACCATTGTCAACATCTTCATCATTGCCACCATCTTCATCATCATCATTAACTCTAACTCTAACCCTAATTCAATTTCCTTCTATAACTCTAGCCCCAACCCTCACCCAAACCCTAGCACTAATCCGTCTTCTTCACCATCACCATCACCATCACCATCACCATCACCATCACCATCACCATCACCATAACCATCACCGTCACCATCACCATTGCAGAGTTGGCCCCCATACACACTCCCTCACTGAGCAAAACCCTAGTTTCCAAGATGGACATTCAAGATGGCACCGGGGCCACAAGACCGAAGAAGAGGGGCACCCATGGCACTATCCCGGTGTCCTAAATCCAATGGAGTCAATGGTTCGTCGATCGGAGCCATGGTCGTCATTCTATGGCTCGTTCCATCTCGCGTCGAAAAGGCCTTCAGGGACACCTACTGGATACCTGCCGGGGGCATAGAAGTCCAACCGTGCAGCAAAACCGGGCTCCGGGGAGTCCCGCAGGTGTGTCTAGGCAGGTTCCATCTGGAAACCCTGGCTGTAAGTTGCCGACGGACGATATTGCAGAGTTGACCCCTATGTGCAAAAATTGCACACTCCCTCACTGACCAAAACCCTAGTTTCCAAGATGGACGTTCAAGATGGCACCGGGGCCATGGGATAAGAGGAGAGGGGTTCCCTTGGCACTATCTCGATGTCCAAAATCCAATGGAGTTGATGGTTCGTCAATCGGAGCCACGATCGTCATTCTATGGCTCGTTCCGTCTCGCATCCAAAAGGCCTTTAGGGACAACTGTTGGATACCTGCCAGGGGCATAGAAGTCAAACTGTGCAACAAAACTAGGCTCTGGGGAGTCTTGCAGGTGTGTCTAGGCAGGTTTCAGCTGGGAACACTGGACGTAAGTGCTCAATGGATGATTTTGCAGAGTTGACCCCCGTGTGCAAAAATTGCACACTCCCTCACTGAGCAAAACCCTAGTTTCCAAGATGGACGTTTAAGATGGCACCGGGGCAACAGGACCTGAGGAGAGGGGCATCCTTGGCACTATCACAGCATCCTAAATCCAACGGATTTGATGGTACATTGATCGGAGCCACGATCGTCATTCTATGGCTCGTTCCGTCTCGCATCCAAAAGGCCTTCAGGGACACTTGCTGGATAACTACCGGGGGCATAGAAGTCCAACCGTGCAGCAAAACCAGGTTCTAGGGAGTCATGTAGGTGTTTCTAGGCAGGTTTCGGTTGGGAATGCTAGCCATAAGTACCCACTGGATGATTTTCCAAAGTTGACCCCAATGTGAGGGCCATCCAAATTTGCTCAAGGGTACCATTTCTTGTCTGGAGGCCCCCGGGCATGCATGGCCACCGTGGACAGGTCCACTATGGCCATGTGGACTTGTGGGGGCTGACGAAATCCAAGTCTACTTGCCAGTTTGGGTTCTGTGGCCCCGGGGCAAATCCTCCAGGTGTCCCTGAATGGCCCCGAGGTGCCCGACTAGAATGCCTGTGACACCCGAACCGTGGCTCGGTTCGCAAATCTGTTGACTCCGGCGGGTTTCAGCTAGGGGACCCCCCATAGTGTCCCCCGAAGACCCAGAAGTAATGCCAACGAGCCATCTCGAGGCTATGGTTTTGCTCAGTGATGGCCATTCCAGATTCGCTCAAGGGGGGCATTTCTCGTCCGGATGCCCCCAGGTGTGCGTGGCCACCATGGATAGGTCCACAATGGCCACATGGATCTATGGGGGCTGATGGAATCCAAGTTCGCTCGTCGGTTTGGGTTCCGTGGCCTCAGGGAAAATCCTCCAGGTGTCCCTGAACGGCCTCAGGGTGCCCGACTAGAATGCCCGTGGCACCCGGACCTTGGCTCGGTTCATGAATCCGTCGACTCCAGCCGGTTTGAGACAGCAGGTTTCAGCTAGGGGACTCCCCATAACATCCCCTGAAGACCTGGAAGTGGTGCCAATGAGCCATCTCCGGAGCTAGGGTTTTGCTCAGTGATGGTCATTCCATATTTGCTCAAGGGGGCCATTTCTCGTCCAGAGGCCCCTGGGCGTGCATGGCCACCGTGGATAGGTCAACAATGGCCATGTGGACCTATGGGGAGTGACGGAATCCAAGTTCGCTCGCTGGTTTGGGTTCTGTGGCCCCGAGGAAAATCCTCTAGGTGTCCCTGAACGGCCCCGAGGTGCCCGACTAGAATGCCCATAGCACCCTGACCATGGCTCAGCTCACGAATCCGTCGACTCCACCGGGTCTGGGACGGTGGGTTTCAGCTAGGGGACCCCCCACAGCATGCCCCGAAGACCTAAAAGCGGTGCCAATGCGCCATCCCCGGAGCTAGGGTTTTGCTCAGTGAAGGCCATTCCAGATTCGCTTAAGGGCACCATTTCTCGTCCAGAGGTAGAAGAAGATCAATTTTCGACAAAACAACGTAGTTAGTAGAGGAAGATCAATTTTTGACAAAACAATGTAGTTATTACATGTGGAGGAAATGGTTTCCCATGGAAAACGAGTTTAGGGTTGAGCAGAGGAAAGATGTTGGGAAATGGGCTATTACATTAGCTTTTCTGATGGGAAAGCGGTTTACAGAAGGAAATATGGTAGCTATAGGTATATATGCTTTTTTTCCGACGGGAATAGGATTTCCCTTGGAAGAAAAGCATATATACCTTCAACTGTCAAAGCATAGATACCTACAGCCCCCATCAGAAAAGCCAATGTAATAGCCCATTTCCCAACATCTTTCCTCTACTCAACCCTACACTCATTTTCCATGGGAAACCACTGCCTCCACATGTAATAACTACATTGTTTTGTCGAAAATTGATCTTCTTCTGCTAACTACATTGTTTTGTCGAAAATTGATCTTCTTCTGCCTCTGGACGAGACATGGCCCCCTTGAGCGAATCTGGAATGGCCTTTGGGTGCTATGGGAATTCTAGTCGGGCACCCTGGGGCCGTTCAGGGACACTTTGGGCATTTGCTCCATGAACCGAGCCACGATTTCGATGCCACGGGCATTCTAGTCGGGCACCCCGGGGCCATTCAGGGACACCTCGAGGATTTTCCCAACGGCCACGGAACCCAAATCGGTGAGCAGACTTGGATTCCGTCGGCCCCCACAGGTCCATGTGGCAATTGCGGACCTATTCATGGTGGCCATGCACGCCCGGGGGCATCCGAACGAGAAATGGCCCCCTTGAGCGATTCTAAAATGGCCGTCACTGAGCAAAACCCGAGCTCCGGAGATGGCTTGTTGGCACCGCTTCGGGGTCTTTGGGGGATGCTGTGGGGGGTCCCCTAGCTGAAACCCACCATCCAAGACCCGTCGGATTCGACGGACTCAAGAACCGAGCCACGGTCCGGGTGCCACGAGCATTCTAGTTTGGCACCCCAGGGCCGTCCAGGGACACCTGGAGGATTTGCCACGGGGCCATGGAACCCAAACCGGTGAGTGGACTTGGATTTCATTGGCCCCCATAGGTCCACGTGGCCATTGTGGACCTGTCCACGGTGTCCACGCATGCTTAGGGGCATCCAGACGAGAAATCCACCCCTTGAGCGAATCTGGAATGGCCATCACTGAGCAAAACCCTAGCTCCAGAGATGGCTCATTGGCACCACTTCTGGGTCTTCGGGGGATGCTGTGGGGGGTCCCCTAGCTAAAAATGCCATCCCGAACTCGTTGGAGTCAACAGATTCACGAACCAAGCCACAGTCCGGGTGCCATAGGCATTCTAGTCGGGCACCCCAGTGCTGTTCAGGGACACTTGGAGGATTTGCCGTAGGGCCAGAGCACCCAAACCAGCAAACGGACTTGGATTCCGTTAGCCCCCATAGGTCCACGTGGCCATTGTGGACCTGTCCACGGTGGCCACTCACGCCCAGGGGCATCCAGACGAGAAATGGCCCCCTTGAGCGAATCTGGAATGGCCATCACTGAGCAAAACCCTAGCTCCAAAGATGGCTCATTGGCACCACTTCTGGGTCTTTGGGGGACACCGTGGGGGGTCCCCTCTGAAACCCATCAGAGTCGACGGATTCGCGAACCAAGCCACAGTCCGGGTGCCCTTGGGCATTCTAGTCGAGCACACCGGGGCCATTCAAGGACACCTGGAGGATTTTCCCCGGGGCCACGAAACCCAAACCGATGAGCGGACTTGGATTTCGTCAGCCCCCACAGGTCCACATGGCCATAGTGGACTTGTCCACGGTGTTCACGCACGCCCGGGGGCCTGCCGAACAAGAAATGCCCCCCTTGAGAAAATTTGGATGGCCCTCACATTGGGGTCAACTTTGGAAAATCGTCCAGCGGGTACTTATGGATAGTGTTCCTAACCGGAACCTGCCTAGACACACCTACACAACTTCCTGGAACCCAGTTTTGCTGCATGGTTGGACTTCTATGCCCCTGGTAGGTATCTAGCAGGTGTCCTTAAAGGCCTTTTGGATGCGAGATGGAATGAGCCATAGAATGACAACGGTAGCTACGATCGATGAACCGTCGACTCTGTTGGATTCAGCACATCAGGATAGTGCTAGGGGTACCCCTCCCCTCTGGCTCGGTAGCCCCACCCTCATCTTGAACGTCCATCTTGGAAACTTGGGTTTTGCTCAGTGAGGGAGTGTGCAATTTTTGCACACGGGGGTCAACTATGGAAAATATTCCACCGAGCACATGTGGCTAGCGTTCTCAGTCGAAACCTACCTAGACACACCTACAAGACTCCCCAAAACCTGGGTTTGTTGCACGGTTGGAGTTCTACGCCCCCGGCAGGTATCCAACAGGTGTCCCTGAAGGCCTTCTAGTAGTGAGACGGGACGAGCCATAGAGTGAAGACCGTGGTTTGGATTGACGAACCATTGAATCCATTGGATTCCACATTCTAGGATAGTGCTAGGGGTGCCCCTCCCCTATGGTCCAGTGGCCCTGCCCGCATCTTGTACGTCCATCTTGGAAACTAGGGTTTTGCTTAGTGAGGGAGTGTGCAATTTTTGCACATGGGGGTCAACTTTGGAAAATCATCCAGCGGTTAATTATGACTAGCATTCCCAAATAGAACCTACCTAGACACACCTACACAAATCCCCAAAACCTGGTTTTACTGCACAGTTGGACTTCTATGCCCCCGGCAGGTATCCAGCAGGTGTCCCTGAAGGCCTTTTGGATGCGAGACGAAATGATCCATAGAATGATGACCATGGCTCTGATTGATGAACCATCGACTCCATTGGATTTAGCATGCTAGGATAGTGCTAGGGGTGCCCCTCCCCTCTAGCCCGGTGGCCCCGCGCTCATCTTGTACGTCCATCTTGGAAACTAGGGTTTTGCTTAGTGAGGGAGTGTGCAATTTTTGGACACGGGGGTCAACTATAGAAAATCACCCATCGGGCACTTGTGGCTAGTGTTCTCGGTAGGAACCTACTTAGACACACCTATAGGACTCCCCGGAGCCCTATTTTGCTACATGGTTGGACTTCTATGCCCCCGGCAGGTATCCAGCAGGTGTCCCTGAAGGCCTTTTCGATGCAAGACAGAACGAGCCATAGAATGACGACCATGTCTACGATTGATTAACCGTTGACTCTGTTGGATTCAGGACACCGGGATAGTGCCAGGGGTGCCCCTCTCCTTCAGTCCCATGGCGTCGGTGCCATCTTGTACATCCATCTTGGAAACTAGGGTTTTGCTCAGTGAGGCAGTGTGCCATTTTTGCACATGGGGGTCAACTCTGCAAAATCGTCCGTCGAGCACTTACGATGATGATGATGGTGATGATGATGGTCATGGTCATGGTCATGGTCATGGTCATGGTCATGGTGATGAAGATGATGACGATGGAGAAGATGATGATGATGGAGATGTTGATGAGGAACCTAGAGTTAGAGTTAGAGTTAGAGTTAGAGTTAGGGTTAGAGTTAGAGTTATTGGTGATGATGGATATGGTAGTGATGATGAAGACATTGATGATGATGGTGATGGTGATGGTGATGGTGATGGTGATGGTGATGGTGAGGATGAAGAAGATGGCTTAGTGCTATGGTTTGGGTGAGGGTTACGGCTAGAGTTATAGAAGGAAATTGAATTAGGGTTAGAGTTAGAGTTAATGATGATGATGAAGATGGTGGTGATGATGAAGACACTGACGGTGTTGGTGATGGTGATGGTGAGGATGAATAAGATGGTTTAGTGCTTGGGTTTGGGTGAGGGTTAGGGCTAGAGTTAGAGTTAATGATGATGATGAAGACATGATGATGATGGTGATGGTGACGTTTGTTAAGATTCAATATGCTAAGACATAAAATACGAGTATTACATTCCATTTCACAATAATAGCATATACAGGATCACTGAAGAAACAACAAGCACAACATAAACACAAGAGACACAGATTTATCCTGGGAAACCCTCATAGGGTTGAAAACCCAGCAAAGCTTCCTCAATATAGATGACCAGCAATATACAAAGATGAAAAACAAAGACATGATCTCCTCGTCCACCATAGCAAATCTCTCCTGCATAAGTGCGCTACATTCTGAGTGAGGGAAGTGTGTGTATAATGAGGAACACACCTCTTCTATTTATACACATCTCCAACTTGTACTTTATACTAACTAGGTCGGCCCCAACTTTACCACTCGGTTAAACACCCCACTACAACTGACTGGGCCGACCCCACTAGGGTGGTCTAACAACCCTTTGACCCACATAACACATACAGGGCCAACCCCCACTAGGGATGTCTAATAACCCAAGTTACCACATTCCGACGGAGGAATAAACATATCCGGATATACAATAAGATCTTCACAGAGGAATGAAACATCTTTGGAATAATAAAGTACAAATATAATATTCTTTGAAGTTACAATATCTCAACACTCCCCCTTAACTAGAAGGATATTATAACAGCATCTACACGAGCAAGGAGTCATAAACATCATACATGATACATCTATAAATCATTGGAAGCTTTCTCAACAACATTAGTAACTCAAGTAGTTACTGGAACATCTTCAATACTGGAACATCAACATCTTCAGTATTGAGTCTTTATCTTTTGTAGCACTCGAACAGCTACAGCAACATCAACATCTGGATCCTCACGATCATCAACATCGTCATCACACGATCATCAACATCATCATCACACGATCATCAACATCATCATCACACGATCATCAGCATCGTCATCTAGACCATCACGATCAGCAGCATCGTCATCACACGATCATTAGCATCGTCATCACATGATCATCAGCATCATCATCTATACCATCACGATCAGCAGCATCATCATCTAGACCATCACGATCAACAGCATCGTCATCTAGATCATCACAATTAGCAGCATCATCATCTAGACCATCACAATTAGCAGCATCGTCATCTAGATCATCATGATTAGCAGCATCGTCATCTAGACCATCATGATTAGTAGCATCGTCATCTAGAACATCAATATTAGTATCCACACCAGTACAAGTATACACATCATCAATACAAGTATCCTCATCAATACAAGTATACATATCATCAATACAAGTATCCTCATCAATACAAGTATACATACA
Organism: Larix kaempferi; assembly: GCA_027924585.1. Taxonomy (NCBI): domain Eukaryota; kingdom Viridiplantae; phylum Streptophyta; class Pinopsida; order Pinales; family Pinaceae; genus Larix; species Larix kaempferi. Next base: position 4,426,878 of record BSBM01000547.1, read on the forward strand.
AGTATCCTCATCAATACATATCCTCATCAATACAAGTATCCTCAATAGCAGCATACTCTACAAAACACATGATTCATTTAAGACATCATAACATGTCTAGGGACGATATAGTCCACTCATCAACTTAGACAAAATCTAAGGACCATTCTCTCGGAGACATACGTCTACGGATCAATTCAGGGACCAAAGTCTGGGGATGATACAATCCCCTCTTGTCCACTAGGGACCACTTCTCGGAGACATCTATCTATGGATCAATTCAGGGATCGAAGTTCGGGGATGATACAATCCCCTCTCGTCCACTAGGGACCACTTCTCGGGGACATCTGTCTACAGATCAATTTAGGGACTGAAGTCCGGGGATGATACAATCCCCTCTTGTCCACTAGGGACCACTTCTCGGAGACAATACGTCTATGGATCAATTCAGGGACCAAAGTCTGGGGATGATACAATCCCCTCTTGTCCACTAGGGACCACTTCTCGGAGACCATACGTCTATGGATCAATTCAGGTATCAAATTCCGAGGATGATACAATCCCCTCTCGTCCACTAGGGACCACTTCTCGGAGACCATACATCTATGGATCAATTCAGGGACCAAATTTTGGGGACGATACAATCCCCTCTCATCCACTAGGGACCACTTCTTGGAGACATCTGTCTACAGATCAATTCAGGGACCAAAGTTCAAGGATGATACAATCCCCTGTCGTCCACTAGGGACCACTTCTCGGAGACATCTGTCTATGTATCAATTCAGGGACCAAAGTCCAGGGATGATACAATCCCCTCTCGTCCACTCGGGACCACTTTTCGGAGACCATACGTCTACGGATCAATTCAGGGACCAAAGACCGGGGACGATACAATCCCCTCTTGTCCACTAGGGACAACTTCTCAGAGACCATACGTCTATGGATCAATTCGGGGACCAAAGTCCAAGGATGATACAATCCCCTCTCGTCCACTAGGGACCACTTCTCGGAGACCATATGTCTACGGATCAATTCAGGGACCGAAGTCCGGGGACAATACAATACCCACCTGTCCACTAGGGACTTCATTCTCGAAGACATACGTCTATGGCTCTCTTTAGGACTGAAGTCCAGGGATGATCCAATTCCCACTTGTCCACTAAGAACTTCATTCTCGAAGACATTTGTCTATGGATCCTTTTAGAACATGTGTTCAAGGATGATGCAATCCCCTTGTCAACTTAGACCCTATCTAAGGATCATCCACCAACCTCTCTGTCGGCATCACCAATATAGGTATCCACATCATCGACCTCACTTTCGATGCAGGAAATCTCATCATAAGTGATCACATCACTCCCCCTTTCGAGGAGGGTCCTTCTGAACTATATTAAGTTTGTCTCGGAAAAATTTACTTGAGGTAGAGGTTTGGTTAGTATGTCAGTAACTTGTTACAAATTCGAACTTTATAGTCCTTTCTGCACCATATCTTGTTAGATCCCTATGTGCTTTGACTTATCATGGAACACTGGATTCTCTGTCATCTTGATACAACTCTATTTGTCACATAGGATTCTATCTCTAAGTGAAACAATCCTGAAGCCATACTTCTTCACAACTAGCAGAGCAAGTAGCCATATATTCCGCTTGTGCTGAGAGCCATACTAGATTGTTTCTTGCTAAACCACAAGATCATGGCTAATCCCAGACAATAACATCGTCTCGATGTGCTCTTCCTGTCTGATACACTTCTTGCCCAATCAACATCTGTGTAGCCATATGAAGTCATGATCTCCAAGATAGCATAGATCAAATTCTATCGCAACCTTTAGGTGCCTCATCACATGCTTTGCAACTTATCATGTGAACACATCTAGTTTCCACTAGATACTGACTCAAGCTGTTCACAGCAAAGCTTATATCTGACCTAGTATTTGTTAGATACATCAATGACCCAATAATTTGACTGTATAGAGTAATATCCACTAACTCTAATGAGTCATCCCCTAACAACTTCAAGTTGGAATCCATGAGAGTGGCCATTCCAACACCTCAAGTCCTTTTAATATTTCTTGGCATACTTTCCCTAGCTGAGAAAGATTCCTTCTAATCCTTTCCATACTTCCAAACCTAGGAAGTAATGCATCAATCTGAGATCTTTCACTTTCATTTCTGCAGCCATCTATCTCTGTCCTCTCTTGTCAGATGGGTCTACTGATATAAGCCTCAATATCATTCGAATTCTGTGATGAGTTCCTTCTTGAATCCATGTCATCTGTGTATAGAAACCATATTTAACCTTGTAGCAAAGGTTGAGATCCACATCACCCATGGTGATCATTAAGCTCATCAATTGACTATCAATCCGGGGTACCCATACAAAACCTGATTCACACTTCTTCTTTAATTACACCATTAAGAGAATTGTCTTATCTAGCCACTTGAAGCAAACATCTCGTCATGATTCTCTTCCGCTTTCTAAGAGAATCTTCTAGCCACGAGCCTTCTATATTTTGTTTGATTTGTAAATCTTCTTGTTGAACATCCATCACTTGTTCGGTGTTCATCATTCTTCATGATATTTCCTACAAATCAAAATTAAGTACATGATTAGTAATGCTTCATAATCATGAAATCGTGTTGACATGATAACCTATTATGCATATAGATATAGTTATGCAACTATTTTGACCAATACTTTGGCACAACACTTTCCCATATCCTGTATGCATACAGTGGCTATCTAGATGCCTTCCATCTCTACCAGAACATACTATCGAGAGTGTGCACAGCTCTCAGCATGTCAGCAAAGAGGTTTCATTCTAGACAAGCAAAAATGGAATGTTTGTCCAACTTACCGATCATATGCATATTAGTAGTATATTGTTCAATGCTCTATGAATGTTTACACTCAGCATGATATATATTCTAGGAATACAAATATGCATACAACCTATTACAAGCAATATCATTTACTATTTCAAATAACAACTCAAATACTTATCTTTTATGTTTGTGTAGTTGCCTCCCGCTTGATCTTCTATATGTCTTTTGAACTTCTACTCATTCTGTACCACTGTGCATGCTCAAGTGCCATCCTCATGATCTCATACACAAACATACATTCATTAGTATATTCTCAATGTTATCAAAACATTATAGTTCTAAATAATCTTGAATATGTATAGTCATGATTATAGATAATATTCAAGGTTTTAGGGAAGTCTTCTTTTACTCATGCATATTCTGGTTTGATCTGGTTAGTTAAATTATCAATCAGGATAAGAGACATAATATGCATAAACCCTTGATTACTAACTTTATGAATAAGCATATCTAATCATACCAAGTATACTTATATAAGGGATCCTAACACAAGGTAAGATTCATAGGAAACATACCTGGATTAGTATATCTATTTAACATACCTAGTCAATATCTTCTTTATTGTCTTCAACGATTTAGAGATCCTGTGCTGGAACCTACATATCTCATAGGTTAATCATAATAGAACAAAGTCATACATACCTCATAAGTAGAACTTCTATGTGATCAAAGATTATGGAGGAGTCTTTGTCTTCATGTTGTCATGGTCATGGAGCTTGATTTGTCTTTTGTGATGTACCTGTATCTTGTTAGCAGACAACATCAACCTCATACATCACAACAGTGCATTAGTACAATCATATAGCCCTAATCAATGAATGTCTTCAATCATTCACATGCATTCATACTGTTACTAGGGTGATAAGACAATTCTAACAATAATCAAGATTGTACTTAACCTGAATAATATGAGGACAAACATATAATGAATTTAATCAGGAATCAGATTTCAAGACATACCTGTATCTTCTTAAGTCATACCTGTCGAGACTTCTTGTAGTGTTCTTATGTAAGGCCTTAGCCTCAACTCCCCCTGAAAATTGATCTGGAGCTTGATTAGGGTTTGCTAGAGAAACCCTTAAAATTCAATCTTTGACGTTCACACTTCTGAATGGATGGAAGGATGTGTCTTGCTGAGCTGATCAAACTAGCATACTTTAATTTTGGAATCTCCAAAATTTGACTCTTCAAAATTGCCTTTGAAACTTCTGGATCTTCTGGATAGGATCCCAAACTAGGGTTTGATAAATCCCACCCTTCTGCCCACTCAAAAGGTTTGATCCAAGGCTCTAAAATCTTATGTTTCTGAGGAGCTTCCAGCCGTGGTTACAGACTTCAAAAAATTCCAACTTTTGTTGAAGCCCTAATTTTCCATCTTTCTGATCAAAATCCCGAACTGAGGTTTGATCAAGCCCGGTCTTCTACCCAACCAAAAAATTCAATCTTGGTCTCTAAATTTCGATTTTCCTGAGTAGCATTCAACCGTGGACTCTGATTCCAAAAATTCTAACTTTCTCCGAAACCCTAAATTCCGGAAGCCATGAAGGAAGGTCTCCAAAAATAATTTTGTTTTGACAGAAATATGTACCTGATTGTTTCTGCTGTAACTCCGAACTTTTCGATCCATAGGGTCTAAAAACCTTTTTTGTGGTATCCTGACCTGTCATCTTTACATCCTAATAGGTCTCACCTCAATTGGATTTTCTGAGAGAGAGGTATGCCAAGTGTTGCAACGTGACCTGTTTATGAGATAAAACAAGACAGCGAACTTGTACGGTGTGCCACGTAACACTGGTTCAACTTCAGCCTCTGAAAAAGTTTCTTGAGATAGTACAGTCTGTGTACTACCTGTCACTTTTTACGAAATTTCATTTGGAGCTTCCTATCCCATGTTATGACCTTTTTTCCTGGGTTACCTGATTTTGACTGAGATCTGGAAGAGGCAGAAACCCTAACTTGTACGGATCATAACTCACAAAGTAAAACGAATATGAGGGTTCCCTTTGGACACAAGGTACCTGGGGATGTTATCTACTACCTATAAAATTTTCAGATCCTGAACCTTCTCAGAAATGGATTTATAGTGAAAGTTCCATGATGACTGGTTTTTGCTATGTAAAACCCTAACCTTCAAATTGTCACAAGAGAAGCAAGTGTCGTAAGTGCCATACGTTGCCTTCCTTCAGGTTAGCTTTGATACAATGTTAAGATTCAATATGCTAAGACAGAAAATAGTAGCATTACATTCCATTTCACAATAATAGCATATATAGGATCACTGAAGAAACAACAAGCACAGCATAAACACAAGAGACACAAATTTATCGTGGGAAACCCTCATGGGGTAGAAAACCCAGCAAAGCTTCCTCAATATAGATGACCAGCAATATACAAAGATGAAAACCAAAGACATGATCTCCTCCTCCACCATAGCATATATCTCCTCCACAAGTGTGCTACATTCTGAGTGAGGGAAGTGTGTGTATAATGAGGAACGCACCTCCTCTATTTATACACATCTTCGACTTGTACTTTATATTAACTAGGTTGGACCCAACTTTACCATTGGGTTAAACACCCCACTACAACTGACTGGGCCGACCCCACTAGGGTGGTCTAACAACCCTTTGACCCACATAACACATACAGCGTCGACTCCCACTAGGGAAGTCTAATAACCCAAGTTACCACATTCCAACGGAGGAATAAACATATCCGGATATACAACAAGATCTTCACGGACGAATGAAGCATCTCCAGAATAATAAAGTACAAATATAATATTCTTTGAAGTTACAATATCTCAACAACGGTGATGGTGATGGTGATGGTGAGGATGAAGAAGATGGCTTAGTGCTAGGGTTTGGGTGAGGGTTAGGGCTAGAATCATAGAAGGAAATTGAATTAGGGTTAGAGTTAGAGTTAATGATGATGATGGTGACGGTGACGGTGATGGTGATGGTGATGGTGAGGATGAAGAAGATGGCTTAGTGCTAGGGTTTGGGTGAGGGTTAGGGCTAGAGTTAGAGTTAACTATGATGATGAAGACATGATGATGATGGTGACGGTGACGGTGATGGTGATGGTGATGGTGAGGATGAAGAAGATGGCTTAGTGTTAGGGTTTGGGTGAGGGTTAGGGCTAGAATCATAGAAGGAAATTGAATTAGGGTTAGAGTTAGAGTTAATGATGATGATGAAGACATGATGATGATGGTGACAGTGACGGTGATGTTGATGGTGATGGTGAGGATGAAGAAGATGGATTAGTGCTAGGGTTTGGGTGAGGGTTAGGGCTAGAGTTAGAGTTAATGATGATGATGAAGACATGATGATGATGGTGACGGTGATGGTGATGGTGATGGTGATGGTGAGGATGAAGAAGATGGCTTAATGATAGGGTTTGGGTGAGGGTTAGGGCTAGAATCATGGAAGGAAATTGAATTAGGGTTAGAGTTAGAGTTAATGATGATGATGAAGACATGATGATGATGGTGACAGTGACGATGATGGTGATGGTGATGGTGAGGATGAAGAAGATGGCTTAGTGCTAGGGTTTGGGTGAAGGTTAGGGATATAATCATCGAAGGAAATTGAATTAGGGTTAGAGTTAGAGTTAATGATGATGGTGATGGTGATGGTGACTGTGACGGTGATGGTGATGGTGATGGTGAGGATGAAGAAGATGGCTTAGTGCTAGGGTTTGGGTGAGGATTAGGGCTAGAGTTATAGAAGAAAATTGAATTAGGATTAGAGTTAGAGTTAATGATGATGATGAAGATGGTGGTGATGATTAAGACGTTGACGGTGATGGTGATGGTGATGGTGATGGCGAGGATGAAGAAGATGGTTTAGTGCTAGGGTTTGGCTGAGGGTATGTGCTAGGGTTTGGGAAGATGGTTTGGAAATAGTTATTCATTGAATCTCATAATTTTCCTATAAATCAAAGCCATGGGGTAGACTTGAAGAAGAGAATCATTGTAAGGTCATGTGGAAAGAAAGAGCTTGGAGATCAAACACCTCATTCTCTCATCTTTACCATTCATTGTATTCATTCTTACTTGAGTTATTTCATTAAGGAAGTAAGTGTTCTTCCGTCACTATAGCTAGAGAGAGATTTTAATAAGGAAAATGACCCATCCCAAGGAGAGTGTTGGAGCTAAATTGCCTCAAATCATTTTTTCTCAAATGATGTTACACATTTGTATGCTTTTCCATTTGAAGAATATATGAGTTTTGTTTTTTCCATCCATTTATTGTATTTGAATTGCATTCTTGTATTTAATATTATGATATGACTGCTTGCATGCTTCTTAGTTATTTATTTTCTATTATAGTACTCTGATGCTTGTCAAATAAATAACCATTGTATATTGTCTCGCTCACAACTTGGATATATTAACAAATTTTGCTCTGCATTGCAACAAAATCCCTAAAATAGATTGACTACTCCATTTTGGGTTTAGAATCTTGATTAGTTAATCTTACTTACTAGGTTGTTTTTAGTTGTTTTCTAACCTCTAGTGACATGCAAATTCATTAACTAGCATGCAAACTCACTTAGCAACCATTGTAAGGAATCAAGGTTTTTGGAATTTTATTTTGCATGATCTTGGTGACTTGCACATTTTTTCTCTTTTTCTCAGAAGAGTTCAATGGTAGAATCCCTAATTTTCATTAGTGTTCCATAGTGGCCAATGTAATATGCATGCAAATTCATTTCATAGGAAGTGTAACTATTTACTTGTGTAACTTGCATAGTTACCTTTGTAACAAGTTGTGAATTTTTAAATTAAATCACTTAAGGGATAGAAGGTGGACTCATAATTCCTAAGTGTCTAATCACATAAATGGATTATCATTTGTCATTTGCACATGGATTCATAACTAAGAGCACTATATACTACCTTTTGAATTGTTATTTTTATTTATATTATTTAAACTCATCTCAAAAGAATAGTTAAGAATTTAATCAATTACCACTTGTAGTCATTTCCATTATGTCACGTCCCCTCCCATCATTCCCAAGCAAGGCAGAGAACATGACGCTAAAACCACTTGCGCAGGTTTGGTAACTTCTAGAATGTAAATGATTAGATGATTGTAAACATTCATTCAATAAACCATAAACATTTAGGATATGTTGTGTGTAATTGCTTAAGACAAATTTGTGAAATAATAACCATTCAAATAACATGCAATTAACACTATGATCCACAGATGAGAGTTCTGAATCGAAGACAAAATCATGTATGCAAAAATGTAATCAAGGACAAAATCATATACACAAGTGCAAATCCATCTATTAATATGCAAAAATGATCCAATCATGTACAATTTTTGGAAAAATGGAACATCGTTCCCAACGTCTATATAATGGAAACTCGTGCCTCGTACAAAAAAAGGAAACTCGTGCCCTATACAAAATATGGCCCATGGTGCTCTGTACAAAATATGGCAACTCGTGCCGAAAATGCCACATCGTGGCTATTGTACATAGGAGGGTCTCTCAATCCTCCTGCCCACGCTTGGAGCTCCCAGGTGCATCTCCAAAATCAATCGTCCTCTTCTTCGTGCTAGAGGAAGCTGGGTCCTTTCGGTGTCTTTGAGCACGTCCTCTTGAGCCCTGAAACGACAACAATAATATGTCAACTTTTCCTAGCAATTATACAAGTATAAAACATAATTTAAAACTAAAAATAGTTTTCAAATCTTGGATAGCTCACCGCATGCGAGACTGTAATTCATGAGGGGGTTTCCCTCCTCTGTGATCCAAGTCTCTAGGTAATGCCACCCTACAACATTTAGAACAATCAAATCAATGCTGAAATTAGATGCATATAGTAATTTCCGTTAAAATTGAACGAGAGTTAAATGATAAACTAGTCAATCTCACCGTGAACAAAATCGGCTGGTCTTTGGGGCTGGAGGATGGAGCAGTCGGCTGGAAAGCCTGCTCCGATGCTAGGGTGGATGGTAAAGGGGAGGATGTAGCCACATCAACGGTGGCTACACGACTGGGGGTAACAGTGGAGGAAGGGGGTGTGGCAGGAGGAGGCATGGACCGGGGTGGGGGAAGTGGAGATGTACGTCTAGGGCTATAAACCCCAACTGGCTGTAGTATGGATGGGCGCACCCTGGAAGGGGAAGTGAGTGTGGTGGGGGAATGTGGGGGGGGCCGAGGTCCATGTTGCGGTAGAGGGATGGGTGACTGTGGATGGGTGGTGTGCCGTGGTCGGATGGGGGAGGGTGGGAACATGGGAAACTGATACGAAGGTGGAGCTGGATATGATGCGTAAGGGGGAGCTGGATGGAATTGTGGTGCTATATAGGGGGGGGGCTGGATGGAAGGGGTTGGGGAATGGGGCATGTATGTCAGGGGATGCAACTGGCATATAGGGTGGCCGAAAGGTCAGGGAGGGAGGAATATTGGCATTAGCAGGCCGAGGTGCTCGCACCTGCATACACATTTATAACTTCATGGTTTAATATACAAAAATATAAATATACACAGACAAGTCATCGTATTTGAAATTAAATTTATGCTTTAATAGACACAATACCTGCACACAGGGAGAACTGCTGGTCCCCGGTGGCGGTGGCTGGTCGCTGGAGCCCAGGGACACCTGTGCGAACAGTACAATTTTTAGACTGAATTTATAAAAACAATATTAACAATATTTAACACAATGAAAATGAGAATGACAACGACGATACTTAGAAAATATGACTGCAATAAATTTATATTCAAGTTAGATGATATCCAATATTCTGAAAGGATAGAAGGTGGCATGGCATGAAATTAAAATTAAATAAGGTGAGAGGGCATAGATGGTGACATGGTGAGCTTTTCCTTTTCTAGAGTCATCTCCATGAGTAGGTGAGCTTTTCCTTTTCTAGAGTCATCCCCATGAGTAGGTGAGCTTTTCCTATGGCCCTAGAGAGATGTACAGTGTCTCATAAGCAAATGGAATTCATGTCCATTTACAAATTTGAATTGGAAACCTATGTAATGTGTTTGGGTTCTTGGTGAAGAGTTCCTAGGTTTTGATGTCTTCTTATAGATTTGTAGTTTCCTAGAAGCTTGATTCACCCAGTGGAAAAGTATTTGCATCCCTAGAGTGAGGATCTTGAGTCCCTTTATTTCCATAACATTTACATCATCAAATAAAATGGCATCTCATTGTTTAAATTTGCAAAGAGGTGCTAAATAGCAGTTAAGTTAGTGTGCATGTTATTTAATACACTTTAGAGTGTTGATTGTTAGAAAAAGGAAGAAAGAGATATCTTTTTCATGGTTAACTTACTTACAAGCTTGAATGTGCCATTTTCTTTTGCATTGAATGAGTAATTATGTGTTCTTGATTGAATAGCTATGTTGTTAGAATGATATCACTTGATTGAAATCAAAGAAATCTTGATTGAAATGAGTTAAATGAGTATTCTTGATGCCAAATCTTTTATCGAGTTGAATTTGAATCAAGATAATAGCAAGGCCCCATAGACCATATTTGTAAGATTATCGCTCTTCCTTATGGGCCTTACATCATTTTCAAAAACTTTAGTGATAATACATGTGATAAGTTGTTTTACGTTGTTTATATGTCTTTCCTAATAGTATGTTTTAGGAGTAGTAGTATGATTACTTTCAGTCTCAAGTATTAGAATAAATTGGAAATCCTGTGATAATAAACTAGGGTAATAAGGACATCAGAAACATCAGGTTCTTGAATTTCTAGAAGCTTGGCCACTATGATTCTCTTTTGGCCACTATGAAGATGTTGACGGTGATGGTGATGGTGGTGACAACATTAATGAAAAAGGCTTGAGGATGGCAAAGAAGATGATGATGTGGATGGCTTGAAGAACACACATGGCATGAAGAACCATGGAGGTGGGAACTGGAGCCATTGGAACACCAAATGAGCCAAATGACCCATTCTATGGTCATTTGTGGTTTGATGGGGTAGTGGAACCCTTGGTGATGGTCCATGCTACGATTTGATGATGGGCTTGATGTACATTGAAAGGATGTTGATTAAATACTAAATGATTGACTCTTGATGGTGAAACCCACATTGAAACCCACATACGAATTCAATCAGCCCTTATCTAATGGCACTTACGATGGATGTTGAAGACCTTGAACCTTGAATATGTCCATATGTGGAATCCTTGATGTATGGTGATGAAGACATAATGTATTGTTGCCTTGGGGTTCTTGGAATTGTTTGTGGTCTATTGTTGTGGGTGTGATGGAGCCCTTGCCCTTATAATTGCTTGACGAAACCTTTGATGCTGAAGTATTTAAACATGATGATGTAGAAGCCCACAAAAAAAATGAGGAAGCCCTAAGTTTCTAACGTGGCCTTTGATGTGGTTGTGTGAAGTCAAACCAAAACAAGCATGCAAATAAAACATTGTATGTGAACTATTATGTGTCCATTCAAAGGACAAAGTTGGCTCAACAATTAAAAATAAAAATAAAATGAAAACTACATAGACAAGTCAATTGAATATCATGTTATATGATGTGCATGTACAACAGAAAGACATGACGATCTAGACAGTATGAAGAGACTAATGATATTTTGGGCAGTAGTTTGGTGAAAGGAGAAAATGATGTATTTGTGTATATCCTGGTTAAAATGATGACAGAGTGATGATGAGCAGAAAGTGATATAAATGTGGATATGTTTGATATCTTGACATCAGAATGATAATTTGCCTATGCTTAATGACAGTTTGATGATAGGTTAAAGATGTGAATGTAGATAGAATATTGATATGTTTGAGAAGACGCTGGACATGATGAAACAGGGACAGAACGATGATTGAAGACAAGGTGCTGGCAACAGATTGATGAATGAGATGATGTGAATAATGACATGACTATGATATGTATGATATGTGACAACTATATAATCATAAATACAAGCAGGGTCTTGTATCCATTTTCTTAGTAGGATCTAAGAAAAACTAGGCTGGGTCCTAGATGATGAGTTGGTGCTCATTGTATCAGTCGGTGCTGAACTGCCTCACGGTTGTAGCCATTGAACCAAATACAAAAGATTACAAAAAACTATATCTAGTCTCGTATTATGTGTTGATGTGTTTCATTAGTTGAAAGTTAGTTCATTGATGAATATGATGTGAATGTGAAATGATGATATAAGAGTTGGTGATTGAAGTTGAAATTAAATAAAGTATAGGCTCACTAATTCACCCCCCCCTCTCAGTGAGCATTGTGTCTAACACAAATGTTTATAGTTTTGTTAGTTTTTCATGTTTGATAAGGTTTCATTTTTTTTTTGGTGGGATTATACGAATTTATATCTCTCAAATAAATTAGACAATATTATAAACACAACTGTAAAATATGATAATAATATAGTAATTACTCAATGCTAATTAATTTGTAATTACTAAACACAAATTACTCGTAACTGGATCTAATTATTCAAAGTAAAGAAGTTACCTGTGTGTATGGTGCCACAATCTCCTCTGCTTCCGCCATGGCTCCATCAAGGTCAAAGGGACCGACGTCCTCCCACCTGGGGGGTGGAGACCCGACACCCAATAACTGAAGATTAAAACAAATAAAGTCAACAATGTGTAATTCAAAGTTAAATATATTAAACAATACGATATCAAATAAAATACAACAAATACTTGAACATTAAATAAAACAATAGCAAACCTGATCCATGAAGCTCCCTGTGGCATGCTACTGTGTATCACCATGGCAATAATGACCACAGTGAGAACAACGATGTGCCGTTGTTCCAGCAGAACTAGAAGGCCCCGCTTGGGTTCCACCTATACCCGACATGTCTCGGCCACCACCCATAGACTATGCAACTATCTGTGTCTCATCGATGTCCTCCCGGCTCTAGGAAGACATGGCCACAAATTTGGTATGTCTAAGCAAGTCATGTGTGGCACATATGACAGAGTCATGAATGTCATCTAGACTGCTACCAAACCCGGGTGGCTGAGCAGGGGGGTTTGGCTATCTCCTGGGTGCAAGAGGTCCTCTAAGCAGGTTGCGGTGCGCTTGAGGTCGATCTTGGGTAGAGCCAAGACCGACACCCTGAAACTCAGTGATGTCAAAATAGTTGACATGGTACCCTAGCTCAAACTCAGCCCACAATTTCTGAAGGAAATACTGTGGGACCTCTAAATTGTTGCACGGGGGCCTGTCAAACACCATGAACCACCTATGTCTCCAATTATCTTTCCATGGTTGGTAAATGGACCAGTCCATGCAAACCCGAGCCCTCGTCAAAGCTGGAGGCTGTCCAGTCGAGGGAACTATGAACTTGCTATACAACAGGGCTTTGCTGATGTTGAGGTCTTTTATTTGCTCTTGGACAACCCAGTGGAGTAGTGTTCCCTCATTCGAGCCCTGTAGTGGCTCAAGTTTGTTATCTCACTGTGTGCAATATTGATTGATTCAATAATGTTTTGAAGTGATGAAGCCAAGGAAACCCGATAGGGTTCCCTGGTACTATTCAATTCATTACTTAGTGCCCTCAATTGATTTGAGTCTTAGTGTAATTGATCTTCACGGTTTTCATTGGGTTCATTGTCGGTTCCCATATTCTCTTCTGGAGGTTGGGTTTCATCGAATGGTGGTGGTGTGTCTGACATCTTGTTAGGTGTGTAGATGGCCTGCAATTAAATTTCCTTGGTTTTTTAATGGATTATAATTTTTTTTTTTAAATTAAAATTCAAATGGAAAACAAAAAAAAAACAAAAATAAAGACAAATTTGTGCTTTGAGGAGCACTTACCTAGAGAAACGGATGGCACCTTGGTGTAGGGGCGACTACTTGGTGTTGATGAAGACGGGGGTGCGCGAGGACGCATTCGCGAGGTTGAAGGTGCACTCACGGATTGGTAATTTAGCTCACAGGTTTGTCAAAAATGACAAAACCCGTGAGCTCTGTTTTTTTATAAAAATACAAAGGTGCGCACGCGCCACTAACGCGTGCGCGCCAATATGTGCATACACGTCAAGGGCGCGTGCGTACCCCTTTTGTCCACATGGGCTGAACCACGTGGACATTTGGCATTGCCGAAGCAGGGATGCGTGCACGCCTTTGGAGGCACGTGAACATCTTTTTTTTTTCCACTCACGCGCCCTTGTTGCGGTTATTTTGGGTACCAGCTTCGTGCGGGTACCCATTAACTCACAAGGGTTATATTATCTCTAATGATTATAAGACACATAATAAATAATCATATAACAAAAATAAATAAAATTTTAAACATTATAAATAAATACACAAAATTAAATTAGCTATAACATTAACTTTATGTAATTTATAATTTGTTTTATATTATATATTTTTCCAGAGAAAAAAAGGCTACTATTGATATTCATTTCAGAATCAAATAGTACAAATATATGTTCCTGATCCATCCTGCTGGATTCTTCTGAGATAACTAAAGAAGTTATCCTTCATAATCTGGTTTACAATATTAACTGAGCCTATCCCAAAAAAAGGATATATCAAATCTGAGCATGTGTGTCATACTACCCAAAGCACCTGGCTTATTACTTCCCAAAAAACAAAACCTAAAATGCTGTCCAGTAGTATCATAAAGTACAAAGTTTGATCAAAAGAAGTCAAAAACAACATCTGATCAGTCATAGAAATAGACTGAACCACAGTCCAGCATGTGGCCCTCGCACCAATCCTCCCAAATCAAGTGACCTTCACAACCATCAAGTGCTTGTTTTGAAAGCTTGTCCGCCATACTGTTATGCTCACAAAAAATATGTTCAAATATGATGTTCTGCTGTTTTTGAATTTCAAAAAGTGTCCTGGAGGCCCAATGACGCAAATTTAAAACATTTAGCTTGAATTTTCCTTCTGCCCATTTGATGGTTACCTGAGAGTCCCCAAATACCTTAATGTTGTTCAATCCAAAGCTGTTGGCTACCTTTAGTACACACCAAAGTGCAACTAATTCTGCCTTCATGTTCGATCCCATTCCACAATTTAGCTTGAAGGTATAGTAATGGGAATCATTTAGATAAATTACTCCACCAACTGCACAGATGCCTGCTTGTGAAGCCCCATCAAAAAACAAAATAGGACGATCCACCTTGAGATAAAAAGTACTAATTCTATCAGTTTTCAACATCACCTCGTCCATCTTGCAGGAGTTAAACATCCTGAGAGCAGTCAAGCAACATTTGATGTATTCAGGTGTGGCATTTTGAAAAATGGCACAATTTCTTGCATGCCAGATTGCCCAGGGTATGCAAACAGCCAGAAAAAAGAACTTTTTGCTGTGTCTATACCAGTGTAAGAAACATGAATTAAAATCTCCAATGTCCCAGCATTGTGTAATTTTAAAATGTATAGATATCATTTCCCATATTTTTCGAGAGAAAGAGCACTGTACAAACAGATGTAGTCTAGATTCAGCATCAATTTTGCAAAGTACACAATAACTTGGACCATTCCACCCTCTCTTACATAAATTATCCCAGGTTTTTAACTTATCTTGTAGAATCAGCCACGAAAAGCATTTCAATTTGACTGGGATGTGCCACTGCCATATCTTCAAATACCACCAGTCCGGCGGGAATATATATTTGTGCTGGAGAATTCTTTTGTAAGCAGCTTTAGCCGTGACAGAGCCAGTTTCGGAGTTACCACTCCAAATCAACTTATCCTCAGAATTGTTTAAAAGAACTCCAGCAGAGTTCAGAGAATGTGTATAATTATCCCAAATGTTAGCAAGAAACCCAGATAGTCCAATCTCCTGCGCTGTTAACCACTTCGAGCTTCCAGCAATGCCATAGTTTTGATGCTGAATCTTGTCCAGAGTGGATAGACCAATGACTTGTAGATATTGTGGAATAATTGGTGGAAGACCCTGATCCTGTTCAAGACCAATAATGGGGTCAACCCCGACCCTGATGTGTGTTCCAGACCCCACATGCCATGCTAGGTCACTTTTAATCCAATGAAAAACTTTCATGAATCCTCTCCACATAGGAGAGTAGTCCCAGTTGGTCAATTTTGGTTTTTTGATCCAGGTACTGATATCAGTCTTGATGTATTTTATATGAAGTATTTTAGACCAAAGGGAAGTGCCATGTATACCACGCCAAAAACTTTTTAACCTGAGAGCTATATTAAATACCTCCAAATCTTTAATACCCCAGCCTCCGAGTTTGTATGGTCTTGTTAGATATTCAGCTGCTACCATTGGAATCTTTCCACTGAAAGAAGTCCCATTCCACAGAAAATTGAAAAAATATCTCTTAATAGATTTAATGATGGAGATAGGGACTTCTAACATCGAGAACCAGTACACAGGTATGCTGGAGAGAACCGACTGTATCAGAATAAGCTTGCCACCGATTGACAACAGTCTATAGGACCACTACGCAATTCTATCCTCTATTCTTTTCAAAAGCCATTGCCAATCACGGATCAGATAATTGTTTGGCTTTAATATGTATCCCAGATATTTAAAGCCCTGTCCAAAAGATGTACAATTATAAGGCAAGACAGATCTAATGTCTCTTAACTGTCCTTCTTCAATAGAATGATGTATAAAACTGGATTTTGCCTCACTGACCAGCATTCCTGTTGCCTTGCTGAAAGTAGTAATGATGTTTTTATACATTAACCAATCTTCCACTTTGTCAATCCCTCCAACAAGAACATCATCTGCAAACATCAGATGTGTAAAAACACAGTCTTTAGTGAAATTGATAGCTTTGATCCGCCCTTCCAATAGAGCCTTGTTTACCAGTCTGCTAAAGCCATCCATTATCAATATGAACAGAAGTGGAGATAAGGGGCAACCCTGTCTCAACCCCCTGGAGCAGCTGAAAAATTCAGTAGGACTACCATTCACCAAAACGGATATGTTCATGGATCTAATGCAAGCCATAATCCACTTAATGATAACAGATGGCATGCCAATCCTAATTAGAATCAATCTGATATATGCCCAGTTTGCCCTATCATAAGCTTTGACAAGATCCATCTTAAGCAGAATGGCTTTCTTTTTGTGTATTTTGATGCTGTGAATCAATTCTTGTGTAATGCCTATTGCATCATGTATCTGTCTCCCCTCTAAGAAGCCAAATTGCTCCTCAGAGATGTGTGCAGAAAGTATCTTCTTCAATCTGTCAGCAATAATTTTAGTGATAAGCTTATATAATAAGTTACAGAGAGCAATAGGCCGGAACTCTCCAAAAGAAGCTGGCTTATCTTTTTTAGGGATCAAGGTGACAAAGGTAGAGTTTAGTCCACCTGGTATGTAGCCCTGTGTCATGGAATAATTTACCATTTCCAAAAGTTCCTCACTCATTTCCTCAAAAAAGTGTATATAGAGTTCCATTGGCCATCCATCCGGCCCAGGAGCTTTGTCTTTTGCAAACAGTTTTAATGTCTGCTCAAGTTCTTCCTTTGTAACCTTGCCTTGCATGTTTTCTGCAGCTTGCTCATCAAAAAACCTAGGGTATAAAGATGCCACTTCTACCTGTGCTCTTTGACATACTTCCTCAGGATCAGAGTAGATGTTTTTGAAAAAATTGTATGCTTCAGACTTGATATTGTCGATACCTGTGAATTGTATCCCATTGTCATCCTGTATTTCCCAGATATATTTAGACCGCCTCCTAGCTGAAGCAAAAGCATGAAAGAACTTAGTATTTTTATCACCAAGAGAAATCCAGACTGCACGGCTTTTTAGTCTCCAAGCTTTTTCTTCTTGTAAGATAAGTTCTTCTTTTTTCAATTCCAATTTCTTCAAAATCTCGAACTCCTCCATAGAAATGGAATTGTTAATATTTGCATTAATGGCATCTTGTAATTGAGACTCTAACTAAAGTAACTCATGCTTATCTGCCAGTTTCTTTTCCTTGATCCATTTTGTAACAACTTCCTTAAGTTTTCTCAGCTTAGTACAAAAATTCAGAACTGGATTTGATTCAGAAACCTCACATTGAGTCCAGAAATTTCTAACCATAAGACAGAAAGATTTATTTTCTAGCCATGTAGCATTGAATTTGAAGGGAATTAAATTAAACTGCTCAAATTGCTCCATCTGCAGAACAATGGGCCAGTGGTCCGAGAATTTAACAGTGTGAACCCATGACCTGTGCTTTGGAAAAAATGTCAGCAGGTCCGCCTTTACAAGGAATCTGTCAATTCGCTTGTGAACACCATCACAACCAAATCTCCCATTTGACCATGTAGGAGAAAGCTTATGGGGCATGACATCAACAAGATCTTTATCCATAAGCAAATTTAAAAAGAAATCCCCCAAATCATCCATTCTGGCAGAGATGCCCCATATTTCTGAAGCTTGATAAGTGAAATTTAAATCACCTGCCAAGATTAAATCAGGAGTATCCATAAGCCCCGAATCTCTTAACTTTGTCCAGAAAATTTGCCTATCTCTGTATGGAGCATAACAGTTGAGCATGGATATGGATTTTTTACAACTACAAAATGAACCCTTTAATAAAATTCCCCAAGGTGTATGAAAGGCCTTAAACTCAAAAAAATTTGGATTCCAAGCTACAGCAATACCTCCGGAATGACCACTAGAACTGACCGCTGTAACCTCCCAATCTGGCAGAATATTACAAAGCTTATGAATGGCGACAGAATCCTCACACATAGTCTCCTGTAGGAAAATGACAGCAGGGCCAGTATCTTTTATCAGACTGGACAAGGCCTGAGCCCGAGTTGCCTTGCCCAATCCTCTAGTATTTAATGACAGCAAGGACATCAAGAACCAATTCTAATGGGGGTCTCTGCTCTAAGCCCCAGGGTAACAGACTTATCAAGTGTATCAGCATCATCCAACCTCTTAGAAATAGGTGTATAAGGGTCAGGCATGTTTGAGGCATCCTTCTTTTTCTTGCCTTTCCTAATGGTAACATTTTGTCTGTTAAGAGAAAGAATAGGGTTGGTATCAGACTCTTTACTAGGGTTCTTGGTGTAGACTTGTAGAGGAGGGAATTCCTCCCCATATTTTGTCATCTGATAGCCACTGCTGGATAAAATATCCAAATCTGACTGATTGGGGAAATTATCAGAGTTATTAGCAGTCAAATCACCTCCCGGGATAATCCTCTCAATGACATCAGATCCACATATAACATCCCCAGATGCATCAGGTAAGGTTTCACAATAACCATTGGGGCGAATACCAGGCTGACAATCAAATGCATCTTTATCACATGAAGGATTTGGCAAAGTTGCTCGAAGATGATGTCTATCTGAACGAGCATCATTCATAACAGAACATGGACTATGGCTAATCAAAGGGTTTGTAGTAGAGATTGTATTAGGAACCAAATCTAAAATAGGATTAGGGTTTTTAAATGTATCTCCTCCAGACCCTGTAAGAGGGTCCAAATCAGTAGCTGGGGTAGGGTTTGACAAAGGGTTCAAGACAGAGTCAGGAATAGGGTTTGTCATTTTGTCTCCATCAGGTGTCAAAGAAGAAAAACCCTTATCTGAAACCGAAGGAGCCAAATCTTTAAATAACTTACGATTCACATGCAAATCATCGGGACCTAAAAGCTTTTTGGAGACTGGTAACCCTGTGACCAAATCATGCCTAAGTTGGACTTCCCCTTTTGAGATACGGGAAGAAAAATTACATTCAGTAGATTCAAGAAAGGCCAATTCTTCATTTGACAGGTCTTGATAATTTAAAGCAGGGTCAATACGTAACTTACCAGTTTCTTTAAAAGCCTGAAATTGGAGGTCATTGTCGGGCGAGGAGAATTCAGACGAGCTTTGAGAGCGTTCTCGAATAATGGGGCAGGCCGCTTTAAGGTGACCAGTCTTGCGGCAGAAAAAACACCTGAACGGAATTTTAAAATAGTCCAGCATTTGATGCCATACCCGGGAGCCCCAAGCAATTACAATCTCTGCAGGAAGACCATCTTTCAAATCCACTTCAATCATCACCTTAGCAAAACGCCGGTCCATTCCATACAGATTTTGTCTGTCAAAACGGATAAACCTGCCTACTGTGTTTGCAATGCCCTTAATCACCTCCTCAGACCATATTTCAATAGGCAGCCCTGGAAGGATCAGCCACAAATGGCGCAGGGACTGAACTTCCTTGGAAGGGTCGAAATTTATGTGCCAGCGTTTTATGAACAAAGACCCCTTCTTGAATTCCCAAAAATTTGACAAGATTATGTCCAAATGTGATGCCTCCGTAAAGGTGAATAACATCCAACGGTTTGGGAGCAAGTTGATGCGAGGAGCCAAACCCGTGAGGGGAACCCACAACCTATTAACCCAGTCTGCAATCTCCATCTTTGTGCCCGAAGCGAATTCAAATCTTCCAACTAATGCTCTTTCAGACAATATCCGGATTCTCTCAAGGTTTTGGTCAGAGTCAATGTCATACCTACAAATCTCAGAACGGACTCTGATAGCCTTCCATTTACTAGAAGATAAATATTTTATACTTTTCACTGATGATAAAAATTAATTAAAGTGAATAATTATTATAATTTCATTGCTATTCCATAACTCTAATCTTATAATATTTTTGAAATTTGCAATTAAGAATATAAATAAATAATTGCTAAATTTCATTGCTATTCCCATAAGTCTGTATTATAATATGGAAGTTCCCACATAGTCGGAATTTACTACTCTTGGTTGGCACTGAAGGTGTGGTCTTTGAGTTGGCACTTTAACCCATGATGTGGGCAACACACAGGACAACAGGGCGATGTTCAAACCAACCTCACAGAAGGAATGTTGTAAGCAATGACGAATTGAATCCCTCGAAGATTGGTATAATAATATGTGTACGTGGCAAATAATAATTGTAATATGTTTGAATTATCTACGCGAGTAATTAATAATTGTATACTTTTTTAGATTTGCTTATACCAGTTTGGATTTCATCCATTAATAATTTTAACTTGGAAATGATATTTTCGTGATATGCTCTTGTGCTTGCAGCTTGAGTGAACGTATAGGTTATAGGTAGATTTTTTAATATTAAAAAAATATTTGCAGTCCCTCCCTGAGCCTTCCGTCCCCCATTAGCGCTACGGCCGCAGTTAGGAAGTCGAGAAGAATGTCGATTTCGCTGGCTGACGGAGCGAGGACGGGCGTCAGGGAGGTATTTTCATAATGTGGGTGGCAGCCTGGAGGGGAGGTTAGTACCGGACCTACGACTGACCGTATAAAGGACAGATGGAACATATGTATTTGTTTCTTGTTTTTTGAATGTCTTGCCTCATTGCAAATTAGATTTTTGAAATTTGCAAAATTGGTATGTGAACTTTGAACTATGGTTAATTGGTGGCTTGGCTTTGAGCTATGGAAAAGATTGAATTGCTAACTTTGGGGCTGCAATTTGTTGTAAAAATAGCTATTTAAGATATCTTCTTCTTTCCTTTCTAATTTCTCATTAAAGAACTAGGAACATGAAAACTTTCAATTAAAATTTGATTCAATAATTCAATTGAACCTTAATTCAAATACAAAATTACAATTTCAACCAATATTGCATAATCAAATTTCAATAACAAAAAAATAAATAAATAAAACAATTTCTTTTAATTATATGATCAATCTAACCATAGTATCTATGTGGACTGTTAAGGGTTTTGTAGGTTAAACTAAGTCTATGTATTACAATAACTTTTATCCTCACTTCTCAAAAACTCATGTGACACCCAAAATTTCAAAGTTTGAGAATTGTAACCAAAATTTTTAAAATTTTATGTGCCAAGAAAATCAAATATTTCTATTTAAAATTGTAGAACTTTTAGTCTATGTGTTCCTCAAATAGTTACAATGTAACATTAAATAATAGAGAGAACATAATTCATAATGCGTTAAGTATACCATCTATGTGTGGGATGCTAAAGACCTTGTAAGTTAAAAAATTATAATGAGTTAACCATACCATCAATTTGGAGATGCTAAGGATCTTGTAAGTTAAATTATGTCTATGTTTAACCATGATGTTTATCTTCACTTCAACTTTTCTCAAATAATTATTACATAATATTCAATAATAGAAAACAAATAAAACTATCTATAATAAAAAATATTATATAATATAATTCACATCATTTATGTGATTTCATTTAAAATAATCCAAATAAAACTATTATCTAAACATTGTTACTTGAAGTGGAATGATGCCAATATGATTTTGAGTAGTCATGTTATAATATTTCTCCACCCATATTTGATACGGTTATGTTTTTCATTAGAGGTTATTATCTTTAAGCATGATAGATATGATCATTTTTTATCATTATAAAAAAATAAAATAAAGTTATTTTTAAATATATTTATTCGCATTACTTTTTAAAGTATAATATGTGTTTTGTCGTTGTCAATTGAGTGTAGATTGGATGGTTGGGAGAAATGTTGTTATCCTCCACATCTCGGTTCAAATCTTGCTTTCTGAAATAGTAAAATTTTCAAAACTCTGAAAAACGTAAGGACTGGTTGGTACGGAAAATATCATTTACTAATCACTATAGCTATACGTGGATAATAACAAACTATTTCAAATCGGTAATCGAAATATATTATTTATTTGAGAGATCATCAAAGACATCCTTAAACATATATCCAGCCGCTTTAAGCTTTAACATATATCTAGTAAGCTTTAATATATATATATAATAAGCTTGTAGCTTTAAAATATATCTAAGAAGCGTGTAACTATATGCTTTACAAGTCGAATAAAGTGGGATCATAGCGTAAATTCCGTTGCTTTAGTGGTGTTGACCATCCTGTCCTCCGGGAATCTCTTTCGGGCTGGAATTCGAGCTTCAGCTTTCTATGTGTAAATGACATTCTTGATCCTCTATTTACATTTACTTAAATAATAATTATATGAATATTAACCTATGAGGTTAAGAAATGATATTTTGGTTAAAACTCTTTGAATTTTAGGAAATGTAAGTATACGTTTCCAAATCTAAGTATACGATGAACATGTTTTGGACAATTAGGAAATGTAAAATCCAATTAAAAAAAAAACAAAAATATATGAAATTTGTGAATATTTTATATAATTGTTGAGATCACTTTATAGGTGTCAAAGCATTCATTCTTAAGCCAACCTGTCTTAAGAATTTAATGTCATATTCAATCATAGGATTAATCATATTATTGGAAAGTCGATTACGAGCCAAAATATAAAGAGGCAGTTTTATTTTATAGACATCCATCTCATGTTTTTTGGATTGTAGAAACTCTGAAACACCATAGATCTGTACAAAACCTCAAATAGTAAGGTTTTCAAAACTCTGAAAAGCATAAAGACTTGTTGGTAATGGTACGGAAAATATAATTTACTAATCACTATAGCTATATGTGGATAATAACAAACTATTTCAAATCGGTAATCGAAATATATTTTTTATTTGAGAGATCATCAAAGACATCCTTAAACATATATCCAGCCGCTTTAAGCTTTAGCTTATATCTAATAAGCTTTAATATACATCTAATAAGGTTGTAACTATATGCTTTAAAATATATCTAAGAAGCGTGTAACTGTATGCTTTACAAGTCGAATAAAGTGGGATCATAGCGTAAATTCCATTGCTTTAGTGGTGTTGACAATCCGGTCCGTGTAGACAATCCGGGCCTCCGGGAACCTGTCTTTCGGACTGGAATTCGAGCTTCATCTTTCTCTGTGTTAATGACATTGTTGATCCTCTATTTTGTCTGTCAGTTACATTTAATTCAACTTGGCGAACACTACGACGTTGATAACTGCTACCCTCATCAATCTACGTTTCAAAGTTCAGAAATTGGCAGTTAACTCTATGGAACAAATTAGGAACATAGGAATATTACATAATTGATAATTAACTGCATGGAACAAATACAAACCTCACAAAGAGTTTGGTCACCAGTGGGGTACGTAACAACAACTTCAGGAATTCTTTCGTGGTGGTGTTTTACGGCTACCATTTTCTGCGCTCTGATTCCTGCTTGCACATTCAGATCAATACATCAAAATCTTTAGAAACGTAATATTATGAGGAAAAAAGAATAATCAAAATATTGACAGAATAGTATCAAAATGGGCTTAAGCATAATGTAAATGATTGCTAATTGAGATTACCAAGAGACAACTGTGGTGTCTATACGGTGGATCTGGAATTGTATGTACAAGTGTCACACAAATACTAATATGGTAAAATCAAAGTTATTTTGTAATTTTTAACTAATATTTTTAATATAAAAGACATATTATGCATCTCTTTTTAAAATATGACACACGCTAATCACATTCCAACCAACAGCATCACATCGCATGCCTTAACAAGTTAACAATACAGTAGACTTAATTACATCTCATAGTTAGCCAACCATAACATATTTTTATTTATAAATAACACGACATATATTGGACATAAATTTAATCGTGAACCTGAAAGTCAAAATAGTTTGTAATATTTTTTATTTAAATGCCCTCGAACTTCAACATAGTTAAACTACCTTGATCTAAATATTTCTCATAACATGTACTAGTGGTATTGCAAAAATCTATTGAAAACGCCTTACCACTTCTAGTAATGGTCATCGAGCTATTAAAACCAGTAGACATTGCCTGCTTATAGAATGTCACACATGCAAGAAACGCAAGAATGACAATTCCAATAACGCATCTAATATTGTTTGCCATATCGAAAGTTTTAATCAAAACAGGAGAGTTTCTAAGCTAATGACTTCTTCTTCAATTTTGACTATGGAAGTTATTTTCCAAAGTCTAGATCTTTTGAACGAGCTGGAATTTCCACAGCAGAAAACCAGTTTAAATAGAACTCTGAGCAGCATGCTCCAAAAAAAAGAAAGTGGAATAATTAAAGGCGGATCTTCACCCGTGCAATAGACTGAAATAAAACAGTCCAAAGATTTAATAATTTTGAACTTCAGGGTCGTGCAGCTAACAGTGAATATGGCCGTATACAGTGGCGATCGCATTGCTATTGCATACCACCAATCATCTGCTTCAAGACGCACTACACCACTAAGTAATGCCACCTCTTTTTTTTCCATTACACTCCAAGTCCTTTCGTCCCTTCGAGAAACTGAGGGCGGATAACGTATAGAAAATAAATGCATGAAGTCAGAGGACGGCATAGAATAATGCTCATATAAACTGACATGCAAGAAACTTATCTTCTATATGGATATAAAGTAAAATAATTTATAACTGAAATCTCTCTTAACGTAAATAATTCATTAATTTATAATTTATAAAGTATATTATGTTTATTTTGAAGTTAAATGCATAATAAAACTTTATTTCATTTAGTTTGATTTTTTTATTTATAGTATCTTTAGAGATATACACTTTTGTAATTGCATTTTGTATTTTTTGAATATGTTATTATTTTAATAATTAGATTTTGTATTTTTTAAAATATTAGATTTTCCAATTTGGAATTTATTATTATTATTATTATTATTATTTTACACATATATAAAAATAAATTTTTATTTTTATATAGATTTTTTCATTATTCCATAAAGTAATTTTCATTGAATCATACAAAATAATTGTGTTTTTATAATAATTATAATTCTTTTAATTATATATTTTTTTTCATAATTTTATAGATTGTTTTCATAGAGTTAAAGAATTTTTTTTTTCTAGAATCATAACTAACATAAAATACAATATTCCAAAACATTTACCAAAAAACATTTTATAAACATAAAGCTTCTATTCACTTACTTATTTCTCAAACCCACATCATGTGCATAATCCCAATACTTTCCATAATTCCTTACCCAATTTAATGTATAAATTTTTTTGACCATGTTAATTCTAAAAAAATTATGGAAGGGAGTCCATAGTTTTGGGAAAATTCTCAACTATTTATAACTCTTTGGTTTCCTAAATTTGATCCAAGTTCTATGTATATTACTCGAATATCTATTTGGTTTATCATCACAATTTTCTCTTACATTTTTGGCATATTTCACTAATGAAGGATATTGCAAATATTTTGGGCAGTTATATAAAACAAATTTTATGAGAGTTATGTATGAACTATGTAGATATGCTCAACTTTGTGAAGGGTGTGCTAGACAAAATGATTCCAAAATGGAAACAATTTAGATGAAATCGGGTCTTGGATTATGAGAATATAGCATTCTCATGGTAGATCTATAATTTTCTAAGACATTTACAATATTCTTGTTCTTGTTAGTGTTTGTATTCAATTCTCGATCCATCCATCCTGGGGTGATCTAAGCTTCACGTTGGAAACCATATCACTTGGCTATTTTTAGCAAGTGGCCTGGTCTCTCCATCAGTATAAATGGAGACACTTCCTCATGTATTAATCATCATCTTACATCAATACATATTTCTCTCTTATTAGAATGTTTTTGGTATTGGAGTTCTAGCATACCTGTATTTGTTTTTTCACATGGTATCAAAGCGAGTATTCAACCACCTTCTCATCTTTTGTGAGAGAGTATTGATATTCGTTTTGATTCTCTCCTTGCAATTACTATTTGAGATACGTTGCCAAATCCCTTCTTTGTCATATGAAATTCATCGAGACTTTTCTCTCATTGTTTGAAGCTTATGTCTTTCTCACAGGCTTCTGAAACAATTTATCAGCTTAAAAAATCTTTGTGATTGCTATTTTTGTTGGATCTCCTATTGGTGGGTCTTCGAATTGAGATTTTTTTTCCTAGGTGAAATATGTATTCAGTGTGACGGATGTCCATTCCATCTAGTCTTTTATTTTGAAAAAAAATCCTCCCAGGTTGTTTGACGGGGATCTCTAACATTAAGCCAGTTTGTCTAGATCTGTCATTTCTCATTTTTTAGAGTTGGTTGTATAATTTTTTTTTTGGAGCATTGTTTAAAGGAGGATACACATCCTTGAAGGTATCAACAAATTCAAGGGTGTCTTTACACAAATCTAGCTGGGATCTGTCTCTCCTCCAATCAATGAGAATTTTGCGCCCCTTCTCACACAATGACACCATCATATTTTGAAAAGAATCTTGAGCCTACAAATCCTGGAGGGTAGTTGTAACCTTTTCAATCTAAATGTTTGGAAAATTTTCTAAATGCATTGATTTCTGAATGGTTTGTTTCATCAGATCTACAATTTCTCTCATGTAATATCCCTAATTTTAAAAATTACTCAATTTTGGCCAATTTGTGAACCTTGGACTAGTGAACCCAAATTGCTCCAAAAGCACCCAAATGCTTTCGAATTATGTATCGAGCAGATTGAGAGGTGTTATTATATCCTAATGCTTCTCTTAGACACTTAGAAATTCATTAGGAACATTCAAGGACTTCAATTATAAAGGAGGAAAGAAGGGTGAAAGTAGTAGTGAATTCGATGGTTAAAAAACCTACTAGTCTATGAATGTTTTGACATCCCAAACACTATACGACCTTCCCTATTTTTTGAACAGAGACTTGGATTTGATAGAGGACCTCAACTAAAGCCATAATGAAACATTACTTGATTCCTTAGGGTCTTCTATAAATCCCATAAAACTGAATGTTGTGAGACATAGAAATTGTGATAAAATTGTTAACAATCGACATGAGATTTGTTGCACAATGTTTAATCAAAACTACAAGGGTATGCACACAGTATTTTGGTCATCAATATTACATCATAAGTAGCTCGAAACATTAGAAAAAAATCATATAAAGTATGATGTAAAACATATACAAAATTATTCCAAAAAATTCATCTGAAGATAGAGGGGAAACTAGCTCGATTCGATAGTTTGCTCGCAAAGATTATATGAAAGGTACGGAATTTACAGTTATGGCTCCAATGTGTATCTCATTATAGTAATATACATCATTTAACATAAACATGGAGTTAATAAATCATCCTCCACAAAATCTACTCAACTATGAGTGCGCCATAAATAGTAGAACATGGACATTGAAAGAAGATTGAGAGAAGAGATAGTGGAGAAGGAGATAGTAGATGAACTCAAACTAGAATGGGAATCAAACCTGTGTCAAAACACCTTCATTAAGATTTGATAAGAGGTTTGAATGGCCTCTCCTCCAACCAACTTAGACATGAATGTTTCACCTTCGAAATTGGTTCAGTAATAGGGAAGGTAAACACCCACTGTGCATGGACAAGCTACTCTCTCCAAGAGTGCAAGACAAAATGATCCAAAATTTTCTCTCCTTTCTCATCCTTTTCTTTTATTAACCTCAAGTGAACTCAAGATATTGAATTCTCTCCAAGATACCTCACTCAACTCGAATTAGTGATAGATTCTATCATGAGACACTTGTTTACTTCTTCCTTGCATTCAACTTTCCCCAATTCGAATTTGAAAACTTGGTTGACCATAACTCCCTCTATATGCCGTCTAAGGTGGCTATTTGTATCCTTGATATGTCATGTGTGTCATAGTTCTGCAATCAGAATTTGTCAAATTTTTCATATATTCCTTCATAATTGTTGTCATAGATTCCATGGAATCTAGCTACAAGTGTCACAACGCCTCTTCCTCTTCCTTGGGAGTTACTCTTCCACTCCAATTCGACCTTCCTATATTCTTTCCATGAATGTTTCCTCTTCATCTCCACCAAGTATGTTACCCTCCATTTTGGACTCAAATTGATGAGAGAATTATGCCAAGTGAAGTAGGGAATCTTGACACATGTGGGCCACACGTGGGCCCCACACCCTCTTGTGCGCCCTCATGACCAAATGCCACCTTAATTTTATTTTATTATTATTTATTTCAACCCAATTAATGTGAATTTGTAATTCTAAGTTGAATTTGGGGTCTTGTAACTCCCTTATTCCAAGTTCTAATGCTTCCACCCCAACCTAGGGAACTAGTAGTTTAGTGGAATTTTTCCTCCATGAAGATTTATTGGAATAGGGACATGAAAGTCATCCCCACCCAAGATTGCTTGTCCTAAAGAAATTTCAAACATGGATGTTGAAGAACCTACATTCCTTCCAAATATTTGCTTCCAACTTGTTGCAAAAATTACTTGAACCTTCATACTTGCACTGAACTTTCCAACTTAACTCCTGCCCTCAATCCATGATTGAACTTTCTTTTAACACTTCCTTTCAACATAGATTTTGAATTTACAAAAGAACCAATTTTCCTTAGCTGCAATGTGAGTAGTGGAACTCATGTACTGCAATTGTGTGTTTCCAAAAGCAAAAAAAGTGGATTTTTTCATATTTATATTTCCTTTGACATCATCACTAAACACCAAAATATTAATTAAATCAGTCAGAAAAAATTTGCACAATTAATCTTTACCTCCGAGTCATATTTTCGAAACATTTTTTCAACTTTCAACCCTTTTTCTCACTATATAATTCTTTGAAGTTTCCACAGTGTTTCCAAACTTTGAGTTTTTAAGATTCCAAGAAAATTTCAGATAGGAACCACCATGCTTGTTGTTGCATTACTTTGATTACAATCACCTTCTCATGTGGTGACTCAATCTCCCATACTGCTTGCTACCCCCAAATATTGAAATCAATGAGACCAAAAATGATCCCAGGGTCCCAAATAATCATGATACATGCATGGTGTGAAATATCTACTATCAAATGCCATTAACACAAAGCATGTGAAAACTAAATCCATCTCTCAAAAGGTATCCCACAAAGGAAACTGAAACAATGATCTGTAAAAATGAACTCAAACACTGAAGGTTTGTTTTCTCTCTCAAACCAACAAACAAACTGTTGCTCCAAGTGAGCTGAAACCAAGCAATACCAGGATCCCATTGCTTGTATTGCTTCCTTCCAAACATCATGAGTACAAAAGGTAGATCATCAAAGTACATAACAACATCATAAAAATGTGCATCAAGAAGGTACCTCATCAATGAATCATGAAAATTCTTGTACACCCAAGTAAGTAGATCATCATGTGCCCCATACACATAAGCATCAAGTATTATATCAAATCTATTCCAATGAAATAGGTGAGGATGTAATGTCCTATAATGCTGCTCCAAAAGAATGTAAGATGCCTTAGATCAATTAGCCATGTGTTCTTTCATCCAAGAAGTGAATGAAGAACCTCCCCCAAAGTCTTCACCAAGTAAGGAGCAAATTAAAAAATGAGCCTTCAAGTTGCTCAAAGGAGTATTATATGTGTGTCCATGAGTATGTGTATCATTAAGAAATAAAAAAGGATGATATTGCAAATGTAAAAAATAAGGTTCTTTGGTTATGTCATAATGAAAAGGAGATATAGGAGTTTCATACTCCTCGTGTGGCACCATCAGAAAGAAACCTTTCATCCATACTTCATTACGATAAATGATGCAAAATGTGGAAGTGTAGGATGTATGAGAATGAACCAAACTCAACCAAATTATCAGAAAGTGTAAAATTTTCATCATGTGAGGGCTCAATAGGGGTAGTACCATGCACCTCCTTCAAAAGTGTGAAACTTTCCTCATAGGTTTAATCCAAGGTGGTGGAATCATGCACTTGTTCAAAAAGTGTGTAACCATTATGAAGAGGCAACTCAAGTTCCTCTCTTCCACCACAACAAGTGCTTGCATCTCATCAAGATCATATTCAAACACATCAAGCACATGGAAGTTTCAGTGTTTCTCATGACGCATCATGTCATGAGAATTCTCAAAGAATTCTGCCATATGACAATCTGAAACATAGGAGGAAGAGCAAGTATCTTGCAACCTCTCAGGAAGTTCCTCATTTTGAATTTTGAGCTTATGGATATTGCAATTATTCTTCAAGTATGATTCATGTAACCATTCATTAATATCAATAAAATTGTTTATATAAAAAAGCAAAGACATGAAATTGGCTTCGATGTTGCACATTTCTCTTTGAATCTTCTCCATGTCTTCAAGGAAGGATGGCTCCTCCAATGAAGAAAATATCCAACAACAATTTGAAACCAATGCTTGAGTGTCATGGAGTATGCTAAGTGTCTCATAGATCTTCCCTTCACTCATCTTCAAAGACCATACACTGAAGGATGGTTCATGAGAGAAAAAATCCTCTTCTAATTTCTTCTTGCATTGACCAACTTCATGAAGCTCAAGTGGTGATGGGGAAGTTGATTTTGGTTCTTCTTCAATTGCTACAAGGTCTTCATCTCCATGGTAAATGGAAATTTGGTTTGCAGTAACCCCTTCAAAATTGATCTCTATGTCACCAACATAGAGGTGTCAGAACCCATAAGTAGGTACTCCATGACAGTTCAAGAATCCATATGTTAGGAACCCATGTCAACCCTTCCCTTTACTTTGTTAGTATATTTTTGTTGGACGCATATGTTTTGTAAGTCATCCCGTGAGTATTATCCCACATTGTTAGTATATTGTTGTTGGACACATATGCTTTGTAAGTTGTCCCATGAGTATATTGTATTATCCCACATTCATGGGGAGTAATAATTGTTTAGATTAGACTTAATATATAAGTACATGTTGAGGCCAATGAAGGAATCCATGAGTTATTTGTATTGAGATTGCTCAAGGGAGGTTTCCCCCTTGAAGTGGTCTGCGATCAATAAATTCCTTCCGTGTTCTTCTATTTTTGATATATCATGCATTTTCATCATTTAATTGTTGGAGATTCTCCACATCTGGTATCAGAGCACTTTCTTGGGCTCGCTGGGAGAAATTTCTACCAATATTTTCTCCGCATTTGTATTGTTCCTTCAATTGTAGGTTCAGATTCGGGAATAATCCCTATCCTCTTAATTGTGGGAAGTACCTGGTAATATCCCTAAAACACATTGTGAGGAGCACCACTGGAACCCCAAAAAGGACCTGCCAACGAAAAGGGAAACAACCCGTACCGGATTGACTAGTCCCACCTGTGAGGCAAACCAGGAGCTATCGTTTGTGGCAAAGCGGTTATTAGTTTTACTCGAGTCATGGAGTGAGGGGTACTTCCCTCATATGCAAGTCATTAGACAACATTGATATCTGAGTGAATTATCCGAACCTTTAGGAAACTAAGCATACCTGGTTCCATATCTATTTCCAACTGATAAATAACAAATTACATCTGTCCAGAGCCGTTGCAGATTAATTTCGAGCCATTGTAGATCAAATTCATGTTTTTTTGCCATATCTTCTTTGCTTTAGCTCTGTTTCCCTTGAAAATTCACTGGAACCCCTGCACTTCCATTCTGCATATTTCCTTCTTGAGGGCCCTATCCAAAATTCCACTTTCCGAAGCCAAAAATCTCACATATATTTATTTTTAAGGTTTTCCATAACTTCTTCGATTTTCACCCAATCGCCTTCAAATTTTGCCACAATGTTCATTTCCTATTTCTGCTTCTTTGTCCCTCTTTGAAAAAACTTCTCATTCTTTCACCCCGCTACTAAAATCCCCATTTTTTGCTTCCTTATCCATTGGAAAGTATCCAAAACCTATTCAAACCCCAATTACCCATCATATTTTTTCCCAAATCCAAATTTTCCTTTACTAAAGAAGTTTTTGTTTTTATTTTTCTACCCATTAAAAAGAAAATCATGGTTATGTTTATCACCCACGCAGGAGAAAAAAACATGGACGAAGAACTTGCAAACCTCAAAACCAAACTCCAAGATATGGATGAAAAAATTCTCGGCCTTCATCTTCAGCATTCAACCATGAACAGTAGATGACAACCATAGTCTTCTACAGACATTGGCTTCTCTTCTTCCAACAATTTTCGTGGGCCAAATCTTGATTTTCCATTCTTCAATGGTGGTGATTCAATTGGATGGATATACCGGGAAAAACAATATTTCAGTTTGCATAGTAATTTTGATGTCAACAAAGTTCTCCTTGCATCTTTTCATTTGGAACCAGGGTATTTTTTAAGGTTTATAAAAGTGGACTTAAGTATTGTATTCTAGGCAATTATGTTTTATTGAAAAAAACATAAATATAGATTGGTACGCAAATGTTAAATATGAAGCATACAATTTACTACTGAAATTTGTAATTTGGCAAATATTATGATAAAAAAAACTTATTTTATGTAAATATAGGCAATATTAGAGACTATAAATGACCAAATAGTGAATTTATTTTTTGAAGAAAGCCCCAAAAATAGCCAATTGGCGAAAGTTTGCCCCTAAAAATTTCCTTGTTTGGAACATGAATCTCTTCAATGGTACCGTTGGTACATCAAGGCTCATGATGGTCCAAAATGGACAGATTTTTTCCAACTCCTTTGCAACGATTTGGTCCTAGTTCTTTTGATGACTTCATAGGAGCACTGACT
This sequence comes from Larix kaempferi, assembly GCA_027924585.1. Taxonomy (NCBI): domain Eukaryota; kingdom Viridiplantae; phylum Streptophyta; class Pinopsida; order Pinales; family Pinaceae; genus Larix; species Larix kaempferi. The sequence goes on from BSBM01000547.1 coordinate 4,460,016, forward strand.
AAAATTCACCAAATTGGCACTGTGAGAGAGTATTAGACAGAATTTGAGAAACTGGCCAATCACACAGAAGGGTGAAAACGTGAACCTGGGAAATAATTTTATGACAAACAGAGTTAAAAAACATTAGTGCGGGCGGATGATCACGCAAAAAAAATTCAACCTCAAACTATAGGCCGAGAGTTTGTGAGAGTTCAAACCATCGACCGAGAGTTTAATAAAACTGTAAGTCGAGAGTTTGAACCAATCACCGCACTGTATTTTTAAAACACCTTTTGGAGGAGAGTTTGAACTAAACTCTCGGCCTAGAGTTTGGAAGATATTGTTTCGGCCGAGAGTTTATGGTCAACAAACCTAAGAAAATATATGGCATATTTTTCGAACCTGCAACTTCGACAAGCCCAAACCCTTGCAAATTCTAAATATTATTTGTCGAACTTGGCAGCAATGGATTCATCTCCGAATCTAGTTTCCAATGATATAATAATTGTTTCATTTCGATTTGAATTTCTACTTATTAACTTTTTTTTTTTCTAAACCTTATCCCTTAAGAATTTTATTACTCTGAAAATCACCCGAAATAAAAATTCAATATCATAACAAAGACAACAGCCAAAAATTTGAAATTTCACAGAGATCATAATTGGCTCGTCCTCTTCAAAAGGGTACTTTTTGTTTTTCCAATAAGAGTCACATTTGAAAGAAAATGCGAAGACAAAAAATGTGTTGATAATTCACCATTTTCTGAACATATGTTGTTTCGATAAATAATAAAAAATAGTTCCCAAGTCTTAAAAAAATCAAAATATAGTCCATGCACAGTGTAGTGTGTATAGATTATGAGCCTGCAATTGTTTTCCCTAAAATGAATAACCATCTATCAAAAAATCGATGTCAACATAGGCTATTCATCATCCATACCTAAAATTATCAAGTATATGTCGTTGGTTGACAACAAATTTGTCCCACGATATGTCCATAAAAAAAATTAAAAAAAAAATGAGTAGAAAGCTAATTCAATTCTCTAAAACCTTTGTGTTTACTTCAGGTTGAAATTCCTAAGGGAGATATGGGTTTGAAGAGGTCAATCTGTCCCAATACAATGAGGGAATCCCTAGGGTTGGCTAAGTTGGCAGAGGACACAATAAAAGCCAAACAACACTCCGAATCCACTTTTGTTCCACTCAGAAATATGGTTTTTCAACAACCTGCCATCACACTAGATCCTAGAGTAACTCTTATAAAGCTGATTTGTCTAAAGCAGAGATGCAGGAACGTTGAGAAAAAGAGATTTGTTATAATTATGATGAGAAATTCACTCAGGGACATAGATGTGTTGAGCAAAAGATCTATCTCTTGGATGTGGATTCTCCGCTTGCAACTGAAATTGGTGACAAACCTTAGGATAGAATAGATGATCAGGTGGATATTCAACAACTGCTTGTTGAACCTCCTTCAAGGATGACCACCCAGAGATATCTCTCCATGCTTTAGCTAGAGTCAACACCCCACAAACAATGCAGGTCAAGGGTTACTTCGAGAATCTCCCTCTTACAATACTCATTGATTTTGGTAGCACTCATAACTTCATTGACCATTGGATCGCCAAATAGGATGATTGTTTTGTCCATCCTTGCTCCAACTTTGAAGTCACAATTTCCAATGGGGGCACCTTAACTTGTAAGGGGACACCTTACCTTGCAAGGGGAAGTGTCGCAATGTTCATATCTCTATTGGAGATTAAAACCTACGCTCCGACATGTTTTCCTTGCCCTTAGGATGATGTGATGTGGTTTTGGGCACTCAATGGTTATGCACACTTGGCCCCATCTTATGGGATTTTGCTAAAATTTGGATGCAATTTTCAGTCAATGGGAAAAAACAAACACTGATCGGATTACAACCAAGGTCTCTTAGCATCATTATTTCACATCGGATGGAAAATATCCTTAAGAATAACTCACATGATGTCATCTCTCAACTCCATTCCATTCAGATGCACCTGTCAATGGTCTCCACTACTCCTTTTGATCTACAACAAATTTTTGATAGATATGCATGTGACTTTGTTGAAAAAGTGGGATTTCCACCTTTAAGACCATAGGACCATCGTATTCAACTCCTTCCTCGAAGTGTTCCTCCCAAAATTAGTCCCTATGGCTACCCATTTCACCAAAAAATAGTGATTGAGATTCTCGTTCGGGACTTATTGAAGCAAGGTATTATTCTCCCTCGTACCAGTTCCTTTTCTTTACCAGTTCTTCTTGTCCAAAAAAATATGGGTCATGGCCCCTCTACATTTGATTCTGAGCACTTAATCACCTCACAATCAACGATAAGTTTCCAATTCCTGTTGTTGATGAGCTTCTTGATGAGCTTCATGGTGCTCATTTTTTCTCCAAGTTGGATCTTCGTCCTGGGTATCATTAAATTTGGGTTCATGAGGATGATATCCCTAAAACAACTTTCTGCACACATGATGGCGACTATGAGTTTTTGGTCATTCCCTTTGGCCTCACTAATGCTCCTTTTACATTCCAGGCATTGATGAATAAAATATTTCGGCCCTACTTGTGGAAATTCATTCTAGTCTTCTTTCATTATATCCTCATCTATATTAAAACATGGGATGAGCATCTCCAGCATATGGATCTTATACTGCAACTTTTCTTCGATCATCATCTCCATGCCAAAAATTCTAAATGTGTTTTTGGATTAGGAGTAAGTAGAGTGTCTTGGGCATATTATTTTAGCACAAGCAGTTCACGTGGATCCTACCAAAATAGATACCATGAAAATTTGGTCACATCCTCAAACACTCAAGAGCCTTCGTGATTTTTTGGGATTGACTAGATACTATGGAAATTTTGTCAAGTATTACAGGAATATTGCAGCTCCATTAACTGCTCTATTGAAAAAGGTTGCTTTTACATGGACACATGCTACTGAGTGTGCATTTGTCAAACTGAAACAAGCTTTATGTACTAAACATGTTCTAGCTATACCCAATTTTTCCAAGCCCTTCACTATTGAGAGTGATGCTTGCAATAATGGACTTGGTGTTGTTCTCTTTCAAGATAAACATCCCATTGCGTTCACCAGCAAATCCCTTTCTGGTAAGAATTTAGTTTCCTCTGCATATGAGAAAGAAATGATGGCTATTTTGCTTGCAGTACAGAAGTGGCTACCATACCTATTAGGGAATCATTTCTGCATCAAGACTGATCACCGGAGTCTGAAATATATCCTTGAACAATGGGCCTCCTCCCCAGCACAACAAAAATGGGTTAGAAAACTCATGGGTTATGACTATGATATCACTTACAGGAAGGGTAAGGACAATATTGTGGCGGATGCTCTTTCTCACACATTTGATGATCAAGTTTCTCTTTCATCTATTTCTATGCTTGTTCTGAATTGGTTGCAATCTCTTCAGTAGGGATATGTCAATGACTCCTCATTATCTCAAATCATCAAACAATTGGACAACAACCCTTCTTATATACCGCATTACTCTTGGGATGGTGCTTCCCTAAGATACAAAGGTCATCTGGTGCTTCCTAGAGCACAGATATTCAACATGTTGTCTTCTTTGAACTCCATGCTTCTCCATCATCTTGGCACTCTGTTTTCCTCAAAACGTATGAGTGGGCATGGCGTAACGTATTTTTGAAGGGAATTAAAAGGACAATTTAACATATGGTGGATGAATGAGATACCTTCCAGTGCAACAAGGGTGAAATGACACTCTTTCTGGGATTGCTCAAACCCTTGCCCAATTTCCTACACAGATTTGGACAAATATTTCTATGGATTTCATTGAAGGGATTCCTAAATCTAGAGGGAAGACATTGATTTTTGTTGTGGTTGATTGCCTCTGCAGATAAAGTAATTTTTGTGCACTCAACCATCCCTATACCACCTCCTTAGTCACACATATTTTCCAATACCATATCTTCTATCTTCATGGAATCCCTTCTTCCCTTGTCTCATATCGCGATGCAACATTCACTAGTCATTTTTGGACATAACTATTTCACCACATTGGCACCAAAATGAAGATGAGTTTAGGGTATCAGCGACAAAAAGATGGTCTACTGAAATTATCAACAAATGTTTGGAAACTTATCTTCGTTGCTTCACCTCCGAACAATAGCATCAGTGGAAAAAGTGGCTCCCTCTTGATGAATGGTAGCACAATACCTCCTACCACACTACATCTAAAATGACTCCATATGAATCAATCTATGGTCAGGCACTGCCAGTGCTTCTTCCATGCACCCTTAACAGTTCACCAGTTCAGGAAGTTGACACGGCGATCATATTTTTCGCATTTTACAAGACAATCTTCACATGGAAAGAAATCGAATGAAACAACAAGCCAATCAACACCGTTTTGAATGCACTTTGAAGAAGGTGATATGGTTTTTCTTCATCTACATCTTTACAACCAATCCTCCCTGAAACTCATAGGGCATCATAAGCTCACTCCAAATTTATATGGTACATTTAAGGTTCTTCAAAAGATTAGGTTTATTGCTTATAAATTGGAACTTCCTCCTTCTTCTCGCATTCATCTAGTATTTCATATCTCTTCTCTAAAGAAATTTCTTGCAACCAACATTAGAGAACAAAATATTTTACCAGAACTGGGTAATGAAGGATCCATCATTTTGGAGCAAGAGGCCATCCTCAATAGGAGCACTCATCATCTTCTCTCTCGATCCATCACAAAGGTATTAATTCATTGGAATGAAATGCAACCAGAGGATGCTACATGGGAACCAATCCTTCAAATTCAATAACAATTTCGACATCTAAATATTTGAGGAAAACACTTTTTATAAGGGAGAGGGAATGTGAGGAAACCGTGTCAACCCTTCTCTTTACTTTGTTAATATATTTTTGTTGCACACATATGCTTTGTAATTCATTCTATGAGTATAATCCTGCATTGATAGTATATTGTTGTTGGATGCATATGCTTTGTAAGTCGTCCCGTGAGTATATTGCATTATCCCACATTCCTGGGGAGTAATAGTTGTTTAGCTTAGACTTATTATATAAGTATGTGTTGAGGCCAATCAAGGAATCCACAAGTTATTTGTATTGAGCTTGCTCTGTTAGGATATTCCTATACTCTATCCTAGTCCTTTAACATTTCTGACATTTTCAGTCCTGCATGCAAAATTAGGGTTTTGCATGCAATTAGGGTTTTGCATGCAATTAGGGTTTGCATGCAATTAGGGTTTGCAGCACTAGCACCTAGCCCTTGCCAAACTAGCCCCAGGAGCTTCTCTCGGATCAGTCTTAGCTCTCCTAGAGCTTAGTGCGCCCTCTTTTCAGTTATTGCATGATAAGGGCGCCCTTCTTCACCTACCAGTCCAGTTTAGTTCAGTTATCTTCAGTTCTTCCTTGATTTAAGGATTAACTGACTCCTAACTGACCTTATCACTCTTTTGGACCTCCAGTGTGACTAGATAGACTGTTTTGACTCCAGTTAGCTCCATGAGCGCCCCCCACTGAGTCTCCTTCACTATATCAGTGCTTCCATGTGCCAGTTACACCAACCACACTCAGTTAGACTCAGTTTGACTCCCGGTTGATCACTACTTGTGCATTGATGACTTCACCGATGATGAGATAGACTCCTAGTTTGGCACTGATGACTCTCCACTGATTATGGATCTGTGCATGAAGGATAATTCGAATTACACCTAGTGAATTCGAATCCTCATACTCAGCATTGTATATTTACCCGGTTACTATTCTGATTAATGTAATGTGTGTAATTATTCTGCCTCTATTGGATCTATGTTCTATTGCTTCTCTCTTCTTCCTAAATTCTTTCATAGTGAGGTTTACATCATCTCTTTGGATCTTATGTGGGCAATTTCACATGGTATCAGAGCCTTGAGAGTATATTCTACCTCCATTCTTGAGAGTTTTTTGCAGGTATTTTGAAGTTCCAGCAGTTGCAGCAGCAGATTCAGTAGCTTCTATTTTGCACTTGTTCAAGCAATCAAGATGAGCAATTTGAATGATCCTTCTTCTATACTTCTCACTCCTTTCAATTATTTCGAATGGAAAAGGAGGATGATAATACTCTTGCGATCAAGAGGGTTTACTAGAATAGTTGAAGAAAAAGATGTCATACCACATCAAGCTGAAAAGAGAGTCAAGCACCTAAACAAAATGGATGAAGCCTTTGGATTCATATGCCTTCATATTTCTGATGATCTATTGTTTCATGCTGATGGATTGAAGTCTCCATATGATTTATGGATAAAATTGAGGAGTCTTTTTGGCAAACAAGACGAACTGAGAGGCTACATTCTTGAGAATGAATTGGTTTCCCTTCAACCTAGCAATTTCGAGATCATTCAAGATTTCTTCTCCAAATTTCAGAATTTGGTTTTGCATTGCAAGCAATGTGGCATCACTAAAAGTGATGAGCAATTGATACTCTCTATATTGAGCAAACTTGGATCTCAATTTTCTGTCTTTGTATCTACCTTTCATTCTGTTCGAATGTCCATCCCTGGATGGAAGTTTCCCACCTTAAGTGACTTCATTGAGGCTCTCACTCAAGAAGAGAACAAACTGTTTCAAATGGGTGCCATCAAAACCTCCAGAGATCTAGCTCTGTTGGCTGGTGAATCAAGTGGAGCGAATGATAAAGGGGGACAAAAAGGCAAAGGAAAGAAACCTTCAAGATCCAAGAATGACAAACAAAAGAGACCAAATTGTACCTACTACAAGAGAGGAAACCATCCTGAGCATGCCTGCATGCATAAGAAGATTGATCTTCTAACCAAGCTTCTTGAACAAAACCAAATTGTTGTTCCAAAAGAAGCAAAGATCTCTGATTCTGGAAGTGGATCTGATGATTGTCATGCATTGATGGCTGGTTTTTCAAAGACAAAAGCTCTCCTCATAGATTCTGGAGCTTCCAACCACATGATGGCACAAGAAGAATCCTTCTCCTCTTTGGATCTCCAAGATGGGCCTACCATTCACATGGGAGACAACTCTCAGATTTCTGCCAAAGGTTTGGGTACAGTTCATATGGAGCTTGGTAAGTTCAAAAATGTCTTATTTGTTCCTTCTCTTACAGCAAATTTGTTATCAGTATATCAAATGACTCATACAGGATCTCCAAAACAAGTGATTTTTGGTCCAGACACAGTAGAGATTACAGAAATCTCCACTGGAAAGGTTAAAGCGAATGGGATTGCTAATCATGCCTCAAAGGCATATGAGTTCTCCCACTTCATGCCCTTCTCTCCAACTATCCCTTCAGATTCTGATGAGGATCACAGTGACTTCTCTTCCAGTGACTCCTATTCTAGTGAGGAAGAAGATCAAGATTTTGATGTTGAGATCATAGTTCAAGAAGATTCAGAACCAACACCTATTCTTAGTCCAGATTCAAGAGAAATATGTTCTCACACAGTCCTTGCTATTACTAAGAACACAGTTGATGATGTATTTGCTTACAGAACTACTAGACTTCAGCAGCATGCTAACCTTGCATTATGCCATCCACCTCTCCATGAGAGATTCAGCATGATGATGGGGTTTACTCTTCCATTTCTTGGGAAAACTCATCATGATACATTCGCTCCAGTGACAGAAAAGGTTCCTGAAAGACTTGCTACATTCAACACATTCTCTAGCACTTGCATTCGCACTTTACAGAGGATTAGCTTACCAAGTCTCCTTGCAAAGTTTTCATTGATGAAAGCTTGCTTCTTTTCTGCTTAGAGTAATGGATCCTTGAGTTATTCAAAAATATAAAAACAAAAAAAAAAAAGAGAAAAAGAAAAAAGAAAAATTGAGGCAGTATTCTTTTTATCATTTCATTGATTGTATGGCTGACCTTTGGTCCTAGTTACCAGGGCCCAGGATGGATTAAGGGGGGGTGTTAGGATATTCCTATACTCCATCCTAGTCCTTCTAACATTTCTGACATTTTCAGTCCTTCATGCAAAATTAGGGTTTTGCATGCAATTAGGGTTTTGCATGCAATTAGGGTTTGCATGCAATTAGGGTTTGCAGCACCAGCACCTAGCCCTTGCCAAACTAGCCCCAGGAGCTTCTCTCGGATCAGTCTTAGCTCTCCTAGAGCTTAGTGTGCCCTCTTTTCAGTTATTGCATGATAAGGGCGCCCTTCTTCACCTACCAGTCCAGTTTAGTTCAGTTATCTTCAGTTCTTCCTTGATTTAAGGATTAACTGACTCCTAACTGACCTTATCACTCTTTTGGACCTCCAGTGTGACTAGATAGACTGTTTTGACTCCAGTTAGCTCCATGAGCGCCCCCCACTGAGTCTCCTTCACTATATCAGTGCTTCCATGTGCCAATTACACCAACCACACTCAGTTAGACTCAGTTTGACTCCCGGTTGATCACTACTTGTGCATTGATGACTTCACCGATGATGAGATAGACTCCTAGTTTGGCACTGATGACTCTCCACTGATTATGGATCTGTGCATGAAGGATAATTCGAATTACACCTAGTGAATTCGAATCCTCATACTCAGCATTGTATATTTACCCGGTTACTATTCTGATCAATGTAATGTGTGTAATTATTCTTCCTCTATTGGATCTATGTTCTATTGCTTCTCTCTTCTTCCTAAATTCTTTCATAGTGAGGTTTACATCATCTCTTTGGATCTTATGTGGGCAATTTCACATGCTCAAGGGAGGTTTCCCCCTCGAAGTGGCCTGCGATCAATTCATTTCTTTTGTGTTCTGTTATTTTTTATATATCATGCATTTTCATCATTTAATTACTGGAGGTTCTCCACACCATCATTATATTCTCTTTGATCCATGTTCAAAGTAAAATGTGTCTTGAAATTATCTTCAGTAGTTCCAATGCAATCTTCTTCATTCTCATGTGATGTTTCTTCATCTTTTTTCAGAGTCACTTGGGAGTGAATTTCTATCCTCTTCATTTACTTCTTCTTCTGCTTCACCACCTACAAAACTAGGTGGTTCATGGGTCTCGTCAATTTTTGTAGTTGGTTGATTGTTCCTTACCCAATCGAAAAAATCTTCAAAAGGAATGGCCTTCTATGTCTTTCCCATCAAACCAAGATATGCTTGATATTGGTGAGGCAAATTTTTACATGTTGCTCTCAATATTTCTAATTCATTCATAAGATTAGCCTTTGGTGGTCTGGCACATACATATTAATCATACATTGGGTCATAAGAATAGCACTCATCCCTTATGAAATTGCTAGAAGTACTGCATGATGGCACCTCTTTCTCATCATAATATTTTCCTATGGGATAAATTTAGGGGTTTTAAATTTTTAGTGGGCTATTTTTTTACTAAACACCTATTAGGTATTATTACCCCACATTTATTTATTTATTTTTAATGAATAGTAGGTTATCCCCATCGAATTTAAAAAGGAGAGCCAAGATAAAAAATAAAAATAAAATGCCCCTCTAAACTTGGATTTAAACATATGTTCGCCGACAAAAATTGCTAGGAAGCTCCCATTCACCTCCAATATCCAAAAATGGTAGTCACTAGGCGTTCCTTTGACTTCCATCGATCACGGAAATGAAAGTTAAAGTTGCATTCATCAGATTTTATGGGTTGAATTTTGTTTTTCAAATTGCTTAATGTCACATGAGAAGGGAAGTTGATATTTACTATTAGGTCTTATAGCGACCCATTTTAATCTAGGAGTGTTCTAAATCCCATCACCTTGGATCCAAATTTTCCCCAAGGAACATGGGGATTATGAATCTTGCAATCGACAATGCAGCAATAATTGTTTTGTCATTGTTTGGGCATCATGCCTAGGGGATGGGAATCCATTCATAGCCATGTATTTGGGAATGTAGGGTACCATGAATTTCCAAGGAGAAACTTGCTAAAAGATTCTCCAAGACTTCAAAGGGGTTTATAATTTAGTGAAATATTCACTAAGATTTTATAATTTAGAGAAATATTTGGCAACATTTTACAAGATTATATAATTAAATAAGAGATTTGCAAAAAATTATATATACATAATATAACATTGGTAAAATAGACTTCATATTTTCCTATATATCATGGGGATTCAACCATTTATTATATATAGAAATTTGGGGGGTTTCTTAAAATTTTCCCTATTCACATTCTTCTTCATATTGTCTGCAGTACTCTTCATATTGCTCATCATAGTGATCATCATAATTCTCATAGAAATCATCATTAGAGTAGGACATGGCTGCAATTTTCTTCTTCAATGGATGATCCAATGCACAAGTTCTAGGACCATGCTCCGATACCACTATAATATCCCTAATATGAAAAATTACTCAATTTTGGCCAATTTTGGAACCTTGGACTAGTGAACCCAAATTGCTCCAAAAGCACCCAAATGATTTCAAATTCTATATGGAGGGGCTTGATATTTCTTAAGACATAATAATGCATCTCTTAGATACTTAGACATTCATTAGAAATACTCATAGCTTGCAATTATCAAGGAGAAAATAAGGGAAAAAGCACTAGTGAATTCAATGGTTAATGTGAAATCTAACTCACAGTAGGATCTACTAGCTAAAGATATCCTCACAATTAATAAATTTGACTAAGTATGCAAAAAATAGTGTAAAAGAAGCACTCTGGACACACAAATGATCAAATTACAGACAAAAATGATCAAATAGCAGGTTTATTATTAACTGTCCAACCCATAAATGAGGTGTGAACACCCTTATATACAATTTTGGAGAAACAGTGAGCCTTTGGAGGCATCAATAGTGGCTACAAGTAGCTAGCTTACATTGGACATCAATCCCCCTTAGGTTGACCAATAGCCTCCCAACTAACCTCAAACTATCACGAATTCCAAATTTGAATATTGGGATGGAATGGGAGGTCATTAATGATGATGGCACATGAGTGGGTGAGGTTTTGGAAGAGTGTAGGTGGCCAAGGATAGGAAAAGACTACAAAGGAGGGGGTAAAATGACCACATTTAATGCATGGGTGCCTCAAGTCAAAGCCAGATCCATAAAATAGGGGATAAGGGCACACCTCACTGAGGTAGTGGAAATAAATGAGGGATCCTAACAACTACATTGACTAAAATTGGGCCCTGAAGTGGTGGAATAAGACATAAATGCCCCAACAACCCTCTAACAAGCTTGGATTAACATGATTAACCATATTTTGGACCATTAACCATCATATTAACTTGTAGACTATGGTCCTAGATGTAATAATTTTATAACACCCCCCATAAGCTAGACTTATGTAGCCAAAACAAAAATGAGGCCTTGGAAACTAAGGCTCAAGTCATCTCTTACAATTTTTATTAGTCCATGTAACGTAGGTAAGGAGGAAAACCACATGGGAAATAAAATATCTCCTCTAAAATGGACATGAAACAAATATGGAAAATGTACCAGTATTAACCATGCATCACTCACCCCAAGGAGTGATCTAAGGTAAGTGAAGTCCTTCTCAATGAAACTCTTGGTGAAGATTTGAGCAGTTTGCTCAGCATATGGGAAATACTACAAGGCAATAATCTGGTCATACACCAAGCCTTTGATGTAGTGCATGCTGATCTCTATGTGATTAGTTCTCTTTCTCTATACTAGATCAGTGGAGATCTTGATTTCACTTTGATTATCACACCAAATGACTGTGGGTGAATCAAATGCAAATCTAAACTCTTCAAGAATCCCTTGCAACCACACACATTGTGTAGTTGCATTCAGTGATCCCCTATATTTTTCCTCAGTTGCAGATAAGGAAATAGTGTGATGCTTCTTTCTAGACCATGTGCAAGAATAAAGACATAACCAAAAGTGGACTTCTAGTCAGTGATATCTCCATCCCAATCTGAATCAATAAAACCAACTAGTTCAAGTGATGAACCTGCTACATAGTGTATCCCAAACTACTTGGTTCCTTGCACATAATACAAGATCCTTTTGGAAACCTTCCAATGGATCTCATGAGGCTCTTGCATGTATCTTGCAACAACTCCTACTACATAATCCAAATCTAGACGAGAGTGAGTGAGATACAACAAGCTCCCAACTAGTTGTCCATACGGTGAGCTATCCACCAATGGTGAGGAACCCCAGTCATGAATATTTACAACTGAAAGGAATGGAAACTTGGAATCCTTACATTCAGCCATTTTGAACTTCTCTAGCAGATCTGAAGCATACTTTGACTCTGAAATTTTGATCCCTTCATCAGATTGATCAATTTCCAAACGAAGAAATTGTCTCAACAATCCTAGATGTGACTGTCATGGAGAATGCACTGTGTAATGCAAATTTAACTGAGCCTAGTTCTTCAATGCAACTACCAGTGATCAAAATATCATCAACATACAATAAAATAAGCAATATAGATTCACTAACATGCTACATGTAAACATTTGGATCAGATCTGCATATGTCAAAACCCTGTGATAGTAGAAAATTGTCCATCTTGGAATACCAAGCTCTAGGAGCTTGCTTGAGACCATAGATGGACTTTTTCAACCTGCACACAAGTGAAGGATCATGAATGAATAATTTAGGATTCTACATATAGATCTCCTCATGAATATCCCCGTGAATATAATCACTCTTCACATTCATGTGATGAACCTCCCATTGCTTGGAAGTTGCAATGGCCAAAACTATCTTGATTGAGTCAATCTTTTCCACAGGCATGAATGTCTCTATGTAGTCCAATCCATGGAATTGGGAGAATACTTTAGCTACCAATATGTACTTATACTTCATATAAAAACCATCAACATCCATATTTGTCCTATACACCCACTTGCATTTCAACAGTCTCCTCTTGGAAGGAAGAGGGATCAATTCTCAAGTTTCATTATCATGGAGAGAGTACATCTCTTCTTGCATGGATTTTTTCCATATTGGATATTTTGATGCTTCTTCATATGAATATGGATCAGATCCAAGCATTAGAAAACACCTCCCATGAATATTTGAATCCCAAGTAGACAATGAATTGCTATACTACAATCTAGTCTTCCTTGGTTCTTGTGGATCACCTGCAAGTTCACAAACTATTTGTATGGTTTTCTCATCCCCCTTAGCCCTTGTAGGAGGGTCATCATCAACATGCATTCCATCATCTTCATCGTAAACATCATAATCATAAATATCATAATATGAAGCATTACTTACATCCTCTTCATGTAGGGGGTTTGAGCATTCCCCTTCTTCTTGGTCAACTAAATGCATGAGCTCTTCTTCGAACTGAACACTCCTCTCAATGAAAGTATTTTAAGATGAGGGGTCAAAGATATTATATCCATTTGCATATTATGCATATCCAACCATATGTTTATGTATTTTTAACTTTAGAGGATATTCACTTGTATAGTGCATGTATTGAATTTGTACCTTACTGTATCCCCAACGGAGATATATTATTCCTTCGATTGGAAGTGTCGTCATTTTTATTTGCAAGTGTCGCAAGTTATATTGTAAGAGTTGTAACTTATATTTGATGGGTTATTAGACCAACTTAGAGGGGTCGGCCCAGTATGAGTTAAGTGGAAGGGTTATTAGACTCCCTTAAGGAGTCAACCCAGTTAGGGTAAAAGGAAGGTCAAGTTAAAGTATAAATAGAGTGGTTGCACCACTCTATTTGCTCATTCACTCATTCATCCAACTCCCATAGATGAGAGAGAGGAGTGCACACAAGTGGAGGAGGAGTAGTTTCCGAAGACATCTATATTTTGGGGTTTAATCTTTGTGATCTTTGTATTGGTTCTTATTCTATCTCTGAGGAAGTTGCGGTGTTTTTCAGCTTTATGGTTTTCCTCGGTGAAATGCTTTGTGTCTCCTATCTCTTGTGTTTGATATGTTGTACATGTTATTCTTTCAGTTACAATCCTAGATAATATTGAATCAAATGATGAAAAAATAACATGGTATCAGAGCTATCCTTAAGGGAGGCATTTTATTGCATTTACGACACTTGTTGCACTTGCGACAAATTGGAAGCTAGGGCTTGGTTTAGTAAAAACTAGTCATCGTGGAACATTAACTATAACTCCGTTTTGGAGAAGGTTCAGGATCTGAAATTTTTACAGGACGAATATCAGACACAGATGTACCCTATTTACAAATTTCAGCCTCAACTTTAGTGTACTTTGTGAGATATGATCCGTACAAGTCAGGGTTTCTGCCTCTTCCAGAATGCATCCCTAAACAGGTGACCTAGGTACAAAGGTCATATATCGGGATAGGAATATCCAAATGGAATTCCATAAAAAGTGATAGTTGGGGAACGGATTGCAGTTTCACAAGTCCAAGTTTCAGAGGCTGAAGTTGAAATAGTAACATGTGGCACTCCGTACAGGTTCGCTATGTTGTTTCATACCATAAACAGATCATGTTGTGACACTTAGCATATCTCTCTCATGGAGAATCCATTGAAAATCAGATATGTGAGGTTGGAAAGACGATAGGTTAGTCTATTACAGGCCAAAGTTTTAGACCCTAAGGATCCAAAATTTCATAGATGCACCAGAAACAATATGGCATATCTTTCTATCAAAACAGAATTGGACTCTGAGCATTTTCATTTTTGGCTTGTCACTGCTGCGGGAAATTAGGGCTTTTGACAGAAGTGGAATTTTAGAGTGCTCTTAGCATATGATTTCTCTCCTCAGCAAAATCAAAATTTAGAGACCAAGATCAAACTTTTTGGTTGGGTGAATCTCTCGGAAAGTCAAACCCTAATTTGAATTTTGGACCAGAAAAACCAGAAAACCAGATTCTGACAGAAGTTGCGGATCTGAAAATCATAGGTCATTTTTGGAGGGTCAATTTTTGGATTTTTCAAAATATGAGCACACCAACTTGCTCTCCTCATTCAAATGCATCTTTCTTTCCAGAAAGAAGTTTGAAATTCCAAGTTTGGATTTTTAGGGTTTCTCTATCAAACCCTAGCCAACTCCAGATCCAATTTCAGCAAATCAAAGTGGTAAGACTTAAAACTTTTATAATTCCATTTGAAGTACTCTTTAAAATATGCCTCACCACACCAATCTTGAGGATAATATTGAAGGGGATGATAAATTCTGAGCAGGGAAGTATAGGATTGGGTTAATCCTAGAAGAGAATGAATTGGACACCTACATAAGTGAAGAAGTTCCAGTTCCAGAGGGAGATGAGGCTAAGGCCTTACATAAGAAGAACTTGGTCAAGGCCAAGAGGAGCATTGCAAATTCTATCAAAGACCATGTCATACCACATGTGTCTTCTTTAAAGACACCTAAGGAGATGTTTGATTCCTTAACAAGGTTGTTTGAAGGAAAGAATATAAATCAGAAGATGACTTTGAGGAATCAATTGAAGAATGTCAAGATACAAAATGCAGATACCATGCAGTCCTAATTTACAAGCCTCTCTTAGATAAAAGAACAACTTGAAGCTATGGGAGAGGATATAGAGAATGGTGAAATTGTGATGACCACCTTGAATGGCCTTCCTAGGTCATGGGATTCTTTCATTCAAGGAATTTGTGCTAGGAAGAAGCTCATCACATTTAGTAGGATGTGGGAGGAATCCTCACAGGAAGAAGCTGAATTGTAGTTCGAGAAGAAAATATGGATAATGAATACCAGGCTCTCATAGAAGACACCAAGAATAATTACCACAAGAGGGAGCATCCTCATCACGAGAAGGGTAAATACCACAACCAGAATCGGAGGGAGAACTTTGGAGGATCCATGAGAGATCTTTCTCACATTCGATGTTATACTTGTTCGCTTATCATGTGCTGACCCAGAGGGTTTTCAATAAAGACCCAGGTTCTTCGCAGTTTCCCCTTTACCAACAAAACCCCTTCACACCAGCCCTTTGGGCAACAACCTGCGAGCAGGTTGAGGTCTCACCCGAGGTGTATCTATGGGGTACTGTGGAATAAGGTTTCCACAGTAGGTGATGAGTTATTTAGTCTGACGTACTATGTAGTGCGATACGGGACGTGTGCTGCGGGGCAAGACTATGCAGTGATAGACGACACCGCAGTCTGCACCTCTGAATTCTACTTCCATGGAATTTCTTCGTGACTGCGGTCGATGTAGTTCACACTAAGACCTGAAATACTTGCAGTTAACTAGAGTATTGAAGTTATTAACACTCAATCATTCATCCATTCACTTATGGTGTTCGCTGCTCAATCATATGTTGCAGAGACAGTCCAACTACCATGCATTCCTCCTACTACATAATGTGAATGTGTTTAAACAATATCTAACACTTAGCCGAATAACTGATTCATTATTGCTTCATAAGTAGAGACCAAACATTCACCATTCATCTATTCATGCAGAACTTAACATATCATTTCCATATTCTCCTGATGGAAAATACATATAAAAGTCCTATCATAACGGTATGCAAGGGAAAATTCAGACATTCATTCACAGGAAGCAGATAAATGCACAATACACAACAAAATCACGCTACGCAGTATTTAACGTGGTTCACTCCCCCGGGTGGGAAGCTACATCCACAAGAACTGTTGTTATATATATCTTTTGGGAAGGGCACAACAGTTCTTAGTCTGCACGCTCAGCTGCAAACTCTCTTCTCTCTCAGATAGGTCTCTGTGCATTCAGCTGCAAAGCCTTTACAATATCCTCACTTAGAAAATATTTTACAATGCTCAGTACTAAACCTCTAACAACAACCCTTTCCCATACAAAAATGCCTCCTTAAATAGATCATGCCCATAGATCATGTCTTTACAATGCTAAAGGTCGAAACCCTTAGGGTTTCCAAAAACTAGTACGGTTTCTTTAAAATGAACTGCTGGCCTCTGGTAGCAAGTGCTCCATCGTGGCGGTCCTCCACACCTTCATCTTGTTGCTATTAGCCTTTCTATTGTGTGCACGCCAACATATCACTTTCCCCGAGCCGCTCTTCCCCTAATGGCCTCGTACAACTGGCTCAGCTCCCAGTCACTTTCATCAAACCGTTCTTCCTCTAACGGCCTCGTACAGCTAGTTGCCTTCCTGATTTTCTCATGGCCACCGCTCGGCCTCCCTGGAGCATCTTTGCCAAAACTAGACTGCCGATGGTCTAATCGGTACTCGTGCCTGTCCTCCTTCTAGGACTCTGCTTTGTCGGATCAACGTGGGCTGGTCACTTCACAGCATTGCTTCCTCATAGCACGGATCTTCACAGCACCCTTCGAAGTACTACCAAAATTTGGTTGCTGCACGCAACTTCGTAGCATCCCCAACACTTGCACGAAATTGTATTTTTGTTGAGTTACGCTTAGCTCCGTAGGTAAAACTCCTTCTGTTATCAAAATTTTCCCCAACCTGGGCCAAGCCCAACATGCCCCTAACACTTACAAGTGGCTCATCCCTAAGCCACCTTCAGCTTCAGCCTTTTTGATCTGCTCCGCAACCTAGGGAGCTAGCTTTGTAGTGAATTCATTGAATGTGCTTACCAGTTGCTCCATTGTTTCCTTTGTACCATGCTCAACTTTCCTGACTATGTCGAGCATATCCACAATCATTTCTTGTCCAATCTGTCCTTCCACATTCTCTTTGTTCTCGCGCAAGTCCTTGAGTTTGTCTTCAATCTACTGCGATATTGCAATGGAATCCTACAGTAGTGGTTGGGACTGATCGTCCATGGCAGTCTCTTTCTCCCTTAATGCTTGTACCTCCTTTTTCAAGTTGGTTATTTCCCTATATTTCAGAAGCCTGTCTCTGGATGGCAGGGCCTTAACTTCCATACCTACCTTCTCTAGTGCGGCCTGCTTTTCTTTGACTGCGGTCTTTACTTGCAGTAGCCCTGGATCCTCTTAGAGGGCAGTGAATTCCTTCGAAGTTGCAGTCAATAAATCTTGGCAATTAGCCATGTGCATTGCAATATTTTGTGCTGTCGCCTTTACTGCTTCCTCCCTTAGCTGCTTCTCATTTAATGGTATCTTCGGATTGATTTGTGCCCTCAGGGCGTTAATATCAGCCTCATTAAGAATCTGCTTGTCTATTATTTCTGTCTTCAGATATTTCACCATATCTCCCATTCTCATAACGGTATCTGCGGGATCGCTCTGGGGCTCGAGATCTTCAATGTCATCCACGACAAAAGTAATAGTGGCCTCCAGTCGCAGCCGATGGTCCTGTTCATCATGCAGTTGCATATCTGTGCATGAGCTAGACTCCTCGAGTTTCCTATTGGCGGCTTACAGCTCAGCTTGGGACTTCATCGAATCAACGGTCCTCTCATGCATTTCGTCTACAACCTACAGGTGCAAAAAGTGCAAGCCTGGTAACAGAATCTTGGCCAGGTCGAGCTCTACTTGCTCGACACCCTTTGTATCCAAACTCACCTGTTCTCACATTGGAAGCATTATGCTCATTGGGTCTAGGTGAACGATCCAAGTCTTCGTTGGCAGTGTCATGGCTATCTGCGATGGTGTCTGCTGCGAGGTTTCTCCTGACCTCCCTTCCAATTCTGTGTCACGCGGCAAAGGTAGCCTTTTCTGGACATCATCCATCTTCTGCATGAGTCCTTACAGTGCGAGCCAATTCTTTTGTAGGTAATCCTGTATGGCCTTGTCCTTTTTCTCTTTGCCTGTCATCAGCTCTTCCATCTTCTCTGTGAATTTTTCGGCAATCATGTCGAAGTATTCCTCATTAGGCACTATTTCTGACTAAGTCTTGGCTGCTTTCATCTTCTTCGACACCTTTGGCTTTGGCGGACTTTTAGGTTCTTTCATTTTTCCTTTTTCCTTATTGATTTGGCATGGCCGCGGAATTGGTTCATCTTCTTCTGAATCGGTTGAAACATCCATGACCTTGACATGAAACTCTGTCAGCCAATCCCTCATGAGGATGTCGATGTCTTCCTCGTACATATGGTAATTACTCGCATACCATTCCAGATTCTTCATCTTTGCTTTGGGTGAAATAAAAATACAACACATGTCCGCATGAAAATCGAGAATGCGAATGTATTTTGACGTTACTTGCTTTGTAATGCATGATGTACGGGTGATCGCCTCACACAGCTGGGTTTAATATTGGCAGAAGACTTCAGCTGTCGCATGTTGTCGCTCCGCGTTCAAATTTGCCCAAAGGTTGACATATCGAACTCCTCTGGGATCATTGGTGTCTGCAATTACATCGACATAGTCCTTCGGCTCCTTCCATCCGAAAAAGGTGATTGGGATAATATACCATGTGAAGTGGAATTGATGTCCATTCTCCTGGGTGTGACACCAATTGAACTCAGTTCCTTCAATCGCTGCGGCACCAAGTAGTACTGTACCCGCAGGCACCTCCAGAGGCTTGGTTGTTCTTAGGATTTTTCCGGCCGGTAACTATGTAACAAACTTTGTCACTCTATCTTTGATTTCTTCTGTCGAAAAACCTCTTTTTCCTTTCACCAATGCATGGCTTTTCTTCATCTTCATGACAACTTCTTTTTCCTTACTCTTCCCTTGGAAGAACTTTTTGGGGTCCTTGCCGCGCTTGCTTAGTCCTGTGATACGATGGATTAAGTTGATGTTCAAATCAACATTTCTGTCTAGCCACAGGTATCCCTAATGGATTCGCGCCATCAATGTGCGAAGCAACACATTGACTTCTGCTGAACGATCAAAATGGGGTAATCTCAGTAGGTTCAACAATCCTGATTAGACTACTGGTGTTAGCCAACTTTCAGCGACCAAGTTAAGTATGCCTTTAGCATCTTTCTTCTAGTACATGTACTGGTCAGGCTAGAACCATGGGAACTTGGGATCGTGGGGTTCTTCCTTCTGCACTCCCAGGAGGTCATAGTCTTCCCACTTACACTCTGGGATCTCTCCTAGCAAGTTCTGGGAAAAGTCTAGGTGGTTCGAGATTGACGACAAGGGGATATCATAGCAGGCATTCTTCACCAGTTTATAGACTGGGGCATCCTGCGCCCATGGTGACATGTACTCTGGTGTAAGCTTTAAAGGTATATCCTTCTGAAATACCGGTGACCATGGCACCATCGAAATTGGCCTAATGTTCTTTGTTCGTGGCCCGACTATATCTTTCCCCTTATCCTGTATGTCTGGGTTGTGTCTAGGTGGCCTTAGAGATGCCTCACCTGGTTCCAATGTAACCTTCTTGGCAAGGGTTCTCATTAACTCTTCAATTCCTCCGTGCTGAAAGAATCTGACCGCTTCTTGGATTGTGAGCTCTTCTTCTCTGTACAACCACTCATATAGTCAATCATGATAATAGGCAAATGTTTCAGATATGTTACTAATGCTTGCTAACGTAGGAGTGAGTGCATAAAAATTCTAAGTGTTTGGTAATGCCCGCGAGTCCTTATGTGACATTACTTATAGGCACAGGTGAGTCCTCCCGCGCCTTCCAATGGCTCGATGAGCATTAAATGTGGTGTCCATTGGCCAAATCGAGTAGATCCTTCAGTCCCTTTCTTCATCAGCGTGTTCAGAACGACTATCTATACGTTAAATGCTTAAGCGGCTATTGGCAACGGTCATATAACGGCTATTTTTCTCACCGCCAGTGTAATGGCTATTTTTGTGAGAGTTGCGCCGAGCTGCATGGCAGGCCATCTCTCATCCTGTGTAGCTACTTCCCAGTGTCGATGTTTCAACTGCGCAACTCCCTTTTTCTTCTCTTTCTTTCTTTTTTTTTTGTAGCTTCAGCAGTGCCGCGCATGACATACATTGTCCTACTTATCATACATGTATAGAATCCTTTTCATTTCCAGTGTCCAATTTCAACTGTACTTGACACTTAGAAATTTCTCCCTCTGTTTATCATTCAGGATTCTGCGAAGCAGGACTATCGTGGTACAGCTTTAGTCTGCTCCCATTTATCAAACTTGGTAAAGTAGCACCAACTAAGGTGTCTAACTAGATTGCACCAGTGTTAGTAACATGTATCATGGTATATGGACCAAGCCAATGAATCTTAAATTTACCAGGAGACTTCATGAATTTTCTATCATACAAGAGGACTAGGTCACCTACCTAAAAGGACTTGTTCTTTATATGGCAATCATGCCATGCTTTCTCGTGGTCTTTTTGCAGTTGTTGGTGAAAGCCTACGATGAAGCGATCTTCCTCCAATCCAACCAAGTGTAGCAATCTTTCTTCTAGTGCTGCGCGATCTTCCATCCTTGTAAATGCAACGATTCTCAAGCTGGGGACAATATACTCCATTGGCATTATAGCCTCCTATCCATAAGCCAACCAAAAAGGTGTGTGCCCTGTTAATTTCTTGCAAGTGGTCCTGTATACCCATAACACAGATGAGATGCGTAGATCCCAGTCATCTCTATTCACATTGTAGATTTTAGTGAATGCATTCTCAAGTATTTTATTGAAAGCATCTACAGTGCCATTCGGCTGTGAATGATATGGGGTACTGCGCTAATGATGGATGTAGAATTCCTCTGTGAGAGCTTTGATAGTTCTGTTCAAAAAGTGAGTTCCTTGATTACTCATCAAAATATTCGCCATCCAAATCGTGAAAGTATATTTTCAAAATGAATTGCGCAGAAGTACCGGTGCTGCAGTCTTTTACTGGTTTTGCTTCCTCCCATCTAGTGAGGTAATTAGTAGCAGTAATGATGTACCTCACACTAGTTCTTTTCCCTGGGGAGTTTATGGGACCCACGAAGTCAATGACCCACTTTTCAAATGCATGTAAGGTTAACTATGGATTCCGCGGCATTTCATCTCTATGTGAAGGCTTTCCTGTCCTTTGACAGACATCGCAGTTCTGACAGTATTCATTGGAGTCTTTATGGATTGTAGGCCACCATATCCCTGTGCATAGTATCTTCTTTGCGATAGCCCTTCCTGCATAGTGGCCTTCTACGATCCATGAATGCGCATCTGCTAAGATGAATGGTTTCTCATGGTTCAGTACACATCTACGCAGGACTTCATCCGGTCCAAGTTTATATAGCCGACCTGCAATAATAGTGAAGTCTGCGGTGCGCACTACTAGTTGCTTCTTCTGCTGGATGGAAAATTCCTAAGGTGCTAATCCTGTTGTTAGGAAATCAATAATGTCCTGATAATAATCATCAACAAACTGTATAGAGAATAATTGCGCATCAGGTAGACCGTCTTCAATGTTTGTCGGCTCTTCTCCTGACTCAATCCTAGAAAGTTGATCAGGTCCCAAGTTCAACCTACCTGGCTTAACAACAATCTCAAAATCACATTCCTGGAATAGCAATAGCCATCTACATATGTGCCCCCATAACACTAGCTTATTGACCAAGTATTTCAAAGCGGAATGGTCAGTAAACGTGAGGAAGTGTGCGCCAAGCAAATAGTGTCTGAATTTCTGTAGCGCATATACCATCGCAAGACCTTCCTTCTCAGTAGTAGTGTAATTTTTTTCCGCTGTTGAGAGCTTCCTGCATGAAAATGCAATGGGATGGTCAATACCTCCTTCTCCTGGCTGAGCTAATACAACTCCTAGTGCAATGCATGATGCACCAACATGTACATGCAATGGCTTCACCTAGTCTGGGAAGACTAGGATCGGTGCAGTAACCATCTTCTCTTTTAGTGTATCAAAACCCTGCACGCACTCTGCGTTCCAAATGAATGGCGCGTCTTTCTTTAGCAACTTCTCCATTGCTGTGGTTATCTGCGCATAACCCTTTATGAATTTCCTGTAATATCTGGTATGGCCTAAGGTAGAGTGCAACATCTTGACTAAATTTGGTGTTGGTAAATTTACAATGATTGCAATCTTCGCAGGATCCACCATCAGTCCTTGCTTACAGACAATGTGGCCAAGCAGAATCCCGTAGGGAACATAGAAAATACACTTCTTCAGATTTAAAGAGATCTGATGCTGTCTACATTTCTCAAGCATCATTCTTAGATTCACGTAGTGGTTCTTCAATAGTCCAAACACAGTCTAATCATCCAAATAGGATTCCAAAAACTTGTGCATAAAATCTTTAAAGGCTGCAACGACAACTCTGGAAAAGATGGCAAGTGTGCATTCTTTAGACCAAAAGGCATTACTTTGTACTGGAGCCACCCCCATTTTGTAGCAAAAGTTGTCTTATGCCTGTCTACGAGATCAATCCTGATCTGATGATACCCGGAGAAACCATCAGTAAAAGAGTAGGCCTCATTCCCTCCAACATTATCAAGTACTTCGTCCATGAAAAGAGTAGGGAATGGGTCATGCATAGAAGCGTCATTCAGTTTTTTGAGATCCACACAAATCCTAATGTCAGCTTTCGTTTCCTTGTCTTGAATGACTATGGGGCTAATCCACTCGGATTCTTCAACAGGTTCAATGATTCCTGCTTCGAGCATCTTATCTAGCTCTACATGGACTCTTTCTTGTATCATGGGTTTAGTGTGTATGGCTTCTGCTTCATAGGCTTGGCTCCTGGCTTCAAAGGTATTTTCATGACCCCTAGGTCTCCCAGAATGCCTTTCATTTCTGTGAATTTTGTCGAGAACAGCTCCTGATACTCATGTAAGATGTCTGCGATCCTTGCAACATTCTGATCACCCCAATAGTCTCCAATTGATGCAAACTTTGGCTTTTCGCTTGTGCCAATGTTCACCTTCTGCGTCTTTACTGGTCCACTGATGTCTGGGATTTCCAACGGAGGTCCCTTTAGATCATGCACACCCTCCGATTTCAGTATGTTTATGTTGTGCAGATCGTCCTCATCGTCTTCATGTCTATCATTAGGTACTTAAGCTAGGTTATAACACTTGATGGGATGTTTTCCGTGTTCCTTCCCTTCTGATTGTAGGTTCGCAAGAATGCCATCTGCCCCGAAGAATTCTTCCAACGTTGTATTTTTGTGAGGACAGTCTTCCCTGAATATGTGTTCCTTAATTATCTGCAACGCGTGATGTATCAGTGGGTTGTCATCATCAAAGCTGAATTCATTCTTGAAGTTCGCAGTCACCATATCCCAATCAGTGGTTTCTCTGCGCAACTCCAGGTCTAGGTACCATTTCTTTGGAATGTCATCATCCAGTGTGTGTACAAATAGATGCACCCATTCTGTTTGTGGCCTTTCCACCCATGCCTGCAAATAGACTTCAATATGATGGATAGGATCTGTCTATCCATTAAAATTTTCAAAAGGTAAAGTAACCCTGTTAGCAAACCGAATTTACATCTTAATCCTACATTGATCCCAAGTAGTCAATGTCTGCTTGTGTGCAGCCCACCATCTAGCTGGTGTGTCACGCAGTGCCATATCCAATACTGGTAATCTATGCTCATCTATAATAGCAATAGTATATTCTTGGATGAAAGTGTAAACATTATCAGAACCATCATACATGGGAATAAGACTTACCTCCTTTCCGATCTAGCGCAATGATTTCATAACTTGCACGCACCTTCTCACTGATACTTCATGCATGCAGCTTTGCCAATTTTCTAGTCCTATCTCTGAGTCAGAGACACAAGAGCGGTCACATCTCTAGCTGAGTGTACCATCTGTAGTTGGATTAATGTAATCTTCCTGGTTCGTGGTGATCTTGTATAGTCTATCCAAGTCTTGAGCCTTGGATTCCTCCTGAATCGGCTCACTGTATCTGTCCCCATATTTAGGATCCAATGGTGTAATGAACCTAAGATGCTTTCCTTCAAATATCATCTTCTTTGTCTTTTGGTTTATGATAGCTAGGTTATCCATGGCCCAGTCAATTCCTAACAGTGCAGGAAAAGGCTGACTATCATCCACAATCTCGATAACTTCAAAGTCTGCATGACTCTAGACTCCAACGATTTCAACTACCACATCAAATAACTGGCCGAAAGGTAAGACTTTCTCTTGGATAGCCATTCTCAATTGGATAGGTGACCATAGCAAATTTGGTTGACCCATCTGCTGCCATGTCTGCTTAGTCAAGACATTCACTTCAGATCACAGATCAAGGATGACTTCATCCATTTCAAAATCTCCTATCTGTGCGGTAAGCCTCATTTCTTGTCCTCTTCTTTACGCTTCCTTATGTGATGTACGACGCTATCAAAAGTTTATGTTCTCGTCTATGGTTCATATTGGTTTATGAGCTTCTGTAGCTATGCTATGGCATTTTTACTTTTTAGTAGCTTCATGCAGCTTCGTAGGAACTGCACAACAGAGGTGTTGACATCAGTTGCAGTACTTGTTTTTTCATAAGCAGTTGGCATGTCTTCAACATGAGGTTTTTCACTGCGCAACGAGATCCTCACTGACTTAGTTTCCAATTCTGTGAAGGTATCCCGTGCGTCGATAAAGACCTCCTTGTTTTTTCATATGTCGAGAGCAGGTATTTTTCCCATATCTTTTCTTATCCATACTATCTCAAGAGGGGTCTGCTTTGTGTGAGCCTTCCCTGATGTTGAAGCTTCTGCTCCCCTATCGCGGCCTGTCTTAGTGCCACTGCACGTGACCACATTGATGCTCGGGTCCATTGGTTTGTTCTCTGCTGCGATCCACTCGATGTTTGGAGTTGGTGCCTCCATCCGTCTTCTTTTTTTCATTTCCACCTGTAGCATTGGGAAATCTTCAATAACATGCTCAAATTATTTATAGTAGTTGCATGTAGTGCATGGGTTGACACAATCTCTAGACACATGACCTGGCTAGCCACAATTATAACAAATGACTGGGCTGCAGCCTCTTCCCTGTGCCGGGCTAACATTTCTGCCTCTGCTGTGATATCCACCACCACGGCCTCTATATCCTCCTTGATCATATTGCACGTTTTCTTATTTGGGCTAGTTTTGTTCTTGTACGCGATACAAGCCAGTGCCTGTCATTACGTCCATGTCTCATTTTCTTTCGTTCATTAGCTCATATGCACAGTAGTTGGATTCATCATGTCGTACTGATTTACAGAAAGTGCAGTATAATTTTTTGGGTGTTTTCACATATTTCTGTATGAGATAGCAGTGTTTAGGTTTGTGTTCTGTAGTTCTACAAATTTCACACCATGGGGCCTGATTTTGATTTATCAAGTTGGGCGCACCACTGTTAAGATAGTAGTGGAATAAAGGGCAATGCTTGCGATCATGGCCTTCTCCTTTACAAACTATACACCAGATCTCATGCCTAGGTTCATACCTTTGTTCTTTGCCATTCTTCATGCTTTGCAGTTATAGTGTCAGGGTGGTCAGCCGGTTTTGGATCTGAGACATCCCATAAGTAGTCTCACCAATCGGCAAAGACTCTAGCTTCATTGCGATCTCCAAGGCCTATGCCTGTGATACAACCTTCTACTGCATCAATGGTAGTCTAATGTGGGGCAACGACGCAACAATAAACCATTCCTTGTGCTATTCTAGAGCTATAACAAAGCTCACTTGGTCCAATAAGGTCTTGAACTTCTGATAAACTACCAGACCGTTTCAGTCAGTCTCTGCTTTATTTCTTTCAACTCGGTTATACACTGAGATTCAGATTTTTGTTTCTTAAACTCTGCCACAAGTGCAGCTTTAATTTCTGCGAGGGTTCTTTGTTGTGTTTGAGAGTACTTCATAAACCAATGTAAAGCTCTGTCTCTGAAGGTGGTAATGAGCTGCGCTCTCTTCACAGCATCATTGTGGATTTGTCTTACGCTCCATACGGCTTCGCAAAGAATCCAATGCTAGTTAGGGTCTTCTAGACCCGTTCCTTTAAATATCAGTAGCTTCATATCAGTGTTTTCCATTGTCCTATTAGTAGGAGCACCCATATTTGTGCACGGCTGTTGTGATGGGCTCTGCGCAATGAAAGTAAATGGAAGTATCGGAGTAGACATTCTCAGCTAAGTATCCTGAGGGGTGGGTTATGTAACGGGTGGACTCTGAAATAAGGGAGGTGCGATCTTTGCAATCGGCGGATTCTAAGGGGTGAGTGGTGGCATGGATTCGTTGTTAAGGTCACAAGGAATCTCAGTATCTATGTGGAGTCCAGTGCCTCAAAGATTTGTATTAAATTTATCTCTTCCCACTTCTAAGATTATGGGTGTCTTCGTCAGATTCACTATATATACTATTTACCATGGCAGACTTGAAAATATTACGGCATTCTTAAAACACCTTTATCATCTAAGAACATCTTAATGTATAGACTGAGATTGTATAGGTACTTACCTTGGAATCCGTTGACAAAGTATGCTTCTGCTTGGATGTAGGATTTGAGTGTGTCTACAACAAATTCTGTTACGAAGCCTTCTAGCATGTGATCGAACTAGAATTCAACTGCGCGCGTCAATGGGTTGTCTATTGCTTTGAGTTGTGTTATGAGCTCTTGGGTCCACTCTATAGGAACTCCACCTTGAAAACAAGTTTTCTTCTCTGCGAGCCGTGAGATCCACTTGTGCAGCTCATCTGAAAATGATGCCCAAGAAATCTTGTGAATATCTTTTAAGAGATATCTATTCAACCACTGTTCGTCAGATAGATGTGGGTGTCTATTCTCTTGCCTTGAAAAGTCTCTTACAGTCTTGTCAAACCAAGCCTGGATCTCTGTCCTTTTAGGATGCCAATTGTCGGAGCCTTCCGGGAACTGATGTTCTTCGTCACACATTACGGCTGTAACTCATCACAGATTCAGTCCCGACAACAGAATCATTTGTTGGCTTATCATGTGCTAACCCATAGGGTTTTCAATAAAGACCTAGGTTCTTCGCAGTTTCCCCTTGAACAACAAAACCCCTTTGCACCGGCCCTTTCGGCAACAACCTACGAGTAGGTTGAGGTCTCAACCAAGGTGTATCTATGGGGTACTGTGGAATCAAGTTTCCAGAGTAGGTGATGAGTTGTTTAGTCTGATGTACTGCGTAACACGACACAAGACATGTGCTATGGGGCAAGACTGCATGGCGATAGATGACACCACCGTCTGCACCTCTAAATTCTACTTCCACGGAATTTCTTCATGACTGTGGCCGATGTAGTTCACACTAAGACCTAAAATACTTGCATTTAACTAGAGTAGTGAAGTTATTAACGCTCAATCATTCATCAATTCACTTAAGGTGTTTGCTGCTCAAGCATGTGTTGCAGAGACAGTCCAACTACCATCCATTCCTCCTACTACATAATGTGAAAGTGTTTAAACAATATCTAACACTTAGCCGAATAACAGATTCATTACTGCTTCATAAGTAGAGACTAAACATTCACCATTCATCTATTCATCCAGAACTTTAGCATATTATTTCCATATTCTCCTGATGGAAAATACATATAAAAGTCCTATCATAACAGTATGCAAGGGAAAATTCAGACATTCATTCACAGGAAGCAGATAAATGCACAATACACAACACAATCACACTACACAGTATTTAACGTGGTTCACTCCCCCGGATGGGAAGCTACATCCACAAGAACTATTTTTATATATATCTTTTGGGAATGGCACAACAGTTCTTAGTCTGCACGCTCAGCTGCAGACTCTCTTCTCTCTCAGATAGGTCTCTGCACACTCAGCTGGAGAACCTTTACAATATCCTCACTCAGAAAAGATTTTACAATGCTTAGTAGTAAACCTCTAACAACAACCCTTTCCCATACAAAAATTCCTCCTTAAATAGATCATGCCTGTAGGTCATGTATTTACAATGCTAAAGGTCGAAACCCTTAGGGTTTCCAAAAAATGCTACGGTTTCTCTAAACCGAAATGCTGGCCTCTTGTAGCAAGTGCTCCATCGTGGCGGTCCTCCATGCCTTCATCCTATCGCTATCAGCCTTTCTGTTGTGCGCACGCTAACATATCACTTTCCCCGAGCCAATCTTCCTCTAACGGCCTCGTACAGCTGGCTCAGCTCCCAGTCACTTTCATCAAACTGTTCTTCCTCTAATGGCCTTGTACAGCTGGCCACCTTCTTGATTTGCTCATGGACGCCACTCGGCCTCCCTGGAGCATATTTGCCAAAACTAGACCACTGACATTCTAATTGGTACCCGTGCCCATCCTCCATCCACCACTCTACATTGCCAGCTCCACGTGGACTGGTCACTTCATAGCACTACTTCCTCATAGCACCGATCTTCACAGCACCCTTTGAAGTACTGCGAAAATTTGGTTGCTGCGCGTAACTTCACAGCATCCCCAACACTTGCACAAAATTGTATTTTGTTGAGCTACGCTCAGCTCCGCAGCTAAAACTCCTTCTGTTATAAAATTTTCCCCAACTTGGGCCAGGCCCAACAATACTTGTGATGAGAAGGGACACTATTCTAGAGATTGTCCGAGGAACAAAAGAAGCTCCCACAAGAAAAAGAACAACAAGAGAAGACATCATGCTCACACTACAGAGGATGATGAACCTCCAAGGAAGAGAACTAGGGAAGAAAGTGAATATTCTTCAAGTGATGAAGAATATGTATTGTAATGAAGTTCTACATGAAAGGAGTAGAAGAAGCTACTGCAGAGTTGGACTCCAGGAAAAAAATAATCTATGGAAGAACCTCTCATCCATTTTCAGCATTGGTTAAGGTGCACACTATCAGAGACTCTAGTAGTTCCTGCAAGGAAGCAAAGATTGAGAGGGAGTCGACCCAACAACCAAATAAAGATAAGTATTTGAATTGTTATTTCTTGTATATATGATTACTTAAATGATGTTGTTCAGTCATGTACATACTTATGTTCCTATATTTAGGATGTATTATATGCATTTTATAAAAGTTGCATTAATGAACAAGATAGTACTAATATAGTAATAGGTAAGTGTCCTATGGTACTGTACAACATTCCATTGCTACTTATCTAGAATGAAACCTCTTTACTGACATGTTGGGAGTAATGCACACTCTTAACAATGTTCTGGTAGAGATGGAAGGCATCTAGAAAGTTACCGTATGAATATGGGATATGAATGATTCTTGTATTGAAGCATTGGCTAAAATAATTGCATGACTATATGACTTATACTTTTATGCGTAAGAATTTGTTTTGAATACTATGAGATGTTTCTAATCATCCAATTGAATTTGACTTGTAGGAAAGATCATGTAAAATCACCTACAAAAACAATGACATTTGTTCTAGTGATGAAGTTCAAGAAAACTACATATTAAAGATATTGAAGAATCTGAAGTTCCCAGGATCAGGGATGCTGGTACAGGAAGGTTTTCCTCTTCAAGTAACTTAGCCATCAAATCAATGGCCTTCTGCATGTAAGCACTCTTAGGATGAGGCCCTCTATGACAGTATGTGCACTTTGCCTTTCTCTTTTGAGAATGTTTGGCCTTCTTAGAGTACAAAGCTCTGTTTGACTAGTGTGTAGGCCTTGTATCACTAGGAATATCTAGCTTTCCTATATCATTCGCTCTCTCTGCAACTGTAAGGGCTGAATCCAATTTGGGTTTGATCATTCCCATCGAAATCAACTTCCCTTCCTCTTGGGTAAGAGATCATGTGAAAACATCAAATGAGGGAAACTTCTATCTTGGAATAGACAACCTAGCTGACTGGAAGGTAGAGAAGAAAATTTAGAAATTTTCCCCCAACTTTGAGAGAATGGCAAGTATAAGCTGCTTATCTTCCTTCACTATCTCATATATTTTCAACTATGATATCAAGCTTTTGAACTTGGTGAGAAAGGTATTGATAGATTTGAAGCTGCTAGGACTCAAACATATGAGCTCATTCTCAAATTTGTGTGCTTCCATATCATCTTTTGGCCCAAAAAGAGATTTGAGCTTGTCCCACACCTCTTTCGGAGATGTAAGATCGATGACATGAAAGTGTATATCATCAGAAATTGACAAAAGGAGGAGACCAATTGCTTCATCAAGCCAATCCAAGTACTTGGACTATTCAACTACACTGAGAGGTTCTACCATTGTTCTGTTGAGTATTCAGGTGAAGCTCTTGTATCTCATGAACATAGCCATCTTGGATTTCCAGTCAACATAGTTGGAAGATGTAAGCTTTAGATCCATCTGAAAAGAGAAAGTTGAATAGTTGTAGAAGATTCCGAATGAGTGAATAAACCTGCAAAACAATAAAAGATGTCTTGATGGAGAATGCTACACTTCAACTGAACACTACCTTAAGGACACTTGGCACATGGACTAAGTCCTTCACACATAGCTATACCTCACTGGATTTCTCCAATGAATTCAAGTAATATCACTATGATTTGCTGTGGAAACTCAGAGGCTTCTGGTGCACAAGTGAAAGATAGCTACTCAAAGAAATTCCACAACCACTTTTGCTACAACTGCTGCAATTCAAATAGCTACAACCTGCTCTAATTCCATGTAAGAATATGCATGATATCTAGCAGCTGTAGCAACTCACAATCAAATATCAAGAATGTTGCAAAGAAGAAGAGAAGGAGACATTCAATGATCACTCATAAACACAGTAGAATAGAACAATGTCCTAGTATTATACAATGAATAAGAATGTAAGTGAATGAATACAATAGCCATGAAGACGGCATCATATAGGATTCAAATAGGCCAAGTACAGAATTCAAATTCCTAACTCGAAGTGAGGGTTGAATGATAGTGGAGTCATCATCTAGTAAATGTATCAGTCATCAATGGTAATAGTCAGTCAAGTGTGGTTAACTGAGTCTACTTGAGTGAGGTAGGCACTACTGAAGGAAGGAGGCTCAGTGGAGGGTGCATGAGGAGTTAACTAGAGTCATAATGGGAAAACTACTCTCACTGGAGGTCCATCAAAGTGAAACAGTCAATGGGGGAGTCAATCTAGCCTTAAATCAAGGAAGAACTGAGTGATAACTGACTAGTAGGTGAGAAAGGCACCTAACTGGCTGTGGTAGGTGAGAAAGGTGCAGTTGCCATGGAGAAGGGCGCCTTTGGTAGGTAGAAGGCCCCCTGGGGGCTATAAACAGGCTATGGAGAGCTAGAACCAAGCTCTATGAGTTGGGAGGTCCACCAAGATGATGACTAGATGCATGCATGCAAAAATGAAAAATGATGGGGGGAATATCCCAACAGTCGGCTAAGGTGACACCTGGCTTGTTAGGTTGTTTCTCGGCAAACCACAAGTAGATTTGTCTCCTAGGTGTCCAAATGAGACCATGGAGGGTACTAAAAATGTTAGGGAGAAATGTCTCTAGGTCACATGGTATAAAGATGCGACACAAAAGATCGAAGTGTAACTTTGTGGTATAATAGATGCCCCCTAAAGTGTTAGGTCAGAAGAGACTGATGGCAGAAATACTTTACCAATAAATTTTGCGGAGATAGCATTGAGGGAGTCGACGAGGAGCTGTAAGGAAATAAGATGTCAACATGCCATTGAGGCGGGCATGCCCATGCTCAAAACAATTGACTCAAAGCATGGATGCCGACCAAAACATTGCCGATCCATGAAAAATTAGATGATACAAACTGTGGACACATAATGGATACAATGAACAATTGTAGATCCCTAAGACGACAATAACACAACCACAACCAATACAACAGTGGATCTGTGTGACAATACAATATTGAGGTCATCAACATGATGTCTATGCGGAGACCTTCTCAATAATCTCCATCGCATCCTAGATGTGGAAACAATATCAAGAACGTCGAGGGTCTTCTACTCGATCTGAAATGATACAAATCTTACCATGTGATTACAAAGTGTTGAAGTCAAACATGGCAGAAACTACTTCATTACTAGCCAATGATGTAAGCTGTTAATAAGTACGAGGGAAATCACCAATGATGACAATTATCCCCAACATATCTCTAGTACATCTTGATGAAATTTGAATAGATGATTTGATGTCAAACATCTTTGAGACCATTAGATCAGAGGTTAATGATGAAAACCCACTGTCAAATGCGAGGAAACCTGCCATTGAGGCATGGAGGTACCAAGGTACTAATGCAATGTTGATTCCTAAGCCTAATTCTTGGATAGTGAGTTGGCATCAATAGGAATACACTTATCGAATGAGGGCCATAATGAATCCCACATCATTGACACTAAATCTGCATGACAAAGAGATGTAGAACAACAAAATTAAAATAACACCTACTGACACAAGGCCGGAGGAATGACAAGTTGATAAAAGAGTGGACTCAAGATAACAATAACCCTTTGAACACATAACGACACATGATAGAGCTTGGAAGCTGGGATTAATTTGTAGAAATAACCATAGGACTAGTAGACTCATAATGAAGGAGATGACACAGGACTAGAGTTACAACTCATTGGAACGACTGAATACCCAAAGGAGACAATATACAGATGCATGCCATTTTCAAAGGTGATGACTCACAAGCTGCTAAAAAACGTAAACTCGAATCATTTCCCATTTTACCCCATCATCACTAATGAGTACCTCTTTGTTGTTTATGAGGTTGAAGAGGATAATGGATGCTTGGTATAGCTCACATGATAGATGAGTCCAATCTCACATGTTTTGCGAACCTGATAAAAAAGGGGTTCATCCCAATGTGGGCCCTTCGATGTTAAATTTTAACGATTCCAATGAAGGTAAACTAAGCAGTTTGTCATATTTAGAGAGTCTGAAATAACTTAAAGAAGACTCCAAGATGTACTTTTTTGTAAAGTTAGTCCCCTAGACCCGAAAAAGTGTAAAACAATTTCTGAGAGAACTCTCCCATCAAAGGTTGACTGAGGTATACCTTTCTCGTAAATAGTCTAAACGGGCCAAAAAAGGGGTAACCGATCACTGAATAGACGTCCTTTAAAATACTTTTACAAGTGCGAAAGAGACAAGTGCACCTGGCGATCTTTCCATAACACAGGAGACTGAAAAGAGCTTAAAGGTAACTCATATGGTCCTTTTTCGTGAATTAATTGTTTGAGTCCAAAAAAGGAATAAAATAATACTTAGACGATACTTTCCTCATCATTTTACAAGCATGAGTAAAGTTGACTAAGCTCGACACCATTTTTCTTGGGTTTAACAAGCACGACTCAGGTGTGAAAAGTGCTTGGAATCTTTTTCAGGTTTAGTTCTAGAGCTCAAAAAAGATAAAGTAAGCTTGAGTGAAGGTAAAAAAAGTGGCATACCACCAATGTGAACGATATATGAGATCCTATAAAAAATCGATTAAGAACCTTGGAAATAGGACATTAGTAATTAAGATAGATGAAGAACTTGACGTAAAAAGGTTTTTAAAATAAAATAATAAGCAAGAAATAACCACTTAATATGTATAAATATAGGGTAAAAGAAGAAGTTACCCATTTTAACTTGGCCATTTTTACCCAAAGAGGAATTTTCACCTTGTGGAGGGAAAATTTTCAAGCGACAATATCCGGAGATCTAGGGCACTGTTTTGACCATTATATGAACCAGGTAGATGCTCTTCAGCTCATCTTTCATTTCATGGCATTTTTTTCTGATGTAAGAGGTTTTGTAGGGAAAAGAAATGGCCCTCAGGGATTTTTGTGCCCCTCCCATGTTGCGAAGCACGACAATCTCTAAATTTTCGCATTAGGGCCCCAAAAGAGGGCACGAAAATAACCAGTTTTCGCATTATGGGGAGCCACCCAGGTGCGAAAATACGCAGAGATAAAAAATACAAATTGTTTTCTCTTGTTGAGCATGAAATCAGGCCTTCATCTTTTGACAATTGCTTCTTTTTCCATTTTACAGGAGTTTGCAACTTGCTTGAGCGAAGATGGTTTACCAGGGTAGTTTTTAAGGATTATAAAAGTACACTTAAGTATAGTATTCTAGGTGATTATTCTGGATTGAAGAAAACATATATATAGGTTGGTAGGTGAATATTAAATATGAAACATACAATTTCCTAATGAATCTTGTAAATTTTGGTGAATATTATGATAAAAAACATATTTTATGTGAATATAGGCGATATTAGAGACTAAAACTGACCAAATAACGAATTTATTTTTTGAAAATAAGCCGAGAAAATATCCAATTGGCAAAATTTTGCCCCTAAAATTTTCCCTGTGGTTCACTAGAAATAGAGAGAGCATGAAGATGTTGATAGAGGTGCCCTAAATGACCACGCCAAGCTTGCAACACTAAGAGAATGTGGTTTAATGATGTTTTTCAAAACAGGGGGTATCCAGAAGCAGGGAAAACTATTAAACTACATCATTCAAATGTGGGATAGTGACATCCAAGCTTTTTGTGTCGGAGAGCATGTTCTCAAGCTAGAGATCGAGGATATTTATTTCTTGACTAGTCTCTCCAAGAGAGGGGCACAGGTTAGTTTGGTCGGGCATCAGACCATGGAAGATACCACAGAGGCTTACACTACCCGTTATTGTAGACAAGGATCCCGCAAGAAAAGTGGGAAAGTGCCCATTATGGATGTGATCAACCTTCCTTTGAGAACAATTATGTACACCATATCATGTGTGGTGGGAAGTGTGGGTGCTCACCATGCTACCAAAGTATAGATGACCTATGTGGTCGAATGTATGGAACCAATGTTGTTCAACTATTGTGAAGGGGTCCTAGTAATCATCAAGGACCAAGTCACCAAGTGTCGGAATGGGGATATAAACCACTTTGTATATGGAAGCATCCTTGTGATGTTCTTTCTAGAGAAGGTGGCTTTGTTGAGTCCTCAAGTGAGTATGCTGATTTGTCTCGCGCCCGAGCCTCGGAGGGCGAGGTGTAGTAATTATGCCGGGCTGCTTAGAGGGCCACAAGTCTTAGCTTTTGCCGAGGACTTCCTCTCATTGCTTGAGCAGCAGATTGTTATGATCGAGGACTACCATTATGATGGGTCAGACTTCTAGGAAGATATAGACCTAGCACTACCAGAGGACATTGATTCGGATGACTCAGGTATATGGCCTGCACATACATGTTTTTATCATTTTGTAATA
The DNA here is from genome assembly GCA_027924585.1 of Larix kaempferi. NCBI lineage: Eukaryota > Viridiplantae > Streptophyta > Pinopsida > Pinales > Pinaceae > Larix > Larix kaempferi. Next base: position 4,495,815 of record BSBM01000547.1, read on the forward strand.
TATAATTTTTTGTTGTTTTTTAATGTGTGAAAAAGACTTGACAAATGTATATGCAATGATGTAGATTGTGGACCGAGGAGGCCAGCAGGATATTCACCACTGCACCGAGGTGGGGTCCAGTGCCAAGATGACAACGAGGATGAGGAGGAGACAGGGGGGCTCCGCGATGTTGATTGGAACCTCGATGGATTGACTATGGGTATCCCTCCCATGAGACTGCCTGAGGTGCCATATCATCTTCAGAGACATACTGTCAGTGTGCTGAAGTGGATTTGTAAACTGCTTCGTCGTGTGGCGAGAGCATTCGTATGCTATCATGAGCACCACGAGCCCTAGGATTAGGATATAGCCAGTGGCATTTTCAGCAGCTTGTATCCGATATGTAGGCTTGAGAGCCAGTTTTTTGTATGGGACATGAGCCCAATTTCTTTTTTGACACATTATATTATATGTACTCAAAAAAACTGTTGTATGTGATATTTATACATGTGGACCTATTTCCATGTCTTGTTTATTTATAATGACTTGTGTTATGATATGTTTTATGTATGAGCTAGATGCCAATCCAATACATAGTTAGCCAATGAATTAGCTACTACATTGAATTCCCTTGGTATATGTTGATATTGAATGAAATTGAATGATCGCTCCAAGAGGCGTACTCTTCTGAATAAACGAAGTAATGTAGGGTCACAGACAGTGTAGACACGATTGAAATGGGATACCACGAGTTGGGATACCAGGTAGACCAAAAAGGTGCGGATCCCAAGGGAAGTGACTTCGGTCAAGAGTCCAATGATTGTGTGGTACTCCATAATTTTATTGGTTGCGAGGACCAAGAAGATGCCACCTGAGGATATCAACTCGCCGACAGAGGAATAGAGTACCCATGCTGCGGAAGCAAGGTTCCAGGTATGTTTGCTAGCGCCATCTACGAACCCATAGTATGCTGGCATCTGCGCATAGAAGCATAACTTAGGGTAAATAAAGGTATATGAAATAGAATCCAAACACACACAAAAAATGAGCTTAAAAAAAAAGCTAAGTACATTATGTACAAGGTGTCTCACGCAGGGTAATCCTACATGTAGAACCTCTTGAGGTACAGCCCGTTACGGGGTTGTTCCAAGAGTGTGCCATCACAGTCGACGAGCTCGTAAGCTCCTTTCTTCAATACTCGTTTAACGATATAGGGACCATTCCACATAGATTCCAATTTTCCATTCCCTAACGTATCATGCATCTGGTCGTAGGTAAGGATAAAGTCCCCTTCATTGAAGATCCGTGGTTGGATGGATTTATCATATTGGGATTTGATGTGGTTTTTATGAGCTTCGTTAGCCAATGTAGCATTGTGGCGGGTTTCATCTATCTTAGCTAGATACATAGACCATTCTTCCTCGGAGGTCATATTGGGTAGTAGTTCGAAGGCTAGCTTCAGTGATGGAATTTCACATTCGATTGGTAAGATAGCCTCCAGGATATACACCAGTTAGAATGGTGTGAACCCAGTTGTGTTTTTTATTGAGGTCCAATAGGCCCAAAGAGCAGAAAAAATATTTAAGTGCCAATTTGACTTCTTAGTACCTACAGTGCATTGGATCATGTGCTTCAAGAACTTATTTATAGCCTCTACCTGACCATTCTCCTGTGGGTAATATGGGGTTGAATTTTCATGATGAAAACCCAACTTGGTGTTAGTTCATCAATAATATGGTTCCTAAAATGGGAACCATGATCGATCACAATAGCCTGTGGAACTCAGAACCTAGCAATGATATGGTTGCATATGAAAAGTGCGGTTTTTTTCCCATCCTTCGTGTAAGTAGGCATCACTTCAGCGAATTTAGTGAAATAATCCATGGCTACTAGGACATAGCCATGCTCCGACCAAAGTAGGCTTACAATGCATAAAATCAATACCCCATTTTGCAAATGGGCCAACAACAATAACAGGGTGAAGTGGAGCAAGGTACGAGCACTTCTTACTATGGAAGAATTGACATGGAGGATATTTCTTGACAGTCTCGATACAGTCCTTGAAGATTGATGGCTAGAAGTATCATGCGCATAAATTTTTTTGGCTTGTAGCCATCCTAGAAAGATGACCACCACATGCTCCGGAGTGGCAGTCATTAAGAACGTGTTCAGCCTTGTCTAGGGTTAGACAATTTCAAAGTATGGAGTCAACACCACGATGATAAAGGGTATCACTAACTATCAGATAATATTTAGAGTGATGTCGAATACGGCGACATTCATCTCGGTTGAGGTGTGGCTGAAAATGTTGGGTTGGGAGATATAAGACGATATCTCCATACCATGGATCGGACATTCCAATGAGAAACTGTAACATACACCTTTGCTGAAAACATTTTATGTTTGAAGAAAAAATTATCTTAACTTTTATTGTAAAGTTTTATATTTGGACAAGTGTCCAAGGATGACTGTAATTGCACAATATTATTATTTAAATAAATAAAATAGGAGACACTCACCCAAGGACAACTATTGAAAGAGTGTTTACTAACCCACTATGTGGAATGGAATCTATGGTAGAAGGAAATGGACAAATAGCAGTATCATGAATCAAGTAACTAGCTATTGGTATGGGACAACTCCCTTGAATTGTGGTCATAGTGCCCTGAAAGATGGGACTGGAGCTTAAGGCTCATTTATTTTGGAACCTGACCACTAAATACCTAGGAATTTTTTTAAGAGCCATCGAATTTGGACTGAGGTTCAACACTTTTCCTAACGAGGAAACTTACCTTGTGGTTCTGTTGTATGCAAACAAGAGATTCGATGAGGGGGGAAACTAGGTTTTTTATCATGGTGTAAGTCTACCTTGGTTACTGCTGAGTGCAGAGATTGAGGTGTATGGCAAGTATCTAGTGATTGTTGGTTATACAACCTGAGTACCTTGCTTCTACATAGATTCTTCTACCTAGTGGTTTAGTAATCAGGCTCAGGGGTCCAAAGGAGGCAAGTAGATTGGCTGCTTCTTCTGGAGAAGGTTGGGAGGAACAGGCCTCCTTGGATGTTTGTCCACCCTATCTACAATTACAGGTTCTACTTGTTGTTTTAGCTCCTAAGTAGTTAAATTATTTTCTGTAATTGTTGATTTAGTATTCATTAGTTAAAAACACTCATAGATATCATCATGTAGAAGTAGTTGTTTGATTTTTGATCTGATTATGATTCTGTAGAATGATGATTATGAATAGGAAATGATTGAATAAATGTCTCCCCTGTATTTTTCCCCGTACTATTTTTTGTACCATACTTTAGTACAAGGAAGGAAGATTAACATAGATAAATGATATTTAGTGAGCATAAAGAATGAATAGACTAACTCTTTTATGTTTCCATTTCTCTATTATATTTTGCAATTTAACAATATTTTATACTCTCAGTCATAGAATATTATAGTTACATATATGTTATGTAGACTTTAGAATAGTTTCCTTTTTATATAGAAGATATAACATCAATTTAAACAGTTCTAGGTTTTTGTGTAAACCTAGGTTTTAGTTACAGGACAACTATTTCTTTATAGCAAATACTAAATACACAGGATCTTATCATCCTTCCTTTTATATTGTTTGTAATCAAGCTACACTTTGGTCTTTTATGAAAATTAAATAGATGTAAAACAAGCATAGCAATATCCATACTATTTATACATTATATTATCTCTATTGTTGCTAAAATAGATTTAAATAAGGCTTAACTTTTCCATGTTTTCGAAGCCTTTGAAAAAGTTATTTTTAGCCTCTTACCATTGTACCTATCCATTCGATTTTCCTATTAAAATTTCCAACCATTATGTAGTATATTTATAGCATCAGATAGTTATTAACATTCATAAATCAAAAACAATCTACCAGTACAAACATACTGAGAAAACAGAGCAATAACTTTAATCTCAACATTTATACTATAGATCTTTATACCAACAACCAAGTTTGCTTATCGATCAAAGTCCCATTGGGAAAAACCCTAGCTACTTATCATAACATCTAGTAATCATTCGATACATGATGAATCACATAGCATTTACAAAATAGAGTTCATTTATTTAAGGATTCTTTCCTTATCCCTTTAGGTTACATATGAAACCCTGAGTCCTTTTAAACATCAATTTCTTTGACCGTGCTCAACAATTGTTTAACACGGTCATGTTTTCATTACCCTGTACAAAGAAAACTTAAAACAAAGGATACATTTGACATCAGACAACAAATTTCGTATCAAATCATCGTTCGACAAAACTATAGAGATACGAGACTGGGTATCATCACTTAGTTCGAATTTTAAAACTGTCAAAGTAACCCTTCAACGAAAAGAACAAGTTCAAGGTTTGAAACTTCAAACACAAGGCATTTAGCCTTTGGCTCTTGGCCAATATCAGTACCAAAACATTATGTAAGCTAAATATTAAAATATTTTAATACGAGTCCTAGAGCAGTGCTCTCAAACATGACAAATACAAACAACATCAAGTTAGAGAATCTTCTCTTCTTCATCAAAACGACCAAGGGTTAAACCCTTCAACAAATATTACATTTCAAAAATAACTTTATAGTGAAATGCTGCAAGTAAGTCAAAAAACCCCATCATCTGTACATTCATCTTTTGGCTCACAAAACATTACGATGATGGCCAAATCCTCAACCAGACACAAAAACACAAGTTTTCAGTTAGCACCAAACAATGAGCAACATTGGCAAGATGAACCTAGAGGAAACCACTGAGGCTTACTGGTTGTGTAAGCAACATTCCCTTCATAGCTTCATTCATAGCACCCTATAGACGAGTTCACCTGCCATCGAAATCACTGGATGGTTAAAAGATGCATTACGAAGTTTCAAAAACCAGTTATAAACAAAAGTAGCAATGCTGGAAGCTAAGACATTACCTTCCTAAACTGTCGATCGAAACCAAACACTCTTGTGAGTGGCCTGAAACATGAGTCTTTCAAATGACCAAAAGAAGTGCATCAAACCTCATGGCTCGGCCCTTAAACTCTGTAACCAGTAATAGTATCCTTCCACAGGTCACGGATTCGAAACTTGAGAAGTGCTCTCAAAATAACTAAGAATTGAAACCCTAAAGACCTGCAAACCTGTCGGCCTCTCTACCACACCACTACGAAACAACTGAATGCAAAGTGGTTATGCTATTTAAGTGGTAAGCCCAAAGTGCAGTTAGGGTTGGCATCGAGTTCAAGGAGACCACGTGAAGAGCTGCCACGGAGGTGCCACTAGACCATCCACTCACAAGAACTTTATTGTGCTTTAATTCACTTAGTTACCATGCACGTACCTGCCATCGCATGTTAACAAGGTTAAGGCCCAAGTTTCGTGAAGGGTACCAACATTCCATGGTATGGATAGGATTAGTAATCAAAAGTCAAACTACCACTACTATCCAAGTTTACATGTAAGCTTCCAATGCATTATAACTTAGGTTAGGGTCAATCAACCTTTATAACATCATCATAATAGTTACGTAGTATTTCATCAATCATCCTCCATAATAACATATTTCACAACATATATTTGGTTACAATACTTTTAACACTAAGCCTTTTAGCATGTTGACAAATCATGTTTTTAAAACAATACGAAGACCACTCTTTTCTATATAGTATAAAAAATATTAAAGTCATGCTACCACTTTTGTTTAGACACTATGATAAATATGCTGTCGACATTATATCATTAATACAAACTATTTTGATACCCTAGCATGAACATAATAATCACATAAACTAGTATAAGAGAGTACTTGGAATACATAGTTGAAAGTATAGACTTATGATAAAGTCTCCCTATTAGCATCTCTCTATGAGTTATAAATAAATTGCATGGGATCATAGGATAAGCTTAGAACTTACAATAAAAATAGTTTGAACATAGATTTGATCCTATTATTATGGATTGTTAAATATATTGTAATTTCTAGGTATAGGATATAAAAGATATTAACATTGACATCAACGCTAAACATTTCAATGTGTAAGACATATAACATAGATGTGGGAGTGAGTTCATATAAGCAACAGGATACAAATTTTAACTGAAGGATGATTCGAAATAGATCTCACCATGATATGTCTGTAAACTATTCTACTTTTTCTTTTAAACTTGAAAGCTAACTGACGACATTTAAGACCTTGGCATTTCAATTTCGAAATACTAACTTTCTCTTACGTGTGATCTGCGAAAAGAACATTCAAATGTTTTAGCAAATAGCTAAGTAAGCCTCGGGGTGCCCATAGGACCCCTTCATCATCAAAAGAAAAACAAACAGTGAGTGTTTTTAAATAATAGCAATAAATGTGTAAAGCATCGACAGTAAATTATAAGTAATCTAGGATGCACAACTAAGGCAAGAAACATCCAACAACATCCTAGTATAGATGTAATACCATTTCACATACATCGAAAAAGATATACATGCATAAACATTATAATATTTTATTTCAACATGTCGTTTAAATAATCAATTAAGTAATTATTATATTTCCACATAGCAAGTATAGCACTAAATGATATGTTGAAAATTTGTAAATTTTTGTGAATTTTTTGGATGTTACATGTGGTATCAGAGTGCGAGTTCAAACTCTAGGCCTGAAATAGGCTCATACGCGCAAAACAAAAAAAAAACTTAGTTACTAACTTTTATTTAATTTTGTTTATGTACAGAACAATTTGACATTTAATTTTCATGTATGGACATACCAGAGGAATCAGCAGAGGACATATATCCTCATAAGGAACATAATAATAACTAACAAGAAAATATTAATGAAGAAATCTATGTAGAACTTAATGATCAATCATCTGAATTATTACTTACTGTTAAGGATTTAAAATCTGAAATAAAAAGTGTTAAGGAAGAAAACGAAAGGATTTTGAGAGCATGAGAGGAATTAAATTAGATTTTATTGGATAAGTACCATCAAGATGAAAAAGATAAGAGAATAGAAGTAAAAACTGAATCTGGAACAATGTCCTAGAACCACAGAGATAAGAATGCTAAATACTATAAAACTGAAAGTAATTCTTCTTCTTCTAACTCTGATGACCAAATTTATCGCAGAAAATATAATTATGATCAGGACAAAAGTGACAGTGACTATGGTCCTAAGAAGAGATGTAAAAATTATGAACAAATTTCAGGAGAGTTTAAAAAGATAAAACCTCCAACTTTTAATGGAGAAAATGAAAAGGGAGAGGCAGCTGAAGCATGGCTGTCCGGAATGAAGAAGTATTTTCAGATTTATAACTACTCATCAAAATTAAAAGCTAAGATGGCCATATACAATTTGACAGAAAGGGAAGACATTTGGTGGCAAGATGTCAAAAGAGTTAAAAATCTTATGGACAAAGACATAAAATGGAGTACATTTAACAACATGTTTAAGAAAAAGTTTTTATCCGAATAGTACTACGAAGATAAGTCAAAATAATTTTATGATTTAATGATGGGTTCAATGACCATGAAGGAGTTATGCAGCAAATTTCTCAGTTTGTTAAGGTATGTACCTTAGCTAGCTGAAGAAAAACCTAAAATACAAAGGTTTCTAAGTTGTTTACCCGTCCACATGAAGCATAGAATTGAGTACGATAACCCTTCAACTCTTGAAGAAGCCACTAGGAAGGCTAATTTATGTTTTGAATAGAACAAGAGAAGGAGTATCAAGTTGGAGAAGCAATAAGTCTAATAATTTTGAGCAAAAAAATAAAAGTTTTAATCAGAATTCTGGAAGTTTTAAGAAAAATTTTAATAACATAAATTTTCAGAATCATAATAATTATAGAGGTAATGCACCACAGAATTTTACTACTGCAAGGAATGTGCCTAATAATAATAACAACACTAATAACAAAACAACACCAGAAATGATGAACAGAGGCCACGTTTTAAGTGTTATGACTGAGGTGGACCACATACTCGAGCTCAATGTCCATGCAACAGAAAGACAGTCAACAACATTCACACCATACAAGCAGAGCCGACAGTTGGTGATGTAGCAAGAGAAATGCCCAGAATAAATGCAGCGCTTGAAAATCAACAAGTAGACCATCGAACGTCTATGGTTGAAATCGAAGGTATGATACAAAACAAATCTACTTCAATTTTAATAGATCCAAGTGCAAGTTTCAGTTACATTTCACCTGATTTAGTGAAAAGTTGCAAGTTAAAGGTAGAAAAATTCGATAATTCATGGTTAGTTTATCTAGCAACAAGCACTAAAAGAAAGGTTAGAGAATTTGTCAAAGGTTGTGATGTACTTATGAGTTAGCTGAAAATGCAAGTTAATTTGAATGTTTTTCCATTAGGGTCATATGATTTGTTAATTGGCATGGACTAGCTTGAACAACATAGAGTAGTACTCAACTGTTATGAAAAATATTTTAATTGTTTAAATAATGAAGGTAATACTGAAACAATAAAAGGAATTCCTCAAAAAACATCTGTAAGACAAATTTATGCTTTGCAAGTAAAGAGAGTTGTAAAAAAGGGTTGTAAAATGTTTGCTGTGAATGTTATTAACAACAAATGTTCATCTAAAGGAGATAAGATAAAGCTGGAAGATATACCCATCCTTAGGTACTTTTCTAACGTATTCCCAGAAGAAATTCCAGGACTACCTCCGAAAACGGAACTTGATTTCACCATTGAGTTAGTACCGGGTGTGGTACCCAACTCAAAGGCTCCCTGTAGAACGAATATTTTGCAATTAAATGAATTAAAATCTCAGCTGAAAGAATTAATAGATAAGAACTACATAAGGCCAAGTGTGTCCCCTTAGGGAGCACCAGCTATCTTTTTTAAAAAGAAGGACAGAACCATGCGAGTGTGCATAGATTACCATCAACTTAAGAAAATGACAATTAAAAATCGATATCCCTTGACCTGCATTGATGATCTTTCTGATCAGGTACGCGGAGCAGAGATATTCACTAAAATTGATTTCAATTCTGGATATCATCAAGTTAGAATAAAGGATGAAGACATTTTCAAAACTGCTTTCAGAACTCGTTATGGACATTACGAGTTTGTAGTTATGCCTTTTGGGCTGACTAACGCACCGGTAGTCTTCATGTGTTTAATGAATAACGTTCTACATAAGTACTTGGATAAGTTTGTAATTGTGTTTATTGATGATATTCTAATTTACTAAAAAACTAAAGAAGAGCATGTTGAACACTTAAGAATAATTCTGCAAGTTTTAAGGGAACATCAGCTTTATGCTAAGTTTAGTAAATGTGACTTTTATAAAGATAAAATACAGTACTTAGGTCACATAATATCTAAAGAGGAATTTATATCGACCTAGATCAAATAAGAGCAACTAACAAGTGGCCTATCCCTAAAGATGTAACTGACATATGGTCATTTATGGGAATAACATGTTACTACACAAGTTTTATTGAAGGATTCTCTAGAATTGTGAATCCCATAACTTCTTTGTAGAAGAAAGGGAAGAAATTCATGTGGGATCAAAAATGCGACGAAAGATTTAAGAAGTTAAAAGAGTTATTAACAACAACACCTATATTAAAAATTGTTGATCATAATAAGGACTTTGTTGTATGCACCGATACATGTAACGATGGACTTGGAGGGGTCTTAACTCAAGAAGGTCATGCTATTGCTTTTGGATCTAGAAAGTTAAAAATCCATGAAAAGAACTATGCAACTTATCATCTGGAGCTGGAATCCGTGACACATGCACTGAAAATGTGGTGCCATCACTTGATTGGAAGAAAGTTTACACTAATGACAAATAATAAGGGTTTAAAATACTTGTTGGATCAAACAAATTTTAACGCAGGGAAAGCTAGATGGCTAGCTTTCCTTAGCGAGTATGATTTCGAAATTCAACACATTAAGGATAAAGAAGACAAAGTTGTTGATTCCCTGAGTAGAAATGCCAAATTAAGTTTTGCGGCAGCAATCAACACATTTAAGATAGATTTTGAAAATCAGATTGAAGAAGGAATTAAGCAACATGGAAATTATAAAAAATTACATGATAAGGTTGCTGCAAATTTATCTGAAAATTTAATAATAGAAGACAGGATTAATGAAAAGGGCTTAATAACATATAAAAACAGAATTTATGTACCTAATGTGTCAAAGGTTAAACTGTTGATTTTGGATGAAGTTCATAAAAGTCCTTATTCGGAACATTCTGGTTATTAGAAAATGATAACTATGTTAAGGAAGGATTATTTTTGGCCCAAAATGAAGAATGAAGTGGATGAGTACATAGCTAGGTGTTTTGAATGTCAGACCATTAAGGCTGAACATCAACACCCAGTTGGTCTATTGCAACCATTGCCAATTCGAGAATGGAAATGGGAAATTATAAGTATTGATATTATTACAGGTTTACCTAAGAATCAGAAATAGAATGACTCAATAATGGTGGTTGTGGATAAACTTAGTAAATCTGCTCATTTTATTCTTGTTAAGACTACTTTCAAAGCTAATAACATTGCACATGTGTTTATGAAGCAAATCTTCTGCTTACACAGAATTTCAAAGGTAATTATTCCTGATTGAGACTCCAAGTTTACTAGAAATTTCTGGACAACATTGTTTAAGGGATTAAATACTAAATTAAATTTCAGTACTTCTTTCCATCCACAAACTGACGGACAGACTGAAAGGGTTAATTAGATTTTAGAAGACATGTTAAGAATGTATGTTAAAGATCAACTAACTAAGTGGGAAGACTATTTGCATTTAGCTGAATTTGCATACAATAATCATTATCAAGCATCTGCTAGACTTAGTCCATTTAAGATTTTATATGGAAGAAAATTATGTACTCCTATTTCTTGGGATAACCCCATTGACAGATTAATGTTAGCACCAGATTTTTTAAAAGAGATGGAGCTAACCGTGAAGCAGGTTCAAGGCAACTTAAAAGTTGCACAAGATAGACAAAAAAGTTATGCAGACCTAAAATGCACTGAAAGAGAATTTCATGTTGGAGATCATCTCTTTGTAGAGGTAAAACCCAAGAAAAGTTATTTTAAGCTTGGGATTTGTGCTAAACTAGAACCAGGGTACTATGGACCATTTGAAGTCCTATCAAGGATTGGACCTGTTGTATATCAGTTGGATCTGCCATCTAATTTAAGAATCCATAATGTTTTTCACATTTTTGTCTTAAAGAAGTATGTGCACGATGCTACTCATGTGCTGAATTGGAATGACATATAGGTGGAACCTGAAGGATATTTTCAGGTGGAATCGGACTATATTCTCGACAGGAGGGAAATTATGCTATGGAATCATACCAATAGGATAGGTAAAGGTGCAATGGAAGCACCTTAGCCCTGATAAATCTACCAAGGAACTGGAAAGTAACATGCAGGCAGCATATCCAATTATCTTCCAGAGAGGCTCTGATGAACAATAAGAAACATGGAGGATGATGTTGAGCTTAAGTGGGGGTGTTTGTAACATACCCCTTTGCTAAAAACATTTTATGTTTGAAGAAAAACATTATCTTAACTTTTATTGTAAAGTTTTATATTTGGACAAGTGTCCAAGGATGACTATAATTGCACAATATTTAATTTAGATAAATAAAATAGGATACACTCATCGAAGGAGAACTATTGAACGAGTGTTTACCTATCCACTAGGTGGAATGGAATCTGTGGTAGAACGCAATGGACAGATGGCAACATCATGAATCAAGTAACTAGCTTTTGGTATGGGACAACTCCCTTGAATTGTGGTCATAGTGCCTTGAAAGATGGGACTAGATCTTGAGGCTCATTTATTTTGGAAACTGACCACTAAAGGCCTAGGCATCTTTTTAAGAGCCATCAAATTTGGACTGAGGTTCAACACTTTTCTTGACGAGGAAACTTACCTTGTGGTTCTGCTGTCTGCACACAAGAGATTCGATGAGGGGAAAAACTAGGTCTTTTATCATGGTGTAAGTCTTCCTTGGTTACTGCTGAGTGCATAGATTGAGGTGTATGGAAAGTCTCTATTGATTGCTGATTATACAACCTGAGTGGCTTGCTTATACACAGATTCTTCTACCTAGTGGTTCAGTAATCAGGCTCGGGGGTCCAAAGGAGGCAAGTAGATTGGCTGCTTCTTCTGGAGAAGGTTGGGAGGAACAAGCCTCCTTGGGGGTTTGTCCACCCTATCTACAGTTACATGTTCTACTTGTTATTTCAGCTCCTAAGTAGTTAAATTATTTTTTGTAATTGTTGATTTAGTATTCATTAGTTGAAAAAACTAATACATATCATCATGTAGAAGTAGTTGTTTGATTTTTGATCTGATTATGATTCTGTAGAATGATGATTAAGTATAGGAAATGATTGAATAAATGTCTCCCCTGTATTTTTCCCCGTACTGTTTTCTGTACTGTACTCTAGTACAAGGAAGGAAGATTAACATAGATAAATGATATGTATTGAGCATAAAGAATGAATAGACCAACTCTGTTATGTTTCCCTTTCTGTATTGTATTTTGCAATTTAACAATATTTTATACTCTCAGTCATAGAAGATTATATTTACATATATGTTATGCAGACTTTAGAATAGTTTCCTTTTTATATAGAAGATATAATAGCAATGTAAACAATTCTAGGTTTCTATGTAAAGCTAGGTTTTTGTTACATGACAACTATTTCTTTATAGCAAATACTAAATACACAGGATCTTATCATCCTTCCTTTTATACTGTTAGTAATCAAACTGCACTTTATTCTTTTATCAAAATTAAATAGATGTAAAAAAAGCATAGCAATATCCATACTATTCATAGATTATATTATCTCTACTTATGTTGAAATAGATTTAAATATGGTTTAACTTTTCCATGTTTTCGAAGCGTTTCCAAAAGTTATTTTTAGCCTCTTACTATTGTGCCTAGCCATTTGATTTTCCTATTAAAATTTCCAACCATTATGTAGTATATTTATAGCATCAGATGGTTATTAACATTCATAAATCGAAAATAATCTACTAGTACAAACATATTGAGAAAACAAAGCAATAACTTTAATCTCAACATTTATACTATAGATCTTTAGACCAGCAACCAAGTTTGCTTATGGATGAAAGTCCCATTGGGAAAAACCCTAGCTACTTATCATAACATCTAGTAATCATTCGATACTTGATGAATCACATAGCATTTACAAAATAGAGCTCATTTATTTAAGGATTATTTCCTTATCCCTTTAGGTTACATACAAAACCCTAAGTCATTTTAAACATTAATTTCTTTGATTGTGCTTAACAATTGTTTAACACAATCATGTTTTCATTACCTTGTACAAAGCCACCTTAAAACGAAGGATACATTCGACATCAGACAACAAATTTTGTATCAAAGCATCGTTCGACAAAACTATAGAGATATGAGACTGGGTATCATCACTTAGTTCAACTTTTAAAACTGTCAAAGTAACCTTTCATTGAAAAGAACAAGTTCAAGGTTTGAAACTTTAGACACAAGGAATTTAGCCTTTAGCTCTCTGCTAGTATCAGTATAAAACATTTCTTAATCTAAACATTAAAATATATTAATAGAGGTCCTGGAGCAGTGCTCTCAAACACAACAAATACAAACAATGTCAAGTTACAAGATCTTCTCTTCTTCATCAAAACGACAGAGGGTTAAACCCTTCAATAGATATTACATTTCAACAAATAACTTTACAATGAAATGTTACAAGTAGGTCGAGAAACCCCATCCTCTCTACATTCATCTTTTGGCTCACAAAACATTACAACAACTGCCGAATCCTCATCCAGATACAAAAACCCCAATTTTCGGTTAACACCAAACAACGACAAACATTACCAAGAATAACCTACAGGAAACCAACGAGGCTTACCAGTTCTGTATGCAGCATCCCCTTCATAGATTCATTCATAGCACCCTATTAGTTCACCTGCCATCGAGATCACTGGATGGTTAAAAGATGCATTACAAGGTTTCAAAAACCAATTATAGACAAAAGTAGCAATGCTGGAAGCTAAGACATTACCTTCTTAAACTGTAGATCAAAACCAAACACGCCTGCGACTGGCTTGAATCCTGGGTCTTTCAAACGACCAAAACAAGTGCAGTAAACATCGTGGCTCGGCCCTTAAACTCTATAACCAGTAACAGTATCCTTCCACAGGTCACAAATTCCAAATTCGGGAAGTGCTCTCAAAATAACTAAGAATTGAAACCCTAAACACCCCCAGGCCTGTCAGCCTCTCTACCACACCGCTTCGGAACAACTGAATGCAAAGTGGTTATGTTATCGAAGTGGTAATCCCAAAGTACAGTTAGGGTTGACACCAAGTTCAAGGGGACCACATGAAGAGCTGCCATAGAGGTGCCACTAGACCATCCACTCACAAGCACTTTAATGCCCTTTAATTCACTTAGCTACCATGTACGTACCTGCCATTGCATGTTAACAAGGTTAAGGCCGAAGATTCGTGAAGGGTACCAGCATACCATGGTATGGATAGGATTAGTAATAAAAAATCAAACTACCACTACTATCCAAGTTTATGTGTAAGCTGCCAATGCATTATAACTTAGGTTAGGGTCAATCAACCTTTATAACATCATCATAGTAGTTACGTAGTATTTCATCGATCATCCTTGATAACAACATTATCCACACCATATATTTGTTTACAATACTTTTAACACCAAGCCTTTTGGCATGTTTCCAAATCATGTTTTTAAAACAATACGAAGACCACTCTTTTCTATATAGTATAAAAACTATTAAAATCATGTTACCACTTTTGTTTAGACACAATGCTAAATATGCTCTCAACATTATATCATTAATACAAACTATTTTGATACCCTAGCATGAACATAATAATCACATAAACTAGTATAAGAGAGTACTTGGAATACATAGTTGAAAGTATAGACTTATGATAAAGTCTCCCTATTAACATCTCTCTATGAGCTATAAATCAATTACATAGGATCATAGGATAAGCTTAGAACTTACAATAAAAACATTTTGAACATAGATTTGATCCCATTATTATGGATTGCTAAATATATTGTAGTTTCTAGGTATAGGATATAAAAGATCTTAACATTCACATCAACACTAAACATTTCAATGTGTAAGACAGATAACATAGATGTGAGAGTGAGTTCATATAAGCAACACGATACATATTTTAACTGAAGGATGATTCGAAATAGATCTCACCATGATATGTCTGTAAACTATTCTACTTTTCTTTTAAACTTGAAAGCTAACTAACGACATTTAAGACCTTTGCATTTCACTTTCGAAATACTAACTTTCTCTTACCTGTGATATGCGAAAAGAACATTCAAATGTTTTAGAAAATAGCTAAGTAAGCCTCGGGGTGCCCATAGGACCCCGTCATCGTCAAGAGAAGAACAAACAGATAGCATTTTTAAATAATAGCAATAAATGTGTAAAGCATCGACAGTAAATTATAAGTAATCTAGGATGCACAACTAAGGCAAGAAACATCCAACAACATCTTAGTATAGAGGTAATAACATTTCACATACATCGAAAAACAATATACATGCATAAACATTATAATATTTAATTTCAGCATGTCATTTGAATAATCAATTAAATAATTATTATATTTCCGCATAGCAAGTATAGCACTAAATGCTATGTTGAAAATTTTTAAATTTTTGTGAATTTTTTGGATTTTACAGAAACAACGATTCATCGGGAAGAGAATCGATGGGATTAGCTTGGTAAGTGGCATGGGGCAATGCACACATGAGTTCAGCGAAAACTAAGGATTCATTATCCTTTTCCTTGGAAAATTCCAAGTCAAACTCTTGGAGAACCACGATCCAACAAGATTATTTCCCCCATAGCACATGACGTGTTAGGATATAATACATGGGATTGAAGTTCTCAATTACGGTAGTTTTCTTGAGTAGTATGTAATGACGAGATCTCTAGACAATAAATACTATAGCTAGAGATGGCTTCTCCACATTTGAATAGTGGGTTTCAGAGTCTAAAAGACTCTTATTAAGGTAATAAATCACACGTTCATTACCATTGTCATCTTCTTGCACCATCACCATGCCGATGGTGGTGAGGGAAGCGGCGAGATATAGAATAAAGTCCCGTGTATACTTGGGGGATTAAATTACGAAAGCGTTAGTCAGGGACCTCTTTAAATTGTTGAATGAATGTTGGGCTTCGTCGTCCCAAAAGAATGGAACATATTTCTTTATAATCCTCATGTATCCCTTCGTCATCTCGACGAAGTTGCAGAAAAAGTGGTGTAAAATGTTTACATGCCCTTGCGAAATTTGGAGTTCTGGAATGTTAGTGGGTGAAGGCAAGGCTAAAATAGCTTCTACCTTCATGGGGTCGAGGCATATGCCATCCTTGGAAATGATGAATCCCAACAATCTGTCGGCTTCCACACAAAACATGCATTTATGTGGATTCAAACGGATGTTATAGTGGCGACATCGGGATAAAGTAACACTCAAATGATCTGGGTGATCCTCTCGTGTATCGGAATGAGCAGCCAAGTCATCTAGATATGCCTCTACAACATGTTTGATATCATGAAATGCGTATGAAATTGGTTGTTGAAAGGTGGCCCCAACGTTCTTGAGACCAAAGGGTGACTAGTGGTATGCGAAGGTCCCCGATGGGAAATTAAAGGAGGCCTTATGCTGGTCAGAAAGGAGTATCTCTATATTATTGTGGCTAGAGAATCCATCCATAAATGAGAAGATGACACTCCCGACACAATTATCGATAATCTAGTCGATAAAAGGCGTTGGATAATTGTCCTTTGGACAAGCCTTGTTCAAATCTCTATAATCAACACAGAACCTGATCGTGCGTTGTTTCTTTGCAATGGGGATGATGTTGGACACCCAATCCGTCAATGGGACAGGATAGATGAACCCAGCATGAAGAAGTTTTTCAGCTTCTGCTTTTATGGCAATCGTTTTCCGAGTATGCATGAGCTGAATTTTCTGCGGGATTGGTCGGGCACCAGGATAGACTTGAATTTCATGTACCACAATGGACAGGTCTATCCCTTGCATTTCTTCATATTTCCAAGCGAAAACGTCATGGAATTCTTTAAATAGGGCAGTATAAAATTCTATCTCCGTAGGAGTGCATGTTTTTCCTATATGGATGTGTTCCACGACAACAAGTTTCAAAGATATATCAATGGCAATGGTCTCCATGATATTCGCTAAGTTCCCTTTAGAGAATACGCCGTATGTACATACGGGGGTCTTAGTGTTGACGTTATCCAGTGAAACAATGGATTTGGAATTGGGGTCTATTGTTTGAATCGTAGGGAAAGATGACCGATAGTGGTGATCTTCCTCGGCGGGTTCATTGAGACTCATGATATCCATAATAGATTCATCTATAGGAAAAATATGTGTAAGGGACTCACTATAAGGTAAGGATGAAGAGCTTTGAGATGATGAACTTGCCACCTTAAGGTGGTTAATTGCATTGATCCAGTCGGGAGATGGATGAATCACCTGATAGGTTGGTAAATTTTGTTTCAAGGGCATGGAGGTGTCCAAGATTTTGAACTCAGATGCACTCGGTATCACCCATCAATTAGTATATTCATAGGGTAGTGATTTGCTTGTCAAAATCATGTTAATGGAAAAGATCGGGGGTGGAACTTCTGGAAATACCCCGATGATGGATGAGTCCTTCTAAACACCAAAACCAATGTCTTCAAAGTGAGGCTGGGAATTCACCAGCAATGGGACGTTGTTGGTGGAGTCTTGATGTATGTTTGGAGTGCAAAAATCTAGTTGGTCTATCGTGATGATCTTCCCTTGATGGGAGAATTGCACTAAGAAAAAAATCGAAGATGCTACCACGGTCATGGCATAAAACCAATTGCGATCGAGTAAGATATTGTATTCTAACAGAGCATCTATGATTTCCACGTGGATAGACATGGTTTTTCCCCCTAGCTCTATGGAAAGCGATGGGATGAGTCTGTATGGTTGAAAACCATTTTCGTCAAATGATTTTAAAGTAGTAGGAGATTGGGCCACTTTTGGAGAACCAATGGCTCTCCAATAGGCCAAATACATAATCGAGGTGGAAGCACCCTCGTCCAAAATGGTATGTTGTATATTGTGTCCACTGATCCGAGTTTGAATCTGGAAGGCTAACTAGCGGGAAATCCTAGGTTTGAAGTATTCCAGGTTAAACAAAATTATGTTGGAAGAATCTAGATCAATAGCTCCCAATGCTGATAAAAAAGTTATATGCTATATAGGATAGTGTTGGAGAATTTCGAGGGTCGACATAGCACAAGGTGCCTGAGCTAAGTATTCAACAATGTCGTATTTGAAGGATTCTTGCGTGTTAGGATTGAATGTCGCCTTCCGAATGGTGGTCTTGCGTGGGCGCAACATGGCTTCAGCAACAGGTCTCTCAATGTGGAGGTGACCATTAAGGAAAGGTGTCAAGGGACCCTCATTTGAAGGAGACTTACCTTGGGAAGTCGTAGTTTTGTCTGAACCTAGGGGAGCATCATATGTCTTTGTGCATGTGGATATGTGAACTGTATAATTATTCATCATGAGGAATTTGCGGTTCGAGGTCGTTTTTGCTCGGGAAGGGTTGTTTTGGTTTTCCCTTTGCGGGGGTTCCTGCATGACCATTTGTTGTTGTTGGTGAGGAAAAGGGTCGCTTAACACTATCGGGTGGGAAGAACCTTTTACGAATTTTTTGGATTCCTCTTTATAAGGACAATCTCTAGTGTAATGATCTTCTTGACAAATGAGGCAAGGAAACTTTTCTTTCCTTATCTATTTGTTATCGTTGTTGGTCTATTGAGGTTTGGGCTTTTCATGTTAAGTACAATGTTTCTTAGGTTTTCTTCTATTGTTCTTCTTTTTACCTCCGGACTACTGTGCCAGGGATTGAATGATGTTCACCTCGGAGGACTGAGCAGGAGAAGTAGATGTCTTGGGTACAGCCTAAGTTTGGGATGGAGCAGTAGTATTTTTTTCCCATTTGATTTTGTTGCAGGATGAGCCTTCAAAGAACCAACGATACCCTCCATGGGGGGTTCAGTGGTGGGATTTGATGGATCTGTGGTGGTGCGGGAGACATGAGGAATAAGGTTGTATAATGTTCCAAATTAGCTATAAACCAAATCAATATATTTTGCATGAGAAATAGCTTGTTCCTATGTAATAGGTCCACCCATGGAAATATTCCTAGAAATGGGGGGTAGAAATGACTTGGTGAACCAATCAACCAATAATTGGTCTGGAATTGGTGCTTTGATTAATCTTCGGCGTCACCGCCACTAATTAATGTTCTTGGATATATGTGTGGTCTTGGATTGGCATAGCAAAGTTAACAAGTCTATTCCAATCTCCTATCAGATGGGGAGCTAGAAGTGTGTCAAGAATTGCAAGGCCAGGGTATTGAAATCTCGAAAGGAGTGTTGGGGTAGCTCAATATACCATTTTTTCTGTCATGCCCGATAGTGTGCATTGGAAGAGCCGCGACAAAATGGAGTCATCCATCAAGGAGTTTGATGAACACCAGAGATGGAAGGTCATAATGTGGTTCTTCGGGATGTCTGATGGTAGTTTGGTTGGGATGGGTGGCCAGTGTGGTTCATGCCAGATAGGATCGTTGATGAGTCTAGAAAAATTGGGTAAATATAACGTTGCCAAGAATGGAAGTTGTCGGTTGGGATACGAGAATGAGTAATACTGATAGGGAGTAAGGATACCTGTGGGACCCTGCACAGCGTATTGCTACATATTGTACCCAAACATTTTATCTGCATGATATTGTTGTAAGTTTTGAGTGTTGGGTACCATCTTGTTAACCGGTGGTGGATTCGGAGTCATAGGATTAACCATTTGATTCGGAATCGAATTAGAGACCATTTGTTGAGTGTATTGTTGGGTGGGAATGAGAGGTGGAGGTCCCTAGGGTTGTTGTGTCCAAGGGATGTTTCCAAATCCTTGATTGGGTGGATTACCCATGCCAGAGGTAGGGGGTTCCTTGAAAAATGGATCCCATGGAATGTTTGTTTTGCCTTGATTAAGAGGCGGAGGTTGAAGAGGTGGGTTCCATGGAGTATTTGAGGTAGTAGGATAAGGGATTCAGGACTTCAAGTTGGGGGTGACAAAAGCTTGATGCTGATTAGGTTTTCCCATAGCTTGATTAGGGTTTCAAAATAAAGAGAACCCCCCACTCAGTGGGATTTGAGGTCTCTAAGAACGAATTGGACTTCACGAGGGAGTTTGAAAAGTAGTTCAGGTTGGGATACTAACATAAGGTTTTCCACTACTAGGTTGAATATATATTCCCAACGGAGTAGAATATGCTGATGGAGGAGGTTGTTGAATAGTGCCTGTTGTGCCGCTAACAAATGGTACTCCTCCAAAAGTTGTGTTATGGGGGGCCCACTAAGCCGATGAAGCAGATGGAGGTGGTTGTTGAGTAGCCCCGCTTGGGACAGAAACAAGTATTTGTCCTCCAATAGATGGGATTGGTGGGACCCATGATGTAGATGGTCCGGCCGGAGGAGATTGGTGACTGGGACCAATGGTTCCAACGAATGGTTGTCCTCCGGAAATGGTATATATTGTGGTTGAAGAATGACCTCTAGTCAGATTGGATGTTCGAATAGTAGAGGTGGGAATTCTTCCAATAATGACCCTAGAAGTGTGAGGTGGTGCAGATTGTCCAACTGCACCAACGGTGTCTATTTTTGAAGAGGATCTTGTGCCAGTTCAAGATAGTGGTGGTTGTTTGGTAGAATTTTTCCCTACGGATAAGTCAAAATTCTCTTAACTTTAAAGCATATTCTCAACTAACTCTAAAGTAAGAAACAAGACAAAACAAATGCTACCTTTAAATTCCTGAACTAACTTTTACAACAGGATTATATGCATTCAGAAACAATGAGAGATATGACACACCTTTCAATCTGACGTTTGTCCCGCTTCTAGCTCTTGATCCAAAGCTCCAATGTAGAACCTGTTAAGATCAAACAAAGAACAAACATACAAGCTTCCAAATACCTTGAAGTAAAGATTAGATTCAAATCTAGATTAGATACATTCCATGCTAAAGACTTGCACAATACACATGAAATGGGAAAAACAAGACAAGTTATCTTTATTACAAACTTGAAGAATGCTTACAAAGGTTGCTTGATGTCCAAGCAATCCTCCAGCTCCAAGTGCTTCCTCCTCTAGCTATCTCCACAAGGCTGCAAGATCATAGGTTTGATGCTTCTAAGAGTCCTCTCTCTTTCCCATGGAATGCCTCTCTTAGTGTATGGTAGGGATAACTAACAAGAGAGATGGGTGGATCTAGGGAGAAATTAGTGGATCAGGGTTTCTAATCACAGAAAATGAGTTGAGATCGAATCAGGGATCCCAATCCTCCGATATCTCTCGAAAATCCAAAATCCCAAAAGCCATGGAAAAAGGGCTATCAAAAGAGTACTGCGCCCAGTAGTCTGAGCATAACGTGGTAGTACCGCGTGGCAGGGACAAAGCATAGTGCGGTAGTGTAGACTACCACGCACCTATAACTGAGCAAGGCGCGGTAGTTAGGGTAAATAAAGTCTCAGCTGAGTGAAAACTTGCCAAGGTAAGTTTACCTTCAAGGTTGACTCATCATTTTTCTCTTCGGAGTGGTTTAAAGCAGTAGGGGGAGTGTCGTCATCTCTTTTTGTGGTGGAGATGCGACACTGTGGAATATGGAGGTATAATAGATGCCCCCTAAAGTGTGAGGTCAGAAGGAACTGATGGCCGAAAGACTTTACGAAAATAGTGTGCAGAGATAGCAACGAGGAGAGTGACGAGGAGCTGAAACATGGGCAAGGTGTTAGACATACCACTGAGGTGGGCATCCTCATGCTTGGAAACAAATGACTCAAAGCATGGCTGCCGACCAATACATTGCAGATCCATGAGTACTGAGATGATATAGACTATGGACAGATCATGGCTACTATGAACAAGCGTAGATCCATGAGACAATAATGACACAGCCACGACCAATACAATAAGTGGATCTGTGTGACAATACAATGGACATCTCCATCGCAACCTGGACGTAATCAAGATACAAAGGTGCACCCAGGGTCTTCTACCCGATCGAAAACGATACGAATCTAGCCATGTGATTACAAAGTGTTGAAGTCAAACATGGTAGAAACCATTTGATTACCGATCAATGATGTGAACCGTTAACAAACGCGAGGGAAATCACCAATGATGACGATGATTCCCAAGGTATCTGGAGTACATCTCAACAAAATGCAAATAGATGAGTTGATGTCGAGCATTCGAGAGATTGTTCGATCAGAGGTCAGTGCTGTGAACCTACTGTCGAACACAAGGAAACCTGCCATTGAGGCATGCAGGTACCAAGGTACTGATGGTTGATCTCTAAGTCCAATTCCTGGATAGTGATTTGGTGTCAACAGGAATAGACTCGTCGAAGGTGGGCCATAATGGTTCCCACATCATCGACACGAAATCGAAACGAACGATAAGATGATGAAACAATGGAGTACGTACTGACACAGCAGAGGCCTGACACAATGAATGACTCTAAACAATGCAACCCTTTGAACATATAACGACATGTAACAGGACTTGGCAGTAGGGACTATTGAAATTATAGGATAAACACCGAATGAGTAGGCTCGTGGCCAAGGAGGCGACTCAGGATGATGACTATAACTCAGTGAAAAATGGACACCCAATATAGACAAGAGATAGACACATGCCATGTTCAAAGGTAACGACTGACAAGCTGCCAAAAATAAACTTGACTTGTTCCCCCATATTCCCCCGACATGATAGACGAGTACCTCTTTGTTGTTTTTCGAGCTTTGAAGAGGATAACAGATGCTCGGTGTAGCTCATCTCATGGATGAGTCCAATCTCACATGTTTTATGAACCTAAGAATGGAGGGGTTCGTCCCAAAGTGGGCCCTTTGATGTTAAATTTTAACAAGTCCAAGGAAGGAAAACTCGGTAATTTTTCACATTTAGAGAGCCTGAAAAACTTAAAGGAAGCTCCGCAATGTACTTTTTCATAAATTTAGTCCCTCGATCCCGAAAAAGTGTAAAACAATTCCCGAGAGAACTCTCCCAGCCAAAATTAACTGAGGTATACCTTTCTCATAAATAGTCTAGACGAGCCGAAAAAGGGGTAACTTATCACCGAATAGATGACCTTTCAAATACTTTTACAAGTGTGAAAGAGTCAAGATCACTTGGCAATCTTTTCAATTTTAGGGAGTCTGAAAAGAGCTTAACTATGGAATCCAATGGTCTTTCTCATAATTTTTTAATTATTCTGGTCCGAAAAAAGAATAAAATACAACCAGGATAATACTTTCCTCATCGTTTTAACGAGCATGAGTAAAGCTGACCGTACTCGACACCATTTACTTGAGTTTGACAAGCACGTCACGGGTGTAAAAGCGCTTGGAATCTTTTTCAAGTTTTAATCCAGAGCACGAAAAAGATAAAGTAGGCTCAAAATAAAGGTCAAACAGTGAATAAACGCCAATGCGAATATACCGTCTTTTAAAGGAGGTCCTATCAATAAAGTGCTAAAAAAAAACTAGATATTAGTAATGTGAAATGGGCTTTATTTTAACTATTTAAAATAATAAGTAAAAAATGAGTGAAAAAGATATATAAAGAATAGGTAAAAGGAGAAAGTTACCATTTCACTTGTGTTTTTACCCAAAGAGGAGTTTTTACCCACTTGAGGAGCAAAACTTCAAGGATCCATATCAGGAGTTTCAGGGCACCGTTCCAACAACCGTCTGCGCCAGCTAATAGCTCTCAAGCTTCTCTTTCATTTGATGTATGAATAAATTGCTTTCAGTAAGAAAAATAAATTTTTTGGGCTAGCCCTATAGGGTAAAAATCACCCTTCATAGTACCCCATGGGGCCCATATCGGGAAACGCGGTACTGTTTGACAGTACCGCACTGTGTAATTAAGCCGAAGTGCGGTACTATGCAGTACCGCACGGCAAGACGTGCCCTAGGCACGATGAAGACGATTTTTAAGATGACAAAATCGATTTTTCTCAAAAATGTTTCTGAAACCAAGTTATTAAATAGTTACTAAATGTTTCCCATGCCCTTTTGCAGCTGTTTGAAACTTATTTGCAGCAAAATGATCCTTTGGAAAGAAAGAGAACATGAAGCGGGTGATTTGGCGGCCGAAAATGACCTACCCACCGTGACTGCATTGCATGAATGTGGTTTGCTGAAGTTCTTCAAGACTAAAGGGATTCGTCAGCAATGCAAGCTTCTCACCCACCTTATTCAATTGTGGGACCCTGACATTCAAGCTTTCCGAGTGGGAGAGCATATCCTCGAAATTCAACTCAAGGACATTTACTTTCTCACAGGCCTCTCAAAACGAGGGGCCCAGGTGAATTTTACCGGATACACAGCCTCGGAAACGAGCACAGATGATTTGATCGCTCGGTATTGCCGTCAAGGTTCGAGTAAGAAAAGCGGAAAAGTGGTCATAAAAGATGTTATAGAAATCCCTGTAAAAACCGTACTGTTCACCATTACACGTGCAGCAGGGAGTACGAGTCCCCATCAGGCGTCCCGTACACAAATGAATCTCGCAGCGGAGTGTATGGCGGGAACAGTATTTAACTGGTGTGAGGTGGTGTTGGCCAATCTCAAAGAACAAGTGCACAAGTGTAGGGTTGGAGCGAATTCCCAATTCGGCTATGGGAGCATCTTGGTTACCTTCTTTTTGGCGAGGGTGCCATTATTGCGCCCACAGATACACATTCCCCCCCATCCACCGACCGAGCCATGGATGCCTCGATGGAGTGATTATGCCGGACGTCTCGGGGGACCTCAGCGCTTGGCCTTTGGTGAGGATTTCTTCTCCTGGCTCGAGGAGCAAATAGTTATGATTGATGACTACCCCTATGCAAGGGTGGACTTCCGCAAGGACATCGACTTGGTACTGCCAGAGGATGAAGATTGGGACAACTCAGGTATGACCTTCATGGATATATATATATTTTTTTGAATATATAATTTTTATTGCTTTTTTAGAATGTGTAAAAGACTTCTAATGTATGTTCGTATGCATGTCACAGATCGTGGACCACAGAGACCAGCTGGGTACTCACCATTACGTCGTGGTGGTGTTGATCGCCAAGCCACTCCAGAAGAGGAGGAGGACGAAGATGAAGCAAGAGGAGTTTGGGATATAGAGAGGAATCTACAGGGCTTGACTCATGGTATCCCTGCTATGAGGATGGATGACGTCCCCTTGCATCTCCAGCGGCATACTATAGGTGTTCCTAGTCGTATTGGTCGACTTCTTCGTAGGGTGGCTCGAGCTGTAGTGTGTTATCACCAGCAGCATGAGGAATCTGACGAGGGACATGATAGGTCTCCCAGATCTCCTTAGATGGTCTTTTTTGTCTTTTGCGGCATGTATACAATATGTAGGCTTTGAGAGCCAAACTTTTGTATGGGATTTGGTCCCAAATTTTGTCTTTGACACAAACTCTATGTATTTTGAAAAACACTTTTATATACAGTGATATGTACCTATTTATGATCTAATTATTTACAATGACTTGTGCATTTTATTTTTTATGATGTGTTTATGTATGGGCAAGATGCCAATCCAAAATGTAATTAGCCAATGAATCAGCTATACGATTGAATTCTCTTGGTATGTGTTGATATGAAATGAAACTAAATGATCGTTCCAAGAGGCATACTCTCGGAAATAAATGAAGTAGCATAGGATCACGAACTGTGTAAACATGGTTTAGATGAGAAACCACGAGTTGGGAGTCTAAAAAGACTAATAGGGAGTCAATTCCGAGTGAAGCAACCTCCGTCAAGAGACCAATGAATGCATGGTACTCCGCGATATTGTTGGTTGTAGGACCTAAACAATTGGCTCCTGAAGAAATCAACTCGCCAGTGGGAGAATAGATTACCCATGCTGCGGAAGCGAGATTTCGGGTATGTCGGCTTGCACCGTCGGCGAATCGAAAGTAGGCAGACATCTACGCATGAAATCACGAGTCAAAGTAAGAGTGGATACATGAGGTCCACGTGCACACCAAAAAATGAATAAAAGCAAACTAAATACATTATGTACAACAAGTAACCTGCGTAGGGAAACCTTACGCGTAGAAGCATTTGAGGTATAGCCCATTGTGGGGCCGTGGCAATGGCATACCATCACAATCGATTAGTTCATAGGCTCCTTTTTCCAAAACACATTTTACAACAAAGGGGCCATACCACATAGATTCAAGTTTTCCTTTTCCAAGCTTATCGTGCATTTGATCATATGTAAGTACGAGGTCACCTTCATTGAAGATACGAGGTTGAACGAATTTGTCATATTGTGCTTTGACACGCTTTTTATGAGCTTCATTAGCTAAAGTAGCGTCGTGGTGGGTTTCATCTAGCTTGGCTAGGTATAGAAACCGTTCCTCTTTGGAAGTGGTGTGTGGAAGTAGCTCTATGGCTATCTTAAGTGATGGAATTTCACATTCAATCGGCAAAATGGCTTCTAGGCCATACACTAGTTGGAATGGTGTAAACCCAGTAGCACTTTTCACTGAGGTTCGATATGCCCATAGTGCTGAGAAAAGAGCTGAGTGCCAGTTGGAGTTTTGGGTACCCACAATACCCTGAATCATTTGTTTCAGGACTTTGTTAATGGCTTCAACTTGGCCATTAGCTTGTGGATAATATGGGGTTGAGTTTTCATGTTGAAAACCTAGCTTGACACTTAGTTCTTCGATCATATGGTTCCTGAAATGGGATCCATGATCGGTCACAATGGATTGTGGGACACTGAACCTAGCTATAATATGATTGAATATGAATTGCGCTGCTGTTTTTCCGTCCTCAGCATACGTAGGCATCGCTTCAGCCCATTTTGTGAAATAGTCGACAGCTACTATGACATAGCTATGCCCCCCAGCTGAAGTGGGATTACAGTGCATGAAATCTATGCCCCATTTGGAAAAATGGCTGATGGCAATAACAGGATGAAGTGGAGCAGGGTGCGAGCGTGATTTACTATGAAAGAATTGACATGGCGGGCACTTCTTGACTGTTTCAATGCAGTCTTTGAAAATTGAAGGCCAGAAGTATCCTGCTCGCAGTATTTTCTGGGCCGTAGCCATCCCAGAGAGATGACCACCACATGCTCCAGCGTGGCCGTCATTAAGAATGCATTATGCCTCATCTAAGGTCAAACATCGTCAAAGGATGGTGTTGACACCACGTCGATAAAGAGTATCATTGACTATGAGGTAGTATTTTGTGTGATGTCGGATGCGTCGCCGTTCATCGCGAGTGACGTCGGGGCGGAAGCATTGGGTTTGGAGATATAATAGAATATCTCCGTACCATGGATCAGACGTGCTAATGAGGAACAACGATTCATCAGGAATAGAATCGATGGGCTCGGATGGCTCGGTAGCACGGGGCAAGGTACAAATCAACTCTACAAAGACCAAAGACTTTTTGGACTTGGCTTTGACAAATTCCAAGTCAAACTCCTGAAGGATGACGATCCAACGAGAATATTTGCCCCCAAGCACTTGATGTGTGAGGATATAATACATTGGATTGAAATTAGCTATAACCGTGGTCCGACGGAGTAGAATGTAATGACGAAATCTATGGACAGCAAATACTGTTGCCAGAGCTAGTTTTTGAACATGTGAATAATGAGTTTCGGAGTCGAGAAGACTCTTACTAAGATAGTATACCACATGTTCTATGTCGTTTTGGTCTTCCTGGACTAGCACCATACCGATGGTGGAAGTCGAAGCTGTGAGATAAAGAATGTAATCCTGTGTGTAATCAGGGGGTTAGATCACAGGATCTTTGGTTAAGGCTACGTTTAGATTGTCAAAGGAGCGTTGGGAATCATCATACCAGATAAAGGGAACGTTCTTCTTGAGAAGCCTCATGTAGCCTTTTGTTATCTCGGACAGATTGCAGATAAAATGGCATAGAAAGTTTGCATGCCCTTGCAAACATTGAAGTTCTGGAATATTGGTGGGGGAAGGAAAGGCTAAGATAGCTTCTACCTTCACGGGATCTAAACGTATCCTGCTTTTGGAGACTATGAAGCCCAACAGTTTTTCGGCTTCTACACAAAAAATGCACTTATGCGGGTTCAAACGTATATTGTAGTGACGACATCTTTCGAAAATGGCACTTAAGTGGTCGGGATGGTCTTCCCGGTTCCGAGAGTGATCGGGAAGATCATGAAGATATGGTTCTACAATATGTTTGATGTTGTGGAATGCGTAGGAAATCGCCCGTTGGAAAGTTGCCCCGGCATTTTTAAGGCCAAAAGGTAACTTTCGATATGCAAAAGTCCCCCAAGGGCAGATAAAGGCCGTTTTGTGCTGGTCAGCTGGGAGGCTATCGATCTGATTATAGCCAGAAAATCCATCCATGAATGAAAAGATGACACTCCCGGCACAGTTATCGATGATCTGGTAGATAAACGGAGTTGGTTAGTTGTCCTTTGGACAAGCCTTGTTCAAGTCGCGGTAATCAACAAAAACTCTAATCGTTCCCTGTTTCTTGGCTATGGGAACGATGTTGGATACCCATTCTATCAATGGGACAGGATAGATAAAACCAACACGCAAAATTTTTTCAACTTCTGCTTTAATAGTGGCTGCCTTACGAGGATGGACGGGTTGAAGTTTTTTCCGAACAGGTCGGGTGCCAAGGAATGTTGGAATTTTGTGAACCACAATCGAGGGATCAATTCCTGGCATTTCTTCCTAACTCCAAGCAAAAACATCGCGGAAAGTTTTGAAGTAGGCACTATAGAACTCCATTTCGAGGGGAGTATATGTTTTGGCGATATGTATGTTTTCCACGATAACAGGCTTCACTAAAATATCGATGGGAGTGGTTGCCATAAGGTTAGCCAAGTTTCCTTCGGAAAATACCTCATCAAGGGAAGTGGGGAACTTGGTTTGAACCATCCCAAGTGAAGAACTGGGTTTTGTATTAGGCTCAAGTGGCTGAATGGTGGGGAATGAAGATCGATGATGAAAATCTCCCCATGGTGGCTCATCACCGCACATAACCTCCATAATTGATTCGTCGGTGGGAAAAATCAAATTGAGAGGATCGATAAGTGGTGGGTTTGGATGAGTTTCAGCCGAGAGCTGTGCTACAGTGTGATGAGTAGGACAGTCGACCCAATCGATGGCAGATTGGATCGCTTGATATGCTGCAAGGTTTCTGTTGAGAGGCATAGAGTTGCCATAGTCTTCAATCTGAGAGGGACTCAGAATCACCCATGAATCATTGGAAGGGGTGACATTCGATGAAATCATCTTTACTGGTTGAACATGGGTTCCCAGCTCTGGAAAAACTCCAATAAGGGAAGAATCCTTCATGAGACCAACACCAATGTCTTGGAACCGTTATCGAGGTTGATCCAATAACAGGATGGTGTTGGTGGAGTTCGAATGGGAGTCTGGGATACAGTAATCGAGTTGATCAATAGTGACAATTTTCCCTCCATGAGGAAGTTGCACAATCCGGAAGAATGTAGATGCTATGGCAGTCATGGCATAAAACTAGTTCCGATCAAGTAGGAGATTGTAATCCAATGGCGCATCTACGACTTCAATATGTACGGATACTGTTTTTCCCCCCAGTTCAACACCAATTGAGGGAATGAGTCCATAAGGTTGAAAACCATGTCCATCAAACGCCCTGAGAGTAGTAGGAGAAGTCGTGACTTTGGGTGAGCCTAAAGCTCTCCAGCAGTTCAAAGACATGATCGACGTGGAAGCACCTTCATCTAACATAGTGCGGTGGATGATATTTCCACAGATTTTTGTGTGAACCTGGAAGGCTAACTGGTGAGAAAGCCGAGGTTTGTCATGTTCCAAGTTAAACATGATAGAGTTTGAAGTATCTGGGTCCATTGCCCCCAGTGTTGAAAGTAGGGTTCTACGCTGCTTGGGGCAGTGTTGAAGAACCTCGAGAGTCGACATGGCACAAGGTGCTTGAGCCAAATCCTCAACAATGTTGTAGTTTTGGGCAGCTCGCGCATTGGGATTAAATGTCACCTTTCGTATGGTTCCCTTGGGTGGGCGTAGCACTGTGTCCGTCAGCGTTCTCTCAATATGGAGATGGCCAATGTGTGGGGGAATAGGAATCGGATCTTCAACAGGA
This sequence comes from Larix kaempferi, assembly GCA_027924585.1. Taxonomy (NCBI): domain Eukaryota; kingdom Viridiplantae; phylum Streptophyta; class Pinopsida; order Pinales; family Pinaceae; genus Larix; species Larix kaempferi. Next base: position 4,526,124 of record BSBM01000547.1, read on the forward strand.
GATTTTCCTTTGGCTATCTCGGGTTGTTTGTTTGAACTTGGAGGATTGTCGTACGTATTTGAACAAGTGGTTATATGAATCTCTTCATTACTCGTCATTAGGATTTCGCGGTTTGTGGACGTCTCTCCGCGGGTGGGATTGGTCGTGTTGCCCCCTTGTGGGGTTTCTTGGGAAACCATTTGTTGTTGCTATTGGGGGAAAGGGTCAATTAACACTGCCGAGCGAGAGGATCCTTTAACAAACTTGTTGACCTCGCCCTTGTAGGGACAGTCACGCATGTAATGATCATCTTGACAAATTAGGCAGGGAAACTTAGCCTTTCGACGTGGTTTCTGGTCATTCTGGGTGGGTTGTGGCTTAGGGTTCTCCTGCTGGTTTTTCTTAGGTTTACCACGATTGTTTTTCTTCTTTCCCCTGGATGGTTGTGACGTAGATTGAACTGCATTTACTTCGGAGGAAATAGCAGGAGACGTAGTTGTTTTTGAAGCAGCCTGGGGTAAAGCGGGGGAAGCAAAAGCTTGTTGTCCCATCGAGTGGGTAATAGGCTGGGTCTTGACTGAACCGACGATACCATCAATGGGAGGTTAAGTGGTAGGTTTGGTTGGATCAGTGTTAACGCGGGAGGCATGAGGAAGAAGTTCATGTAAAGCACCGGATTGAGTGTATACCAAATCCATGTACTCGGCTGCCGAGATGGCTTGTTCTTCTGTAACCGGCCCGCGCATAGCGATATCTTTGGCTACGGGAGGCAAAAAGGATTTCGTGAACCAATTAGTGAGTAGCTGATCCGGAATGGGTGCCTTAATTAGCCTACGGCGTTGTCGCCACTCATGGATGTGATCCGAAATGTGTGTAGAAGTGGTTTGACACAGTGAGGTTAACAGTTCTATTCCAATCTCATACTAGATGGGGAGCTGGAAATGAGTCAGAAACTGCATAGCCAAAGTGTTGAAATCACGGAAAGAGTGTTGTGGCAGCTCGATGTACCATTTTGTTGCCGTGCCGGTAAGCGTACGTTGGAAGAGCCGAAGTCGGATGGAATCATCCATGAAGGATTTGGATGAACACCAAAGATGGAAGGTCATCACGTGGTTCTTGGGGTCTTCCCTGGGCTTAGCATCGAACTTGGGAATGTCCGATGGAAGTTTGGCTAGAATAGGTGGCCAGTGAGGTTCATGCCATATAGGATTGTTGATAAGCCTCGACAAATCAGGTAAGTCAAGTGTGGCCAAAAAGGGAAGTTGACGGTTAGTCTGCGGGTATGAGTAATAACCTTGTGGTGCAGAGAAACATGGAGGGCCCTGCATAGCATACTGCTGCGTGTTATACCCATATGTGTTTCTCGGGGGCTACTGCTGGAAGTTCTATGTGTAGTGATCCATCTGGTTAACCGGTTGATTGTAGGTAACCGGTTGGTGGATGTTCTGCTGAGTGGGTATGGTACCTTAGGGTTGCTGAAACCCAGGGATGGTTGCTGCTCCTTGTTGGGGAAAAGTTCCTTGGAATTGTTGTGTTCCAGGAATGTTACCACTATACTGAGTAAGTGGAAGGTTTCCCATAGCAGGGTTGGGGGGTGGCTGTGACTGTGGTGTCCATGGAAGGCTCGTTCCTCCTTGAGGAGCGAGTGGAAATTGAAGGGATGGGTTCCATGGAGTTGTAGCAGTTGAAGGGTAAGGGAAGCCAGAATTCAAGTTGAGGGGAATCTGAGATTTCCCCCCATCTTGGTTCCAGTTTCCAAATAATGAGTAGCCCCCACTCTGTGGGACTTGAGATTCCCAATAAGGAAGCATACCTGATGGGGGAGGTTGAGAGTGAGGCTCGGTTGGAATACCGGAATAAGGTTGCCCACTGCCAGGTGTGTTGTACATACCGTACTGAGCAGATGCTGCTGGTTGGGAGAGTTGTTGGATGGAGCGAATGGGTTGTCTGCCAGCAGATGGGTTGGATGGCCCTATAGGAGGAGGTTGTTGATTAGGAACGGGGTTCCCAACAAAAGGTTGTCCTCCAACTAGTTGGGTTGATGGCCCTATAGGAGGATGTTGTTGAATAGGAACGGGGTTCCCAACAAAAGGTTGTCCTCCAACTGGCTGGGTTGATGGCCCACCAGGGGGAGTTTGGTTGTTAGAGTTGGGGACCACTGCAGTCGGTTGTCCACCTCCCGAGATAGTGTAAATAGTGGCCGATGGTGATCCTCCAGTCCAACCGGAAGATCCAGCAGTATGACTAGGTGTTCGTCCGTCGCTAGAGAAATATGATAGTGTGGATTGGCCAACAGCACCAAAAGTACCGATTTGCGGAGGGGGTCTTCCATATCTGACAGGCGAGGACAGAGAAAAAACTAGGTTATCCCTCATAGAATGTGCGACAAAAATGGGTGATGGCAGCAAATGTGGAGAGTATAAACTAGGGGTATCGGCGTCGTCCATAGCGTGTTCAATGATAGGAGGACCAGCAAAAACTGGGTCCAAGTTCCTGTCCTGAAAAGGGGTTTGGGGATCTGGCGGGAACCTAGGTATAGTAACGTCTGAAGGTCTGGAGTCGTCTGCATAGGAGTGACAAAACTCTGTGCTGGACGGGATGTTGGGATCCCTATTGTCAGAAGGACGAATAACAGGGGGATATCTAGACACTGTCGAGAGCATTTGCTCTGTGTTGTGTTTAAATCGTGCCGATGCTAACGGAGAATTGGCTAGACTAACCATACTAGACTGGATGGAAGCCATGATTTCATGTCCCAAAGGGAGGTTGGGTAGAGCTATAGTATGAGGTACGTTGCTAGAAGTACTTGTTTCCTGCGGATGAACGCTGGGTGACGTAGTGATAACAGGCGGAAGCTCCGCCTAGGAAGTGATGAAGCCATAATCAGGTTCAAAAGGTGTGTAAGGAAGTCAAGTATCTTCAACGATTTCGACGTACCCACTTGGGACTGAAATCAAGCCAGGTATATCCTGGTCGGACCCTTCGGTGGTGCCAACAGATCCATCTGTGTCATCGTGAAAAGTGTCTGATGGATGGGAGGCGTTGACATCAGGTAAGAGGATGACCTCTGGTCTAGTATTTTGGGCTGTACTAGATTCAGCCACTGTAATGGTGTCCACTGTGGCAGATAAATATGGGATAACAATGGGTGAAGTGACAGTGGAAGTCTCAGATATGCTAGTGGTTGTAGAAGCTGTAAGATATTCTGAGACTGTGCTGTGAGTGACAGTTACAGGCGGAATTGATGATGTAGTATGTATCGGCAGTGGAATGTTCCCTCGACCAGCACTGCAGCCAGGAGGAGCAGGAATGCATGATGCAGGTGGAACGAAGGTCCGTGGTGGTGGTGGTGTTGGAGGGATTTTTCCTTGTACTCGTCGTGACCTTCGTGGTTGTTTTGACATGATGACAGGAAAATGAAAATCAGGGACAGTTTCGTAACAAAGAACTCAAAAACTCTAATGCAGCCGAGTGTGCAGAAGAGGAGCTAGAAAAAAAAGGCTTCCAGGCCAAAAAAGCAAGCTCTAAAATCTATACTGAGACTGGTGTCTCAATAAGCAAGCTGATACAAAAAATGGCCAGAATGCCAACAAGCAGTCCCTAAAAAGAAAAATGACCCTCTACAAAGATGAGATAACAAGCAAACTCCTAACTAAGATCTGGAGACCTCAACAAGTTGTATCCTTCGCAAGGTGATGAAATCCAAGTCGAACAATACAACATGAGAGACCGATATAAGAAGGATATCCCTTTACCGAAATGGATCCTGGGTAAAAGAGCCCTAGTAGAATAGTCACTAAGCTACCTCGTTCATGACATGTTGGAAAAGGTTTTGGGCACTTCATCCTTCCAAAGAAGACAATGATCGATGTTGCCTTAGGGCTAAGTGGAGTGCGGCATTCCACAAAGTTTGTCCGGTTCTCAATCTCGCGGCCGTTTAACCCTTGAAAGTTAGAAACAGTCAGGAGGCCCCTCCACAAACTGGCTGTGACTGTGTCAATAAATACTAGAGTATTTTAGTTCCCTAGAAGACAACTATGTCTCAGATGAAAATGACAAGGGGGAATTATTTTGATGCCTATCCCCGGTGTCCTACCTAACTACCAAATTCTTTTGATTTCCTCAAGTGAGGTTAATGTTGGTTTAATTAGGGAGATTAATTTTAGTGGTTGTCTTACTCAATCAGGTAAATGGACGTGAAACTTGATGGTGTTATGACGACTCAAACCATGCAAATGAGAATGAATCAAAAATAATCCTTTGTCTTCGATGAAATCTAGCTATGGGAGAGAGAGAGTTCTTCGATAAAAAATGCGTGAAATTTTTCACAAGCAATCAAAAACCAAAATAAGAAATTTTTGTTTTTCTTTTTGTAAATAAAGCCAAACTGAAATATACACTCTTTTTAATTCACTAATCCTACAATCTAAAATGCTTCAAATATGAGAATTTATGTGGCAAATTCAATGGTTCATTTCCTAATGCACAATGATGCTACTAGACTTTTTCAATTCAAACAACAGAATTGTTCTCAAATGATAATTTTTTAATTACTGAAAATGATAGAAATAATGTGACTGTAAAAGCTACAAGGTTTAGTAAAAGAGAACAGTAATGCTGGGTTGGTTGTGGTGAAAAAATCAAGCTAATGCAATCAAACTAGAAAAGTGAGCCAATATGCCAAAAATGCCACTAATTCAAACAATAATCAAGCTCACAACAAGCAAATAAACACACCACACAAACTGTAAAATGACCAGGATGATAACAGGCAATAGCAAACACTACCTAAGGCAGAGAAAGACTTAGGAAACCAAGCAAGGATAAAAAATTTAAAAAATTGCAGACACTACCGCGGGGCAGAGTGAGGCTAAAGCGCGGTACTGCTAAACTACTGCTCTAGTACTAACTCAGGTAACGTGGTACTACCGCTCTGTAATCAGTTCAGAGGGCGCGGTACTGTGGCAAGGTAAGAAAAAAGTGCAACTGGAGAAAAGAAAATGGAGTTTTCAGGGTTGCTGCTAACCCAGGGGACTCAGTGATCATATAGGGAGAAAAAATATAGTGAGGAGGGGTGAATAAAGGTCATTAAAGACCAAGATTCAAAACTAGTTTGAAGTGCAATAAAAAATCACAATCAAAAGATGGATGACAGTGAATTGAATCAATCAAGCAGAAATCCAAACCAGCGGAGTCGCCATTCTTGTTTGGTAGAATTTTTTCCTACAAATAAGTCAAAATTCTCTTAACTTTAAAGCAGATTCTCAACTAACTCTAAATCAAGAAACAAGACAAAACAAATGCTACCTTGAAATTCCTGAACTAACTTTTACAATAGGATTATATGCATTCAGAAACAATGAGAGATATGACACACCTTTCAATCTGACGTTTGTCCCGCTTCTAGCTCTTGATCTAAAGCTCCAATGTAGAACCTGTTAAGATCAAACAAAGAACAAACATACAAGCTTCCAAATACCTTGAAGTAAAGATTAGATTCAACTCTAGATTAAATACATTCCACGCTAAAGACTTGCACAATACACATGAAATGGGAAAAAAAAGACAAGTTATCTTTATTACAAACTTGAAGAATGCCTACAAAGGTTGCTTGATGTCCAAGCCAATCCTCCAGCTCCAAGTGCTTCCTCCTCTAGCTATCTCCATAAGGCTGCAAGATCATAGGTTTGATGCTTCTAAGAGTCCTCTCTCTTTCCCATGGAATGCCTCTCTTTTATAGTGTATAATAGGGTTAACCAACAAGAGAGATGGGTGGATCTAGGGAGAACTTAGTGGATCAGGGTTTCTAATCATAGAAAATGAGTTGAGATCGAATCAGGGATCCCAATCCTCCAATATCTCTCGAAAATCCAAAATCCCAAAAGTCATGGAAAAAGGGCTATAAAAAGAGTACCGCGCCCAACAGTCTGAGCATAACGCGGTAGTACCGTGTGGCAAGGACAAAGCATAGCGCGATAGTGTAAACTACCGCGCACCTATAACTGAGCAAGGCATGGTAGTTAGGGTAAATAAAGTCTCGGCTGAGTGAAAACTTGCCAGGGTAAGTTTACCTTCAAGGTTCACTCATCATTTTTCTCTTCTGAGTGGTTTAAAGCAGTAGGGGGAGTGTCGTCAGCTCTTTTTGTGGTGGAGATGCGACACTGTGGAATATGGAGGTATAACAGTGGTGGTGGTGAAAATATTGGGTTGGTCCTCATAAGGGTTCATCCCCTGAAGGTAGGCCAAACATGTTGTGTGACAATAAGTGTGGGGACAGGAATTGAGGACATCCAGGTGCCATGTTCATAGGATTTGAAACGGTGCGAAAATTGTTGAGGGCTTGGCTCAGATTTGTATTCCATAGAGTGGAGGCTGGACCAAAAATGTTGGCTATCCTGTTAGGCTCAAGAAAGAGTTATGGTATAGTCCAGTTTGAGGGACTGGATCGACCTATGAATTATTCACGATAAGTCATGTCACTAGATGGAGGTCGGGAAGCTTGGAAATCAGGAACATCTATCTTTGGAAGTGGGTTCAAGGGGATATTATGAAGCCGATGTCAGCATTTGAGTTGTTTCACATCTAAAGTGTTCCGATGCTACAGGTGAGTTTTCTAGACTAACCATATTAGCTTGGATTGATGGCATGATCTCAGGTCCTGAAGGGATATTAGGGGAAGGTAAGTTGAACAGTATGTTACTAGAAGAGCCAATTTCATAACTATGGGTAATCAATGATGTAGTGATGATAGGTGGAGTTTTGAGTTTTCCAGTAGGATATATAAAATCATCAGATAGATGAAATAGTGTAGGAGGTCGGGGTTCAGGTTCTTCAATGACTTCAATTTACCCTTCAAGGACATGAAATATTGTTGTCGTTTCTGATGTAGTTCTAGTCTCCGGAAGGGTGGTGCCTTCCGGCGTAACATCTGGTGAAGTACTGGCCTCAGAAGCTAGCATAGTGTCCACTATCATATGAGTTTCTAGTACAACAGTGGATTGTGGTACTGCATGGATCTCAGGTATGTTGCTAGTTTCAGTTATTGTGATAGGCTTTGAGACAATACTATGGTTAAGGGGTACAGAAGCAAGTGAAGGTGTTATACTAGTAGCTAGTGTAACAGTCCCCGAACCAGCTCCTCGACTGGCATGGGGGGTAGGGATACGTGAAGCAGGCGGATAGGAAGTCTGAGGTGTTGGGTTGTGGCTTCTCCATTGTTGTCTCTGTGATTTACTTTGATTAGCCATGTAATAGGATTAAAATTTATGGGGATAGTCTTGTGAAAAAAGAACTAAAAAACCCTAGAGCAATTGAGTGTGCAAAAGGGGATCTAGGAAAAGACAAGGCTAGTAGGCCAAAAAAGTAAGCTCAAAAAACTATATTGAGACCTGTGTCACAGTAAGCAAGCTAAAAAAATAGTGGCCAGAATGCCAACAAGCAGTACTGAAAAATAAAAAGACCATCTACAAAGATGAAATAGCAAGCAAACCTCCTAACTAAGAGCTAGAGACCTCAACAAATCATATCCTTTGTAAGGTGATGAAATCCAAGTCGAACAATACGAAATGAGAGACCAAAATGGAAGGATATCCCTCTACTGAAAGGGATCCTGTGTAAAAGAGCCCTAGGATAAAAGTCACTAAGTTAGCTACTTCATGACACATCTGAGAAGGATGTTATAGCTTCTGCCTTTGAGCCCTTGTACCACATATATGGAAAATACAAGGAATAAAATGGATAGATATCCTTAGGTACTAAGTGGAGTGTGGTATTCCACAACGTCTGTCTAGAATCTATCCTCGCTACTTGCTCCCATGTAGTGGGGGACCCTCTCGACAAACTAGTCAATGACCATTTCAACAAATAGAAGAGGATTTTGGAACCCTATTGGACAACATCTATGTTTCAGGTGGCAAATGACAAGGGGGAATTATTTGGATTCCTATCCCCAGTGTCCTACCTAACTACCAAATTCTTTTTATCCTCAAGCAAGTTTAAAGTGTGTTGAGTTAGGGAGATAAATTTTAATGGTTGTTGTATTACTCAATCAGGTAGTGGAAGTGCAACTTAGTGTTGTTATGATTGAATCAAACCATGCAAATGAGTTGAATCAAATAAGCCTTTCCTTTCAATGAACACTAGCTAAAGTACGGAGAGAGTTCTTCGATCAATGCAAGCACGAACGTTTTCAAAAAGATGAAAAAACCACTCAAAAATTTTCTATGAATATGCCAAACTAATGTTACTTATTTCAAGATGAAAATGATCTATCACTGATTCTACTTCTAATGAGTGCAAATATTTGACAAATAACAAATGAAGATATGCTTCCCAAATGCAAAATATAACTTTGATCTTTTCAACAAGAAGGGAAAGAATGTTTCAAAACGGTCTTTCAATATCAAATTTATGAAAAAGATAGAAAGATACTATTTCAAAAGAAAATATGATCTCTCAATAATGTAATCAAGGATTGGAATTCATAAGCATAAAAGGACCTTGAATATGAAGAAATGACCGATATTTTGCAAACTATGAGAAAGAGACAAAATAAGCTACTTATGATGTCACAAGACTCATAAAATCCAATCTCAAAAGTAAATGAAACAAACCAAACACACTTGAAAGTTTGCTGAGAGGTATCAAGATAAATGTGCATATAAGATAAAGAAAATGGTGAGTATGTAGGTGTTACTAAAACAGTGACCTAGTTCTCAAATTGTTCAAGGTGTCTACCAAAGGATATTGAAAACCAAGCAAAGATCAACAGAGTTCAAAAAACGACTAAAATTAAAGCACTGTATTGCAACTACACAGGTTACAGAGATATGACAAATGTCAGCAAAGCAATCTGGAGAAGAGAACAAAAAATGAAACAAAATCAACCAAACAAAACAAAAAATCTCAGGGAATTTCCGCCGGTCAGATTGCAGCCCAAGCGTGAAAATTAAGAAGAGGTCTTCTTAGGTTAGACTAGGATGTACTAGTTCTAATCTAAGACAATTAGGTAACAAATGCAACCTTGACTCCTGAACTAAACTCATATACAAAGATTAAATGTATTTGATGGAAATAAAAATATGCACCTCACCTTCAAATCATACGTTTGTCCCGCTTCCATCTTTGATCCCGAAGCTCTACAAGAGGTAAAAACTCTCTCTATAGATTAGTCTATTAAGCAACTTAAAAGAAGCGAAAAAATACTAAATGAAACAGAGCTTAAAATAGAGGAAATTCATTCTAAGGAGGTAGGTGTTCTTGGTGAGGAGAGTTTAAATTTGTTTGAAGACATAGAGAAAAAGAAGATTGAAATAATCAAAAAAAAAAATTATGAGTATTGGATGAAAAGAAGAGATATTTGGATAGAAATTGGAGATGAGAATACAACGTTTTTCCAGAAATTTATAAATCAAATAAAGAGAAGAAATACTATTTGGGAAATTTCTAAGAAAGATGGAGGGGAAAAGGTTAGTTGTTTTGAAAAGTTAGCAGAAGAAGGGGTTAATTTTTTCAAATATATTTACACAGAAACTAATTGTAATAATTTGATAGAGATTGTAAATTCATTCTCACTCTTTCCCAAATGGATTTCTACAGGAGACAATGAAACACTTTATGCTCCAGTTTCTTAGAAGAACTAGATTCCACTCTAAGGAAATCAAATAAGGATAGGAGCTCGGGTCCGAATGGATGGACCATGGAATTCTTTCCTTCCTTCTTTGATTTATTGTGCTCTAATTTACTAAATTTCATTGAAGAAACTAGATCAACTAGTAGGATCCAGTCTTGCTTCAATTCTACTTTCGTAGTCCTCATCCCTAATATTGATAAAACTACCTCCTTTGGGGAATTTAGACATATATATCTGTGTAATTCATTGTATAAAATCATTTCAAATATTATAGTGGAGATACTTAAACTCTTCCTTGATGCAAACATCTTAGCAGGACAATTCAGTTTTCTAGAAGGGAGGTAAATTCACGATGCAATGGCAACAACACAGGAGTGTTTGCATACTATCAAAATTTATGATCAGCCATCTAAGGTCCTCAAATTAGATCTTTCAAAATCCTATGATTGTACCTAATGGATGTACATAAGACTTGTTCTCATTCATATTGGGTTATTGGTGGATATGGTCAATTGGATCTGGGCATGTTTTACCATAATAAATTTTACAGTGGTAATTAACGGAGCAACCTATAAAAACAAATTAGCCTCTACTGGATTAAGGCAAGGATTCCCTATGTCCCCATACCTATTTTTTCTAGTAGTGGAGGGACTGATCAAACTATTGCAGGTGGAAAAAAACAATGGAAAAATACAAGGAATCCAATTCGGGGAAGAGGTAAAAGTAACTCACATTGCCTTTGTTGATGTTGTGCTTTTGTTTCTTAGTGATACTGTTGAGGACGAACGCGAAGTTAAGACTATTCTAGACAAGTTCAATCTAGCTACTAGAATGCTAATAAATTATGATAAATCAACAGTTTATTACCATGCTTTTGAAGAGCAAGATTTGCAGGATTTCAATGTTACTTTCCCAATGGGTCAACATGAATTTACAGGGGGTTTTAACTATTTGGGGTTACATTTGAAACCTAATGACAACTGCATCAAATACTGGGACTCGATGATATCTAGAGTATAATACAGAATTAACTTTCGGTTTAACAACTTTCTTTCAAGAGGAGGAAAATCTATTTTGATAATGGAAGTTTTGAATTTGATTCATGTTTGCTGGTTGATAATTTCCCAAATACCCAAATGATTATGGACTAAATTGAGTAATATTTTCTTTAATTTCTTATGGAGAGGGAAATCTGGAAAAGGAATCCATTTGTTAGCATGGACCTAGTTAGCAATACCAAAAGATACAGGAGGTTGGGGCATCTAGAAAATAATTGTTTTGGCTCTTTCTTTGCTAAAAAGTCAGTATGGAATATTTTGACAAAAGAAGGGAAATTTCAGTTAGTCTTGAAGGTGAAATACAAGGGAGGAGGAGATATAACAAACTGGATTAAACAACCTACTAAATATAATAAAGGGGGATCCTTATTCTAGAAATCCATCTGCAAGGATTTTTGGGTGATTGGGGATCTTTTAGCATGAAAGATAGGCTTAGGTGAGAAGGTACTTGTAAGTAAGGATGGCATAATGGGGTGTGGACCATAGATAAAATTATCACAGGGACTCATGAACTCACTAAATAATAGAGGTATTTTTAAGCTCAATGATGTCTATCCTCCAGGAACAAGTGGCTTTCATAAAAAATCATGGCTCTCATAGATATGAACCTCAATTAATAATGGACTGAGGAATGGGAGAGTTGGATAATAGGTATAAAAAAGGGATTTATATATTTTAATGAAGACCTGAATGCTCTTATTTGGACTGCAAACAAATTAGGAGGAACTTACTTGGTCAAATAGGCTTATACCCAATTATGGAATAGTCTAATCATCAACAGAAAGTGGTGGTGGAGTGCATTTTGGAAGGTTTTGGAAACATATAAGTGCATAATATTTATTTGGATGACTTTGCAGAAGAAGATGATGACTTGGGACAATATGGTAAAGAAAAATTTATGTGGGCTAGCATATGCATATTGTGTATGAGAAATGAAGAAACTTTGGAGAATTTACTAATTTCTTGTACATACTCACAAATTGTTTGGACGTAAATATGTGAAGGATTAAGAGTGGAGCAACAATGGCAAGAAAATACTTTTGAACAAAACATAGCTCCTTGGTTTGAGAAAACATATTTAAAGAAGGTCAAATGTATTTCCTTCCTGACACTCTAGAGAATTTGGAGAGCTAGAAAGGATAGAATTTTTTAGGACTGGCACACTTCTGCTTTCTAGGTAACAACTCAAGTACTATCATTACATTTAATCTTCATAGAGAAAGAATTAAAAGAAAAAGAGTTATCAATCCATTAAATTCGTATTTCAAGGGTTGTAGAGCTTACTTTCATGGAGCCTATGAAAATGAATTTTGTGGAATGGAAGGTACCATTACCCTCTCCGAAATCTATAGCATTGAAGAACGAACAAGAATGCAGAAGGATTGGCTTTAGGAACTATCCTATGTCTAGCTTTGGAAGAAGGACTAGAAGAATTGGAGGTGCTTGGAGACTCAAGAGTATGGATAGACTTTCTGAATGGACAAAACCATATCAGAAACATCAATCTTAAGGGGATAAGAGAAAGAATTATGAGGCTGGAAGGAGCATACAACACTTTTGGAATTTTCCATATTTTTAGGGAATTAAATGAGAAAGCAGACTCTGTATCAAAAGAGGGCCCTACTCTCAGAGAAAGGACAATTATAATAAATAGGATAAGATCAGGTGTTTCTAAGACCAAGATGGTCATTTTATTATCGTTTTTATTTTCTGCTACGTTGAACATATGACTTTGTTATAGTTTTTTGTTTTCTTAATGTAAGCAATGTGTAATCAACTCTGAGAGAATTTTTTGGGAAAATTATCCAAGTACAAAAATACAAAGATAATAAATATCTTAATGCAATAAAATAAGTGCTTAAGTGCGCCTGAAGATTGTATTTTGTTTTTCCTATCGATAAATAAGATATGAATTTTTTTCTATGGAAAAAAAAGGAAAATCCACAAACGTGGCTTACCAATGCACCACAATGCGTGCGAAAAATGCACAACAATGTGTGCAAAACATTTCCTTTAACCACATTGAACCATTTCCTTTAGCCAAATAGCTAAGTAAGCTTCGAGGTGTACATAGGACCCCTTCATCATCAACAAACAAAGGAACACAATTAGCACATATAAACAATAACAAAGCTAAGGAAAACTTTAAAACGTCGACATCATTTCCAATTAATCATAAATACTCATGAGAAGCCTTGTACAAAGGTTTGAAGCAAGAAAGCATCCAACAACATCTTTGGATCATTTAAACAGTCTCTGCATTTTGTCGTAAAACAATAGATGTTCATGATCCTTATGATATTATAACTCAGTATGATATTTAAAAGAATAATTACGCATTTATTACATTTATGCACAACAAGTATAATAATTAATACTACCTTGAAAAATTTTAAATTTTTGTGATTTTTGGGATGTTACATGTGCTATCAAAGCGTGAGTTCAAACTCTAGGCCTGAAATAGGATCGCGCATGCAAAACAAAAAAAATGAAATAGAAAACTTAGTTACTTACTTTTATTTTAATTTTCTTTTTGCACGGAACAGTTTGATGATTAATTTGCAAGTATGGATATACTGGAGGAATCAACAAAGGATAGATCTCCTCATAATGAACATAATAATAACGAACAAGAAAATATTAATGAATAAATCTATGTAGAACTTAATGATCAATCATCTGAGTTGTTGCGTACTGGTAACGATTTAAAATCTGAAATAAGAAGTGGTAAGGAAGAAAATGAAAGAATCTTAAGAGCACAAGAAGAATTAAATCAGATTTTGTTGGATAAGTACCATCAAGATGAAAAAGATAAGAGAACAGAAATAAAAACTGAATCTGGAAAAATGTCCTACAAACACAAAGATAAGAAGCTTAATATTATAAAACTGAAAGAAACTCTTATTCTTCTTCTGATGATGATAAAACTTATCACAGAAAATATAATTCTGATCAGGATAGTAGTGATAGCAACTGTGGTCCTAAGAAAAGATGTAAAAATTATGAACAAATTTCAGGAGAGTTTAAAAAGATAAAAGCTCCAACTTTTAATGGCAAAAATGAAAAGGGAGAGGCAGCTGAAGCATGGCTGATCGGAATGAAGAAGTACTTTTAGATTTATAACCACTCATCTCAATTAAAAGCTAAGATGGCCATATACAATCTAACCAGAAGGGCAGACATTTGGTGGCAAGATGTCAAAACAATTAAAAATCTTAACGATAAAAGCATAAAATGGAGAGCATTTAAGAACATGTTTAAGAAAACGTTTTTGTTTGAACAATACTATGAAGATAAGTCAAAAGAATTTTATGATTTAAAAATGGGTTCAATGACCATGAAGGAGTTATGCAGCAAGTTTCTTAGCTTGTTAAGGTATGTACCTTACCTAGTTGAAGAAAAACCTAAGATATAAAGGTCTCTAAGTTGTTTACCCTTCCAGATAAAGGACAACATTTAGTACGATAACCCCTCAACTCTTGAAGAAGCCATGAGGAAGGCTAATTTCTGTTTTGAATAGAACAAGAGAAGAGAAGGTGTATCGAGTTGGACAAGTAATAAGTCTAATAATTTTGAGCATAAAAAGAAAAGTTTTAATCAGAATTCTAGAAATTTTAAGAAAAATTTTAATAACATAAATTTTCCAAGTAATAATAATTAGAAGAGTTATGCACCACAAAATTTTACTGCAGCAAGGAATGTGCCTAATAATAATAACAACACTAATAATTATAAAAAAACTTGGAAATGTTGAACCGAAGGCACCTTTGAAGTGTTATGACTGTGGTGCACCCCATACTAGAGCTCAATGCCCATGCAATAGAAGGACGGTCAACAAAATTCACACCATACAAGCAGAGGCAACAGTTGGTGATGTAGCAAGAGATATGCCCAGGATAAATCCAGCGCTGGAAAATCGTCAAGCAAACCATCAAACATCTATGGTCGAAATCGAATATGGAACCCGAAGGAGATTTTCAGGTGGAACCGGACTGTATTCTCGACAGGAGGTAAATTATGCTATGGAATCATACCATAGGGAAGGTAAATGTGCAATGGAAGCACCTTAGCCCTGATGAAGCTACCTAGGAAATGGAAAGTGACATGCTGGTATCATATCCAGTTCTATTTCAGGTAGGCTCTGACGAAGAATAAGCAACATCAAGGACAATGTTGAGCTTAAGTGGGGGTGTTTGTAACATACCCTTTTACTGAAAACATTTATCTTTGAAGAAGACATTATCTTAAATTTTATTGTAAAGTTTTATATTTGGACAAGTGTCCAAGGATGACTATAATTGCACAATAGTATTATTTAAATAAATAAAATAGGAGACACTCACACAAGGAGAGCTGTTGAAAGAGTGTTTACTGACCCACTAAGTGGAATGGAATCTGGGGTAGAAGGAAATGGACAAGTGGCAACATCATGAGGCAAGTAACTAGTTGTTGGTATTGGACAAATCCCTTGAATTATGGTCATGGTGCACTGAAAGATAGGACTGGAGCTTGAGGCTCATTTATTGAAAAGTGACCACCAAAAACACGTAGGCATGTTTTTAAGAGCGATCGAATTGTGGACTGAGGTTCATCACTTTTCCTGATGAGGAAACTTACCTTGTGGTTCTGCTGCATGCACACAAGAGATTCGATGAGGGGAACTGCTATGTTTTTTATCATGGTGTAAATCTACCTTATTTACTGTTGAATGCAGAGTCTTGACTGTTGAGTGCAGAATTTGAGGGTTTTGGCAAGTCTCCATTGATTGTTGGTTATAAAATTAGAGTACTTTGCTTCTACACAGAGTCTTCTACCTAGTGGTTCAGTGAATAGGCTCAGGGGTCCAAAGGAAAAAAGTAGTTTGGCTACTTCTTCTGGAGAAGGTTGGGAAGAACAGGCATCCTCGAGTGTTTGTCCACCTATCTACAGTTACAGGTTCTACTTGTTATTTTAATCTTAAGTAGTTAATTTATTTTTTGTAATTGTTGATTTAGTACTCTTAGATAACTAATGATAATACATAAGTATAAGTGTGATTTTATGTTATGTCTAGGATTCTGTAGACTGCTGAATAAATTTATGAATTGATAGAATAAATGCCCTCTCTGTATTTTTCCCCATATTGTTTTATGTATCATACTCTAGTACAGAGAAGGAGAATAAAGATAGATGAATGATATTCAAAATTTCAAATGAATGAATGGACTAACACTGTTGTGTTTTCTGAATATTCCTTATCAGTTATATTCTATAATATAAATTATTTATGTCTATACTCGGGAAATATAACAGCATTTCATATTACATGCATTATAATATTTCCTTTTAGCTAGTAATAGAAGTAAATATTTCATCTTTTTACAAAACCTAGGGTTTTCACTTTAGGTCATTTATTTCCTTTCATAAGACATATGATATACATTCGCTTATCATTCTTTTCAAAATAGTATAGTGTTATAAATTCACTTTATTTCTTTCATCAACATTCCTGAAATATAATAGTTGCAAAATAAACATTACTAATTACACAGAATTGCTACCAAGTACGTATATCTTTAAATAGATACTTATCATTTGCAAACAACAGCATTGTTGTATAGTACTATCTCATCCTTAGTATTCACATCTTTTATTTTGATTTTGTTATCAAACTGCAGTTATAAATTCAAGCACTTCGATTGTATATTTAAAAACCCTAAGGTTACAACCCTAGCTTCTTATTTCAACATTTAGTATTCATTTCCACATTTAACAAATCAAATAATCTATCTAAGACAGAGTCCTTAAAAGACTTTTGCAACATAACAGACAAGGGATTGAAATCCTTAAAAGATAATCAAATCACTGACAGGTTCATAGCCATTTCGGTGGTCAAACCCTTAACATCTTAAACATCAACTTTTCATGTTAAGATCACAAGTAAGGTTCAATACCCTCACTCAACAATAGTATAGTTCTAGTCACGATTCCAGTACATAGTCTAAAACGAAAAACAAAGAAACATTTTTAGCATCATTATACAACAATGGTTTTACAACCCTAGTCTGCATTGAGCGAAATAGATAAACAATATTAAGACTCAGTTTTCAAATTGACTTCCCAGAACTATCAAAGCTACCATCGAAACCCATAGGTTCAAGGTTTTGAATGTGAATATTAAGGCTTAAACCATTGTCTCTCAGCCATCTTTAAGCACACAACGTTTCATCGACAAAACATTAAATTATAACATATTCTGGAGCATCGCTCTCAGTTTCAACATACGTAAACATCATTAAGATAAGGAACCAAAATCTTTTATTAAAGAAGAATAGCCGAGGGTTAAACCCTCTCAATTGTTTTACATTCTTTTACAAAGTATCTACACAGAGAAACATTGTAGGCTTAACGGCGAAGTGGTTTGACGATTTCATCCTCCCCACGCTGCCAGTCGGTTCAAAAACGTCACAATGGTGGTCACCTTCCTCAGCCACACATTTAAAAACTAAGTCTTGACTAAGAACCAAAGAAAGGACTAACAGTCACCGAGCTGAAGCCAACAAGGAAAACTATTGAAGCTTACCATTTTTCCAACGCAGTTTCCATTACCCAAATTCGAGCATGGAAGCCAAGAGCCAAAGACACCTGTCACACAATCACAATATGGTTCAAAGTGTATCATAAAAGGAAGTTCATTAATCAAAATAACAACAACTGAGATTACTTAAACCTTTAAATTACCTTGCAAGGAACTGGGGACCTGAAACTCAGCATGAACACGCTCAACGAAAAACAGAGCCAAAAAACCACCTTAGCAACTTAGCAAAGAAGAATTACAACTCAGAGAACTCACTGTGGGAAACTTGCAAGCTAAAGGTTGGGGTATCAAACCCTATAGAGGTCCTCCTAAAAACTACTTTGCAAAACCCTACATTTTTGCAGCCTGTCGGCCTCTCCAAACCCCTCTCCTCTCAAATGAATGCACTATTATGCTATCGACAAGGTAAGCCCGAGCTGTTAGGGCTAGCAACATTCCCAATGAAAGACCATGTGAAGTCAAGGCCACGTAGGATGCCACTAGACTATCCACTCCAAACTCCTTTATTGCACTTTAATAAACGCATTTACCAAGTGCATCATTCATGGCATCAAGTGTTGTTATGTCAGGGTTCGATATATTAGAAGCCACGTCTATAGTATAGTAAGGGTAACATTAATCTAAGATTGAAACTCAGTTTTTCACCAAGTCTTTTCCTTGAGTGCCATCGCATAGTGACCCGAGTTTAGATTCAAACCTTTAATATGACCACCCTAGCATAGCATAGCGACATTACAACATAGCAAAGTATCAAAGTTTTGTTGCTAAAATTTGAAAGAAAATAAAGATCATAAAGCACTTCATCGAAACATTATCCAAGCCTTGGGCATATTGATCTATTTTTAACTATGATATAAATTACTAGATCAAGCGCTTATAGCATATAATCACGACCATAGACTATTAACAATGGATGGTAGTAATATTATTTTCTAGGTTATGTATATAGTGTTTAGGATACAAAGATAGATTTAGGATTATACTACCATTCTCCAAGCTTAGATAATGTATCAAACAATGCATGATTATTCTAATAAGTTAGCATATTCAAAACAAAAGATCCATGATTAACCACGATATATAGTACAAGCAAAGGTGTAGAAGACAATCACATATCCTGGAAGATGAATTCTATTCTTTTACTTAGACCACTTGAGATAAACTGAAAGTTCAACTAGGATAGATCTCACTGGAAACATTTATTATATAGTATAAATTCCTTCTCTAAATATTGAAGGCTATCTCAAGCTATTTAGGACTTCGTTATACGTTTAAAACAACATTTTCTCTTACCTATAGCCTACAAATAGAAGTTCAATGCTTTAGCCAAATAGTTAAGTAAGCTTTGGTGTGTCCATAGGACCCCTTCATCATCAACAAACAAAGGAACACAGTTAGCACATATAAACAATAACAATAGCAAAGGAAAACTTTAAAACGTCAACATCATTTCCAAGTAATCATAAATACTCATAAGAAGCCTTGTACATAGTTAGAAACAAGAAAGCATCCAACATCTTTGGATCATTGAAACAGATTCCACATTTTTTAAATAAACAATAGATGTCCATGATCCTTATGATATTATAATTCAGTATGATATTTAAAAGAATAATTACGCATTTATTACATTTTCGCATAGCAAGTATAATAATTAATACTACGTTGAAAAATTTTAAAGTTTTGCGATTTTTGGGTTGCTACATTTGGTATCAGAGCGTGAGTTCAAACTCTAGGCCTGAAATAGGCTCACGCGCGCAAAACATAAAACTTAGTTACTCACTTTTATTTTAATTTTGATTCTACACAAAACAGTTTGATGATTAATTTGCAAGTATGGATATACCGGAGGAATCAGCAGAGGACAGATCTCCTCCTAATGAACGTAATAATAACGAACAAGACAATATTAATGAAGAAGTCTACATAGAGCTTAATGATCAATCATCTGAATTGTTGTGTACTGTTAAGGATTTAAAATCTAAAATAAGAACTGTTAAGGAAGAAAATGAAAGAATCTTAAGAGAACAAGCAGAATTAAATTAGATTTTGTTGGATAAGTACCATCAAGATGAAAAAGATAAGAGAACAAAAATAAAAACTGAATCTGGAACAATGTCCTACAAACACAGAGATAAGAAAGCTAAATATTATAAAACTGAAAGTAACTCTTCTTCTGAATTTGATGATGAAACTTATCACATAAAATATAATTCTGATCAAGACAACAATGACAGTGACTATGGTCCTAAGAAAAGACGTAAAAATTATGAACAAATTTCAGAAGAGTTTAAAAAGATAAAAGCTCCAACGTTTAATGGCGAAAATGAAAAGGGAGAGGCAGTTGAAGCATGGCTGACCGGAATGAAGAAGTACTTTTAGATTTATAACTACTCATCTCAATTAAAAGCTAAGATGGCCATATACAATCTGACCAGAAGGGCAAACATTTGGTGGCAAGATGTCAAAAGAGTTAAAAATCTTCAGGATAAAAACATAAAATGGAGAGCATTTAAGAACATGTTTAAGAAAAAGTTTTTTTTTTTTTAACAGTATTATGAAGATAAGTCAAAAGAATTTTATGATTTAAAAATGGGTTCAATGACCATGAAGGAGTTATGCAGCAAGTTTCTCAGCTTGTTAAGGTATGTACCTTACCTAGATGAAGAAAAACCTAAGATACAAAGGTTTCTAAGTTGTTTACCCTTCCACATAAAGGATAGAATTGAGTACGATAACCCCTCAACTGTTAAAGAAGCCATGAGGAAGGCTAATTTTTGTTTTGAATAGAACAAGAGAAGAGAAGGTGTATCGAGTTGGACAAGTAATAAGTCTAATAATTTTGAGCATAAAAAGAAAAGTTTTAATCAGAATTCTGGAAGTTTTAAGAAAAATTTTAATAACAGAAATTTTCCAAGTAATAATAATTACAGGAGTAATGCACCACAAAATTTTACTGCTGTAAGGAATGTGCCTAATAATAATAATAGCACTAATAATTATAACAACACTTAGAAATGCTGAACCAAAGGCACCTTTGAAGTGTTATGACTGTGGTGGACCTCATACTAGAGCTCAATGCCCACGCAACAGAGGGATGGTCAACAACATTCACACCATACAAGCGGAGCCAACTGTAATGTCCCCAGTTTGGCCCCATGGCATTAACATTATAAATGATGTAATCTTGTTATGAAATCACAGTGAGGAGCTCAAGGCCAAGGCCCCGCCATCGATTTCGTGATGCATATGTTTTGCGTGCTAGCAATGCACATTGGAAATTCAAATATCATGTAATATGCATTTTAATAAAAATACCCACAACTAGCTATGCAATGCAACAAAGAGATGGGGGCATGATTTCATAAGGATTTGGGAGGGAAAACATTCAAACCCTTGAGCCACTAGAGTCAAGCCAAGTGTCAATGAGAGAACCCATCAAACCCTCAACTACCCATGTTGAATTTTGTACCCAACCATTGATTTCTCCCAAGAGTGGGTTGAGGTAGTTAATGCCTTGGGAATGAAGAGGTATGTCTGTCCAAATTCGGGTATGGGCAAGCCACCCTTCATGGAAAAATGTGTTTTGTCTCCTTTGGGAAGAAAGAGCCATGAATTTCTTCCCCAAGCCATTATGCATCCATCATTCTTTCTCCCTCAGGAGTTTTTAGCCACCTGGGCGTTTTCCAAGCATGTCTGCTGCGTTTTTCTTCATTCTCCCTGTAGAGAAGGGCGTTTTCGTGTTGTATACCAGTGGGGAAGAAGGGGAAATCGAATGGGGGATTCAATAGAAACCGTTTTGGGCTGTTGAAGGCTAAGATATTTGGGGAAGAAATCGTTTTTCCTCCCTGTGGTTGTTTGCCCCATCCCACAATCCGTTTTTGGTTGGGAATGTTTTTTAGAAAACCCATGGCCATATTATTTGTCAAATCCCATTGTTTGAATTGTGTATCCCTGCCCCATGTCTATGCATGCTGTGTGAGAGAAGAGTATGTTGCGTATGGGTTATGGGTACCCATAGCTTTGGCTTGAGCTTGAGAATAAGTATCCATTGTTCAAGTGTAGCCTGATAAACCCAGTTGGACTGGCTTGACTGAGATGAAATGGTTAATGGGATGCGTGTAAGCTGGAATGTTCTCTTTCCTTGTGAGAATCATGCCCAGCTCGGGGGTGGCCTTCGGAGGGACTCAGTATAAGCTATTGAAGAGCCTATGGTTGGGTGGAACGTTGCAATGACATAGCTAGTTGCTTGGGACAGTTGCAGAATGAAGATAAGTGTTTTTATGTCTATGTATTTAGATCTGAAATGTTTCATTAATGATTATTTTGATATTCTGGATGAGCATGAAGTGTGTGTGTGGATTAGTTTTAAATTCCGCTGTGCATATTGCCTAATTGTATCTGCACACCAATGTATAAATTCTTATGATTCTAATTAGTGGTCTGAGCTTTATGAAATGCCCAGATTATAGTGCCATGTTCCCTTCCTTGCATTGGGTCAGCAGGTGGGTACATTACAGTTGGTATCAGAGCCGCTGGTTGTAGCATTGGGCCTTTATGGGCTACCTGTCATAGTTGCAGAGGTAAGTATGCTTCCTGCTCAGCATTGATAGTTAAGAAAAATTTCAAAAATTTTCAAATTCAAAACTTTTCTAAGTTTCTATGAGTTCAGGAATGTCTTCCGAAACTACAGAAGGATTCCGCGAATGGTTTCGAAATTGCGGAAGAGTTCGGGAATGTCTTCCGAAACTGCGAAAGGATTCCATGAATGGTTCCGAAATTGTAGAAGAGTTTGGGAATGTCTTCCAAAACTGCGGAAGGATTCCACAAACGGTTCTGAAATTGCGGAAGAGTTCGGGAATGTCTTCCAAAACCGCGGAAGGATTCCACGAATGGTTCCGAAATTGCGGAAGAGTTCGAGAATGTCTTCTGAAACTGTGGAAGGATTCCGTGAACGGTTCTGAAATCGCGGAAGAAGTCGGGAAAGTCTTCCGAAATGGCGGAAGCATTCCGCGAATGGCTCCGCAACTGCGGGAGCATTCGCCGAATCGCTCCGTAACGGAAGCATTCCGTGAATCGCTCCGCAACTACGGGAGCATTCACTGAATCGCTCCGCAACGGGAGTATTCGCCGAATGGCTCCGTAATTGCGGGAGCGTTCGCCGAATGGCTCCGCGATTGCGGGAGCATTCGCCGAATGGCTCCGCAATTGCGGGAGCATTCACCGAATGGCCCCACAACTGCGGAAGCCTTCGCCAAATGGCCCCACCATTGCGGGAGCGTTCAGCGAACTGTCCCGCAATGACGCGAAAAAAAAAAGGAAAAAAAAAAGAAAAAAGAAAAAAGAGTAAAGTGGCGAAAACTCAAATTTTGGATAGAGGGAGCATCCAGGCTCAGAATGGGATGATTCCTGTGGGGCTCGGAGGCCATTGACAAAGGCCATGAAAGAACCAGTGAGGACCCCAAGCCCATTACACTCTGATTTGACAGAAAATGGATAATAGTGACTTTTGAAGGACGGAGTCTCGAGGCTTGACAGAAGGTCGGTTTGAGCTAAAATTGATTAAGTGCGGCCATGAAGCAAGAACGATGTTAAGTTCAGAATCTTGGAGCCAAACTCCAAGGGATGTGAAGTCGGGGTGATCAAGAAGGCCAAAAGCACTGTTTCGGGCCACTTTTTCGGGATTTTGAAAAATTGATGTACAATAAAAGTGACCCTAGATATGGGAATCAAAAATTTTACTGAACTGGACATTTCATATTCTCATTAAGACGGATAGTTTCCGTTAGACGAAGATTTCCCAGAAATGCATCGTTTGGGAGATAGCCATTTTTGGCCCAAAATTTGAAATTTTGTAAAAATGTGAAAAGTGAGAAGTAGTAAAACCCAGAAATTCATAGAAGATGAATGGTGCATCAGAATTGAAATCCGTGAATTGCTGAGTGTTTCTGGTTATATGGACTAACTTCGCCCGATATAAAAGTTTTTGTGATTCCTCATAGATTTTCTTCCGCAGGTGGCTAAAGTTGGCATTCTGGACCAAAATGCAACTGTGTAAAATGTGCAGAATTGGAGTGAAAGTTGTCATTTTTGAAGAGATGCAGTTTCTGCACCCGATGTCGGAATGGAGCATGAAGACAGGCATTGGAAAGCTTGTCCAGCAGGGAACAATGATGCATGACCAGAGTTTGAATGAGGTCTACATATATCATAGATATTTAGTGTAGAAGAGTGCCAGCGGCTATTTTGACAAACAAATTTTGTTGTCAATATGGGCAATTTCTACAATTGCATGATATGGAAGAGGAATTCCATGTTACAATGAGGGATTGAAAAGGGAATAATTCTTTAAAGCCCTATTTGTTATCATACTTATAATTATGAAATTGTCATATGGTGTAGAAATGTTAAAAATGTAAGGGATTACATAGATGTATATGCTCTAGATGACATCTTAACAAACATTGCATAGTGCATATGGAAATGCTTGTGCCTAAATGGGATATTGCATATTGGTAGAATAATGAAGTCTGCATATGCAATGAACCACTAATGGATAATATTGTGGTTGATAATCACTATTGATGTTGGTATTGGTTGTAGGACCAAAGATAACAAAGAGCATGGCTAAATGTGCTGAGGATGTTGTTGCATGAAGCCAACAACCTTATGCAGAAAGGATGGTGCAACAAATCTATAAGTTGGCAAAAGGACTGAGCAACCTTGGTAAGAGGCCAACTGATCAGGTAACATCAGGCGATGTTAATGGTAACCATGCAGGTAATGATTATTGGTGCCAAATTGCATGAATAGGATTTGGTAAGATCTCTTCAACCATGTTTGAGCTATGTTGAGTTAGTTTGCATGTGATATTGAATACCGATTGGGACTGTTAACCTACCAAGCTTGGTGAGGTGTGGGTAAGTGAAGGAAATGATCCTTACACCCTATGATTGTTGAGAAATCTCAATGCATTCATATGAATTTATATCATGCCATGTGTATGTTGGTTATGTGCTTAATAACCAAAGCAAGTGAGGACTGGTGGTCCTGATTATGGTAATGAAAGTTATATGAGATAGTCATGTTTCAATCATAATATGCTTGAATGCATAGTACTCATGAAACAATGGAAGGTAGCATTAAGTAGATGAGCATTAAGAAATTTTATAAATATTGTGATGCATTGTATGAATGCATAAGGATGATGCATATGTTATTACAAAATAAATAATGAATGAAATGATGAATTGATAATAATTCTAGGATCATTTTATGGGTTGTTATGAATGCAGAATAGTAAGTGCATGAAGAGCCCAATCATGATTGATGCGCTGCTAGAATGCTCTATGGAAGGACAGAGTTGTATGAATGATATGACTATGAAATAATGAGTATTTACGATTTATTTAAGTTGCATGGATACTGTGACTATGTCTTGAAATTCTATTGTGGTAATGATGCATATATAGAAATGTATATATATTTCATTGTATTTCAAATGTTAAACAACTGAAAGTGTTTGAATTATTGAGTATTATAATTCTGAGATCACTTCAGTGACTGTTATGGCAATGAATGATTATGTGCATAGATACTCACAACGTGTTTGGCTGACTGAAGTTTCAATTTTCAGGTAGAAAAGTCTTGCATATGGCAATGAGGAGAAGTCCATAGTAAAGACCGGGATCTACCATGTGCAAAAGCCAAAGGTTATGAGAAGGTTCTCATGGTTGTAAATTTACGCATGAAATGAATCTGAAAATTGTCTGGTTTAAGTTTATGAGAATAGTCTCATAGTTGCAAATCTAATTTCTGTAGGAAAACAGAGTTACAAATTTCAGATTTGAGAATTTGCTTATAATTGCTAATGATTGTTTGTCTTGTATAGAATTGTGTCAGGAGGACATGCTGTAAGTGGATGTTCAGGTATGGCAGCAAGGGTGAAACCATAATGGGCAGAGTGATACCACTTACAAGAGCCAAACAATATGAGGAGAGACTCATTGCTAAGCAAATCAATTGCTGTAGGAGACAGAATTGTAAATTCATATTGAATTTAATTATTAATGCTATTGATTGGCTATGGAACAATCATATTTGAAGCTTATTGCTAAATGTTGCTGACTGTTTGGCTATTTGATAAAGTGTGCCAAGATGACACATTGCAGGAAGACCATGTGTGATGGCCTACAGAAGCCAAACTAGATGGGGATGATCCCATGCTCTGGAAATGGGTTTCGGGTGAAACGACCTTGATAATGCCTTAGCCAAACCGCATGTCGGTAAACCATGGAAGTGAAATGGTAAAGGTATGCCCAGAAGGCATGTGAGACACATATGCAAAATGAATGAGTATTCTGTGACCCTAGACAAGAACATGCATGTCTAAATTCTTAGGGTTAATATGCAGAGCATGCTCTATCTTATTTATATCATTGCAAACTACTTGAGTATGATTAGGGCCTACATGGCGCACATTGGAAAGGGGGTGCACACCTTTTCCGGTGCTGGTTCATGTTAGGGTTTTCAATATTGACTACACCCTAAGGGAATGGACACATTCCTGGTGTTTCAATACTTGATAGTGAATGATATAAAATATGATTACGATTTTTTAGCAACAATACTGATGAGTCTGCTTATCCTTCTTATGCTATCAGCTTACGCAGATGCAATTTGGTGTTGCACGTAAGAGGAAAAGTGAAGAAAGGGTGCTCAAGAGGACTATATGGGTAGTGGTAACCTTTCTATGCTCACACTAAAGGACACTAGAAGGGATGGATAGGCGCAGATAGCTATGTTGCAGAAAAGGGGTATCATCCTTGTGTAGTGTGAGTGGGTATTGTGGGGCCATGCTAGCCTGCAGTCAAGTGAGTCACCTATGGAGTTCCTGGAGCAAACCACTGGTTGCACAAGAGAAGGAGCCACGTAATCATATTATGTTGTTTATATTGCCTGATAAACCCAGTCGATGTACTGGCTTGGCAATGGTTGTTGTATGCCTGATAAACCCAGTCGGCGTACTGGCTTGGCATTGGTTATTTGGGAGTTGTGGCGAAAGGTTGTTGGATGCCTGATAAACCCAGTTGGTGTATTGGCTTGGCATGTTGTTAAATTAATGCCTGACAAACCCAGTCGATGTACTGGTGTGGCATTGGTTACTTGCATGTTTTGGAGGTATTGGTGAAGGGTGTTATTTCCTGACAAACCCAGTCGGAGAACTGGCTTGGAAATGGTTATTGTATGCTTGATAAACCTAGTCGGCGTACTGGCTTAACATACTGATTTTTGAAATGCTTGATAAACCTAGTCGGAGTATTGACTTAGCATACTAATTTTTGAAATGCTTGATAAACCCAGTCGGCATACTGGCTTAGCATACTGATTTTTGGGATGCCTGATAAACCCAATCGCCGCACTGGCTTGGCATTGCCTATTCGGATGATGTTGTGGAGCAGCATGTGTGATGGCCAAGTATCCACCCCATAGGTGATCCAAGGCTTGTAAAGCAGAGAAGGAAACCTGTGGAGTAGCGAGAAAAATGCACAATACAGATAAGTATTCATTTTCATTTATTTCTTGTTTGGAATAATGAAGATTTCAGGTACAAGTCTTCTTGCAACCAAGATAATACACTGTTGTTTATTTGTTGGAAACCTTGGCCATTATAGGAAGCAAGGACCCTGAAAGAACTTTAAATTCTTGGTAAAGCCAGAGAGTAACTGGTTGGAACTATAAATGCTTGGTAAAGCCAGAGAGTAACTGGTTGGAACTATACATGCTTGGTAAAGCCAGAGAGTAACTGGTTGGAGCTATAAATTCTTGGTAAATCCAGAGAGTAACTGGTTGGGTGCTATAAAATTCTTGGTAAACTCAGAGGATAGTTGGTTGAAACATTAACCACTTGATGTTGTGGAGCAGCCGACGTGCTGGCCAAACATTCTCTTAAACAATTGATAAAAACCAGTCAGCGTACTGGCCTAACATTGCCTGTTCGAATGGTTGTGGAGTAGCCTGCGTGCTGGCCCAACCTTCATTGTTGTATCCACGGGAAATCCAATGCTTGGAAAGTGAAGAAGGACCCTGTGGGATAAAGTGAAGACATCCAATAAAGATAAGTATTTGGTTATCTTGCAACTCTTGCTTATGAAAATACATGTGTATATGATTTAATTATGAATTCTTAAATTCTCATTTGGAAATAAACCCTATGAAAATACACTAAACAGGTTAATTGACTCAATGTTTGAGTGTAGGTATTGCTAGAAGCAAGGACTATGAAAGCATCTGGAGGATGCATGTGGACATGCGACTGTCCTAAAAGGCTCAGTATGAGCAATAATGAAAGATGGTGCTAGTGGAATTGTGTGGATCCTAGCAGCCAAAGGTTCTGTAAGTGACAATGGGGGAAGGGTTCCCTGGTTGAAAGCCATTAGACAGACCTTAGACACTAAAGTGTCATAGCCAAGAAAGGGCAAGTCAAGCATTCACATTAAAGTGAAAGAGGCCAAGGAGCATAGAACCACCAGTGATGGTGTGGCTCCGGATTGGAACAAGACTAAGAGGGGGAAAACTCTTACTCTTCTCTTTCTTTTGACTGATGCATCTTAGAAACAAAGGATTGTTGAGTGCATGTCATAAATGAAAACAAATTGTGTTTCATTGCTTGAAATGAATTGTGAATGCTGAAATAGTTATTTTCTTGTGAAAGGATGAACATGAATGAGTTCATGTGTGTGTGGGAAAGCATGAAATGTGTGGAAGTCTCATGAGTAAAGCATGGACGTTCTAAGTCAATTAGGGAAATAATTGACTAATTTTATTATTCTGTTATGCTTTTCCTAATAGGAATTGCCATGATAAGTCTCACAGATAGTTGCTGGGACAACAAGAAAGATGGCATCCATGAAATTCCAGACTTGTAGATCAACTAGAAGATAAACAAACGGAAGGGATTGCTCTGGAGCAATGCCCACTTGTGGAGGTGGAAGACCAAAGCTAGCAGGAGCAGCTTGTGGAAGCCAAAGGACTTGATCGTGAAAGGTCAAAGTAAAGAGACGAATTGCAGGACAAACCTGCCACCATCTATGAATTATGAATCATGTATAAAGTGGGTATATAGTCCGAAGTGTTGAAACACTGAGGACGGTGTTATTCCAAGGGGAGGGGAATGTAATGTCCCCAGTTTGGCCCCATGGAATTAACATTATAAATGATGTAATCTTGTTATGAAATCATGGTGAGGAGCTCAAGGCCAAGGCCCCACCATCGATTTCGTGATGCATATGGTTTGCGTGGTAGCAATGCACATTGGAAATTCAAATATTATGTAATATGCATTTTAATAAAAATACCCACAACTAGCTATGCAATGCAACAAAGAGATGGGGGCATGATTTCATAACGAATTGGGAGGGAAAACATTCAAACCCTTGAGCCACTAGAGTCAAGCCAAGTGTCAATGAGAGAACCCATCAAACCCTCAACTACCCATTTTGACTTTTGTACCCAACCATTGATTTCTCCCAAGAGTGGGTTGAGGTAGTTAATGCCTTGGGAATGGAGAGGTATGGCTGTCCAAATTTGGGTATGGGCAAGCCACCCTTCATGGAAAAACGTGTTTTGTCTCCTTGGGCAAGAAAGAGCCATGAATTTCTTCCCCAAGCCATTATGCATCCATCATTCTTTCTCCCTCAAGATTTTTTAGCCACCTAGGCATTTTCCAGGCATGTTTGTTGCGTTTTTCTTCATTCTCCCTATAGAGAAGGGCGTTTTTGTGTTGTATACCAGTGGGGAAGAAGGGGAAATCGAATGGGGGATTCAATAGAGACCGTTTTGGGCTGTCAAAGGCTGAGATATTTGTGGGAGAAATCATTTTTCCTCCCTGTGGTTGTTTGCCCCATCCCACAATCCGTTTTGGGTTGGGAACATTTTTGAGAAAACCCATGGCCATATTATTTGTCAAATCCCGTTGTTTGAATTGTGTATCCCTGCCCCATGTCTATGCATGCTGTGTGAAAGAAGAGTATGTTGGGTATGGGTTATGGGTACCCATAGCTTTGGCTTGAGCTTGAGAATAAGCATCCATTATTCAAGTGTAGCCTGATAAACCCAGTTGGACTGGCTTGGCTGAGATGAAATGATTAATGGGTTGCGTGTAAGCTGGAATGTTCCCTTTCCTTGTGAGAATCATGCCCAGCTCGGGGTTGGCCTTCGGACGGAATCAGTATAAGCTGTCGAAGAGGCTATGGTTGGGTGGAACATTGCAGCGACATAGCTAGTTGCTTGGGACAGTTGCAGAATGAAGATAAGTGTTTTTATGTCTATGTATTTACTTCTGAAATGTTTCATTAATGATTATTTTGATATGCTGGATCAGCATGAAGTGTGTGTGTGGATTAGTTTTAAATTCTGCTATGCATATTGCCTAATTGTATCTGCACACCAATGTATAAATTCTTATGATTCTAATTAGTGGTCTGAGCTTTATCAAATGCCTAGATTATAGTGCCATGTTCCCTTCCTTGCATTGGGTCAGTAGGTGGGTACATTACACCAACAGTTGGTGACATAGCAAGAGAAATGCCCAGGATAAATGCAGCACTGAAAAATTGTCAAGCAGAACATCAAACATCTATGGTCGAAATCGAAGGTGGAACCCGAAGGAGATTTTCAGGTGGAACTAGACTGTATTCTTAACAGGAGGTAAATTATGTTGTGGAATCGTACCATAGGGAAAGTAAAGGTGCAATCGAAGCACCTTAGCCATGATGAAGCTACGTGGGAACTGGAAAGTGACATGCGGGCAGCATATCCAGTTCTGTTTCAGGGAGGCTCTGACGAAGAATAAGCAACATTGAGGACGATGTTGAGCTTAAGTGGGGGTGTTTGTGACATACCCCTTTACTGAAAACATTTTATGTTTGAAGAAGACATTATCTTAACTTTTATTGTAAATTTTTATATTTGGAAAAGTGTCCAAGGATGACTGTAATTGCACAATATTATTATTTAAATAAATAAAATAGGAGACACTCATCCAAGGAGAGTTGTTAAAAGAGTGTTTACTAACCCACTAGGTTGAATGGAATCTGGGGTAGAATGCAATGGACAAGTGGCAGCATCATGAGGCAAGTAACTAGATGTTGGTATGGGACAACTCCCTTGAATTGTGGTCACGGTGCCCTTAAAGATGGGACTGGAGCTTGAGGCTCATTTATTGAAAACTGACCACCAAAAATACCTAGTCATCTTTTTAAGAGCCATCGAATTGTGGACTGAGGTTCATCACTTTTCCTGATGAGGAAACTTATCTTGTGGTTCTGTTTCATGCACACAAGAGATTCAATGAGGGGAACGCTATGTTTTTTATCGGGGTGTAAATATGCCTTATTTATTGTTGAATGCAGAGTCTTAAGTGTTGAGTGCAGAACTTGAGGGTTTTGGCAAGTCTCCATTAATTGTTGGTTATGAAATTTGAGTGCCTTGCTTCTACACAGAGTCTTATACCTAGTGGTTCAGTGAACAGGATCAGGGGTCCAAAGGAGGAAAGTAGTTTGGGTGCTTCTTACGGAGAATCTTGGGAGGAACAGGCCTACTTGGGTGTTTGTCCACCCTATCTAGAGTTACAGGTTCTACTTGTTATTTTAATCTTAAGCAGTTAATTTACTTTCTGTAATTGTTGATTTAGTACTCTTAGCTAACTAATGATAATAAAGAAGTATAAGTGTGATTTTCTGTTATGTCTAGGATTATGTAGACTGCTGAATAAATTTATGAATCAATAGAATAAATGCCATCTCTATATTTTTCCCCATACTGTTTTCTGTATCGTACTCTAGTATAGAGAAGGAGAATCAAGATAGATGAATGATAGGAAGAATGTCAAATGAATGAATAGACTAACACTGTTGTGTTATCTTATTTTTCCTTATTAGTTATATTCTATAATATAAATTATATATGTCTAGACTCAGGAAATATAACAACATTTTATATTATGGGCATTATAATATTTCCTTTTACATCGTAATAGGTAAACATTTCATCTCTATACAAAACGTAGGGTTTTCACTTTACATCATTTATTTCCTTTCAGAAGACATATGCTATGCATTCTCTTATCATTCTTTTCAAAATAGTATAGTGTTATAAATTCACTTTATTTCTTTCATCAACATTCGTGAAATATAACAGTTGCAAAATAAACATTACTAATTACACAGAATCGCTACCATGTACATATATTTTTAAATAGATACTTATCATTTGCAAACAACAACATTGTTGTATAGTACTATATCATCCTCAGTATTCACATCTTTTAGTTTGATTTGGTTATCAAACTGTGGTTATAAATTCAAACACTTCTATTGTAGATTTAAAAACCCTAAGGTTCCAACCTTAGCTTCTTATTTCAACATTTAGTATTCATTTACTCATTTAACGAATCAAATAATCTATCCAAGATAGAGTCCTTAAAATACTTTTGCAAAAGAATTGTAATATCCTTGGAAAGATTCAGCCAAGATATCAACTCATATCCAATTGTTTTTATAAATTTTACTAGTAAAATTTCTGTCAAATCCTTCGAATAGTGGAGGAGGTAAGTGAGGGGTACTAAGGTAAGAAATGAGGATGGTGGGATGAATATTTAATTCTAGAAAATGTATGAGGTTAGGTGTAGCAACAACAAATCATATCAGAGTGAGATTCCTAAGCACAAATCACTGGGGCCATTTATGTTTCGAGCATCATCCAGGCTGAAGTCTACTCCAAAGCTTCCTGGGCACACCAGCATATGCTTACTAGACTGGCTGGGTTCTTGAGAGTTAATGATAGAGGTTACATAATTCAAATGAGTTTTGGATATGTTCAGGAAGGTATTTTTGCAAACCTAGGGGAGTTTGGGAAGAAATGGGGTTATTGGGCTCTCCCGGGATTGTCGAGCTAGTATTTTTTTAACTTTCCAAGTAGAGTTGAAAGGCTTCCAAAATCTGATTTTTAGGACTGATATGGATACTATATTGATTTAAGGACCTACTCCAACTGACAGAATGTAAAAATAGTGCTTAGAATGGATTTGGCAGTGAAAGCGGTGAAACTAGTCTAGAATTGGCATCAATCTAGCTAGTCTTGAATTTTGAATTGATAAGATACATTTATAAACCACAAACTCTATTATAATAATTATTTAACTCTGATATGATATTTTCCATACATAAAACACAAAATATTTCATTCAGAACATTCCTCCTTAATTTTACTGCTTGCTCTTTAAATGATAGTGCCTCACAGGCTAGTTTCTTGTTACAACAGTGGGAGAATAGAGAAGAGAAGGAAGGAGTTACTTTGGATATATACTGGAGGTCATTATCAGTTCATATACTAATTAGATGGCTGAACTTGCTACATTCTGAACATGTTGGTCTTCAATGGGCACCATCATCCACCAGTTCTCTCCTTTAGGGAAATCACCTCCAAAACTGGTTGTGGGAGTAGTAGGTGTAAGAGGATTTAAAAATCGATCTGATCTTGAAGTCTGGAATATAGCAGAAACTAATATATGCAACTTCATCTGATAGAATTCACTAGAGGCCCTAAGAACATCTCTCCATAATTATATTCTTCCACAAGTGTCCTTCCACCAAATCTAGCTATGAATCTCCTCCAATGGTAGCCTCCTCTTCAATCTAACATTATATCTTCATGGCCGAACTGTACTGAATGTTACTGGCTATAATATTGCTTGCTGGACCTGCATAGGAAACTCATAGGTCCTTGGGGCACATCACCCAAGAGGAATTGTTGAGGCACATCTCTCAACATGTGAGTAGCTCAGAGCTCTCATTCACAAATTACAAATGATCAAAGGTTCTTGAATGAAGTTGGAAACCTTCTTAAATAGAATTCTCGTTGACCTGTTGAGCAAGTTAATTAGCTTGGTGACCTGTGAGAATAGGTCACCCATGAGTGGACATACTTTCCTTGCTTTGCTTGCTTGCTTTGCTTTGGCTTTCCTTCCTTTTTCCTCTTTTTTTCTAACTTTCCTTCTTTTCTGAACTTTCCTACTTTTCATACTTTCTTGCTTTTTGGATTTATGTTGCTTTTCCTGATATATTCCTATTTTCTCATTTTTGGCAACATTTTTGGACACTAGTGCTTACTTTACTTCTACTCCAAGTAATTCCTTGATTTTCTGAGTTTGCCACTTAGGCAAGTTTGGCCCACTTGACCAATTTGAATTTCCTAGCCCATTCACTAACCACTTGGCACATTTATTAGCAATAATCATTTAAATAAAATAGTACAACTCATAAATAATTTAACTTAGCAATTAATTAATTATCCAGTAATTAATTAATTATTATGGTGCAATGCCTCAAAAAATATATCCATTAATTTAATGATAACTCCATTAGTTTCCTTAGAACCTTAGTTTGGGAATTAATATCTTCCGGTAGCCCACCTTATCCATTTAATACCCAAATACAACCTTAGACATATTCCATAAGATAGTTTCCATAATTTCCCATCAATTAAATAATTATTGCCTAGGTGACTTAAGTCGACATTACCCCATGGACCATAGCAAAAATATGGGGATATGACAAGAAAAGACATGGGATTGAAACCCTTAAAAGAGAACCAAATCACTTAAAACATCGTGACAGGTTCATAGCCATTTTGATGGTCAAACCCTTAAGAACTTAAACATCAACTTTTCGTGTTCAGATCACAAGTAAGGTTCAATACCCTCACTCAATAGTAGTATAGTTCTAGTCACGATTCCAGTACATAGTCTAAAACCAAAAACAAAGTAACATTTTTAGCATCATTATCCAACAGTGGTTTTACAACCCTAGTCTGGATCGAACCAAATAGATAAATGAGATTAAGACTCAGTGTTCAGATTGACTTCCTAGAACTATCAAAGCTACCATCGAAACCCACAGGTTAATGGTTTTGAATGCGAATCTTAAGGCTTAAACCTTTGGCTCTCAGCCATCTTTAAGCACACAACGTTTCATAGACTAAACATTAAATTATCACATATTCTGGAGCATCGCTCTTAGTTTCAACATACATAAACATCATTAAGATAAGGAACCAAAATATTTTATGAAACTAGAATAGTCGACGGTTAAAGCCTCTCAACTGTTTTACATTCTTTTACAAAGTATCTACACAGAAAAACACTATAGGCTTAATGCCAAAGTGGGTTGAGGATTTCATCCTCCCCACGCTCCCAGTAGGTTCACAAACATCACAACGGTGGTCACCTTCCTCAGCGACACATTTAAAAATGAAGTCTTGGCTAAGAACCAAAGCAAGGACTAACAGTCACCTAGCCAAAGCCAACAAGGAAAACCACCAAAGCTTACCATTTTTCAAACGCAGTTTCCATTAACCAAACTCGAGCATGGAAGCCAAGAGCCAAAGACATTTGTCACACAATCACAATATGGTTAAAAGGTTATCATAAAAGGAAGTTCATTAATCAAAATAACAACAACTAAGTTTACTTAAACCTATACATTACCTTGTAACGAACTGGGAACCTGAAACTCGACATGAACATGCTTGATGAAAAAAAGAGCCAAAAACCACCTTAGCAACTCAAGGAAGAAGAATTACAACTCAAAGAACTCATTGTGGGAAACTTCCAAGCTAAAGGTTGGGGTATCAAACCCTATAGAGGTCCTCCTAAAAACTACTTTGCAAAACCCTACATTTTCGTAGCCTGTCGGCCTCTCCAAACCCCTCTCCTCTCAAATAAATGCATTGTTATGCTCTCAATGAGGTAAGTCTGAGCAGTTAGGGGTAGCAACATTCCCAATGAAAGACCACATGAAGTCAAGGCCACATAGGACACCAATGGACTATCCACTCCAAACTCCTTTATTGCACTTTAATAAACAAATCTACCAAGTACATCATTCTTGGCATCAAGTGTTGTTATGTCAGGGTTCGAGATATTATAAGCCGTGTCTATATTATAGTAAGGGCAACATTAATCTAAGATTGAAACTCGATTTTTCACCAAGTCTTTTCCTTGGTTGCCATTGCATAGTGACCCGAGCTTAGATTCAAACCTTTAATATGACCACCCTAGCATAGCATAGCGACATTACAACATAGCAAAGTATCAAAGTTTTGTTGCTAACCTTTAAAAGAAAATAAAGATCATAAAGCACTTCATCGAAACATTAGCTAAGCCTTGGGCATATTGATCTATTTTTAACTATGATATAAATTACTAGAGCAAGCGCTTATAGTATATAGTCACGACCATAGACTATTAACAATGGATGGTAGTAATATTATTTTCTAGGTTATGTATATAGTGTCTAGGATACAAGGATAGATTTAGGATTATACTACCATTATCCAAGCTTAGATCATGTATCAAACAATGCATGTTTATTCTAATAACTTAGCATATTCGAAACAAAAGATCCATGATTAACCACAATATACATTACAATCAAAGGTGTAGAAGAAAGTCACATATCCTGAAAGATGAATTCTATTCTTTTACTTAGACCACTTGAGATAAACTGAAAGTTGAACTACGATAGATCTCACTGGAACCATTTATTATATGGTATAAATTCCTTCTCTAAATATTGAAGAATATCTGAATCTATTTAGAACTTCATTATACGTTTAAAACAACATTTTCTCTTACCTGTAACCTACAAATAGAAGTTCAATGCTTTAGCCAAATAGCTAAGTAAGCTTCGAGTTGTCCATAGGACCCCTTCATCATGAACAAACAAAGGAACACAATTAGCACATATAAACAATAGCAATAGCAAAGGAAAACTTTAAAATGTCAACATCATTTCCAAGTAATCATAAATACTCATCTGAAGCCTTGAACGGAGGTTTGAAGCAAGAAAGCATCGAATAACATCTTTAGATAATTTAAACAGTTTCCGCATTTTGTCATAAAACAATAGACGTCCATAATCCTTATGATATTATAATTTAGTATGATATTTAAAAGAATAATTGCGCATTTATTACATTTCCGCACAACAAGTATAATAATTAATACTACATTGAAAAATTTTAAATTTTTGTGATTTTTTGTATGTTACATATGCAATAGAAAGTTGATGATGATATTGTACATGAGTTTTCAATCAAGATCATTAAGAATTCCACCTAAGGCCATTTAATCTTTAAATCCTTGTATTATTAAATATATTATTTGGATTTTTTATTCAAATATGTTCATGGTTCATTTACAATTTCTATAAGGTATGAGGATTAGAGATGTGTAGGTTTGCTTCTTAATACTAGCCAATTTATTGAATTACCTAATTATTTTTCATCTCCCTCATATGCATGGAATAATGCGGCATTGGTTCATGAGTGAATCGCTCATGCTCACCTCATTATTATTATTGGAAATGGACTAGAAAATTATCATGATTGGAAATGGATTAACATGAACATAAATGGTCATTCCATCTACCTTAGCTACAAAAAACTATAAGAGATAATGGAATGATATGTACTAAAACTTCTAGTAAATATTATTTTCACATAACTATGTATAATTTTTTATTTTTTTTCACACAACTATGTAGAACTTTATTAAAAAAAATTAAATTGATAAGCATTCATCAATTTAATGGTTTTCTACACATTTTTTGTAATAATTAAAGTGCCTCTCTAAATCACAAGCCAAGTTGATTTCTTTCCCAAAATGGAAAATAAGAAAGATGAAATGTTCAAAATGGAGATCATTTGATTAATTGCAAAGGCACACTGTCTAAAATTTTGAAGTGGAAGTTAATAAAAGAGTATTTTTCCTCTTCTATTGATATATAAAAGAGAAATCTCAAACACGAATTTTGAATTTCATATGTATTATAGTTCAATAATGGTTTTTTGAGATAATTTACTTTGGTTATCTCAATAAAATGTTAAGTATACAAATACATATACGTTTTTTAGTTAGATTGTATGTATTTTGTAATGTCCGTTTTAATGAATTTGTAAAAATTAGGAAAATTTGCAATTTTTTGGCCAATTCAACCCTTAGACTAGTAATGACTCAAATGCTTCCAAATGGATCCAAATGCTTCAGAATTGGGTCTGAATATGTTTGGAAGGTATTAAGACATAAAAATGAGTCTTCTAGATGCTTGGACACTCTCAAAAGACTTCTGCAACATTCATTAACAATCAAGGGAAAATAGGGAAATTTGCTAGTCAAATTGAGGTTCAAAACCCCTAAGGGTAGGGGACAAAGATGGCTTTCCAAATGTTTTACGACCTTCCAGAATTTTAGAACATAGGTATGGTACTTTTAAAGGACTTAAATGGGTCCCCAAATACATCATCAATCAGTTTCTATAGGCTTCTGCAACTCCCATAAATCAGAGGTTTGTGGACTTGTCTTCACATAGGGGAAAATGATAGGAAACTTCACCACTTGCCATGAAATTCGAGATTTATGTTCCAAAGGATTACACAATGTCTATAAAAATTATTCAAGACATTAATGAATCTACATGCCTCATAAAAATCATATAGATGAGATGATAAAAGTCGAAATAAAGCAACTTCAATCTTTCAAAACAAGATATGAGGAAAACAACACCATTTACACATTGTTTGGTATTTTGACATAGTTTCAATTGGTATTTCAACCTGAGGATATTATGAGAATAAAAGACACATTAAATAAATCATATTACAAATAAATGGGGCCAAAAGAGATCCCCCAAATATATCAACATCTCACCAAGTGTACCCTTCCTCGAAGAGCCAAAATATGAAGAGAAAAGTGAGAAAGGTGTGGAAAAAAGTTGAAGAAGAGAATGTCACGAGCATACTTGTAGCTTCAACCTGCAACAAATGAATCCATTGTAGCTCCAAATGAAAGTTTTGAATGGCCTCTCCAATTTCCAATTAGGATGGGAATATTTCACACTTGAAATTGGTACTAAGGAAAGTAGAGGAAACACTCCACAAGCGTGGACAAACTATGATCTCCAATATGCAAAATGAGAAATGATCAAAAGATGGTCTCCTTATTTGTTCCAGACTTTAATAAAATTCCAAAGGCTTCCTTAACTCGAATTTAATCCATGAGCTTCATGCCAAATTGAATTGGGAAGAGATTCCAATGTGTGCCACTTCTCCCTCCATTCATAGCCTCCTCCTTCACTCAATTTGAATGGGTGACTCTGTGGCTGCCGTAACTCCCTTGTGCACCCTCTTGGAGGTTATTTTTATCCCTAGAACATGTCATATATGTCATATGTCAGCAATCAAGTCTTATTTTTGTCATAAGTGTAATAAAATCTTCATCATTGTTGTCATAGAAGGTAGGGAACCTAGCCCAAGTGTCCCACTAGCTCCAAAATGTCGCTTCCTCTTCCATTGGAGTTACTCTTCCTCTCCATTTCAACATTATTGAGTCATGCCAAGTATTATTCCCTTCCAAATCCCAAAATAACAATGGACTCCACCTTGTATTCGAATGGGTGAGAGTAGAATGCCATGTGGCATGGGGAATATTGCTTAAGTGGGCCCCACACCTCCCATGTGCCCTCATTACCAAGTGCCACCTTATTTTCCTATCTTAAATATTATTTATTTATTTCTCATTTAATATATTTTTCCAATCTAATGTCCATTTGGGGTTTATTAGTCTCCTTATTCCAAATCTAATGTTTCCACCCCACCTAGGAAACTAGTAGATTGACGGAATTTTCTCTTCTTGAGATTTATTTGAATGGGGAAATTATAGTCCTCACCACCCAATATTTATTTCCATCAAACAATTCCTAATTAGGATTCTACAAAATTTGTTCCTCCTCCAATGTGGCATCCTTACTTGGAAAATATTTTAGTTGTACCAAATACTCCCTTATGGTTCTGCTCCTCAATTTCCTTTCTCTTGCCTTCAGTTTTTTTCTGTAATAAGTATGAGTTGTCGTTCATCATCTAATGGAGGGACAGTTTCTGAAATAGATATTTTGTCACCAATAGCCTTCTTAAGGCATGAAACATGAAGTAAATTGTGGATTTTGCTTCCTTCCAAAAGTTCCAACTCATAAGCCACCTCCCCAACTTTTTGAACTATCTCATATGGACCGTAATATCTTAGTTTGTTATTTTCTGATCCTTTCACTTTCAAGGATGTTTGTTTATATGGTTTTAGCCTCAAATAGACCAAATCATTCACTTGAAAATTTATTTCCACCCTATGTTGATCTACATATTGTTTCTGTTGATTTTGGGAAACCTGCAAATTGTCTTTTAGAAGTTTCAAAATCTCTTGACTTTCCTCCACCGAATCCTTAGCTTTGGGGGCTCTACTATCACCAAATATGTGCTCAAAAAATGTGAGTGCTTCATAACCATAAAGTACTTTGAAAGGAGACATTCCAATGGACATATGGAAAGTAGTGTTGTAGCAAAACTCACCCAAGTGTAGCCATTTCACCCATGTTTTATGTTGCTCACCATCATAGTTCCTCAAGTACCCCTCCAACCATTGATTCACTCTTTTTGACTGGCCATCAGTTTTAGGATGATATATTGTGCTTGGAATCAATTGAGTACCAACCAACTTACATTGTTCTTTTCAAAAGGCACTCATAAATATGCTATCTCTATCACTCACAATGTTCTTGGGAAGTCCATGCATACTCTAAAGAGTAGATTAGCCACTTGTGCAGCAGTAAAAGATGATGTAACAACAAATAAATGAGAAAAATTGGTGACTTTATCCACCACAACATAAATGCAATCTTTACCCAAATCCTTGGGAAAACCTGTGATGAAATCCATGGAGATACTTTCCCATTTTTGTTGTGGAATGGGAAATGGTTGCAATAGACTAGAAGGATGTGTATGTTTAGATTTTTTTTGCTAACATAACTTGCATTCATTCACATATTTTAGAACCTATTCTATAATCCCTTTCCAAAACAACATTTCCCTTAGTTTCCTATATGTTTTGAAAAAACGAGGATGGCCTGCTAAATTAGGAGATTCTCAAGCTTCCTTCAAAATATTATGCTTGAGATTTTAACCATGAACCAAGTATATTCTATCCTTATATTATATTATACCATCCAAAACCTTGTACCTATCATCACCTTTGGCCCCATCTAATACATCACAAGAAAAACTATCTTTGGCATATTCAACTATTAACATACTTTTCCAATCTTTCGAAATGTCCATAACAGAGAATGATGGCCTTCTAGATAATGCATCTGCTACAATATTAATCTTCCCCTTAACATATTCAATTTCAAAATAAAAATCTTGTACTTTTCTTACCAACTTTTTTTTGATTTCATTGGCGTTCTTTTGTGTGAGAAAATGCTTCAAACTGTTATGATAAGTTTTTACCACAAACTTGTTTCCCACCAAGTATTGTCTAAACTTGGCAAAGGCATCCATGATGGCTAACATTTATTTTTCATAAATGGAGTAGAGCTTCTCATGTGGCTACAAATTTATGCTCTCAAAATATATGGGGTGTTTATTTTTCTTTATGACTTCCCAAATCCCTTATCCTGATGCATCACATTCCAAGACAAATGGTTTAGAAAAATAAGGTAATGCAATTACTAGACAACTACTCATTACCTCTTTAATTCTTTGGAAAGAATTTTCATCCTCTTCATCCCACTTGAAAGCATCCTTCTTGTTCAAATCAGTAAGTGGATCAGTCAATTTGGAGAACCCCTTCACAAACTTTCTATATTAAGTGCATATTCCAATGAAGCCTCTCAACGTTGTGATGTTTTTGGGTGATGGCCATTCAAGAATAGATCTTATTTTTTCCAAGTGCACCTTCACCCCATCTTTCCCAATGATGTTCCCAATATATAAAACTTATTTCATCCCAAATTCACACTTGGATAACATAGAAAACAAATATTGTTCATGCAAAATTTTCAAGACAGCTTCTAGATGGTGGAATTGTTCCTCCCATGTTTTGTTGTAAATCAAAATGTCATCAAAGAAAAACAAAACAAACTTAAGGAGATTCTTGCAAAATATTTGATTCATGCATGATTGAATGTTACTAGAGCATTGGTCAAACCAAAGGGCATGAAAAGAAACTCAAAATGGCCATAGTGATATCTAAAAGTTTTTTTATGCACATCCTCCTCGTTCATTTGAATTTGATGGTAACCAGATCCAAGATAAAAAATTTAGAAGAATTTTTCTCCATGTAGCTCATCCATGAGCTCATCTATTATTGGGATGGGATATCTATTCTTAATTGTCTTCTTGTATAGAGATCTAAAATCAATGTACATTCTCAAGGTCTCATCTTTTTTCTTCACCAAAACAATTGAAGAAGCATAGAGACTAGAGCTTGGTTTACTGAGTCCCAATTACAAGAGTTCTTGAATAGCCTTCGCAATATCCTCTCTGAAATTTTTGGGATGTCTATATGGTGGGATTTGTATAGGTGAAGTTCCCACCTCCAAAACAATTTTGTGCTCAACTTCTCTATCAGGTGGCCTTCCAGGAGGAAGCTCTCCAAAAACCTTTTCATATTTGTGTAGTAGCTGCCTTATCTCCTTTGAATGTTCTGCAATATTTATTTTTGGTTTGGGTGAACTGATGCAACATTCATCTTGCCATTCAATATCTCCATTCCTCAATATGGACCTCATACTATGGGAGGTCACTACTTGGTTCATATAGGTGTGCATTCCTCTCACAACCCTATGTTTTATGTCCGAATCTTTCAATCTCATTTTAGGAATTTGATAGTTCATTGTATGTTCCCCGATAGAGTACATCCATTTCACTCCCAATAGCACATTAGTATCACCAACAGCAACCACATAAAATCTATCAAAAAAAGTGTAATTCCTTATGTTGAGTGGTAGCT
This sequence comes from Larix kaempferi, assembly GCA_027924585.1. Taxonomy (NCBI): domain Eukaryota; kingdom Viridiplantae; phylum Streptophyta; class Pinopsida; order Pinales; family Pinaceae; genus Larix; species Larix kaempferi. Next base: position 4,568,267 of record BSBM01000547.1, read on the forward strand.
TTAGAATCCATGTTTTGCAATCCATAGTATTGTGACCTGGAATGATGGTTGCGAAGCCATCGAATGGTTCAGTAGGTAGATTTCTCCTCTCCACCATGGCTGTATAAATTAAGTTATTTCTGTCTCCTCCATCTACCAATGCAAAGACCCTTTATCCTTGTACCACTCCCTTGCATTGAATAGTGTGAAAACGAGGCACTCTTGAAAGCACTGCCATTCTCCCTTTTCCAGGTGAAGGATGATCTTATTCTTGCTTCCCTTATTCTTCTTTTCCATATCCCTCTTCTTGGTCTGAAATATTTCCATCTTCCTCCATACCCCCTTCATATTCATCATTATTAGAAAATACTTCAATGTATTGTGCTTTCCCCTTAGCACATTTATGCCCTGGTACCCATGGTTGGAAGCATGTGTAACATAGTTTCTTTCTTCTGAGTTATTCCTTGTTTGGTACTTCTTTCCTATCCTTTCCAAATGCATATTTTTTCCATGGCTTCTTTTCAAATCTGAACTTGGACGGAAAGTTGGGCTTGGGAGGAAACCTTGTCCAAGGTAGCATATTTTGCAGATCTCTTACCAAGTTCATGGCATCTTTCAATGAAGTAGGTTTGTGGGACTTAACAAAACCCTTAAAATGTTCATACAAACCTTCAGTAAATAGAAATACTAATCTAACCATATATATATCATCCACATTAATTGATAGTTTTTGGAATTCCAACATGTACTCAGTAGGCGTTCCAACTTGCTTCAATTGGGCTAATTCTTTGAAAGACATATCTGTGTCTTTTTGCTCAAATATTTCCAATACCCTGTAAACAAATTATTCATATGATGTAACCTGATAATGTCCCAAATTTTTATTCCATAGAACAACCAATCATTTGCTTCTCCTTCGAGATGCAAAATAGCCATTTTTAGATCATCCTCTTCAACCATTGGATTCAACTGAAAATACACATCTAGTTTTTGTACCCAACTATTTGCATAAATTTGAAATGAGCCATCAAAAGTAGGAAGGGGAATTTTACTTATGGAATAATTCAATTATTTATTCTAAAAGGGAGTCCTATTACCTTCCTCATTTTGAGTTTCTTTGAGACAGTAAGGTATTGATCAAATGGTAGATTCCTTCTACAATCTTCACTCAACTTTTTCCATTCTGTTATAACTTTATGCATATCATAATGGGTGTTAGGTTCTTATTTGGCCTCAATAAATTTAGGTATAGTAGGCCTTCTTGAACTATAAAATTCATGAGGTCGATTATGAGGTCCTGTATTTGAGAAAATACTTTCACCCATTTCCTTCTTTTCCTCAAAAGGAGAACTACTGCTGCATCCTATTGCCCCTTTGCTTCCAAGTTGACTGGCCAACAATTTGAACCCTTTCATCATTTTTTTTTTAATGTCTTAAAACAATGATTTTGTAAATTTAATAAACTCCTCATTCTCCTTTAAGGTTCCCTTCTCATCCCTAACCATAGTTTCAACAAAATGCACTTCTTTTCCTACTTCTTCCTCTTCAACAAAAGTACTCTTAGTTTCAATTCCTAAGGATGGCACCTGACTTCATTTCCTCATTAATGGTTAGTCACATCAAGTGCAAGTACCATGCTCTAAATACCACTTGTAGTGTCCCTTTTAATGAATTTGTAAAAATTAGGAAAATTTGCATTTTTTTGGCCAATTCGACCCTTACACTAGTAATGACTCAAATGCTTCCAAATGTCTCCAAATGCTTCCAAATTACGAATGAATGTGTTTGGAAGGTTTTAAGACATAAAAATGAAGCTGGTGTATTCTTAGACACTCTCAAAATACTTCTACAACATTAATTTACAATTAGGTAAAAATAGGGAAATTTGCTAGTCAAATCGAGGTTCAAAACCCCCAAGGGTAGGGGACAAAGATGGCTTTCCAAATGTTGTATGAAATTCCAAAATTTTAGAACAGAGGCATGGTACTATTAAAGGACTTAAATGGGATTCCAAATGCATCATCAATTAGTTCATGTATGCTTCTGTAATGCCCATAAATCAGAGGTTTGTGGACATGTTTTCACATACGGGGAAATGATAGGAAACTTCACAATTTGCCATGAAATTTGAGATTTATGTTCCAAAGGCTCATGAAATGCAAATGAAACTTCTTCAATACATTAATGACTATCCATACATAATAAAAATCACATATATGAGCTGATACAAGTCGAAATAAAGCAACTTCAATCTTTCATAACAAGATATCAGGAAAATGGCACATTTTACACATTGTTTGGTATTTTGACATAGTTTCAATTGGTATTTCGACCTGATGATATTATGAGAAGAAAATAAAGATTAAATACATCATATTACAAATAAATGGGGCCACAATATCTCCCCCAAATATATCAGCATCTCACAAAGTGCGCCCTTCCTCCAAGAGCCAAATATGAAGAGATTAGTGAGTAAGGCGTGGAAACAAGTTGAAGAACAGAATGTCATGAGCATTCTTGTAGCTTCAACATGCAACAAATGACTCCATTGTAGCTCCAAATGAAAGGTTTTAATTTCCTATCCAATTTCCAATTAGGATGGGAATCTTTCACCCTCGAAATTAGTACTAAGGAAAGTAGAGTAAACACTCCACAAGCATGGACAAGCTATGCTCTCCAATATGAAAAGTCTGAAATGATCAAAATTTGGTCTCCGTATTTGTTCCTGAATTTTATAAACTTCCAAAGGCTTCCTTAACTCAAATTCCATCCATGAGCTTCATGCCAACTTGAATTGGGAAGAGAATCCAATGTGTGCCACTTGTCCCTCCATTCTTGGCCTCCTCCTTCATTCAATTCGAATGGGTGACTCTTTGTCTTACCTAACTCCCTTGTGCACCTTCTAGGAGGATATTTGTATCCCTAACATGTCATATATGTCATATTCCAACAATCGGGTCTAATTTTTGTCATAAGAGCCATAGAATCTTCATCATTGTTGTCATAGAAGCTAGGGAATCTAGCCCAAGTGTCCCACTAGCTCCAAATTGCCTCTTCCTCTTCCATGGGAGTTAATCTTCCTCTCCATTTAGAACTCATTGAGTCATGCCAAGTATTATTCCATTCCAACTCACCCAAGAACATTGGAATCCACCTTGGATTCGAATGGGTGAGAGTGGAATGCCATGTGGCATGGGAAATATTACTTAAGTGGGCCCCACACTTCCCATGTGCCCTCATGACCAAGTGACACCTTATTTCCCTATCTCAAATATTTATTTATTCCTCATTTAATATATTTTTTCAATATAATGTCCATTTGGGGTTTATTAGTCTCCTTATTCCAAATCTAATGTTTCCACCCCAACCTATGAAACTAGTAGAGTGGTGGAATTTTCTCTTCTTGAGATTTATTTGAATGGGAAAATTACATTCCTCCCCACCCAATATTGTTTTACCTCATGCAATTCCAAATTAGGATGTTGCAAAATTTGTTCCTCCTCCCATGTGGCATCCTCACTTGGCAAATCTTTCCATTGTACCAAATACTCTCTTATGGTTCTGCTCCTCAATTTCCTATATCTTGCCTTCAAATTTTTTTCTGGAATATGTATGAGTTGTCTTTCATCATCTAATGGAGGGAGGGTTTCTAAAACAAATATTTGCTGACCAATATCCTTCTTAAGGCATGAAAAATGAAATACATTGTGTATTTTGATCCCTTTTGGAAATTCCAACTCATAAGCCACCTCCCCAACTTTTTGAACTACCTTATATGGACCATAATATCTTGGTTTGATATTTTTTGATCCTTTCACTTCCAAGGATGTTTGTTTATATGGTTGTAGACTCAAATAAACCAAATCATTCACTTGAAAAGTTCTTTCCACCCTATGTTGATCCACATATTGTTTCTGTTTATTTTGGGCAACTTGCAAATTGTCTTTTAGAAGTTTAAAAAGTTCTTGACTTTACTCCACCCAATCCTTATCTTTTGGGGCTCTACTATTACCAAAGATGTGCTCAACAAATGTGAGTGCCTCATAACCATAAAGTGATTTGAAAGGAGACATGCCAATGGAAATATGGAAAGTAGTGTTGTAGCAAAACTCACCCAAGTATAGCCATTTCAGCAATGTTTTTTGTTGCTCACCAACATTGTTCCTCAAGTACCCCTCCAACCATTGATTCACTCTTTCTATTTGGCCATTAGCTCAAGAATGATAGCTTGTGATTGGAGTCAATTGAGTACCAACCAACTTGAAAAGTTCTTGCCAAAAAGGACTCATAAATATGTTATCACTATAACTCACAATGTTCTTGGGAAGTCCATGCAATCTGAAAATTTCTCTAAAGAATAGATCAGCCACTTGTGCAGCAATAAAATAAGATGTAACATCAAAGAAATGAGAAAATTTTGTGAGTATATCTATCACAACATAAATTCAATCCTTACCCAGATCCTTAGGAAAACATGTGATGAAATCATTGGAGATACTTACCCATTTTTGTTGTGGAATGGGAAATGGTTGCAATAGACCAGTAGGATGTCTATGTTCAGATTTATTTTGTTGACATAACTTTCATCCATTGACATATTTTAGAACATATTCTTTCATCCCTTTCCAAAAGAACATTTCCCATAGTTTCTTATATATGTTTTGAAAAACTAGAATGGCCTACTAAAGGAGAATCATGAGCTTCCTTCAAAATCTTCTGCTTGAGACTCGAACCATGAACCAAGTATATTCTATCCTTATAGTAGATTATACCATTCCAAACCTTGTACCTATCATCACCTTTGAACCCATATAACACATCACAAGCAAAACTATCTTTGGCATATTAACCAATTAGCATATTTTTCCAATCTTTCGAAATGTCCATAAGAGAAAATGATGGTCTTCTAGATAATGCATCTGCTACAATATTATTCTTCCCCTTAACATATTCAATGTCAAAATCAAAAGCTTGGACTTTGCTTACCCACTTTTGTTTCCTTTCATTGAGGCCCTTTTGTGTGAGAAAATGCTTCAAACTATTATGATCATTTTTTACCACAAACTTGTTTCCCACCAAGTATTGTCTAAACTTGGCCAAGGCATGCATGATGGCTAACATTTATTTTTCATAAATGTAAAAGAGATTATCATATGGCTGCAACCTTCTTCTCTCAAAGCTATGGGGTGTTTATTTTGCTTTAGGACTGCCCCTATCACTTCTCTTCATGCATCACATTCCAAGACAAATGGCTTAGAAAAATCAGGTAATGCAAGTACCTGAAAATTACTCATTACCTATTTCATTCTTTTGAAATCCTTTTCAGCCTCTTCGTCCCACTTGAAGCATCCTTCTTTGTCAAATCAGCAAGTGGAGTAGTCAATTTGGAGAACCCATTCACAAACTTCTATAGTAAGTGCATGTTCCAATGAAGCCTCTTAATGCTGTGATGTTTTTGCGTGATGTTCATTCAAGAATAGCTCTTATTTTTTTCAAGTGCACCTTCACTCCATCATGACCAATGATTTTCCCAATATATAAAACTTATTTCAACCCAAATTCACACTTGGACAACTTAGCAAACAAATATTGTTCCTCCAAAATTTCCAAGACAACTTCTAGATGGTGCAAGTATTCCTCCCATGTTTTGTTGTAAATAAAAATGTCATCGAAGAAAACCAAAACAAACTTACGAAGCTTCTTAAAAAATATTTGATTCATGCATGATTGAAATGTGGCTGGAGCATTGGTCAAACCAAAGGGCATGACAGTAAACTGAAAATGGCCATAGTGACATTTGAAACCTATTTTTCGCACATCCTCCTCCTTCATTCGAATTTGATGGTAACTAGATCTAAGATCATTTTTTTAGAAGAATTTTGCTCCATGTATCTCATCCATGAGCTCATCTATTATTGGGATGTGATATCTATTCTTAATTGTCGTCTTGTTTAGAGCTCTAAAATCAATGCACATTCTAAAGGTCCCATCTTTTTTCTTCACCAAAACAACTGAAGAAGCATAGGGACTAGAGCTTGGTCTAATGAGTCCCAATTCCAAGAGTTCTCTAATAGCCTTCTTAATCTCCTCTCTGAGCATTTTGGGATGTCTATATGGTGGGATTTGTATAGGTGAAGTGCCGACCTCCAAAACAATGTTGTGATGAACTCCTATATAAATTTCTTGTTGGGGAATGGTTAAGCTACATAGTTGGGATGGTAAGGAAGACCGTGGTCAAAATGATATTAAATAATTAATTGTAAGTCTTTTATCTTTCTTTCTTAGTTGCTATGTAATGATATTTTTCACTAACTATTATGGGAATTTACTTAGTTTATTCGTACTATATTATACATACAACCCTTAATTTCATTTTAACTTCATGGAATGTATACATTGTAATCTATAGTATGCAATATTAATGTTTAGCTTATGCTATAGTAAGTGGTTGATGATATTGTACATGAGCTTTGAATCAAGATCATTAAGAATTTCACTTAAGACCATTTAATATTTAAGTCCTTGTATTATGAAATATATTTTTTATATTTTTTATTCAAATATATTTATAGTTCATTTACAATTTCTATAAAGTATAAGGATTAGAAATGTGTAGGTTTACTTCTTAATACTAGTGAATTTATTGAACTACCTAATTACTTTTAGTCTCCCTCATATGAATGAAGCATGCGACATTGGTCCATGAGTGAATCTCTCATACTCACCTCATTATTATTATGAAATGGGTTAGAACATTATCATGATTTGAAATGGACTAACATGTCATTCCATCTACCTTGCTAAAAGAATCTATAATAGATAATGAAATGTTATGTTGTAAAACCTCTAGTAAATCTTATTTTAACATAACAATGTAGAACGTTTTTTTTTATTTTTACATAACGATGTAGAAATTTATTAAAAAAAAAAAATTGATAAGCACTAGTGAATATAATGGTTTTCTACACGTTATTTGTACTAATTAATGTGGCTCTCTAAATCACAAGCCAAGTTGATTTCTTTCCCAAAATGTAAAATAAGAAAGATGGAGATCATTGGATTAATTGCAATGGTACACACTTTACAATTTTGAAGTGGAAGTTAATGAAAGAGTGTTCTTCCTATTCTATTGATTTAATAGGGAAAGCTCAAACAGGAATTTTTGAATTTCATATATTTATTATAGTTCGATAATGTGTTTTGAGATAATTGAATTTGGTTATCTCAATAAAGTGTTAAAGTATAAAAATACATATAACTTTTCTAGATTTTTTTTCCGCCATAAAAAACATATTATTGATATTGATATTTTATTAAATCAAATAGTACATGATATTTCTCGGACCAAAATTTTGCAAAACTATCAAGATAACATCTAGTTATACATAATAAACCAATCAAAATTGGTAGAAAATTCACAATTCCAAAAACAAAATATTACATGAATGAAAAATTCTGTCAAAAATCCATCCAAAGTCCACAATCTCAAATATATATATATATATATGTTAACTATATAAATTTATTTATTTATTAAAAATAAATTTCTTAATATTATTATTTTCAATTGTGAAAGAAAACTATATAATTTAAAGTGCCACTATCTTGTATTAAACATCATTCCAATTTATTTAGATACTTTTGAACATGCAGCGGGATATTTATTTTTAAAACGTAAAATAAAATAATGAAGACGTTACTGTTTCGATAGAAATTTTCGTAAAAAAATAAATTTAAATTTTGATAAATATTGTTTTTACCATCAAATACCTGGGCTATCTTATCAACCGTAGAACTCAGTGGTTAGCTTTACTGATATGCACAACATATATCGGCTATCACACTACTTTCCAGCGTATATTGCTTCTACCATCATCACATACGTTTGCAGAATTTAAATATTACAGTCAAATCAATCATATATTGTTTCTGCCATCATCACATACGTTTGCAGAATTTAAATATTACAGTCAAATCAATCATATATTGTTTCTGCCATCATCACATACGTTTCTTCCTACTTGCATTTCGTAGTCTCGAGTAGAGAAAAATTGTAGTGGACATAGAAATAAACGTTTGTCCCTACTTTCCATAATACTTTCTGAGTGCATAGGTTATTCACATTATATTGGCTATCATGATACTTTCCTAAAAAATTGAAATTTTAAAATCTAATCATATATTCCAAAATCACATATTTCGTCGTTTGTAGGTCTACAAATTATTTGTAATAGTTATATTTGTAATAATTAACGAGGCTTTCTAGGTCACGAGAGAAGATAATTTCTTTCTCAAAATGGAGAAAGAAAAAACGAAATGTTCAAAAAAAGAATATATTAATAATTTTACTAATATTATTATATATAAAAAAATTTGTGACTTGAGTAATTGCAATGGTATAGTTACAAAATTGAAATGGAAGTCAATGAAAAAGAGTCGTAACTATTCTATTCGTTTATAATAATAAAAATCCCAAGCACTTACCGTTGATTTTCATAACTAATAACTTAATAATGTGTTTTTATACACTTTGATTATCTTATTAGAATTAAAAAGGACAAATAACTTAAGTAATTACAATCATTTATAAATAGTTAATTCCTTTAATAAATTGCATATATATCTTTTTTATAATTAATGATTATGTGAAAGATATAATTTTGTATCGCTATTTTTGAAAAATATTTTTTTTAATAATAATATTTTTAATTTATTAAAATATTTTTAAATTTACACGTTTTATTAAGATACTTTTGAATATAGGGTAGATTATTTATTTCTAAAAGTAACATAATGAAGTCTTTAGTGTCCCTTAGTAACAGAAAATAATAATTTTAAAACCTGATCACATGTTATCTCTACCATCAAATAAGTTGTCCATCTTATCACCCATAGAACTAAGTGGTTTGCTTTACCGATCTATATTGGCTATCACACTACTTTCCATCATATGCTGTTTCTGCCATCATCGCATACGTTTGCAGAATTTTAAATCATATACTGTTTCTCATGCCATCATCACATACGTATGTTCCTACTTGCGTTTTTTTAGTGTCGAGTAGAGACAAAATCGTAGTGGACGTCGAAATAGTGTAAAATTTGAAAATATCTTTGATTATGGAGTGTCAACAGCGAGGGTACAGTAACCAAAACAAGGATCTCAAATTATGCCACGGAAGGACTAAAAAAAAGTAGATATAGATATAGATATAGATATAGATATAGATATAGTGTAGTGGATAAAAATATAGTGTAGTTGATATATGTTAATAAATATAGTGTAGATATAAATATGGTGTAGTGGATAAAAAAAAATCTAGGTTGTCATTTTTTCCCTATTTCTTTTTGGCATTTACATCAATAAACTAAAAAGATGTTTAGAAAAAGTAGGTTTTGTCGGTATGATTTTAGCTATGATATTTATCATCCTCTTTCCTTATGCTGATGATATTGTTCTTATTGCAAGGTGTCCCTTTGATCTCGATAAACAATTAAGAATTCTCAAAGATTCCCGCTCTAACATGGGTATGACTGTTAACACCGACAAGACAAAAGTTATGATTATAAAATCTAAGAAAGACAACCACGCAAATTTTATTTATGATAATAGTAAAGTGGAGGAAGTGACTTCTTACAAATATCTTGAAATTGTTATTCATCACAAGATGATGCAGGAGCATCGGGGCCTAGGAAGAACAATTGAAGATGATCTACAGAAGAGCAACTAGAGGGAGTCCCGCCGACCACTGGTGCGGAAGTAAAGATTGGCTATCGAAGTCAATAAGTCGAGCAAAAGCTGTTGAGGTACGTCGATAGGAGCAATAAGTCGAGAGTCGACATGTCTAAGGTCAACAGATGACAGAATTGTAGCGGAGACATCGAGGGTCGACAGGTTGTTTAACCGTGACACCGATAGGTTGAGGCGAAATCCAAGTAAGGAGGAAGGGGCAGACTTGAAGTCGCACATGTAGAGTAAAGCCGACAGATATGTTGAAGGACAACGGAAGACAGTATGGTCGAGCCAGTAATGGGATCAACAACTATCAGGGATTCAGAAGGACATGCAGAAAGTCAAGTGGAGTACTTCGTAGTTGTTCGGGGTTGCTAAGAAAATTATGAACAGTTATGAAGGTGGTTGAAGACATGCCATATGTCACCACAGGTGGAGGTTATGCAGCACGGTAGCGATGCTGAAAACTGTAGGTATGCAGGATCAGGGAGATCGCTAGACAGAGGAAGCATGTCTCAGGAAGAGCAGTAGTTGGTTGAAGACTAGTGCAAGACACAGAAATACGGATCACTTGGATAAGATGGATCAGTCACCCAAGAGTGGATTAGTAGATTGCAGAGAACCGTCACACATCAACCGAGCACAGAGAGATCGAAACCATATCTTAGAGTTCCACGGTGAACTAGGGGAGGCTGAAGATCGACACATAAAGAGAGCACGCAGTTACTTCTGTATATTGTAATAGGCTAAGGCCGACATAGTTAGTTGTTTGCATTCCTTGCATTTCGCATTGTAACCGTATTCGATTGAAGTAATAGAAGCCAGCTTCTGGCATCCTGTTTACATCCAGTTCATGTGAGCATATGTGTTGTGTGTAATTCGTTAAGAAAGAGGGTCCGACCGACCTTCCTTGTGTTAGTTGGTATTAGAGCGTGGAAGGTGAATCTGGTGTTCGGAGTGTTAACAGATCTAGCTCCGGTTGGGTAGAGTTGTGCATAGCTTGTAAAAGTCTTGTTGCGATTGGAGGAGCGGGAGTTTCAGCTGAGGTTGATAATGGCTCACATAGGCGTTAATGTCTGAGGAGTTGGAGGAAGAGCGCGTGGCACTACAGTCATAATTGATCGTGAGATGTTTGACGAATGCATGCGAGCGATGCGAATTTTGACTAATAAAGTCGCAGTGATCAAGGAGAGCCAAAGGCATGGATTCATTCCTGATGCATTAGACCATAGTGACGAGGAGGTCAAAGAGGTCGAAGCACGGGAAGCAGTAAGAAAAGAACCAGAAGACAAACTGATCAAGCTACTATTTGAGATGAGAGGTCGGACAAAGATAGATGTGCGTACATACTCAGGAAGTCTGCATCCCGAAGACTTAATAGACTAGTTCAAAGAAATGGATAAATACTTCGACATAGAGCAGGTCGAGGATCCCAGACGGGTTAAGACTACATGTCTGAGGTTGAAGGGTCATGCCTCATTGTGGTGGGACAATGTCCAGGTTGACAGAGTCAATAAAGGCAAGCAGAAAATCAAGTCTTGGGACAGGATGGTCGCCAATCTGAAAGGGAATTTCTTGCTAGGTGACTATCTGATTTCCTTATTCAGGATGTTATAGAACTTTTGACAAAAAGATATGACCATGAAGGAATACACGGAAGATTTATACAGATTATCGATAAGGTTGGGGCAGAGCAATGAAGGGGAAGAAGTTGTCGCAAGATATGTGAATGGCTTGAAATATGCCATTCGGGACAAGTTGAACGTGTCCAGATTCAAAGTGGTTGGTGAAGCCTACCAGTTAGCTCTGAAGGCTAAAGACAAAATGTCAAGGAAATTTGCATCGACAGAGGCAAGATGACTGGTTGGGGTGCGATGACTGTTTCCGTGAAACGCCAAAGTAGCGGAACCAGGAGATAACTCATCGAAGACAACCGATGTGTGGAAGGTACATTGACTAAGGAGAAAGTGAAAGAAAACCGACGTGATGGTCGAGAGACACGTGGTCAATGTGTGTAAAGTCGAAGTGGTCCATCTGATAGAAAAGGAGCTAACAGACCAGCTGTGGTTTGTTATAAGTGTCGACGAGTCGGACACAAGCCATATGAATGCCCAGAGAACCTTCATGCTGTAGAGGAGTTGAAACCCAGATGTCGAAGGGATGAGCAAGCCAACAAGAGGGCAGAGTTGACATCTGGCAGCACTGAGGATGGAAGAAGAAAAGTTGAAGAATGATGGTGATAAGAACATTGGTTCAAGACGGCCGAGAAGATGAGAAAGAGCCACGCACAATGAAAAGCTATCTTTCGAACCAAAGTGCGGATTGGTGAGTGACGTTGCAAGACCATAGTTGATGGTGGAATTACAGAGAATCTTGTGTCAACAGAGGTCATTGACAAAGTGGGGTTGAAATGTCAGGAACACCCACAGCCCTACAAGATCTCGTGGTTGCAGAAAGGACACCATGTGAAGGTGACCAGACAGTGCCTGATTAACTTCAAGATCGGGAAGCTTGAAGATAGTGTACTATGTGACGTAATCCCAATGGACTCATGTCATATGTTGTTAGGGATACCATGGAAATATGATCGGAAGATGATCTATGATGGTCGAGCCAACACAGTCATAGTTTGGAAAAATGGCATGCAGAGGAATCTTAAGCGAAAGCAGGAGGATCAATCCGAGAAACTTTTCGGACAAGCGAGTGTTTACATGTTCAACCAAGGAATTCCTTACAGAGGAGGAAAATCAATCAGGATTTTTCTCCATCATTCTGATAGGGCCATGTATCTAAAGGTTAACAATGGAGAGAATTCCAGTCAAAGTCGAAAATATGCTCAACGCATTTTGGAGCATAGTAGTAGACGGAGTACCGACGGGATTGCCACTGACGCGAAGCATATCCCATTAGATTTACTTGATTCTAGGGTCAAGTCTTCGAAACAAGGAACCCCATAGAATGAGTTTGACAGAGGGTCATGAGTTGTTGGAGAGGGGATTGATCAGAGAAAGTCTAAGTCTATGCACGGTACCAACAATATTAGTGCCAGAGAAGGGTGGAGAACAGAGGATGTGTACAGACTCCAGAGCCATCAACAAGATCATGATCAAGTACTAGTTTCCATTGGCAAGGATGGATGACCTGATGGATTGCTTGAGTAAAGCGAAGTACTTCACGAAGATCAACCTGAAGAGTGTTTATCACCAGATTCGGGTTAGAGAAGGAGATGAATAGAAAACAACATTCAAGACGAAGGAAGGGCTGTATGAGTGGTTAGTCATGCCATTCGAATGGACTAATGCACCTAGTACATTCATGAAGATGATTAATGAGGTACTGAAGCCATTCTTGGGTAAGTTCTTCATAGTGTACCTAGACGAAATCCTGATATTTAGTCGAACCAAGACAGAAAACTTGGGGCACATTCGACAAGTATTGTAGAATTTGTAGGAAGAGAAGCTGATGGTGAACCTGCAAAAGTGTTTCTTCATGAAGGAGGAACTGGTGTACTTGGGGTTTGTAATCTCGGGTAAAGGGTTAGTGATGGAACTAGAGAAGGTGAAGGAAATATTTGATTGGCCAGAAAGGACAAGTGCGACTAGAGTAAGAAGTTTCCATGTAGTTTCCAATTTCTATAGGAATTTCATCAGGGGATTCAGTCGGATATGTGCACCTTTGACAGAGTGTATCTGAAAGGGGAGTTTAAGTGGATGAAAGCTTCCTAGTGAGCTTTCGACAAGTTGAAGGAAAAGGTCACTGAGAGCCTAGTGTCAGTGCTCCCAGACTTTGGCAAAGTTTTCCAAGTCGATTGTGACACGAGTGGAATGGCAATTGGAGCAGTGTTGAGCCAGGAGGGCCGACCAATTGTATTCTTCAGTGAGAATTTGGATGATGCGAAGCGGAAATATTCGGTCTATGGCCAAGAATTCTATGCTATTTTCCAAGCATTGAAGATGTGGAGGCATTAATTGTTTCCCAAGGAATTTTTGTTATACACAGATCACCAAGCAATGAGGTATTTGAACAGTCAGTCAAAGTTGAATTAGCGGCACATGAAGTGGGTCAAATTCCTGTAGGGAAATATCTTCATGTTGCGACATAAGTCGAGCAAGTCAAACAAGGTTTCCGATGCACTGAGTTGAAGAGTTGCATTGTTAAACAGGACGAGAGTTCAGACAATAGCAATAGAGTCGGTGAAGATAGAGTATTCGACTGACGAGGATTTTGTGAAAGCATGGGAGGCTTGTCATGAACTGTGGAGTGTTGAAATAAATCCATACTTCGATTATTTCATCCAAGAGGGATACCTATTAAAGGGACAATAGTTGTGTATTTGTAGAGGATCCATGAGGGAGAACCTAATCCATGAGTTGCATAGCAGTAGCTTAGCAAGTCATTTTGGCATCAACAAAACCAAGGAATTGGTCGAAGAAAAGTATTATTGGCCAAGAGTGACAACAGATGTCAGGAAGTGAGTATGACGATGTTGATTTTTCCAGCTTAAAAAAGGAAGAAATCCAAACAAGGGATTGTATACACCATTACAAGTGCCAAATACCCCATCAGAGTACCTGAACATGGATTTTGTGCTAAGATTTCCGAAGATGCATCAGAGAAGTGACTCAATCTTTGTTGTAGTGGACAAATTTTCGAATATGGCACACTTTATTCTGTGTCGGAAGACAAGTGACGCCACAAACATTACTATACTATTCTTCAAGGAGTTAGTCAAATTGCATGGGTTTCCAAAGAGTATAACATTGGATAGAGATACCAAGTTTATGGGCCATTTCTAGAGAACCCTATGGAAAAAACTGGACATAGGTTGCAGTTTAGCTTGGCATATCATCCGCAAATGGACGGACAAACTGAGCTAGTGAACAAAAGTTTGGGAAACCTTCTGAGGTATTTGACAGCTGACAGACCCAAGCAGTGGGAGAATTTGTTGGCGCAAGAAGAGTTCACATATAACAATTCTATGAATCGGTCGACAGGTTTGATCCCATTCCAGATTGTTCAAAGACGAAGTCCACATGGAGTGGTAGATTTGGTCGAGATGCTGACACAAATCCAGAAAAGCGTGGTTGCAAAATCTTTTGCAGAACATATGAAAGAAGTGCATGAAGATGTGTGAAAGCACATAGAAAAGAGCAACGCGACATACAAGTTGATGTCGACAAGAAGAAGAGGCTACAATCGTTCAACAAAGGATACTTAGTCTATGCACATTTGCGGAAGGGGAGATTTCCGATAGGAACATATAACAAGATGAAGCTAAAGAAGATTGGACCATGTAAGATCTTGAAGATTTCGGACAATGCTTATGTAGTGAAGGTGCCGAAGGATTTTAGCATTTCACCAACGTTTAATGTCTTAGATTGGTACAAATTTGAAGAAGGTTCAAGCAGCGGAAGCACAGAAGTGTCAAACATCAACTGGAGTGTGCAGATTCCATATCGACACAAAGAGGAAATCACACAAGTAATAGAGGAAGGCAAAGTCGGGCGTACACGTAGTTCGCGATGGAAAGAATACTTATTGCAACGGAAATATGATGATTTGCAGGAGGTGACATCGATTTCCGAAGAAGAGTTCAGGAGATTGACGAAGCAGTCAAGTTCTTTTTCACCTAGGGATTCTGATGCAGGAGCATCGGGGCCTACGAAGAACAGTCAAAGATGATCAACATAAGACCGACCAGAGGGAGTTCCGATGACCACTGGTACAAAAGTGAAGATTGGATGTCAAAGTCAATAAGTCGAGCAGAATCTTTCGAGGTACGTCGACAGGAGGATTAAGTTGAGAGTCAACATGTCTAAGGTCGACAGATAATAGAATTGTATCGTAGACGTTGAGGGTTGATAGGTTGTCGAACCGCAACACCGACAGGTTGAGGAAAAATCCAAGCGAGGAGGAAGGGGCAGACTAGCAGTCGCACATGAAGAGTAAAGCCGAGGGATATGTCTAAGGCTAACATAAGACAGTATGGTCGAGGCGGTGATGGGATCGACAACTGTCAGGGAGTCAGTAGGATGTGGAGAAAGTTAAGCGGACTACTTGGTATCCATTTGGGGTTTCTAAGGAAGTTATGAGCAGTTACGAAGGTGGTTGAAGACATGCCAGATGTCGCCAGAGGTGGAGGTTGTGTAGCACAGAAACAATGCTAACAACTGCAAGTCTGCAGGATCAGGGATATCGACGGGCAAAGGTAGCGTGTCTTGGGAAGAGTAGCAGTGGGTTAAAGACCAGTGCGAGACACAGAAGTAGGGATCACTTCGATCACTTGGATCAGTCACTAGGGAGTGGATTGGTATATTGGAGAGAACAATCACACATTGAATGAGTGTAGAGAGATCGAAGCCATAGCTCAGAGTTCTACAACGAGCTAGGCGAGGGTGAATATCAAGACACAGAGAGAGCACAAAATTACTTATTTATATTGTAAAAGGCTAAGGCCGACATAGTTAGTTGTCTAAATTCCTTGTATTTCGCATTGTAACCATATTCGATTGAATTAAATGTAAAATTCGTCATAGCAAATCTAATGAACAAGTAAATCAATCACAACAGATGAACATAGAAAATATGGTGCAAAACTGTGCAAAACATGTAGCAGTGCTCAATATCCCAATAAGGGTGAATGATTACAATACAAACTGTCACAATGACTGAGCAATTCAAATTGCCTAAGGAGGTCATTCGAATCACTGAATGGAGTATCTTGACTCCAACTAGGAGTCCTCATCATCAATCAGTAGTGGTCATCAATGCACAAGAACCAGTCATCTAGGTGTCAATCTGAGTCTAACTGAGTGTAACAAGTGTAACTGAAGTGTGTAGCACTGATTAAGGGAAGGAGGCTGAGTGGGGGGCGCATGGGAGGCTAAATGAAGTCAGAACAAGTCATCTAGTCAATCTGGAAGTCCAACGGAAGTGAAACGGTCAGTCGGGAGTGAAACTAACCTCAAATCAGGGAGAATCGGAGCTAACTGAGTGTAACTGAAGTGGAATTGCAGTGGTAGGTGAACAAGTGTGCCCTTCTCTAGCAGTAGGTGAAAAGTGGGTGCCTTTCAGGCTAGGAGGGCTAAAACTCTGAAGTAAGTGGATCCCGGGTGCTAGAATAAGGTGCCTAAGGTGCTGGAGGCATCAACCTGGTGACTGGGATGCATGCAAACCCTAATTGCATGCAAGATCCTGAAAAAGATGATGTGGATATCCGAACACCCCCCCTCAAGCTAGGCTATGATGTGCAAAAAATAATGTGGGGCCCTGGTAACGAAGACCAAAGGTCACCCCAATACAATAATCCAAAAAAAGATGAAAATAAACAAATTGAGGAAAGAGGGAAAACCCAGTGGGAAGAAAGCCCCCCCTCAAGCTAAAGCATAATAATGAATCAATCTGTCTCCACCATGATGAAACTCACCCCCAACAGTGAACGGAGGTAAGAGAAATTCTTCTCAGTGAAGCTCTTGGTGAAGATGTCTGCAATTTGCTCATCAGTAGGGCAATATTGCAGAATAATGGTGCGGTCATGCACCAACTATCGAATGTAATGCATATGAATCTCAATGTGTTTGGTACTCTGCCGCTGAACTGGATCTGTGGAGATCTTGACAGCACTTTGATTGTCACAAAATAGGACAGTCGAAGTAGTGCCACCAAAACCAAACTTGGAAAGAATACCCTACAACCAAACTGCCTAAATGTAGGCATTGACTGCCCCTCGATACTCTACCTCTGTTGAAGAAAGTGCAATGGCTGCTTGCTTTTTGCTGGACCAGCAAATAACACCATGACCAATCATGAAAACATAACCGGAAGTGGACTTCCAATCAATTCTATCACCTACCCAATCTGAATCAGTAAAACCAATGAAATCAAGCTCAGAATCTGCAGCATAATGTATGCCAAACTGTCCCGTACCTTGCACATACTGCAAGATCCGCTTGGCTGCTCGCCAATGAAGCTCATGTGGCTGCTACATATATCTTGACACGGCACTCATGGCATATGAGATATCAGGCCTTGAGTGTGTCAAATAAAGTAGTGAACCAATCAACTATCGATACATACTGCAATCTGCAAGCAGTGTAGAATCTCCCTCCTCAAGACTGATTCCTGAGAGGAATGGGAATGGGGATGCCTTACATTCAGCCATATTAAACTTCAATAATAGGTTGGAAGCATATTTTTGCTGAGATATAGTGATCCCATCAAAATTTTGAGCTATCTCCAAGCCCAAAAAGTGACTCAGCAAGCCCAAATAGCTCATGTCAAAAGCTAGATTTAAGGCAGTTTTTAGCTTGTTTATTGAAGTAAGAGTGCTACCAGTAATGAGAAGATCATCAACATAAAGTACAATAACCAACAAATTACCTTTAACTCGCTTAAGATACACATTCGGATTAGATTTTCATCTTTGGAAATTCTGAGAAAGAAGGAAGGAGTCCATCTTTGCGTACCAAGCTCTTGGGGCTTGTTTTAACCCGTACAAAGATTTCTTCAATTTGCAAACCAATGATGGATCTGATGTATAACCCTCTGGCTGCTGCATATATACCTCTTCAGCAAGGTCTCCATGTAAAAATGCACTCTTCACATCCATATGGTTCACTTTCCAGTGCTTGGATGTGGAAATAGATAAAACAAGGCGGATGGAATCCATCTTTGCAACCGGTGCAAAGGTCTCAGTGTAGTCCACTCCTTGGACTTGGGAGAAACCTTTTTCCACCAACTTTGCTTTGTATTTGCTGATAGTGCCATCAGTAGCAACTTTAGTATGGTAGACCCATTTACACTTCACTAATTTTCTTCCAGGTGGAAGAGAAACTAGCTCCCATGTGTTGTTCTTTTGAAGAGAATTGTACTCTTCATCCATGGCACTTTTCCATCTCGGATTTCAGTGAGTATAATAGTATGATGTAGGATCTGAAATAGCCATCAAATAACAAATCTCAGGAAGAAATGGATCAGCAATAGAAAGATCCATACCTGCTCTCTGAAAGTCTGCTTTTGTTCGTCTCGGATCAGCAGGATTTCCAAGGTTTGAACCAACAGATTGAAGAGTGTTTTGGGCCCACTTTGGTAACTGAGGAGGATCATAATGGTCGAATTCCAAACCTGATATGTCATGATCATCATATGCTGCTACAGTATTAGAAATATCAGAACTCATACCTTCATTATCGCTACACGGATCTTCTTCTGGTGAAGGCGGTGAATCGGCAGTCTTTTCCTCGACTAGTTGCAATTCTTGAAGCGGTTCTTCAAATTGCACACTGCGCTCTATGAATATCTTTTTAGATCTGATATCCATGAGTTTATATGCTTTTGATTCTTCCCCATATCCTATCAATATGCACTCGGTACTTTGTGGAGCCAAAGCTCGTCTCTTCTCGGAAGGAATTCTAGCCCATGCAGTAGAGCCAAAAACTCTCAAATTTGACACATCCGGTTTGTGACCAAAGAATGCTTTGAAAGGAGTCATACTTTTCACGGATGAATGTGGAACATGGTTCTGTATGTATGTAGCAACATTGATTGCTTCATCCCAAAGATTTGCAGCCAAACCTTTTGATTCAATCATGCACGTAGCCATCTCTTTCAGTGACCGATTTTTCCTTTCCGCTACACCGTTCTGCTGGGGTGTGTAGGGAACTGTATGTTGGATATGAATTCCGCTTTCCACACAAAGTTGCAGCAACTCGGATTTAATATATTCTCCACCATTATCAAATCTAAGAGCTTTGATCTTGCTCTCAGTGGCAGTCTCAATAGAAGCCTTAAAATCCTTGAATTTTCCAAGCACTTCTGACTTGTTTTTGAGAAAGAATACCCATGTAAAGCGGAAAAAATCATTAATAAATGTCAAAACATACCTTGAACCATTTAATGACATATGGGGCAGCGGACCACTGATATCAGAATGGATCAATCCCAAAATTGTAGAAGCTCTGCTAGATTTGCTGCGGTCGAATCTGTGCTCGGGGTGCTTCCCAATGATGCAACCAATGCATATTCCCTTCGAGGAACGGAGTTGTGGAAGACCATCTACCATGGATTTGTTTGATAACAGCAGAAAATACTTATAATTAAGATGTCCAAATCTTTCATGCCAATGCCTACTAACCTCATTACCATGTGTGCGAAGAGCAGTGGGCTTTGCAAGCGGAATAAAGTGTGAAAACTCATAGCATTTTGCAGTGTGGTTTGCCTTTCTGACTGCAACTAGTCTTCCACTTTTGATATCAGAAATTTCAATTTTATTAGGGTTGAATGTAACTTGCTTTGGTTCATCAATGTGTGTCATTTGATACACAGAAAGAAGATTTGAAGCCAAGGAAGGAACATAGAGAACATTCTGAAAGCTTCCATGATCTACATGAATCGTACCTTTTCCCTTTGAAGAAATTTTTGAGTCATCTCCCAAATGGATGGGGATGGAGCTGTTTGGATCGAATGAAGAAAAAGAATCAATATTTGCAGCCATATGATTTTATGCACCTGAGTCTATCAAGAGAGTAGTGGGCTTCAAAACCATTGCCATGAGTGCTTGTCCTCTTTCGTGATCATCATTCCTATCCTTCTTCCTTGCACCGTCAGGAAGGGTTATGTTGTTCTTTTCCAAAAGGAGGGCCATTTGATCTATAGTCTTCTTCATACATGAACTTTCAGGATGAAAGCCATGGTTACAATAAGTACATTTAGATTTTTGGTTACCTTCTTTTCCCTTTTGCTTGGACTTCAAACTGGATGGTGCATTTGTTTGTTTTCCCTTGTCCTTTTGCTTGTGAGGCTCGAATTTGGGCTTCTCCTTCTTTTGCTTTCCTTTACCATTCGAGATCTTGGGTCCTTGAACATATAGGGCTGAATCTTTGGAGCTTATGGACCCCATTTGAATCAACTTGTCATGCTCTTTTGTGACGGACTCAATGAAGGCATTCAAGGTAGGCATCTTCCAATTCTGGGTAGTTAGCCGACCGGAATTGAAAGTAGAGACAAATACCGAATAATCTTTACCAAGCTTGCTGAGAATGGAGAGGATCAATTGTTTATCCTCTTTGATAACTCCACTGTTCTTCAACTGCAAGTTCAAGTTCTTGAATTTTGTGAAGAATTCATTAATGGTCTCGAAATTCTTAGGACTAAGGGGAATCAATTCATTCTCTAATTGAAAATCCCTAAGCTCGTCCTGCTTGCCAAATAGTGTTTCAAGTTGCTCCCATATTGCTTTCAGAGTCTTCAATCTGCTGAGATGGAAGTGAAGATCTTTGGAGATGGAGAGACAAAGAAGAACATAAGCTTCATCAAGCTTGTTGTAATGTTTGGTTCTATCTGACAGATTGCTTGGCTCCAATTCAAGACCAAGAGTGACTCGGTAGTAACCTTTTGAACGTAATATGATCTCCATATCATCTTTCCAATCAAAATAATTGAATGGGGTGAGGATAGGCTTTGAAGAAGAGTATTCCATTGCTAGGAGCGAGTCACACTGATGTAGAAGGAGCTTGCATGCACAGTGTAGTGAATGCAAAAGATGGAGACAATAACCTACAGATCACAATAAACCAAGAACAATGAGGTTGAACAATCCACCCGTTTAGAGTTGCATCACACCAGGGATTGGAGATCAATCAATGTTGAATGGGTCCAATGTATCAGATCCAGGAATTATGTGGAAACTCAGGCTTTTGGAGTGGTATTGGAAGTATTTTTAAGCTTTGCATGCACACGAGCGAATGCCCTTGAGATAATTCATACCAAAACTTTTTGCAATTTTTTTTTAGCAATTCAGTCCAATCTTCTTGTAAAAACACCTGTAGAAAAGAGATCTTGTCCCTGTAATGGCTCTGATACCATGTAAAATTAGTCACAGCAGATCTAATGAACAAGTAAATCAATCACAACAGATGAACATAGAAAATATGGTGCAAAACTGTGCAAAACATGGAGCAGTGCTCAATATCCCAATAAGGGTGAATGATTACAATACAAACTGTCACAATGACTGAGCAATTTGAATTGCCTAAGGGGGTCATTCAAATCACTGAATGGAGTAGCTTGACTCCAACTAGGAGTCCTCATCATCAATCAGTAGTGGTCATCAATGCACAAGAACCAGTCATCTAGGTGTCAATTTGAGTCTAACTGAGTGTAACAAGTGTAACTGAAGTGTGTAGCACTGATTAAGGGAAGGAGGCTCAGTGGGGGGTGCATGGGAGGCTAATTGAAGTCAGAACAAGTCATCTAGTCAATATGGAGGTCCAACGGAAGTGAAACAGTCAGTCGGGAGTGAAACTAGCCTCAAATCAGGGAGAATCGGAGCTAACTGAGTGTAACTGAAGTGGAACTGTAGTGGTAGGTGAACAAGTGCACCCTTCTCTTGCAATAGGTGAGAAGTGGGCGCCTTTAAGGCTAGGAGGGCTAAAAATCTGAAGTAAGTGGCTCCCGGGTGCTAGAATAAGGTGGCTAAGGTGCTGGAGGCATCAACCTAGCGACTAGGATGCATGCAAAGTGCATGCAAACCCTAGAATTTGCATGCAAACCCTAATTGCATGCAAGATCCTAAAAAAGATGACGTGGATATCCGAACAGTAATAGAAGCCAGCTTCTGGAATCCTGTTTACTTCCAATTCATGTGAGCATGTGTGTTGTGTGTAATTCATTAAGCAAGAGGGTCCGACCGACCTGCCTTGCGTCACAAGCTCAATTGGAACCATAGCATTGAGAAAAGGACTAATGGAGGATGAAAAACTTATTTTGGTCTTGAAAATAATTGTAAATCATCCAACCTGGTCATGTGGGATAAAAAACAGTTCCTCTTTGAAACTCTTATCATCCTTATTTTCTTATACGATTGTGAATTACGGAGGTGCAATATTTCTAGAGAATCTTAAAGAAATATTGAGCAAATACAGAAGTGGTTTATAACTTATAACATCAAAATTAAAAGCAATACACCTCATCCTATCCTCGTCATAGAAGTGTGTCTTTTGAGAGCATGGCTATGACTAGGTACCTGATGTACAAGCACAAGACAAATAAAATGGGAAATGAGAGACTTCCTAAAATTGCTTCAAATTCAAGTCAAAACCAGCTACGCCTCAAGCAGAGTTGGTGTAAAGATACAATGGCTTGGTTAGACCATTGGGGCATTGATGAAAATGAGACTTTACAGAATATCGATAATGTCAAAAATATTATTAATTTTAAGTTTAAAGAGAAATTATGGTGCGAGGAAAATTTAGCAGTTAAGAGAAAACTAAGATACTATAAGGAAGTCATCAACCCTGATTTGGAAGATGAGAAATATCGCTTGATAGTAACTAGTTCAAAGAATAAAATTAATATAAATAAGATTAGAACGAACTCCCATGAGCTTCATAGAGAAACAGGGCATTGGTCTATTCCCAAAACTCCATGGGCAGAAAGGGTTTGTCATCTTTGGGAGGCTATGAGTGTTGAGGATGAAAATCACTTTCTCTTGTAGTGTCATGCTTACACCCACATTAGATATGAGTTTCATAGTATTTTCTACAATACAAACCTTGCTAACCTCCTAAGTTTTCAAAACTATTGTGAGCTTGCAAAGCTTCTTACCAAGCTTTTTGAGCAGAGGAACAAATGTTTAAAGAAAACCAAGTAATAACCTCCTTAAGGTTGGATATACCAATGTTGGTCTTAGTGGAGGTTAATCATCATCATCATCATCATATAACGTTTTATTAACTATACCTATATCATGAATAACCATATGATAGCTAAAAAGTGTTAATATACCACATACAATATTATCGTATTGTAGAAAATCATCTTAAGTATAAATGATACAAAAATAAATTTTTAATGTTTTAATTTTTTAAAAATATATAAAATAATTTATCTAATATTTTAAAATTTATTTTTATAATATCAACAATAATACATAAATTATTTATGAATAAAATAATAAAAAATCAATGCCAAATTTTATTAATGTTATTATTATTTTTTAAATTAAATTAGACCGTGTTGGCTTCCTCTCATCTTTGATCATGTTCGATACATACTTTAAATTAAATTTATCCTATTCCACAAGTTTACCTAATTATAATTGCCTTTATGTTACTCTTTATATATCATAATTCACAATTTTCTTTAAATATAATTGTGTGGTAAACGTTATTCAATCTCTTAAAAATTATATTCAACCTATTCTAAATATAGATGGCTTATTGCCATCCTTTTTCCAATATAGAAAAATACTTCTAAAGAAAAAAAAATTCCATAAATTCCATCAAAATATGGACAATCTTTAACAATACACCAAAAAAACTTGTTTACACCATTATCAAAATTGTTGTTAATATTGTTAATCTAAATGTTGTTTGGCCTTTTGATATAGAGTTCGATTTATGTTGGTACACTATTTCAAGCATTGTTTTCAAAAATTGAAGTTGAAGCATTATTATCATAAAAGCCACACTAAAGTAATTAATTTAAATGTTCAATTATTATTCTCTTCCAAAACATGGAAAATATACTTTCCCTTGAATATTATAAAAAATCTTATTTATCTTTTACAATTGAATCATGGAAATTTCAATACTAAGATTTTTGCATATTTGAGTTTTTTTATGCGTATGAATATTATAAAATGAAGATCAAATCCAAGAATTTCAATTCATTTCAATTCTCCATTCTTCATCACTTTCAATCTAATTCATATTCTCACATATATCAATAATAACTTCACAAATAAAATATTACAATTATTAAAAAAATGTTTTTAATAGCCACGGAGAAATATGATTATTTATGATTATTAGATAAACAATGTCTTTTTTGAATAATGTCTAAGATGTATTAGCATTGTGTAATGCCCCATATTTTGACATTGAGTAATTAAAACTCTAAATGTGAACTAGTCTAGAATTTCATTTGCTTATTATTTATTGGACTCAATTAGATTGATTAAGATTGTGGTTATCTGAAGATTATAATCCCTATACGCACTTATAGTAAATGGAATTTATTTTTTTCTTGATGAATATGTCATTTCATTTCATTTAAACATGCAAATTGAATGTCGAATATCAACATGTGGATACTAAATTAGTTTGTACTTTGGATATATAATAACCATACACTATATACTGCAAGGGAACTTACCTGATTAATTAGATGTCATTGAATGGTATAGGTTATCACCTGAAAGAGTTCGATATGTTGTACATGAAATTTATGTTGGTGATGAACTAACCCGCATGTTTATTGACTATGAGATCATTAGATCCTTGATGTGCCAAAGGGCACAAGTTTCCCTAGACATCAAGAGGTTAGTGAAGTGATACAAGTTTCCTTATGATATTAATTGTGATTTTCAAACACTACTATGATATGTGGGTAACTGTTGTTTTGAAAAGATGTGTAGCTTTCCCGGAATGGTTATTCGATGACGTAACTATAATCAAATAATTACACAGTATGGCTCAATATAGGGTGTTTACACTAGTTCTATCAACTGGGGTGGAGGAATTGCCCACCGTGTATCCTTCGAAGACTGGAGTCATGGGAGATTCGTGCAGAGACATTCTCCCCAAGATGTGTGATGATGATTGCCAATTTCCTGTTGGGGAGGTTTGGTCGATATAGCCGACACTTCCTCTTACACTTATAGGTTCTATTTAGTGTTAGGTCAATATAGTTGATGCTCTAGCATATTCCAACAGAGGAAAGGATATGATGTAGAATATGGAAGTAGATTAGGGAGGAAGGATGGTTTGAAGTAAATTAGAAATATCTTGTGAGTTAGTTATTTAACAACATGATTTTTTTTTGTGTTCTAAATGTCTTGCTTTAGTTGAATGTGTGAGGATATGATTATGTTGTTTCATTTGTATTGAATTATTGTAAATTGATTGTTAGATGTTGAGATTTATACTTTTTATCATGCATACTTGGATGAGAATGAAAACATATAGGAACTATGCATTAGAATAATGAGTGTTTATAATTAGTACACACAACGATATGTATAGACTAGCGATGTATACCCACATTGTGCATGTACACTAGAATAATGAGTTGATGTATTAATGACTAAATGAACATGGCTAATGATAGTACCAACCTTGATAGCTCCTTAGTCATATTCATGCACCATGTTATAAGAGACACCATAAGTTGGCCGATAGACTAGCCAACTGGGGAGTGGATCATCCTGGGGTGAGTGCAATCAATTATAGGAAGCCAATGGTAGAGAGGCTCTAAAATAGGAATTCCACCATCTCAATAATCAATATTCCACCCCCCATGGTGGGTTCCATCAAGGTGGGGACATCATCCCACATGCCTAATGAATGACAAAATAAGAGGGTCGTTCCATGTATCCTGTTGCGTGGTGCACAGGCAAAGCCCTCATCCCAAGATCTTAATTCCTATGCCAATCAATCTAAGCTCATGGGCCATCAAAACCACGAGTGCACAGACGATACCGTATGTGAGTTAGTTCTCTCACTTGTGCGAGACTTCATGGAAGCCCAACCTAGCTACAAAGGAAATGAGATCCCACTCCATACACTCATTCAATGTCTCTGGAAGTAGAGAACCCGACTCAAACAGTGGCCCAAAATTGGCAATTGAAGTCACCCGCAAGTTCGTCAAATTCTTTATATGTTCTATACACTTAATGTGCGATTCAACTCTCAATACAAGGCTCCTCTCTTTGGGTTCTTCTGGACATCAAAGTCACCATAGCAAGGATGAAGGTTACCTAGTGAAAGACCACAAGTGGGCCACGACGCATGCACATGTCGCAGGCCCCAAAATAAATGGGAAGGGTTCAGGGTTTCTTCGAGTATGAGATTTCATATTTGTCCCACACCCACACTACCCTCCTAGAAAATCGCTGAGGAAAAAGTATACTTGTTCATCCATTGAAAAACTGGAGGTGGAATTCAGTGGGCTAGTGGAAAATGCGAGGTCTACCCACACAAGGGAGACCTGTCACATGAATACACTTGGTGTCTATTGGATAGTGAAAGCTCTTCTATCAATGGAAATGGAGGTATTCCTTTAGGGGAAACCTCTGCATGATGAAGACACTCTCCCTATGGATTTCTTCCTTTCCAATTTCAAAGCTGGTCTTCAGGATCTGACGATGTTTCAATGAGCAGAAGTTACCCTTATCAATGCAAAGCTAGATGCTGTGGAACGAGATTTCAATCGAAAGACATTTAGTATGCCTCCTCCTGACATGTCTGCAAGCATGCAGCTCGTGTTCTGGAGGTGCCCTGCAATAGTCGACAGCGAGGTGAAGTGCGAGGCTCCAGGTGTTGACCCCTCTCTAATTGCCCTCTTTTATGATGATTAGGTGTATTAGCCTATGGGATGGGTTTCTTAGTTTTATTGTTTTCTTGTTCATGGGTTCTCTAGTCATAATCCCCATCCTGTCGAGGAAATGCTAACAAAACTTTTATGAACAACATTTTGAATAGCTCTGCTAGCTAGTATGGGGTTTTGGGTGGGACTTTGATAGTCTTTTCTCAGTCTTGGGTGTGTCAAAAAAATGTTGAAACATGGCATATCAATGATTTGGCTCTGTACAATTCTTTCTTTTTTGTTTAATAGAAGTTTTGAACCTTACAAAAAAATCACATGGCTAATGATAATAATAAATATATGGAATACATATAAATATCTAATAGCATTAAAAATCATTCTTGACAAATATTACTTGTTGATATGATAAATTAAATAGGTATGGTGGGTTCCAATAAATTATGGGGAAAATGTCAAATTCATTTATTAGTTAGCATGAGAAGAAATACTTTCCATTCTATTTTATTGTTATTATTATTTAATTCTATTGATGTTTTTCGCTAAAAAGCTAGAAGGTGTGGTTGATGGCTCGTAAATGAGAGTGGTTGAGGATACTTGAGGAGATGTGTATTGAAATTTGATAAATAGAGAGGATGAAGAGGAGTTGGGAGGGTTTTGTTTTATTTTGGAGTTGTGGAGAGGTTGAGTTTGTTGAGAGGTGGAAGAATTCATGGAGGAATTCTTGGAAGAAGTAATTTCCTGAAACAAGTTCTTAAAGGTAATGTGCATTATTGTTCTTAGAGTCATGAGCATGGAGAGCCAAGAAACCAAAAGGTTTCTTGGAGCTAGGAATCCATCTAGGATCCTAGTTGGTAGGGAGGCATAATTTATTTCTAGGCATGGATGGAAGGTGAAAGCTTGTTGTTGTGGAAGGACTACTACATTCTTGGGAAAATTTGGCATTCAAAATGTACTTTTCAGTATGTAATGTTTAACTTCATGCTATAATTTGATTATTTTTTATTACCATGATTATAATAATGTTTCTTCATATTAGTTAGTCTATTTGTGATGTTTTATTGAGGAAATAAGGATAAGAGTCCTTACACATGGTATACAGTTCGAAGAAGACCAATGTTATGTAATATTTTAACTCAGTGTCTAGTAAATCTTTATTTTTATTCCATAATCAATATTTATGTTGGGTTGCACAAGGATTTGTTAAATTGTTAAAACCCCTTCAAGACTAAAAGGTTGGATCTAATATAAGGGGACTATTTATTTTTGAATGACATCTGAATGCTCACTATATGGAAATGATTTTTTTGTTTAAATAGATCTCAGATAATAGGTTTTTTATATTAATGGAACATAATCATGTAAGAATAGAAACATTTAGGTTAGGAAAATCATCCAAAACCCTTGATAAGTTCACTGAATAGATTAGATAGTAATAGTGACTAGTTCATGGGATTCATTGTAAGTTAATTCCTGGAAAGGGGGGTTCTCAAACAATTTCCTTTCAATAGATGACGTTGAACCTAGACTTAGAATGAGTAGGATGGTTCTAAATTATATTAACATCTTCAAAGGGAAGGTATTGGCACAATTACTTTGATGAAGCTCCTAGAAATGGATGGCCTCAAAGTCTTTCAGATTCATACAAGGTGTAATAATAGATCTAGAGAATTTTAGAGACATAATCATTAATAGGAAGACTAAAGGGGTGATTATGATAGACTCATAGAAATCAAGTTATTAGTTGTCCTACAGAGAACACCTAATTGTTTCTAGTATTATTCGTACAATAATCCATTCAAAAGCTAAAATTTCATAATCTTACAATTCCATGGCTAAAAATTGATTAGATAATAGTTTAAGTGTTTACTTGAAAGCTTTTAGGAAACAATAATTCATGTGAATATCAAAGGATGATCAATTTAAGCATTGATTTACAATGGTTGAAAAAAAAAAGAGAGAGAAAATGAAAATGGATTCCTAGGAAGCTGTACATAGAGTCTCATAGATTGTCAATCGATGGATTTGTCAATCTAAAAGCCAGACTTGTTCGTATCTTCAAACTAGAAGTTGGAAATCTTTCTCCTTTCTCAAATAGCAATCTAGAAAACACATCAATTGAAAATGGAGTCCTTCCGAAGCTTCTCTTCCTATTCATGGCACTCGTATTCACCAATGATGGAGATGTTGGGATTTGTACTACCAATTCCCATAATAAGAACATACAAAGCAAAATAGATAATCCCAATATGAAGTTTGGAAGCTTTCTCACATAATTTGTAGTATGATTTGCACTCTGTGGTCTCAGTGATGACAATGAGACAACTAATGACAAAATTACCCTTCCTATTATATAAATAAATGAGAAAACATGGAATGTCCTGTAGCATCCCATTGATTCTCTTTAATATATGCATTGATGAAAGGATCAAGTGGGATTCACATTGGGTTATGCACTTTCCATAGTTGAAATGATCATATCGGATTTAATATTTTTAACAAGGACACCATTTTATAGATATAAATTTTATAAAGGTAATAATTCATTCACATGGCCCAGGTAATTCTTGGATCAAATCATAAATGGAGCGTCATTAATGTGCCTTAAGATCGCAACAAACGTTATGAAGTGGAACCGAAAGAGTATGTTGCCAATGCTGGATCTCCAATTTCTCACGCTTGGATGTTGAGTTGAGACATTATATAATTTTAGTTGAATTACTTTTAGCAGATGAATGCGGTGTATTAGTTAAAGATCCATCATACATATGTAGAATTCTAACAAAGAGAGTAAAATTCAAAATATAGGATGTGTTACAGAATTAGATCTATTTTGACCGTGGATTTGGGTTTAGTAAAGGATCAAGATAGATCTAACACATTTATTAGTTTTTTCATTAGAGGGATTTCCATTCAATTCATTATCTATATGTATATTGACAGGTGTGAAATCTGTTGAAATGGGGATAATTACTTTTTCTTGATGAATTTCCACCTGTGGATGGCAGAGCATTGAGATGAATTCTTGATTTGGTAAAAAAGAAAATGATCAGCCAAGAAAGTATTTATATCAACCCCAAATTCAAGTGATCATACTACAAGAGTGTCTCCGTGATGATCACAAAGTTAAGAAATAGCACCCAGTGCTCCACTAATTTTTCCTCCCATCCCTCTCACAAACTAATAATTCCCACCGGTAGGTATCGACTATTTTCCTTATTAGACACATGAGATATTCCATGCACGTACTTTTTTGTACATTGGTGTGTTCAACGAGGGTTGTAAGACATATTTTTCAGCATTAATAATCCTGTCAAATCAATCCAAATGAAAATAATTGAATCTTCTTCATATTATTCATATTAATATCACCTTTTTCCGAAATAATTGAATCTTCTTCATCTTATTCATATTAATATCACCATTTTCCATCTTACGATTGTATAGTGTTTGAACTTTGAATCAGTCATTAACTCTAAAAAAATGCTCACTGAAACATAAATTACATAACTAAAAAATATTCACTAAAACCTAGATTAGAAAATAATATAGATAAGTTCACTGCTCACCTTACCATTGAATTACTTGTTTGAATCAACCATTAGCTCCTAATATTACTTAGTTGAAACCTAAATGATAGAACAATATAAATAATTTCTTGCTACAATTAGGTCTCTTTGTTTTCCCATCTTATTATTGAATGGTGTTTGAAATTTGAATCAATCAATAGCTACTAAGAATACTGAGTATTGAATCTGAAATTACATTGGGTTGGGCTAGTTTTAGAAGTTGTTATTTAGCTCATCTAAGTGATAGCATTTAATTTTGGATTTAAATGATTTAACATTAAAAAAAATCAAGCCCTCTACAACTCTATATGGAAGAGGTGTTATCTTAGGATGGGTAAGGTTGACTTGGCAACTAGAACCAATGTGACTCTATTAAAAATTAGAAAGGATAACTATAAAAATTAGAATGAACAACTAGAATAGACAATATATATATAAAACACACTATATAACTATGCATAGAAAATTCAAACTTAACTAGCAAATCAAAGTTTCCAAACTATACATACAGAATTCAAGCTTAACTAGCAAATAAAAGTTTCCAACTGTAAATTTGAACAAAACAAAACATGAAAGAAGAAAGGTTTTTACCTCGAGATATTTGATCCTCTCTACACTTTATAGATCCATAGTTAATATCTAAAGTTAAGATGAATCGAAACTGATTAATACAAATTCACATTTTTTTTAATATAGTTAATAAGTACACAAATTCACTTTCTTTCCAATAAGTAATCTACTCCACCAAATATTTATTTCAAGATTTCTCTCAAAATATTTACACCCATATATTTTTTGAAGAGAAATTAAATCAAAGCGAGACAATGGCAATTGGCTAGGAAAATATATTTAGGGTGTCTCTACTTACTATTCCAGTACTTTTGAAATGATAAGACCCAAAAAACATGCACTAATATCCCCATGGTAGATTGATATGACAGTAAAAACAAATATTTTGGGACATATATTCAATTCAATGTCTATCCACTCATATGGAAAAATGTCCGTGTCATGTGTATAGAAAATATAATATACAGAATAGTACTATTGTTCACCATTAAAGGCTTGGTAGTCAATTTAGTCCAGTTGGAAGCACAAACGATGACAACCTTTGCAAGCCATAGTAATATTTTAAAGGCGTGCACTGTATGCATCCCTCCACAATTGTTCACACAGTACTCGAATATCCTTCATTTCAACTACCAATTGGACTCTATTATTAGTATCTGGTTCTTGGAAAATGCATCTATGTGTGTGCCCAGTTCCTTTGGTGGCAGCATACTGGAAGAACTATTCAATCTAGTTGTAATATTATGTTATGTTTTCTACCTCATGATGACAACCAACGCCTTCCTATTTCAAATTTGTTTTTATTTTTGTTCCAATTTCAACATCCATATCTTATCTGGACCCCAACATGCAATAAATTTGAAATTCATATGCTAACAGTCATACCGTAGACTACACATGAGAGTACTGGGTAATAGTTAGCAAAACTAATGGGTCACATTTTCTTGGTTCGATATCGAGTTATGAGACCCTATATCTCTGCGGTCACTAACTGTATTAATTAATAACATCACTATTGAGTAGATCACTGGGATTTGAGATTTTGTGATAATTGCACAACAAATTGCTTTATACCGTGGTATTTGAATGCTCCAATTATGGAATCATGGATCCCATGTTTCTGCATTCATTGAATTAGTTAATTAATAGAATGTTGCAATATCAACTCGCCTTAATTCATCATTGGAATATGATATTTCTGCTATAATTGCACATACAATTACTGGAATGGAATATTTATGGTGTAAGATCTATGGATTTATGGTTTAATATCTATGATTACATGTCCCGACTAAAGAGCCTGGCATAATTTATAATATATACATGAAAACATGAATCAAGACTAGAATACATAATGACTTGGTTGGCTATGAGAAATAAAGACACTAAATGTTTGCACAATATTGGTTCCCAAAGCGGGTTAAGCAATAAATTGAACAAAATCAAGATGGTGTATGTGCATTGTAAGCTCTCTTAATTAATATTAAAAACTCTTTAACTAAATAACTGATTTCTCGTTGAGAGCTTCGGGAATGGTCCATAACTCCCTCAACGGTTCTCTATCTTGATCTGTGGAACGATTGACACATAGCCATCATAAGCTTGATGGAAGCTTGGCTATTAAAACCCTTGTTTGGTCCCCAATCTCGCTAACTCAATCCCCTTCAGTTTTACATCATCAAGAAAGAGAAAGCAGAGTTTGGAAGTGCCGTGCAAGAAGCTAAACGTTGTGGAATAGGGAAATCTTTTACAGCAACTCAAGTAGCATCAATGGCTGGAGGTATGATCTATTTGGTGTTGATATTTTGATTCTGTATCAAAGTTTTATTCCGCATTTTCAGAATCAAAATTTTTTGTTTACAGTTGGTATCAGAGCAAAATTTTATCTCTGGCTTGATGTTTGGTTTGCTCATGCGTTATATTGTTTAAACCCAGAGTGGCTGTATTTTTCCTATTTGACTGAATGCACCCAGAATATTTTTCTATCACCAAATCTCTAAAAGACAAGACACAAACTGTTAATTTATTGATTTTATTAGACTGGATTTGTGTGTGCGTTTCTTTTGTGGATTTGCTTGAGTAATGAGTAGCGGTGTGAATCTACAGAATTCCTAAAGCCACGAGTTCATAACCCGTCCATTACCCGTTCCAACTTGGTTCTTATTTTTGTGGTAACCTTAGTCCTTTTTACGTCCAGGTTCATATGTTTCCGAGTTTCTCTTTTGAATTGAAACTGTTCTTTTTCAAGTATTAGTTTTTTTGGCGACTAATAAACTGAGATTGCCGCTGAGGCAAAATCTCTGCACCATAAATATATTTTATTATACAGTGAGTCATTCTCGAGGAGAGTTATTATCCGATTTTGATCAGACTGCGCATTTGGCACTGATTTAATTGGCTTGTGTATTGGAAATCGACTGTGTTTTCTTTTTTTATTAATTGAACTCAGATTTCCAGTTTTGCGAAGTGCTGCATATTTGTATCATGTGGGAAAGCTGATGTGGCCAAAGCCTGGCGTTGCTTCTCCTTTCACATATAGAATCCAGAAAATAGTGTAAGCCTCGTCCAGCGAGTCCAGAACTCATAAAACTCCCCATTCACAAATTTATTTTGGTGTATGTTTACTTTTGAAGGATGAGAAACCTTAAAGTTTTTTTATTTCTCAATGCATATCTATATATTGTGGAAAGATATTGATATGAGATGTCCTTGGATATAGTTGTACAAATAGTAAAAATATATATATGTGTATATTTTGATGGTTAAT
Organism: Larix kaempferi; assembly: GCA_027924585.1. NCBI lineage: Eukaryota > Viridiplantae > Streptophyta > Pinopsida > Pinales > Pinaceae > Larix > Larix kaempferi. The sequence continues at coordinate 4,602,204 of BSBM01000547.1, forward strand.
ATATATATATATATATTAGACCATGGTAACTTTATTTATATTTATACATGGTCAAATATGTTGGGTTATATGAATATATATATAAATGCATAAAGAGAGTGGCAGACTATTATGTGAGATAATGGATAGATGCCTAAGGTTTTTATATCATAATGATGATGTTTTATACATATATATATATAAGTTTTATATATATTGATATTTCATTTGCATGATTAGTATTAAGTTAATTTTATGCATAAAAATAATAATGTCTAGTGATCTATATAATTTTAATTGATTAGAGAATAGCCACAGCACCTCTAATTAAATAAAATTATATATTATGTTTGATTAAGATCATGTAAAGAATATTTAGACATTAATTGTAATTAATTATACTAAATATGATAAATTTTATCCCACAGGAATTTTTATTATATTTATATAATTAATTAGGATAAAATATTAAATGATTCATAACTTACCCACAGGAATTATGAATTAATAGTTTTATCATGAAGTTAAATTTTATTATAAAGAATATTTGAATCTGCTTGAATTAAAAATTTAGCCCACAGGCAATTTTTATGTCATTAGATTCAATATTAAAGCATGAATTTACATTGGTAAAACATGAAATTTTATTTGGTCTCAAATTTTAACATAAGCATGTGATCTTTATTTTTTTTTATGCAGTTGTACAACCTGCAAATTTCTCTGAAATTCGTTTTGATATCCCTGAACTTAAGGGAGATAACTATAAAGTCTGGAAGGAGAGAATTCTCCTTCATTTGGGATGGATGGACATAGATTATGCTATTAGGAAAAATGAACCACCAGCACTCACTGATACCAGCACTGCAGCGGACATCACGCTTTATGAACGATGGGAATGATCTAATCGTCTTAGCATGATGTTCATTAAGACTAAAATTTCAGCTGGTATTCGTGGTTCCGTTGATCAGCATGAAAAGGTTCGAGACTTGCTAAAGGCCATTGATGATCAATTCGTCACTTCAGAAAAGGCACTAGCAAGCACCCTAATCATGAAGTTCTCATCCCTAAGACTCACCAGTGTGAAAGGTGTGCGCGAGCACATCATGCAGATGAGGGACACTGTGGCTCAATTGAAGAAACTCGAGGTTGAAATATCGAAGTCTTTCCTGGTGCACTACATCCTGAACACCCTTCCGCACCAATATGGACCTTTCAAAATCTCATACAACACACATAAGGATAAATGGTCAATTAATGAACTTATGACCATGTGTGTTCAAGAGGAAGAAAGACTGGTAATGGAACTGGGAGAAAGTGCAATGCTGGCAACGCATAGGAAGGGCAAATCTCAAGCCAATTGCAAATCTCAAGCCAATAAGAAAGGGAAAGGTAAAGTACCTCCCCAAGCTAATATTAAGAAGGATTCCAAGTGTTTCTTCTGTCAAAAGAAGGGACACATGAAGAAGGAATGCGAAAAATTTCAGAAATGGCTTGCGGACAAAGGTAATGCAATCTCGTTTGTTTGTTATGAATCTAATATGGTAAATGTCAATATTAACACTTGGTGGATTGATTCTGGATCAACAATTCACATTTCGAATTCCTTGCAGGGTTTGCAAAGCCTAAGGAAGCTAGTGGGAAGTGAGCAAAGCATCTTATCAGGAAACAAGATGGGCTCGCATGTGGAAGCTATAGGAACATGTTGTTTAACTTTAAGTAGTGGTTTTGTTTTAGAATTAGAAAAGACCTTTTATGTTCCAAGTTTTTCTAGAAACTTGATTTCAGTTTCAAGGCTTGTACCTTTTGGATATTCCTTCAACTTTTTACAAATATCTTTCAGTTTATTTTATAAATCTGATTATGTTGGGAATGGTATTTTGTCTGATGGTCTTTTACTGCATTAATTTACAAAACAATGTCACTTATGATTCAATGCATGTTAACACTAGCACTAAAAGATGTGTTATTAATGATGATTCCTCTAAATTATGGCACCGGAGACTAGGTCATATCTCCATAGAAAGAATTAAAAGATTGGTAAATGAAGGGATACTTAATACTCTAGATTTTACTGATTTTGAGACTTTTGTGGATTGCATAAAAGGAAAGCAGACCAACAAGTCAAAGAAAGGTGCCAATAGGAGTTCAGACATATTAGAGATCATACATACTGATATATGTAGTCCAGACATGGACTCACATGGTCAGAAATACTTCATTTCTTTTATAGATGATTACTCACGATATATGTATCTCTACATGCTTCATAATAAGAACGAAGCATTAGATGCCTTTAAGATCTTTAAGGCTGAAGTAGAGAAACAATGCGGCAAGCAAATTAAGATCGTGAGATCAGATAGAGGTGGAGAATATTATGGTAGATACACAGAAGATGGACAAGCACCTGGGCCATTCGCAAAATTTCTTCAAGAGCATGGGATTGTTGCTCAATACACCATGCCTTATTCACCCGACCAGAATGGTGTAGCAGAAAGAAGAAACCGAACTTTATTGGACATGGTACGGAGTATGCTTAGCAGCTCCAATCTTCCTAAATCCTTGTGGACTGAAGCACTTAAGACGACAGTGTATATATTAAACCGAGTTCCAACCAAGGCCGTTCCTAAAACGCCATTTGAATTATTGAAAGGTTGGAAACCGAGTTTGCGACATATGCGCGTTTGGGGATGCCCGTTTGAAGTGAGAATATATAATCCACAAGAAAAGAAGCTGGACCCAAGGACCATTAGTGGGTATTTCATTGGATATGCTGAAAGGTCTAAAGGTTACAGATTTTACTGTCCATCTCACAGCATTAGGATTGTGGAATCAAGAAATGCAAAATTTCTTGAAAATGACTTGATCAGTGGGAGCGATCTAACCAGGAACATAGTTTCCGAGAAGGATCATTCAGAATCTCAACCTTCCACTTCAAGTGATAGATTGGTTATTGTTCATAGCACCCCTCAAGTACAAACTGGTGTTGAACAACCAATTGTTGAAGTTCCACAAGCTGCTGATGATATTCTAGTGGATCAGGTAGTTCAAGAGTTTCCAAGAACTTTTGAACAACGAGTTGAACCACATATTTCTCAAGAAGATAGTGATACAACATTAAGAAGATCTACTAGAGCAAGGAGATCAGCAATTCCTGATGATTATGTTGTGTATCTGCAAGAATCTGACTATAACGTTGGAGCCGAAAATGATCCCGAGTCCTTTTCACAAGCCATAAATTGCAAAGAATCAGAATTATGGTACGATGCCATGAAGGAAGAGATGAATTCTATGAAGAGTAACGAAGTCTGGGATCTTGTTGAGTTGCCTAATGGTGCAAAAGCCATTGGATGTAAATGGGTCTTTAAGACAAAGAAAGACTCATTAGGCAACATTGAGAGATACAAGGCTAGACTTGTTGCTAAAGGATTCACTCAGAAAGAAGGAATCGACTACACAGAGACTTTCTCTCCTGTATCTAAGAAAGATTCCTTGCGTGTTATTATGGCATTAGTAGCCCATTTCAACTTGGAGTTGCATCAAATGGATGTGAAAATGGCTTTTCTAAATGGAGATCTAGAGGAGGAGGTTTACATGAAACAACCTGAAGGATTCCCCTCTAGTGATGGTGAGCAATTGGTTTGCAAGCTCAAGAAATCCTTATACGGTTTAAAACAAGCATCCTGCCAATGGTATTTGAAATTCCATAATGTAATTTCTTCTTTTGGTTTTGTAGAAAACATTATGGATCAATGTATATACCTGATAGTTAGTGGGAGTAAAATTTGTTTTCTTGTTTTATATGTGGATGACATTTTGCTGGCAACCAATGATAAGGGTTTGCTGCATAAGGTGAAACAATTTCTCTCTAAAAATTTCGATATGAAGGATATGGGTGAGGCATCTTATGTCATTGGCATTAAGATCCATAGAGACAGATTTCGAGGCATCTTGGGTCTATCTCAGGAAACCTATATTAATAAAATTTTAGAGAGATTTCGGATGAAGGATTGTTCACCAAGTATAGCTCCCATTGTGAAGGGTGATAGGTTCAATTTGAATCAATGCTTGAAGAACGACCTTGAAAGGGAACAAATGAAGAACATTCCATATGCTTCTGTTGTCGGAAGCCTAATGTATGCTCAGGTCTGCACAAGACCTGACATTGCATTTGTTGTGGGAATGTTGGGACGATATCAGAGTAATCCAGGTATAGACCACTGGAGAGCTGCAAAGAAAGTACTGAGGTATCTTCAAGGAACTAAAGACTACATGCTTATGTATAAACGGACGGAAAATTTGGAAGTAATTGGCTACTCAGATTCTGACTTTGCTGGATGTGTTGATTCACGCAAATCAACATCAGGATACATTTTTATGATGGCCGGTGGAGCTGTATCATGGAGGAGTGCCAAGCAGACCTTGATTGCCACTTCCACTATGGAAGCCGAGTTCGTCTCCTGTTTTGAGGCTACTTTGCATGGTGTATGGCTTAAGAGTTTCATTTCTGGGCTTAGAATTATGGATTCTATCTCTAAGCCATTGAGAATGTATTGCGACAATTCAGCTGCTGTTTTTATGGCTAAAAACAACAAAAGTGGGAGTCGAAATAAACACATCGACATTAAGTATTTAGCCATAAGGGAACGTGTTAAAGAAAAGAAAGTGGTCATTGAGCACGTCAACACTGAGTTTATGATCGCTAATCCTTTGACTAAGGGCATGCCACCGTTTAAATTCAAGGATCATGTAATGAATATGGGACTTGGTTCCATTATTTAGTTTCTCATTGTATGAACAATGTTATTTTTAATGAAATTCTTAATTACTGTGCTGTTTTTTCTCATACATATGTGCACCTTAATTTAATTTGAGAAAATTCATCTATGAGGACCAAGAATAAACATAAGGTTTATTCATTAAGAAATTGTTGCCAAATAAATTAAAATAGCAATAAATACATAGTAATACATGGAAGGTAATACTTGTCATAAGAGGACTTATCGCCATGATTCTTGTATCTATTACTTAATACAGATTGTCAATAGGTTTTAAGATGAGACATTAAGTTTGGAAGTATGGACCAAGTGGGAGAATGTAAGCTCTCTTAATTAATATTAAAAACTCTTTAACTAAATAACTGATTTCTCGTTGAGAGCTTCGGGAATGGTCCATAACTCCCTCAACGGTTCTCTATCTTGATCTGTGGAACGATTGACACATAGCCATCATAAGCTTGATGGAAGCTTGGCTATTAAAACCCTTGTTTGGTCCCCAATCTCGCTAACTCAATCCCCTTCAGTTTTACACCATCAAGAAAGAGAAAGCAGAGTTTGGAAGTGCCGTGCAAGAAGCTAAATGTTGTGGAATAGGGAAATCTTTTACAGCAACTCAAGTAGCATCAATGGCTGGAGGTATGATCTATTTGGTGTTGATATTTTGATTCTGTATCAAAGTTTTATTCCGCATTTTCAGAATCAAAATTTTTTGTTTACACACATAACTCAACTTATACGAAAGCCTCAAGAAGCTACTACTTTCTTTAATAAAAAATCTCTATTAGGAGGAAGGGTCAATATAAAGACATGATATATTGGAAGAGTTTCCAAGTCAAGTTTCAAAGGATAAAGCTGATGAACAAGTGTTCAACAACAAAGAACGCTACATTCAAGGAACTTTGTAGGGTGGTCTTTTCCATATGTAAATGAAAGCTCTAGGTTTGAGTAGTTTATTAATGATGTTATTTTCAAGTACATCCAGTCCGTTAACTATCCCGATCTTTTGGAAGTTGTTATTCAGCCTACTATTTTTTAGGAGATTCTCTCCCAAGTTCCTCATGACACTTTTCGCCTTTGAACAGAGAGGAAAATATCTTCCTGCATCCAAATCCCATCCTTTATCATGGAAAGAGAACCCTTTATTTGTGTTCCTTATTCGCCAAGCAAGATAATATTCTCCGCTCTTTGAATTTCAGCTTCATAAGAATACATGTACAACACATGACAACTATTTATTGATTGTTGCACCAAGAGAAGCAACCTTATAGGTCAAGTTTTGATCTTTCAAATAATGCTCCTACATCAAGTATCCAGACGCTACTATAAAGTGAAAATGTGTCCACTGTCGAGAATGCTTTCTTTCCGGAGACACTTTCTTAGGAATTTGTAAAAAGAATTACTGGATGAACCTATTGAACCATATACATTTTTAAGTAAATCTATAAGAACCTATCGAACCATATAATCATGTTAATCATATAAGAAAATAAAATTAATTTTTTTTTTTAAAATTTTTACTTACAATTTTACAGGAATTCACATTTCCAAAACTAAAAGTTCACCTACAAGAATGATGAGTTATCAAATTATCTAATTGTAAGAGAAATATATTAAATACTGTAAGAACCTATTATGTTAGAGCGGGCCTGGTCTCTGTATAAGAGGGTGCTGGATAGACCACAATGATAGTAAAACTAAATCAATAGCTTGCACAATCTATGCACACATAGATATCTATCTAACTGGAACATATATTAAGACAAAATGTTTATCAAAGTTGTGTTTTCCCAAAATAGAAAAATGCCAAGCCCCCTCTAAATTTAGAGGTGTATGTCTTCTCTTTATACAGATATTTGCATCATCATCACCATATTAGTCAAATTTCACTGGCTTGGGGTAACTCTAATGATCACTTTGTCTAGAATTGCATAAACAAATTGATAGATTCCATCTACAAACACTTCCCTTAATGTCAAGCTACCACAGGAAAAAAAATTATGCTTCCCATAATTACCCCTTTCACTATTATTTGAAAAACAATTCAAGAAAAAAGATAGAAAATACCAAGTTACCACCTGGATATGGATTTGAACTCATAGAAACCTATCTCATATGTATTAAGGGTTGCATTGCTTCTTTTACCAACAAATATTTGTAAGGCTAAGACTCGCCTAGATCCAAATTTAATGATGTTCTGATATAGTTGTTGTCATGCTTGGAATGCCCTTGCAAACAATAGAACTGAATAATGAACACACACACATTGGTATATTGTTCTTGCGCTTAGAAATGAATGTTAATGTTGTAAGGATGCTACAGGAGCCCCCTCACTGCTATAGCATATAGTCCATTTACTACTAAAAAGATCATGATGTAGCTCCAAAAGGTTACCTAGCTTATTGTAAATGGATGCTGATAAGGGGGAAACAAGCCCAAAATTAAATAGTAGCCTCATGACATAAGACTTACTCATCAAAACTATTTAAATACATGCCTAGGAGTGCATCAGGTGCCCAAGTTAAATATCTTATCTTTTGAACTACACCAAATCTCATAAACTCATTGCCACTCCACCTCTGATATGCGAGGCTCTATTAATGAAACACACATTAATGCATCAAGCATTTTTATTTACAACCTCGATATCCTTATATCTTTGATAATATTTTTTTTTCGAAACCCATGTTCACATGCAACAGTGCTTACTAGTATGAAAAGTATTGCTTGCCATAATTTTAACATAGTTGGATACCGAGAATGCCAATCTTCTATTTGAGAAAATATCTTCCATGCATTTTTCATAGGGAATCTTTCTCCATTTAAATGAATCACATCAATAAATTCATACAAATCTATTTTGCATGCTACAATGTCAAACAATGGTACATTAATAACTTCATTGCATAATATATGATGCAAATGAAAAAACAATATTTAAACCCATTGTTTTGCATTAGTTTCTCCCACATATAGATTTCATGGATAGTGGAAAGGGATAAACAATATTGCTACATTAAGGAGATGAAGAGCCAAGAATATTGAATTGAAGCTCTCAATTAGTACTTCTAAGTTGTATGCAATTCCCAAGGGAGCCATCGATACATGTTTCCATTGGTTCTGACATGCGTTCATCTTAGACTGGAATATACAAAAAATCATGTATGTGTGTAATCCGCTCTTTGTTAAAATTTTCAAGGAATCCTTCTCTAGAGTCTTCCAAGAATTTACGAAGATGTATTGCACCATCTGCAGAAGAATCTGGCCTACAAAAATACCTCTTAAGAGTATTTAATGTATATTCAATAGTTATTCCAAGTGTTGTAACATCTACATTATCTTCTTGGAATTTTTTGTTCAGTTTATTAAACTCTATCAAAACATCAGCAAGCATATTTAGATAGAATTGAACTAAGAAAATCCTTGCGTTATGATACTATGAGTTCTTGCTTTCCTTGTTCCACAAGCTCAAAATTGCAGGCATCAATGTAACAAGTCTTTATACTACCTGGCCCCGATATAAAAATCGAATCCCATGGATTTTAAGAACTTGTATGGACTCTAATCCCATTACATATCGTAAGGCAATAGCTCATTATTTCACTTTGTTGAATTTACAACCCATGAATGCACCTTATTTTCTAATTTCTCAACATACAAGAATCCATGTATCTTCTTTAAAGCTTATGATGCTACAAGTGCCTCATGATGTGTGATGAATTAAGTACCAATCAAATTTGGCAAATGATTCTTTAGCAATGTCACAAATCCATTTTCACTTCTAGAGATAGATGAAGCGTCATCAGTAGAAACTGCTATTATTTTTTCATTTTTCGGCTACCTTGTTTCTTTTAGACTGATTGATGTATCATATATGGTCTTTCCTTTTCAATTAGGGACACTAATAAGTTCCTTAAATTGTGATATTGGAAGGCCTAAGCCTCTTGAGTCTATGTATGTAGAATACAAAAGAAGATGTTGTTCCAAACTATTATCTATACTTTCATCTAACATAAAAAAAAATAACAAAAAAAAAAAATGACAGTCCAACATTTTTTGAGCTTGAACCTCTTCAAGGTAATCTGAGATACAATCAATAAATTTAGTGGCAACCTTTCTATATATATAGGAACAATATTCTACTCAACTAAGCATGTTATGAAAATTCATCTGAAGTTGACAAATATCTTCATAAGTAGTAATCAAAATATCCTTTTTTATAATAAAATATGCTAATTCCATTATGGTTATCACATTTTCCTTGTTGACCTCATTGATACACATAATGTGTTCCAGAATGGACTTTCTGAATCTTTTAGTTTCATACTTTTTTTTGAACTGATGTTTAATGAATAAAATATTTTGAATGAGTTTCCATATCATCATATAGTATTGTCTTACATATAGTTCCAATACCCCATGGACCTTGAGCCTTGCATTTCTCACAAATTTTTCATTTCATATGAGTAATTCCATCAACAACATTCAGACTATAGACAAAAGTATGTTTAATCTCCCACTCTTCTCTAAATTGGCATTTTGATGAGGTCTTCTTTTTCCTCTCGCTACTACAGCCACCCTCTTGATCACCAAACATTTATAAATCATCAACAAGGTCTTCATCCATGTCTTCATTAGGTTCATCATTCAAGTTAGGTATATAATTCAATTCAGAGATATATGGAATACATTCAACATTAGAGGGTTTTGGTATTGTATAATTTATCCATAAAATTTGTCCAAAGTTGGCTTCCCCTTCTTTTTTAGAGGAATTTCTAGTGAAACAATACACCTATAAACAAAACAATAACAATAAAAAGAAATAAAAATAATGTTTTAAGCAAGGGGGAAATGGATAAACCAGAGTGGCAAGTCCACATTAATATCATTATTGACCTATAAATTAGTTGAATATCCAAAGAACAAACAATTATTTTACTTCAAATTGAATATTTAATCTAAGATGACAATGGAAAAAATAATGAAAGAACTAATACCCGGAAAATTAAATGATAAATTGTGCATGTTTGAACATAAATTTTTAAACTAAGATAACATGTACATAAAAACACACCTAAAATACTATTAAAGATTTATAATAAGACCTCCCTTGAAGCTTGGATCGAACCTTTTCAACTTTTAGGAATTGGTCTTTCGTAAAAATTATGATTTAAAAAAACTTCATAAAACACAGACTAATAATGGAAAATTAAAGAGTTTCATTTAATTCTCTATAGATCATACCAAATATTTTAGGTGGAAAATCACAATGCTTCTACAACCTATGACCCCTAAATTTCTCAATTAATATGCCAATGAAAAACAAACAAACAACAATGTAATATCATACTAGGAGAATCTAAATAATTGAATTGAAATTATAAAAATGAAAAATGACAATATAATCAATTCAATCAGTTTTATCTGATGGGGAGATAATATCATAGAAAAAAAATCATTAAATTACTGGAACTACACACAGATTTAAGATAAAACTACACCATATAGTCCAAATTTCCAACTGTTGCCACAAACATTGTGGGGGAATTTTGAACTTATGATTGGCATCATATTAGCAAGTAGTGCACGTTTAAAGGGCCTAAAATTGAGCTTGAAGAATGGCTCTTCATCCTTTAATGGATGATGGATTCATTTTTTTCCTTGTCATGAATATCAAACAACATTCTATAGCACACCTACTTATCCTTGAGAGTAAAAAATGAAATTCCGCAAGCATAGAATAAAATAAGAGACATAGTTATTAATAGTATTCCCTTTAAGAAATTATGTCACTTCACCTCTGACATGACAAAGCAATTTTAAGTTGAATTTGAAATTAATGATTCCATACTTAAATTAATGGTACATGAATAATATTGCTCCTATGTTAAAGACATAAATAAGGTAGAAGAAAAATATCATCTATAAGTAGAAATCTCAAGAGATGAAGCCATCAAACAGTTTTTGCAAGTGATAATATAAATGTTAAGAAATATTCTCACAAATAAAAATATGAATAAATGTTAAAATATACAATTGAAGAATAACCAATATATACGTTTAGATTCAGGTAGTATAACAACCTTAGAGTAGAACCAAAATCTGAGTGACGATAGGCTCATGGATCTTAGTAGAGTTACACCTCCTTTTAAATTTTGATAAATAGGTACACAAATCTAAGTTACCTATGTTCCAAGTGAAAATGAGAGGGAAATTACAAATTCCTTGATTAAGCGAGAGGTAATGTGATGTCTTCTATTTTAGTGGTGTGGTACCCTCAAGAAGGCTCAAATGTTTATGACTTTGACTAGGGATGCCATCTTGACCTTGTAGATGAATGGGAAAAATAATTTAAACCTGTATCCAACAAAGGTAACATAGCCATTCTTTGGGTAAGGGTTGAGAACAAGATATTTGTTACAAGAATGTAATGAAAAAGATAGAAGTGCCTTCCATGTTGTGATACAAGTGAAATATCCAATGATAATTATGATGATAGTTTCATGGATTAAACCACTCATGTGTATTACATGGTAGTTGACAAAGGGTGGTAAGTAGAACAAATCATAAAGGGACTTAATTCTCTGGTTTGAACTTAGATGTGACGATGAAGAATCCTTCATGACTATGATATATAGTAAATCCATCCTATTAATCTTAGATTATGGCTAACCTAAAATGAGAGAAATTCAACATAAGCAATGTTCATATCTGTGGATTTTCCATGTGAATTAATAACAAGGTTTGTGGAAAGAGGTTCAAAATGAATACAAGATAGTCAACATCTTCTAGAGATTCTATGCAGGTTTAGTAGTATCTCCAAACAACGAGGGGAACAAATATAATCCTCAAGATACTATTGGCCAAGTTTAGGTCCCAATGGGACAAGGCCATTTTATGAGTACCAAACATGGTCAATTAATGAGTCCTAAATATGTATACTATTGGAACTACGGAGGGCCATAGAGAGAAACGGATTATCATGAGCCATGAACTAGTCTTGGTAAGGAAGAAGAAAAAGCTAAAGAATATCAATCTAAAGGTGCTCATCGTATCTATGCAATAGTTAACAACTACCGTGTTGATTACGAAGCCCCCATTTTGGAGTCAACCTGTGTGATTAAAAATAATCATTTTTCTACTTTATCTAACCTGAATGCTACCGATATTTTTATTTATCCTTCATTTTCAATTATTTTCAATTAGATCTGGGTTTCCAACCCATAAGCATGACAACTTTAGTTATGTAAATATAGAGTATGTAATTAAGTAATGTTTGTTGAAAACAAAGGAGCTTTCCTAAGACAAATGAATTTTCATAACACCACCTTGGGAACCTATGATTTAATTGTACGAAATGAAATGATTGAAATCCATTAGAACTTATTTGACTGCTACGGAAAGATACTTCATTTGTTTAATGATAAAGGTTAATTTGTAGTGACAAATGGACTCAATAATAAGTTTTATCTTCATTTCATTTCAATGATAAAGGAAATATGTGTTTTTATAAAAGTGTGTATGGAAATTTACAAAAACACAAATCTTCCTTATGTAGCAATATCCTGTACAAAAAACAAATCCTCCCCAACTTCTAAAGATATGGATAGAATTGCAAAAAATACTTCAATGACCTGTATGCATGTTTGAATTCTCTCAATTGTTTTTTATTGTCTCTCAATTGATCGATGGGCACATTATCACCATATAAATGACTATAATCTTGTTGTAAGTGCTCATACAATTCCATTTTTTTTTCTAAGGAAGATGTAGGAAAGTTTGCTTTAATACATGTTACAATGGGATGAAATTTGTGTATGCACAAACTGTAACTTATTTTTGTAATAGAATGGAATGTATTAGTGATTCAAATTTCTTTTATTGCAGCATATTTATGTTTCTTTTAGTGGCATATTGGAAGAACAATTGTCATACAAGAAATAGTTTCTAGTTCATTTGTTCTCTAAGTTTCTTCTACTAGGAATTATATACATATTCACTACACAATGTAACATTGTTTCATGATGTTTCTACATTTGAATAGTATAGTTCTACCTCTACAGTCCAATATTTAAATATCATATTCCTCAAAAGAGTAAATATGCTTGGAATAATTGAAGTTCTTGATTATGTGAAGCATACTTATATTTCAAAATCTGAAAGTATAAAGATGTTGAGCCACTTACATTAAATGATGAAAATATAGAGAATACTTGTTTAATTCCTCTTGCTAATTGTTGGTAATAATAAATCCCATTTTTAGAACACAGGGACAACGTAGTATATATGAAGAATAGTTTCTCATTGTGGATAGTATAGAATTTTACAAGGAGTAAAGTTATTGCAGGAAGACGTTGTTGGGGTCCATAATAATAATACAAATTGAAACATTATCCAATGTCCTAAATGTGTCAAAAAGAGCAACTTGATTCACGTGGATGTTGTTGCATAGAAATCTAATTACCTTTAATGGTTTGATAACTGAAGCTATGTTAGATTTCAAAACATAAGGCATTTTTGTAATATGCAAGAAAGAAAAACTTCTAAAATCCTTTGTAATGTTTGCTTCCAAAATTCATGCTTGTATTGATTTGGAATATCACAATCTTCAATGAAACCTACACAAATTTTTGAAGCATTTTAATTTAGACTTTGAAAGGATATTACATAATCACATGTAATCCATGAGAAAGTTAGTAAAAGTCACCAAAATATTGCTACATATTTCATGGAAAAAAGTAAGAAGGTTGATGGAAATTCAAATGCAGTGTTGTAGATGGACATGGTGAAGTTTGTTATTTAACAAATAGCTAGTAATTGTTTGATTTATAAAAAAAAATTGTTCTTAATAAGCTGGTTATTTTGGATAAGAAAAAATTGTAATAAGAAGAACATATTGTAAGATATTTAGCAATATATATTTACAAAATGTTTATTATTATATAATGGATTGATTGTTTATATCTAAATAAAATATAATGGAACAAGGCATTGATTGTACATGATATATTGGATAGGCTAAGTATCAAGCCAAAATTTCATTTGTATGCTTATATTTGCAATGATGTAGTATAGTATAGCTTGTAGGTTGCAATGTTTAGAAGGAATTGTTGCTCATAATGAAAAACTACAAGAAGGAGATTAGTAAAGCAACAATGTAGGTTGAAATTACCCACTTGAGATGAAAAACAATGCCTTGATGAGCACATGACAATAAGAACCACTTTATTTTTTGCAACAACACTACTTGATATGAATGATTCCCAAATCTTGTCGCATACTTTTTGAAATAATGTCGAATGATAAAAAATCAAATAACTCACCATATATGGACCAAATTGAAATGACGATTAAAAAAAGGATGAATTTGTAGATAGCTCAATGTGGAACAATTTGATTGGTATACTTAGAGGTTGATTGAGCATCAAATCAAACTTTGACATATATGTGTATACCTGTAGTAATATAGGTCACCCCATATATTATCAAAGAGAAGAATATGGTTGTGCAAATAACTTAATTACATGGAAATTGGAATTAGTGGCTACTTATAAAGAATATAAAACTTCATTCTATGTCATATGGTATGGTTTGTTTTGTGGTCATTTTTAATTTGATTGTATGTTTTGGTGATTGAAGTTGTCAATTATAACATTTAATAATTAAAACAATAAATACAAAATCATAAAATCCGAACAGATCTTAAAATTGATAATCTTCTAAATCTTTAATAATTAAAAAACTAACAATTAAAAAAATCAAGTACAAAGTCACAAAATCAAAAAATTCTAAAAATCATATTATTCTAAATATGAACTGAAGTAAAAAAAAAATGCCAAAATCATTGTTACAAAAAGCTGGTCTTTGCAATTGTAATTGAAGTGTGGTCATGTACATAAAACGCAAGAAAATGATGCCACAAACAAATTAATGCTGAAAAATGGTGCCTCGTGATTAATGAATTCTGTCTTTGGGAGTGGGGATTCCCAAGCTTAAGACATAGCATATCTTGAAGAGAAACCAAAAGAATAACTTACAAGTGTTTTGTGAGTATAGAGTTACATCATGTATGGGAGAGGAAATGTGAGAGGAATCATTGCCCATCCTTCCTCAAATACGGTACTCATAAACCATATCACTTAGAGGAAAGATCGGTTGAACTTACTCAAATATGAAACCCAATAAACATATCACCTAGATGAATGATCAGTTGAATCTCCAAAAACAAGATACTTAGAAACCTATCATCTTGTGAAAGGATCAGCCAACCCCTCCTCGAATATGGTACCCATGAAATTTATCATGTAGAGGAAGGTTTGGTGAACCCTTCCTTAAATACAGTACCCAAGAATCATTTCCTCTAGAGTAAGGATCATCCAAACTTCCTCATATATCATAACCACCAAAAGGAATCACCTAAAGGAATTCTCCTCTAACCCTTCCTCAAAATCTCTAGCCACCAAACCCATTCGGTAGAGTAAAGATCGGTCAAACCTCCGTAAATAAGGTTCCCATGAATGCATCATCTAGAAGAAGGATTGATTGTCCCTTATTCAAAAAATCTACCCAAGAAACATATCATTTCAAGGAAATATCGATTGATCATTCCTCAATTACATTACATAGTAAATCTATCATCTCATCGAATTATACATCGACCTTTCCACAAATACAATAGCCAGGAAACCTATCATCCAAACTAATTATCCATTGACTCTTCCTCAAACACAATACCTAAGAAATGTATCATCTAGATGAATGACGAAAAATGTCATAGAATGAAAGGAGGTATTTTTTCAATTATAAAAGAGCATTTCTAGATGGTGATTTGAAGGAATTCAATAGAAATAGTGAATTGTAGAAATCAAGGACAAATATTGTTGCAATAGTTACTCGTATTAATAAGATTGTAGAGAAAAATTAAGATATTAGTCCACATCTAACATGTGCAATAAATCAACATTGAACAAGGGAACCTATGAAATTATCGTCATCAAATATGATCCATGGCTTGTTGCAAAAGATGGTTAATGACGATATCTGTCATATTGAGATTCCTCCAACTTTACAATATGATTTTAGCAAAATAATAAGAGTCAATTTTCTCAATGTTGTAATCGCTAAGGACGATTTCTTTGTGACATATAATGGATGTATTTCAATCATGACAAACATAGGGATACCATAAATCCAAATGAATTAGAACATCTAAAGGCTATTTAGACAACCCATAATTTGCACATTGAAAGCTATCATCATATGTACAATGTTCATACATCAGCTTTGGAGAAGTGTCCAAGAAATTATTTGAGCATTGTGCATGCCAAGATGGATAAGTCAAAGAATTCCATACAAAATATTTGTAAAATGGAAAAGGATATTAGTAATGTTGTAAAATGGAAAAGGATATTAGTAATGTAATTGATCGATGGGCACATTATCATCCATATAAATGACTATAATCTTGTTGTAAGTGCTCATACAATTCAATTTTTTTTTATAAGGAATATGCAGGAAAGTTTGTTTTAATAGATGTTATAATGGGCTAAAATTTGTGTATGCATAAAATGTAACTTGTTTTTGTAATATTATGTAATGCATTAGTGATTCAAAGTTATTTTATTGTAACATCTTTATGTTTAATTTGGTGCCATATTGGACGAACAATTGTCTTACAAGAAAGAGCTTCTAGTTCATTTGTTCTCTAAGTTTCGTCTACTAGGACTTATATACATATTCATTACACAATGTGACATTGTTTCATGATGTTTGTACATTTGAATAGTCTAGTTATACCTCTATAGTCCAATATTTAAATATGCTATTCCTCAAAGAGTAAATATGCTTGGAATAATTAAGTTCCTGATTATGTGAAGAATACTTATATTTCAAAATCTGGAAGTATAAAGATGTTGAGCCACTGACATTAAATGCTGAAAATATAAAGAAGGATTGTTTAATGCCTCTTGCTGATTTTTGGTAATAATAAATCCCATTTTTAGAAAACGGGGACAATGTCATATATATGAAGAATAGTCTGTCATGGTGGATAGCATAGAATTTGACGACTAAATTTATTGTAGGAATACGTAGTTGAGGTTCATGATAATAATACAAATTGAAACACTATCTACTGTCATAAATGTGTCAAAAAGGGCAATTTAATTCATGTGGATGTTGTTGCATATAAATCTAATTCTCTTTAATGATTTGATAAGTGAAGTTATATTGGATTTCAAAACATAAGGAATTTTTGTAATACGCAAGAAATAAAAACTTCTAAAATCCTTTGTAATGTTTGCTTCCAAAATTCATGCTTGCATTGATTTGGAATATGACAATCTTCAATGAAACCTATGCAAATTTTTGAAGCATTTTAATTTAGACTTTCAAAGGATATTACATAGCAATTGGAATCCTTGAGAAAATTAGTAAAAGTCACCAAAATCTTGCTACATATTTCATGGGAAAAGGTAAGAAGGTTGATGCAAATTCAAATGCAGTGTTGTAGATGGACATGGTGAAGTTTGTTATTTAAGAATTAGCCAATGATTGTTTGACTTATAATATTTTTTTGTTCTTAATAAGCATGTTATTTTGGATAAGAAAATATTGTAAGATATTTATCAATATATGATTTACAAAATGTTTGTTATTATAGAATGGATTGACTGTTTAGATCTAAATAGAATATAATGGAATACTGCAATGATTGCACATGATATATTGGATAAGCTAAGTATCAATCCAAACTTTCATTTGTATGCTTATATTTGCGATGAAGTAGTAGAGTATAGGTTGTAGTTTGCAATGTGTAGAAGGAATTGTTGGTCATAATGAAAAACTACAACAAGGAGATTAGTAAAGTAACAATATAGGTTGCAATTACCCACTTGAGATGAAAAATAAAGCCTTGATGAGCACATGATAATAACAACCACTTTATTTTTTGCAACAACACTATTTGATATGAATGATTCCGAAATATTGTCGCATAAAAGAATGTTGGATGATTAAGAAACAAAGAACTCTCCATATATGGACCTAATTGAAATTACAATTAAAACAAAGATGAATTTGTAGATAGCTCAATGTGGAACAATTTCATTGGTATACTTAGAGGTTGACTCAGCATTAAAGCAAACTTTGACCTATATGTGTATACCTGTAGTAATATAGGTCATCCCATATATTATCAATGAGAAGAATATGGTTGTGCAAATAACTTAATTACATGGAAATAGGAATTAGTGGCTACTTATAAAGAATATCAAACTCGATTTTATGTGATATGGTATGGTTTTTTTATGGTCATTTTTAATTTGATTGTAGGTTTTGGTGATTGAATTTGTCAATTATATTATTTAATAATTAAAAAAATAAATACAAAATCATAAAATCTGAACATATTTTAAAACTCATAATCTTCTAAATCTTTGATAATTAAAAAAATCAAGTATAATGTCACAAAATCAAAGCATATCCTAAAAATGATAATCTTCTAAATATGAACTAAAGTAAAAAAACACACAAACACACACACCAAAATCTATTGTTATAAACAATTGGTCTTTTCAATTGTAATTGAAGTGTGGTCATATACATAAAACACAAGAAAATGACACTGCAAACAAATTAATGCTGAAAATGGTGCCTCGTGATTAATGCATTTTGTCATTGGGAGTGGGGATTCCCAAGCCTAGGACGTAGCATATCTTGAAGAGAAACCAGAAGAATAACTTACAAGTGTTCTGTGAGTATAGAGTTACATGATGCATGAGAGAGGAAATGCAAGAGGAATTATAGGCCATCCTTCCTCAAATACGGTACTCATAAACCATATCACCTAGAGGAAAGATCGGTTGAACTTATTGAAATATGAAACCCAATAAACATATCACCTAGATGAATGATCAGGTGAATCTCCCAGAACAAGATACTTAGGAACCTATCATCTTTTGAAAGGATCATCCAACCCCTCCTCGAATATGGTATCAATGAAATTTATCATGTAGAGGAAGCATCAGCTAAACGTTACTCAAATACAGTACCCAAGAATCGTTTCATCTAGAGGAAGGATCATCCAAACTTCCTCATATATCATAACTGCCAATGCAATCACTTAGAGGAATTCTCCTCTAACCCTTCCTCAAATTCTCTAGTCACGAAACCCATCAGGTACAAAGGATCATTCAAACCTCCGCAAATAAGGTTCCCATGAATGTGTCATCTAGAAGAAGGATTGATTGTCCCTTATTCAAAAACTCTACACAAGAAACATATCATTTCAAGGAAATATCGATCGATCATTCCTCAAGTCAAGTAGATTGCATAGTTAATGTATCATCTCATCGAATTATACATTGACCTTTCCTAAAAAACAATAGCCCAGAAACCTATCATCCAAACTAATTATCCATTGACTCTTCCTCAAACATGATACCTAAGAAATGTATCATCTAGATGAATGACCAAAAATGTCATAAAATGAAAAGAGGTACCTTTTTCAATTATAAAAGAGCATTTCTAGAGGGTGATTTGAAGGACGTCAATAGAAATACTGGATTGCAATAATCAAGGACAAATATTGTTGCAATAGTTACTCGTATTAATAAGACCCTATAGAAAACTTTAGATATTTTTCCACATCTAACATGTGTAATAAATCAACATTAAACAAAGGCACCTATGAAATTATTGTCATCAAATATGATCCATGGCTTGTTGCAAAAGATGGTTAATGATGATATCTGGCATATTGTGCTTCCTCCAACTTTACAATATGCTTTTAGCAAAATAATAAGAATCAAGTTTCTCAATGTTGCAATCACTAAGAACAATTTATGTGTGACATATAACGGATGCATTTCAATCATGAACAAAGTTAGGGATACCACAAATCCAAATGAATTAGAATATCTAAAGGCTATTTAGACAACCCATAATTTGCACATTGAAGGCTATCGTCGTATGTACAATGTTCATAGATCAACTTTAGAGAAGTGTCCAAGAAATTATTTGAGCATTGTGCATGAAAAGATGGATAAGTCAAAGAATTCCATACCAAATATTAAGAAAAGAAAAGATATTAGTAATGTAATGAATCTTCCCTTAAATATTTTAATTTGAGGATTAGGGCCATACAAAATATTTAAAAAAAAAAGATATTAGTAATGTAATGAATCTTCCTACAAATATGTTAATTTGAGGATTAGGGCCATACCAAATATTTTTAAAAAAAAGATATTAGTAATGTAATGAATCTTCCTATAAATATATTTGAGGAGTAGGGGCATGGTTGTTTATCATCTCTTTGCACTACTTTTTCCTATGGTACACTCCTAGATGAAGCTAAAAATCAAAACTAGAATATGTGGTGCTCTCGGTTGCACAATATATATTTGAATTCTATTAAAAGCCGAGAGAAATGTACAGAGAGAGCATTTTCAAAATTCTACAAAAGCTAAACCCTAAAGTCACACCCTTCAAACCAAAAAGGACTATCAAGCCGATCAGATGGAAACAGTCATAAAGAGGCTAACAGTCTGAAGCTTAAAACATAAAGAGGTTTCCCAGAGGCCAGGGTTTATGGCCGCTGAAAACCAAACTGAACTATAGTCGACCTCCTCCTCAAACTAGAGAAAAAATGTTTAAATCATAAAGCCCCGAGCGAGGTTATTCGTCATCTGAGATATAGACAGGGAAGGAATTAAAATTATCAGCACCTGGATTTGGAGTTTTCTGCTTAGCTCCTAAAGTTTCACCAGACTAATGATGATGGGGCTGGGGACGAAATATCAACTGCGGAGCAGTGTCGTTTTGCATATCGTGGCGTAAAGTCTTTCTAGTCAATTCGTGGGCCAAAACATTGATATTGGCATTAAGACGAGCATCTAAGTTAATCCGATTCGATGTTAATCGACGGAGCCATCCGTCCATGTGATCCATGGGCACTTCCAGACTCATACCCTAAGAATTATCCAAAAATTATCTTCTACGCAATTGGTAATAGCTTGACCCAGAAGCGTCTTGGTATACCAAAACAAACCAAGACTTTTGATGTATCTAGTTTCTCTGACCTGTGAATTGAACCCGTCTCATCATGGAAATTTTCCCAACTGTTTAATGAGTTGCTCTGACTTGGGATTTCGAATGTGTTCTTGAATCTGTGTTTCCAAGATCTTAATATGCCTTTGATCGGAAGGATGAAGCACCGCGGCATAACAGGCACGAGCTTTCACTTGTTCACGAATGGAAAAGGGCATGTAGGATCGATGGGGAACCACAAATTTTTTATGATCAGTATGCTTAGAGGAATGTTAGAAATAGTAATTACTTCAGTTAGCTTTAGCTTTTACTTGAGTTACTATTTAGAAGTTCAGTTAATAAATGCAACAGCATGCTTTGCATGCATGCAAAAGCTAGGTTAAAGCTTTTAGGGTTTTCCATAAGTGTTTAAATACACATTACGTTCTTGATTGTAACACATCAGTTGATCTCGGTTTATGAATAAAGATTGAAGAGCCGTAGCTCATTCCGCATTATCTTTGTTTTATTTCTGCCTCCAACCTTCAGTTTGGTATCAGAGCATAGGAGAAGATCAAATTGGTAGCATCAATTTCCGAAAAAGCCAAAGCCGTAGCTTTGAAGAATTTGTAAGTTTTTTTTAAGAAATTATTTTTTTTTGGAGAAATTCTTTAAAGAAAATATTTTTTTGGAGTACCGCGCCCTCCCTATAGTCCACAGAGCGGTACTTTAGGAACTATCGCGCCTATACTATAGGCTAAAGCGCGGCAGTTTGGGGAGATACGAGGTAAAAAATTTTGATTTCACCGCGGCCTCTCCCTAAGACAAAGAGCGGTAATTGGAACAAGGCGGCATTTTTGGACAAGTGCAAAAAAGTTTTTACTTTATGTGATTCTTTTTTGACTTTCACGCAGTTATTGAATAAGAATTTTTTCTTTTTACAAGAGAAGAAGATATTTGAAGATATTTTTGAAATCTTGTTTAAGAGGGAGAATTATTATTTGTTTTTTTTTTTAAAAGAGGAAGGGAGATTATTTTGAATAAGAGCCAGTGAAAGACATCGCAGCGTCTATGGCTTCTAGCAGCAATCAATCTCAGATTTCTCCTCTTACAGGGAAAAAGGACTATGATGTATGGGCCACGAGGATGGCGGTTTATCTCAGGTCAGAAGACGCATGGGAATATGTCGTGTATGGCTATTCCGAACCTGCAGATGAGGCAGCTTTTCAAGCCCTTTCAAACGCAGAGAAGGATGTCCTGCGAGCGCATAGGAAGAAGGATGCAAAGGCACTGCATCTCATAATGAACGCTTTGGATAACAGCGTATTTCCAAAGATATCAGTATCTTTACATGCCAAAGCAGCATGGGATACCTTGGCGACCAGTTATCAAGGTGCTGGTAAGGTTCAAACAGCAACACTCCAAAACCTAAGAAGAGACTTTGAAGATCTGAAGATGAAAGAATCAGACTCTGTAGACTCTTTCATGACCAAAGTCATGGGGATTGTTAATCAGCTGAATATCTATGGTGAAAAGATTGGAGATCAAAGGGTGGTTGAAAGGGTTCTGAGATCCCTACCCCACAAATTTGAGTCGAAAGTTTCAGCGATTGAAGAAGCAAAAGATCTAAGTACTCTCTCTATAGACGAGTTGACCGGATCTTTACTTTCATTTGAATCCAGACTCAACAGGAATGAAGAATCCTCTCATGAGAATGCTTTCAAAGCACATGTCTCATTCTCAAGAGGCAGAGGCAGAGGAGAATCAAGAGGACGAGGCAGAAGTGGCCGAAGTAATGGCAATGGAGATCAAGATCACCATCATAACCATGAAGGCGGAAACTGCGACAAAAAAAGGTCAGATAAATCTAATATTCAGTGTTATTATTGCAATAAATTTGGGCATTATGCTCATCAATGCAAAAAGAAAAAGGCTGATCAAGCAAATCATAATGCTAATGTGACTAATACCTCTGAGGATAAAGATGATATGTTATTTCTTACATGTCATGCTGCACACGAAAGCCCAAAGGGACTTTGGCTTTTAGATAGTGGCTGCAGTAACCATATGACAGGTGACAGAGGTCTAATTGCAGACCTAGATGAATCAGTGAGGACAGAGGTCAAAGTTGGCACGGATGAGGTGGTTCCAGTTCTTGGAAAAGGAGTGGTCAACATTCTGACCAAACAAGGCCAACAAAAGACAATCTCAGATGTCTATTATGCTCCAGGATTGAAGCATAATCTGCTTAGCATTGGGCAACTCACTGAAAAGAAGTACAAACTTGTCTTTGATGGATCAGACTGTGAAATTTATGACCCAAATCGACATTTGATCATCAAAATACAAGTGACTAGGAATAGGATGTATCCACTAGTCATGAATTGCAGCAGCAAGGTAACCTCTTTTGCTCAAAAAGCCACTTGCATAGATGATTATTGGCTATGGCATTTTAGATATGGACATCTTCACTTTGGTGGTCTCAAGTTTTTGCAGCAGAAAGAGATGGTAAAGGGATTGCCCCCTATGAAGGAGCCAGAAAGCAGTTGTGAGTGTTGCATCATTGCAAAGCAGCACAGGGATAGCTTTCCTAAAGGTATGTCTCGAAGGGCACATGCACCTTTAGAACTTATTCATACTGATCTAGTTGGACCAATGCAAACTCAATCGATTGGTGGAAGCTATTATTTCCTTACATTTATTGATGATTTCAGTAGAAAAACATGGGTGTATTTCCTTCGTCAGAAGTCTGAAACTTTTGGCAAGTTCAAGGAATTTAGGGCTTTGGTTGAAAAACAGAGTGGTTATCAACTCAAAGTATTGAGATCTGATGGAGGGGGAGAGTATGAATTAAAGGAATTTCATGATTACTGCAAGCATCATGGAATCAAGAGGCAATTCACTACAAGATATACTCCTCAGCAGAATGGTATTGCAGAACGCAAGAACAGAACCATCATGAATATGGCAAGGAGCATGCTGAAAGGAAGAAATGTGTCCCATGAATTTTGGGGAGACGCAGTGGCTTGTGCTGTTCATGTGATGAACAGATCTCCCACCAAAATTGTGAAGAACAGAGTACCAGAGAAAGCATGGTCAGGTATGACTTGTAATGTTTCTCATTTCAGAGTATTTGGTTGTGTTGCTTATGCTCATGTTCCTAAACAGCTAAGAAAAAAGCTAGACGACAGGAGTGAGAAATGTATATTTCTTGGATATGGTGAACAAACTAAATCCTACAAGCTGTATAACCCTATTACCAAAAAGGTTATTCTCAGCAGAGATGTTTTGTTCAAGGAGGAAGAGTCATGGAATGGAACCATAGACAAGGGTATGGGAGCTGCAATACCCCAACCAGAAGATGGAGAAGATGAGAAGTTGATTGGACAACAAGATCCAGTAGCATCTTCACCAATAGCAAATACTCCAGAAAGAACACCTAGAAACTCAGTTCGAGGTGAAGCATCAAGTCCGCAGTCAGGTAATGAATCTGATTACAGTAATAAAAAGACTAGAAGATTGACAGATATTTATGATGAATTGGATGCAAATACCAATTATGTTTTTATTGCTAGTGAACCTGTGTTTTATGAAGAGGCTGTAAAACAAGAGCATTGGGTAAATGCTATGGACGAAGAGATAGATTCCATTGAGAGAAATGATACATGGGATCTAGTTGACCTGCCAAAGAATAAGAAACCCATTGGTGTGAAGTGGGTTTATAAAACCAAACTCAATGAAAAAGGTGAGATTGATAGGTACAAGGCAAGGTTAGTAGCAAAGGGTTTCTCGCAACAACCAGGAATTGATTTTGGAGAAACTTTTGCACCAGTGGCAAGATTGGACACAGTAAGAGCAGTCCTAGCAATTGCAGCACAAAAAAAATGGAAAGTGTATCAGATGGATGTCAAGTCGGCATTCTTGAATGGAATTCTTGAAGAAGAAATTTATGTGGAGCAGCCACATGGGTATGAAATAAAAGAACATGAAGACAAAGTTTACAAGTTGAAGAAAGCTCTATATGGGCTTAAGCAAGCTCCAAGAGCTTGGTATAGTAGAATTGATTCTTATCTCATCAAAAATGGTTTTAGCAGAAGCAGCAGTGAACCAACACTTTACACAAAGGTAAATCAACAAGGACAGATTTTAATAGTTTGTTTGTATGTTGATGATATGATTTTTACAGGTGACCTCTCAGTAGATGAGTTCAAGGCAGCTATGAAGAAAGAGTTTGAGATGACAGACCTTGGATTGATGAGGTTCTTTCTTGGCCTAGAAGTAGAACAGTCAGAAAAGGGTATATTTATCTCTCAAAATAAATATGCTAATGAAGTTCTTAAGCGATTCAGAATGCTTAATTGCAAAACAACACCTACACCAGTGGCAACAGGTACTAAGTTGAGCAAAGAAGATTGCAGTCCCAATGTAGATCCAACATTGTATAAAAGACTTGTAGGAAGTCTCATGTACCTCACAGCTACGAGACCTGACATTATGTTTGCTGTCAGCTTGATTTCAAGGTTCATGGAGTCTCCCAAAGACTCGCATTGGCAAGTTGGCAAAAGGATCTTACGATATGTTGCAGGGACTTCAAGCTATGGAATTTTATACTCAAGCACAGAGTATGATGTTTTGACAGGTTTCACTGACAGTGATTTTGCAGGAAGTTTGGATGACAGGAAGAGCACTTCCGGTCATGTTTTTCATCTTGGATCAGGGGTGATTTCATGGGCATCCAAGAAGCAGCCCATTGTAACACTTTCATCGGCAGAAGCAGAGTATGTAGCAGCGACATCAGCAGCATGTCAAGCAGTCTGGTTACGCAGAGTTTTAGAAGGTCTTCAACAGAAACAAGAAGGACCAACCACAGTTTATTGTGACAACAACTCAGCAATTGCTCTATCCAAGAACCATGTTTTTCACCAGAAAAGCAAACACATTGATACTAGATATCACTTCATAAGAGAACTTGTGAACAATGGTGAAGTTCATGTTGAGCATTGTAAATCAATTGACCAATTGGCTGACATATTCACAAAGCCATTGGCAAAAGATATTTTTGAAATCCATAGAAATAATTTAGGCATTGTAAAAGCTGCAGTAGTCAGCAGTAGTAATTAAGAGGGAGTGTTAGAAATAGTAATTACTTCAGTTAGCTTTAGCTTTTACTTGAGTTACTATTTAGAAGTTCAGTTAATAAATGCAACAGCATGCTTTGCATGCATGCAAAAGCTAGGTTAAAGCTTTTAGGGTTTTCCATAAGTGTTTAAATACACATTACGTTCTTGATTGTAACACATCAGTTGATCTCGGTTTATGAATAAAGATTGAAGATCCGTAGCTCATTCCGCATTATCTTTGTTTTATTTCTGCCTCCAACCTTCAAGGAAACCATGGTTAGAGTAAGTCTAGAATGAGAGCTAGTAGTGATGAAACGATGCCAGATAAAGAAAGGGTGAGTGGATGGTTGGAAGTGAGATGAATAGAGAGCCAACGCAGGATGTGATAAAGACGACACCCAAAATAAAAATTTATTTTGCTAAGCATGGCCATAATCAGGATCCTTTCCGAATCAAGAGAAGTACAACCACGAAATATGGTTGCAAGTGCAATGAATTCAGAGATGATGACAGATAGATATGGAGGATGATTAAACTGGGAGCATATGGTTCATGCGAGAAAGCGATCTTTCCAAACCAAACCATAATTGCTACTTTGAGAAAGATAACGCTGGTTTTGTAAATGCATAATGACCACAACACAGGTGGTCGATGTGATGAAATTCCCTATGTATGAACAATTATCATGCCAAAGAGCAGGGATCATGACAACACCCAATGTGGGGAATAAGTTGTTGTATTTTCAATTAAGGTTGTAAGTTTTTAAAAACAATGTCTGCGAGATAGTAAATATTAACATTAAAGAGTCTCAAACAGCTGGTATGGAAATTGTTTAAATGTAAATCAACACTAGGTTATTTTATTTTTGTATATGAAGGTATAATATTACTATGGTGAGCAATGTTAAATATATTGACATTGAAGATATCCAGCAAAATAAGTTGAAACATGTCATGATGACAATTAGTGCATTGATAGTGTGGAGTATAATATGTAAAAAACTGAAAACCAATGAACCATTTAACTATACATTGTTCAAATGCAATTAAGATTTTGAGAGAGAATGATAAAATTGACATCTTTGGAATCATTATTTAGATCTAAAAATTTAAATTCACATTAATTATTATTACGAGTCATAATTATGAAATTGTAAATCTCACTTTTGGAATAGAATATTACAATTCTGAAATAAAAAATCATACTTTCTAAATTGAAAATCACATTTTTCAAATCAAAAATGACCTTTTTCAAATAAAAAATGCACTTTTCAAATTAAAAATAGTATTTTTGTGATTAAAAAACCCATTTTGGGGTTCAAAATAATTGGAAAATCACATTTTTGGCACCCACTTTTGCACGTAATGAGTCCAAATTTAATTAAATGGGCATTAATGGGTAACGGAACTAGATTTTGGATTTTATTGCTCAAGCGCTTTCCTTGGCTCCTTTTTGAGGTTTTCTTTATGATTTGATTTCTCAATTAGAGCCTCAAAAATAACCAAAAGGTCCAAATTTTCACTCTAAAGCTACCATGAGGACTGGCATGTTGTAGGATATCCTCAACTTGTATTTCCAAATTTGTAAATCATTGCTCATAATCATCCATTGCTTCTTCCCCAAAATCATCTACCATGGCTACGTTTTGAAGACTTTTTATTTATTCTACTACTAGATCTTAACATTTCCCACAAACCTAATAAAAATGCTTTGACACAAATATGATTTCTAAACTGTCGTGGATATTCAACTAAAACAGTTCATTGCAATGGATCATACAACTTAGCTCTTTTCTTATTAGCTTATTTCCACTAAATGCTAAATAAACTAGAACTAAAAGAAAAATAACTAGAGCATGGAAATACACAATCCACACAAATAACATAATGTATACCCTAGGAAAACCCACTAAGGGGAAAATCCCCGACAAAAGTGACGACTATGCCTTCCTCTTTTTTTCTCCAATATGTAGTGCAAATACAAAGAAAGTGGTACTCTCTATGGAGATACCTTTAACTCTTTGACTAGAATGGCTACTCTAGGATCTCCTACTTCCTCTTTTATGCTCTAATATTCACTCCCATGTAGTTTCTCATCTATGGAACAATACAATAATGTCATCAGAATGGAACCCCTCCTTCTCCCAATGGCTTGGTATTTAACATAGTCGAATAGTCGTCTAGGGTTAATTTTATTGCACCGAGAGTAATGAGGCACTTACAACCTAGTATGGGGAATATGTGTAATGTAATGTAATGTAATGCCTTCATGTTATGTACAAAAAATAAAAAGTAATTAAAAAATTCATGTTGGCTCATAAAATAAAAAAGGAAAACCAAATAAAAAATAATTAAAAAATCTATATCAGCTCATAAAATAAAAATTTAAAACCAGATAAAAAGTCATTAAGAAAATAACACCTCAATAAATTGGATGCCTCTTGGTGCTTGATACATCCACGTTTAGGATGGATCTATGCTAGTATTTAACATAGTCAAATAATTGTCTAGGGTTAATTTTAAGGTTTTTGCATGCATCGATTCTTTATTAGGGTAATGGTTTTGGACTCTCTAGAATATTATTGAAAGTACAGACATGACTAGATACGCATCGGTGAGAAATAATAGATGACATGGAATCCAGTCTATACCATGGTCGTCAACTAGATAGGTCAACATGTGGAAGGAATAGCATCCTCACATGGACTTTGATTGAGGCGATTCTTGCACTGTTGGACACGTCTCGAAGTGTAGAATAGCGTGAAGGGTTTTCTTACAAGATATAAAATTTTGAACCCAAAAATCATCATTTATGCCTTCAAACATGCCCCAAAGGTTCTAGACCCTAAATGTGCAAAGTAAGACCTGCCCCTAAAATGGGCTCTACAAGCCATTTCATATAATCTTTCCACCTAGAAAGCAGTAAATCAAATGAAAGTTATATATTGATCCATTTTTTAGAGCAATACTCAACCCTTTTATTTTATAATTGTAGCAAAAATTTTGTTTATCAAACCTATTCTACAAATACCTATAAGAAGTACTGCCATCCACTCATGAATTTTTATTTTTGGACATATACCTTTGATTTGTATGATGAGGATGTTGATATGGTACATAAATTTGTTTCTACCAAAAAAGAGGTGAATTATAATTTTTAAATGTAGTTGTAGAATTCATCAACAATTCCCAAATTTGGCATCTCGTTATTAATGAAGTCTTTAGTAGACTTGAAAAAATAATTAGTAATCAACTTCTCTTCCTGCAACTATGTCATTGGACATTAACTTGAACTAAGCAAAAAAATAGTTGATGTAAAGCCACTTTTATTTGGAGATAAAGTCTAATCATATCTTGGAATTTATCTACTAAATATGTTCAAGTCGAAAATAATTTTATCAAAACTAGTCTATACACCCTTCCCATGTCCACCGCTGGTATATACCATCTTATTGTACAAGCAAGACCAAATACCTTACGTATATGCTTTTCAAATTATGAATAGAACATAGCAATAGGTTCCATGAGAGGATTCCAAACTAGTCAACTTCACCCTTACAAAAATGAAGGTGGATAGTCAATATCCTTAGATTCATCATCACGAACATCTATAGAAGGATTAGTTTAAGAGGGGTTTTCAAACACATTATCATAATCCTACATTCCTTCAATCCTAAAATAGGCTTATCATTCTCATTCATTTGGAATGATAAAATATAATAATATTTCATTAATTGTTCATATTCATAAAAAACTATAAATTATTTTATTGTTGGGAAGTTACTTCTTCATGAAGCTTATCAAAAGATACTTATAAAACTGTAGCTTCATTCTCGATTCGTTTATTGTATTTACCTAACCCATTAGTATTCTCCTTAAATCCTTCATTCTCTTTTGAAGGAGGAAATACAAACATAGTATAGTGAGTGGTGCCACCTCATGGAGAAATTTCCTCTAGATCCTAAAACCTTGCATGGCGACTAGGCTAGGCAATCTTATCCATATAACTTAGTCGTCATTTAGGATAAATAACTATTATCCTAAATGATAAATACAATTAAAGTATGTGATTGTTAATGTAATCCATAGGATAACAAAGATGGTGATTGTCATTTAGACTTATGGTTTGTTGGAGGATCCCAAAGTAGGAGACAAGCAATTGGATAATCTTTAAAAGTTCAAGATAGTGACTTCTATATAAAATTTCAAGGAGAGCCCATAGATAGTAGAAAACAATTTGGAGAATATTTAAGAGTTTAAGTTGGATATTTTTATATAAAATATATTCTTTCATGAAGAGTTCACTAACAATAGAAGACCATTTGTATGGTATTTAAGAGTTGACGATGGTGAATTTTATAAAAAAAATGCCTTTTATGAATGACTTTCATGTAATAACAACCATTTGGAGAATATTTAAGAGTTCAAGATGGTGATTTTATATAAAATTTATGTTTAGAGGAAATCAAGGACCATTTGGAGAAATATTATTATGTGAAAGGAGGTTATTGGCATAATAGTGCTAACCGAGAAAATGATTCACACATTGTTTGTAGTTATATCACTTTCTTATAGAACACACTTACTGACACTAGTTATTTCAAATATCTCTTTGCCGAACTTGTTATTATTGACATGAATTACTATGTTTCTTAGTGGATGGCCACTGATGTCTTTGATTTTTTTTTCTTCTTCATTCAAATGACAACTATTACATCAACCTTTGTTTAGTTGATATCTATATATGACATGTTTCCATTAAGAAATCATTTATTGAATTGTGCAGTTGGACCAAGAAAAATCATAGAGTAACCATTAATCATCATTTCTAGAGATTATCACTTTATAGTAATTCGTACATTTTACAAATAATTTTAGAATTATTCATGGTCATGCATTCAAATATTTTGAAAATCAATCAGAATTCTTGATTCAAGTATTTTTCAAATTATTCATGTTCATGTCTCGAATTTTTTTTAAATGTTTAAATTAATTTCCAATTTGTATAAAAAAATGTATTTAAAATTACACATTATCATGCATTCAAATATTTTTTAAATGGTATAATTCATTCCCAAATTGAATGATGATCCGAATTTTAGGGGGCATATGGTCTAAATTTGGATGTATGAGCCATAAAAGCATTAAGAGAGGCCATCCTCTCTCATTTATCATAAAAGCATTAAATGGAGAGGCCACCCTCTCCATCCATGGTATTTGGTAGCACATAGTTTTGGTCCATGGTATGGCCTCAAGACACATTGTAATAATGATATATAAAGGCCTAGCAAGCCTTCTCATAATAACAAGTTACTCATTTGGTTTCTATCCTACATTTCTCTTATTTTATTGAGTTATTATTGGGATATTGGTTCTGAGTGTCTTTCTTAGTATAGTTTGAGAGGTGAGGCTCAAAGAACCCTCTTTGAGCCTGAACCCTCCATGTGGCATATTTATTCTATGTTTGTCCATCTATGCTATTCATAGCCCAGATCTCACTACTTTGCCTTTCTCACAGCTGGTTCATTGTTTGCTTCAGTTTTGAAGCTATCTTAATCTCCTCCTCTCTCAACATTCAAGCCTTCTAGTTCTCAGCTCCTAAGATCCGAATCAATGGTATCAGAGAAGGTATGCTCTCCATCGGAACAAGGGTTTCAAGCATTCTACGGGTTTCAAATATTTGCAACAATCACCAACTTCCTTTTGGTATGATCGGAATCCATTTGTTGGGCCATCCATGGATCTGTATCTACTACATCCATACATGGATCTGGATTCACTACATCCATACATGGATCTGGATCTGCTACATCCATACATGGATTTACTACATCCATACATGGATTTGGATTCACTACATCCATACATGGATCTGTATCTGCTACATCCATACATGGATCTAGATTCACTACATCCATACATGGATATGGATCTGCTACATCCATACATGGATCCACTACATCCATTGGTTTGCAACATTTTAACAAAATTTAAAGAGATGTTATGGAATCTATGGGATGTTTCAGAGGGTCTATCACATCTCATTTTGAAGTATTTTCCTTCATCTCAAATGGGTGTTTTACGGATTTTCATTTCATTTCTCGGTTTGTGAGATATGCTTGTTTGAGTAGCACATGTTTTTACACATTGTGGCCGCACGTACAGTCAACTTTGAACAAGTGCCATAGACTCTACAAGATGTTTCAGAAGGTCTGCTATAGCTCATTTGAAAATAATTTATGTCATTGCAAATGGGTATTTTGTGGATTCTCATTTCGTTGTCTGGTTTCTGAGATGTCATTGTTTGAAACAACACATGTCTGTAACCAGCGTGGATGCACGTCCTTCAAATTTGGACTTATTTTTCTCACTCCATGAACCACTTGATAACATGTACCATATACCGATAGAAGGGTCTATTCAGTAGCTCAAATGGGTCTTCAAGGGAATTGGATTTCATCACCTGTAGCAGAAGTTATGAATAAATTTGTAGAAGGATGTTCAAAACCGCCAAAGTCATGATTATTCCATTTTTTTTTTTTGGCTTTTCTTAAAAAAAAACAAAAAATATAAATGGTAATGGGTCAACCACATAAAACCCTTCTCTTCATTGGCAACTAGCATATTGTAATCATGGGTCTCTTTTTAGTATGAAATGATGGGGACCATCATTTTCTAAGGGGGGAGGAATGATCCGAATTTTAGGGGGCATATGGTCTAAATTCGGATGTATAAGCCATAGAAGCATTAAATGGAGAGGTCACCCTTTCCCATTTATCATAAAAGCATTAAATAGAGAGGCCACCCTCTCCATCTATGGTATTTGGTAGCACATAGTTTTGGCCCATGGTATGGCTTCAAGACACATTGTAATAATGCTATATAAAGGCCTAGCAAAGCTTCTCATAATAAGTTACTCATTTGGTTTCTATCCTACATTTCTCTTATTTTATTGAGTTATTATTTGTAATGTCCCAAAATAGTAAAAATTTAAAAATTTTCCGACACTAGAATAAACTGGAAAATATATGATGAATACTAACTTCACCACTGACAAGTATATATTGTACTAATGTTTGATTTATACTTTTTGAAATGTCTTAGCTTCATAAGTATCATGGTTCCATGATTATAAGGTTTTACAGCTTTGCGGAAGTGTTTCTAAATAGTTTAGATGTATGAACTATCGCATGTGTACCAATTTGTTGAATGAAATAATATGAATCTCCTTCTTACGGCTGTAAAGGTTTGAGTGAATATGTATTAAAGTTTCACTAGTAATTCAGGTGGAATGGATCCTTTATTGGTGGCAATTGATGCTCATGATGAGATACTTGGTCTCTTGAAAGGGCAAGGTACCCTGACAGGGCTGCCGAGAGGTAGGGCTAAGAAATGGAGATTCCGGACTTACTTAGCATTATTGCTAATGCATCTACTTGTTTTGAGTTTGCAGGTGTACTTATGAGGCATCTATCGAGAATGCCTACTCCACCCTTCTAGCAACTATTTTAAGTCTCAAGTGAGATAGCTTTGAAGGTTGGCACTTCTTTTGTTTTAGCCTCATTGGGGTTTGTGATACTTGTGAAACATCACTACTTGTTTGACCTTGTAATTAGTTAATGGCACTCTGAAGAGTTTTGGGTCATTGTAATATTTGATTGTATTTTACAATGTTGTGAATATCGTATGATCTTAATACTTTAGAGTGTTGGGTCAATTTGGAATTAATGGTAGTTGATACTAGTATTGAATGTATCTCTGCGAATGCACATGTCCATGCCGCCAGCAGTGATGGGGGTTTACTCTAGGGTTCTGCACCAACGAAGAACACTTTCATGGTTCACTTCTCATGTTTGTTGTGGGTGTATTGAGGGTTTCGCTACTGACCTGAGTTGTGGCTCATGGTCAGCATACCATAAGAAAATAGCAATGGCGATTGCAAATCTTTGAAGGTAATTCCTCTCGGGTGTAATTTCTACACTCTTGCTATTGTATGTTAGATTTTTTGTGATACACAATTCAGAAACCTGACTTCGTATGTCATGGTTGGAATACAGGTGTTGACTGGCGTTTTCTCTTCTGTGTGGTTGGTATTCAATAGTGGCAATGTTGGACAATGGTAAGTCCAGAATTTTCCATCTCTTAGCTCCTTCTTTTGCCTCTATGGGGGTTATTGTTGATATGTATTTATTGGGAACTTGTGAGCTTGTTTGAGTTCATTTGTGACAACATTTCGTGTTCTTGGAAGTTGCCATTTGGCTAGACTGTTGTGTGAAGATGTTTCAATTTGTCGTTTGCAGACTCTAGAGGATTCTAGTATAAGGTTTTGGCTATCGTCCTCTGTATTTGATTTTGGTTGAACTTTTGTTTAGTTGGCAATGGTGCCAAGATGAACTGGGGCTTACATTACAAATTTATGTTTCCAAAATGTATGTGTAAGGGTCCCGAAATTCCCTTCAATATAATATCTATAAGGGTTTGGTACCCTATATAATTCTCTGCATTTTAATTCATATGGATATGGGTTGTTATATGACTGTTTTGATGGCACGATTCGTAACTTTGAAGTTTAAGTAATGCACCTGTCATGATCTACTATTTGGGTCTTACTTCTACGTTTTTGGTTGATTGAATAGGTGGAAAGACAAAGGTCCTTAAATGAAATGATTGTGGGAATCGATCCCTGTACTCTTGTTGGCGAATAATGTTTCTCTGTATAATGAAATCGTGGTGGGAATCGATCCCTGTACCATCGTTGGTGAATTTCTCTGTGTAATATCATGTATGGTTTTTTGTGTAATGAGATGGTGGTGGGAATTGATCCCTATACCAGCATTTGTGAATTTCTATGTATAATATCATGTATAAATTGGTTTGATGAATATGGTGTAACCCTTGTGTGTTTTAAATAGGAATCGTGACCCTAGCTGCTATTTGGTTTGTCCCTTGAGAGGGTATGGGTTGCTGTACAAACGTTATGCTTGTGGCGTTTAGTGAAATAGCAGAGTTTGGATGGGGTTCGATCTCACGACTCATGAAATGTTATGTTAATGAAATTGAATGCCATGGACTATTTTATTTCTAAAATGAAACTCGTTGGGCTTCGATTCAAAATTTTAGGTTGTAGGAACGAAATGTCAGATATTAAGTTTATAAATCGTGAAGCCTGTGTGATACGTTAAAACTTGTGATGTGCTGGCTGTGATGCTTTGATTGTAGTGGTTGACTGACACGTTGATAAATAAACGCTCTGGTAGCATACTGTGTTTTGTTTTACTACTTGGTACTATAATTTCGACAATAGCTTTGGTCAATGGATGATGACTAAATTCTATGTTTCGATCGTCACAGTGGGTGATAATAATAATGTGTAGTCTTAAGCCTCCAGGACTTGATGCATGCAATACTTGGTGATTTCGATGTCTGAGCTTGTCTTCCTGTAAGGGTTAGTAGTTTCGAGATGTATTGATGTTTTAAAACTGACATAGGGTTTTAGTGGAAACAATAGGAATACAAATATTAATGTGAACAGCATTCACATCTTAGCTATACGAATATTTAGAAAATCAAGCATTGTTTCATAAAATGGGAGAACATATATATATAAATACAATAGTTCTACCTTGAAGGAGCAATCTGAGTTTATTTAAATTCTTGAGAACCGATTTCTAGGATTGAGTTTTGCTAGGATGTCTAGCACAGTAACCCACTAGACATTCTACTAATCCTAGCTTACAACAATGCTATCCATTTGTTCCTATCAAAAAGTCTATATTTAAACCAGTTTAGGATGGAAGAAGAAACTAGGCTAAATGATGTTTGGGCAGCATTCTATGTTACTTATCTAACCATCAATCATAACTTGAAACGGAAGATTCATATTTCATACCTGATTACTTTTTAGCTTGCTCCCTTCCTGAAGCAACCTGCACACTCAAACAATAATTAATGTAGATCCCTCTGAGCTCATCTAATCTATTACAATGACTTTGGGGCTACCATGTTCCTCCCAACCTTGACCCTTGAACCGTTATGGTTCTATCGGGATCCCCCCGATCTTGGTTCCAACATGCAATAAGAGGTAGAGGCCCTAGATCCACTGTCGGTTCAGTTCTGAGAATTTCTTAGTAAGGATGCTTCAACTTCTTGGAGAAGAATACTCTTTCTTGGACTACCATAAGAGAATGATAATAGCCAAGAATGATAGATGATCCCAAAAACTTGGGATCTGCCCTCTTTAAGTAGGGAAGTCTTGAATTAGGACTGTTGAAGTAATTAGTTTCTTTAAATTCAATAATTAATAATTAAAAGATATTATTTAATTAAATATATAGTCCTCTTGAACTAGGACTTTTCCAACTGTTTGACTATAAGTCATTTTGATTTATGCTCATAACAATGACAATAATTATACGAGTAAGTATTCTTATATTAAATACATTTTACTTAACTATTAATACATTATTTATAGTATTAAATAATGCACAAATCAGATATACTAAGTATATTCCATAATTAAATAATAACACCATTATTATTTAAAGCTCCTAATAATAATAATAATAATAATAACTTGGAGGCCTTTATTCAGGTTAGTCATAAAATACTACTCGTAATTATCTTTTATTTAGTTATGTGTCATCACATGACACTCTTTTCTCTTTAACTTTTAGGGACACGGTCGACTTCCTTTGGACGGTCTTGGTCAGTTTGGTTAGGTTCCTCTAGTCTCTCTATTTGCATGTCAGATTCCCTCATTTAACATGGTAGCTCCTGCAGTAGGTGATGATGGATAAAAAGACGAATCATTTAGTCAATTAAATAAATGTGATAAAAGTGCTCTTCAGAATCTTTTCGACTCAACACTTTGAAATTCTGTAACCCCAAGTGCACTTCAGAGCCATTTAACTCAACACTCTCACATGGGCATTACTCTAGTGCAATTCCAAAGTCCCTACTCAACACTAGTGCTAGAATGTGGTTGTGAGGCATATCTAGAATATTTAAGTTTCCTTGTATCCGGTATTCATTTATTAAGCTTGGAGTGCTCCAGGGATTATGCCCAAAACTCAATGTACATCAGGGCTTACGCCCAGTACATCATATTTCATCTAGGTACATCGAGGCTTTTGCCCAGTACGTAGGTAATCCGTGTATTTATGATTCCATGCTCAACACACCATATAAGTAAATTATGTCATTCACATCACTGCGCAGTATGTAAGAAAAGGTCATCTCGGTATATTAGGGTCCCTTACCCATTTCATATGGTAAAAACATAAATCAAGACATTGGGGCTTCCTTGCCCAGTATATAATCAAATAATGAAATTCAGTCAGGGTCCACGCCCCATATGTCAGTCTACAAAAGAATAAATCATATGCACTAGGGCTAATCCCCAATATTCAGAATAAATCATATGTGCTGGGACCGTGGCCGAATATAACATCATAAAATAGTCAGTCCAAAATTTGGGATATTACATCCCTCCCCGCTTAGAACAACATCGTCCCAGTGTTTCTAGGGTATAGGAATGAGATCATGAAACAAGGTATGGTAAGCCTCTTTCATGGTGGCTTCATTCTCCCAAGTAGCCTCATCTGGTCCAAAGTGCCTCCATTGCACTTTCAGCTGAGTAACGGTCCTCCTCCTAAGCTGGACCTCTCTCTTTTCCAAGATATGGAGGGGTTCTTGTGTGAACTCCCCTTTGGGCTCCACCTATAATAAGGACCAGTCAATAACATGTTTAGTGTCATATACATATTTATTTAATAGTGAAGCAGGAAAAACAGTATGAACTTTTCTATGAGCGGGTAAGGCTAACTCATAAGCTACTGGGCCCTTCTTGGCTAGTATTTCAAAAGGTCCACAAAATATTGGGGCTAGTTTCCCACAACGTCCCAAGCTCAATAAGCTTCGTTTCGCTTTTATTTTTAGAAACACATGTTCGCCGACTTGATAGTCCTTGTCTTTTCTTTTCTTTTCCGCATAACTCTTTTGGCGGTCTTATGCTTATTTTAAGTTTAGTTGTACCTTGCAGACCAGGTGTTCCAAGTCTTTTAATAGGTCGAGTCCTAACATAAGTCTGTCTACTGGACTATCCCATGTCACGGGTGTCTGATATTTCCTACCGTAGAGTACTTCGAAAAGACTCATTTTGGCCAAGGTTTGATAACCGTTTTTGTATGCAAAATATGCTAGGTGCAAATAATCTTCCCACTTGGTGGGGTTATTCATGAGATACATCCTCAACATGTCCTCGAGGATCTGGTTTACTTGTTTTGTTTGTCTGTCGGTCTGGGGGTGGTACGTGGTACTGAATTGTAACTAGTTTTCCAGACCGGAGAATAATGCTCTCTAGAAGTTGCTAGTGAACTTCGTGTCTCTATCAGAAATGATCGATTTGGGTATCTTGTGCAATCGAAAGATCTCTTTTAAGAATATTTCCGCGATGTGAATTGCTTTGTAGGTAGATTTCACCGGTATAAAGTGGGCTACTTTAGACAGCTTGTCTACCACTAAAAAGATGGAGTTGTTTAGTTTCTTACTCTTGGGTAAGCTTGTAATGAAGTCCATACTTATTACCTCCTATTTCCATTCTGGAATGGGTAAATGTTGAAGTAACCCGGAGGGGTGTTGGTGTTCTGCTTTGACCAATTGGCACTCCTGACATTTCGCAATGAACATTGCGATGTCAGTTTTCAGCTTAAGCCAGAAGTACTGCTTCTTTAGGGCCGATATCAGCTTTTGATATCCGGGGTGTCCTGAATAAGGTTTCTGATGAAACGCGGTGAGAATGTTTGATCTCATGTCTCCACTCTCTAGGACGTAAAGTCGGTGTTTCGACCACAGTAGTCCCGTTTCATCTATCTTATATTCTTTCTGCTATTGGAAAAGTTTGTCTTCCTGGATCTTTGCAAGGATTTTGGCATAATAACGGTCACTCTTGCATGCCGTTCAAATTTTGTGGTGTAAGTCAGAGTCAGTTTTGCTTACTGTGACCTCGTAAATCATATGTGCTCGACGGCTTAAGGCATCCGCAATCTTGTTTTCCTTGCCTTTTATATGCATTGGTTTGAAATGGTATTCACTAAGGAAGGCTAGCCACCTGTCCTGCCTAGAATTTAGGTCGGGTTGGTCGAAAAGGTATTCCAAGCTCATGTTATCAGTCATAAATAGAAATTTCTTTCCCATGAGATAATGTCGCCACATCTTCAGAGCATGGATGATGGTGGCTAGTTCAAGGTCATGAGTAGGGTAGTTCTGCTCTTGTTCTTTTATTTTCCTTGATTCGTAGCATATGGAAAAATTGTCTTGCATAAGGACTCCCCCTAGTCCTTTCTTGCTTGCATCCGTGCAAACGAAAAAGTCCCCATTGGGATCCACAATATGCAGAATCAGTGCACTAATCAGTAGTTGCTTCAACTTTTGAAAGCTTTCTTCACACTTATCTGTCCAGATAAACTTGTTGGCCTTTTTCTGCAAGGTGGTCATGGGACATGCAATCCATGAGAAGTTCTCAATGAACTTCCAGTACTAGCCGGCTAGTCTTAAGAATGACCTTATGTTGAATATGCAAGTAGGTGTGGGCCATTCTTCAATAAATTTGACCTTTTCAGGGTCGAAGGCTATTCCCTTCTCGGAAATGATATTTCCTAAGTATTGAATCTGGGGTCTGTAGAAATCACACTTACTAAACTTGGCGTAAAGATCGTATTCTCTTAGTATCCATAAAACAATTCGGAGGTGCTCCTCATGTTCTACTTCATTCTTGGAGTAGATCAAAATGTCGTCAATAAAGACTAGAATGAATTTATTGAGGTATTTACTAAAGATATTGTTCGTCATGCACATAAAGTTGGTTGGTGTGTTCGTCAACCCAAAGGGCATCACGACGAACTCGTAGTGGCCGTAACGGGTTCGAAAGGTGGTCTTGTTGATATCCTCATCATGGATCCTCACTTGATGGTATCTAGATTGTAAGTCGATATTTGAGAAAATCTTTGCCCCTTTGACTTGGTCAAACA
Organism: Larix kaempferi; assembly: GCA_027924585.1. Lineage (NCBI taxonomy): Eukaryota > Viridiplantae > Streptophyta > Pinopsida > Pinales > Pinaceae > Larix > Larix kaempferi. The sequence continues at coordinate 4,642,127 of BSBM01000547.1, forward strand.
AGTCGTCGATCCTAGGGAGTGGGTAGCGGTTCTTAATGGTCATCTTGTTGAGTTGGTGGTAATCGATGCACATCCGCATCGTGTCGTCTTTCTTCTTGTCGAAGAGTATTGGTGCACCCCAAGGGGACACACTAGGTCGAATGTACCCCTTGTCAATTAGTTCTTGTAACTGAAGTTTGATTTGCACAAATTCTAGTGTGCTTATGCGGTACGGGGCTTTCGAAGCTGGTACTGACCCGGGTGTCAGTTCGATAGAAAAGTCTAAGTCTCGTTTAGGTGGTAATCCTGGTATTTCTTTGGGAAATACATCCTTGAATTCTAGGAGGACTTGAAAGTCTTCGATCTTCTATTCCCTATCAATTTCTATGTTTTGGATATTGATGACAAAGAGTTTGCAACCCTTTCTGATACATTTCTTTGCTTGTAAGGCAAAGATCTGTCTTTCCGACACTTTCTTAGGGATACCCTGAATCGTCTTCTGAATCCCTTGGTCATCCCTGCAAAGTAAGAATTTTTTTAAGTATTCTAGGAGGACATGGTGTTCTTCAAACCAATCCATGCCGATGAGTACATCATACGACCCTAGGGGTAGAATGTTTAAATCTAACCTAGTTTGAAATCCGTTTAAGTTTATCTTGTAAGTTTTAACTAACTCGGAGATCTTTCGTTTGGTACCGGTGGCTAGTTGTACCAGCCACGGTTTCTCATGAGGTTCTCGATTCAACTTACAAGTGTCCACTAACTTAGGGGAGATATAACTTTGGCAAGCGTTGGGATCTACTAAAACTGAAACTGTAGTGTCAGAGATCTTACCCTCTAATTCCACCATGGTGGCTTGGTGATCTTCCTGTCGACTTTCGAGAGCGGCATAAATCCTTGGTGTCTTTACGATGTCTCCAATGGTAGTCTCTGTTTGGATGTTGTGTAAAACTCCATCCATTTTGTCGGGGCAGTCTCTGTAGTAGTGGGGCCTAGGCATTTCCAACAAGAAATGGTGGGTGGGACAACTTTGGTCCCTTTGTTGAATGTTGGTCTGTTGACAGGTGGTGGGGGTGCACTTGGTCATGATTGGGGTCAGTTGAAGCCTCTATTGGGCGGAAAACTTCTGTTATGTTTCCGATAAGGTGGAGGCCTAAAACCCGGTCTGCAGTTGTCCGAGAAGGTTCTGAACCTATCTCTATTTCTGTTGATGTTGTCATTCTTTTGGCTGTCTGTGTTCATAACACAGCCTTGCCTTATGTAAGGTTATATCAAGGTTTTTGGGCATGTCAAACTCTATCTTTTCTCTAAAATTTGGTGGTATCCCTCCCAAGAACTACTGGATTTTGAGCTTCTCATCTTTAATGTATGGCACAAAGTGCAGCAAGTCTAAGAATCGGTTTATGAATGCTTCCATAGTTAGGGAGCCCATCTTTAATTCGTGAAATTCTTTTTTTTTTGTCAAAGAATCTTTCAGACATATACTCTCCTGTAATATTCTGCTGAAAGTATCCCAGGTTATGTCTCTCAGCTCTTGTCCTTTGGTGTGCTTCAAGTCCCACCACCATCTGGAAGCTTTATCATTTAGGTTGTATATGGCTAGTCGGGCTTACATTTCACTAGAGTAAGTGTTAACTTTGAAGTATTTATTGATCCCTAGCAGCCACTCCTCATCCTTTTCCCCAGAGTGAATCTCTCTGTCATATGTTGGGTCTCTTGTCTTTTAGAATTCCCCTTGCAGAATGTCGTCACTTTTTCTCCTCTTCTTGCAAGGAGGTGGTGAACCTTTATGGTTGGAAGATCTATTACCATCCTCTTCCATTGATTCTGGTATGTGCTCTCCCTGCTCTTCTCCATTAGCGTTGGTAGTCCTTTTTGTGTGACTATTTCTCTTTTTGGGGGTGTTGACTGAGAGTGTGGGCTATCTGAGAGGGTTAGCCTTTGTTAAGGTCTAAAGTAGTGCCTCATTTATCGCTTGTTGTTCTCTTCTTTCCTGCATGTTTTCATCTCGGAAGCTTCAGAACTCTACCTGCGGGTTTTGCATAGACTGTCTCCAATCTAAGTTTAGTTCGACCACCACCTCCTGCTCTCGGGGTGGTGAGTCGAGATTCTCGTGAATGCTGCTGCTCTGTTCTACATTAATTTTTCAAACAGTGTTTGTACTTGAAATGTTATATAAGTATAGAGAACAGAAAATCATGTTAGTTTATTCTCACATAAACAAAATAAAATGTAAATGTATGTTTATTTTTATTGTGTATCTGTAGCGGATGTTTGTAATGAGCCCAATAAGTCACTTAGTTTTGTAACTGAGATCTAATACCACTTGTAATGTCCCAAAATAGCAAAAATTTAAAAATTTTCCGACACTAGAATAAACTGGAAAAGATATGATGAATACTAACTTCAGCATTGACATGTATATATTGTACCGATGTTTGATTTCTACTTTTTGAAATGTCTTAGCTTCATAAGTATCATGGTTCCATGATTATAAGGTTCTACAACTTTGCGGAAGTATTTCTAAATAGTTTAGATGTATGAACTGCCGCATGTGTACCAATTTGTTGAATGAAATAGTACGAATCTCCTTCTTATGGCTGTAAAGGTTTGAGTGCATATGTATTAAAGTTTCACTGGTAATTCAAGTGGAATGGATCCTTTATTGGTGGCGATTGATGCTTATGATGAGATACTTGGTATCTTGAAATGGCAAGGTACCCTGACAGGGCTGCTGAGAGGTAGGGGTAAGAAATGGAGATTTCAGACTTACTTAGCATTATTGCTAATGCATCTACTTGTTTCGGGTTTGTAGGTGTACTTATGAGTCATCTTTTGAGAATGCCTACTCTACCCTTCTAGCAACTATTTTAAGTCTCAAGTGAAATAGCTTTGAAGGTTGGCACTTCTTTTGTTTTATCCTCATCGGGGTTTGTGATACTTGTGAAACATCAATACTTGTTTGACCTTGTAATTAGTTAATGGCACTATGAAGAGTTTGGGGTCATTGTAATATTTGATTGTATTTTACAATTTTGTGAATATCGTATGATCTTAATACTTTAGAGTGTTGGGTCAATTTGGAATTAATGGTAGTTGGTAGTGGCATTGAATGTATCTCTGCGAATGCACATGGCCACGCTGCCAGCTGTGATGGGGGTTTCCTTTGGGGTTCTACACAAACGAAGAGCACTTCCATGGTTAACTTCTCATGTCTGTTGTGGGTGTATTGAGGGTTTCGCTACTGACCTGAGCTATGGCTCATGGTCAGCATACCATATGGAAATAGCGATGGCGACTGCAAATCTTTGAAGGTAATTCCTCTCGGGTTTAAGTTCTACACTCTTGCTATTGTATGTTAGATGTTTTGTGATATACAACTCAGAACCCTGACTTCGTATGTCATGGTTGGAATATAGGTGTTGACTGGCGTTTTCTCTTCTGCATGGTCGGTATTCAACAGTGGCAATGTTGGACAATGGTAAGTCCAAAATTTTCCATCTCTTAGCTCCTCCTTTTGCCTCTGTGGGGGTTACTGTTGATGCATATTTATTGGGAACCTGAGAACTTGTTTGAGTTCATTTGTGACAACATTCCATGTTCCTGGAAGTCACCATTTGGCTAGACTATTGTGTGAAGATGTATCTATTTGTCATTTGTAGACTCTAGAGGATTCTAGTATAAGGTTCTGGCTATTTGCCTCTGTATTTGATTTTGGTTGAACTTCTATTTATTTGGCAATGGTGCCAAGACGAATTGGGGTTTACATTACAAATTTATGTTTCCAAAATGTATGTGTAAGGGTCCCCAAATGTCCTTCTGTATAATATCTATAAGGGTTTGGTACCTTATCTAATTCTCTGCGTTTTAATTCATATGGATATGGGTTGTTATATGATTGTTTTGATGGCATGATTCGTAACTTTGAAGTTTAAGTAATGCACCTGTCATGATCTACGATTTGGGTCTTACTGCTACATTTTTGGTTGATTGAATAGGTAGAAAGACAAAGGTCCTTAAATGAAATGATTATGGGAATCGATCCCTGTACTCTCGTTGGTGAATAATGTTTCTCTATATAATGAAATGGTGGTGGGAATCGATCCCTTTACTATCATTGGTGAATTTCTTTGTGTAATATCGTGTATGGTTCTCTGTGTAATGAGATGGTGGTGGGAATCGATCCCTGTACCAACGTTTGTGAATTTATTTTTATAATATCATGTATAAATTGGTTTGATGAATATGGTGTAACCCTTCTGTGTTTGAAATAGGAATTGTGACCCTAGCTCCTATTTGGTTTTACCCTTGAGAGGGTATCGGTTGCTCTACAAACACTATCCTTGTTGTGTTTGTTAAGATTTAATATGCTAAGATAGAAAATATCAGCATTACATTCCATTTCGCAATAATAGCATATACAGGATCACTGAAGAAACAACAAGCACAACATAAATACAAGAGACACAGATTTATCATGGGAAACCCTCATGGGGTAGAAAACCCAGCAAAGCTTCCGCAATATAGATGACCGACAATATACAAATATGCATACCAAAGACATGATCTCCTCCTCCTCCATAGTAGACCTCTCTCTCACAAGTGCGCTACATTTCAAGTGAGGGAAGTGTGTGTATAATGAGGAAAACACCTCCTCTATTTATACACATTTCCGACTTGTACTTTATATTAACTAGGTCGGCCCCAACTTTATCACTGGGTTAAACGCCCCACTACAACTGACTAGGCCGATCCCACTAGGGTGGTCTAACAACCCTTTGACCCACATAACACATACAGGGCCGACCCCCACTAGGGAAGTCTAATAACCCAAGTTACCACATTCCAATGGAGGAATAAACATCTCCGGATATACAATAAGATCTTCACGGAGGAATGAAACATCTCCGGAATAATAAAGTACAAATATAGTATTCTTTGAAGGTACAATATCTCAACACTCCCCCTTAACAAGAAGGATATTATAACAGCATCTGCATGAGCAAGGAGTCATCAACATCATACATGATACATCTATAAATCATTGGAAGCTTTCTCAACATCATCAGTATCTCAAGCAGTTATTGGAACATCTTCAATACTGAAACATCAACATCTTTAGTACTGAGTCTTTATCTTATGCAGCACTCGAACAGCTACAGTAACATCAACATCCGGATCCTCACGATCATCAGCATCGTCATTGTTAGGAACCCATGTCTTTACTTTGTTAGTATATTGTTGTTGGACGCATATGCTTTGTAAGTCGTCCCGTAGTATTTGTTGATCCATACTTTGTGTTATTATTGTCGGCGCATATGCTTTGTAAGTCGCCCATAGTTTTGTTGATCCATAGTTTGTATTGGCCCATGGTTTTGACCCATAATAATTGTTGATCTATATTTTGTATTGGCCCATGGTTTGTATTGACACATGGTATTGATCCATGGTATTGGCACCTAGACTTAGTATATAAGTGTGTGTTGAGGCCTATGAAGGCACCGTGAAGTTAATTGTATTGAGCTTGCTCAAAGGAGGTTGCCCCCTCAAAGTGGCCCGTGATCAATATAAAAGTGATTCTGAGTTCTATTATTTCTGATATCTCATGTATTTGCATTAATTAATTATTGCAGGTTCTTCACATCTGGCATCAGAGCACTTTCTTGGGCTCGTTGGGTGGAATTTTTGCCAAAAAAAAATTTCGTATCTGTTGCAACTTCGGATTTGGGAATATTCCCTATCTGCTTAACTGTGGGAAGTACTTGTGCATAAGCCCTAAAACTCATTGTGAGGACTACCATAAGAAACCCAAAGTAGCTGGCCCATTGAGAGGACCTACCAGCGAAAAGGGCAACGACCCCTACCTAATTGACTAGTTCCCACCCGTGAGGTAAACCAAGAGTTTTTGTTTGTGGCAAAGCGGTTATCAGTTTTTCCTGAGCCGTGGAGTGAGGGGTACTGCCCCAATACGCAAGCCATCAGATAGCATTGGTGGTCGAGTGAAACACCTGAACTGTTAGGAAGTCGTACATACCTGGGGTCCATATCTATTTTCAGCTGAACTGTTGCAGATCACTTCGGCTCCAGATCCAGCCGTTTCAAATCTATTCTGAAAGTCGTTCCAGATCCAGTCGCCATTTTTGATCCATTCGTTTTTGATCCCTTCTGCGCCGTTGCAGATCCATCTGTTGCGGATCCCTTTCGCGCCGCTATTGCCGATCCATTTCTGGGAAAAAAAAGAGTATAAAATTCTATTTTTCGACCATATCTCCCTTGTTTCAACTCTGTTTTCCCTGAAACTTCACTGAAATCCCTAGAATCCCATTCTGCATATTTCATTCCTAAAGATTCTATCCCAAATTCCACTTCCCAAAACCAGAAATCCCACATTTGTCTATTTTTAGGGTTTGCCATAACTTCTTCAATTTTCACCCGATTGCCTTCAAATTTTACCATAGAGTTCCCGCTTCTGAAATCCCCATTTTTTGCTTCCCTATCCCTCAGAAAGTGTAAAAAACCTAGTCAAACCCTAATTACCCCTCCGAGGTTTTCCCAAATTCAAATTCCCCCTTACTAAATAAGCTTGTGTTTGTGTTTTTCTACCCATTCCGCCCCCACACAAAAAAAAAACAAAAAAATTCCTGGTTATGGTTGTCACTCGCATAAGAGCAAAAACCATGGAGGAAGCAGTTGCAGCCATCCAAACGAAACTCCAAGATCTGGATGAAAAATTTCTTAGCCTCCATCTTCAGCATTCAGCCATGAACAATAACTGACAACCAGAATCTTCTGCAGCCATTGGGTTCTCTTATTCCAACAATTTTCGTGGGCCGAAGCTTGATTTTCCTCGCTTCAATGGTATTGATCCGACTGGATGGATATGCCGAGTAGAACAATATTTCAGTATGCATAATACTTTTGATGTCCAGAAAGTTCCACTTGCATCCTTTCATTTGGAACAGGAATCCCTTCAATGGTACCGTTGGTACATCAAAGCTCATCCCGAGCCAAACTGGACAGATTTTTGCCAACTCCTTTTGCCATGATTTGGTCCTAGTGCTTTTGATGACTTCACCAAATTTGGCACAGGGAGAGAGTATCAGACAAAATTTGAGAAACTGGTGTTATAGCTTGAAATGACACCTCTGCGTCCGTGACGACACTTGCTTCCCTTGGTCGCATGACGACACTTCTTAAGAACAAGTTCAGTCAAACAATAGGACATTTGTGGATGGAGGAGTCATTTGGGACACTAAAAATGGTTGAAATTACCTCATTCTTGACCCATTTGATGTATATGACCCTTAGGAACATTTTTCCAGACCAAACCATCTCCTGAAAATGAGCAGAAAAGCCTGTTTTTGGCCATTTTTTAACATGAGCATGACTCCACTGTTGAAATAGTAGCATTTGTACGCGACTTCGTCTCATTTAAAGTAGCGCCCATTACCATGTGTACATAACTTTGTCTACTATAGAGTAGCGTACACCCTTGTTTTTGTCAAAATCTCGAAATTCGAGTAAGTTAAGTTGGTTGGGAAACCTCTTGAGCAGTTATAACTTCTTTTCCTCTTCCTCATTGACTATATAAGGAGCGTAGAAGGGTCATGTGAGAGGACTAAGCCCAATTACAAAGTTATGCTGGAGGAATGGAGACCCTCATCCCCCTCTCTTGTGCTTCAGTTTTGGTAAACCCTAGTACAATTGCTTAGAGGCTGGGATCCTTGGAGAACGGAAGCAAGAGATCTTGAATCTAGGTTTTGTGAAGTGCCAAGCTTGAAGGAAGGTATAATTGTATGTACTTGCTTTCATTCATTAATAAAGATCATATGTTCTTCTCTTTCCAAATATGACCTATTAATGTGTCTCAGATTTGATTACAGTTTGTTTATCATCTGATGTCTTCTTCTATTATGAATATCAGTCTTATATGTGTAGTCAAATCTATTTGAGAAACGTATCAAGTTGTTTTGCAGGTCTGGGCATTGCGACACTGGATAAGCATTGAAGAGCGAAGGAGGCAAAGCTAGGATCAACCTTCTAAATGAGGTGCCTACATCTCTAAACCCTAATCTCTTCATTTATTTGTTGTACTTGCATAATGCTTGTAAGTCTATCTTTATCACCGTAAGTTGGTAGTTTCTCCCCTGAACTATAGGTGCATTTTCGCCACAACAGAATGGCGACTCCACTGGGGAAATCCTAACTGCTTAGGGGTATCCAAGGTCATTTCTTCAGTCTTGTTTGATGGTCTTTGTTCATTTTATTGATTAGGATTAGTTAGTAGGCTCTATTCGACCCTCCTTGGCTTTTATAGACCCTTCCCAGCCCTTGCAAACCCTAGTGGACCCGGGTGTGGTGGTTTTAACCCCATTTTTCTAACTTTTCCACTTGTACGCTACTGTTTGTACCACACAGTAGCGCCCATACGCTGCTTTTCCTCTGCATAGTAGCGCCCATACTGCTATGAGCGCTATTTTCCTTCATACACAGTAGCGCTCAAAATCTAGGTTTGATTTTTTGAATTTTTGGGTTGTGGACCCAAATCTGGGGGCTGTGGCTACATTTTTTGGGGTCCCTAATGACCCTAGGTCTAATTTAAACCACTGGAAGTGGTCTTCCATCCTTGTACTAATCCTACATTCATGATTTGAACCTCTTTTGATCAATTTGGGCTTGTTTGGAAAGTTTTGGGGTTTGTTGACCCAAGCTGGGGGGTTGTGGACCCGTTTGGTGTTTTGTACCCTAATTTGAGTTTGACTGAACTTGCTTGCCCCATTTCCACTGGATTTGAAACCTCTTGAGTCTTCTTGACCCTGTTTGTATCTATTTGAGTGAAATTTCTCTTTTAGGTTGGTTTCTTATCCTCCCTTATGCTTTTAGTTTTTCTTTTGTAGTGAAAGCTCAAGTGTTTTGGCTGTTGTTTAAGACCTTGTTTGCATTGTTTATGTGCAGACCTGAATTTACCAAACCATACTTCTTTGTAGGTCATTTGCTTCGTTTGGGTATAAAAGTAGTTTTTGTACTCTTTTCCCAATGGTTGGCATGCTTACATCAATAAGAATTTGAAAGTCATATTTGGTAGCTTTTATTGTTTCATAAAGAGAATCTGAAAGTTTCTTTGCTTTGCTTTGATAGTAGGTTAGTTTCAGTTTTTGTTTCTTACCTTTGAAAAGCATAAAGAATTTTGATTCATTTTCTGAATAGAGTACCTTGCAAGTGGCTTAAAAGATTTTATAGTGCTTTGCATAAAAAAGAACAAGTTTTCTTTTGCATACCTAGTTGCTTGAGTAGCTGCATTCTTAGGTTTTGAGTTTATTTTTGTACATTTAGACTTTATTTTTACCTTTTTTGCATTCAAAAGATTAAAAAATTGCATTTGCACATGCATTCTAGATCAGAATTTTAAGACTTGCATTGAAAAGAAAAAGATTTGTTTGGTGGTAAATATTTCATTTTCAGTACTCTATCTCTATTATAACCACTCTCACACACCCACTACCTTTTTGAGTAAGCAAGTAACCTTTAAAATGAACTCTAATAAAATTTACTAGCAACATTTTCTTTTCTAGGTTACACTACACCAACTAGTTTTGGTTAGGATCTTGGGTTTAAAACACCTTAAACCACCCAAGATCACACATTGCACAAAAATCGTAGTGAGACTATCATAGGTAAACCCACCTCACTCAAAATTTTCCTGGGATCTATGCAGTAGGTCGTTGCGAGATCAGTTTGTGGGAATACTCCTCCTACTTCCTGTTCGAGCATACGCCAGGATCAGATTGCGTATTGGGGACTCTTTCGAGTTTCGGGCTTAGCTACCCTGCCCACGCTTTCTGATTCGACCGGTGACTGTTCCCCCAGGAGTTTTCGGTGTTGTGGTATCCTTAGTATCTTACTCTAGGTTCATACACAGGTGACAACAGAGGGTATATCTGCTGTACCTAAGACAGACGTGGGAGGAAATCCCTTGTAGGTCTTTGGGAGGGAGGTTGGGTGATTCCAGCGCTTGCACTCTTAGTCATTGTATTGTGGACCCCGCGTAACTGTCTTTCTTCCTTCGTTGATCTGTTATGGGCCCTCATACTCCCAGACTCTTCTCCGGAAGGCATCTGTTTGCCTGGTTTGATTTACCTAGGACCTTTTTTAGTGGTGTTCTCTTTGTGCTACTTTTTTTAGTTTTCCTTAGAGAACTTCTTGTTCATTTGAGCAGGAAACTATGTCTAGCATTCCGGCGAGTTCCAATCAAGGTACCCCTGTTCCGGGGGGATCCTTGTGCTATTCCATTCATTGGAAACATTGGTGCTCCCTTAATCGATACTCTTAATCTTCCTGGATTCACTATTGGGCTGCCGGTTTGGTTGTTTTCCACTCCGAATGCCTTGCATGCTCCTGACGCTTCTTTTGTGAGCACCTCAAATCAAGAGCATCAGAACCCTGTGCCTCCCTTGCCAGTAACATCTTCTCCTCCTCCTTCTACCTCATGTGGCGAAAGTAGCAATACTAGTAACCAGCAGTCTAAAAGGAATAGACGGAGGAAGAATGGGAAGAAGATGCCAAAACAAGGGGGCAGTAACCCAGCCTCTGTGAGTCATGCTAGGGGCAAGCACCCTGCCTCTGCAAATCATGAAGGGGGAACCTAACTAGCCTCTGGAGGTCATGCTGGGAGAAAAATTTTAGTCACTGAAAATCATACTGAAAGTTTGTCTTCAACCACTGTCAGTCATGTTGAGGACACATCATTGATCATTGCTAGTCATATTAATGACAAGTCACCAGTTCCTGTGAGTCATACTGGAGACATTAGATCAGCCACTGCAAGTCATGCTGAGGGAGTTGACATTGTTGACAAACCAAACAAACAGAAGCTTAAGTTCCCTTGTAAGTTTTGCGAGTGAGACCACCTTACTTACTTGTGCCCTGTACTTCCAGAAGTGCAAAAAGTGTGGTCCTTAGTTCAAAAGTCTTCTGCTTCTGAGCAACCAGCCTCTGTGAGTCATGCTGGGGGCAAGCTGTCAGCCAATGCTAGTCATGCTTAGAGTACTGACATTATAAAGGATTCTAAAACTATAGGACAGAAACCAAAGTTCCCTTGTAAACTTTGTAAGGGAGATCACCTTACTCACCGATGCCCTGCCATTCCAGAGGCACGAAGAGTGTGGTCCATGTCTAAAGGAACCTCTTTTCCTAAGTTTTCTATAGATTCCCTGCAGTCAGATCAACCTTTGGTTGATAAAGTGGTTGAACCAATGCAATCTTTGGTCGACCCCACTCTTCCTTCGGAGAGTGAAGTGATCGAATCGATGCAATCTTCGATCGATCCCATCAGTCCTTCGGAAATTGATGCGCCTACTGCTGAAGTCTTATGCATTACCAGTTTGGATATTCCTGAAAATGGGGGCACTTCATCTGTGCCATGTGAACCCCTACCAAGCCCTAGGACTGTTTCCTTTGATTAGAATAGTCTAGTCGAGCCTCGTCTTCCTTCTTCGACACCTTTCCAGATAAAGGTTGATATTGGGAACCATACAATTGATCGATGCATTGTTGATGAAGGTGCTTCTGTTAGTATCTTATCCGCTTATTCTTGGAGAGATTTGGGTTTCCCTAATGTTATTCCAGCTATTAATTGGCCGTTGACCTTCGATAAAAGACCTAGTGAACCATTTGGATTCCTCCGTCAAGCACCTATTACCTTGGGTGGAAAAACAGTCTTAGTTGATTTTATGGTTTTAAAGGAACCTATGGACTTTGATATGATCCTCGGGCGTGATTACGTTTATGCTATGCATGCTGTGGTGTCTACGCTTTTTCGTGTGATACATTTCCCTCATAACGAAAACATTGTCACCATCGACCAGATTGCATTCGTTGATCCTCCTGATTACCCAACTGTAGACCAGTCGGATCCCTCGTCATTAGGAAATACTATGTCACATGGGAATGTTGTGGCATATTGTTCCTTGAGTACAAATGCTACTGAGAAGAAGTCTCTGAATTCATGCTTACCTTCTTGGGACTTGGTCCCAACGTTTGACCAAGTGACACCTCCATCTGATTGTTTAGATATGTATTCTATCTGGGATGATATACTTTTTTCCGATGAAGTTTTCCTAGAATCTATAGTACAGTATGCTATTCACTTGGATGTTGATCCAGTCGCAGTCATGTCCATCCCCGATTTGACCTTAAAGTCTGATCTTCCTACTGTTGAGTCTTTGAACTCTCCTATAGATCGGCAAATCGGTGTTCCTGCTGAGTTTGATTCTGCTTCTAGAATTTTCAACTCTCGTGATGATGAATTTGTTTCTGCAGATTCCATCATGTCCTTCAACTTTGATCTTCATCCTGAAGTTGATCTTGTTGATTGTAATTCCTCGGGCTTGGGTACCATAGAGTCTTCATTTGAAAACTCTACCTTGTTTATGCCTATTGTTGATGATAGTGAAGTTGAAAGTATTTCTACCACAGTGACTTGTATCGGGTCTTTCCTTACATATGTTTTAGATATGATCTTGGTACTAATGTTTCTTGGAGACAGGATTCTTATCTAGATGTATACTTGCTTACTGGTCCTTTTCGACACCTTGTGCAACCATGTCAGGTATATTCAGAACCTTGCATATAGGTTTAGGCTTCCACGCTGTTATGTTGCATTTGAACCTTTTGCCATACGAATTCGCCACAGGGTCAAACCTGTTGGATATTGGTGTGTTAGCCATCTCTTTATGCATTGTGCACCAGTCCGACAACAGAGCCTACCTAACATGGGTTACCCTAGTCAGTACCCTTATGCCATTCTGGTGCCCATGCTGAGTTTTTCTCATAGGTTCGGGAGCCTTTTTAGATTTACCATGACTTTGAGAAGAAGCCTCATATCTTTCTTCCTCATATATTTCTGGCCATCCCTGATAAGGCTCCCATCTTTGTGTTCAAACTGCATATGCATCTATTATGATCCCGCTTGCGCTAATGAGCCTGAAGCCGGCTTCCACGCTTTTAGCCCGTTGTATAAGCCTCCATCTCTGATCTCATTTCCGCTAAGCCCTGTATCATTTTGCCCTCACAATTTGACACCTTTTACCTGGAGGAGACACACCCTGAGTGTACTTATCTTGTTCATGTTCCTTGCATTAGGCATAGCTTTGTTCCATGCGCTTGGAGCTAGTTTTCCATATCCCTGACACTCATCTCCTCCCAATGCGAGCATTCTTCTTCTTTTACTTCGAGCTCGTCAAAAATAGTAAGTAGGTTTCGAGCATTCTTCTACTTTTACTTCGAGCTCGTTAAAAACAGTAAGTAGGTTACGAGCATTTCTTCCACCTTTCCTTCAATCTCGTTAAAAACAGTAAGGAGGCTATGAGAATTTCTTTCATCTTCACTTTGAGCTCATTAAAAACAGTAAGGAAGTTGTGAGCATTTTCTGTATCTCCTTTGAGCTCGTTAAAAACAGTAAGGAGGTCGTGAGTTTACTTTTCTGGACTCGTTAAACCTTTACGGAAAAAATCCCTATGGAGTTCTTTTAAGCCCTTTTCAGACTCCTTAAATAGGAAAAGTTTGCCGAGCATAGTTGTCTTTTCGGGCTCGCTAAAATAACTAAACCGACATCCACTTAGGTATAGAATTACCCCTTTCCCGGGCCTTGATGGATAATTTACAGAAAAGGTATACTCTAGATATACTCTTGTATGCACTAGAAGAGTTCTTCTTCCATCATTTTACACTTTTTCGGGGAAGGAGACTAACTTTACGAAAAAGGACCTTTGGAGTCGTCTTTAGGATTTTCACACTCTCAAAATGTGAAAACACCAAGTGAGCATCACCTACTCAGACTCGATGTGAAATCCACGAGATGGTTGATAGAGGACTGTTTAAGTTTTTCAACTCTATAAGCAAGAAAACACCGTCGAGCACAGACCAATCCGGGCTCGATATAAAATCCACGGATAGGTGTATGGAGTTTTCTTCTAGGTTTTTCAGACTCCTTAAATATGAAAATACCGTCGAGCATGCTTCAGTTCTTTGTCAAGCTCGTTAAAAAATGAAAAAGGAAAGGGAAGGGAAGAATGTTAAAATATCTTTCAATATGATGGCAGCAAGTCAACTATCTCCTTGAACAAAACACCTGTTTTGAGTTTATCAAACAAGTTGGGTTCTAGTGTTGGCCTTAGGGTAAACTTGATCTCAGAGTTCTTACTCCTCCGTTTGGTTAGTCTTCCAATCATTTGGATAATCTGTTAATGTCTCCTACATTGCAGACTTGCATCATGGTCCCTTTGTGTTCAAAGGTGCCTAAGTCACTCTTGTGTCGTGCTCACTGTTCAAGGATATAACCTGTGTCGGCCATTCTGCAGTTGCCTTGACCTCATGTGTCGGCCATTCCTTGGTGTCAGTATGTTTCATCATGTGTTTAGTCCTACTCCAAATCAGCTCATACCTTTTGAGTGTCCCTCGTGTTGGATGATGGAGGATGCATTAAGGCCTCCCTTCCAACGGACTTCTTCCCATCGACTTCAACTCATTGTGCTCTGGGAATGAATTTTAGAGTTTCGGTTAGTACCTTGGGGATTGTAGTCATTAGTGGCAGTTTCCCTCGCTATTGGATAGATGAGAATACATCAATGTCTCCTATCCGATGGATTCTTCAGCTGTTCGATGGCAAGACCATCTATTCGCACTTGCTTGAATGTACTAGGTACCTTGGGTTCCATTTTCATTATTGGTGGACACCCTCACGTTTGTTAATGGTATACATCAATGACCAGTAATCAAACGATACCTCCCATGTTCGATAACAACTCATTTATTCACATGGATAGGTTTGTACCTTGGGTTCTTTTTGGATGAAGACCTTGGGATCCTCGATAGCATCACCTCATTTATGTTATCACCCAAGTTGCGCAAGACTGAGCCACACTCTTTTTGGCTCTTGATGAGACATAGATCCAGCTTGTTCTCTATGGCTATGTTCTCCAGTTTTGACATAGATCCACCTTGTATTTATGTGGCTATGTTTACACTTATGTTCCTCATGGATCCACGCTTGTATTTTAGTGGCCATGATATATGCATCAGTATTTTGGATCATTATTGTATCCTCTTGGAGATCATGTTTCACCATTTGAACATGGACAGTTACCCCATGGATAAGTTTGTCTGACTTTGCCTTTGCTTTCAGGTACTTCATTTGAGTCTATGATTCTTGGTTTCTCCGTTCCTCCACGATTCAACTCTTTTTTATTTTTATAATGTATTTCGGCCATCGTTTCCTGCACTCCCTCTGACCTCATACATTAGGGGGCATCTGTTATAGCTTGAAATGACACCTCTTCATCTGTGACGACACTTGCTTCACCACAACAACTAGCCAATCATACAGAAGGATTGTCTGATGAATTCTTCAGGAGTTGTTTTATCAGTGGTCTCAAGGATGAAATCCGCTCAGAAGTCAAAATGTTCTGTCCCAACACAATGATGGAAGTCCTAGGGTTGGATACATTGGCAAAGGACAAGATCACAGCTCAATAATGCTCCAAACCCACCTTTGTTCCCTTCATAAATATGGGTTCCCAACGACCTCCCATCACGCATGCTCCTCAAACAACTCCTATCAAGCCTTTTCTGAAACAGAGATGTAGGCACGCCGAGAAAAAGGGCTTTGTTATAATTGTGATGATAAATTCACTCGGGGACATAGATGTGTTCAATAAAAGATCTCTCTCTTGGATGTGGATTCTTCGCCTGCCTCAGAACTTGGTGAAGAAGCTCCAGATACAGTAGATGCTCAGGTCAACATTCAGCACTCGCCTGTTGACACCCCATCTCAAGACGACCCCCCTGAGATCTCTCTCCATGCTGTAACTAGTGTCACCACCCCACAAACAATGCGGGTCAGGGGATACTTCAAGAGGCTCCCTCTTACCATACTCATTGATTCTGGTAGCACTCATAACTTCATTGACCCTTGGATTGCCAAACAAGCTGATTGTTTTGTCCATCCTTGTTCCAACTTTGAAGTCATGGTTTCCAATGGGGGCACCTTACCTTGCAAGGGGAAGTGTCATAATGTGCATATCTCTATGGAATATTATAACCTGCGCTTTGACATGTTTGCCTTATCCTTAGGTGGATGTGATGTAGTTTTGGGCGTTTAATGGTTACACACACTTGGCCCCATCTTATGGGATTTGGATGAACTTTGGATGCAGTTTTTAGTCAATGGGACACCACACAAATTTATGGGCTTACAACCAGGGTCTCTCTGCATCATCAGTTCACATCGCTTGGAAAAGATCCTTAAGAAGAATTCACATGGTGTCATTGCTCAGCTCCATTCCCTTCAGATGAACCCACCAATGGTCTCCATTACTTCCTTGGATAGATATGCAGGTGTCTTTGTTGCACTAGTGGGCTTGCCACCTTCACGAGACCTTTCTGGTAAGCATTTTTCCGCATCTAGATCTCAAAAGGACATGATGGCTATTTTGCATGCAGTACAGAAGTGGCAGCCATCCCTATTGGGGAATTATTTCTGCATCAAGACTGATCTCAAGAGTCTGCAAACTTTCCTGGAACAATGGGTCTCCTCCCCAGCACACCTGAAATGGGTTCTCCAACTCATGGGTTATGACTATGCGACCACTTACCAGAAGGGTAAGGACAATATGGTGGCAGATGCTCCTTCTCGCACATTTGATGACCCAGTTTCTCTTACAACTATTTCTCTGCTTGTTCCAAATTTGTTGCAATTTTTTCAACGGGGCTATCTCTCCTATGAACTCCATGCTTCTTCATCAGTAGGGCACTCTAGGTTCCTCAAAACGTATGACCAAGAACAATTTAACTTCTTTTGGCAGGGATTGAAAAGGACAATTCAATGGATGGTGGTTGACTGTGATACTTTCTAGGTCAACAAGGGTAAAACGACCCTCCTTTCGGGACTGCTCGAACCCTTGCCTATCCCTACACAAATTTGGACAACTATTTCTATGGATTTCTTTGAAGCGCTCCAGTGGTATAGTACCACATCTAAAAGGACACTATATGAAGTAGACACTAGATAGGAACCACCAGTTTTTCTTCCATACACCTTCAGCAACTCCCTAGTTCAGGCAATTGACTCAATTCTTTGAAACCGCGATCAGCTTCTTCTCATTCTAGAGGACAATATTGACATGGAAAGAATTCGACTGAAACAACAAGCCAATCAGCACCGTTCTGCGCACACTTTTCATGTTGCTGATATGGTTCTTCTTCGTCTACAGCCTTTCATGCAATCCTCCCTGAAACTGAAAAGGTGCTAGTGGCCCGGAATGCAACCCGAGGATGCTACAGGGGACCCACTCCTTCAGATTCTGCATCAATTTCCACATCTAAAGCTTTGAGGACAAAGCTTTTTCTAAAGGAGAGGGGATGTTAGGAACCCATGTCTTTACTTTGTTAGTATATTGTTGTTGGACGCATATGCTTTGTAAGTCGTCTCGTAGTATTTGTTGATCCATATTTTGTGTTATTGTTGTTGGCGCATATGCTTTGTAAGTCGCCCATAGTTTTGTTGATCCATAGTTTGTATTGGCCCATGGTTTGTATTTAAACATGGTATTGACCCATGGTATTGGCACCTAGACTTAGTATATAAGTGTGTGTTGAGGCCTATGAAGGCACCGTGAAGTTAATTGTATTGAGCTTGCTCAAAGGAGGTTTCCCCCTCGAAGTGGCCCGTGATCAATATAAAAGTGATTATGAGTTTTATTATTTCTGATATCTCATGTATTTGCATTAATTAATTATTACAGGTTCTTCACAGTCATCTAGACCATCACGATCAATAGCATCATCATCTAGACCATCATGATCAGCAACATCATCATCTAGATGGTCACGATCAACATCATCATCATCTAGATCATCACGATCAGTAGCATCATCATCTAGACCATCACGATTAGCAGCATTGTCATCTAGACCATCACAATCAACAACATCATCATCTAGATCATCAGTATTAGTATCCACACCAATACAAGTATACATATCATCAATACAAGTATCCTCATCAATACAAGTATACATAACATCAATACAAGTATACATACAAGTATCCTCATCAATACATATCCTCATCAATACATATCATCAATATCAATACAAGCATCCTCATCAATACAAGTATCCTCATCAGTCAAGTATACACAATAGCAGCATACTCTGCAATACACATGATCCTTCCTTTCAGAATTACGGGATCAGTCTTATCACAATCATGTTTAAGACTATCCTTCCTTTCGGAATTACAGGATTTACGATCTAAGGATGATTAATCCAAACCATTCATTTAGGACTATGTCCAAGGATGATTTAATCCACACCATTCATTTAGGACTATGTCCAAGGATGATTTAATACCCACCGTACATTTAGGACTATGTCCAAGGATGATTTAATCCTCACCTTACATTTAGGACTATGTCCAAGGATGATTTAATCCCCACCGTACATTTAGGACTATGTCCAAGGATGATTTAATCCCCACCGTACATTTAGGACTATATCCAATGATGACTTAATCCCCACCGTACATTTAGGACTATGTCCAAGGATGACTTAATCCTCACCATACATTTAGGACTATGTCCAAGGATGACTTAATCCACAGCGTACATTTAGGACTATGTCCAAGGATGACGTAATCCTCACCGTACATTTAGTACTATGTCCAAGGATGACTTAATCCCCACATGTCCATCAAGGACTTCATTCTATAAGACCATACGTCTACGGATCAATTCAAGGGACCGAAGTCCAGCGATGATACAATCCCCACTTTTCCACTAAGGACTTCATTCTTGAAGACATATGTCTATGGCTCACTTTAGGACTGAAGTCCAAGGATGATCCAATCCCCACCGGTCCACTAAGGACTTCATTCTCGAAGACATATGTCTATGGATCAATTTAGAACATGTGTTCAAGGATGATGCAATCCGTCTTATTTCTAGGAGACATATGTCTATGGATCCTTTTAGAACATGTGTTCAAGGATGATGCAATCCCCTCGTCAACTTAGACCCTGTCTAAGGACCATCCACCAACCTCTCTGTCGGCATCACCAATATAGGTATCCACATCATCGACCTCACTGTCCATGTAGGAAATCTCATCATAAGTGACCACATCACTCCCCCTCTCGAGGAGGGTCCTACCAAGCTTTTCTCAGAAAATACTCAAACTTTACTTGAGGTAGAGGTTTGGTTAGTACATCGGTAACTTGTTCACTTGAGGTAGAGGTTTGGTTAGTACATCGAAAACTTGTTACAAATTCAAAATTTATAGTTCCTTTCTGCGCCATATCATGGAACACTGGATTCTCTGCCATCTTGATACAACTCTGTTTGTCACATAGGATCACAGTTGGGTCTATCTCTAAGTCAAACAATCCAGAAGCCATACTGCTTCACAACTAGCAGAGCAACCATCCATATATTCCGCTTGTGCTGAGAGCCACACTAGATTGCTTCAAACTAAACCACGAGATCATGGCTGATCCTAGACAATAACATCCTCTCGATGTGTTCTTCCTGTCTGATACACTTTCTACCCAATCAACATCTGTGTAGCCAGCTAAGGTCATGATCTCCAAGATAGCATAGATCAAAGTCTATCGTATCCTTTAGGTACCTCATCACATGCTTTGCAACTATCAGGTGAACACATCTAGTTTCCACTAGATACTGACTCAAGGTGTTCACAACAAAGCATATATCTGACCTAGTATTTGTTAGGTACATCAATGACCCAATAATTTGTCTGTACAGAGTTATATACACTAACTCTGATGAGTCATTCGCTAACAGCTTCAAGTTGGAATCCATGACAGTGGCCATTCCAACATATCAAGTCCTTTTGATATTTCTTAGCATACTTTCCCTAGTTGATAAAGATTCCTTCTGAGCCTTTCCATACTTCTAGACCTAGGAAGTAATGCATCAATATGAGATTGCTCATTTTCATTTCTGCAGCCATCTATTTGTGCCATCTCTTGTCAGATGGGTCTACTGATATGAGCCTCAACATCATTCGAACTCTATGGTGAGTTCCTTCTTGCATCCATGTCATCTGTGTATAGAAACCATATTCAACCTTGTAGCAAAGGTTGAGATCCACATCACGCATGGTGATCACTACCGATCCTGGGTACCCGAACAAAGCTTTCTTCAATTACATTATTAAGATAATGGTCTTATCTAGCCACTTGGAGCAAACATCTCATCATGATTCTCTTCCTCTTTCTAAGAGAATCTTCTAGCCACGATCCTTCTATAGTGTGTTTGATTTGTAAATCCTTTTGTTGAACATCCATCACTTGTTCAATGTTCATCATTCGTCATGATCTTTCCTACAAATCAAAATTAAGTACATGATTAGTAATACTTCATAATCATCAAATCATATTGATATGATAACCTATTATGCATACAGATATCATTTACATAGTTATGCAACTATCTTGACCAATACTTTGGCACAACACTTTTCCATATCATGTATGCATACAATGGCTATCTAGATTCCTTCCATCTCTACCAGAACATACTATCGAGAGTGTGCACAGCTCTCAACATGTCAGCAAAGAGGTTTTATTCTAGACAAGCAACAATGGAATGTTTGTCCAATTTACCAATCATATGCATATTAGTAGTATACTATTCAATGCTATATGAATGTTTACACTCAGCATGATATATTCTAGGAATACAAATATGTATACAACTATTACAAGCAATATCATTTACTATTTCAAATAACAAGTCAAATACTTATCTTTTATGTTTGTGTGGTTGTCTCTCGCTTGATCTTCTATATCTCTTTTGAACTCCTATTCATTCTGTACCATTGTGCATGCTCAAGTGTGCACTAGTGTCATCCTCATGATCTCATACACAAACATACATTCATTAGTATATTATCAATATTATCAAAACATTATAATTTTAAATAATCTTGAATATGTATAGTCATGATCATAGATAATAAACATTAGTATTCAAGGTTTCAGGAAAGTCTTCTTTTGCTCATGCATATTCTTGTTTGATCATAGGACTCTTCTGGTTAGTTAAATAATCAATCAAGATAAGAGACATAATATGCATAAACCCTTGATTACTAGCTTTATGAATAAGCATAACCAATCATACCAAGTATACTTATATAAGGGATCCTAACACAAGGTAAGATTCTAACTTGACATAGGAAAACATACCTGGATTAGTATACCTGCTTAGTTATGTCTAACATACCTAAACAATATCATCTTTGTTCTCTTTAATGATTTAGAGATCCTGTGCTAGAACCTGCATATCTCATAGTTTAAGCATAATATAACAAAGTCATACATACCTCGTAAGTAGAACAAATATTATGGATGAGTCTTTGTCTTCATGTTGTCATGGTCATGGAAATTGATTTGTCTTTCGTGATGTACCTATATCTTGTTAGCAGACAACATCAACCTCATACAACAACACAGTGCATTAGTACAATCATATAGGCCTAATCAATGAATGTCTTCTATCATTCACATGCATTCATACTATTACTAGGGTGATAAGACAATTCTAACATTAATCAAGATTGTACTAATAAATAATATGAAGACAAACATATTATGAACTTAATCAGGAATCAGATTTCAAGACATACCTGAACCTCCTTAAGTCGTACCTGTCGATACTTCTTGTAGTCTTCTTATGTAAGGCCTTAGCCTCAACTCCCCCTGAAACTTGATTTGGAGCTTGATTAGGGTTTGCTAGAGAAACCGTAAAAATTCAATCTTTGACTTTCACACTTCTGAATGGATGGACGGATCTGTCTTGCTGAGCTGATCAAACTAGCATACTTCAATTTTGAAATCTCCAAAATTTGACCCCTCAAAATTGCCTTCGAAACTTCTGGATCTTCTGGATAGGATCCCGAACTAGGGTTTTATGAAGACCACCCTTCTGCCCAATCAAAAGGTTCTATCCAAGGCTCTAAACTCTTATTTTTCTGAGGAGTTTCTAGCCATGGTCACAGACTTCAAAAATTCCAACTTTTGTTGAAGCCCTAATTTTCCATCTTTCCGATCAAAATCCTGAACTGGGGTTTGATCAAGCCCGGTCTTCTACCCAGCCAAAAAATTTGATGTTGGTATCTAAATTTCAATTTTCCTGAGTAGCATTCAGCCGTGGACTCCAATTCTAAAAATTGTAACTTCTCCGAAACCCTAAATTCCGGAAGCCATGAATGAAGCTGCTCCAAAAATAATTATGTTTTGACAGAAATATGTAATTGATTGTTTCTGCTGTAACTCCAAACATTTCAATCCACAAGGTATGAAAATTTTTTCTGTGGTATCCTAACTTGTCATCTTTCCATCTCGATAGGTCTGACCTCAATTTGATTTTCTGAGAGAGAGTTATTCCAAGTTTCGCAACGTGACCGGTTTATGGGGTAAAACAGGAGAGCAAACTTGTACGACGTGCCACATGTCCTTGCTTCAACTTCGGCCTCTAAAAAAGTTTCTTGAGATAGTATATTTTGTGTACTACCTGTCAATATTTAAAAAATTTGATTTGGAGCTTCCTAGCCCAAGTTATGACCTTTTTTCCTAGATCACCTGATTTTGACTCAGATCTGGAAGAAGCAGAAACCCCAACTTGTACTGATCATAACTCACAAAGTACAACAATCTGAGGGTTTCCTTTGGACACAAGGTACCTGGGGATGTTATCTACGACCTGTGAAGGTTTCACTTCCCGAACCTTCTCGAAAAAGGATTTATAGAGAAAGTTCCACGATGACTGGTTTTTGCTATACAAAACCCAAACCTTGAAATTGTCACAAGTGAAGCAAGTGTCGTAAGTGCCATACATTGCCTTCCTTCAGGTTAGCTCTGATAGCATGTTTAGATTTAATATGCTAAGACACAAAATATCAGAATTACATTCCATTTCACAATAATAGCATATACAGGATCACTGAAGAAACAACAAGCACAACATAAATATAAGAGACACAGATTTATCTTGGGAAACCCTCATGGGGTAGAAAACCCAGCAAAGCTTCCGCAATATAGATGACCAACAATATACAAAGATGCAAAGAAAATACATGATCTCCTCCTCCTCCATAGCAGACCTCTCTCTCACATGTGCGCTACATTTCAAGTGAGGGAAGTGTGTGTATAATGAGGAACACAACTCCTCTATTTATACACATCTCTGACTTGTACTTTATATTAATTAGGTCGGCCCCAACTTTACCACTGGGTTAAACACCCCACTACAACTGACTGGGCCGACCCCACTAGTGTGGTCTAACAACCCTTTGACCCACATAACACATACAGGGCCGACCCCCACTAGGGAAGTCTAATAACCCAAGTTACCACATTCCGACGGAGGAATAAACATCTCCGGATATACAATAAGATCTACAAGGAGGATTGAAACATCTCCAGAATAATAAAGTACAAATATATTATTCTTTGAAGTTACAATATCTCAACAACGTTTAGTGAAATAACAGAGTTTTGATGGGGTTCGATCTCACGACTCGTGAAATGTTATGTTAATGAAATTGAATGTCATGGACTGTTTGATTTCTAAAATGAAACTTGTTGGGTTTTTATTCAAAAGTTTAGGTTGTAGCAATTAAATGTCAAATACTAAGTTTATAAATCGTGAAGCCTATGTGATGCGTTAAAACTTGTGATGTGTTGGCTCTAACGCTTTTGTTGTAGTGGTTAACTGACTCGATGATAAAGAAATGCTCTGGGAGCATACTCTGTTTTGTTTTACTGCTTGGTACTATAATTTCGATAATAGCTTTGGTCAATGGATGATGAGTAAATTCTATGTTTTGATCGTCACAGTGGGTGATAATAATAATGTGTAGTCTTGAGCCTCCAAGACTTGATGCATGGAATACTTGGTGATTTCGAAGTCTGAGCTTGTCTTTTTGTAAGGGTTAGTAGTTTCGAGATGTATTGATGTTTTAAAACTGAGATATGGTTTTAGGGGAAAAAACAGGAATACAAATATTAAGGTGAACAACATTCACATCTTAGCTATACGAATATTTAGAAAATCAAGCATTGTTTCAGAAAATGGGAGAACATATATATATAAATTCAATAGTTCTACCCTGAAGGAGCAATCTCAGTTTATTTAAATTCTTGAGAACCGATTTCTAGGATTGAGTTTTGCTAGGATGTCTAGCACAGGAACCTGCTAGACATTCTACTGACCCTAGCTTACAACAATGCTATCAGTTTGTTCCTATCAGAAAGTCTATATTTAAACTAGTTTAGGATGGAAGAAGAAACTAAGCTAAATGATACTGGGGCAGCATCATATGTTACTTATCTAACAATCAATTATAACTTGAAACGGAAGATTCATATTTGATACCTGATTACTTTGTAGCTTGCTCCCTTCCTGAAGTAACCTGCACACTCAAACAATAATTAGTGTAGAGCCCTCTGAGCTCAGCTGATCTATTACAATGACTTTGGGGCTACCACGTTCCTCCCAACCTTGAACCTTGAACTGTTATGGTTCTATCTGGATACCCCCGAGCTTGGTGCCAACATGCGATGAGAGGTAGAGGCCCTAGATCCACTGTTGGTTCAGTTATGAGAATTTCTAAGTAAGGCTGCTTCAGCTTCTTGGAGGAGAATACTCTTTCTTGGACTACCATAAGAGAATGATAATAACCAAGAATGATAGATGATCCCCAAAACTTGGGATCTGCCCTCTTTAACTAGGGAAGTCTTGAATCAGGACTGTTGAAGTAATTAGTTTCTTTAAATTCAATAATTAATAATTAAAATATATTATTTAATTAAATATCTAGTCATCTTGAACTAGGACTTTTCCAACTGTTTGACTATAAGTCATTTTGATTTATGCTCTTAATAATAACAATAATTATACTAGTAATTATTCTTATATTAAATACATTTCACTTAACTATTAATACATTATTTATAGTATTAAATAATGCATAAATCAGATATACTAATTATATTCCATAATTAAATAATAACACCATTATTATTTAAAGCTCCTAATAAAAATAATAATAACTTGGAGGCCTTTATTCAGGTTAGTCATAAAAGACTACTGGTAATTATCTTTTATTTAGTTATGTGTCATCACATGCCACTCTTTTCTCTTGAACTTTTAGGGACACGGTCCACTTCTTTTGGATGGTCTTGGTCAGTTTGGTTAGGTACCTCTAGTCTCTATGTTTGCATGTCGGATTCCCTCGTTTAACATGGTAGCTCCCTTAGTAGGTGATGATGGATAAAAAGATGAATCATTTAGTCAATTAAATAAATGTTATAAAAGTGCTCTTTAGAGTCTTTCCGACTCAACACTTTGAAACTCCGTAACCCCGAGTGCTCTTCAGAGCCATTTAAATCAACACTCTCACATGGGCATTAATCTAGTGCAATTCCAGAGTCCTTGCTCAACACTAGTGCTAGAATGTTGTTTTGAGGCACATCTAGAATATTTAAATTGCCTCGGATCCGATATTCATTTATCAAGCTTGGAGTGCTCCAGGGCTTATGCCCAACACTCAATGTACATAAGGGCTTACTCCCAGTACATCATATTTCCTCTAGGTACATTGGGGCTTTTGCCCAGTACGTAGGTAATCCGTGTATTTCTCAGTCCACGCTAAACACACCATATAAATCAATTATGTCATTCACATCACTGCACAGTATGTAAGAAAATGTCATCTCAGTATATTAAAGCCTTGTACCCATCTCATATGGTAAAAACATAAATCAGGACATTGGGGCTTCCTTGCCCAGTATATAATCAAATAATGAAATTTAGTTAGGGCCATGCCCCATATGTCAGTCTACAAAAGAATAAATCACATGAACTAGGGATCATGCCCAATAATCATAATAAATCATATGTGCTGGGGCCATGGCCAAATATAACATCATAAAATAGTCAGTCCAAAATTCGGGATATTACATTATTGGGGTATTGGTTCTCAGTGTCTTTCTTAGTATTGTTTGAGAGGTGAGGCTCAAAGAACCCTCTTTGACCCTCACCCCACCATGTGGCATATTTATTCTATGTTTATTCATCTATGCTATTCATAGCCTTGATCTCACTAGTTTGTCTTTCTCAGAGTTGGTTGATTGTTTGGTTCGGTTTTGAATCTATCTTAATCTCCTCCTCTCTTGGCATTCAAGTCTTCTGGTTCTCTGTTAAGATTTAATATGCTAAGACAGAAAATAGCAGCATTACATTCCATTTCACAATAATAGCATATACAGGATCACTGAAGAAACAACAAGCATAGCATAAACACAACAGACACGGATTTATCCTGGGAAACCCTCATGGGGTAGAAAACCCAACAAAGCTTCCTCAATATAGATGACCAGCAATATACAAAGATGAAAACCAAAGACATGATCTCCTCCTCCACCATAGCATACCTCTCCTCCACAAGTGTGCCTCTCTCAAGTGAGTGAGTGTATGTCAAATGAGGAATACACCTCCTCTATTTATACACTACTCTGACTTGTCTTTTACACAAGACATGCAGGCTCGTGTTTAACGAATGGGTTAAATACCCCACTACAACTAACTGGGCCAACCCGTCTAGGGTGGTCTAATAACCCTTTGACCCACATAACACATACAGGGCCGACCCCCACTAGGGAAGTCTAATAACCCAAGTTACCACATTCCGACGGAGGAATAAACATCTCCGGATATACAATAAGATCTTCACAGAGGAATGAAACATCTCCGGAATAATAAAGTACAAATATAATATTATTTGAAGTCACAATATCTCAACATTCTCAGCTCCTAAGATCCGTATGAAATGAGAAAATAACTCTAAAGATATATCTATGGCATATTTTCATGAAACTCTCTTTTAACATTTTCAACCTTTTCATGGAAGAATTGCTTTTAAAGAAATAAATCACAATTTTATATTCTTGTTTAGAAATAAAATCACATTTTATAGATGCTTAAAGCATATTAGAAATATGAAGAAGATACACTCTGAGACTACAATGATAGAATAAAATTTCATAGTTAACGTGTATTTCATTTCTTACCATTTAAAAAAACCATATTCAATCTTTCTATTCTTACCCTTCTTTTTAACCTCATTCTATCCCCTTAAAGAAGGATCCATAGAGTCTACTTGTAGTTGAGCGATTGGCATATCGAAGTGCAAAGAGATGACCAATTCCTTATTGAAATCAAAGGTGTTAGTGTAATTAAGATGCTCCATTCCCCTAGGATATACAAGAGTTAAACATCCATATTCGAGGAGGAAATACATGTATTCATGGATTTTAATTTATTTTCTAAGATAAGACATGGGTTCCCAAGAGAAACTTCTAGAAAATTGGGATTTTCCTTATCAAATATTTTTTTTTTGATATTCTTATTCCTTTTTCTCTTCTTCAACAAGCAAAAAAGGATAACCTTTTATTTATATTTATCCCATTTGTTATGTGAAGAATTAGTCCGTTCATGAGGACTGTGAAAAAACGAACACATGCATGCCAGAACTACAATACCAAAAACCTTCTACTAAGAGAGAAATACCTATTGATCTCAGATGATGATTAATACATGAGGAAGTGTCTCCATTTATACTGATGGAGAGGCAAGGCCACTTGCTAAAAATATCCAAGTGATATGGTTTCCAACATGAGCTTAACTCACCCTAGGCTAGGTGCATTGGAAATGAAATAGAAGCACTAACACCCCCCCATGAGAAAAAAGTAGGGAGGAAACAAAAAAATCAAAGATGGGTCCCGACAACTAGGCCTGGTAAGTTACCCATGTACAACCTCTCATAACCGGAGAAAAGGAGAAAAACCCATACGAAAAAACTCCTCCCCAAAAGAAACAACACAACATAAACAAAATTGAAGGTAGGATGACTCAAGATGACCCCCCAAGGAAAAATTCTTACACCCCAAGCATTGAACAAAGCTGAAGAAACTAAGGTGCTTCCAAAGGTTTAGTGAAGATGTTTTCCACTTGCACTTCAATAGGAAAGTACTCCGAGCTGAGAACACCATCTTGGATGAGCTTCCAAATTAAGTGCATGTTAATATCAATGTGCTTGGTCCTTTGATGTCAACTAGGCTGTGAGAGATATGCATGTGACTCTGGTTATCACAGCAAAGAATAGTGGGATGATCCTATGGAATTCCAAACTCTATCAATAGTTGTCAAAGACAAAGAAATTCTTGAGTGGAAAGGACTATGGCACGATACGCAACCTATGGAGAAGATAATACAATTGCATATTCATTTTTATAAGACTAGCCAATAGGTGTAGACCCATGGAGAAAAACAAATCCGTATATGGACTTTTGATCATCAATAGAACTATCCCAATTAGAGTTGGTTAAACCTTCCAGCTGAGAAGAATTAGCTATGTACTGAATGCTAAACTTGGAAGTGTCCTCAATATACCTGAGAATACGCTTAACTGCCTTCCAGTGACTCTCACGAGGATCCTAAGAGAACCAAGATACAAGCCCAACTGAAAGGAGATGTTATGTCTTGTATGAGTCAAATACAACAAACTGCCAATCAATTGTCAGTACAAGGATGGATCAACATGCGGTGATGAGCAGTTAGCAGTAAGTGTAACGCTTGACTAAAAGGGAGTGGGTGTTGACTTACACTCAGACATGCCAAATATATTAAGTAACTCAAGTGTTGAAAAATGAAGATCCCTTCTGGAGACTGAAGAACCTATAGACAAAGAAAATAGTACAAAAGACCAATATATGTCATATCAAACTGCTCCATTTGTTGAACATTCCGAATCAAGGATGAAGAACTCCCTGTGATAATTAATTCATCCACATACAAAACTAGAATCAAGATATCAGTGCCCTGTCTTCTAGTGTAAATAGTAGGATCAGAATGACAACACTGGAATCTTGAAGAGATAAAAAAATTGATCATATTATCATACCAAGTGAGAGGAGGTTGTTCGAGACCATACAATGAACACCAAAGCCTGCATACAAGAGAAGAGTAATGTATGAAACTAGGAGGCTATTCCATGTATATCCCTTCTTGCAAATATCCATGAAATAAAGCACTCTTCACATCCATCTGGTAAATTGGCCAACCTTGTGAGGAAGCAAGACACAACACAATACATATGTAGTTCATCTTGGAAACATAGGAAAAAGTCTCAAGGTAATCAATACCTTCAACTTCTGAAAAACCCTTGTTCGCTAGTCATTCCTTATACTTGTCAACAAAACCATTTGGAGCATACTTGGTCCTACACACCGATTTGCAACGAACTAGTTTCCATCCATGGGGAAGAAGAATGAGATCCCATGTATAATTCTTCATCAAAGAAGAATACTCCTTGGTCATGGAAGCATCCCATTCAGTTATCCCAATAGCATCAAGAAACTATTGATGATCCTATGAAATGGCATGAATGATAAGGGATATACCAACTGTCTTTGGGTGAATATTGTTGAGAGTAGGAGCTAAATAACTGAAATCGAATGCATCATAGACAATTATTTTAGACACCTTCCTTTTACAAAGGATTCCCCTTTCCTATTACTGATTAAGATGTTCATGTGTAGGTTGGTCAACTGTAGGAGGTAGGTACTTCTCGCTAATTTTCATCTTCAGGAGGGGGATTCTCATCATCCTCTTGATATTATAAAAAAAACTGTCATCATGATCAACACAAACATGGAAATCTGTGGAGAGAGAAAGTTTGGTAGAGTGTTTGAAGTGCTCATCAAAATCAGGAACTCTTCAAAACAAGACATCCCTAGTTACAAGACCAAATAACCTATATGCTTTCACATCTTCATAGTAGCAAACAAAAATTAGTGGTTGGCTCTTCTTCTCCTTAGATTTGTGCTTTTCATTAGGAATCAATTCCCATGCTGCACAACCAAATACTCTGAAAGTAGAGACATTGGGATTGACATGACTCCAAGCTTTCTCTAAAGTCATATGTAAAACTACTCTATGAGGCATTTGATTATGAATATAATTTTCACAGTTCACTACTTCGACCGACAAGGAGGATTACATGTTCTTGGAATGAATCATGCAATTTTCCATTTCTTTCAATGTCCTATTCTTTATTTTAGCAACACCATTTTGTTGAGGCGTGTAGGAAACAAAGTGTTGATGCAAAATGCAATGTTCTTTACAAAAGTATTTGAATGCCTGACTGACATACTTCCCCCCATTATATGTGCACATATTATTGATAGAAAGAGAGGATTGCTTCTCAACAAAATCCTTGAAATTCTTGACAGTGGCCAAGAATTCACTCTTGTAGTTAAGAAAGTACACCCAAGATCAGCATGAGAAATCATCATTGAAGGTGAGTGCATACTTAGCTCCAGAAAAAGAATGAGTTGGAAAGATCATGAGATCACTATGTACCAACTCGAGAGGTACAATAGAACGTAGTTCTTTCACTTTTGGAAAGGGATCTTGATGTTTTTTGCCAAGAGAAAATCCTGGACAAACGCCATCTGTGCATGAAACCTTAGGAATCCCTAAAACAAGTTTTTTTGAATTGATTTTCTACAGATACTTGTAATTAAGGTGTCCAAATATTTCATGGCGAATCCTACTTAATGAATTAGCGTGAGAAATTAATGGTTTACTAGAAGAAGGATCAAAACTAACAAACCTGTATAAACGAGAGCTATGATCAACCTATCCAGATGCAAAAACAGTTTTTGGATCATTTAGTTTTTGAATGACCACATCATTGGGAGAAAACTCCATTGTTTTCCCATCACTAGTATGGAAGATCTGATAAATGGAGAGAAAATTGGTGGAGATGTTAGGTACAAGAAATACATTGTTGATGCAACCATCATAGGCTAACTGCATAGTGCCTGATACTGAAACATCAATATTTGAAGAGTCTCCCACTGCAATTTGTGAAATGATACAATCGGATGGAGTGGGAAGCAGCTTACTGGAAGGAGTCATATGATTAGATACTCCTAAGTCAAATATCTAGCTGTATGAGAATGCATGTAAAGATCGAGCATATAAAGCATGCCCTTTACTAGATAAACAAGGTTTTCACAGTGGAATATTATGTTGCTTCATAGCTTTACTTGATATTTCAGGTTTCTGGAAGCACTTGGATTCTGAATGCCCTTCTTTTCCACAAAATATGTAGGTTTCATTTGACCTCTTCCTCCATGTCTTGGAGGAAGACATATTGGACTTAGGAGTCAGTGGAGAAGTCTTTGGTTTCTGTTGAGATTTGGAAGGAGGCTCACTATCTTGAGCATAATTCTTTTTCTTTTGAGAATGAGCTTTGGTTTACCTTTCGAGGTATGTTCCACAAGTGTTTTAGAGATATAAAGTCAATCTGCTGCATAATATTGGATTTTTCTCTTGTAAGATGATCACAAAAGATCTCAAAAGAAGGAATATTAAACTCATAACCAAGTGCATCCATTGTATAATAGAATGAATAAGAAAATACCTGATATGGACCCTTCAGCTTGGATAGAATCAAGAATATGCACTCACTATTTTATTTAGTGTTTCCACATCCTTTCATCTATGCAACCAATGATTTAAATTTGGAAAGATAATATTCAATGGAAGAATGTTGGTCCGGTAGAAGGGATGACAACTCCATCTCTAATTGTAAACCCGAAACTCATCTACTTTTCCAAATAAGGAGGCCAGTTTGTCCCAACTGGATTTTGGATTTGTGCAATTAGCAATCTGGAAGAGGAGACTATCAAAAACATGTAACCCAATCAAGCCCATTTCCTTATCGAGCTTATTTCAACGGGAAAATTTCTCAATTTCTTTGGTGAAAACAAGTTGAGCTTCGACTAAAGTTTCCCAAAGTCCCTTTGATAGCAGGAGTTGTTGCATTTTAATTTTTTAGATGTGGTCATTATGGGGAGTGAGGAGCTCAACAACCCTCAATTCCACCATTATATCGAAAACACCCCAAAAAATATATCTCCTTGCACAATCTAAAGGAAATGAAGATCCAAGTGTAAGAAGAAAAAGAGCACATTTTACATACCAGATCCTCTTAGAATATCCACATGGCAATGAGAAACAAAACTCACATCCAGTGTATTTAAATTGGTTTCCATAGATCGAAATGATTGAGGGATAGCTTTTTGTTGTGCCAATCAATAACCACAATCACATCTGGATAATGTAGTTGCAAGCAATGATCCAATGCTTTGGGGTCTCCAATAATCCAATTTTCAAGCCAAAAATAAGAAACAAATATGGACGAGATGCTCTATCTGCAAGAGAGGCCACACATCCCATAAGAGAGGTTGTAGTGATAAGAGAGATCACTGTGAAATTGCCCACATAAGATCCAAAGAGATGATGTAAACCTCACAATGAAAGAATTTATGAATAATAGAAGAAGAGACAAGCAATAGAACTTAGATCCAAAGAAACTCTGATTGAGGCAGAATAATTACACATGTTACTATTAACAGAATAATGAATTGGTAAATATACAATGTTCAGTATGAGGATTCAAATTCACTAGGAGGAATTCGAATTGGCCTTCATGCACAGATCCATAATCAGTGGAGAGTCATCAATGCCTAACTAGGAGTCCACCTTCTCATTAGTGAAGTCATCAATGCACAAGTAATGATCAACCGAGAGTCAAACTGAGTCTAATTGAATGTGGTTGGTGTAACTGGCACATGGAAGCA
The DNA here is from genome assembly GCA_027924585.1 of Larix kaempferi. Classification (NCBI taxonomy): domain Eukaryota; kingdom Viridiplantae; phylum Streptophyta; class Pinopsida; order Pinales; family Pinaceae; genus Larix; species Larix kaempferi. Next base: position 4,674,897 of record BSBM01000547.1, read on the forward strand.
CTAATATAGTGAAGGAGGCTCAGTGGAGGGCGCCATAGGAGTTAACTGGAATCAGAATGGTCAATCTAGTCTCACTGGAGGTCCAACAGAGTGTTAAACTCAGTAAAGAGTCAGTTAAGCCTTAAATCAAGGGAATAACTGAAGATAACTCAATATAACAGAATATAACTGGACTGGTAGGTGAATAAGGCACCCTTGTCATGCAGTTAAGCAAAGGAGGGCGCATTAGTCACTGGGAGGCCTAGAAATGATCTAAAAGAAGCTTCGGGGGCTAGTTTGCTGAGGACTAGGTGCTGGGATTGATGACCTAGAATGCATGCAAAATGCATGCAAACCCTAATTTTGCATGCATGACTGAAAATGAAAATGACTGGAAAGCTAGTAGGACTAGGATGGAGTATAGGAATATCCTAACACCCCCCATTAATCCATCCTGGGCCTTGGTAACTAGGACCAAAGGTCACCCATACAATAAATGAAATGAAAATAAAATACACAACTGTCCATAAACTGAGGAAATGGGGAAAACCTCATGGGAAAAATACCCCCCCTCAAAAAGAACAGTAAATAAATCAAAGAACCATCATGTAGAAAAGAAAGAAGCTTTCATCAGTGAAAACTTTTGCAAAAGACTTGGCAAGTTGATCCCATGTAGGAAGGTCTCCCACTGTGTGGAGGATGAAGCAAGTCTTTCAGGAACTTTTTCTATATCTGGAGCGAATGGAACATGAGTAGTCTTCCCTAAAGATGGAAGAGAGAATCCCATCATCATGTTGCATCTCTTATGGAGAGATGGATGGCATAATGCAAGGTTAGCATGCTGCTGAAGTCTAGTAGTTCTGTAAGCAAATAAATCATCAACTGTGTTCTCAGTAGTAGCAAGGACTGTGTGAGAACATATTTTTGTTGAATCTATACTAAGAATAGGTGTTGGTTTTGAATCTTATTGAACCATGATCTCAACATCAAAATCTTGATCTTCTTCTTCACTAGAATAGGAGTCACTGGAAGAGAAGTCACTGTGATCTTCATTAGAATATGAAGGAATAGTTGGAGAGAAGGGCATGAAGTGTGAGAACTCATATGCCTTTGAGGCATGCTTAGCAATCCCATTCGCTATAACCTTTCTAGTGGAGATTTCTGTAATCTCTACTGTGTCTGGACAAAAAATTACTTATTTTGGAGATCCTGTATGAGTCATTTGATATAGTGACAACAAATTAGCTGTAAGAGAAGGAACAAATAAGACATTTTTGAACTTACCATGCTCCATATGAACTGTACCCAAACCTTTGGAAGAAATCTGAGAGTTGTCTCCCATGTGAATGGTAGGCCCATCTTGGAGATCCAAAGAGGAGAAGGATTCTTCTTGTGCCATCATGTGGTTGGAAGCTCCAGAATCTATGAAGAGAACTTTTGTCTTTGAAAAACCAGCCATCAATGCATGACAATCATCAGATCCACTTCCAGAATCAGACATCTTTGCTTCTTTTGGAACAACAATTTGGTTTTGTTCAAGAAGCTTGGTTAGAAGATCAATCTTCTTATGCATGCAGGCATGCTCAGGATGGTTTCCTCTCTTGCAGTAGGTACAATTTGGTCTCTTTTGTTTGTCATTCTTGGATCTTGAAGGTTTCTTGCCTTTACCTTTTTGTCCCCCTTTTGCATTCGCTCCACTTGATTCACCAGCTAAAAGAGCTAGATCTCTGGAGTTTTTGATGGCACCCATTTGAAACAGCTTGTTCTCTTCTTGAGTGAGAGCTTCAATGAAGTCACTTAAGGTGGGAAACTTCCATCCAGGGATGGACATTCAAACATAATGAAAAGTAGATACAAAGACAAAAAATTGAGATCCAAGTTTGCTCAATATAGAGAGTATCAATTGCTCATCACTTTTAGTGATGCCACATTGCTTGCAATGCAAAACAAGATTCTGAAATTTGGAGAAGAAATCTTGGATGCTCTCAAAATTACTAGGTTGAAGGGAAAACAATTCATTCTCAAGAATGTAGCCTCTCAGTTTGTCTTGTTTGCCAAAAAGACTCCTCAATTTTATCCATAAATCATATGGAGACTTCAATCCATCAGCATGAAACAATAGATCATCAGATATATGAAGGCATATGAATCCAAAAGCTTCATCCATTTTGTTTAGGTGCTTGATTCTCTTTTCAGCTTGATGTGGTATCGCATCTTTTTCCTCAACTACTCTAGTAAACCCTCCTAATTGCAAGAGTATTATCATATTCCTCTTCCATTTGAAATAATTGAAAGGAGTGAGAAGTATAGAAGAAGGAGCATTCGAATTGCTCATCTTGATTGCTTGAACAAGTGCTAATAGAAAGCTATTGAATCTGCTGCTGCAACTGCTAGAACTTCAAAATACCTGCAAAAAACTCTCAAGAATGGAGGTAGAATATACTCTCAAGGCTCTGATACCATGTGAAATTGTCCACATAAGATCCAAAGAGATGATATAAACCTCACAATGAAAGAATTTATGAATAATAGAAGAAGAGACAAGCAATAGAACTTAGATCCAAAGAAACTCTGATTGAGGCAGAATAATTACACATGTTACTATTAACAGAATAATGAACTGGTAAATATACAATGCTGAGTATGAGGATTTGAATTCACTATGAGGAATTCAAATTGGCCTTCATGCAAAAATCCATAATCAGTGGAGAGTCATCAATGCCTAACTAGGAGTCCACCTTCTCATTAGTGAAGTCATCAATGCACAAGTAATGATCAACCGAGAGTCAAACTGAGTCTAACTGAATGTGGTTGGTGTAACTGGCACATGTAAGTACTAATACGGTGAAGGAGGCTCAATGGAGGGTGCCATAGGAGTTAACTGGAGTCAGAATGGTCAATCTAGTCTCACTGGAGGTCCAACAGAGTGTTAAACTCAGTAAAGAGTCAGTGAAGCCTTAAATCAAGGGAATAACTGAAGATAACTCAATATAACAGAATATAACTGGACTGGTAGGTGAAGAAGGTGCCCTTGTCATGCAGTGAAGCAAAGGAGGGTGCATTAGTCACTGGGAGGCCTAGAAATGATCCAAAAGAAGCTCCGGTGGCTAGTTTGTTGAGGACTAGGTGCTAGGACTCATGACTTAGAATGCATGCAAACCCTAATTTTGCATGCATGACTGAAAATGAAAATGACTGGAAAGCTAGTAGGACTAGGATGGAGTATAGGAATATCCTAACACCCCCCCTTAATCCATCCTGGGCCCTGGTAACTAGGACCAAAGGTCACCCATACAATAAATGAAATGATAGTAAAACACATAACTGTCCATAAACTGAGGAAATGGGGAAAACCTCATGGGAAAAATAACCCCCCTCAAAAAGAACAGTAAATTACTCAAAGAATGATCATGCAGAAAAGAAAGAAGCTTTCATTAGTGAAAACTTTTGCAAAAGACTTGGCAAGCTGATCCCATGTACGAAGGTCTCCCACTGTGTGTAGGATGAAGCAAGTCTTTCAGGATCTTTTTCTGTATCTAGAGCGAATGGAACATGAGTAGTCTTCCCAAAAGATGGAAGAGAGAATCCCATCATCATGCTGCATCTCTTATGGAGAGATGGATGGCATAATGCAAGGTTAGCATGCTGCTGAAGTCTAGTAGTTCCGTAAGAAAATAAATCATCAACTGTGTTCTCAGTAGTACCAAGGACTGTGTGAGAACATATTTCTCTTGAATCTGAAATAAGAAGAGGTGTTGGTTCTGAATCATCTTGAACCATGATCTCAACATCAAAATCTTGATCTTCTTCTTCACTAGAATAGGATTCGCTGGAAGAGAAGTCACTGTGATCTTCATCAGAATCTAAAGGAATAGTTGGAGAGAAGGGCATGAAGTGTGAGAACTCATATGCCTTTGAGGCATGATTAGCAATCCCATTCGCTATAATCTTTCCAGTGGAGATTTTTTTAATCTCTACTGTGTCTGGACCAAAAATTACTTGTTTTGGAGATCCTGTATGAGTCATTTGATATAGTGACAACAAACTAGCTGTAAGAGAAGGAACAAATAAGACATTTTTGAACTTACCATGCTCCATATGAACTGTACCTAAACCTTTGGAAGAAATCTGAGAGTTGTCTCCCATGTGAATGGTAGGCCCATCTTGGAGATCCAAAGAGGAGAAGGATTCTTCTTGTGCCATCATGTAGTTGGAAGCTCCAGAATCTAGGAGGAGAGCTTTTGTCTTTGAAAAACCAGCCAGCAATGCATGACAATCATCAGATCCACTTCCAGAATCAGACATCTTTGCTTCTTTTGGAACAACAATTTGGTTTTGTTCAAGAAGCTTGGTTAGAAGATCAATCTTCTTATGCATGCAGGCATGCTTAGGATGGTTTCCTCTCTTGCAGTAGGTAAAATTTGGTCTCTTTTGTTTGTCATTCTTGGATCTTGAAGGTTTCTTGCCTTTTCCTTTTTGTCCCCCTTTTGCATTCGCTCCACTTGATTCACCAGCTAAAAGAGCTAGATCTTTGGAGGTTTTGATGGCACCCATTTGAAACAGTTTGTTCTCTTCTTGAGTGAGAGCTTCAATGAAGTCACTTAAGGTGGGAAACTTCCATCCAGGGATGGACATTCAAACAGAATGAAAAGTATATACAAAGACAAAAAATTGAGATCCAAGTTTGCTCAATATAGAGAGTATCAATTGCTCATCACTTTTAGTGATGCCACATTGCTTGCAATGCAAAACCAGATTCTGAAATTTGGAGAAGAAATCTTGGATGCTCTCAAAATTGCTAGGTTGAAGGGAAACCAATTCATTATCAAGAATGTGGCCTCTCAGTTCGTCTTGTTTGCCAAAAAGTCTCCTCAATTTTATCCATAAATCATATGGAGACTCCAATCCATCAGCATGAAACAATAGATCATCAGATATATGAAGGCATATGAATCCAAAAGCTTCATCCATTTTGTTTAGGTGCTTGATTCTCTTTTCAGCTTGATGTGGTATGGCATCTTTTTCCTCAACTTCTCTAGTAAACCCTCTTGATTGCAAGAGTATTATCATCTTCCTCTTCCATTTGAAATAATTGAAAGGAGTGAGAAGTATAGAAGAAGGAGCATTCGAATTGCTCATCTTGATTGCTTGAACAAGTGCAAATAGAAAGCTATTGAATCTACTGCTGCAACTGCTGGAACTTCAAAATACCTACAAAAAACTCTCAAGAATGGAGGTAGAATATACTCTCAACGCTCTGATACCATGTGAAATTGCCCACATAAGATCCAAAGAGATGATGTAAACCTCACAATGAAATAATTTAGGAATAATAAAAGAAGAGACAAGCAATAGAACTTAGATCCAAAGAAACTCTGATTGAGGCAGAATAATTACACATGTTACTATTAATAGAATAATGAACTGGTAAATATACAATGCTGAGTATGAGGATTTGAATTCACTAGGAGGAATTCGAATTGGACTTCATGCACAGATCCATAATCAGTGGAGAGTCATCAATGCCTAACTAGGAGTCCACCTTCTCATCAGTGAAGTCATCAATGCACAAGTAATGATCAACCGGGAGTCAAACTGAGTCTAACTGAATGTTGTTGGTGTAACTGGCACATGGAAGCACTAATATAGTGAAGGAGGATCAGTGGAGGGCGCCATAGGAGTTAACTGGAGTCAGAATGGTCAATCTAGTCTCACTGGAGGTCCAACAGAGTGTTAAACTCAGTAAAGAGTCAGTTAAGCCTTAAATCAAGGGAATAACTGAAGATAATTGAATATAACTGAATATAACTGGACTGGTAGGTGAAGAAGGCGCCCTTGTCATGCAGTGAAGCGAAGGAGGGCGCATTAGTCACTGGGAGGCTAGTTTGCTGAGGACTAGGTGCTGGGACTAATGACCTAGAATGCATGCAAACCCTAATTTTGCATGCATGACTGAAAATGAAAATGACTGGAAAGCTAGTAGGACTAGGATGGAGTATAGGAATATCCTAACAATCACTTGCAAGAAAACAAGACTTGGAGGAAGGTCGAGTCACCAATTATATAAAAATATCATGCAAAAGGAAGCACCTTCAGTCCAATATCCAAACCAGCAAAGAGAGTTGTTGGCCAAATCCACAAAAAAAAGGTACACAATACATACCCAAATAACAAATGTGATAGATACTGATCAGATGTAATTTCTCCATTCCAATAAATGTTCATGGAGGAAAAATTCCACTAACCTACTAGTTCCTTAGGTTGGGGTGGAAGCATTAAAACTTGGAATAAGTGAGATATAAGACCCCAAATTGACATTAGACTTACAAATTCACATTAATTGGGTCAAATAATAAAATAATAAAATAAAAATAAGGTGGCATTTGGTCATGAGGGCACATAAGAGTGTGCGGGGCCCACATGTGGAAAGATTCCCCACTACAATTGGCATAATTCTCTCACCAATTCAAGACCAAGGTGGATTGAAACGTATTTGACGGATATGGAGAGGAAATATTCATGGCAAGAATCTAGGAAGCTCAAATTGGAGTGGAAGAGTAACTCCCAAGGAATAGGAAGAGGCATTGTGACACTTGTAGCTAGATAACATGGCATCTATGACAATAATGATGAAGGAATCTATGAAAAATATGCAAAATTCATACATGATTGCATACCTATGACACATATGACATATCAGGGCTAAACGTAGCCACCAAGAGGGCGCACAGAGGGAGTTATGGTAAGCCAAGATTCCCAATTCGAATTGGGGAAAGAGGAATGCAAGGAAGAAGTGGACAAGTGTGTCATGAGAGAATCTATCACTTATTCGAGTTGAGTGAAGTATCTTAGAGGGAATTCGAGCTCTTGATTTCACTTGAGGTTAATAAAATAAGAGAATGAAAAAAGAGAGAAGCATGTGTATCATTTTTGTTTTTCACTCTTGGAAAGCTTAGCTTATCCATTCACGGTGGGTGTTTACCTTCCATGTTATTGAACCAATTTCGAAGGTGAAAGATTCCTTTTCAAGTTTGTTGGAGGAGAGGCCATTCATAACTCTTATTAGACCTCAATGAAGGTGCTTTGATTCATTTTTGAGTCCCCTTATAGTTCGACTTCATCTACTATCTCCTTCTCCACTATCTCTTCTCTCAATCTTCTTTCAATGTCCATGTTCTATTGTTGATGGCGCACTCATGGTTGAGTAGATTTTGTGGTGGATGATTTATTGAATCCATGGTTATGTTATATGATGTATATCACTGTAATGAGATTCAAATTGGATCCATAACTCAAAATTCTATACCTTTCATGCAATCTTTCCAAGCAAAGTATTGATTCGAGCTAGTTTCCCCTCTATCTTCACATGGAGCTTTTGGAATAATTTCGTATTTGCTTTACATCAGAATTTCTATGAATTTTTTATGATGTTTGAGATTCTTATAATTTAATATTGATTACCAAATTAATATGTTCATACCCTTTGTTTTTTATTAAATATTTTGCAACAAATCTCATGTCCATTGTTAACAATTTTCCGCAATTGCTATGTCTCACAACATTTGCTTGTACATGGGAGTTATAAAAGACCCCGATACCTGAAGTAATGATGCATTATTGTTTCCCTTGAGGTTCTCTATCAAATTCAAGTCTTTGTTCATCAAAATGGGGAAGTTCGTACAGTGTTTGGGAAGTCAAAAAGTTCATAGACTAGTGGGGTTTTTAACCCTCGAATTCACTAGTGCTTTTCCCCTTCTTTCCTCCTTGAGAATTGCAAGCCCTGAATGTTTATAATGAATGTATATGTGTCTAAGAGCTGAATTAGGATGTCTTAATACCTCTCAAGCCCCTCCATACATAATTAGACATCATTTGGGTGCTTTTGGAGCAATTTGGGTTCACTATTCCAAAGTTCAAAAGTTGGCCAAAATTGAGTAATTTTTCATATTAGGGATATTACAGTGGTATCAAAGCATGGTCCTTGCACCTGTGCATTGGATCCTCCATTGAAGAAGAAAATTGCAGCCATGTATTAATATGATGATGATTTCTATGAGAAGTATGATGATTACTATGATGAGCAACATGAATAGTACTACAAACAATATGAAGAAAAATGTGAATAGGGAAAATGTTAAGAACCCCCCCTTGATTTCCATATATAATAAATCGGTGAATCCCTATGATATATAGGAAAATATGAAGGCTATTTCACCAATATTATATTATGTATATATAATTTTTTGGTGAATATCTCATTTAATTATATAATCTTCTAAAATGTTGTTGAATCTTTCACTAAATTATAAAACCTTGTAAAAGCTTGGTGAATCTTTCACTAAATTATAAAACCTTGTGAATTCTTGGCGAATCTTTCAACAAGTTTCTCCTTGACAAGTAATGGTCCCCTACATTCCCAAATACGCGGCTATGAATGAAGTCTTGTCCCCTAGGCCCGATGCCCCAAACAATCACAAAAACATTATTGTTGTGTTGTCGATTGCAAGATTCATAATCCACATGTTTCTTGGGGAAACTTTGGATCCAAGGTGATGGTATTTAGAACTCCCCTAGATTAAAATGGGTGAGTATAAGACTTGATAGTAAATATCAACTTCCCTTCTCATGTGGACATTAAGCAACTTGAAAAACAAGATTCAACCCATAAAATCTAGACGAATGCAACTTTAAATTCAATTTTCACGATCGATGGAAGGCGAAGGAGCCCCTAGAAAATACCATTTTTGAATATTGGGGGCGAATGGGAGAAATTGTTTTATCTTGGCTCCCATTTTTAAATTCGATGGGGCTAACCTCCTATTCATTAAAAATAAATAAATAAAATGTAGGATAATAATACCTAATGGGTGTTTAATAAAAAATAGCACACTAAAAATTTAAAACCACGAAATTCAGCCCTTGGGATAAATTTATCCCATGGGCTAAGATTAACCCCTAAAATTTTCCATGAATATGAATGGTATGAGGAAGAGGTACCATCATACAGTACTTCTTGCAATTTCATAAGTGATGAGGGTTATTCTTATGACCCTGTGTATGATGAATATGTATGTTCTAGACCACCAAAGGCTAATCCTATGAATGAATTATAAATATTGAAAGCAACGTGTAAAAAGTTTCCTCAGCAAAGACACAGAAGGCCATTACTTTTGAAGACATTGTCGATTGGGTGTTTGGATATAGGACTCAGTAAGGAACACTGAACCATCCAAAAACATTGAGGAGACCCATGAGCCACCTAGTTATGTAGGTGGTGAAGTAGAAGAAGCATTACATGAAGAGGATCGAAAGTCACTCCCAAGTGACTCTGAAAAAGATGAAAAAACATCACATGAGCATGAAGAAGATTCCATTGAAACTAGTGAAGATCATTCTGAGACACATTCTACTTTGGACATGGATCAAAGAGCATCTAATGATGGATGCTTGAACTATGAATGAGTACCTACTTATAGGTTCTCACACCTCTATGTTGGTGACATAGAGATCACTTTTGAAGGGGTTGCTACAAGCCAAAGTTCCATTGACCATGGAGATGAATACCTTGTAGCAGTTGAATAAGAACAAATATCAACTTCCCCATCACCACTTGAGCTTCATGAAGTTGGTCCAAGCAAGAAGGAAGTAGAAGAGGAGGCTCGCTCTCATGAACCATCCTTCATTAGAGGGTGTTTGAATATAACTGAAAGGAAGATCTATGAGGCCCTTACCATAATCCTTAACACTCAAGCATTGGTGTCAAATTCTTGTTGGAGATTTTCTTCATTGGAGGAGCCATCCTTCCTTAAAGACACGGGGAAGATTCAAAGAGAAATGTGCAACATAGAAGGTAATTCCATGTCTTTTATTTTTGATAGAAACAATTTGGTTGAGCTTAATTAATGGTTACCTGAAGCATACTTGATGAATAATGACGATATTCATAAGATCAAAATTCAAAATGAGCAACTTTTTGAGAGGTTGCAAGATACTTGTTCTTCCTCTTATGTTTCGGATTGTCATATGGTAGACTGCTTTGAGGATTCTCATGACATGATGGATCATGAGAAACACAGAAAATTGCATATGCTTGATTTGTTTGAAGATGATCTTGATGAGAGCCAATCACTTGTTGTGGTGGAAGAGTAACTTGAATTGCCACTTCATAATGGTTACACACATTTTTAGGAAGTGCATGATTCCACCACCTTGGAACCAACCTATGAGGAAAGTTTCACACTTTTGAGGGAGGTTCATGATCCTACCGCTATGGAGCCCTCACATGATGAAAATATTGCACTTTATGATCATTTGGGTGAGTTGGTTCATTATCCTACATCCTACACTTGCACATTTTGTAGCATTCATCCTAATGAAGTATGGGTGAAATGCACGTGGGCTTCACTCAATAAAATTCTATCATAGCACATTCGTTTGTGGCATATGAAACAATACCCCTAATTTCACTAAATATTGGAAAATACCTTCCAAAATCATTTTTTTAACCCCCACCAGATATGCCTTCCCAATTTAAAAAAAAACCCATTTTCACTAGATATTGTATGTATCAATTTTTTCATTAACATATTTTATACCCCTTTATATTTCTACCTACTATATTGATATGATACCCCTCTTATGACCCTACATGCATTCTACAATGCACCTTGCTTCTTTCGATGTATATTGTAGATGCACATTACTTCACCCACAATGTAATTACTCAACCACATATCATTATGATTTGCAACATAAAATGGTCGAATGAAGAGATAGGAGATCACTTCTTGTATGTCACTAGAGCCAATGCACCTAGTACAACATTTAGTTTGCATGTTACAGTTCCCCAATCCCTGACTAAGCCTATTGTGGGCTAGGTATCCAAGCCCCCAGGTCCTGTTAAAAGCTCTAGGAGGCTGACTAAACCTACCAAGGCCTGTAATAGGCACGAAAGATTGGGTATTCAAGCCCACAAGGCCTATCGAGGGCCTATAACAGGCCCTGGAGGCTTAGAGCCTCCCAAGGCTATTGGTAACAACTAACTGAGTTCTATTGGTAACAACTAGTTTTCAATGACCACTGTCTCTCGATTATGATCGACTGGAAACCCTCTTCACCATGAAACCCCTGGCCTCAAGCATGCCTCAAGACGTGATTTATCTACGTACTGATAAGCCCGAGCCTTGCCTCAACGAGATTTCTCATCCAGTTGTGATCTCGCCATCTCTAATTTGGCGGATATTTGTCAGCCCGCCCATATAAAAAAGACCCCAAAGTATTTTTGTATTGTTACATTAAATTAAAAAAACCCTTTGCCCCTTAATATATAAGCAATATAATTTTTAGGTTTTCATGATTATTTAATACCCCAATATGAATGAATGCGATATTATATTTCCTTCTAGTGAAGCCCCTGTGTGAAATGTTTTTTTTTTTTTTTTATGGTGCCACATGAGGAGTATAAAACTCCTATCTCTCATTTTGATGATGGAATGAATAGAGATCCTTCTTATTTACATATGCAGCATCATCCTTTGTTATTTATTGATGATACACATACTTATGGATGCACATATGGTAATCCTTTGATCCCCTTGAAGGCTCATTGTTTTATTTGCTCCTTACTTGGTTCAGACTTTGGTGGAGGTTCTTCATTCACTTCTTGGATGATATAACAAATGGCTGATTATTTTAATGCATGTTACATTATTTTGGATCAGCATTATAGGACATGGTATCCTAACCTATGTCATTCGAGCATATTTGATATAATACTTGATGCTTATGTGTATGGGGTGTTGATGTATATGTAACTTCGAAATGTATTTCATATATATATTTATTGTACCCTTATAAGAGATGTGCTATTCCTCTATAAGGAAGTGTCGTCATTTGTATTGACAAGTGTCGCAAGTAGATTAACTTCCTGATGGGTTATTAGACTACCTAATGTGGGTGTCGGCCCGATATATATGTAACTAGGGTTATTAGGCTAAGTTAGACAAGTCGGACCCATAAGTAATTAGGCAGGTCATGACAAGTATAAATAGAGAGTCGGGATTCTCTATTTTGATCATCTCAGAACTCACTCTTCTCTCACTCAGAAAGTGGCGCACATTGGAGGAGGAGGATCGGCTGCATAGTAGGAGACTATCTATTGTATTTGGTTGTACTTTGGTTGAGCCATTGCTCTATTTATCTCTGAGGAAGTTGTGGGGTTTTTCACCTTAGGGTTTTCCCCACAGAAAAATATGTGTGTCCATTGTCTCATGCTTTTGATTCTTGTGATGCTTGGCATGCTTGATATGATTGTTATGCATTGATATACTGTACATGTTATTCTCTCAGTGAAGATCCTATAGCATATTGAATTAATGCTTAAAATCTAACATGGTATCAAAGCTAACGTGAGAAGAAGACACTTTGCAGTTGCAGAGGCTAGGGATTCTTATTTTTGGGTTTCTCTCCATAGATTTTGGAAAAGTAATATGATGGATTAACTCTCGTCAACAAGGTGAATCTACTTGTCCAGTTAGAATTCAATTCTGAGCACTTTCAGTTTTGGCCCTAAAAATTAGGGTTTCCTCAAAAATAGGAATTTCTGAAATCTAAAGACACAACTAGAAGCTCCTTGGAAAATTAGAAGTTTGGAGCTTTGGTTCAAGATTTTTGGTTGTGTAGATCTCCGGGAAACACAAACCCTAATCTGGCACGAGATCCAGTTTTCAGCAATCAAGTGGTAAGACTCAAATCTTTTTTATTTCCATTTGAAGTACTCTATAAGATGTCTCACCACGCCAAGCTTGAGGACAAGATTGAAGGAGCTAATAACTTCTGACCATGGAATTATAGTATTGGGTTAATCCTTGAAGAGAATGAGTTGGATACTTATATAAGTGAAGAGGTTCCTGTCCCAAAGGGAGAAGAGGCTAAGGCTCTTCACAAGAGGAATTTGGTTAAGGCAAAGAGGATCATTGTTGATTCTATTAAAGATCATCTCATCCCTCATGTGTCATCCCTAAAGACACCAAAAGAGATGTTTGATTCCTTGACCAAACTATTTGAAGGCAGGAACATAAATCAAAAGATGGCCCTGAGGAATCAATTAAAGAATATCAAGATCCAGAATGCTGAGACTATGCAGTCATATTTCTCAAAGGTCTCCTAGATAAAAGAACAACTTGAAGCTATGGGTGAAGATATAGAAAATGGAGAAGTGGTGATGACCACTCTTAATGGCCTCCCTAGGTCATGAGATTCCTTCATCCAAGGAATTTGTGCTAGAGAGAAACTTATCTCCTTCAGTAGACTGTGGGAAGAATGCTCACAGGAAGAAGCTTGAATTGTATCCAGAGAAGTGAAGATGGGGAGTGAAGACCAAGCAATCACAGCTCACTCCAAAAGACATGGTGACAAGAAAGCTCACCATCATGGCAAGAAAGGAAAATATCAAAATCAAAGAGGTAGTCCCAGACATAGAAGGGACATGTCCCATGTTCGTTGCTATACATGTGATGATAAGGGACACTATGCCAGAGATTGCCATAAGAATAAGAAAGAGGGTACTCACAAGAAGAAGAACCTCAAAAGAAGACATCATGCTCTTGCTGTAGAGGATGATGAACCTCCCAGGAAGAGGGCTAGAGAAGATAGTGAAGATTCTTCAAGTGATGAAGAATATGTTTTGATTTCTGCTCTCACCGGAACCATTAGTCATGGAAGTAATGATTGGCTCATAGATAGTGGGGCTTCCAAACATATGACAGGATTCAAAGAATCCTTTGTGAATCTATATGAACATTATTCACCCTAAAAGGTGAAGCTTCGAGATGACTACCAGTATCCCATAAAAGGGAGTGGTGAAGCCTCCTATACACTAGACTCTGGAAAGTCTATGAAGATGAAAGATGTACTCTATGTTCCAGGTCTCAAGAAGAATCTACTCTCAATATCTGCATTAGATGCAAAAGGAATTAGGGTTGCATTTATAGATGGCCACGTCCTAATGTGGCCTAAGGGTAAGACTATAGATGATGCGGTTGTGATTAGAGAGCAAGAGGGAGGATTATACAAATTGAAGGGCCATCCAGAACAAGCCATGGTCCATGATTCTATAGAGCCAAGTGAAATTTGGTACAGAAGGCTTGCACACATGCATTACAGAGCATTACCAATTGCAAGTAAAGCAGTAGAAGGTCTTCCTGAAATCCAGACAAAGCATGAAGGCATTTGCAAAGGTTGTGCAAAGGGAAAGAATACAAAGAAGACACTTCCAATCAGTGAAAGCAAGGAAAAAGGAATCTTGGAGATTATCCAATCTGATGTATGCGGTACCATGTCATCCATCTCCCTGAGTGGTTATGTATACTATGTCTCCTTTATTGATGATTTCTCTAGGAAGACTTGGATCTACTTCTTGAAGAACAAAGATGAAGTGTTTAACAATTTCAAGGAATTCAAATCCTTGATAGAAAACCAAACTAACTTGAAGATCAAGATCTTTAGATCTGAAAATGGCAGAGAATTTACTTCAGGAGACTTCAAGAAGTTATGCAGTGATTCCAGGATTAAGAGGGAGTTGACTACTCCTTACAATCAACAGTAGAATGGGGTTGCCGAGAGAAAGAATAGAACAATCATGGAAGCAGCAAGGGCAATGCTTCATGACCAAGACTTACCTATGCACTTATGGGCTGAAGCAGCAAGGACAACTGTATATGTACAGAACAGAACACCCCATAAGATACTTGACAACAAAACACCAGAAGAAGTGTTTACTGGTAAGAAACCAGAAGTGAGCCATCTCAGGATATTTGGTTGTCTAGTATACACTCACATCTCAAAAGCGAAAAGGTCAAAGTGGGATCCTTTAGGAAAGAAGGGTATATTCATGGGTTATAGTGAAAGCTCGAAGGCTTATAGAATCTACTTCCCTGGATTCAAGAAGATTGACATCAGCAGAGATGTAACATTTGATGAAAGTTCGGCTTATCACAAATCGAGAAAGACAACTGTTGAAGACAATGAAGAACCCATAATATCCAAAACACAAGACACCACAATGAATGAAGTAGTTCCTGAAGAAGATCGAAAAATGGAAGATCCACAAGAACCTATGGATACACCTGGTGAGAAGAATCCTCACAAGAGGAAACCTAGAGCTCATCCAAGATGCAGAGAGATTTGGCATTCCAGAAGAAGAACATAGAGAAAGGAAAAGGACAAGGTCACATACTAGCTATGTTTCTTTACACTATGACATCATGGATAAAGGCCCTTCTAATTATGAAGAAGCTACAGAAAAGAAAGAATGGAAGGATGCTATGATCGAAGAATACCAATCTATTATGAAGAATGATGTTTGGGATGTGATCCCAAGACCAAATGGGAAGTCTGTGGTAACTTCCAAGTGGATCTATAAGGTCAAACATGCTGCAGATGGTAGCATCAAGAAATACAAAGGTAGGTTTGTAGCTCGTGGCTTCTCCCAAAAGAAGGAATTTATTATGAAGAGACTTTCGCTCCTGTGGCCAGATACACTTCCATTAGATCAGTACTTGCTCTGGCTGCAGTGATGAAATGGAAGGTACACCAGATGGATGTCAAGACAACCTTCTTGAATGGTGTAGTTGAAGAGGAAGTGTATGTGGAGTAGCCTCTTGGGTTTGAGACACATGATAGAGGAACACATGTGTGTAAACTGAAGAAAGCCCTGTATGGTTTGAAACAGGCACCCAGGACCTGGTATGGCAGGATAGATGGCTTCCTATCCAGTTTGGGCTTTACCAAGAGTAAAGCAGATTCCAACCTTTACTACAAGGTTGAGGAGGGAAATCCAGTGATTCTACTATTGTATGTGGATGACCTATTTCTGACAGGTGAGGATAGACTGATTTCCGACACGAAGAGGAAGCTAGCTGCCAAGTTCGAGATGAAGGACTTGGGTATGATGCACTACTTTCTTGGTATCGAGGTGTGGCAGAGTGCAGATGGAATATTCCTTAGACAAGGGAAGTATGCAGTAAATATCCTGACGAGTTTTGGGATGATGGACTGCAAGGCCATGGCCACACCTATGGCATTGAACCTGAAGCTTCTGTGTGATGCTTCTTCTGAGCCGGTTGATGCTACAATGTATCGTTAGACGATTGGGTCCTTGATGTACCTGACGAATACGAGGCCAAACATTTTCTTTGTGGTGAACACCTTGAGCCAGTATCTGACATATCCAAGACATGTTCACCTGATAGCTGCAAAGCATGTTTTGAGGTACCTGAAGGGTATAGTGGATTAGGGTCCCAAGTATGAGACGAATCAAAAGTTTAACCTGGAGGGTTATGTTGATTCAGATTGGGAAGGTAGTGCCATTGATCAAAAGATCACTTTGGGGTGCTGCTTCAGTCTAGGATCAGGTGTGATCTCTTGGTTTAGCAGGAAACAGTCCTGTGTGGCACTGAGTACAGTTGAAGCAGAGTATGTCGCAGCTTGTTCAACTAGTTGTGAGGCAGTATGGCTTAGGAAGCTACTGTCTGATTTATTTGATCTCCCATTGGATGCTACTGGTATCTTCTATAATAACTAGAGTTGTGTGAAGTTGTTAGAGAACCCAGTGTTCCATGACAGGTCGAAGCACATTGAGATCAAGTTCCACTATATCAAGGATATGGTGCAGAGGGGAGCTGTGAAGCTCCTCTATGTTGCGACACATGAGCAGATATCTGATGTGTTGACCAAGCCGCTTGCTAGAGTGAAGTTTGAATACTTCAGAGGGAGACTTGGTGTACTTCAGATCGAGATGCCTTCCAGAGGGAAGTGATGAAGTCCGGAGACACAGATGCACATTGGGCCAGTCTTGCATGGTGGTAGGTTGGTCCTCCCATGGCAGGATGTAAGGGCCAGGACATTCTTTCTGTTGAGATATTGTAACTTCAAAGAATATTATATTTTTACTTTATTATTCCGGAGATGTTTCATTCCTCCGTGAAGATCTTATTGTATATTTGGAGATGTTTATTCCTCTGTTGGAATGTGGTAACTCGGGTTATTAGACTTCCCTAGTGGGGGTCGGCCCTGTATGTGTCATGTGGGTCAAAGGGTTATTAGACCACCCTAGAGGGGTCGGCCCAGTCAATTGTAGTGGGGTATTTAACCCATTGGTTAAATACGAGCCTACGTGTACTTATGTAAAAGATATGTCAGAGTAGTGTATAAATAGAGGAGGTGTGTTCCTCATTTGACACACACACTCACTTGAGAGAGAGGCGCACTTGTGGAGGAAAGGTATGCTATGGTGGAGGAGGAGATCATGTCTTTGGTTTACATCTTTGTATATTGTTGGTCATCTATATTGAGGAAGCTTTACTGGGTTTTCTACCCCATGAGGGTTTCCGAGGATAAATCTGTGTCTCTTGTGTTTATGCTATGCTTGTTGTTTCTTCAGTGATCCTGTATATGCTATTATTGTGAAATGGAATGTAATGATGCTATTTTATGTCTTAGCATATTAAATCTTAACATGGTATCAGAGCTAACCTGAAGGAAGGCAAGGTATGGCACTTACGACAGTTGCTTTACTTACGACAATTTGAAGGTTAGGGTTTTACATAGCAAAAACCAGTCATCGTGGAACTTTCACTATAAATCCATTTATGCGAAGTTTCAAGGTCTGAAAAGTTTACAGGTCTAAGATAACATCCCCGGGTACCTTGTGTCCAAAGGGAACCCTCAGATTCGTTGTACTTTATGAGTTATGATCAGTACAAGTTAGGGTTTCTTCCTCTTCCAGATCTCAGTCAAACTCAGGTAACCTTGGAAAAAAGATCATAACTTGGGCTAGGAAGCTCCAATGGAAATTTCATAAAAAGTGACAGGTAGTAAGCAGACTGTACTATCTCAGGAAACTTTTTTAGAGGCCGAAGGTGAACCAGTGACACGTGGCATGCCGTACAAGTTCGCTCTCCTGTTTTATCCCATAAACAGGTCATGTTGCGACACTTGGCATAACTCTCTCTCAGAGAGTCCAATTGAGGTTAGACCTATCAGGATAGAAAGACAACAGGGCAAGCTATCTCAGAAAAAAAATTTCAGAGGCCGAAGTTCAAAAGGTGACACATGGCATGCCGTACAAGTTCGCTCTCTTGT
This sequence comes from Larix kaempferi, assembly GCA_027924585.1. Taxonomy (NCBI): domain Eukaryota; kingdom Viridiplantae; phylum Streptophyta; class Pinopsida; order Pinales; family Pinaceae; genus Larix; species Larix kaempferi. The sequence goes on from BSBM01000547.1 coordinate 4,693,017, forward strand.
TTTATCCCATAAACAAGTCATGTTGCGACACTTGGCATAACTCTCTCTTAGAAAATCCAATTGAGGTCAGAACTGTCAGGATGGAAAGATGACAGGTCAGGATACTGCAGAAAAATTTTTCAGACCCTCTGGAGCAAAAATTTCAGAGTTATAGCAGAAACAATCAGGTGCATATTTCTGTCAAAACAGAATTATTTTTGGAGCACCTTTATTCATGGCTTCCGGAATTTAGGGTTTCGGAGAAAGTTAGAATTTTTGGAATCGGAGTCCACGGCTGAATGCTACTCAGGAAAATTCAAATTTAGATACCAAGATCAAATTTTTGGGTTGGGTAGAAGACCGGGCTTGATCAAACCCTAGTTCAGGATTTTGATCAGAAAGATGGAAAATTAGGGCTTCAACAAAAGTTGGAATTTTTGAAGTCTGTAACCACGGCTAGAAGCTCCTCAGAAAAATAAGAGTTTAGAGCCTTGGATCGAACCTTTTGATTGGACAGAAGGGTAGGCTTCATCAAACCCTAGTACGGGTTCCTGTCCAGAAGATCCAGAAGTTTCGAAGGCAATTTTGAGGGGTCAAATTTTGGAGATTTCAAAAGTGAAGTATGCTAGTTTGATCAGCTCAGCAAGACACATCCTTCCATCCATTTAGAAGCATGAAAGTCAAATATTGAATTTTTAGGGTTTCTCTAGCAAGCCCTAATCAAGCTCCAAATCAAGTTTCAGGGGGAGTTGAGGCTAAGGCCTTACATAAGAAGACTACAAGAAGTCCCGATAGGTATGACTTAAGGAGGTTCAGGTATGTCTTGAAATATGATTCTTGATTAAGTTCATAATGTGTTTGTCTTCATATTATTTATTAGTACAATCTTGATTATTGTTAGAATTGTCTTATCACCCTAGTAACAGTATGAATGCATGTGAATGATCGAAGACATTCATTGATTAGGGCTATATGATTGTACTAATGCATTATGGTGTTGTGTGAGGTTGATGTTGTCTGCTAACAAGATACAGGTACATCACAAAAGACAAATCAAGTTCCATGACCATGACAACATGAAGACAAAGACTCATCCATAATATTTGTTCTACTTACGAGGTATGTATGACTTTGTTATATTATGCTTAACCTATGAGACATGCAGGTTCTAGCTCAGGATCTCTAAATCATTGAAGAGATTGTTTAGGTATGTTCTACATAACTAATCCAGATATGTTTTCTTATGTCAAGTTAGAATCCCACCTTGTGTTAGGATCCCTTATATAAGTATACTTGGTATGATTGGTTATGCTTATTCATAAAGTTAGTAATCAAGGGTTTATGCATATTATGTCTCTTGTCTTGATGATTTAATTAAACAAAAGAGTACTATGATCAAACAAGAATATGCATGAGTAAAAGAAGACTTCCGTGAAACCCTGAATACTAATGATCATGACTATACATATTCAAGATTATTTAGAATTAGAATGTTTGGAGAATATACTAATGAACATATGTTTGTGTATGAGATCATGAGGATGACACTAGTGCACACTTGAGCATGCACAGTGGTACAGAATGAATACAAGTTCAAAAGACATATAGAAGATCAAGTGGGAGGCAACCACACAAACATAAAAGATAAGTATTTGAGTTGTTATTTGAAATAGTAAATGATATTGCTTGTATGCATATTTGTATTCCTAGAATATATCATGCTGAGTGTAAACATTCATAGAGCATTGAACAGTATACTACTAATATGCATATGATTGGTAAGTTGGACAAACATTCCGTTGTTGCTTGTCTAGAATGAAACCTCTTTGCTGACATGCTGAGAGCTGTGCACACTCTCGATAGTATGTTCTGGTAGAGATGGAAGGCATCTAGATAGCCACTGTATGCATACAGGATATGGGAAAGTGTTGTGCCAAAGTATTGGTCAAAATAGTTGTATAACTATGTAAATGATATCTGTATGCATAATAGGTTATCATGTCAATATGATTTGATGATTATGAAGTATTACTAATCATGTACTTAATTTTGATTTGTAGGAAAGATCATGATGAATGATGAACACTGAACAAGCTATGGATGTTAAACAAAACAAAAAAAAGATTTTCAAATCAAACACACTATAGAAGGCTTGTGGCTAGAAGATTCTCTTAGAAAGAAGAAGAGAATCATGATGAGATGTTTGCTCCAAGTGGCTAGATAAGACCATTCTCTTAATGGTGTAATTAAAGAAGAAGTGTGAATCAGGTTCTGTATGGGTTCCCAGGATTGATCGTAATTGATGAGAATACATGTGAGGATTGCATCATCCTTGAACACAAGTTCTAAAGTGAGCCGTAGACAAGTGTCTCCAAGAAAGAAGAGGGATTGTATCATCCTTGAACACTTGTTCTAAAGAGAGCCGTAGATGTATGTATTCGAAAATGAAGTCCTTGGTGGACATGAGAGGATTGGATCATCCCTGGACTTCAGTCCGAAAGAAGAGCCGTAGACGTATGTCTTCGAGAATGAAGTTCTTGGTGAACATGTTGTTGATGTATATGTAACTTCGGAATGTATTTCACATATATGTATATTGTATTCCTATATAGATGGTATTATTCCTCTATAAGGAAGTGTCGTTATTTATATTGTAAGTGTCGTAACTTATACTTGATGGGTTATTAGACCACCTTGTTGGGGTCGGCCCTCTATAAGTCATGTGGGTCGAAGGGTTATTAGACCACCCTATTGGGGGTCGGCCATGTGGGTCAAAGGGTTATTAGACCACCCTATTGGGGGTCGGCCCAGTCAGCATTATGTTATGTGGTTAAGTTCGAGCCTACATGAGTTAGGTAAAAAGGCAAGTCAAGTCAAGTATAAATAGAGTGCGGGAGGCACTCTATTTGCTCACTCACTTCTCACACATGCACTCAAGGAGGAGTGGCGCACTTATGGAGGAGGAGGATCTGCTGCTAGGTTATGGCTATCTCTCTTGGTTGGTTGTATCATTGCTCTATCTATCTCTGAGGAAGTTATTGGGGTTTTTCACCTTTATGGTTTTCCCCAAGTAAATCTTTGTGTCTCTTGTGTGCTTGCATTATTGTTTCCATGATTGATATGCTGTAGATATGCTGTACATGTTGTTCTCTCAGTTAAGATCCTAGATCATATTGAAGTAAATTCAGAAAATTTAACATGGTATCAGAGCTAGCCTGAAAGAAGGCATGATATGGCATGTATGACACTTGTTGCACTTACGATGCTAGGGCTTGATATAGCAAAAACCAGTCATCGTAGAACTTTCACTATAAATCCGTTTTGGCAAAGTTTTCGGATCTGAAATTGTTACAGGACAAAGATTAAAGCTCCAGGTACCTTGTGTCCAAAGGACAACCTCTAATTCGTTGTACTTTGTGATTTATGATCTGTACAATATAGGGTTTCTGCCTCTTCCAGATCTGAGTCAAAATCAGGTGACCTTGGGAAAAAGGTCATATCTTGGGATAGGAAGCTCAAAATAAAATTTCGTGAAAAATTACAGGTATTACATAGTCTGTACTATCTCAGAGCACTTTTTCCGAGGCCGAAGTTAAAACAGTGAGACGTGGCACGCCGTACAAGTTCGCTATCCTGTTTTATCCCAAAACAGGTCACGTTGCGACATTTGGCATAACTCTCTCTCAGAGAATCCAATTGAGGTCAGACCTGTCAGGATGGAAAGATAACAGGTCAGGCTATCTCAGGAAACTTTTTCAGACCCTGTGGATCAAAAAATTTTGGAGTTACACCAGAAACAATCAGGTACATATTTCTGTCAAAACAAAATTATTTTTTGGTACCTTCATTCATGGATTCCGGAATTTAGCGCTTTGGAGAAAGTTGGAATTTTTGTAATCGGAGACCACGGCTGGATGCTACTCATCAAAATAGAAATTTAGAGACCAAGATCAAAATTTTTGGTTGGGCAGAAGGCCGGGCTTGATTAGACCCTAGTTCGGGACTTTGATCAGAAAAGTGGAAAATTAGGGCTTCCGTAAAAATGGGAATTTTTGAAATCTGTGACCACGGTTGGAAGCTCCTCAGAAAAATAGAAGCTTAGAGCTTTGGATCAAACCTTTTGATGGGGCAAAAGAGTGGGCTTCATCAAACCCCAGTTCAGGGTCACGTCCAGTGAATCCGAAAGTTTCAAAGGCAAAATTGAGGAGTAAAACTTTGCAGTTTTCAAATTCTGAATATACCAGTTTGATCAGCTCATCAAGTTCCTGTCTCAGAGGGAGATGAGGATAAGGCCTTACATAAGAAGATTACAAGCGATCTCGACAGGTATGACTCTTCGAGGTATGTTTCGATATTTGTCCATGATTAAGTTTATGGTATGTTTGTCTTCATGTTATTACGGTTAGTACAATTTTGATTTTAGATTTGTCGTATAACCTTCACAAAATTATGAATGCATGATAGAAGATATTCATTGGTTAGGGTGTTGACACTTATGATTGTACTAATGCATTATGGTGTTGTATGAGGTTTATGTTGTCTACTAACATGAAAGGTACACTAAGAAAGACAAATCATGTTCTGGTCCAAGAACATATGATCATGATAACATGAGGACAAAGATTCATCCATTGTCATGGATCTCATAGAAGATCCATTTACGAGGTATGTCTAACTTGGTTTTGTAATAGTTAACCTATGAGATATACAGGTTACTAGCACAAGTCATTGAAGAGAAACAAAAGACATTATACGGGTATGTTAGACATAAATAGCTAGCATGCTAATCCAGGTATGTTTTTCCTATATCAAGCTAGAATCCTACCTTGGGTTAGGATGTTATACTGTTCTTGATAATGATTATTCATGAAGTAACAGGTTTGAATAATCATGGTTGTATGCATATTATATTTGTTACCATAATTAATGATATGACAAACCAGAAGAATCATGAAGGTATAGGTTTGAATAATCACAGGTTTTATGCATATTATATCTCTTATCTTGATTGATGATTCAACTAACCTGAAGAGTTATAGGTTTGAGTAATTACATCTTTAGACATGTTATGTTTCTTATGATTTGACTAACCATAAGAATCATACATAAACCTTGAATGCTAATGCTTATTACTTTTTGTTTGAAATGATCATGACTATACATGCTTGAGATTATTGTGTTTAAATAGTATAGTAATGAATGTATGATTTTATATGAGATCACAAGGATAACACAATCATGATACTAATAAGCATGCATAGGAACCAAGGATGAATATGAGTTCAAGAACAAGTAATCCAGGAAGCAAAGATCAAGAGGGAGTACACTCCAGCTGTTCCGGCAAGAAATCAAAGGAACACACTTTAGTAGTTTCTGCAAGGATGCAGATATTCAGAGGGAGTTGACCATCTTTCCACAACAGAAAGGTGTAGAAGAAGCTACTTCAGATTAGGACTGCAACAGCTCCTGTAAGGAAGTAAAGACTCAGAGGGAGTCCACCCAACGAACAAACAAAGATAAGTATTTTAATTTCTTGCATATTTGTTTGTTTAAATAAAATTGTTCAATGATGTATATGCTCATGTTCCTAGATTTAGGATATGTATTGTGCATAGTAGAATAGCTGCATTAATGAAGAGTATACTACTAATATACATGGGTAAGTGGCCTATGGCACTGTACAACATTCCATTGCTACTTATCTAGAATGAAACCTCTTTGCTGACATGTTGGGAGTTGTGCACACTCTTAACAATGTTCTGGTAGAGATTGGAAGGCATCTAGAAAGTTACGGGATATGGATAAATGTTGTATTGAAGCATTGGCTAAGATAATTGCATGACTGTATGACATATTTATTTATGTGTAAGAATTTGTTCTGAAAACTATGAGATGTTTTCTAATCATGCAATTTAACTTGTTGTGTAGGAAAGATCGTATGCCATCTCCTACAAAAGAAGAACTACAACATTTGTTCAGCAACAAATTTATTTATTGAAGATATTGAAGTTCCCAGGATCTAGGATGAAGAAATGGAATTCCATGATCCGTCGATCATGAAGAATGATGTTTGGGATGTAGTCCCAAGATGTGAAGGGAAGTTTGTTATGACTTCCAAATGGAACTATCAGATCAAGCATGTTGCAGATGGCAACATTGAGAAATATAAAAGTGATGAAATAGAAGATGCACCAGATGGATCTCAAGACAGCATGGTGTAGTCATAAATGTGTGCAGAACTTGGTATGGTAGGATAGATAGCTTTCTATCCAGTTTGGGCGTTACCAAGAGTAAAGCAGATTCCAACCTTTTCTACAAGGTTGAAGAAGGCAATCCAGTGATACTACTTTTGTATGCAGATAACCTGTTTGTTACAGGTAAAGATAGATTGATTGCCGACACGCAGCGGAAGCTTTCTTCCAAGTTTGAGATGAAGAACTTGGGGATGATGCACTATTTGTTTTTGGCATGGAGGTGTGGCAGAGTGCATATGGAATATTCCTTGGACAAGGGAAGTATGTAGTAGAGATCCTGAAGAGGTTCGGGATGATGGATTGCAAGGATATGGACACACCTATGGCATCGAATCTGAAGCTTCTATGTGATGCTTCATCTGAGCCGGTTGATGTCTCTTTGTATCGTCAGATGATTGGGTCCTTGATGTACTTGACGAACATGAGACCAGACATTTGCTTTGCTGTGAACACATTGATCCAGTTCCTGATGGATCCGAGGAGTGTTCACCTAGTTGCTGTAAAGTATGTTCTGAGGTACCTGAACGGTACAGTGGATTATGGGCTTAGGTATGAGGAGAATCAAAAGTTTAACCTGCAGGGTTATGTTGATTCAGATTGGGCTGGCAGTGCTGCAGACAGGAAGAGCACATCTGGGTGTTGCTTCAGTATGGAATCAGGTGTGATCTCTTGGTTTAGCAGGAAGCAGTCCTGCATAGCACTGAGTACAGCTCAGGCAGAGTATGTTGTAGCCTGTTCAGCTAGTTGTGAGAAAGTATGGCTACGGAAGCTACTGTCTAGGTTATTTGATCTCCCATTGGAGGCTACTGGTATCTTCTGTGATAACCAGAGTCGTGTGAAGCTGTCTGAGAACCCAGTGTTTCATGACAGGTCGATCAAATATCACTATCTCAGGGATATGGTGCAGAGAGGAGCTGTGAAGCTCCTATATGTTGCGACAGACGAGCAGATTACAGATGTGCTGATGAAGCCGCTAGCCAGAGTGAAGTTTGAGTACTTCAGAGAGAGGCTTGGCGTTCTTCAGATCGAGGACACTTCGAGGAAGAAGTGATGGACACATTTGCTGAAGCCATTCCAAGCATGTTGGAAGGAGGATCCTTCACATGGCTGTGGATGTAAGCGCTGGATGATGAGCATCAGGATGATGTTCTAGTTTCTGCTGGATATGATCAGTTGAATCATTTTTATGTATGTATGTACACATCATGTGGATGCTGGATATGATCAGTTGGATCATTTTTATATGTATGAACGCATCATGTGGATGCTGGATATGATCAGTTGGATCATTTTATGTATGTATGCATCATGTTGGATGCTTGGACCATGTATCTGTATATGTATCAGGTGGATACATTGTATGATCAGGTGGATCATGTATGGTGATATGTATCATGTATTTGTATTAAGTGGATACATTGTATGATCAGGAGGATCATGTATGATGATATGTATCAGGTAGATACTTGGTATGCATCAGGTAGATGCATTGATGATCAGGGTGATCATGGATGACGAGCTTCAGGATGTTGCTCCAGATGACATGCAGCAGGATGTTGCAGTGATGATCAGGATGATCATAGATGACGAGCTTCAGGATGTTGCTCCAGATGACATGCAGCAGGATGTTGCAGTGATGATCAGGATGATCATGGATGACGAGCTTCAGGATGTTGCTCCAGATGACATGCAGCAGGATGTTGCAGTGATGATTAGGATGATCATGGATGACGAGCTTCAGGATGTTGCTCCAGATGACATGCAGCAGGACGTTGCAGTGATGATGATCAGGATGATCATGGATACATCGGGATGATGTATGGTGAGTATCAGGTTGATACTCTATGGTCGTGGATCAGGTTGTGCAGATGAGCATGTAATAGCGCCCTGGGAGATTTGTAGATGGTCTTTCGAGGTTTTGCCTATGGCATGTAATATCGGTGCCCTGGGACATCTGGCAAATGCTCTTTCGAGGTTTTGCTCTGGGAGGACATGTAATAGTGCCCTGGGAGACTTGCAGATAGTCTTTCAAGGTTTTGCCTATGGCATGTAATAGCGCCGTGGGATATCTGGCAGATTCTCTTGCAAGGTTTTGTCCTATGGCATGTAATAGCGCCCTGGGAGATCCGATAGGTTGGGCTGTGTGCCCGTAATCAGTCCTGGGATGCTCTTGTGAGGTTTTTCCATGACCACATGTAATAGCGCCCTGGGAGATTTCAGGTCAGAGTTGTGTACCCGTAACATCCTGAGATGCTCTTGCGAGGTTTTGTGGTGGACCACATGTAATAGCGCCCTGGGAGATTTCAGGTCAGAGTTGTGTACCCGTAACATCCTGAGATGCTCTTGCGAGGTTTTGTGGTAGGGTCACATGTAATAGCGCCCTGGGAGATCCTATAGGTAGAGTTGTGTGCTCGTAACAGCCTGGGATGCTCTTTCGAGGTTTTTTGACACACGTAAAAGTCCTGAGGATTCCACAGTATGGCCAGTGATGACGAAGACCTGCAGGTGGTGGGCCTACATCCAGTATGAAAAAGGACTGGCTCTGTAGAACTTCCTATGACGAGTAGAGACAGAGATTGATTGAGATAGCAGCAGTAGTGACGATGATGATGATGACTCGATGACGATTATCTAGTGACGATGATCCAGAGAAGATGACTTGTGCTAGAAGAACTGTGTTGAGAAATACCTTCCTAGTTAAGAGGGAGTGTTGATGTATATGTAACTTCGGAATGTATTTCACATATATGTATATTGTATTCCTATAGAGATGGTATTATTCCTCTATAAGGAAGTGTCGTTATTTATATTGTAAGTGTCGTAACTTATACTTGATGGGTTATTAGACCACCTTGTTGGGGTCGGCCCTGTATAAGTCATGTGGGTCGAAGGGTTATTAGACCACCCTATTGGGGGTCGGCCATGTGGGTCAAAGGGTTATTAGACCACCCTATTGGGGGTCGGCCCAGTCAGCATTATGTTATGTGGTTAAGTTCGAGCCTACATGAGTTAGGTAAAAAGGCAAGTCAAGTCAAGTATAAATAGAGTGCGGGAGGCACTCTATTTGCTCACTCACTTCTCACACATGCACTCAAGGAGGAGTGGCGCACTTATGGAGGAGGAGGATCTGCTGCTAGGTTATGGCTATCTCTCTTGGTTGGTTGTATCATTGCTCTATCTATCTCTGAGGAAGTTATTGGGGTTTTTCACCTTTATGGTTTTCCCCAAGTAAATCTTTGTGTCTCTTGTGTGCTTGCATTATTGTCTCCATGATTGATATGTTGTAGATATGCTGTACATGTTGTTCTCTCAGTTAAGATCCTAGATCATATTGAAGTAAATTCAGAAAATTTAACACATGTGAGGGGATTGGATCATCCCTGGACTTCAGTCCGAAAAAAGAGCCGTAGACGTATGTCTTCGAGAATGAAGTTCTTGGTGAACATGTGAGGGGATTGGATCATCCCTGGACGTCAGTCCGAAAGAAGAGTCGTATATGTATGTATTTGTGAATGAAGTTCTTGGTGAACATGTGAGGGGATTGGATCATCCCTAGACTTCAGTCCGAAAGAAGAGCCGTAGACGTATGTCTTCGAGAATGAATTCCTTGGTGGACGGTTGAGGATTAAGTCATCCTTGGACGTAGTCCTAAATGTACAATGGAGGATTAAGTCATCCTTGGACGTGGTCCTAAATGTACGGTGGAGTATTAAGTCATCCTTGGACGTAGTCCTAAATGTACGGTTGAGGATTAAGTCATCCTTGGACGTAGTCCTAAATGTACGATGGAGGATTAAGTCATCCTTGGACATAGTCCTAAATGTACGGTGGAGGATTAAGTCATCCTTGGACATGGTCCTAAATGTACGGTTGAGGATTAAGTCATCCTTGGACGTCGTCCTAAATGTACGGTTGAGGATTAAGTCATCCTTGGACGTGGTCCTAAATGTACGGTTGAGGATTGAGTCATCCTTGGACGTGGTCCTAAATGTACGGTTGAGGATTGAGTCATCCTTGGACATGGTCCTAAATGTACGGTTGAGGATTGAGTCATCCTTGGACGTGGTCCTAAATGTACGGTTGAGGATTGAGTCATCCTTGGACGTGGTCCTAAATGTACGGTTGTGGATTAAATCATCCTTGGACAGTAAATCCAGTAATTCCGAAAGGAAGGATAGTCCTAAATGAATTGAGTGGATTAAATCATCCTTGGACAGTAAATCCAGTAATTCCGAAAGGAAGGATAGTCTCAAATGAATTGAGTGGATTAAATCATCCTTGGACAGTAAATCCAGTAATTTCAAAAGGAAGGATAGTCCTAAATGAATTGAATGGATTAAATCATTCTTGGACAGTGAATCCATTAATTCGAAAGGAAGGATAGTCCTAAATGAGATTGAGTGGACTAATCATCCTGTAAATAGATTGGGATTGCCTCGTCCCTAGACATGGTGAGATGTCTTAAAGTGATAAGGACTAATCATCCTGTAAATAGATTGGGATTGCCTCGTCCCTAGACATGGTGAGATGTCTTAAAGTGATAAGGACTAATCATGCTGTAAATAGATTGGGATTGCCTCGTCCCTAGACATGGTGAGATGTCTTAAAGTGATAAGGACTAATCATCCTGTAAATAGATTGGGATTGCCTCGTCCCTAGACATGGTGAGATGTCTTAAAGTGATAAGGACTAATCATCCTGTAAATAGATTGGGATTGCCTCGTCCCTAGACATGGTGAGATGTCTTAAAGTGATAAGGACTAATCATGCTGTAAATAGATAGGGATTGCCTCGTCCCTAGACATGGTGAGGTGTCTTAAAGTGATAAGGATTGATCATCCTGTAAGTTGATCTGGATTGCATCATCCATAGACATGAGAGTTGTCTTAAACTGAGAGGGACTGATCATCCTGTAAGCGGATCAGGATTGTATCATCCTTGGACCTATGTCCTAAAGTGAGAGGGATTGATCATCCCGTAATTGGATATTGTGTGTTGCAGGGTATGCTGCTATTGTGTATACTTGTATTGATGAGGATACTTGTATTGATGATATGTATACTTGTATTGATGAGGATACTTGTATTGATGATGTGTATACTTGTATTGATGAGGATAGTTGTATTGATGATGTGTATACTTGTATTGATGAGGATACTTGTATTGATGATGTGTATACTTGTATTGATGAGGATACTTGTATTAATGATATTTATACTTGTATTGATGATGTTGTTGATCGTGATGATCTAGATGACAATGTTGTTGATCGTGATGATCTAGATGACGATGCTGTTGATCGTGATGATCTAGATGATGATGCTGCTGATCGTGATGATCTAGATGACGATGCTGCTGATCGTGATGATCTAGATGATGATGCTGCTGATCATGTGATGACGATGTTGATGATCATGTGATGACGATGCTGATGATCATATGATGACGATGCTGATGATCATGTGATGACAATGCTGATGATCATGTGATGACGATGCTGATGATCGTGTGATGACGATGCTGATGATCATGTGATGACGATGTTGATGATCGTGTGATGACGATGCTGATGATCGTGTGATGATGATGCTGATGATCGTGATGTTGATGACGATGCTGATGATCGTGATGCTGATGATGATGTTGATGATCGTGTGATGACGATGCTGATGATCGTGAGATGATGATGCTAATGATCGTGAGGATCCATATGTTGATGTTGCTGTAGTTATTCGAGTGCTGCAGAAGATAAAGACTCAGTACTGAAGATGTTGATGTTCCAGTATTGAAGATGTTCCAGTAACTGCTTGAGTTACTGATGATGTCGAGAAAGCTTCCAATGATTTATAGATGTATCATGTATGATGTTGATGACTCCTTGCTCGTGCAGATGCTGTTATAATATCCTTCTCGTTAAGGGGGAGTGTTGAGATATTGTAACTTCAAAGAATATTATATTTGTACTTTATTATTCTGGAGATGTTTCATTCCTCCGTGAAGATCTTATTGTATATCTGGAGATGTTTATTCCTCCGTCGGAATGTGGTAACTTAGGTTATTAGACTTCCCTAGTGGGGGTCAGCCCTGTATGTGTCATGTGGGTCAAAGGGTTATTAGACCACCCTAGAGGGGTCGGCCCAGTCAATTGTAGTGGGGTATTTAACCCATTGGTTAAATACGAGCCTACGTGTACTTGTGTAAAAGATATGTCAGAGTAGTGTATAAATAGAGGAGGTGTGTTCCTCATTTGACACACACACTCACTTGAGAGAGAGGCGCACTTGTGGAGGAAAGGTATGCTATGGTGGAGGAGGAGATCATGTCTTTGGTTTGCATCTTTGTATATTGTTGGTCGTCTATATTGAGGAAGCTTTACTAGGTTTTCTACCCCATGAGGGTTTCCCAGGATAAATCTGTGTCTCTTGTGTTTATGCTATGCTTGTTGTTTCTTCAGTGATCTTGTATATGCTATTATTGTGAAATGGAATGTAATGCTGCTATTTTATGTCTTAGCATATTAAATCTTAACACTTTCATGGTGGTAGGTTGGTCCTCCGATGGCAGGATGTGAGGGTCGAGCCATTCTTGCATGGTAGTAGGTTAGTCCTCCCATGGCAGGATGTAAGGGTTGGGACATTATCACATAGTGGTAGGTTGGTCCTCCTATGGTGAGATATAAGTGTTGGAGCCATTCTAACATGATAGTAGGTTGGTCCTCTCATGGTCATGATATAAGTGCTGAATCCTTTCCAACATGATAGTAGGTTGGTCCTCTTATGGTCGTTGATGTAAGTGCTGGGCCTTTCCGACATGGTGATAGGTTGGTCCTCCCATGGTTGTTGATGTAAGTGCTGTGCCTTTCCGACATGGTGGTAGGTTGGTCCCCCCATGGTCGTTGATGTAAGTGTTGTTAGCCTTTCCCAAATGGTAGTACGTTGGTCCTCCCATGCTGGTGAGTGTAAGTGCTGTGAGCCTTTCACACGGTGGCAGGTTAGTCCTCCCATGATGAGTGTAAGTGTTGTGTGTGTGCATCTGGGTTGTGCTCCGTGGACTACATGATGATCTAAAGGCATTGATGTGATAGTTTGGTACACAGGTTTTGCAGAGGCATATAATCAGTCTTGAGATGCTCTTGCAGGTTTTGCCGAGGCAATGTAATTAGTCCTGAAAGATCTTCCAGGTTTTGCAGAAGCAGTGTAATCAGTCCTGAGGTGTACTTACTTGATGGCTTGCTCACAAATGATGATGATGATCAGGTTGATCATGTGATGATATACATTAGTTAGATGTATAGTGAGTATTAGGTGGATACTCTATGGTCATGGACAGGTTGTTCAGTGGCATGTAAAAGATCCTTAGAGATTTGAGAGGTTTAGCTGTGTGCTTGTAAAAGGCCTAGGATGATCTTGCGAGGTTTTGCAGACGCACGTGATGAGTCTTGAGGATTACATAGTATGACCAGTGATGATGAAGACCTACAGGTGGTGGGCCTACATCCAGTATGAAAAAGTACTGGCTATGTAGAACTTCCTATGATGAGTAGATTCAGAGATTGGACAAGATAGTAGCAGCTATGATGATGACAATGATTCGATGGCGATGATCCATAGAAGAAGACTTGTGCCCGATGATCTATGTCAAGAAATAACTTCCTAGTTAAGAGGGAGTGTAGATGTATATGTAACTTTGGAATGTATTTCATATATATATTTATTGCACCCTTATAAGAGATGTGTTATTCCTCTATAAGGAAGTGTCGTCATTTGTATTGACAAGTGTTGCAAGTAGATTAAATTGTCGATGGGTTATTAGACTACCTGATGTGGGTGTCGGCCCGATATATATGTAACTGGAGTTATTAGGATGAGTTAGACAAGTTGGCCCCATAATTAATTAGGCAGGTCAGGACAAGTATAAATAGAGAGTTGGGATTCTCTATTTTGATCATCTCAGAACTCACTCTTCTCTCACTCAGAAAGTGGCGCACATTGGAGGAGGATCAGCTACATAGTAGGAGACTATGTATTGTATTTGGTTGTACTTTGGTTGAGCCATTGCTCTATCTATCTCTGAGGAAGTTGTGGGGTTTTTCACCGTAGGGTTTTCCCCACGGAAAAATCTGTGTGTCCATTGTCTCATGCTTTTGATTCTTGTGATGCTTGACATGCTTGATATGATTGTTATGCATTGATATACTGTACATGTTATTCTCTCAGTGAAGATCCTATAGCATATTGAATTAATGCTTAAAATCTAACATGGGGCACATGATGATCTACTTACTTAGATGTACAAGCAATTTCATGATTCATTGATGAGGTGCCTTCTTGATGTACATTTGTATCATGTTGTTATGTACTTTGATGATCTACCTTTTGTACTCATGATGTTGGGAAATATGAAATACAAGCAATGGGATCCTGGTATTGCTTGGTTTCAGCTCACTTGGAGCAGTAGTTCGATTGTTGGTTTGAGAGAGAAAACCAACCTTCATTGTTTGAGTTCATGTTTACAAAGTAGTGTTCCAGTTTCCTATGTGGGAGACCTTTTGAGAGATGGATTTAGTTTTCACATGCTTGGCGTTCATGGAATTTCGTAGTAGACATTTCACACAATGCATGTATGATGAACATTTGGGACCCATAGATCATTTTTGGTCTCGTTGATTTCAATTTTGGGGGAAACAAGCAGTATAGGAGATTGAGTAACCACTTGAGAAGGTGATTGCAATCAGAGTAGTGCAGCAACAACCATGGTGGTTCCTCTTTGAAATTTTATTGTAATCTTAAAAACTCAAATTTTGGCAACTCAATGGCAACTTCAAAGAATTATACAACAAGAAAAAGGGTTGAAAGTTCAAAAAAGGTTTCCAAAAAATGAAGGAGGTAAACATTAATTGTGCAAATTTTGTTCTGATGGATTTAATTAATATTTGGTGTCTAGTGGCGATCTCACAGGAAATATCAATATGAAAAAGTCCACATGTTTTTACTTTTGGAAACAAACAATTGTAGTACATGAGTGCCACTACTCAAATTATAGATAAGTAAATTTGTTTTTTCTATAAATTCAAACTCTATGTTGCAAGGAAGTGTTCCAAGAAAGTTCAATCATGGATTGAGGGCATGACTTAAGTCGGAAAGTTCAGTGCAAATATGAAGGTTCAACTTATTTTGGAACAGGTTGGAAGCAAATTTTTGGAAGGAATGTAGGTTATTCAACATCGATGTCTGAAATTCCTTGAGGACAAGCACTATTGGGTGAGGAGGACTGTAATGTCCCCATTCCCATACATTTTAATGGAGGAAACATTCTACTAACCTACTAGTTCCCTAGGTTTGGGAGGAAGCATTAAAACTTGGAATAAGGGGGCTACAAGATCCCAAATTGACCTTAGAATTACAAATTCACATTAATTGGGCCAAATAAATAATAATAATAAAATAAAATTAAGGTGGCCTTTGTCCATGAGGGCACATAAGACGGTGTGGGGCCCACATGTGGAAACATTCCCTACTACACTTGGAATCATTCTCTCATCAATTCGAGTCCAAGGTGGAGGGTAACATACTTGGGGGAGATAAAGAGGAAATATTCATGGAAATAATATAGGAAGGTCGAATCAGAGTGGAAGAGTAACTCCCAAGGAAGAGGAAGAGGCATTGTGACACTTGTAGCTAGATTCTATGGCATCTATGACAACAATGATGAAGGAATCTATGAAAAATATGACAAATTCAGACTTGATTGCATACCTATGACACAGTTGACATATCAGGGCTAAAAATACCCACCAAGTGGGCGCATACAGGGATTTATGGTCATCCAAGATTCCCAATTCGAATTGGGGAAGGAGGAATGCAAGGAAGAAGTAGACAAGTGTCTCAAGAGAGAATCTATCACTAATTTGAGTTGAGTGAAGTATCTTGGAGGGAATTCGAGCTCTTGAGTTCACTTGATGTTAATCAAAGAAGAGGATGACAAAGGAGAGCAACTTTTGGATCATTTTTGTTTTGCACTCTTGGAGAGATTAGCTTGTCCAAGTTAGTTGGAGAAGAGGCCATTAAGACCTCTGATCAGAGCTTAATGAAGGTGTTTTTATGCAGGTTTGATTCCCCTTCCAGTTCAATTTCATATACTATATCCTTCTCCACTATCTCTTCTCTCAATCTTCTTTCAATGTCGATGTTCTACTGTTGATAGAAAAATAATAATTGAGTATATTTCATGGAGGATGATTTATTGAATCCATGGTTATGTTACATGTATATAACTGTAATGAGCTACACATTGGAGCCATAACTTGAAATTCCATACCTTTCATGTAATCTTTCCGAGCAAACTTTTGATTCGAGCAAGTTTCCCCACTGTCTTCACATGACGTTTTTGGAGTAATTTTGTATCTATTTTACATCATACGTTCTCTGATTTTTTGTTTATGTTTCAAGCTGCTTATGATGTAATATTGATCTGATAAAAATAGATGTGTAGACCCTTTTATTTTTTATTAAATATTGTGCAACAAATCTCATGTCGATTGTTAACAATTTTGTCAAAATTTCTATGTCTCACAACAGTCAGTTTCATGGGAGTTATAGACAACCCTAAGAACTCAAGTAATTCTACATTGTGGTTTCAATTAAGTTTTCAAATCCAAGTCTTTTTTTCAGAAAATAGGGAAGTTCGTATAGTGTTTGGTAAGTTAAAAATTTCATAGACTAGTGGGGTTTTTAACCATCGAATTCGCTAGTACTTTTCCGCTTCTTTCCTCCTTGATAATTGCAAGCCTTGAATGTTTCTAATGAATTTATAAGTGTATAAGAGCTACATTAGAGTGTATTAATACCTCTCAAGGCCCTCCATACAGAATTTGAAAGCATTTGGGTGCTTTTGGAGCAATTTGGGTTCACTAGTCCAAGGTTTGAAATTGGCCAAAATTGAGTAATTTTTCAAATTAGGGATATTACATGAGAGAAACTGTAGGTAAGATGAAATCACCCATTCACAAAGGTATGTACTTTAACAAATTTTTAACGATTTAGATTGCAAAGGTTACGACTACCCTCCAACATGCGCAAGCTCAATACTCATTTCAAAATGTGATGGTGTCGTTGTGTGAGAAGAGGCTCCAAATTCGCATTGATTGGAGGAGAGACAGATCCCATCTAGATCTATGTAAATACACCCATGCATTTGTTGATACCTTAAAGGATGTGTATCCTCCTTTAACAATGCTAAAAAAAAAAGTCATAAAATCAACTTTGAAAAATGAGAAATCACAGATCCAGACAAACTGTTATAGTGTTGGAGATCCCTGTTGAGCAACCTGAGAGGATTTTTTTTCAAAATAAAATACTGGATGGAATGGACATCCCTTACACTGAATGCAAATTCCACCCAGGTAAACAACTCCCAATTTGAAGACCCGCGAATAGGAGATCCCCCAAAAAATAGCTATCACAAAGCTTTTTTAAGCTGACAAATTGTTTCAGAAACCTGTGAGAATGACACAAGCTTCAAAACAGTGAGAGAAAAGTCAATGAATTTCATATTACAAAGCATGGATTTGGCAGCATATCTCAAATAATATTTGTAAGGAGAGAATCAACATGCAGATGAATACTCTCTCACAAAATATGAGAAGGTGGTTGGAAACTGGCTCTAATACTATGTGAAAAAACAAACAAAATTATACGAGAACTGCAATACCAAAAACCTTCTAGAGAAAAATATTTATTGATCTAAGACGATGATTAATACATGAGGAAGCATTTCCATTTGTACTGATGGAGAGGCCATGCCACTTGCTAAAAATATCCAAGTGATATGGTTTCCAACGTGAGCTTAGCTCACCCAAGGACGGATGCATCAGGAATGAAATACAAACACTAACAAGGACAAGAGTCTTATAAATGTCTTAGAAAAATATAGATCTACCATGAGAATGCTATATTCTAATAATCCAAGCCCAAAGTCCATCTAATTTTTTCCATTTTGGAATCATTTTGTCTAAAAAAACCTTTCACAAAGTTGAGCATATCTACATGAACCATAGTTCATACATAACTCTCATGAAATTTGTTTTATGTATCTACCCGAAATATTCTCCGTTAATAAAATATGTCAAAAATGTAAGAGAAAATTGTGAAGATAAACCCAAATAAATACCCCAGTAATATACATAAAACTTGGATCAAATTTAGGAAACCAAGGAGTTAGAAATAGTCAAGCATTTTCCTTTTTCCCAAAACTATCGACTTTGTTCTAGAACATTTTGATAATTAACACGGTCAAAAAAAATTGTGAAGATAAACACAAATAAATACCCGAGTAATATACATAAAACTTGGATCAAATTTAGGAAACCAAGGAGTTAGAAATAGTCAAGCATTTTCCTTTTTCCCAAAACTATGGCCTTTGTTCTAGAACATTTTTATAATTAACACGGTCAAAAAAATTTCTACATTTTATTGGGTAAGGAATTGATTGGTATTCTGCACATGATCTCGGTTTGAGAAATAACTGGGTAATTGAATATAACAGCTATGTTTATAAAATGCTTTTGGGTAAATGTTTTGGAACATTGTATTTTTATTAGGTAAGGAATTGATTGGTATTCTGCACATGATCTCGGTTTGAGAAATAACTGGTTAATTGAATATAACAGCTATGTTTATAAAATGCTTTTGGGTAAATGTTTTGGAACATTGTATTTTATGTTAGTTGTGATTCTACAAAAATAAATTTTTAAATTTTATAAAAATAATTTATAAGATTATTAAAACATCTATATAATTTAAAAAAATATAATTATTATAAAAACAAGATTATTTTGTATCATTCAATAAAAAATAATTTATGGAATAATGAAAAAATCTATATAAAAATAAAAATTTATAAAATGAAAAATTTGATTTTATATATGTGTTTAATTATAATAATAATAATAAATTATTCTAAATTGGAAAATCTAATATTTTCAAAAATGCAAAATCTAATTATTGAAATAACAAGTGAAAATAGGCTTATATCAATCTTTTAAGAAGAAAATAAAATAATAATAAAACTAATTTACAAATAAATAAATAAATTTTGCATTTGATAATAAAAATAATTAATAAAATAAAAAAATGTATTGTTTTGTGTTAAGGATATATAGTTGAAG
Source organism: Larix kaempferi (assembly GCA_027924585.1). Taxonomy (NCBI): domain Eukaryota; kingdom Viridiplantae; phylum Streptophyta; class Pinopsida; order Pinales; family Pinaceae; genus Larix; species Larix kaempferi. The sequence goes on from BSBM01000547.1 coordinate 4,712,415, forward strand.
ATTATAGTTAAAATAAAAAATAATCATAAAAACAAAAACTTATAAGAAAAAATTTACCAATTGAATTTATAAAAGATTTAAATCAATAATATCATATTTCTTATTTACATCGCTTCAAAGACAACACTCCAGCAGTGATATTGAAATTAAATGGTATAATTTTGAATATTCATATATTACAATAAAGGGAAATAAACACGTGTATAACTAGTCACATCCACAAATGCAATCAACTTTAGAATGCTGGAAAGTGGAGACCAAGAGAGAAAACAAAGAACCAAACATCAGAAAGCCATGTCGAAATCTGTTTTAAAGACTAAGCTGCACGTGTAGTTTCATTAATTAATGTAGTACCACTGATTTAATGTAGTATAGAGTATTATGATGATAAAGTACTACAAATTATTATTGCAAAATAAGATTTTTACAATTTTAATCTGTGAATGCAAAGATAAATTTATTATAATATTTTCAAAAAATTATAAATTTATATGCGTGATGTTAAATTTTGATAAATTAAAAATATTTTTGGTCAACATATTGTCATGTCAAGATTCTTGTGCAATCAAATAATAGATTAATTTTATTTTTATTTTTAATTTTAGAAAAGTCACACCCCAATACGTTTATTAGTCAAATCAAACTTGCTAGCCAACCAAAAATAAGAATAAATAAAAATAACAAATACAAAATAAAGATTATATAATTTATAAAATTTAAAATATAAATTTTTATTTGTTTTAAAATCAATTTAATAATTAAAATTCATAAAACTATAAACAACTATATGAATATTTAGAATAGAAATTTGTAAATTAATAAAAAATGAAATCCGAACTAATTGCTATATTCTTGCCTTCTACAGATATAATAACATCAAATTCAAAAAATACAAAATGCAATTACAAAAATGTATATCTTTAAAGATACTATAAATAGAATAATCAAACTTAATGAAATAAAGTTTTATTATGCATTTAACTTTTCCTAAATATACTTCATAATAAAATTAGTTCATATTCTCACGTGTAAAATTTAGCAAATCTATAAATTATGTATTTCATATATTCTTTAGCAGAACTTTTTCAAAAGTTTTCTAAAAGTCAAAGAGGTTTAACTAAAATAAGACCTCACTGGTTAATATTTATAAAAGTATTATTTTTAACGACGGAAAAAGTTAAAATTAGATAATTAATATGATGCGTTAAAACAGATTTGATTAAAATAAACATATAACAATATTTCATTTATAAATTATTTTACTTTATATACTTATTCAGTGATGGCATTTCTTAGTGGTGTAGTGCGTCTTGAAGCAGATGATTGGTGGTATGGAATAGCAATGCGATCGCCACTGTATAGGGCCATATTCAATGTTAGCTGCCCGACGCTGAAGTTCGAAAGGGCCTTCAGCTTCATATATAGAGGCCACATTCAGTGCTACCTGCACGACGGTGATGTTACACAAGGACTCGGACTTATTAATTCTTACGCATTATGTTGTGGCCCTTCATCATCCTTATATTTATTTGATTTATACCAACTTTTTAATATACCGAATTTACTTAATGTAAAATAAGCACCGTGAAGATTTGATTAATGTAAAATAAGCACAAATGTTACCCGCTCACCTTACAACCTTCAAACGATTACCAATCATGAGTTCGAAAGGTGTCAAGAAAGTTCAAAATTATTAAATCTTTGGACTGTTTTATTTCAGTCTATTGCACGGGTGAAGATCTGGTTTTAATTATTCCACTTTTTCTTTTTTTGGAGCATGTTGCTCAGAGTTCTATTTAAACTGGCTTTCTGCCGTGGAATTCCAGATTGTTGAAAGGATCTAGTGTTTGGAAAATAACTTCCATAGTCACAATTGCAGAAGAAGTCATTAGCTTAGAAATTCTCCTGTTGTCATTAAAACTTTAGATATGGCAAACATGAGTAGATGCGTTATTGCAATTGTCATTCTTGTCTTTCTTATAAGTGTGCCATTCTATCAGCAGGCAATGTCTACTGGTTTTAATAGCTCGATGACCATTGCTAGACGTGGTAATGCGTTTTCCATAGATTTTTGGAATACCACTAGTACATGTTATGAGAAATATTTAGATCAAGGTAGTTTAATTATGCTCAAGTTCGAGGGCATTTAAATAAAAATTATTACAAACTTTTCTGACTTTCATGTTCACTATTAAATTTATGTCAAATATATGTCGTGTTATTTATAAATAAAAATATATTTTGGTTGGCTAACTATGCGATTTAAATAAGTCTACTGTATTGTTAACTTGTTAAGGCATGCGATGCTGTTGGTTGAAATGTTATTAGCGTGTGTCATATTTTAAATAGAAATGCTGAATATGTCATTTATATTAAAAATATTCGTTAAAAATTAGAAATTAATTTTGATTTTACAATATTAGTATTTGTGTGACACTTGTACATACAATTCCAGATCCACCGTATAGACGCCAGTGAGAGTTGTCTCTTGGTAATCTCAATTAACAATCATTTACATTATGCTTAACCCCATTTTGATTATTCTTTTTTCTTCATATTATTACGTTTCTAAATATTTTGATGTATTGATCTGAAAGTGCAAGCAGGAATCAGAGGGCATAAAATGGTAGCCGTAAAACACCACCACGAAAGAATTCCTGAAGTTGTTGTTACGTACCCCACTGGTGACCAAACTCTTCGTGAGGTTTGTACTGAATACATTCCTTATTTGTTCCATGCAGTTAATTATCGATTATGTAATATTCCTACGTTCCTAATTTGTTCCATCGAGTTAACTGCAGATTTCTTAACTTTGAAACGTAGGTTGATGAGGGTAGCAGTTATCAACGTCGTAGTGTTCGCCAAGTTGAAGTAAACGTAAATCGAGGATCAAGAATGTCATTTACACACAGAAAGCTGAAGCTCGAATTCCAGACCGAAAGAGAGATTCCCGGAGGACCGGATGGCCAACACCACTAAAGCAGCAGAATTTACGCTATGATCCCACTTTATTCGACTTGTAAAGCATGTAGTTACAAGCTTCTCAGATATATTTTAAAGCTTATTAGATATATGTTAAAGCTTAAAGCGTCTGGAAATATGTTTAAGGATGTCTTTGATGATCTCTCAAATAAATAATATTTCGGTTACCGTTTTGAAATAGTTTGTTATTATCGACTTATAGCTATAGTGATTAGGTAGTGGGCCAGCCCTAAGCATTGAGTTGCAGAGCATTAAATGTAGCAGTTGAGCTGCAGAGCATTAAATGCTGCAGCTTAATGTTGGGTCAATGCTTAGCTTTCACCTAATAATTAGTAAATGATATTTTCCATACCATTACCCACAAATCTTTATGTTTTTCAGAGTTTTGAAACTCTTACTCTTCCAGATTTTGTACAGATCTATGGTGTTTCAGAGTTTCTACAATCCAAAAAAACATAAGATGATGTCTATAAAATAAAACTGCCTCTATATTTTCGCTCGTAATCGACTTTCCAATAATATGATTAATCCTATGATTGTATAGGACATTAAATTCTTAAGACAGGTTGGCTCTAAGAATGAATGCTTTGACGATCTCAACAATTATATAAAATATTTACAAATTTCATATATTTTTGTTTTTTTTAATTGGATTAAATTACATTTCTTAAATGTCTAAGACAGGTTCATGGTATACTTAGATTTTGAATTTAGTCTATTTATTTTATGTTTTGGACATGGGTTTTGGTCGGAATCTGGTAATTGTTTTTTTGTAAATTCTAAATTTGGGAATGTTTTTGAATCCATAAATAGATTCAACACCTTCCAATACCGCATGCCACCCAAATTACGCAATTTTCATAGCCAATATATGTGATTGTATTTTTTTTTAAAGATTTCCAACCAAACCTCGAACAAAATAAAACAGAAAATATACTACACCCTTAGATTTGGAATGTTTTAGCATAATTTGTTCGGTTTAATATAATTTTTTTTCATTTGTAATATTTTATTTTGATTATGTGAATTAAAGATATAAATGATTCAAATTTCTTTATTTTCATTTTAAAAGTTAGTTTACATTCATTTTAATATGAAGTATATTTTTTTTGATGTACAAATTCTACGAAGTAAAAATGTTTGAAGTTCGTAACTTATTATATTTCTTTTTAAACTTGACAAAACATTATATTATTGAAGAAACAAAAATACAAAAATTTATGTGACTATCATGTTCTGCTTGGAAAACCATACCAACCACAAAAGTAGAGTTTGTTATTCTCTTTTCATAATAGGTCAAAATTAAAATAACTAACTAATTTGTTAGGACAATTTCCCACAAATTTAAAGTATTGTTTAAGATGATTATTAACTTAATTAAAATACTTAAAGTGTCTTCTTATAGTCTCAACATCTTCTATACAAAGAAAATAAGCTGTAAATCTATTTAAAGAGCTAATCATCTAAAATAGAAACAGTGGGAACCTTTGAGGCAAGAGTTGCATCAGGTTGACTTGTGGCTCTCTTTGGACTTGGAGGACATGAATTGCGTTGCCCTATAGATCTCTCTTTGAAAAGCATGCCTATTGTTTATTTGGCGAGAACATTGATTATAGCGCCAAGTCAAGTAATTTCCTTGATTATGAGTTGCTATCTATTTTGCATTTTGTGAATGTACTCCTTCATTTTATCTAGATGAAGCATGATTTCTTGACTTTTTTTGTTATTTTCTGCCCATGCTTTCGAAGTAAGGGTTTTAAGTGGCAATATAGCGAGAGTGTATTAATTATGAATTTCCTCCCCCATATGTTAGTGGTTCCAAGATCAGAAATGGTGTTCTAGAAATTAGCCAAAATGTCGTGAGGGCTAGTAACTTGTTGCCACTATGTAGTACAAGTTTCCCAGTAGGCTATCTTCTACTGAATTGGAGGCATAACCCCATTCTAGAAGGAAGATTCCCACTGAGCTATCTTCTACTGAACTGGAGGCATAACCCCATTCTAGAAGGAAGTTTCCCACTGAGCTATCTTCTACTGAATTCGAAGCATAACCCCATTCTAGAAGGATCCTTTTTCTTCCCAAATTTTTTGAAGGACGTAGGACATATATGCCTTGATCCCCTCTGCCTTCTCTAATCCCTATAGGGAGCGATGTTGTCGAAAAAAAGCTAACTATGAGAGAAATCCCACCAATAAATCAACCAAACATCTGCTTTCCAGGCTCTCAACACTACGTGTTGTAATTAATAATAGTGGTAAGGTGAACCGATAATAGTACAACAGTATTTATGTGTGCAGAGTGTACACATAAGTTTATTGTCTTAAAATACATACATGAAATATATGTGTATTAGTGTAAATTACATAGTCACAAATTTAACTATTAAAGGAAAGAAACTGGTTAAAAAAAGATTATCATATATAGATATATATTTATTTATTTATTTAAGAATAATTTTGGTTTGGGTTTTTAGTCCTAATTTATTTTAGACATTATTTATGGCTAAATCCTTTAATAAAGGACATTGTACAAAAAAAAACGACTAGTTACTAGTTAAAATATTTAAATATGAATAAAGTAAGTCGTAAAGGAAGCATTGGGTAGAATCCATTAGGGTTCTTGAAGTATTATGGTTACGGTTTGTTTTTTCAGTTAGGTGGGGAGGACGGCGGCCTCACAAAAGGGAGCCGAGCCAATCCCTAAAAAAAGGAAAAAGGGGTTGTGTGCGTCGGGCAGAGGGGGGAGCCTCGACGGTATCTAAGACTATACAGGGAGTACCGGCGTTGAAGGAAGAGGACCGCAAGAGACCAATTATTGTTGTTTCACGCCTATACTGAATGGGGATAGCATGGAATCAGATATGGATGCTTTCACACCCAAATTCGATAAGGTATGATTACATTAATATCGCTTACTATGTTTCCATTACTTCGATAAGCTTGACATCCTTCCAAAGAACATGACGGGACCGATTTCCTGTAATATCTAGTTTGGAAGATAAATACGTCTGCGATCTGTCAACTAATTACAGGTTTCCCATTTGAATCGTACATACATTATATAAGCCTTCTGATATCAATGCTATGAATTGATCTTATTATAGGTTCTGTTGGTCTCCAACAGTTAGTAGTTTTGCAACCTCTGTTTTTATACATATAAATATAGAGTGTATATAGTTTTGTTGAAAGATGAGACGGCCTCCGAATAGAAAAGAACGAGTTTCCTCTTGGAAAAACGAACCCTAGCGGAGGAAGACGCTCGTTTTCAACTACTTTTGATTATTTAGGCTCTCTGCACTACTGGAAGGAGTGTTATTTGTTCGTGCTGTCTCTCTGTCTTAGATTGTTATTTGTCGACTCTTGGAACAACCCTGAGAACAACCTGAGAGAGGGATGATCCTTCTATGAGAGGGCTGATTCCCACTGTGTTGGTCAACTGTTTGAGAGTACAATTGAAACAATGTATTAAGAGTTGCCCTCATAGTCTCATAACTGAGGCCGAGATTGTTGTTAGTCACGGTTGGCCTTCTAATGAAGATTCTATCTTGTATTTGTTTATTTCAGTTTAACCTCAGCGTGGAGTGCTCACTCCTTGAGAGCATATCATCTTGCCTTTTTATTACCTTATAATGGGTTCAAACCCTTGAACCTTTTGTTTCCTACTATGGAGTAAGATGTAAATTGCCATGCGAGGAGCGGAGAATCTATTTATCTGCTCCTGACAGTTTTGGGAGATTCCCTCGTTAGTCATGACGAAGAACATGGCGAACAACATTATTAAGCTTTCTCAAAACTCTATCTTCTCTGGTTTCGTTTCCCATCTTCGGAGTGATCTCTCCGTGGAAAAACATACCTTCCATCTTGGGAGTGATCTCTATGTGGGAAAACATACCTCGGACAGAGGGTCACCCTTCCGCCACAATGGTTTGATAAGTTTTGTTTATAACTTCCCTCCATTAGGCCGTTGTGATATAGATATATGTTTGAAATAATTACTCTGATCTTATGTTAAAATTATTTTAAAATTTGTTAAGTCGATTTAAGATTTTGAGAAATCATTTGTCAAAATTTGTTAAGTGGATTTAAGATTTTGAAAAATCATTTAGTTTAGTTATCTTGATTTTTGGTAAAAGAATATAAAGGTATTTCATTGGAAGGAAGGTTTCCTTTTAATCGAGTTAGTACTAAAGTGATGAAAATTAGCATGAACGTATGGGATAAGCATTTTCATGAAGGGTGCTTCTAATAAGTAAAATATGAAGTATTGATTTGATAAAATATCTTTTTTGTGCATAAAGAAATGTTTATTTAGTTTGAAGGTAAGAATTTATATTTCCTAATATCTAATGATTACATTAGAAATTATTAAAGGAATATTGATAGGAACATGTAATGATAATAAGTGAAATTCGTGTTCATATTTAGAGTATGTTTCTCTTTAAATGTTGAAAGTATTGATTCGATAAAATCTTTCTTTTGTACATAAAGAAATCTTTATCTAGTTTGAAGGTAAGAATTTATATTTCCTAATATTTAATGATTACACTAGAAATTATTAAAGGAATATTGATAGTAACATGTCATGATATAATAACAGTAGAAAATATGAAAGAAATATTGATGGTAACATGTGATGATATAATAAAGAAGATTTCATGGTTAGAGAGGGAACAAAGTGGATGTAAAAATAATGATCCTAATTAGGAAAGTAATTAGGAGAGTGATATATCATAAGTATCAAAATTTCATTTAGAGTAATTATTATGAACCTATGAATTTCAAATTAGTAGGATCCAAATGTATGTTTAAAGATTTGTTAAAAATGATAAAGATTTAAAAGAGTAAATGCATAAGCAAATACTTTAAAAAAAATTATCACTATCCCTAATGCTTGAATAAGATAAGTATTCTTATACTCTCTCATGAGAAGGATACCATATTATGGATAGCAAATCCAAGTAGTGGTATTGTTACGACCAAGACAACTTACAACTCGATTATTAATAAGAAATGCTTTTACCCAGGCCACTAGTGGTATAAGGAAATCTGGATTTGGAAGATCCCATTAAAGTTCAAGTGCTTTTTATGGCTTGTCATACAAGATAGATTAAAAATGTGGGAGAAGCTGTTACTTAAGGGATGGATTGGACCTAGCTTGTGTGTACTGTGCAAAAATTATGTTGAGACCTCCAAACATCTTTTTCTAAAATGTGAGTTTACCTTGCAGCTGTGGGAGAAATTCTACTTGGCTTATAATACAAACAGGAAATGGGGTGCAAAGAACTTTGAAACTAGCTTACATCGATGGTTTTGTTCCTACAAACTGTTTTTTTCACACCCGGTCTTTATATCTTGGTCCATCTGGTGTATGAGGAACTTAGTTATTTTTGAAAATCATGTGCCATGCTGTGATGTTGTCTACAATAGTGCTCTGAGTCTTTAGTCGACTTACCAGGTGGAGACTAAACTTAGTAATTTAAGGAAAGTTGGAATGTTCAATCCAACATTTGATGATCGAGTTCTGTTTTTTGATGGTGCTGCCACATATGGTCATTGTGCAGTAGGGGGCAGTCTTTTTAAGTAAGGATCATTACCATACTCTTCGATTTAAATGTGGAAGAGGAACCAATATGAAGGTAGAGTTATTAGCTTTGTGGTGCGTCATTCGGGTGGCCAATCATTTTGTGCTAACTAAAGTTAAAATACTTGCAGATTCCAGAGTAACAATTAAATGGGAAAAAGGTGAATTCAAGTTAAATGTGGCTTTATTGTCTCACAGGTGCAACACGATTATCGAGAAATCAACTATCTCGCTAATAAGATGTCTAAGCTAGCTTTGGAGGGTGATGAGGGTCTTCTATTATGGGAAGAATTTATTGAAAACAAGCTTCAGGATGCTGGTTCCTACTATTTTTTGGACTAATACTTTTATGTCCTTGGACTATCTTGTAAATCCATATAGTATTGGTTATAGTTTTGTTATTTTGAAAGAGAAGGAAGTATAGATCTGTCATGATATGAAAGATGGATAAAATCCATGAACAGGTAACAGATATATGTTAGTGCTAATTGTTGTACTCTTTGATTCAATCCTTTGAATATCAATAGTATGATTTTTTTCACTGGAAAAAAAGGATAAGTATTCTTATACTAAGGAAATAGTGACTTATACTCTTTCACTATAATGTTTCTTCTTAAATGAATGAAGAGTGCAAATAAATGTCTTTGATTTGCAGAACAAGTCTAACATGATGGTGTTTAGCATTCTTTGAAGGATAACATTTTGGTTGCTTAAATGAAGCTAAAAAGAAATTTGCATACTCCATTTCCCAAAATACTAAATAGGAAACCGGGTACATTACATGGAGCTAGAGGGTGAAATCCAAGTTTAACTAGTCTACATATCGGACCAAAGGATCAAGACACTCATGAATAGGGACATAGGATAGGTAAAGGTCCAATGGACCCATTACAGTCCTGCAGAAGCTACATAGGAATTGGAAGAAGCTATACGGGATGAGCAACCATATCTATTTTGATGATTTTGAAATATAAATGGGATGGTGCAAGGTAATGATGCCCACTTATCACACGTTAGTTGCAATGGCATGCTAGAAAAACATAAATATTATCATTAAAATGAATTATTAGAGGTACCTACAAAAATTTTTAGAATAAGGTGTAAAAAGATGAAACGTAGAAAAACGGACCACCTTCCGGAATATATAACTTTTATTTATGGGAAAGTGGTATAACCACCCAAAAATGTCATTATTTTAAGATTGCTATGTTATTTTTTGTCTAAAACATATTTCATATATTCGTGTTGGTCCACTGGTTTGTTATGTAATTTTTCAATTTATGAGGAAAAAAATATGTAGAGGCGTAGGCAACAGAGGAATCTTGTGCATGGCTATTTTTCCAAAATTTTAAAAGTTAATTTTATATATATTTTTTTAAATTACGAAATTTAGTGAAGCCTTATGGTCAAGTGTTGGTCCACCATATCATGGTCTGAACATAATCAATCAACTTTTTCTTTTTTTAGCATGTAGGTATTCTTGTACTCTTGTGTGGGTTCTTTTCCATTTTAGAAATATGTAAGCCAATAAAAAGTTATAGGCCAAATACTTGACCTATTTTTTTTACAAATTTGACATGAGTGTAGTTAAAAATGAATTAAATTAGAAAACAATATTAGATCTATTCAAAAAATATATAGTTAGAATCTGTACACAAAGCTCGACAAGTGTGTGCAATTTCATCAGTAGTGCACAAGTGGAGCATATGTGGAAGTAAGTGTGAAAAACATGAAGTTTCAGAAATTGGTGTGTTATGCCATACCTCAGACCGAGCCTCAAGGTTTGGAAATCTGAAGCTAATACCAAACCTGCAAGGGCACCAAAATTCTTTTTAATCCAAACACACATGTGTGCACGCGTATATGCGCACATGCATGGAGGGACACATGCGTTGTTGTGCGCACACACGTTTTCTTTTACACCTTCATTTTTATCTATATGTCCCTAAAACCCGCCTCCTTCTCTATAAACCCACGCCCCCTCTCTTCCTATCCACCCAATTCCACACCCCCCCCCCCCCGTTTCTTCCACTCTACCCAATCCCTCCTCCCTCGCTCACCCCTCTCTTCTCTCCTCCACCACAAGGATTAGGAGATATATTATTATACCAAATCACTAACTCGCATTATCCTCATGTACATATAAATCTTCATCCTTGTAACCATAAATACATGACCCCTATATCTCAATCCCCAAACCCTTGACCATTAATCCCTAGCCACTTCAATCCTTAGTCCCTAGTACAACTAACCATCATATCTCTTAGCCCACTATAATCCTAAACTAGTATCTAGCCCCTAAAACTCCTAAATAATAACACATAATGATATATATCCCTTAACCCCTATAATCCTAGCAACGTAATGCTAACCTCTAAACTGTCTCTAGATTCAAATAAAAATTAACCCCTAACCCTTATAACCTCTAATTCTCATCAACCCTAAACTCTATCATCAAACACCCAACCCTTAAAACCTATAACCCATAGCCAGTTTAGAGTGAGTTAGAGAGAGAGAGACCTAGACCTTGGGCCCTAAAGGAATGTTCTATCCAAAAAGAGCTATGATGACTTCCTCCACTAACCACCCATGACCTTTTAATGGTATCATTGGCCTATGATTAAGGATTTCAACACCATGAAGTGGTTTTGAGAAATATGTATGTGCCTGATCAAGGCATTGGGAATGATGTTATATGGAAGAATATCATTCCTTTGGCCATAAAGAAACCATTTAGACATCCAAGGCCATGAACAATGTCTAAAAGCACCAAACAAGATGTTACAGGGGCATCCATTGTGTTATGTATCCAAGTCTTGGGGACTTATGGCACTGGACATTGTCAAGGGAGGAGACCTAAGACTTGTGCCTTAAAGGAATCTTATATCCATCTAGGGATAAGAAGGTTACCTCCACCAACTACACATGGCCTCTTGAGGCATCGTTGTCTTGTGATTAAGATTTGAAGTGCCATTATATGGTTTTGAACTTAGTATCTACATGTCTTAGGGCCTTGGAAATGTTTTTCCAGGGAACAATACCATGGATTTGGCCCTAAATATAACATTGAGGCATCCAAAGCCATGATAAATTCCTCGAGGAACCATGCATTACCTCTAGGGATATATGTGGAAATATGTATCTATGTCTTAGGGCCTTAGGACCTTGGACATAGTCAAGGGACAAGAGTTTATCCTAAGGACCTAAATGAATCTTCTGGCTAGACAAGGATAAGAATATTTCATCCACCAACCACATGTGACATCTTGAGGGTATCATTACTCTATGATTGAGGATATTAGTGCCATTCGGTATTTTTAAGTAGTATGTACATGTCTCGGGGCCTTTAAGATGATGCTCTAGGGAAGAATACTTTGAATTTATCCTTAAAGAAAGCATTGTGGCATCTAGATCCATAAAAAATGCTTTAAAGAACAACACATGACTTTGTCAATGGTATTGATGATGCTCTATATTTATGTCTTGGGGCCTTGGACATGTTTACTAGAGGATACCAAAACCCTAGGCCTTGAATAAGTCTTCTAGCCATCAAAGACTAAGAAGTTTTCCTCAACCAACCACACATGGCTTCTTGAGTGTGCCAATGGCTTATGATTAGGGATTTTGGTGCAATCAGGTGGTTTGGAGAAATATGTATGTGTCTCAAGGCATTTGGAATGACATTTGAGGAAAAAATACCATGCATTTTTCCCTAAAGAAAACATTGAGGCATCCAAAGCCATGAAAAATGTCTCAAAGTACCATGTATGACTTTGCAGGGATATGCATAATTCCATGGCACTATGTATTCAAGTCTTTGGAATGGGGGGTTTGGACATGGTCATGGGAGGAGACTTGAAGCTCGGGACTAAAAGGAATGTTACATCCATTTAGTGATAACAAGGTTTCCTCCAACAAGAACATATACCATTTCGAGGGTACCATTTGCCTATTGAGGATGACTATGCCATCATGGTATCATTAGCATATGATTGTTTCCTTGAACCATCATAGATCCATCCTAAACAGATATATATCAAGCACTGAGAGGCATCCAATTTCTTGAGGTCTTTTTTTTAATGAGTTTTAATCTTGTTTTAAATTTTTGTTTTATGAGCGGATATGGTTTTTATAAATTATTTTTTCTTTTGGGTACATAACGTGATGGCGTTACTCTACATTACATTACACATCTCACCCATACTAAGTTGTAAGCACCACGCTACTCTCGGTGCAATAAACACATATGACATTGCAAGCAGATACTTCACCTTCAAATGATCATATTTGCTTGATAACTATGTATAGGTATTAAGCCATAAACCAATGTAAAGGAATGAGACATTGAAATTAGGCATAAAATATAACTTTTTAAGCTCAAGGGAAACCAATAATCCCTTGAACGACCACACATGACCTCTATGTAGGACATTTGGAATATGAGATGTGATATCTCACTATTAGAAGGTTATGAGCACTAAGGATGGGTCATGGGGAACTTGACATGTTCAAGAGATGAGCCTAATCCTTATGATCTAAAGCAATATTTTAGGAAACCTACTTTAAGAAAAATTCCTTGAACTACCACAATCGATCCCCTAAGAGTATAATTTTCCTATGGGTAATGATATGGGCATCTAGGGATAAAAAATTCACCTTGAACCATCACATAGGATCTCTTGAGGGTATCCATAGCCTCCAAGTGGAGATATCGACACCGTTAGGAGTTTGTGAGCATTAGGTTTCGATGTTGAGGTATTAAACATGGTTAATGGAGGAAGCTTAGGAATTGGGACATAAAGGAATATTCTAGGAATAAGGTTCCATGAATGATGCATCCAACCACCAAAGATGACTTTTTGAGGGTTTCTTTGGAGTTCTATTGACTTTATGGGAACATTAGACGTTTTTGAGAACTAGCTATGGGTCTTGCATCCCTAAACATGGTCGAGAGAGGAAACTTAGATCTTATTCTCTAAATAATGCTTGTAATCATCCATGGCCAACTTAGAAGGATGAATAAAACAACACATGGATTTTCAACGATTCTCTTTAACCTATGACTAGAGATGATGATGCTCTTTAGCCAATGAGAGGATATGTCTCTTTAGCCTAGTAATTATGTGTTTTGAGGATCTATGCATGATCAAGAAAGGAATCCTATGCATTACACCCTAAAGGAATATTTGAGGCATTCAAGGACATGAATGATACCTTAAAGAAACACACGTGACCACCCCAAGAGTGTTGTAATAATAAAACTAGTCTTTTATGTTTCTTTGTGGACATTAGAAAAACATTTGACAAAGTTTACAAAAATAACCTATAGAATAGCTTACAATAGGCATAGAGAGATATTGTGGGTTAGGTGTATAGAGAGGGAGAGAGAGAGAGTGAGAGATATTGGGGGTTAGGTGTAGAGATAGAGAGAGAAATTGAAAGTTAGGGGTTTAGAGAGAGATATAGAAAGAGAGAGATTAGTTGTTATGGATTATGGTTTAGAAGAGGGCCTAACCCCCCAAAACCTAAACACCTAGAAGCGCTTATGCACTTAGGGATTATGGTTTAAAAGAGGGCCTAACCTCAAACCCCTTAAACACCTAGAAGCACTTATTCACTTAGGGATTATGGTTTAGAATAGGGCCTAAAGGCCTTTGTAGGGGAGGGTCTCTAGGAATAAACCAGCATATAGATATTTATTAGGCAATAAATTAACTAAACGTTACCCACCAAACAAAGCAACATTCAACAGAGACGTGCACGAGCTAGGAGTGTGCACATGCTACTAGGAAGTGTGTTCCTCTAGTGTGTGCGCGCTTTTTCTGAACATATAGTGGATACATCAAAAGACCATTTTATATTTCAAGCAAAGAGAAATCCTTGAGGTATAGTGACAATTTTTTCTTATGAAATGTATTTTAGTCTTCATTCACTTTGTTTGAATTGTGTGTATTTTAGTTTTTCCTCATGAACTGTATGATAAATGTATTTTAGTCTTCTTAATCTTCAACGTGGCCAATAAAAACATCTTACCAAAAAAAAACTATAACATGCACCAAGCAATGCTATCACCCTTTCATAAAGATAATAAAAAAAAACTTACTTGCATCACCACCAATAACCTTTCATAATCACATAAATCCATCCAATACACAAACATTTATTGAATTCCTCATGATTTCACTACAACAACTCACACAAAAAACCTAAATAATCAAACATCTAATATTTTGGGGCTATTTTCCCTCATCCAAAAGATGAAAATGAAGTGAGTATGAGCTTCTCCTTTTGTAGGAAATTTTCTCCTACTAGCATCCCATACCACCATCCAATACCATCTACTAACAAAAACTATTTCCAAAAAACCATGTGCCAAGTGCCAAGCTAAGAAAAAGAGGCTCATTGTACATTGTTTCAAGATGACAAGAAAACATCTCAAATTGAGGTCCTAGAGGTGATGTTGTTGTTATATCTAGGGAATTCTCAATAGATTTTAAGATTATAAGAAAACGTTCTCACTAGATGTTGTTGTACATAATCAACTGCTACATTGAGTTTTAATAATCACATACATCGAGTTTCATCATTTCATAATTGAAAAATAATATCTTATTTGTTATTTATTCTTGCAGGGGTGATATTTTTGCTTTGTTAAAAAACGTATTGGAGATGGGAAACAAACATATCAATAAAAGAAATTCTAGAAGGAAGGAGCTTCCCCCTTAAAAGGACTATGAAAAAAGAGAAAAGGCTAGGTTCTACATGGAAAACCATAGATATAAAAATGTTAGTGCCTTAGATCCATCAACAAGCAATGATGAAGTGGCTGAAGTCAACCAAATCTTGGTTAATGTCGAGTATGAAGGAATGGATTTTGAACAAGTTGTAAATTGGAAACCTCCCCGAGAAGAGAACACACATGTCGAGCACACTCCCTCGTAGGGCCACAACAAACTGGTGATGAGACTCATACTTCCTTTCTGACTCCCTTGCCTCGACTATCAAGAGGATGATGAAGAAATCCCAGTCGTATTCATGTGGATGAAAGTTCCTTTTCAGGACTTGAAGGTAAGATTCCTGAATGCACTATTGATTTCCATTGTAACAGGATCATCAAAGAATTTTTTGAATCCAAAACCGATGCAGCAAAATTTCAATTGTTTCTGTCTTTGTTAAAATCACATTGTCTAGCTCATGTTAGAAAAATTTTGCAATATACGTAGTTAGAATTTTATAGGCCAACAATCATGTTGTTAGAAATCTATAGTCTGCATTTAATTGGATTGGAAAAACTTCTCATACAAAATATTTTGATGCGGCCTGTCGTGTACTGTCAGAATCGATTGTAGAAAATTCCACAAGGCAATGTCGCCTGTTATCACACACATGTAAAATATTTAAAGTAGATAGAAAGACTATTCAAATGTCTTCTTCTATTAGAGAAAACACTTGAAAGCACAGGCCAAAAATATTGTTGGGCCTTTGTTGGTAGGTTACCTCGTTAAGGAATGAATCTTATTGATTCCGCTAAAGAAATAAAACAAATTTTTTGGCATGATAACACTAGACCATCATCGAATCAAAGAGATGTGTTAAAGTTTAGAAAAGGTGTTAAGGGGTGTGAACCCCATGTCAAGCACTTCCTTGAAACGACACAAAAATAACTCTATGAGAGGTTCAAGAATGATCACACACAATTGAACTTTGGCCAAAGATCCTTTGAAAAATGCAAACCTGGTATGTTAGAATTTGCATTGATTGCAACACATGTTGTTGTAGATACCATGTAGAATTTGAGTACTATTATGATACATATAGACATATATTTTGTGATTTTCATACTAACATTGTGCATGAATTCCCATCGTTACAACCACCGAATGCATCCAGAGAATTTATACATAGCGTAATGTGTCCAAGGCCTAAAGGACAAAAATATTATAAAATATCATGTTTATATGGGACATGTTCTAGGTGCAGTGGATTTTCATTATTGAGCGATTGCATCCATGAAATGGAGGAGCCCGAATTTGGGAGGATGTCAGTAGAAATGTAGAACTTCAAGTACATACCATATCAAGTAGATAGTGTGAAGGAAAGCAAAAACATTGCATTGGTGAAGTCACAGGTAACCTAAGTTTGCATACTTTCATACTGTACATGTTGGATTTATACATATATATTTAGATTGCAAATGTCAGGTTGTATTAATGCCCTTAGTTTTGTGGAACCATGTACAAATTTGCAATTTCATGAAGGAATTCTACAAAAAGACCGAGTAGTATGTACAACATGTCCATGTAGTGCGATGGCAAGATGAACAATACATACAACGGAGGGACACCTTTCCCAATGGCACAATATTGTCGATTGTGGACTTTGTTGAAAACTACACCCTGCATCCACATAATTAGATTCAAATTCAATACTACCATTTCGACCAAGTTAGCATAATGGTCCATATCATGTATAGGTATGTGTAAGAGAGCAGGAATGTAATGAGGATAATATTGAAAGAGACCAACTTCTACATCAGTGATGAAAGGTGCCATGACCTACGTTATGTGCAGCATTGCTTCATAATTTTCTATGATGAACTAAAGGAGAGAGGTGTACAGATGGATCATCATTGGGTATGGTGATATGGTTGTGCAGGCCAGTTCAAAAATGCACGTGTATTCCAGTGGTTGAGTATTTTGCACAAGAATTATGATGTGCTGCATATATGGAAATATTTTGAGACCGGGCATGGAAAGGGAGAGCATGATGGGGTTGGAGCATGTCTCAAAACTTACCTATGAAGGGAGGAGATGAGGTTCATGACAAACCCTGATATCCAGGATGCATAATCCATACTTCAATGGTGCTCTATAAAAATGTCAGATTGAACCACAGAGCAACACAGACCAACGAGTAGAGGACATGTTGTGAGAAATTTTTGACATGTGGTTGATATATATAAATCGCGTTCTTATAGTTGTAGTACTGCACAAGCCTACTCGTGCATTTCATTCGGTTCGAAGCTCAAACAACCCCTTATTTGAAATATGGACGTGAAAACTTGCATTATTTTGTGGGCCTTGTACAAGTTGTGAGTGGGATGAGTGTGAATCAATGGATTGGGTTGATGAATGGGATCATGTATCACCTGCAGTGGACCCACGTGCAATTGTTGAAACAATACAATTAGAGGAATTCCATTCTTCTATTTCAAATGAATATTATAATATATATGATATCGTACAACTAGGTAAACATTTATGCATTCATATCTCGGTTCCCTCCTTGTTTTTTTAATTATCCAAGTTATCAAACCACTACTTGTTGGAATATGACCATAAAATGCATTTTTGTAGGACACATCTACATAGTTTTCACCCCGAGAGATAGTGTAATTGGCATGAATTATTGGTTGGAACGACACATCCAGGGGAATCAAACCCTCCTCGCATCTTTAACTGATAGTGAAGGCATTAGATTTCTGACTGGATCGATGGTTGTTGATGGAGAATATCTTATAGTAGATGGAAAGGGAGTACAGAGAAATGGATGCACATACATTGATTATAGACAAGGTTCACGCGTGTATCATTTTATGCACTTGATCGTTGGTACAAACATACAACTCAAAACAATGTAAACGAAGTCATCAAACAAGGTACGCTACTTACTACCTCATGCAGAGCACAAGAGGTTGATTGAGACAATAAAAACAGAGAGGATTCAGAAGGCCTAATTGATTGAGGTACATAGTATAGTCATGTGATTGTTTATTCATGCATGTCTAACTATATTCATGTTATATAGTTTATTTATTGTATATCATGGTATCTTATATTGTTTATTTGATGTTTGAGTTATGGTTAAGTTACTATTACAATACAAATTGATGTTTTACACCAATCACTCCAATTCAAGTTTCTATCCCTTTAGGAAAACTTCACTTGCATAAACAAGATTGAAAACCCATCTTATATAGCATATATATAATAGATCATAGCACTATAGAGAAGAAACATAAGTGACCCACGCACTAGCGAAGTGCTCCACTTGTAGAGTACATATGTACATATGTAAGGAAAGACCATCAATCCATATCCAATCCTCTAATTCTCCCACCGGGTGAATACTCCATGTGGCCACCATGCAAGCTAAGTCACCTGACACGAGGACATGAGACACGAAGGACATGAAAATACGAGTGTCTGAAACGGACATGGTAAACATCCTAATGACCATTTCGGTCATTTTCAAACAGAAACATCATGATGACCTGTCAGCCATTTCCAAACGGAAACATCCTAACAACCTGTTCCCGTGAAGGTGCTAGAGGGATCATCACCTACACCCATGACAAGTGCACTCATCCTTCACATACATGCTGATAATATAACACATACCCAACATTCTCCCACTTGTTTTATCTGCATAACAATGAGTCATGTGGTCATAAAGTCACAGGTTCAGGGCATCAATGCCCATAGATTTTCTACACCAACAGAAATTCTCTATACTGACAGACTTTGTTAATAAGTCCGCAACATTCTTCAAGGTGTCAACCTTCTCTAGCAACACCTGCTGGTCTTCAACCATATCTCTCACAAAATGATATTTCACATTAATATGCTTTGTCTTAGAATGATAAGCAGGGTTCTTTGCGAGGAAGATTGCACTTTGGCTATAACAATCTAACCTTACAGGTTTCTATACAAACCCAACACCTGAACATAATATTTTCAACCATACAACTTCTTTACTTGGAGGAGTGGCTTCCATATATTTAGCTTAAGTAGTTGAGAGTGCAACTACTTCCCGTCTCTTTCTCATCTAACTGATAGCTCCTCCAAATAGGGTAAACACATACCCACTTGTAGATATTATATGATCAATATATCCAGCCCAGTCTGCATCAACAAATCCATGTACATTTATTACTCTGTCTAGTCCAGGTATTCCTTGGTATTAGATTGCATAATCTGTGGTACCACGCAAATATCTGAAGACCCTCTTTATAGCTATCCAGTGCTCCTTCCCTGGTTTTGACATATATCTGCTCAATACTCCCACTGCATGATCAATGTCTGGTCTAGTATAGACCATTTCATACATCAAACTCTCAACCAAACTAGCATATGGAAGTCATTCCATATATTCTTCATCTTCCTGTGTCTTGGGACACTGATCTACAGATAAATTTACGCCTATAGGTATAGGGACCTTTACCAGCTTACTTTCCTACATTTTAAATTTCTGTAGTATTTTCTCAACATATTTTCTTTCATTTAACCAGATCTTCCTATTTGCACGATCTCTTTTAATCACCATTCCTAGTATGAAATTTGCAACACCGAGATCTTTCATGTCAAATTTTGAGGATAGATGAGACTTCACCTCCTTAATGACATATTTGTTGTTTCCAATTAGCAACATGTCATCAACATACAACACTATGTTAATGAAGTGATCACCAACTTGTTTGGATTATACACAATGACCATCTTTGCTTCTCACAAACCCAAATTCAAGTATGTATGTGTCAAACTTTTGGTACCACATCCTTGGAGATTGCTTTAAATCACACAGGACTTATTTAGCTTACATACCAACTCTTTCTTACCCTTTATTGTGAACCCTTCTGGTTGTTTCATGTAGATTTCTTCTTCTAGATCCCCATGTAAGAACGTTGTATTCACATCCATCTGCTATATTTCAAGATCGAAAGCAACAACAATAGAAATAAGAAATCTGATGGAAGTTAATTTTGCAACTAGGGAAAATATTTCACCGAAATCAATTCCCTCTACCTGAGAATATCCCTTTGCTACCAAGCGGGATTTGTACTTCTCCACTTTACCTTTTTCATTTAACTTCTTTTTAAATAGCCATTTGCTACCAATGACTTTTATTCCAACAGGTAATTGAATTAGATCCCATGCTTCATTTTTGTCCAAAGTTTCCATTTCTTTAAGCATGGACTTCTTCCATAGATCTCTATCCTATAAATCAACAAATTCCTTCACATTTATAGGATCATCATTAGTAATAGATAAAGAAAAACTAGACCGAAAAACAGGAGGGAAATACCTTTCTGGTTTCCTTCTTTCTTGAGATGATCTCCTCATAGCTGTGGTATGAGGTTCTTCTTCTTTTGATTCATCTTCTTCAGTTGAGTCAGATTCTTCATCTTCTAACTCAAACTATATCTTCTCTTGTTTATTCTCCATTTGATTCACTCCTTAGCTAGGAAGTTTGTTGACCTCTCTAAACACAACATCTCGACTGTAGACAGTGTTGATGTATATGTAACTTTGGAATATATTTCACATATATGTATATTGTATTCCTATAGAGATGTTATTATTCCTCTATACGGAAGTGGTTGTATTCCTATAGAGATGTTATTATTCCTCTATATGGAAGTGTCATCATTTATATTGTAAGTGTCGTAACTTATACTTGATGGGTTATTAGACCACCTTGTTGGGGTCGGCCCTGTATAAGTCATATGGGTCAAAGGGTTATTAGACCACCCTATTGGGGGTCGGCCCAGTCAGCATTATGTTAAGTGGTTAAGTTGAGGCCGACCTAATTGAGTAAAGGTCAAGTCAAGTTAGTGTATAAATAGAGAGTGTGTCTCTCTCATTTTACACATTTTATTCTCTCACTCACACTTGGGAGAGTGGCGCACTTGTGGAGGAGGAGGATTTTCTTCTAGGAGAAGACTATCTCTTGTATTCTGGTTGTATCATTGCTCTATCTATCTCTGAGGAAGTTATTGAGGTTTTTCACCTTTATGGTTTTCCCCAAGTAAACTCTGTGTCTCTTGTGCACTTGCATTATTGTGTCCATGATTGATATGATGTAGATTTGCTGTACATGTTGTTCTCTCAGTTAAGATCCTAGATCAAATTGAAGTAAATTCTGAAAATTTAACAGACAATCTTCTTAGTTACAGGATTCCAAAGCTTATAACCTTTCATACCATCTTTATAACCAATAAAGATACATTTTTCAGCTTTATTGTCCAGCTTACTCCTTTTCTCCTTTGGAACATGTACATAACCATCACATCCAAAAACTTTCATATGTTTAATAGAGGGTTTCTTACCAATACACACCTATTGTGGATTTTTGTAAACCAAAGCTGACGTGGGTGATCGATTTACCAAGTAACATGTTGTCTCCACTTCCTATGCCCAGAATTCTTGTCCTATCCCAACATTGCTTAACATGCTTCTTTCCTTTTCCATTAGCGTCCTTCTCATCCTTTCAGCAAATCCATTCTTTTCATGTGTGTATGGATTAGTCTTTTTCCTTGCTATACCACACATCTTACATAATTCCTCGAATTCATTCCCATAGAACTCTCCACCATTATTTGTCCTCGACACCTTTATTTTCTTTTCCGTTTGATTCTCTACAAGAGCCTTAAATTATTTGAACTTAACAAATAATTCATAAAATTTTCAAAGGAAATAAATCCATGTTTTCCTTGAGAAATCATCTATAAATGAAACATAATACACATATATACCTAGTGATGGAACAAGCATCGGTCCAAACACATCGGTGTGTATTAAATCTAAAATTCCCTTTTCTCTTGTAGCACCAGATGCAAATCTTACTCGATTCTCTTTTCCATATATGCAATGTTCACATAAATCACAATCTAGAGCGCAATCAATCATACCTTCAACCATACTTTTACCTTGTAACGTGTGAAGGCCCTTTTCTCTGATATGCCACAATCTTTGATGCCATAGCATTGTCTTTTCTGTCAATGTAGTCAGGGTTCTGTCTTTTGTATCTCTCCCCTCAGGGACAACAAAATTGTTACCTTCAGCAATGATGGTTCTTGCCAATAGTTTGTACACAGTTCCATACTGAATTCCCCTCATCAATACCATTGATCCTTGAACCATTTTGCAGGAACCATCTCCACACATAGTCTTTACACCTGCAATATCCATCTTTCTAATAGAAATCAAATTTCTTGCTAGATTTGGAATGTGTAGTACTCGAGGGAGAGTTCTAATCCTTCCATCCTTTAGTTTCAAATTAACTTTACCACGCCCAATGATACTGGCTGGTGAGTCATCAACCAAAAACACATATCCTCCATTGTACTCTTCATATTCACAGAACCACTCCCTATGAGGAGTCATATGACATGATGCACCTGAGTCAATCAACCATATATCACGTTCAGAAGGATTACTAGTAGATGATAGGTACACATCCCCTCCTTCCGTGGAAGTCTTTGCCTTTGTGGTAGAGGTATCCTTTGAACCTTTTCATTTATTAATATTCTTAGATATACAATCCTTTTTATAGTTCCCAACTTTACTGCATTTCCAACACTTATAAATTTTCTTGGGGATTTAGATCTACCCTTAGATTTAGATCTCCCCCCAGATCCCTTATTTTTGTTTCTCTCCTAGGAGAGACCTCTCACAGACAAGGAATCCATGCTATGAGTATCCATGTCTTTCGACCTCATCTCTTCTGATAGAAGGGATGATACTATTTCATCAAATTTCAGAGTTGCTTGATTAGCACTCCCTATTGCCACAATTAGATTGTCCCAAGAATCTGGCAAATAACACATTAATGTAATACATTTATATTCTTCAGCCATTGTAATGCCAGCAAAGGTTATTTGACTTACCAGAGTATTGTAGATGCTCTGTCACTATGTCACTATCATCCATTCTAAGGAGATACAATTTATTTTGTAGATAAATCTTGTTCAGAAGGGATTTTGATTAATACAAACTCCATAGTTTTGTCCAAAGCTTTAATGCAGTATCTTCTCCAGATATATTCAATAACGCAAAGTCTAAAGCACAGTTGAATTGTACTCCTCTCCCTTCTATCTAATTTCTCCCAATATTCTTTCGACGTTCCAATGGGTTGTGTACCCGGATCCACAACAATCCACTGATCCTAATCTACAAGAAGATCCTCCATTTTAAGCTTCCATAGCTCAAAGTTCTGGCCATTAAACTTCTCGATTTCAATTCTTGAACTGCTCACCATTCTCTTTCAATGAACAAATCGAGACTGCAAATATCCCACTGAATCCAAGTGTATCACAAACCCAAGATCTATCAACCGTTTTGAACCCTTAGCAATAGAGGTGTTCCCTTGAAACCAAATAACTCAAGCTCTGATACCACATGTAAGTTTTAAACCTGTGTAGAGAAGAAAAGCAAACAGTTTCTTTTAAGCAAAACATATATTACACCACAAAATTCACACATAGTACAGAAAGATTTATCCTAGAAACCCTAAACCGGGAAAACCAGCAAACATTGGAGCCACCACTCCTATTTTTCTCATCAGCTCATTATGAATCACTCACAATACAATATAGGTATTCTGTAGCATACAAAACCCTAATTCGTTAACCCAGAATAGTCAACAAACCCCAATCCCTTAACCGGGATTAAATTACATATTTTTAGAATAATCTGGCTTAACAGGCGCACTCTCTCTTTCACATACATGCAGATAATATAACACATAGACAACAAATAGGTTATTGCATTTTGTCATATATGAGCACATTTCTAAGCATATTATGCATATCACATGCCAATATCTACACTCTTGAACTATCATCCAAAGAAGACATATCTGGATGGTGCAATCCATAGCATCACACAAGAGCAATCTCTCCAAGAATAATCCAAGATTATGAAATTGCATTGCTTTGTGCACAAATTCCAATGTCTCTCACTGAGCCAAACCCTAGTTTATGAAATATTGAAACCGAGAGAGACTCGTGCCATGGACCCACGTGAGGGAGGCACCCCTAGTATTATTCCGATGTCCTGATTTCAACAGAATCAAAGGTCAGTCAATCCGATCAATGGCCATTGTTTTATGGCTCGTTTAAACTCGCCTCTTGGAGGATGTCAAGGACACTTGTTGAATCCTAGCGAGGGGCTTAGAATTTGATTCATGTAACAAAATGAAGTTTCACAAGATACTGCAAGTGTGTTTGGGAAGGTTTGATGTGGGAACTCTAGCAATGAGTTCATGATTGAGGAATTCTCAAAGTTGACCCCCTTGTGCAAAAATTGCATTGACTCCTGTTGATCCAAACCCTAGTTTATGAAATCATGAAATAGGACAAGATATGCACAATGGAACCATCTGACAGAGGCACCCCTAGCATTATACCAATGTCTCGATTCCAATGAAGTTGACAATTCGTCGATTGGAGCCACACTATTCATTTTATGGCTTGTTTAAACTTGCCTCCTAGAGGCTTTTAGGACACATGTTTAATCCCTGTTGGGGCATATAATTTGATCTGAGAAGTAGAATTGAGTCCTGTGATACCCTACAAGTGTGTTTGGGAAGGTTCAATGTGGTAATGCTAGCCACAAGTCTACGGTCGAGTAATTTCCAAAGTTGACCCCCTTGTGCAAAAATTTCATTCTCTCTTACTCGGACAAACCCTAGTTTATGAAATCATGAGAATGGTCATGATGAGGATGGGGATGATGAGGATGGAGATGGGCATGATGAACATGAAGGTTAGATTGATGGTAACAATGGGCATGGTGTTGATGGTGACAACATGGGCATGAGGAGGATGGTGATGACATTGATGGTGGAAATGGGCATGGTGTTTATGATTCATGATGGTCATGGCACAATGAGAATGGGGATGGTGACTATGAACATGGGGATGGTGTTATGGAGAAAATGAGCTAAATGTCCTATAGAGTCTAGAAAATTTCAAGCTACAACAAATACTTACATAACAAAATCCTTTCCTATATTGGGATCCTATTTATAAATAGCACCATCATGTGCCCCCTCCTCTAGGATGTATCCCTCGCCTCTACCTTGAATCTCGAATGTCTTCCTCCAAGGACATTAGTCAATGCCCTAATATTTGATGAAAATTCCTAATGCAAGTGTTAAAATAAGCTATAAAGAGATTCCCATGCCTAGTAAGTGGTATTGCTTAAGTCAGGGTTACATTTTTGTTATGGTCATGATAAAGGAATTCAACATTGACACCGTAAACCTAGAGCCTAGGGCCTAGCCTAGAAACCCTAGAGCCTAGCCTAAAAAACCTAGTTTTGAATCCAAATAATTATACACTTATATGAAACTTTTTTGATATGTATATAGAAATGGTGCATACAACTAAAAACAAATAAAGTGCAATCCATATCTGAACCAAAATACATAAACAAAGAGGCTAAATGGCCTAGAATCCAATGAGCATTATGGCAACAATGGTGACAATGAGCACAATGATGATGATGGTGATAATGGGCATGAGGATAGGGATGGTGATGGTGACAATGAGAAAAATTGCATTAGGTCGATGGTGTATGATCGATGATTGATGGGAATGAGGATGGTGGCACCATGAGCAAGAGGATGACAATGCTTGATGGTGATTGTGGTAGTGGGAATGGTGTTGGTGACAATGATGTGATGATAGTAGAGTTCAACATTAAGATGGTAACCCTAGATATTGGAGCCTAGCCTAGAAACATGATATCCTAGCCTAAAAATCCTAGTTGGTAAAGTAGACCCTAGTTTGTATTCTAATCACAATGACAACCTATTATGTAGACTAATCCCTTGCCTAAATTATAATACATGTAAAAATTAAATACTTTTCATTGTACATATATATTCATGTGCATGCATTTGAATCCAAATCATTATACACATATATGAATATTTTCTTATCTATATAGCAAGGGTGCATACAACTAGAAAAACATTGTACCTAGCACTAGAAACCTAATTATTTATTAGATGATTGAAATGTTGTTATAGCATGGTTGACAATTTTGTTGCAAAAGATCGTGGTTGATTCTAGGACCATATCTATTTCTTAAAAAAAGAGATAATCCCTTGATGAAACTATAAACATGAATTTTGATGAAACCATAAATAGATAGTCACCATTTGTTTTAAAAGCAGGATGGTGTTTATTAGTCAACTACACACAACATGAGACAACAAGATACACATAAAGACAACATGGATATAAATCACATAACTAGAAATCCATTTACATCAAGTCTACAAAACTCATCCAAACATATAAATTTTATGTCAAACAATGGAACATGGCTCCTAATGTACATACGATGGCAACTCGTTCCCTATACAAAATTCAACAACTCGTGTCGTAGATCCAAAATACATGGCAACTCGTGCCGTAGATACCAAGTATATGGAAATTGGTGCCAAAAAGTGCCACATCATGGTTAATGTACATAATATGGTATTTCAAGAATTGTCCCACCCCCGTCACTCCCAAGCGCATCTTTGAAATCGATCCTCCTCTTCTTGGAGCTAGTGGTATCTCGGTCCTTCTTCCGTCTAGGAGTAAACTATCTCTCTAGGATATGAAACAAATGATATAATATACCATAATTTTGAAGCATTTGTAACATTTACCACATTTATAAAATGAATGTAGAATTCAAATATTAAATAACTCAGCGTTGATGGGAGTGGGAGATGTGAGGAAGCTATCCTTGATCTACTGAGCCTCTCAGCAATGCCACCCTACAACATTTATGACAATCATTTTATTGAAACATAATAATTGCTTAAATTAATTTTCGTTAACGCATCAAAATATTTTCATAAATTAACTTGATTCTCACACTGAACACCTCCGACAATGGACATGACTGGGCTTCAGTGCTAGCAGGTGGAGTAGTTGGCTCGACAACCTACTCCGATTCAGTCATGGGGGTGGTGTAGATGTAGTTGCAACAAATACGGGTGCAACCAATGTAGATACATCAGCGGATACTGGAAGAGTAGTGTCCACAATAGTGATGGAAACTGAAGAATATATGGTGAAATAGGGCATTGGGGTATGGGGTGGAGGAGGACATCGTGGACGATGAACCCGTACCGGGTGTATGATAGGGGCTATTGACCCAAAAGGGATAGGGGTATGTTGAGGGATGGTGAATGGGAGGGAAGTCCTGGATAGAGGGAGGAGGATGGATACAAGGGAGTTTTTGGACAAAGGGGGGAAGCTGGATTGAAGGGGGGGCACAGACGAATGTGGGAGGATGGATAGATAGGGGGGTGTGGATGAATGGGGGAGGATGTATAGATGGGGGAGCGTGGACAAATGAGGGAGGATTGATGGATGAGGGAGGATGGACGGAGGGTGGAGTATGAAAGGAGAGGGGAGGCTAGATTGAAGGGAGGGGGTTGAAGGAGGGAGTGGTCTGGATGAAAGCGATGGGAGTGACTCATGTGAGAGGGTGGAAACATGGGACTAAAGTGGGGATGTGGAATAGTGTTACCTGTAGCTGTTGGTTTCCCATGCATATACATTTGTAATATCATAGTTTAGTAGACAAAAACCAAATTAAACCATAGTACGTCATAAATATTCAAATTAAAAGCGTGCTTTTAACAACACTTTGTACCTGTGTATATGGTGACCTGCCGATACCTAGCGGAGATGGCTCATAATCGTAGTCTGGGCATACCAGTGGACACCAAAATGCATGCACGTTATGAACAAATTAAAAAAGTAATTATTCATGCAATCAAAATATTCAAAAATATTGTACGAACTATCATCGTGTATGTCACAAATATAAATACATAAATAATAGAAATTCCATAACTAAAAAAAATATTGTGTGAGGTACTGAAAATACCTCCATTTGAGGTGTCACAAGTTTAGTTGCAGCTGCCATTGCTGCATTGAGGTTGGGAGATTCTACATTCTCCCATGGTGATGTCTCAGCTCTAAATAACTATAAATTGAAATAATAGTTTAAGTCAAACATAAATACATTAAAATTACTTTACAAATTATTAATTGACGATTCAAAACAAATTAAAAAAATTCCTATCCTGCTCCATATAGAAGCCCTTGATCAGGCCATGGAAAGTGTGCCCGCAATGGGGACAAAGATGTGCAATTTTCCCCATCGAACTAGAAGGCCCAGCATGGCTACCACCAGTCACAGGTCTATCTTGAATCTATCGTGAAGGCCCTGAACTTGAATCTCTATCAGGCTCAACCTATCTCTCCACTGTGGTCGCTGCTACAAACGCAGTGTGTCTAAGGAGTCCACATGAAACACTCCTCATTTCCCCCTCGATCTGATAAATTTTGTGGGGTAACTAAGTTGGCTAGGGAGAGGGGTTAGGATCGCTCCTAAGAGATGTTGGCCCTCTAATTGGGTTCCTCCTGGCAATAGGTCGATCTTGGCTAGAGACAAGCCCAACACCATGGAACTTGGTTATGTCAAAATAGTTGACATGTAAACTGAGTGTAAAATCAACCCACAATTCCCACCCATCAGTGTAGACCCTTCCCTGTTTCAATTCCAATTACACAACAATATTTACCCTTCACTATAGTACGTCAAGCCCAATACTATTACTCAATGCCACATAATTTCCACCAAGTAGGGCTCACACGTCATTCACCAAGTCACTATCAACTTGAATATGGGTACAACATAATATTCCTCATCCCACAATCTTTAAAAAAATAGTTTCCATCATAAGGTCAAATGATAATTTCCAGATCCCGCACCCTCACCAGGCATAACAATTCACTTGTTGAGCAATTTACAATGCATGTTTCACTCCATTCGAGAGATCGAACTCTTGTTGCATGCATGTTTTAATTGCATGAAATTTTTTAAACATGTGGTCTCTCCCAAAAGAATCACACCCCAGCACGACGCCATTAATCCTTCATTAGAATGTAGCATTAATTATAAGGTTCAAAAAGGTATTAAAGATTAAAGTATGGATAAACCACATTTAGGATCAAGCTTAGGCTAGGGTCATGTTATAAAAAACCCTTAGGCTATCTACAACCCTCAAATGTGAATTCGTAGGTACCCATTATCTTTAGTGTTTGCCTCAGACATAGCGAGCTGCATTTTATATTAATAATCAAATGATACAAATTGTTCATCCCTTCAATCATTTCATCATTAAATCGAGGGTTCAAAACTAGGGTATTACATTCCCCTCCCCCTTAGATTAACATCGTCCTTAGTGTTTCATTCTTCAAAACACATGTTCTAAAAGTTATTTGGGTGGGAGCACAAAGATGCTCCCCAAGCTCATTGCAATGGGGCCGTGCTAGTAGGGATAAAACGAAGGCACGCATGCACCTAAGGAAGCACGCACGCGGTATCACTTTGGTAACCAACCAAGGAAAAGAGTGCACGCGCACCTGTTAAGAAAAATAAAATAAAAAACAGGGCATAACGTGTTATATTTTATTCCAATCGGCCAAGCCTCACTCACCCAACATGTATGCGGAGCAAGAGACCCCTACACTCACCTATTACACTCAAAAACTCCCTCAATCCATCCACCAAGTGATAATGAATTGCATTGGATAGGTAAGATCATTGTTTTTTTGTCATTTTATTGATTTTTTTTGTTTATTAAAATTCTAATAATTCTCAAATTAGTAAAATAATAGAAAAATTTTCAATTCCAGATACTAAACTTATACAATGAATGAACAAAATGTTAACATGGAGTTTGATGGAACACATGAAAACACAAATCTTGGAACCAATGAAAACCCTCAAGAAAATAAAAAATCCCAAGAAAATCAAAACGCCCAACAAAATTTCGACCAAGACGACTTGAATTATTACGTAAATGAAATGAGAGTGCACACTTGAGAACTAAGAAACATAGGGGAACCATCTCAAGTGTCCCTTGCCACCTCAATTGAGAGCTCAATTGAATCCCTCATTCATGCACATCGGCAATTGACTAACATGACCGAATATAGAGCTAGGATGCGGGACTATTATTCCACAGGCATTTCCAAGGAGGAAATAAAAGCATTAAATATTACAAAGTCCCAATTATACAATATGTTCACTGATCCAAGAACACAAAAAACACCGAACATTAGAAATCCATGTGTCCATCAGGGAATGTTCCTTCATATGTTCAATATTACGCCCAATATTTTCTAACCTGATAAACAAGAAGGAATATGGCTTCTTTTTGGGATGCACCTCCCCCAGTCTAAATATCCCTCACCATTTCTGATTTCATGTGCATATTCATCCATGATCAATCCTCCTCCTTCCATCCCCTTTCAAGGACTGCTCTGCCTAGCCAGAGTGTTCAATTCCCCACGGGATTCCAGGGGAAAGATGCTAGCCCTCCCCCTTGCGGAACCCATCTTGTAGCCCCGCAGGCTCCCTGATGAGACATACATTCCACAAAACCCTTGTGTAGATCATAAT
Source organism: Larix kaempferi (assembly GCA_027924585.1). Classification (NCBI taxonomy): domain Eukaryota; kingdom Viridiplantae; phylum Streptophyta; class Pinopsida; order Pinales; family Pinaceae; genus Larix; species Larix kaempferi. The sequence goes on from BSBM01000547.1 coordinate 4,743,245, forward strand.
TGAAAACCCTAACCCAAAATCCTCAAAAATTCGCTGCCTAACATCCCTCCCTTGAAAGTGTATTTTTTCTCCCATATGGTACTTTTATTTTTTGTCATTTATGTTATTAAAATAAAATTTAAAATATTTAAGATTTTTAATATAATATTTTGAAAGAATAAAAGAATTTATTTTTAAATTTTTATTATTTACAAATGATATGATCTTCTACAATAATCTTAAACATGGTGTATGTATAGATTTTAGTTATCAAGTCGTTATTAATAGTATAGAGTAGAGCTCTCTATATATAGTAAGTAACATATATCCACTATATTTATATGTATCTTTGGTATTTATACAGTATTTAGTATATATTCAATATATTTATATTTATATGTATATGTAGTAGAAATCAAATCAATAAATTTAATTTTGGATTTCAGCTAAGATATTCCATGTAATCCAATGGCAAAACATGTCTTTTAATACCACTATGATCACCTAGGTTCACTCTACAAAATCTATGGCTTCTTACACATATTTAGGGCTCTATGGTATTCTTTAGTGGCTAGTTGGGATAACACATATATACATAAAAGATAGTTGAAAGTGGTTTGATGGAAATATTAGTTTTATTTATTTATTTATGAATTTATAAATTAAAATTTATTATATTGTTTTTATAATAAGTTTTAAAAGAGCATTAAGGTTGTAATGCCCCTAGAATTCTTGTAGACTTTGGAAGCACTTGTCGAGTGACCCGACTAAATAAAATTTAATAAAGAGGTCCTTCAAGTTTAGATGTGTCTTAACGATTGAGAAAACACATGATGATATGCTTGGCGAAAAATGATAAACGAAAACAACGAAATGAATGAAGTTTGAAGAAATGGATATTTTACATGAATTGATAAATGAATGCATGCTATGCTTAACGATTAATGGTTTTATGAAATATGTGATGTGAATGAACGAAATGCATGTTTTGCTTAATGATTAATAGGTTTATGGAATGGATGATGATTATGATATGGAATGATTTACATGATAAATATTGATGGATTATGATGAGCAGTACTACTAATGGGTATCTTGAGAATATGTGCAGTAGTAGGTAATTATCATAATAAACTAACTCAGAAAGGAAATAAATGGGTTGTAGAGTATGAATAAATCACACACGAAGGGACGACGACGGTGTCGAATTCCTAAAGAATCCACGCATGAGTTCAAAATCCCTTAGGCGCTTACCCAGGGACACGTGAAGTTGTGTGAAGTGGACCATGACTGAATTGGTCATGTACGAGGTTGGGGAGCGAGCTGTAACATCCCAAAAATTCACAAAAATTTAAAATTTTTCTGAGTAGCATTAAGTGCTATAATTTCTATGCAGAAGTATAATAAATGATTGTTTGTTTATCTAGATGACACACTGTAATAATATGTTAGGTCAATTATGTGTGTATGTTTGTATTACAAAAATACGTGAAATGTGAACTTGTGTTATATTAAGGTACTATTGGATGTTTTTATGTCAAACTTGCATCCTATATAAGTTATAGTTACTTATTTAGATGTCAATACTTTATAGATTTAACTGGATACTGATTTCATTAAAAGTGCTAACTGTTGACTTTCTTGATGATGAAGGGTCCTATGGGCACCCCGAGGCTTACTTAGCTATTTAGCTAAAGCATTTGAACTTCTATCACAGATCAAAGGTAAGAGCGATACTTCTTTCAAAATGTATAAAGAGATCTTATTTAAACTTCAGTTAGCCTTCAATGTTTAAAAAGGGAAAATAGAAAGACCCGAAGTGTTCCAGGGTGAGATCTATTCTAGTTTGATCTTCAGTTTTATGATTATATTTTGTACTACATTATTTAAATAATTCCATAACAAATATATTTAATTCTCATAATTTATGTTAATTCTATTACACTTGGATTGTATTAAGGTATCGTTGAAAGTTTTGAGGATGATTTCAATGCTAAAGGCATTTAAATCCTACACCCAGGAATTACACCATGTATTTGATTATATATTTAAAAGGATCATAACACAAGCTTAAATGCTTATCAATATAATTTTATGCTTCTATGCTTACCTTTGATGTTTACATATTATATGCAAAAAGCTTATGTATTATTTTTATTATGGCAACCTTGAATATTTATGGTTGCAAACTAGACTATATATATATAAATGTAAGTTTGATGTTGAAATTCTAAGGCATTATAAGAATAGTTATGCCATAGCCTTGATGTGTGCTCTAAGGCTAAGTACAAGGTTTGATAAAAAGGGTGTTCTACATAATGGTTCATATGCTAATGGTTGTTATGCTAAGGTTGGATAAAGACATAATACGTAACCCTATTATATTATGGTGGTAAGGTCTCACCATGTTAATGGCTGAAACATTAACATTGACTATGGTGTAATGGCAGGAACCACGTAACACTTGGATAATGAGAAATGATGGTTTGACCTTTGATAAAATGTAACCAAGCTATATTATGGTTGAAGACCGAAACATTTAACTCTGAAGCTGGTTGTGATGGTAGACTCCACGTATAATGGTAGCTATGATATTTAAAGTGCATTAAAAGCGAGTTTGGTGGAATGCCTGTTGGCATCCACCGTGGAAGTCTTCACATGGTCTTTCTTTGGAGTGGTGATACCCTAACTGCCCTGGGAGTTACCTTGACGATGGAATACCTGACAATTCATTTTTTTGCAGTGAGTGGGGTCTAGAGAGGCTGACAGGCCTGCGGATCCTTAGGGTTTATAACAGGGTTTTGGAGGCACCTCTCTCAGATTTGATACCACGACCTGTAGCTTGTATACTTCTAAGAGCTAAGCCCTTCCTTTGTTGAGTTTTCTAATGGGTTGTATGACTCTAGTTCTCGTCAGTTAGAGGAGTGTTTAGTCCAGAAGCAAGGTTTTCTTTGCCATGTAAGTCACTTTTATTTTCATGCTAATCCATGAAGGTTAATAATGCTACAGCTGTAGGTATTTTAGTTTTTGGGCTTCATTTTCAAATTTTAACCACACTGTATGTTGTAATGGTAGGTAACTCCTTGGCATTGGTTTTTACAATTAGAAAGTCTAGGATGAGAGCTTGTGAAGCTTGGTAAGCCTCGGTGACATCCCCATGGGAATCCATAGTACTTTTTGATGAGTCCTTGGCATAGTGTCGGTCTGTGTTGGTTATCTGAGACTTCTGTTTCATTTTTAAATGTTGATCCCTGTAAGTCTAAATGTTTATAATAAGTTTGAGAATTTGTTTTAAAGACCAAGAGTCGTAATGGCTGGGTCATAATCTTACCAAAACTAAATACTATTGATTTGTAAGGTCAGTATGGGTTTCGAACCCTGACTTCATTATTTAACTTATAGAGTTTGTAAAGTTTGGACTGTCTGGAAAAACAATCTTCTTGTGTTTGAAATCTGTATTCGTAAACCTCCTTTGCTAAAAGCTAAAATATTACTAAGTGATAGAATGAATAGTTTAAGGTTAGGGTTTGAACCCTGGTATGTTTGTCAGCTTACTTATATATTATTCATTTTATTTCAATTAGTTCGATAAGTGAATAAATGATTACACTAAGGTAATGATATAATATATGGTATGTAAATGATATATGAAATAAAAAAACCCTTGTCTTAGATTCTGTTTTAAATAAAAAAAACTTGTACTAATAGTTTTGATCTACTTTCCTTACAGTAATTATAAATAAAAATTAGTTTAGGAAGACTTGAACTATGTGTTTCGATAAGGTTAGGGTTTGTAGTACAGAAGACTGTAATGTCTTTAAGGATTTCTATTTGATAAGAATGCTAAAATATATGTCATCTCTCTACTGAAAAGAATAGTTAACCTTTAAATGACCTTTTTAGATTTTGTATAGAAGCATGGGATTGTTTAAGTATTTCTACTTCTATTGCTAAGAATGTGTCTGATATTACAATGTCTGATTAAATAAATAAATTTTCTATGTTTTCTATGTCTTAAAGCATGAAAGATTTTATTATGTAAGTAGAATATAATACATAAATATATATATCAGAGATTATTTATGATAGGCATTCAAACATTTCTATCTCTTCCATATCATTATTCATATCTATTTAAATTGTTAGGAACCTATGTCAACCCTTCTCTTTACTATGTTAGTATATTGTTGTTCGACGCATATGCTTTGTAAGTCGTCCTGTAGCATTATATGTCCCATGGTTTTGACTCATAGTATTGGGCATAGACTTAGTATATAAGTGTGTGTTGAGGTCATTGAAGGCACCATGAAGTTATTTGTATTGATCTTGCTCAAAGGAGGTTGCCCCCTCGAAGTGGCCTGTGATCAATATAAAAGTGATTCTGAGTTCTGTCATTTCTGCTATTTCGTGTATTCTTGTTAATTAATTGTTGCAGGTGCATCACATCTAGTATCAGAGCACTTTCTTGGGCTGGTTGGGTGGAATTTCTACCAAATTTTTTTTTTTTTCGCATCTGTTGCAGCTTCGGATTTGGAAATAATCCCTATCCTCTTAACTGTGGGAAGTACTTGGGCATAAGCCCTTAAACTCATTGTGAGGAGTACCACAGGAACCCCAAAGTAGCTAGCCCATTGAGAGGACCTGCCAGCGAAAAGGGCAACGACCCCTACCTGATTGACTAGTTCCCACCCGTGAGGTAAACCAAGAGCTGTCGTTTGTGGCAAAGTGGTTATCAGTTTTACCTGAGCAGTGGAGTGAGGGGTACTGCCCCAATACGCAAGCCGTCAGACAGCATTGGTGGCCGAGTGAAACACCTAAACTGTTAGGAAGCCGCACATACCTGGGGTCCATATCTATTTTCAGTTGAACTGTTTCCGATCACTTCCACTCCAGATCCAGCCGTTTCAGATCTATTCTGAAAGTCGTTCCAGATCTAGTCACTGTTTCAGATCCAGCTGTTTTCGATCCCTTCTGCGCCATTGTAGATCCATCTGTTGCAGACCCCTTCCACGCCGCTGTGCATATCTCCCTTGTTTTCACTATGTTTCCCTTGAAATGTTTAGGGAACCCCTGTCATCCCATTCTGCATCTTTCATTCTTGAGGACCCTCTCCCCAATTCCCCTTCCTAAAGCCCGAAATCTCACATTTGTCTATTTTTAGGGTTTGCCATAACTTCCTCAAATTTCACGCAATCACCTTCAAATTTTACCACAGAGTTCCTTTCTGACTTCTGCTTCTTTGTCCCTCTCTGCCCAATTTTCTATCACCCTGCTTCTGAAATCCCCCTTTTTTCCTTCTTGTCCTTTCGACAGTGTCCAAAATCTAGTCAAACCCCAATTACCCATCCGATTGTTTCCCCAATCCAAATTTCCCTTTACTAAATCGACTTTTGTTTGTGTTTTTCTACCCGTTCCACCAAAAAAAAAAAAACTTGGTTATGGTTGTCACCCGTGCAGGAGCACACACCATGGAGGAAGCACTTGCAGCCATCCAAACCAAACTCCAAGATCTGGACGAAAAATTTCTCAGCCTCCATCTTCAGCATTCAGCCATGAACAATACCAGACAACCAGAATCTTTTGCAACCACCGGGTTCTCTGCTTCTAGCAATTTTTGTGGGCCAAAGCTTGATTTTCCTCGCTTCAATGGTACTAATCCGACTGGATGGATATACCGAGTAGAAACATATTTTAGTCTGCATAATACTTTTGATGTTCAGAAAGTTCCACTTGCATCCTTTCATTTGGAACAGGAAGCCCTTCAATGGTATCGTTGGCACATCAAAGCTCATCCCGAGCCAAACTGGATAGATTTTTTCCAACTCATTTTGCCACGATTTGGTCCTAGTGCTTTTGACGACTTCACAGGAGCACTCACTAAACTTCACCAAACTGGCATAGTGAGAGAGTATCAGATGGAATTTGAGAAACTAGCCAATCACACAAAAGGATTGTCTGATGAATTCTACAGGAGTTGTTTTATCAGTGGTCTCAAGGATGAAATCTACTCAGAGGTCAAAATGTTTTGTCCCAACACAATGATGGAAGTCCTAGGGTTGGCTAAGTTGGCCGAGGACAAGATTGCAGCTCAACAACGCTCCAAACCCACCTTTGTTCCCTTCAGCAATATGGGTTCCCAACGACCTCCCATCACGCCTTCTCCTCAACCAACTCCTATCAAGCATTTGTCTGAAATAGAAATGTAGGCACGCCAAGAAAAAGGGCTTTGCTTTAATTGTGATGAGAAATTCACTCGGGGACATAGATGTGTTCAACAAAAGCTCTATCTCTTGGATGTGGATTCTCTGCCTGCCTTAGAACTTGGTGAAGAAGCTACAGATACAGTAGATGATCCGGTCGACATGCAACACCCGCCTGTTGACACCCCATCTCAGGATAACCCACCCGAGATCTCTCACCATGCTGTAACCAGCGTCACCACCCCACAAACAATGCAGGTCAGGGGATACTTCAAGAAGCTCCCTCTTACCATACTCATTGATTCTGGTAGCACTCATAACTTCATTGACCCTCGAATTGCCAAATAAGCTGATTGTTTTGTCCATCCTTGCTCCAACTTTGAAGTCATGGTTTTCAATGGGGGCACCTTACCTTACAAGGGGAAGTGTCACAATGTTCTTATCTCTATGGAATATTATAACCTACGCTCCGACATGTTTGCCTTGTCCTTAGGCAGATGTGATGTGGTTTTGGGCGTTCAATGGTTACGCACACTTGGCCCCATCTTATGGGATTTTGCTGAACTTTGGATGCAGTTTAAAGTCAATGGGGCACAACACAAATTTAGGGGCTTACAATCAGGGTCTCTCTACATCAGTTCACATCGCCTGGAAAAAATCCTTAAGAAGAATTCACATGGTGTTATCACTCAGCTCAATTCCATTTAGATGCACCCATCAACAGTCTCCACTACTTCCTTGGACAGATCTGCAGGTATCTTTGTGGAACCAATGAGCTTGCTTCCTTCAAGAGACCTTTCTGGTAAGAATGTAGCCAAATATACCTCTTAGTAGGAAATGATGGCTATTTTGCATGCAGTACAGAAGTGGCAGCCATACCTATTAGGCAATTATTTCTGCATCAAGACTAATCTCCCGAGTCTGGAAACTTTTCTGGAACAATGGGTCTCCTCCCCAACACACCTGCAATGGGTTATCCAACTCATGGGTTATCCCTATGTGATCACTTACAAGAAGGGTAAGGACAATATGGTGGAAGATGCTCCTTCTTGCACAATTGATGACCCAGTTTCTCTTACAGCTCTTTCTCTGCTTGTTCCAAATTGGTTGCAATATGTTCAACAGGGCTATCTCTTCTATGAACTCCATGCTTCTTCATCAACAGGGCACTTTGGGTTCTGCAAAATGTATGACCAAGAACAATGTAACTTCTTTTGGTCGGGACTAAAAATGACAATTCAACAAATGGTGGCTAACGATGATACTTTCCAAGTCATCAAGGGGGAACCGACACTCCTTTCGGGATTGATCAAACCCTTGCCCATCCCTACACAGCTTTGGCCAACTATTTCTATGGATTTCCTAGTAGCACTCTGGTGGTACAATACCACATCTCAAAGGACACCATATGAAGCAGTCTATGGACAAACACCGCGAGTTCTTCTTCCATACACCCTTAGCAGCTCCCCAGTTCAGAAAATTGACTCGGTTCTTCAAAACCGTGATCAGATTCTTCTCATTCTGCAGGACAATCTTCACATGGCTAGAATTCTCCAGAAACAACAAGCCGATCAGCATCGTTTTGAGCGCATTTTCCATGCAGCTGACAGGGTTCTTCTTCATCTACAGCCTTCCAAGCAATCCTCCTCGACACTCCAAAGGCATCAATGGCCCGAAATGCAAACCAAGGATGCTACCAGGGAGCCACTCCTTCAGATTCTGCAACAATTTCTCCAACCAAAGCTTTGAGGACAAAGCTTTTTCTAAGGGAGAGGGGATGTTAGGAACCTATGTCAACCCTTCTCTTTACTATGTTAGTATATTGTTGTTGGACGCATATGCTTTGTAAGTCGTCCCGTAGTATTTGTTGATCCGTAGTTTATATTAGCCCATAGTATTGAACACATATGCTTTGTAAGTCGTCCTGTAGTATTATATGTCCCATGGTTTTGACTCATAGTATTGGGCATAGACTTAGTATATAAGTGTGTGTTGAGGTCATTGAAGGCACCGTGAAGTTATTTGTATTGAGCTTGCTCAAAGGAGGTTGCCCCCTCGAAGTGGCCTGTGATCAATATAAAAGTGATTCTGAGTTCTGTCATTTCTGCTATTTCGCGTATTCTTGTTAATTAATTGTTGCAGGTGCATCACATAAACACTCTTCCCTGCACTAGAGTACGGCACAAAGACAATGTGTGGAAAAATGCAGGGAAGCATTTTAATCTATCATTATCATAAAACTTCTTCAACTGTTTACATAAATAAATTACAGTTCAGAAAATCAGTTATTCAAATCTGAATGATGATAACTAACAACATTCAACTATCAATCATAAATCAACAGTTATAAAAGAAATAAGTTATAACCATTAGAAAAATAAAATAACAAGTAGAACCTGATAATTGATAGGGTGGACAAACACCCAAATAGGCCTATTCCTCCCAACCTTATCCAGAAGAAGCAACCAATATCACTTTCTCCTTTGGACCCCTGTGCCTGTTTACTAAACCACTATGTAGAAGACTCTGTGTAGAAGCAAGGCACTCAGGTTGTACTTCTAGCAATTAATGGAGACTTGCATACACCTCAAAATAAACCTCTACACTTAGCAAGAAAACTCTGCACTTAGTAGAAGTGAAACAGACTTACAATACAACTCAAAACGTAGGTTCCCCTCATCAAATCTCTTGTGTGCATACAACAGAACCACAAGGTAATTTTTCTCATAAGAAAAAGTGTGATCCTTTGGTCAAATTCGATGGCTTAAAAAATGCCTAGGTCTTTTAGTGGTCAGTTTCCAAATAAATGAGCCTCAAGCTCCAATTCCATATTCTAAGGAACATTGACCATAATTCAAGGGAGTTGTCCCATAACAACATCTAGTTACTGAGTTCCTGATGCTTCCATTTTGCCATTTCCTTCTACCCCAGATTCCATTCCACCTAGTGGGTCAGTAAACACTCTTTGAATAGTCTCTTTGGGTGAGTGTCTCCTATTTTTTTTTTTAAATAATAATATTGTGCAATTACAGTCATCCTTGGCCTTTTGGCCAAATATAAAACTTTACGATAAAAGTTAAGCTAATGTTTTTTCTGAGACATAAAATGTTTCAAGTAATGGGTATGTTAAACGTGCAATAAGAATAGACTTACTCCTCAGTGCCATTAGTCTGCAATAGAGTGTAGACGGAGGATTGAAGGTAACAAATCCTAAATCCCTACATGAAGTTCCTGCAAATTAGATGCAACGAAGAAGTATCAAAGGAAGGTCCCAACGATGTGGTACCTTGTCGATAAACGAAAGTGATGGACAAAAGGACCCAACGATGTGGTACCTTGTCGATAAACATAAATGATGGATGAATGGACTCGATGGTGTGGTACCATGTTGACAAAAAGAAAATGAGGGACAGATGGACCCGATGATGTGGTACCTCGACTCTAGATGAAAACAATTGATGAACATTATGCATTAAACATGTAAATTGCATTTACGACATTTGCACATGAAATGTATTTTAGTAATTTAAATAATGGAGAATATTGTTTTAGGAGAAAATGATATACTAAACTCTAGCATTTAGTCAACCCCACTTGCACCCACAAAAATAGAAACTAGATTGAACATCAAGGGGGAGAGACTTGAGTAAATCTAGGAAGGTAGGTGTACTCTCTTAGAAATATGACACATGGCTGGGTGAGCTAAATTATAATTCAATAATTAAAAATTAGGCAGTTTTGCATGAAACGAGATGTGTCGCAATGGATTTTCCTATATAAGGAAGGCATGAGGAAGAGGAAAGGGACCCTATGGATGGATAGTTATTGTAATGAGTGTAAGTGATTGGTTTGCTTCTATTTGGATTTTGGAAAGGGTTCTTGGTGGGAGGGAAGCCCACTTTTGGATCCATGGTTTTTGTATGTGAGCTCTACGACCCTATTTCTTGGGGTTCGGGAAGAAGGAGAATATTCCCAGAATTGGTAGGGAGGTCAACGAAGTGGTGAGTTGGATATCTAGATAAAGATGCAATGAGTGGCTGCTACAACAATCTTCGATGAGTGGATTCACCCACAACCATTGGAATCAGGTTTACTATTCCATTTTATCTGCTAAGTTAAATTTTTGAATTTAGTTTACAGTTTTCTATCATCATCAAGATCGAAATTGTTTTATATGATGTTAGAATTATTTGAATAGTCTTTTGGGAGGACTACAGAAACGGGGTCCCTACAAAGATAAACTAAAATAATAAATTTAAATTTATTAAAAAAATATTAAGATAAGGATATTTTAGAAATACAATTAGTAGGTGAACTAAAGCCTTAAATAATAGAAAATTGAATTGAATTCAAATCTTTGAATTTCTTATTTAGTATATAGAAATATCAATATTAAAAAATTTATTATTCAATGTGTAGTGTAAATGATAAATAAAATTTTAATTAATTAAACATTTAAATTTAATTATTGTGATGTTTTTTCTAGTAACATGAACTCACAAACACTTTACTTTTTAAAAACAATGCCTATACAATATTGACAATGATCTCCAAAAAAACACTTTTGTTTTTTAAAACAATGCCTACACAGATCTACATAATATGGAAAATAGTTTATTCTCTTGGTTACTATAAATATTGATAAAATAAAGATAATAAAATTGACTATGAGAAATGCTTTGCTAATCAAATTTAACCATGGAATGACTTTTTAAACAACTTGAGTGGACCTAACAGTTAAGAATGTATGTTCCTTCCTAGGAGATCTAGGAGATCACAGGTTCAGAAAAGGAAAATGATGATAATCAATAATCTATATCTAAAATAAGTTGAATTTAATTTTTAATGATGATGATTATTAACGTCTCGAGATAACATTTAACAATATTTAAAAATGAAACTAATATAAATATATTTAAAGAATATTATAGTATAGGTGTAGTTTAAATGGAGTAGTATTCTACATTTTGGATTCAAAAACACAATTTAAACATGTAAAAATTTGGATTTTACAAAAACAAAATTACCGAATTAATGTTTTAGCATAAAATATGAAAAGTATATTGATGAGAAATTCTTACATTTATATGTACTTATATGTTTTCTAATATTTTATTATTTTTAATTTAGATGATCTTCTGCGTTAATCTTAAACATGGTATATTTACAATTATTGTTATCCTATCGTTATTCATGGTGTATGTATAGATAGTAAAGCTTTATATAAGGGTGTGTGCAAGAAGATAAGGGTCACATTAAATGCAATCCTAGTTTCTGAAAACCTGTTCACGTTCCATAAAAATATAACGTGTTTCTGATACTTAGCACTTGGTATGGTAAAACCCAAGCCTGACATGTCATTAGACATGTAACTTAGGTAAACACAATGCGTACGTGTTATAGAAGTACAAAACACGTATGCGTTATCTAGTTACATAATGCATATGCATTTTGTAAATCTAAAATCAATTTAAATACACAGTCCCGACCACCCCCGATTACCCGCGATGCATTTCACGCATCAGAAATGTGAATTCGAGCTTGGACGAGGACGGTTTGTGTGCCGTGGCGTATCGAAGGATCCTGATTTTGTTGAAGGGGAGAAAAATTCCCTGGTGGCTTGTCATGTAATCAGGTATTCATTCACCCATACCATTGTTTTGTCAATTCTAAACCTAAATTACAATTTTTTTATAGTTTAAAACAACATAATTTTGTAATATTTATAAAATTGGAAATAACCCAATCTCTAATTAAATTCACATCTCTCTCAGCCAAGATGAGTGAATAATTACAATGAATCCCTTTTCAAGGACTCAAAAATTCCTAATGCAAAAAAAAATCGAAAAAAATAGAACTCCTCCCTTTCTACAATGTATCCATCCACATGAAACCCAAATTTCCAACCCTCAAAGGTCATTTCCCCATGATACTAATTGAATAAGTTTCCTCGGGAAATGGCCATAGCAAGATGAAATGCATGCACAAGCGTGAATAGAAAAAATGCATAAAAAAATAGTAACTTGGTTTCTCAAAATTTCATCACAATCATTTGTCCATGAACATAATCAAAATTTCATCACAAGTGTATGTAGCTATACATTGCCTCTTAGTTAAGCACCCTTAAGTAAATGCCAAAACACATTAACAAAGTGCCTCGTGGGCCTGCCCTATCCACACCCTCGATCAATCTACTCAACGCTCAGGGACCGTCGATTCAACTCAAAGACTTCATATAGAAAATCACTATGTTTTTTATTTAATTTTCTGAACTTGCCATACAATGTAGAGATCAATTTTGTAGAGATAAATTGTCTCTGTTTTGCTCCAAGGAATTGTCACTTTTTGTTGGTTTCCATGTTTATAGAACAATGGAAATGGTGAACACCCATCAACTACCTAGAGTGTGTCATGAGAGTGTTTCCAACCATGATCGAGTCAATGATATTTAGAGGATTGGTGGCAGCTCTATATCACCCCTTTTCTTGCCTCACATATCCTAGAAAGAAGTTGAACCAAACATACTTTTTATTTGTTAAATGTTTAATTTTAAGTTTTACATGTATCTAAGTGAATGCCATTAAATTACTTACTTGAGTTTGATTTAATACATTTTCAATTTTGAAGAGACATCATTATATATCATGTATATGTTTCTAATGATTTCCGTATTGATTGTTTTATTGCAGTTGTGGCTATGGACACAAATGATGAGATATTGATTGAGCTTGCCTGCTTGAGGGGCATTAGTGCATCTTTTAGTGGTGGTGACAGGATTCGCCACTCGGTTGCATCAACTCTTGATGCAATTGTTGACACCATTTCACTATCTATCAATGTACTATATGATATTACATCATATAGAGAAAGAAAAAGACAACAATATGCTGATGGGCTAGACTACACTGCAATAAAAAAGTTGAAAATATCCAAAGAGCTCATATTTGCATTGTTTAGGGACCCTCGGTCGGGGGAAATCCCAAATGCAAACAAGCCTCAAATCTCTATTGAGTAGTGCATGTTTCAACCATTTGTTGATAATTGGATGGACAGATGGTACATGGTTTTTGATATGCCACAACATAACAACAGGGAAATTCCCTTGTATTTCTTTCGAAAAACGTATGCAGAGTTCGTGTTACATAAACACGTAAACTATTTTGATATCTTGTAGTTTTAGGGGATCGCTGGGGGTATGCTCCGAAACCGACCCAATGCGAGGCTTTGAGACGCTAATCGCCCTATCCCTGCACCTCGCAGGTAGTTTCCTAGGCCAGATGTCCCACCTGCACACCGTGTTATTCAACAGACACATGATACGTTTTTGAGTTTGGCATGGGATGTTGTTCGCCATGGCACTATCGTTCAACATATGGGTGAGGTAGGGACATCCATCCCTGGTGTGGTACATACACCAGGTCCTCACCATGCAGGACCATTCACTAGTGCAGGACCATCGGCACATCCCCAACCTAGTATTGATGCTCACGAGTGCATATCGTGTGGTCATCCCTGCTATGGTCTTGCCTCATATGTTTCCTTTAGTGGGTTTTTGAATCAGGTGTCTAGATGGTTAATTGTAATAAATTCTTCATTTATTTTCCTCTTTGTACACATATATATAGTTTGAGCTAATATATTAATTTTGTGAACTTGCAGTTGATGCTTCATTCTTGTAGCGACGCCCCAGAGTCAGATGTTCCAGACTCTACAGGGGGCATAACATTCCATCCACTAATCTCATCATTAGTGGAGGGATTCATAATGCTACCCAGTTCGCAGGCCCATCTTATATAGCACCCATTTCCCTATCTCACACTGAGGTAAACATTTTAAAATTTCAGTTTTTTAATACTTGTTAATTTGTTAATTTCCACATACTTTACATTTTAGTTCACTAATGCTATCTATGATCTAATATTTACAAGTATTAAAATTGTAGATGAAAGATCCTTCACTGGGGAAAGCTAATGTGGAGGTACATCCATGGTCGTATCGTCTGAGGAAACATCTAGGCTTCAGGTAAACAATTAAAAATATCATTTTTTAAATACATGTCTGTTCGTTGAATCATACATGTCTAACTACATGAACACTTGCTGACTGTAGGCACCACCTGAGACATCTGGACCATTGCCTAGATTTGTATCTCCTGCTAGGCCATTCATGAATAAGGGTCGTGTGTATGTGAGGCGGCCTACTCCTAGCAAGACTCCAGCTGCCCATGACCATGGGCTTACTCATATCATGGTAATGTATATCCTTCGATGATATTTGTTGGTTAACTTGAAATCCAGTGCATAAATAATTTTTGTTAATGTTTGAATTGCATGTTTACTGCATTAGGAACCCGAGTTGTCTACTGAAAACCTCACATCGATTGTTGATGCAGCAGTCAGTGCTGCATCTGCAATGGCAACTGATCACACAGAGGTATGTAACTATTTCAACATGATCTTTACATAGTTTATTATTGTTTTATATTGTTTATTCATGCATGTCTAACTATTTCAACATTCTTTTATTGTAGCCACCACCAACAGGAGCAGTTCTTGGCCCCCTTGGTTCGACCATGGTTGCGACCATCCTAGATGTTCAACCAACAACTCCATCTGCTACATAAGGAATGCAATCCCCTTTGTCAGTTGAGGTGAGATGTCCTTTAGTGACCAAGTGTTTCATGCAATTTCCATGCACAAGTTGATAATTGTTGAGTGAATTGTTGATCTAATGTATTAGTACATAGTTAATTGAATTTAACAATTGATATTTAATTTGCAGAATCTAGAGATGCACATTGATCCTAGAGATGTGCCTAGAGGATCAACGTCGGGAAAGAACAAGAGGAATCTTGAGTTTTGATGTGTCTTATGGGATATATGTACATTTGGGTACATGTACATGTGGCTTGTATAGTTTTGGATAGTTTTGGACACATGTGCTTTTGAATACTTTTGGATATATATGTACTTTTCGATACATTCAGTTTTGGAGACATGTACATCGACTTCATTCTGCATGTACTTTTGGAGACATGTACATTGATTTCATTGGATACATGTTCTTTTGGATATATATGTACTTTTGGATACATGTATTTTTGGAGACATGTACATTGACATTTCACTTATAAATGAATGATACATTTCACTTTGTATTTGTTCTTTGGTTTCTACATGTTCTTGTGTCAATCTATTGTGTTGATTTGTGTGGATTATCCATTACTCATGAATGCGCTATGTCAAAAGAACAAACTATTATATTTAAAGGTTTCAATGAACTCATTACATGTGTGCACTAATTGGATATCTAATTAGAAATTGTGATTTTCGATGATCATTACAAGTTAAGTCAAAGTTCTTGCTCATGTAATTTAATCAAACTAAGTGCAATACAATGTTTTTCAAGGTTTCAACGAACTCACTCATGCACACTAGTTGGATAGGTCTAATTAAAATTTGTGAGTTTGGATGACTAAATTACAAGTTAAGTCAATGTTCAAGTGTAATTTAATAAAACTAAGTGTAATACATGCTACACATTTCATCACTGCCCAATATTTGATTGTACAATTAGATTCAACACTACATATGAGTAACTACATACAAGTGCTCAAAGAAACATTGGTGAAAGGAATAAAAGTTACCTCGGGATTCGAGAAATAAAGTGCCTTCTTTTGTTGTTTGGGAAGGATTTGCTTGGATATCCTTATGGCTTGGAGGTCATCTTTATGTAAATAATTTCTCTTGTTGTCATGTGTCATTAGGGTTTTGTCATGTGGTAAAACCCTTCAAGGTTAGGGTTTGTTCATGGTTTCATTGTACTTGTTTTATAAACATATAATTATTCTAAGAAAGGTTGCTAGGTTTTCTTCCCCATGAGGGTTTCGTGAGATAAAATGCTATGTCTCTTGTGCATTGTTATTCTTAACTAGATCCTACATGTTAAATTATTTATGTAAATGTTTTATGGTTAAATTTATGCATTAAACTAATGGTTATAATTGGTATAAAGCATTTATTTAGATCAAGTATAAAAAATTTAACATGGTATAAGAGGTGAGTTGTCAAGAACGAAATTATACAAGCCATAAAAAACATAAACCCTAGGAGGAACGAAAGTCACCAAGTGTCTCAGCCAGAAAGTCACCAAGTGTCCCTGAACGACATTTTCATGCGACTTGCAGCTCGACATAACTCAGAAACCGGAGGTCAGATCGACAAACCGTCAACTCCGTTGGTCTCTTGGCATGCAATTACCTCTAGGAGGCCCTCTCCCTCATGTTCTCATGGCCCAATGCCTTCATTGTGCATTCATTTCGTAAACTAGGGTTTTGCTCAGTTTCCTTCAATGCAATCTCACATTAGTGGGTCAACTCTGCATGACCCTCCACTGAACTAGTGTTGGCAGTGTTCCAACGTGGGCATTGCCCATACACACTTGTAGTAGCCAACGGAACGCAATCTTGTTGCTCTGTATGATTTTTTGCTCCCAGATGGAAAGTCACCAAGTGTCCCTACATGACATTTTCGTGTGACTTGCAGCTCGACATAACTCGGAAACCGGAGGTCGAATCGACCAACCATTGACTTTGTTGGACTCCTGTCATGTGATTACCTCTAGGGGGACTTTTCCCTTGTGTTCTCATGGCCCAATGACTTCATTGTGCAATCATTTCGTAAACTAGGGTTTTGCTCAGTTTCCTTCAATGCAATCTCTCATTGGTGCGTCAACTCTGCAAAACCCTCCACCGATCCAGTGTTGGAAGTGTTCCCACATCAGCATTTCCCATACACACTTGAAGGATCCAATGGCATGGAATCTTGTTGCTCCGTTTTCTTTTTTGCTCCCGGACAGAAAGTCACCAAGTGTCCCTCAATAGCATTTTCATCTGACTTGCAGCTCGACATAACTCGAAAAGCGGAGGTCAGATCGATGAACCGTCGACTCCGTTGGTCTCCTGGCATGCGATTACCTCTAGGGTGCCCTCCTCCTCGTGTTCTCATGGTCCATTCACTTCATTGTGCATTCATTTTGTAAACTAGGGTTTTGCTTAGTTTCCTTCAATGCAATCTCGCATTGGTGGGTCAACTCTGCAAAACTCTCCACCGAGCCAGTGTTGGCAATGTTCCCATGTCGAAATTTTCCATACACACTTGCAGGAGCCAACGACACACAATCTTGCTGCTCCGTTTGCTTTTTTTCTCCCGGACGGAAAGTCACCAAGTGTCCCTAAATGACATTTTCATGTGACTTGCAGCTTGACATAACTCGGAAACTGGAGGTCGGATCGACGAACTGTCAACTCTGTTGGTCTCCTGGCATGCGATTACCAATAGGGGGCCCTCTTCCTTGTTGTCTCATGGCCCAATGACTTCATTGTGCATTCATTTCGTAAACTAGGGTTTTGCTCAGTTTCCTTTAATGCAATCTCGCATTGGTGGGTCAACTCTGCAAAACCCTCCACCGAGCCAATGTTGGCAGTGTTCCCACATCGGCATTGCCCATACACACTTACAGGAGCCAAAAACACGCAATCTTGCTTCTCCGTTTTCTTTTTTTCTCCCGGATGGAATGTCAACAAGTGTCCATGAACGACATTTTCATGCAACTTGCAGCTCGACATAAATCGGAAACCGGAGGTCGGATCGATGAACCGTCGACTCCGTTGGTCTCCTAGCATGCGATTACCTCTAGGGAAATAAAACAAGAAAGTTCTGTTTGGAGATTCAAATCCTTTGAATGTTTTTAGCCATTTGCCTTCCAATATACTATGTATAAAAGCATCCAACATCTTTCGCTTTTTTTTCAAGTATTGGATCCACTGCAGCAGAAGAAATACATTCTCCTTTGCCAGAGCATGGGAAACAACATAAAGATTGGCATTCGGAGGAAATAGATCTGGAATATCTACTACATAAAGGTGTCTTCTAAAGAATGAAACTAAATCATTAACTGAATACATCAAACCTCCGTCACAATATGGTAGTGTAAGCTAACCTTTAGAAAGGGTTGAAAAGCCCATGGTAGTCCAGGGATTCCTTCCCATTAACTTGGCCCAATTAATCGTGGATGCGGGATGGAGAAACTTCAGAGAGCCTCATACCCTAATGATTTTCCCACCTTCATCTACTAGGGGAATATTCTTTCAAAGACTAGTACGCTCTTTGGACCAGACGTAGTTATTTGCAGATGAATAGTGCAAAAATGTGCAGTGGTGATAACAAGTTTACTGTCTGTTGAGTCTGATACTACATCCAGGAGCCGCTCAGCAAACTTTGAGATAGAATTTTCTCTAATTTTAGGATACTGATTCAACCACTCATACAGTTTCTCACCATTTGGTCAACCACATTATATGTGACTCCTTTGACGAAAGATAAATTCTGGTGTGGACGGCACCATTTGATACACTAGCCAAATCTATGTTGTTGGTAGAACTTACATATCTCAACAAAGGAGCATTTTGTAGGTGACTTGAAAATCCCTTCCAATTTTCAGCAATAAAACAAAGAAGTTCAACATACAGATTTTCAGGCAAGCTTCTCAACTAATCAGACAACCAAATACAGGGAGATAACCACACCCAAAACATTCAAGCATAAATAGATACCTACATGCGCCTTATTTCCTTCTATAAGCCGCTCTCCCATTTGAAAAGCTAATGTAATAGCCCATTTCCCAACATCTTTCCTCTGCTAAACCCTACACTCATTTTCTACGAGAAACCACTGCCTCCACATGTAATAACTACATTGTTTTGTCGAAAATTGATCTTCTTCTGCTAACAAATGCGAAATGAAGGATTCATTGTCATTGCTACAAGAAGTTCTAAGGTCAGTTTCTCGTAAAACAGAGATTGCATAAATCCTGTTAAGATCGATATGTTCCAGCTCATGAACTGAGATCTTCTTTATCTTAGACATAAACAAAAGAGCTTCAGGATGAATACTAAAGAGTTGTTGCATTACAGCTTCAAGCTTCTCAGGACGTAGGGGTATAAAATGAGCCATAGAATGACAATTGTGGCAGGGATTGATGAACCGTCGACTCCATTGGATTCAGGATGTTTGGATATTGCTAGGGTGCCCCTCTCCTCCGCTCCAATGGCCTAGGTGTCACTTTGTAGGTCCATTTTGGAAACTAGGGTTTTGCTCAGTGAAGGAGTGTGTAATTTTTGCACACGGGGGTCAACTTTGCAAAATCCTCCACCGGGAACTTCTGGCTAGCATTCCCAGCCGGAACCTCCCTAGACACACTTGCAGGACTCCTCAGAACCAGGTTTTGCAGCACAGTTGGAATTCTATGCCCCCCAGCAGGTATCCAACAAGTGTCCCTGAAGGCCTTTTGGATGCGAGACGGGACAAGCCATAGGATGACGACCGTGGCTCGGATCAATGAACTGTTGACTCCGTTGGATTCAAGAGGTCCGGATAGTGCTAGGGGTGCCCCTTCCGTACGATCTAATGGCTCCAGTGTCACCTTGTAGGTCCATTGTGGAAACTAGGGTTTTTCTCAGTGAGGGAGTGTGCAATTTTTGCACACGGGGGTCAACTTTGCAAAATCCTCCGCCGGGCACTTACGGCTAGCATTCCCAGCCGGAACCTCCCTGGACACACTTGTAGGACTCACCTAAACCTAGTTTTGTTGCATGGTTGGAGTTCTATGCCCCCGACATGTATCCAGTAGGTGTCCCTGAAGCCTTTTGGATGTGAGACAGAACGAGCCATAGAATGACGACCGTGGCTCGGATCGACTAACCATCGACTCTGTTGAATTCAGGACGTCGAGACAGTGCTAGGGGTGCCCCTCTCCACCGGTCCAATGGACTCAATGTCACCTTGTATGTCCATCTTGGAAACTAGGGTTTTGCTCAGTGATGTAGTGTGCAATTTTTGCACACGGGGGTCAACTTTGCAATGATGGAGTTGTTGATGAGGAACCTAGAGATGACAATGATGATGAAGATGGTGATGATGATCAAGATGTTGTTGATGATGGTGATGGTGATGAAGATGATGATGATGATGATGATAATGAAAAAGCTGATGATGATGGAGATGTTGATGAGGAACCTAGAGATGACAATCATGATGAAGATGGTGATGATGATGAAGACGTTAATGATGATGGTGATGGTGATGAAGATGATGATGATGATGATGATGATGAAGATGATAATGATGGAGATGTTGATGAAGAAGGGGATATGAAAATGATGATGATGATGATGATGATGATGATGATGATGGAGATGTTGATGAGGAAGGGGGAGATGACAATGATGATGAAGACGTTGTTGATGATGATGATGGTGATGATGATGAATATGTTGTTGATGATGATGATGATGGATATGTTGCTGATGATGGAGATGGAGATGAAGATGATAATGATGATGATGATGATGAAGAAGATGATGATGATGATGATGATGATGAAGAAGATGATGATGATGATGGAGATTACCATGGTGGTGATGATGATGATGATGATGATGAGGATAATGATGATAATTTTGATGATGATGGTGATGATGATGGAGATGTTGATGAGGAAGGGGGAGATGACAATGATGATGAAGATCTTTTTAATGATGATGATGGTGATGATGATGAATATGTTGATGATGATGATGATGATGAATATGTTGATGATGATGGAGATGGAGATGAAGATGATAATGATGATGATGATGATGAAGAAGAAGATGATGATGATGATGGAGATGACCATGGTGATGATGATGATGAGGATGATGAGGATGATGATGATAATTTTGATGATGATGATGATGATGATAGAGATGTTGATGATGATGGTGATGGTGATGAAGATGATGATGATGATGATGATGATAAAGAATATAATGATGAAGAAGATGTTGATGAGGAACCTACAGATGACAATGATGATGAAGATGTTGATGATGATGATGATGGTGATGATGATGATGATGATGATGATGACGGTGATGGTGATGGTGATGGTCCTGAAGATGATGATGATGGAGATGAAGAAGATGATGATGATGTTGATGAAGAAGATGATGATGATGGAGATGTTGATGATGATGGTGATGGTGATGTTGATGTGTATTCAATCAAACAAATTAGCGTTAGAGAACCCAAGGAAAGTTTCATCTAACTCTACCCAATCCCATAATCTTAGAGTTTATTGATCATATGTAAAAAAGTGACATATTCATAAACTTGACATACAAGAAAATTTTGGCATATTTATAAACAACATAAACGTAAATTTGGCATATCAAGAACACAGAATTGACATATTCATAAACAACATACATGAGAAAATTGAGCATATATCAATATTCAATTACAAATAGTATAAATAGTATAGTATTAAAAGTATGTAACATACCTCATCATGCTAGATCCCACCTATTATCAAACAACCAAGCCCTCCAGATCATCTCTTATACTGATGGTCTCCATTAGTCTCTCGTTCTTCGTATCCGGTAAGAAGTAGTGTACCTTCGATGAATTTAGGCTAGGCATTGTTCGTACCTGGAGGTTTGTACCAATGATTAAGTTGGTAGAGTGATACATACTTGCATCTAGTTTGTAATCCTTGTAAACATCTCCACCCTTCTTTCTTGCATTGTTGTCCTGTGTCAAGTATTCACATTTAACAACCATAGACTCGATTGGGAAGTGGTTGTTTTCATCGTCAGTCATGGACACAATGAGGGTTTGCTTTCCATCTATACATCGTGCCAACCAGTAATCACCACCCCATTCACTATCTTTTGATGCAACCACTATGTATATGTGCCCTGCATAATATGATTGTAGGTATATGATCAAAATATTTTTCATACGATACAAGGCCATTATTGTGCATTTCAAGAATACGTAAATAAACAAAAAATGTTAAGGAAATGCATCATACAAGGTTGTACAAGGTCCGAGACATGATCAAAATCTATAGAAATAGATAATTGGTCTTCTTCCAATGGAGTTAACTCAACAATTGCATGTTGATCATGTGGAAGTGATATGTGATCCCATCCATCAACCCAATCCAATGATTCACACCCATCCTAGTCACCATCAAAACAAGGCGACCAAAAACAAGCGAGTTTTATTGTACAAATTTCAAATATTGGGTTATCAGAGCTTCGAACCGAATGAAAGCCACAAGTCCCAGGCACAGTCTTGCATTCCCACGCATGTGAACGATCTAAGTCTACCACCTCCCAAAAAAATATCTCCACATGTCTCTTTCTTGTGGGTTCTACTCGCATAGTTGATTCCTCTTCCATTACTGACGTGCACCACTTGACTATAGATTGACCATTTCGAATAGTAGATTCTATAGATACATTCAATGGCTCTCTTTGTAGGGCTATTTTGACACATGCTCCGGCTCCATCATGCTCTCCTTTACCATGCCCAGTCTCAAAATAGTTCCACATATGTGGCACTTTGTAGTTTTTATGCAATGAACACAACCATTGAAATATGCATGTATTTTTGAATTGACTAGCACATCCATCAGACCAAATCTAGTGTCGATCCATTTGTATGTTCCTTCCCTTCAAGTGATCATAGAACATGATGAAGCAATGATGTACATAGTGGAATTCATGGCACCTATCATCGCTTATGTAGAAGTGATATTCGTTCAGAATTTCTCTTTGCTCTTCAGTGCTATTTGGGCCATGCCTATATGTGATATGGACCATCAAGGAAACCTACTCAGAGTGATAATACTGACTTTGGATCTCATTTTGAGGTTGCAGAGTGTAGTTCTCGGCAAAATCAACAACTGAAAGTATAGTACCATGGTGAAATGTATCTCTGCATATTCTAAACTTTTCATTGTGCCAAGTGGACATGCTAAACATAATCATGTGTCTTTTCAATAAATTCCTTGACGAAGTCACTAACTGGTACCCAGTGACACAAAATGATCTCAATGTTATTTTTTTTGTAAGCAAGGATTGAAATGTAATTGTAGATATAATTGCATACCTGAGATGTCACCAATTGTATTTTTGTCGCTTTCTTTCCCTGGGACTATTTCATAGCTGATATATTTGAAACTTTTCATGTCTACAACCATTTTACCAAATTCACTGTCTCCACTCTCGTGCATACATTGGCTCAATAATGCCATTCCAGCACAGTTGGGGCATGTTCCATCCAAACAAGATTTTGCATAGTATGTTTTCCCCTCAGGCCTATTACACATGATGCTATGAATGAATTCTCTTGATGAAGTCGGTGGTATTGTCAGGGAGCAATCCTGCACATGGTTAGTATGCAACACACAACGAATGTATAAAAATGTTTCATAGCAATATTCATATTCTACATGGTATCTACAACAACAAGTGTTACGAAGAGTATTTATTCTAACATACCATGGCTTACGTTTCTAAAGAGATCTTTTCCCCAAGTTCAATTGTCTATGTTCATTCCTAAATTTCTCCTATAGTTCTGTCTGTGTTATATCAAGAAGATGCTTAGTATGTGGTTCACGATCCTTTGAACCCCTTCTTAGTTTTAGTACATCCTTTCGGTTTGAAGAAGGCCTTCTTTGATCATGCTGAAAACTATGCACTAGTCCCTTTACTGCATCAACTAGCTTCATGTCACGATGTGGCAACCGATGAATAAAGGCCCAAAAATCTATCTGATCGGTTGTGTCAAGATGATCTCTTCTAATAGAATACCTACGGAGGGTTTCTACATTCAAATTAACTAGTTTGGATGTAGGCCTAAAAATATGAAGGACCCTAGTGTTCTTATTAACAATTGCTTGTGACAACATGCGATGAGCCGCATTGCGGTCCTTTGAACGTGTGTTCTTACCAATTTTACCAAATGCATCTACTAAGCTTTTAACTATATGAGCACTTGGTTTAGAATTCTTATCATCTTTGTCCCTAACTTTTTCCTAACAACATTTATGCTCCTAGATTTTAACAATGATAAAAATAATCTACATTTATCTCCATCACATTTAGAAACAAAATATTTATCAAGTATTTGTTGAGTTTGATAAGCAATACTACGTTTAGATAGTGTACCTTCAATGGAATTGAGGAGACTTTCATCAACTTGTATATGCTTTGGAGTTCTTCGACGTGTGCTTGCCAATGGAGGTAAGGGGGTTGGAATTATACCATGTAGCACATCACCAAGATGCTCTGGCATTTCAGTAGTAGCTTGGTGTCCTTCATTCTCTTCTTGGTAGTTGGCTGGTGGAAGTACAACATCCTCATCGATGGTGCGGATAACATTTTCTTCTTCAACAGTAGGCTCCATGTCCAATGCCTCTCTAACTTCATCACTTGTATAACCACAAGAGGTGAACAAATTATGTGTTTCTTCACGAGTTTCATCTTGAGATGGTAACTTATCACTTTGACTTGAAGTGGGAATTGAAGCATCCCCTAATGCGCACCTAGGTTTTGCTTCTTGATTACTTCCATGGGGTGCTTGTTCAACAACTATTGTGGAAATTGAAGGTCCCTCTAGGGAATGCTTCCTATTTTCTTGTCGTGGATTAATAGGATGAACCATGGTATCCTCTATAATTGGATTTGGATTAGTTTGCAAAGAAAGCCTCCGATTCATCATGTCTATTCTTTTCTTTTCTTTCTCTTCTTCAATGACTTCTTGAGGTCTCTTCTTCCTTGCTGATTTTCTTCCTCGATTATGTGCATTCCCCATCACCACAATGATCAACTCAATATAGTTTTCTTTTGTTGCTCCTCAATTCAAGATTCAATCTTCCTTCTCAAATGTTCATCTTTCCCATCAAAACAATGATGAATGAGAAAATTTACCTTTGGTGCTCTTCAATAATAAGCAAATGAAAGTTAAATCATAAATTGTTTGGGCTCTTTGATTCTCTTGTACAATTGTGTATATCAACCATCACCATGAAATGGTCTTGAAGCTTGATATCTTATCTTGTGTGCTCCTCAAATATAGGCAAAATGAATCTTTCAAAGACCTTATCTTTGGTGTTATTCAATTGGAGATTCTTCAAGTTTGTTGATTATCTTCTTCAAATATGGCCATATAACCCAACACCACACTAAGCAACCATGAAAGATGTCCTCAATGTTGCACCTGCATAACAAAAATAATGATGGAGATGGTGTAAATTGTGAGTATTTCCAATGGCGGGCTCGTGCTGTTCAAAAAAATTGCGGGATTTGTTGTTTTTGCTTGGACAGACTAAAGCTGGTCTCGGACAGGGACAATCCACTATTTATAGAGTTAAAAAATGCACACGCGTTATATAAAGTTAAAATGAGCACACGATATGAAGAATAAAAACGCGTACACGATATGGTTAAGCACAATAAATAGGTTAGGTGCACGGCTAGGGAAACAAATAAAATCAAAAGAAAACAAATGTTTTGTATGGTTACATACAAAACAAATGTTTTTATTGTGGGACAAATGTTTTGTATGGTTTAATACCCCCTAACTCTCTCCCAATAATCCCTAGATACCTTTTATCTCTTTCTAAATATCTGTCCCTCATTCTCTCGACATCCCTCCCTACATCTTTCTTTCATGTTTCTTTCTCTCCCTTACTCTAGCCATGTCCATTCCACCCCACTCTCCATCTCTCCACCTTCTCTTTATCTTTGTCATTATCCCTCCCTATAGCACTCTCTCCCTTCTTCTCCCTTAATCACTAACCCTCTATGCCTTTATCCCTCCCCCCTGCTCTCTCTCTCTCTCTTACCTTGTTCCTAGAGCCCCTCCCCCATAAAAATCCTTTAGACCCTCTTCTAAACATTAATCCCTAAGTGCATAAGTGCACAAGATGATGATGATGAGGAGGGTGATGACAATGAAGATGGTTATGATGCAGATGAAGATGATAAAGATGATGATGTTTATGAAGATGAATATGATCGTGATGATGAAGAAGATGTTGAATATGATGATGAGGGTGATGAGGATGAAGATGATGCTGATGAAGAAGATGACGATGATGGAGATGTTGATGGGGAAGGGGGATATCTCAATGATGATGAAGAGGAGGATATAAGATGATGATGATGGTGGTGGAGATGTTGATGATGATGATGATGATGGTGATGATGATGGTGATGATGAAAATGTTGATGATGATGGTGATGGTGATGGTGATGATGAAGAAGAGGATGATGATGTAGATGTTGATGAGGAACCTAGAGATGACAATGATGATGAAGATGTTGAGGAGGATGATGATGGTGATGATGATGAAGACGTTGATGATGATGGTGATGGTGATGAACAAGATGATGATGATGATGATGAAGAAAATGATGATGATGGAGATGTTGATGAAGAAGGGGGAGATGACAATGATGACGATGATGCCGATGAAGATGATGATGATGGAGATGTTGCTCAGGAAGGGGGAGATGACAATGATGACAAAGATGTTGTTGTTGATGATGATGGTAATGATGATGAATATGTTGATGATGATGGTGATGGAGATGGTAATTAAGATGATAATGATGATGATGATGAAGAAGATCATGATGATGATGGAGATGACCATGGTGATGATGATGATGATGATGATGATGATGATGATGATGAAGATGATGATGATAAGGATGATGATGATAATTTTGATGATGATGGTGATGATGATGGTGATGATGATGAAGATGTTGATGGTGATGGTGATGGTGATGGTGATGGTGATGTTGAGATGATGACGATGACGATGAGGAAGATGATGATGATGATGGGAATGTTGATCTGATGAGGAAGATGATGATGATGATGATGGTGATGATGGTGATGATGATGAAGATGTTGACGATTATGATGATGGTGATGAAGATAATGATGATGAAGAATATGATGATGATGGAGATGTTGATGAGGAACCTAGAGATGACAATGATGACGAAGATGTTGATGTTGATGATGATGGTGATGGTGATGAAGATGATGATGATGAAGAAGAAGATGATGATGGTGATGGTGATGGAGATGTTGATCTAATGATCATGATGGTGATGATGATGAAGATGTTGATGATGGAGATGTTGATGATGATGGTGATGGTGATGGTGATGATAATTAAGATGTTGAAGATGATGGTGATAGTGATGGTGATGGTGATGGTGATGGTGATGGTGATGGTGATGATGATGATGAAGATGATGATGAGGGAGATGTTGATCTAGTGACGATGAAGATGATGATGATGGAGATGTTGATGAGGAACCTAGAGATGCCAATGATGATGAAGATGTTGATGATGATGATGATGGTGATGATGGTGATGGTGATGATGATGATGATGATGATGGAGATGGAGATGTTGATCTGATGATGATGAAGATGATGATGGTGGTGATGATGATGAAGATGTTGATTATGGAGATGACAATGATGATGGAGATGTTGATGATGATGGGGATGGTGATGATGATGAAGATGTTTAAGATGATGGTGATGTTCATGAAGATGATGATGATGATGCTGATGATGATGATGAAGAAGATGATGATGATGATGGAGATGTTGATATGATGAGGATGAAGATGATGATGATGGTGATGATGATGAAGATGTTGATGATGATGATGATGGTGATGAAGATGATGATGATGAAAAAGATGATGATGATGGAGATGTTGATGAGGAACCTATAGATGCCAATGATGATGAAGATGTTGATGATGATGATGATGGTGATGACGATGAATATATTGATGACGATGGTGATGGTAATGGTGATGAATATGTTTATGATGATGGTGATGGTGATGTTAAGATGATGATGATGATGAAGAAGAAGATGATGGTGACATGATGGAGATGTTGATGTTTATGAGGAACCTAGAGATGACAATGATGATGAAGATGGTGATGGGGATGGTGATGGTGATGACGATGAAGATTTTGATGATGATGGTGATGGTGATGGTGATGATGATGAATATGTTAATGATGATGGTGATGGTGATGTTCATCTGATGATGATGATGATTTTCAGAAGATGATGATGATGATGATGGAGATGTGGGTTTGATGAGGAAGATGATGATGATGATGGTGATGATGATGAAGATGTTGATGATGATGATGATGGTGATGAAGATGCTGATGATGATGGAGATGTTGATGAAGAACCTAGAGATGAAAATGATGATGAACATGTTGTTGATGATGATGATGAAGACATTGATGATGATGGTGATGGTGACGAAGATGATGATGATGATGATGATGATGATGATGATGATGGAGATGTTGATGAGGAAGGGGGAGATGACAATGATGATGAAGATGTTTATGGTGATGATGATGGTGATGATGAAGATGTTGATGACGATAGTGATGGTGATGAAGATGATGATGAAGATGATGAGGATGAAGAAGATGATGATGATGGAAATGTTGATGAAGAACCTAGAGATGACAATGATGATGAATATGTTGATGATGATGATGATGGTGATGATGATGAAGATGGTGATGATGATGGTGATGGTGATGAAGATGATGACGAGGAGGGTATCCACCTTCTCTTGATATTTGCAATTATCTAGGTCCCTATAGAACTCTCTCCCTTCATTTTCCCTTAATCACTAACCCTATATGCCTTTATCCCTCCCCCCTTCCCTCTCTATCTCACCTTGTATCCCTCCCTCCTTATCTCTTTCTCTAGATTTGTCCCTAGATCTGTCCCTCACTCCCTTTACCTCCCTCCCTCTATGTCGCTTTCTCTCCCTTATACCATCTTTGTCCTTGCCACCCCACTGATTCCTTTTTCCCTGTCACACACATACACACACACAACCTCCCACATTCTTTGTCGCTCACACCTCCCTCTAGTCTCTCTCTCCCCAAACATCAATCTCTCTCTCTCTCTCTCTATGTCACACACACACACACACACACACTATGTCCCTTTCCATTCTCAAACCCATTCCCCCTCCATCCATATCTATCTCCACCTTTCTCCCTCAACCCCTCACCCTACCTTCTCTCCCTCCCACTCTCATCACCTCTCTCTCTCTCACCTTCTACCCCTCCCTCATGTTATCTTTCCCTAAACCTATCCCAATATCTCTATCACTCCCTCTCTATCTCACACTCTATGTCCCTTCCCCCTCCTCTCTCTCTCTCTCTCTCTCTCTCTCTGTCTCCATCGCCACCAATCCCTGCATGTCTCCCACCAACACTTTCTGTCCCTCCCTTCCGATCTCTTTATTTCATTCTACCCCCATCTATCTGTCACTCTCTCTAAATCCATTCCTCCCCATTGTCCCTCTCCCTCCTTCTCTCTATGTCTCTCCCCCACTTGTATTTTTTATTTCTCTCTCACATACCCCTTGCCTCCATCCATTCCCCCTTGCCACTCAAGTCTCACTTTCAAATTCTAACCCTATACCTCTTTAGAAACTCTTCTACTCCTAATAGTGCTCTCAAGCTCCACTTCCCTTCACTCCCTGTAGCCCATCATGTTCTCATTCCCTTCATCTCTCCCCACTCAAGCTTCCAACATTCTTCTAAGCCCTTGAACATTTCCCACCCCTATTAAATATTAACCATAGATTCCCTTGACCCTTCCCCACCCCTTCTAAAATATTAACCAAAAATTCCCTTGAGTCTTTCCCACCACCTCTCTCTCAAGTATTAAACATATATTTTATGATTTACATCACGCGAGCGTGTTTTGGCACTACATAACACGTACACATTATGTCGTTATATAACGCGTGCGCGTTATGAAATTCTAAAATCGTAGCAATATTTTTGAATTTAAACAGAATGCGCTCGTGTTTTGTAGAGCCTAAACCAAGCTGACTCACTTGCTCCCATGTCAACAACAATCCTATGTGTATGCTTTGGAGTTTGCTTCGGTAATTCCAAACCTATGCTATGGTAATGATAAACCAAAGATAATTGGGTATTTCTTCGAGTTTCTGGAGAAGCCTGTGCTTAGCCACACGTTACAGTATGCTACACAAAGTTATTTTTGACGAAATCTTAAACACAAATAGCATTTTTTCTGCAGATTCCAAATATGTAACTTTTATTTAAAAATATTAATTTTTCCTATTTTATTTCAATTTCTTTTGTGTCCTACCTCCTTAACTCGTGAAACACACTATTGGTGTTTCTTCCATAACTTTTTCAATTCTTGATCATTTCAAAAAAATGTTGTATGGTGCACAAGAGGACACTAACTTCGACATTCTATGCAAAACCCATTCCAATATTTTTGCTTTAACACCTTCAAAGGCTGCACTCACAAAAGAGGTACTATTTTCGAGGTTTGATCACTTAGACAATTATAAAAAAATTATAAAATTACTAATTTAATTTTCGAAAGATAATGGCGCACAAGTGCTATATGTTCTCTAAATGCATGCGCATTTTCGTAGCTTGATTCCATCATTTAGGCCCTCAAAGGCCACACCCACAAAAACATATACCTTATCATTTGCCTGAAAAATAAAAAGTGTCTCTTAGGAAAAATGAAACTTGACATAGCTATACAAATTTTCAATACATAAATGTTATATATTCAGAAACTTGATTCAATTTCCTACATTTCATCTTTTTTACTCAATAAAAGATATTTTGAGTAACTATTTCAAAAAATCCAAGTAAGTTGAGGGATGCCTGATTTTTCATTTTTCTATTGCATCTAAAGTGCCAAAAGTGACTCTCATTAACTTGCAGTGACCCATAAACATATATGCAAAAGCTATGGCTTCTCGAACTTTGAGGTATGATGAGTCTACATTTCCTTTAGTGGCTAGCTCTGATCGGATGTTAATATACACGGACTTATTTGCATGATAAATATGAGCATGTATTTAAGTTTAAATGTATATTCATATTGTTAAGATAGTTCAACGGACTTATATGTATGATAAATATGATCATGTATTTAAATTTAA
The DNA here is from genome assembly GCA_027924585.1 of Larix kaempferi. Classification (NCBI taxonomy): domain Eukaryota; kingdom Viridiplantae; phylum Streptophyta; class Pinopsida; order Pinales; family Pinaceae; genus Larix; species Larix kaempferi. The sequence continues at coordinate 4,774,352 of BSBM01000547.1, forward strand.
ATGTATACTCATATTGTTAAGATAGTTCAAAGTGTTTTGATGTGTCTTTCTTCGTACAAGAGTTATGGACTTGTGTGAACATGATATTTGATTATTTAAGAATTCATAAATTTAAATTTATTATATTGTTTTTCTAATAAGTTTAGAAATAGCATTAAGACGAACTAAGATAATAAATTAAAATATATAAAAAATATATTTTAATTTTTTCTTCGTACAAGAGTTATGGACTTGTGTGAACATGATATTTGATTATTTAAGAATTCATAAATTTAAATTTATTATATTGTTTTTCTAATAAGTTTAGAAATAGCTTTAAGACGAACTAAGATAATAAATTAAAATATATAAGATAATGATACCAGTTATGCCAGTTTCGGTGTTGGCACTCCATAATTAAAGATGTCCACTACAAATTTGTCTTTACTAGACATTACGAAGGCAACATATGTAATGCACATCGGGAATGAAAACGAATGGGTTGCACGGGTGATAAGACGGCCTACGTATGTGATGATGGCAGAAAACAATATATGATGTAACTGTAAAATTTAAAATTGTTATTGAAGTTTTATGATAGCCAATATATTGTGTTCCATGGGTATTAAGATTGCCAACGTAAGTGATTATGGCAGAAACAATATATAAACAAGTAATTTATGACGCAAGTGATTATGGCAGAAACAATATAAAGTAATATATGTATTGCAGATCGGTAAAGCGTAGCCAATATATTATGGAAAGCATTATGATAGGCAATGAGTTCCATGGGTAATAAGACCGCCAACGTAAGTGATGATGGCAGAAACAATATATGATTTCATTGTAAAATTTAAAATTCTGGCTACGTATGTGATGATGGCAGAAACAATGTACGCTCATAGCCAATATGTTAATATTCCAGATCGGTAAAGCCAATATGTTAATATTGCAGATTGGTAAAGCCAATATAACGTATTGACAGCCAATATAACGTCCTCCAATATATCAAATGGTAGAATTTCCATAGTGAGAGTAACGTCTTCGTTGTTTTAGATGTAGAATAATGTTAATTTTATAATCATAGCTAATATATTTATTGGAGATAGGTAAAGCAAACCACTCAGTTTTATCGGTTATAAGATGGCCAACGTATTGTATTTGATGGCACAAACCATACTTAATAAAAAATTAATATTAATTTTTTGTTATTAGAATTTTTAATTTTTATAGGGAGTAATCTATTTATTTTAGATTTTCAATTTTATGTTGGGTTTTGGTTAGAATTTGGTAAAAACAAATAGTAAAATTTAAATTTGAATTTATAAATATATTCAAGACCTTAGAATACCCTTCATAACATCCAAATTATGAAAATTTCATAGCTAATATATGTGAATTAAGATTTTCTAAAGATTTAAAAACATTGAAAACATAAAATATTTAAACTACACCTTTCTATAATGATATTAACTTCCTTATTATTTAAAATTTTAAAGATGAATAAATTAAAATGATTTAAATACATTAATAAAATATAAATAATACACTACAACATTGATATGTACATAATAAAGTTTAAGATATCATTATACCACTCGCTATCATGGAGATATCTTTATACCATAATTATGGGAAGATAAAAAATGCAAACTATAACTTTTTATATCATTTTAACCATTCTTTCAATTATTTGCTTTCCTTGGCTTCAAATCATTAGTGCATTATTAATTTTAATCCCCACTTCAAATTTATATTGTCATTATTATTCCCTAAACTTGATCTAACTTGATCTACGATATATTAAAATATCAAACTTCATTTAAAGAATAGATTTAGAAACATTTACTTAATTCCATGAACCTACATTATTGGAAAATAAAAAGAATTTGTCTTCTTTTAGATTTGCATACTTCTTTTCATTTCTATATACATATAACTTAAAAAATGAATAGTTCAAATGTTGCCATGTGGTAAAAATAAATTCTATGCACTCGTTGTCATAAATTAATAAGGCACATTGATGGAATTCTTTTATATGATCCATTCTTTGTAGTTTAAAATTTATCTTTTCATTATCCATATGGATAATGGATTGCTTTCATGTTTACATTGTGAATTGATGGCAAAATTTACATAATCATGAGCATACAATACAAGTATCCATGTTATATCTATCTTTTATAAAGAGTGTAAATTGGTGGTGGGTCATGGATTTAATAATAATAAGTGTTAGGATCAGGACCTTTACTTTAATATATCCACCCTTTTTATATTATTTTAACCATTCTTTCAATTATTTCCTTTCCTTGGCTTCAAATCATTAGTACATTACTAATTTTAATCCCCACTTCAAATTTATATTGTCATTATTACTCCCCAAACTTGATCTAACTTGATCTACAATATATTAAAATATCAAACTTCATTTAAAGAATAGATTTAGAAACATTTACTTAATTCGATGAACCTACATTATTGGAAAACAAAAAGAATTTGTCTTCTTTTAGATTTGCATACTTCTTTTCATTTCTATATACATATAACTTAAAAAATGAATAGTTCAAATGTTGCCATGTGGTAAAAATAAATTCTATGCACTCGTTGTCATAAATTAGTAGGGCACATTGATGGAATTCTTTTATATGATCCATTCTTTGTAGTTTAAAATTTATCTTTTCATTATCCATATAGATAATGGAGTGCTTTCATGTTTACATTGTGAATTGATGGCAAAAATTACATAATCATGAGCATACAATACAAGTATCCATGCTATATCTATCTTTTATAAAGAGTGTAAATTGGTGGTGGGTCATGGATTTAACAATAATAAGTGTTAGGATCAGGACCTTTACTTTAATATATCAACGCTAGGAATGTACAAGCTTCAAAGGTGTTGCACATAGTATATGCAACTTATAAGGGATATCGCTACTAGAAAATAGAGAATGGAGAAACATATAAACTAATTCCCATGGAGCGATAATAAAGGATTTATTAAAGATAGAATTCCTTGGAATCCTACCTTTATACACATATCCCTATTCCTTCCAAGGCCACCAAGTCTCACTAGTTACTTTCAATTTGATGAACTAGTTGGGCTTGTCATTATGTGGGAAGTTTGAGGGTGTATGCAAAAAGGATTGCTTTTGGGATTCAAATATTTGAAATGGGAAAAACAACCTAAGGTTCAATTGAACTCTATGTGAGAATTAATACTAGAATTGGATTGAAATAAATAAAGTGCGGGAAAGAACATGACAAAAATTAAATGCTGAAAGAAATGCTTATAATAGAAACACTACAGGAAGTGATAAAACAAACTACAAGAATTATTGCTAAATTCTACATGAAAAAGAGATCATTCATAATTTGTAAAGCGACTGCAATATGCTCTTATGATAAATTAACAAACTACTCTTGAGACTTCTACACCACCTCAAGGTGTCCATCCCCAAGGTAGTTATAGGAATCTAAAAGAAGCTTCAAGTTCTTACAAGATATGATAAACATTGGTTCTTCAATAATTATGTTAAATGTCATGATCATCAAAAAGGTACCAAACTATAATTGCATCATTAATATGTCTCCAAAACAGGAAATAATAATTGAACCCCTTGGGCTGTGCCTAGCAACCCCTATTTCTTACAATTCAAAAAGATCAAAACTTTGCATCGTAGATTCTCATGACTATGATTTAGGGATGATCATCAGTAATCATGATCATGGAATCTTGGTGGTGATATGTTTTCCTAGAACTTGTTCTTTTGTGCTTGGTTTCATATATACATCCTCCATGGCTCATGGTGACTAAGATTTAGTATCTATCCTTCTATGCCAATTCTCTTGAGTTGATATGCTATTCAACCTACATTAATGCATCACTTCAAGTTCCACTAAATAGATCAATTTGAACTAGAAACCAAGGAAAATCAAACAAGAAATCGATAACACCTAACCATCAACATTTTACTAACTAAATGTACATGAAAACCTCAAAGGTTCAATTCTACTTAATTGATTTCAACTGCTTCCTCATTATGTACCTGACAAGATGTAAGAAGTGGGATTATTACCTACTAAGGCGAGGCCCATAATCCACCCAAGCATGAAGGGAGGCACCCTTGTGCAACTTACTATTTTGAAGCTAGGGGTCTTGATTGCTCTACACATACCTCTCTCCCATCATAAGAAACCATACTTATGACATCACCCTGTGATCCGGATTTTATGAGCAGAATGAAATGAATACAGATTATTATCAGATGCTTAATACAAAATAATAGAGATATAGTAAAACTGGTTTTCTACTCAATAAGGGAATAACCTAAAACTGTAAAATGCAGCGGAAAACAAGCTTGCTGGAATGGTGGCGGCTATCTCTGAGAAGAGATGTGATGGTTACGCTCATTTCGCAAGAAGATAGTTACAATGAGGCTCTCAAGGCCTTTTACAATAAACAGAAATGTCAAAATCCCTAGACATCCAAAAACCTAACCCTAGGAGATGAAGCACCAAAAGTCATGTGGGCCCCGTTTGGGTAAGTTAGTACATCAACTTCCCGGGGTCGTAACTTTTGCATACGATCTCCATTTGGGGTGCTCAGTAGCCCGTTGGAAAGGTCTATCTGAGATTTACAACTTTTGATTGGGGCCAAATGCATGTTGAAGGAAACCATTTGGCCACCCAAATCGCCAAAAAAGGTCGTTTAGGGCCTCAAAATGGCCCCGGAAGTTCAAGACCCGAAAAACTGCTAAAAATAGTACATTACCAAAATTGCCAGAAAACTATTTTGAGCCATTTGGAAAGGTGGGTGGCCACTGATATCCACCTAGATCACCTTGGTTGTATTCATGTAGAATTTTCTCCTCCTACTCCAATTTTTTTTTTCTCATCCTCATTCACTTCCAGACTTTTATTGAGGGGAAGCAATAATGGCGGCGTAATTTTTAGTCATATCCATTCTAACCTTTTCTTCTGATGCATTTATTTGTACAGTTGTAATCCAAACAAGAAAGCTTTTTACTAGAGAAGAATGTGGTTGTCTGCTTTTTAGGTCTAGTGCTAACCATTTACCTATGCCTGTAACTGCTTGTATGGAATCTTCTTTGATTGTGTTCGTTGTTTCATCATAATGAGAAATAACCTCCTATTTTTTTTCCTCTAAATTTGGAATCAATTCCTTATCGGACATCAAAGTTTTGTGGGATTGGATAGCCATATTTGTGTTGGTATCTTCAACCCTAATTCATATCCCATTACCCTATTCCTCCCACTAATAAATCTGGATTTCATGTTCTTTCCCATGTTTGTGACATAACAAGGAGAAAAAGGATTTCAATTGCATGTCCCTCATATATGGGTTTGGAGAACATTTGTAGGGGTGAGGTAATATGAATTTATGGATGGAAAATTCACATAATAGCTCCTTCTACGTTTTTGTACTCTCTTGGAAAGACTCTCAAATCCTTTCATGTAATAAGATTAAAATTGGCTTTAAGCTTTTGCAGCAGAAATCTACACAAAATTTCCCTTAAAAAAATGTATTGACCATAGAAGGAGGTTTCTAGCCAATTATTTCTTCATAAAGAAAAGGGTTTTTGTGAATTGTTCCTTTCAAGTAATATATTCCTTGGTTTTTTCCCTCCAATTCTCCTTTGTGGCTCTCCAATTCACTCTACAATTCTTTATTCCTCTATCCAAGGCGCTTTTGATTTTAAACATATTGCATTTTAAAGATTCTCATTTTTTCCTATAGTATAGATTCTTCATTGGATTTTGTCTCTCTATCAATTTTCTTGGAAACTGATGGAGACTATGCCATGGGTTTCAACGCAACTATCTCGTCTTTGACTTTGTCCTATTATGTGATTGCATTTCGTCACTGTAGGTCCTTTATGGGTTCATTTAATTTCCTCTCATTCTCTATTTGATGGACCCTTCCCTGCATCTACAAGGTCATCATCACTAACTTGAATTGGTTATAGTCCCATGGAGTTATCCTTGTTTTCCTTCTCTTCTTGATTCTCACACTATTGCTTTTTTGAGGCTAGTGCTTCTACCTTTAATATTCTTTTCAGTCTCCTAGATTCATCAGATGTTGAAATAGGAGTGTTCTTCTCCTTGGTAGGAAAAATGTTAGGTTTCTTCATATCAAACAATGCATCTGCAATTATTTCATTTCCCTCCCCCATTGTAATCTTTTTCTTGCCCCTGGTCATGAAAGACTATTTTTCTTTCACCGACTTATTCTTTTGTTCTATTCTTGGTGTGGACTCTGATCATGGAGTTCCTCTCATTTCCTGCACATATTTTGCAATTATATTGATAAATTTTATCCATGTTAGTTGAAGGCTCTAAGTCTCTAGTTCTTTGCATATGATTAACTTAATCAATCAGTGATGATCCAAATCATATCCTTCTTTTCGTGATTGCAATTTTTAACTCATTTTTCGCAATGATTGTAGTAAAAAATAATGCATACTTATGTTGTCCTCGGATCTCAGATGGGAACTATTTCTCAATAGATTCAATATCCTAAAATGGTAGGCATGGACTTGTCTTAGCCTTCTTATGTAAGTAATATATTTTAGAACCAAGGATGCGATTTCATTCAAAGGTCTAGGAAGGGTGTCTCTTTTTACTCCACTTTTTTCTTCATCATACATCTCATCATCCTCAAAAAAATCATGTTTTTCTCTAGTGACGAATTCCCTATTATCATTGCTCCAATGTTTCCCACCTAGTATTTATGTACATTTGATCACCTTGGTCTCATTGAGAAGAATCCAAACCCCCTTCACTCTTGTGACAAAATCATTCTCCCTTAATTGTTGAAGGTTCCTGGCGAACTCTAAGGCAACATCTTTGTCATATCCATCTAGCTTGGAAAAGAAGCTCATCCATTCGATGCTTTGAAAAATCACCATAACTTCATGGTTTCCATACAAATTTAAAGGATCTATGGGTTATGTTTTCTTAAATCCTATGGTCATTTTTCCTCTTTGGAAGTTTTTTTTAGGATTTAAACAACAATTTTATGTACAAAATTTATTTTCTAGGATAAATCGTGGGAACCTTTAGAATAAAGAGCGTTTAATTCGGCCTTACTTGTGTAGTTGAAGGTGTGACCTATGTTCAAATCCCTCGACTATGCATGTTTTAAGAACCACTTCTCTTACTTTGCATTCCTCTTTTCGCACAACGTTAACTTGAAACTTCCTTGCTAATGCCGAACCTACCTCCTTCTTTGTTCAAGTTGTGATTTTGAATTACTGGTTATGATTTTGAATTTGGACTTGAAGTTGCATGTACATTTCCCTCATGATTTTTTATATGTTTCGGGATTCATATCTATCTAGTGATATCATTTCCACGATATCAAAATGAAATTCCCCCCATACTCTTAGATGACACAGGGATTTATTCTATATTTTATGCTCTGATTATTTTGCATGGCACTGCATTTCATGCTTGAATGTTACCCAAGGGAAATCATTGTCAAGCACTGGTCACCTTTTTATTACTCCTCATGTAGTATCCCCCCATGAATATAATTTTGTTGACCACAACATGGTATTAGTGTAACAGGTAGTTGGAATCGAGGTTTCATGCATGCTAAAACATATTAATGAAAAGGAAAAAGTGTGTATCTATCATTCTTGATATATTCATATCCTATCCATTGAATGGATTGAAAGTTGGTAGTAGTGGATAGTTTTCACAGAAATCTCAAAATGCTATATTCTATCAGTTCTCTATAGATACTATCACCTATATCTTTTATATGTGGTCTTGTAGTTGCTGTAGACAATATATTGTATAAAGAATTGAACGAAGTGCTGAAACATACCGTATAAATTGAAAAGTTACTAAAAACAGAGTCTATATTAGATTATGCACATTCATTTTCTTAGAATGTGTTGTTTATTATTGATCGCTCCTACTTTATGTATAAAAAAAACAATTGTTAGATAAAAAAATTTGTCTTTTATTTATTTTTTTAATTATTTTTTCTAAGACTAGAGGTGTTATTTATGGTTTTCACCAGAAGTCCCTCCCATTAGTGATTTAAAAGAAAATTTCACTAACAAGATAATGTATTTTTTGTTTCGTTTTTTAGGAATAGAGGCGACATTTTTTATTATCACTAGTAGTCCCTCCTGTTAGTGCTTCAAATGAAGTTTTAACTAGCAGAATTATTATTTTTTATGGTTTATTATTCTTCTTCTTCTTTTATTTTCCTGAGAAATTGAAATTTAAACTAGCAGTGAGGGAATATGTTCCCCTAATCAGTGTAAAGTGATTCTTCTATAAGTTTTTTGTAAACTCATCCTTAGAAAGTGGTTGGTTGTATAATTTGATTCTAAGACCATTGACCACTAAAGGTGTCTGAACTTCATCAATTGTCCTAACCTTCGCTGATCCATTATCATAATAGGTATCAATTTTATATGGGCCAATCCATCTTGGTGTTAATTTTTCCTTAAAATATTTCAATATTGAGTCATAGAGGAGTTCCCAATCTCCTTCTCTGAACTCCTTTCTCTTTATATATTTTTCATTCCATGCCTTCCTTTGTTGTTGAACTAGTTCAATATGAAAGGGTTCTTGCTTTCTATATTAATCTAGTGCATTTAAATGTTGTATCATTTCTTTTTGAGCTGATGATAAGTCTAGATTGACAAATGTAGCTATCTTGAGAGGATTTATTTCAAATTCTATTTGCAACATGGTATTTTTCCAATTGACTCAATCATAGGGGGTAAATCCTGTGCTAGTCTTCCAAGTTGTGGTATATGCCTAAATAACTTCATTCAATTTGTCTGCACAATCTATTTTATCGATTTGGATTGTTTTTGTTAGCATTATTTCTAGTTCTCTATTTCTTACCTTTACCTAACCATTTGATTGGGGATGGTAGGAAGAAGATTTCTTGTCCTTGAGTTTGTTTCTTCTCATAAGGTCTTTAATTAGATTGGAGGTAAAGTGAGTTCCATTGTCAGAGACCGGTTCTCTTGGAACTCTAAATCTTGTAAATATATGCTCAGTGAGGAATTTTGCTACACATTTGTAATCTATAGCCTTAAGTACCTTTACCTCTTCCCATTTTGTTAAGCAATTAGTACAAAAAAAATGTGATGCTTTTGATTTGATGGTGGCTTTATTGGTCCAACAAAATATAATCCGCATTTGTCAAAAGGTTCAAATGAGACCTAAGGTTGTAGTGGAATTTCATCTCTTTTTGTTGGATTCCCCATTCTTTGGAAGTCATCACATCTTGGCACATATTTCTTAGCATCCATGTGGAGTGTGGGATAGTAGTAGTGTGTCTGTAGAATTTTGTAGTTTTTTGTCTTTGCTACATATTGTCGTCCACATGGTTCATTGTCGCATGTAGGATATCTTTTACTTCATTCTCCCTGATACTCCTTATTAGAATCATATATGGTCCTTTTTCAAACTAAAAACCTTTGATCCAAGTATAGGTGGCATTGATCTTGATGACTTTACAAAATTGTTTGTAGTTGAAATGTTGAGGGAATTTCCCATAGTCTAAACATTTTTCTATGTCAGTATACAATGGAATCATTACTGAGATGTAAAATAGGTGCTCATCTAGAAAAGCATCATCAACCAACTCTTTATCTACAACATGGGTTATCTTGAATACAATTTCTGCAATAATATTATGATTTTCTATCTTATCCAAAATTGTTAAGTCAAATCTCTTTAGAAGTAATACCCATTTGATAATCCTACCACTAGTGTTGTCCTTATTCATCAAATACTTGATGGATTAATAGTTTCTATGCACGTACACTGGGTAGCCTAGGATGGAATTTGTACACGTGTTTATGGAGTAAATTACAACTAAGAACTTCTTCTATATTACAGTATAGTTGAGCTCATCCCCAAATAGATTTTTGCTGATGTAATAAATGGAAAATCACTACATATTTTCCTCTTGTTCTAACACCAATCTAATATATTTATCAGAGGAATCCAAGTGTATGTGGAATACTAGGCCCTATTTGGGTCCTTATAGGACAAGAGCTAAACATTTTTTCTTCCCGAGGTATTAGGATGTTGTCATAAAGTCCTCTGTCCATTCAAAATATGCACCTTTGGATAGTATGGAAAACACAAGTTTTAGTTCTTTTACTGAAACCTCAATAAAACTTCAGTAATAACCTCCTTTCCAAAGAAAACTTATTTCATCCCTTTGTTTCATAGATGGAGGCAGATTTTTAATGACTTCAATATTTTATTGGTCAACCTTTATTCCTTCAAAAGACACATGGTGACCTAGGACTATTCCTTCATTCAAGAGAATTTAATATTTGTCATCGCTTAAGAATAAGATAATTTAAATGCATTTATTCAAGAAAAAATATAGATACTATAATGCATGTTGGAAGACCTCTCCATAGGGTGTCAATTCATCCATGTAAATTTCCATGCTATGATGTACAAAGTATGCAAAAATTCTTAGGGAATCTCTCTAGAAAGTTATGGGGGCATTACATAAACCAAATAGAATACATATATAGGAAAAAGTACCCGAGAGGTAGGTGAAAATTATTTTTCCCTAGTCCTCTAGGTGTATTTTGATTTAATTATTCACATCGAATCCATCTAAAAAGGAGAAAAGCATTTTCCCAAACAAAGTATCTAGTAATTGGTCAATCAATTGAAGTGGGAAATGTTACCTTTTTTTTGCTTTGCTGATCTCCTTGTAGTCTACATAGATGCTCCATTCCCCCCCTTGTCTTGGGACTTTCACTAAGGGAGATACCCATTCACTATCTGATATGGGATAGATCAAGCTAAATACCAGTAATTTTTCCAATTCATGCTTAACAATATCATTCAAGGATGCATTGATTATTTTATGTGGTTATTGAATGAGTACACCATCTTATTTTATGTAGATGTGATGTTTGCATATGTTTCGATGAATCCCTTTCATGTATGTATAATTTCAAGAAAATGTTGCAGTACAATTTGTAAGGACTTTGATCAACGGTTGTTCTTGATTTGTCGCCAACTTCTTGTTGATCTTGAAAGTTTTCCCATGAAGGATCTCAACTACCTTAATAGTAGTAGGATTTTGTTTCACATATGTAAATTTTTTTTCAATTGCATTAGGGTTAGGATAAACATTTTGTAGAAAAAATGATAATATTGTGTCTTCATTAGAATTTCTAAGTGCAAGAATTATGTTTATGTTGAGAACTAGATAGATGGTGTGATTGTAATTATAATCATACTCCAACCATATATGATGTTTTGTGTCAATCAAGGGTTTGGAAAACGATTATAATATTATTTTATTTTTCGACAATCCATTTGTGATGGCCATATCCCATGTTCTACAACCAACATAAACATTTGTTGTTTTGATCCATGCTCTACCTAGAATAAGAGGGTAGCCATTAAGCTTGGTTTTAACTTGAAAGACAATAAAGTCTGTAGGGTATTCCCATGAATATATGGTTACAATGATCTCTTGTAAGCTCTCCTCTGGACACACAATTGAATTGTCTTCTAGTTGCATCATTATTGATGTATGTCTTAGTAATGAATTTAGATTTATTGTTGTGATTGTGTCTTTGGTCATTACATTGATTGATGCCCCTAGTTTTATAAGGGTGTTCGGTATAGGGCCTGGTTAATGTGGAAATTTTATCACATGGATTCCTACATCCACGTATTTGGAATCAATGACCTTCCCCAACATTAGGCATTCAAGTTTTCCAATGACATTTATTGTGGGGGTGGTTTGCTTTCCTTCTTCCAAGTTTTTTATGCAAGTTTCTTTAATGAATTTATTGGAGATTGGTACTTCTCTAATTGCTTGGAGGAATGGAATTTTTATGCACATATTTTTAATTTCATCAATAATGGAATTTTATGTTTCATAAGTATTCTAAGACTCCCACCTTTTGGGGAATCATTTATCATGGTCAATCTGGTGTTGTATATTGTTATCAATAATATCACATTCTTCTATAGGAATATTAGGGTCTACTGGAGGTGTATCTTGACTTTGTAGGTGCTCGGTCACAATAGGAGGTGGCGGATTTTGCAGTATCCTCGCATTTAATGTAATTTCACTTCATCGAGATCTATGGAATCTAATGAATAACTTTGAAAGTAGTCCAATTCATTGTTGTAGACATTAATTGGATTTTCCTATTATTGATAGGACTCAGTGTGGGTTACATAAGCATTAGAGGTGGCCTTAGTGGTTTTTGAGATGGTTGTGTGGAGGCATCAAAGAAGCTTGAAACTATTGCTACCTCCAACTAGATTAAGAGAGATATGGATTCTTAGTTGGTTGAAGTAAGTTAGAAGGATATTTCTAGTTCTGAGGATATTAATGGCAACGCTGAAGATATTAAGGATGAAATGGATCTTGGTGATAATAATTATAAGTTTTTTTCCAATATTTTTGCACTTGTGTAGGCAAATATGCTTTCCCTATATGATCACACTTAGGTGACTAGTATGGATTACCATATGCGGGAAAATAGGGTTGATTATTAGGTTGGAATGGTCTGGGGAAGCTAGGCCTCCTCTGATTAACCAAGCATAGTTGTCCCATTTGGTGCCATGATCCATATTATTGAATGGCTTCCTTCCAATATAGTAGTAATGAGCAATTGTATGCGGTGTGATTTTCTATGCAAATACGATAGATATCTACTATATTTAATGAGCATTGATTCTTCTAATGATTTTTCATCATTTAGGAAGAAGGAAGATGAGCCTTGTGTAGCCTCATCTTGATTACATTCAAGTTGCACATAGTGCAATTAAATTGCAAGGGAATGAAGGATATATGTCTTCATGTCATCTAATATATTTCCTAGTTTATATTTAGTGAGGGTTGGGGCTATTGATTTAGTTGGATAAAAAACAATATTTTGACCACCCGAATTGATAAATACCTTATCATGAACCCCTTTGCTAAGATCTATATAAAAAATGATACGAGAAAATGTGGCAAATCCTTCTGAGATCCTCTCTGTGTCAGTATTGAAAAACCTTCCAAAGGAGAATGGCTACCAAATAATTAGGAGACCATAGATGTAAGGTTAGATTCATAAGACTTATCTAGATTGGAGTAGTAATTGTTGAGACATACAAAAGGTTGGAATTAAGGTACCATCGTTGTATAGACACTTGCAAGATTCCCTAGAGCCACATCATATTTTAAATGAACTGATCACAATCCTCTTCTGAGGTGAAGCAGATGATAAAGTACCCTTTGGATCAAAGGAACATCTCATGATCCATCAACCCTTCCTATTGTATCCATTCCCTTAATCTTGAAGTAGAGGGCTAGAGCTTGTTGAATCTGTAGATAAAGGTCATTGTGCTGAAGATGTATCCACTGATTATGGTGTGGGATCTTCCATGTTAGTTGTAGGCGCCTTCTCTAAATGATCCACTACATAAGTTGATCCTGACAATGCCTTCGGCCTCAAAACTTGCAGCTCCATGGTCTTTGGTCTATTCCACTTCTTTGAACAATATTTACTTGGAATAGGACAGTGTTGAGGATCCCCCATTTCCACCCCACAATCCTAAAACCAAACGGATTGTCACATCCTTTCCTAAATTGTAATCCCCTAGATGAGCATATGGATGAATGTAGTGGCCCCGAAAAAGAAGGAGAAAGCACCTTTCGAATATGTTTGTTAGATCTGCGATTTTAGCTAGAAGAAGAGTCATAATATTAGAAGGGAGTAGGAAAAGCATTGATTTGATCCTAATAGGAGCCACACAAAGAAGGGGAAATCCTGAGCCATCGCAAAAATATTCTTTGTCCCATCACACGTTGGTTGGAGATTTCCATCCATAATGGGATGTTTTGAAGGATTTGAGCTCCCTAGGTCAAGGGCCATATGGGTTATGGCATTCTAAAGGGGAACATTTTTTGAGAGGAGTGTCTTCCACACTATGAGATCTACATGGTCAAGGGGTCCTTGAGCTGTGAAAATGAATATGATTCAAGGTTCCATCTTAGGGTTTGAAATCTAGGGTTCACAACGCCATGTCTCTCCTCAGTAGTTATTCTTCATTCCTTCAAATGTATTTCTCAACGAGATTGAATTTAATTTTAAAAATATATAACAATTATCAATTTCATCATTGCTTTCTTGAGATAAAATATAAAATAAGATAAAATAAGATAAAATATGAAAGATATATTTCACATTGATTTTTATACTCATATGTACTTTTATGTTTTTTATTGTAAGTAAGATATATTATATTAACAATTTATATAGAAAACACAACAAAAATTAGTCATAGTATCCTTCATGTTTTTCTGAATCATCTACTAGCCAATTTTTTCTTTTAAAACAACATAACCCCCTAGGGACCCTCCCTTGAAGGAGAAAACATGACTATCATTACATAACATGTTCACCATTAACCAATATCATAACAAAATAGAGATTCTACAAAGACACAGACTCTACATCCTACAAATTTGAAATTCATCCGAGGTGAAATATCAGCCTGATGCTAAGAAAAACTAGACATCCAGAACTGATAACAAACTTCAAAAAATAGAACTTATAACCATCCAATTAAGGAGACTAAATAAATATCATCAAGGCACTTGATGATTTTCATCAGGAGGATCCTTCCCCTCACGACGAATTCGTTCTCCTCACCGGCTTGTCATCCTTCATAGGAGAAAATACCCCCATTTGTGAGAGAAAATGGATACCCAATTATTTTCCGACATCATGAATATTCATATGAAGGAGCCTACTGTCTGCATATAACTCCTTCTAGAATGCCACCAGGATATCATATGTACTCTACTTCTCCTACCGATCTAGATGAACACATCCAAGGAATGTTTTAATAACCATATAGAGTGTGATGATATCCTCGTCTAACCCCTACCTCACCCTCAAGGATCCAATATTATGAATCCACTATTCTAGCCCAATGAACTCCAGAGACAGATCATTCTCCACCACCTCACACCAAATGCCTTGCTCCATTATATCAAGATCCACCTTGATTGAAGGAGGGATGGATGAACGATACTACCAGGCATCTTGAGTAGCCTCCATATGCTATCTCCTCACCCTGCATTTTTTCCTAGCCTAAATATCCCATTGAAACCCCCACTAGATATATTCCGTTGTATGCAATCACTCAAACCTCATGAATAACGCCAGCATGACAAATAATAACAACACTAACTTTCACCATACCAGCCCATAATTCTCCACCTCGTTTAAAATAAAAGTAGAAGGGTTTGGGGGATACATAGAATATGCAAAGGGAAAATCCCATAAAGGAAGAGAAGACATTCTCCCACATACCCAAAAAACCATATCACATTGCTCCAGTTTCCATAATGACTTTCGTTAGAACCCACCTGCTTCTCATACCATCATCAATATTTACAAATAAGTCTTACATCCTGCTCATACTCTTACCACACAAAAGGAACCCCCACTCTCTGATTATCCCATGATATCGTAATTCACCACCTACCTTCATAAAAGGAAATCCAACAACACCTGTAAGGAGAGCATCTCCATGCATCCCTCTTGCTATGCCCCCCTTTCCTCTCTCCTCGTTTGCATATGGTGTCATCTGATATTAATAAGCCAAGTGGAGACATGTCCTTTTAAGATCCAACTCATCCACCCTTTCCACTATGCCCTCCCATAATCTATTCTTCCTCCTGACCCCAATGTTTACTAAGAGATCCACGACTTTATTACCCACTCTTTTCACATGGATAAAGGATATCCCAGGTCCTAGAGCCAGCCTGTGGGATAGATTTTCCTATGTGAAATATAACCTCCATTTATCTAAAACCTTCGACACCTTCGTTCTATCCTAAATGTTCTCCACCATTTTTAGAATCAAGGCCAAGCAACCCTCCAAGATGATTGGAAAATTCCCCAAATTTTTAACCCTATATAGTCCCTATAACAAACCTTTCAGCTCCACCACATTGTTTGTATCCAATCCTATGTACCCCAGTATAACCAAACTATATCCCCGAAATGGTTATGGAATCCACCCTTGAACCTTTCCTGGCCTAGGTTACCTTTTGAATTCCTGTAGGAATTCAATTTGAAGAACCCCACTGGAGGCGAATACCATATCTCTGGACTCCAAGAATTCCTACGACAAGTAAGGGAGGGGCCAATGAAAGTTGGTATGGATCACACTCCCCAATATCAAAGGATCCACAATTCTCTACTATCATCTTGCATTGCAATATTGGACTAGGCAAAGAGATTTAGCGTTTCTTAAATGTCAGAAGTGATCAAGATCCAAACTTCCTCCATAGACTAATGTTTCTCTCTAAAATTACATTGATATCCTTATTTCCATATTTCCCATAGGACAAATCCAGGGAATAGTTTCCATATTCTATTGAATAGAATATTATGGAAGGGGTTAAAAGTCCATTCCTTGATAGAGAGATCCAGTCTTCCCCTAAATCTAGCCGATTGGAGAAATATTTCAGCCCCTTTGTATCAAATAACTAATGTAAAGGGACGCAGATCCAAGAGGTGATTAATTGGTTCTTCTTTTCCCAATCAAATACAACACCATGGTAGACCTATGCATCCCCACATTTTGAGGTTTTCCCCATTCAAGATCCCTCTCTTGGATATCATCCATAGGAATGTTCCCATCTTTGGCCATATATTGGCTTGCCAAATATTTTTCCATTTTAGGAGATCCTGAATATCCTACCATCCTGCCAATATACTGTAGGCCTCCTTCAATGAGAAAGTCCCCTTCAGCTTGTACCCCCATTTTAAGTTATCACAAGAACTGAGTCATTGAAGAACATCTGGAGAGAACATTTGAAAGAGTTGTCCTCCTGAACCGAAGCATGACCCATTAACATCTTATCATCTAAAAATTGTTGACGAGTCTGCATTAGGGAATTAAGATGAAGAGTGAGAACCTTAAGAGCCCTCTCCTATAGTGGGGGCTTTATTGTCTCACCATGCCCTTCTGTGATCATAATATATAAGAAAGGAGAGAGAGGATCCCCATTAACCAGGAAAAAGAAGAAAGAGGAGACTAGGGTATAGATGCAATTGGCCCACTCTTTTCTAAAACAAAAATCCATCATCACTTCACACATATATTTCTGGATTACCTGGTCATAGGACTTAACCAAATCAATTGTTAACATCATGTCAGTTTTTCTAGTGGCTCTTAAGGAGTGACAAACCTCATGAACTAGGATAATGTCGTTGAGGATTTGTCTTTCTGCCACATACCTAGACTGCTCCAGGGAAATAAATTTAGGGAGGATGGTATTCAACATGTTGGAAATGACCCTATAAATAATTTTATAAATCATATTGCATAATGATATGGGTCTAAACTTACCCAGAGTATCTGCACCATCACTTTTAGGATTAAGAAAGAGAAAAGTAGTGTTAAAAGCAACCGACACTCCTCTAGATGTTTGGAAGTCTTCTTCTATCTGCACCACCTCTTCCTTGATGATATGCCAAAGGTGACAGAATAATTTAACTATAAAAACATAGGACCATGTGGCCTGTCCCTCCTCCATCTGGTTCACTTCTTCCTGCACCTCACTTAAGGAGACAAGTTTCATTAGCATATCATTATGATCTCAAGAAACCAAATGAGGAACAAATTGGGTGATTTGCATTATGCCCTGGGTTCGATCCTAGATTGGATACTCCATGATTAACCTATAGTACCTCACCAATTCCCCCTTGATGTCCCTTCTCTCCTCCAATTGGTCGCCATTGTAAGATTTTAGGTAAGATATTATATTCCTCTAACGATGTTGAATTGTGGATCTATGAAAGAAGGTTGTATTTCACTCCCCTTATTTAATCCATCGGTTCCTTGATTTTTTCTTCCATGGGATTTCCTCTTGCACCTCTATGTTTTCCACCTAATACATAACCTACCTCTCCTCAATCCTAACGCCCTCATCAAATCCTTCTCTCATCCCTTTGACCTAGATCTCCTCAAGCCAGAGTTTGCAGCGACCTTTATCTTCAAAAATATTTATGAAGATATCCTTGTTCCAAATTCTTAATTTCACCTTAATAGATCTAAGATTCTTTTGAAAATGGTACATATAGGATACCATGACCCTCTCCTCCTCCTCCCACCACTCTTTGACCGTGGATTTTAAATACAAGTGGGAAAGCCACAAGGATTCGAATCGAAAGGGGTGCCTCCATGTCTCTCCCTCTTGCACCCAATATAGACTAACAAGACAGTGGTTTGAGCTCACAGCTGGAATAAACCATGCTCGAGCATCCCCTCCATTAATGAGGATGGAATCCAAAACTATAAACATGTCGAGGCAGGATTCTATGTTCCCTCTCCCTTGGCTATTATTCCATGTGAAAATCTAGTTACTATTCTCCATACCAACTAGCGTTAGGTCCTGGATTATATTTCTAAAATATTGATTTATGGGATCCAAGCGTCTCTGCCCCATTTTCTTTTCCTCAAAGTAGGTTGTCATATTGAAATCCCCCCTATGATGCATTTTTTTCCACTAACCCAATTTTTCATCTTTTCTAGGAACTTAAGGAGCTAACCCTTTAGAGCTTATGTATGAGGCCCGTACACATTAGTTACAAGCCACTTAGTTGATGAACCCACCACTTTTGCTTCTACCAAAATGCACTCCTAAGTAGATATGAAAATATGCAAACTAATTACCCCAAGATCGCATAAGGTAGCCAGTGCTCCAAGTGTTCCTCCTGTTGAAACTGCTATCACCTCACTACCTCTCGAAATATTCTAAGCCATGTCCTCCATTGCTTCTACTGAGCATTTATTTCTTGCAAGAAAACCATTGCGGGTCTCTTTATTCTTATCTTATTCTTTAGCTTCCTAATATTCTGGGGGCGAAAAATACCCCTTATATTCCAAGATATTATCTTCATTGAGATCATTTCTTAAGGTCTACTGTTATCATCAGGTATTGACTCGAATCCACAAGCATAGAACCCACCTCTACTATTCTTTGTTGATTGCTTCTCCTAGCCCTTTTTTTTAAAACCTCTTTGAGTTTTCTCTTGTTCTTCTTAATTATCTCCCCTACTATTCCTAGGGTTTTAGCTTTAGCAATCTTAATATTGGCCTCCTAAAGAAGTAGGAACTATTGTGCATATACATACCCTTCCTTTTTGTTCGAGCAAGCATGTTCTATTTAACCCAAGTTAAGATCCCCCAACTCCACATACTCCTCATCATCTAGCATTTCAATGTCCATAAAATTCTTAACTTGGGGCTCCTCTTAGCTAGATGCCCCTACCTTCCCTTCCTCTTAAGATTCAGATGGCTTCCCCCCTTTCTCAATTTGCAGGCACTCCTCAAAGATTGCCCCATTTTTTGAAATTTGGTTCAAGGTATCAAAGCTATTGGAGATCAAGGGTTTAGGTATGGGACCTCCTCCAACTCACTTCGTCCCCTGTCTACATTTATAGTGATACTTGTAAAACCTTCGCTATCCACTTTTTCCTTTCGTTTTAGAAAAAAGGATATGGAATTCCTTAAAGAATATTTGAATAAATGCCCATGCTCATGGCATATCCGATACCATAAGGGAACATATTCATAATTCTGAAGTTGAACCCATTCCTCTTCATCCCACATGAGATTTATGGCTTCCAGTAGCTCTTTCAAGATATCTATGTAAACACAAATCTTAGCACCAGAAGTGTATCAAGCATGCTTGGTCTAGTAAAAAATATTCACAAATCCTCCCAGGGTTTTACGGATGTCTTCCAGAATCTCTTGCTTCCAGTTTTCCTTGGTGAGAGAGTAAAGATGAATCTAGATGCAAGCTCTCTTCAAATATTCTCGATCTAGATTGAATAGTTCTCTCCAAGGTTTCAAAAATAGACCATCTAGGTTAAATACATTTGTCCCATCTTAAAAATCCTATCTTGTTGTAACATCCCTCATTTTAGCCTTAGTAAATTTGATAAATGTATATTGTAACTATGATTATGGCCCTGGTGAGGAGCTCAAGGCAAAGGCCCCACCAGTGGACCTTGAAACTTATTGTTGTGATTTAATCTTAAGAGGTAAAATTGAAAACGAATGCAATTTAGTGTCAGGAAAGTAAATCCACTAGGGAAAAAGGTGTGGTAACTAAAGCATGAGTAGATGACGGGTGTCATCTCAGTCTCTCAAGCACTTAATTGATAACCTTAAGTTATTTATACTATCATCCTAGGTAGAAGATCGATGATAGTGATTATTTAATCACACAACTATTATTCTAAGCCCCTATTACCTTTTAGTATAAAAACGTTAGCTATTATCTTAAAGTTAAGACTAAGTCACAAGTCTTATGATAAGAAATTATCTTACCTCATATTAAGATATACATTTAAGTATCTCAAGAGGGTAAAAGAGATGACTAATATTATATATAATTAGTGGTATACAAATAAATTATTTCTTGTAGAAATAATATTTGTGGTATTAGTATATATATACATAAATATTCTTACAACACAAAAGAAGTCTTATGAGGGACCATAATAATCGTATTATTATGAGTAGTAAGTTTGAAAGGATCCAAAATATTAAATGATTAATATCATCTTAAGATAATACTTTGAACTTTATTACTTAAGCACTAAAATAAAAAAATGAGGGCCTATGCTTAGGAGCACCTCCAAAACTATAGTTATAATATATATATATATTCCCAAAACAAAGGTGTATTTATATGGATGATGGACCCTAACTAATGGGTAAATTTATTGTTTTTGGAATCAACTTAGTGGGAAGGAATTCCCTCTTAACCATTGAAGTGAGGTATGCTAGTTTTAGAGGACATCCTTTGTATTTTGGAGCTAATACAACTACCATATCCCTCACAGAATGCTGATCATTTATTTAAATGTGTCTCTTACTGAGCTCGGCGTTGGCAAACCTAGCCCCATGATTGCTTGTAATATGGTATGAGATTTAATTTTTAATAGAGTATAAACATTTAGAGAAACCCATTCGACCCTTTTTAGTGAGTATGTCTCCATAATGAAGCACCCCCACTCATGACTATCGCCATTTGTCTCCTCGGTTGAGTGAAGGTGGTTAGACCCACCAGTTGTCATTTGAACAAAAGGATCACATTCCTTCTTAAGGAGAGGATTAGTCATTTGGAAAAGGGGCACGCTGACAAGAGTCTATGTTGATTTTTATTCCTTATAGGTTTGGAGCTTCACTTTACGAAATTCAGTTTTCTTTTTTGTATAGGAGGAGAGAGTGAGATAGGGGAGATTGGTTGTGTTTTAATCTGGGAGGGATACCAATGAGAGAGTGAGATCTAGGGGAGATTGGTTGTGCTTTAATCCAGGAAGGATACAAATACTCTTGACCGCAACCGAGGTTAGTTTCAGTGTATATAAGAATGGTGCAGCATCACGCTTGCAAGAGGAGGCGACAAGAGCAAGTAAGCTCTTTGTAATCAGTTGCCCCCCTGCAAATTGAAGCGAGATAAGTATTATGCCCCTACCAAATTATTATTTTTGTTAACGCTATTGCATTTTCTTATATTGAGCAACCGGATTATTAGAAATCTTACCTACATAAGCATTTGATTAACAAAGAGGTATTTTATGATCTCTGCATCCTATCGAATGATGGCGGATTCTGTACCAGATCGGTGATATCGATCCCTTATAGTTTTGTTGATGCAATTTACCTTACCGGTAGATAAATAAGTCTCTTTATGAGTTAGACGTATGTACCTTTATCTAATGATTGGATTTAAGTGATCTTAGTAAAAAAAATTATCACTGTGCTCAGTTGGAATCTGCGTATTTCCATCTAATAGGAATAGTGTTAAGAGGATGGGTAGGTGAGGTCTTTCTAGTTTCAACCACTTCTGTTCATTTATGAATGAAACAACTATACCGTGGAAACAATTCTTTTTAGCCGCTGCAAGTTTCTTTTTTCTCTTTAAAAAAGTATTGTGTTAAGTATCCTATGGATAACTCCATCTTTGAGCGACAGATTTATTGTTTTAATGACTTATGCATAACTCAATTTATGGATAAACAGTTATTCTCTTATCAACCTCTTCAGGTCTACATCCTAGTGTCTGTGCGTCTGGTGATAAAGGCGATCTATGTGTTTTCGCCCATAGAGATGACACGTGGTTTATATTTAGTTATGTTTGTTTTCATCTTCATGCATGTGCTTGTTTTTCTATAAAGGAAATCTGCGTGTTTCCATGCATTTATTTTTAAAGTACAGTAGTGACAACTTTGTGGAGCTAGTTCCTTGATAGACTTCTTTAAAACAGTATAATGGATCCATGGATCTCATTCCTTGCCAAGGAACGGTGTTCATTTCTTTTGATAGGATGGCTCTAAATGGAAGCCTAATCCTCTTGTTCATACCGAACTAACTGAACCCTAAAAGGGGAAGCCTGATTGAAGGCTGCTGCCATTGGGAATGGTAGTGTATTGGTCGACTTGTATAGTTGTGAAATATCCTCTTGTTTATGCTGTGAGTAGGTCTTATTTTTCCATAACCCGATGTTTCCAATCGTAGAGGCAAAGCATAGCCATTGGAATTATTTCAATCATACACCTTTGCTTGAAGGAGGCAATTCCATAGGTGTAATCGGAGTTGGTGAGCTTGGTTTGAACTGGCTCATTCTTTGCATAGAACGAGTGCGATCTAGTGCGATTTAGGTGTGAATCCTAAGCAATCTGGCGTCTCCAACTAAGTGTTGTTCTTTTGAATATGATCTAGTGCGACAGGAGGGCGTGATTTTGTTGCGATTTGGCGAGTTAGGTAATCTGCTTAAACAATCTCTGGGTATACATTGATGCTACTACACAATGATCCCGATGAGTATCTCCGTGTGTATATTTTCTACCATGAAAACGTTGGTTTCCTGGTGTATTTTGTTTGATGCTTGTTGAATTTCTGGTGCATAGATGTTGCTATGGATTCCCTGTTTTTTAATAATAGTTATAGATCCTTGTTTTCATAATATTGTAGCAAAATCAGGTGAGCTCTGATTTCCGATTTGTATGCTACTGCGCAAAGGATTGGGAAGTTTTCCCATTCCCTTAGTAATTATTATTACATACTTTTGTTGTATGATTCCACTCATAAGTTATATATATTTTAGAGATAATAAATATTTGTATATGCAAGGGTGGGGAGGATTTCCCATTCCCTTAATATTTATTATAGATACTTTTGAGGTATGATTCCACACTCATACATCCTATATATCTTACAGATAATAAAGATTGTATGCGCAGAGGTTGGGAAGGATTCCCATTCCTCTTAGTAGTTATTATAAAGACTCTTATGTATTCAAGACTAAATGATTAAACTGAAAGAGTTAAATTATATGTTTATTAGTCCCTTACGATTTCCCTTTTCACGTCTAAAGTAAAAAGAGTTTGATTCTACTTGTTTGGAGTAGAAGAGGGCCTTGCAATAAGGTTGTTTAGACCTTTGAATATAAAGCTCTTTTGAGAGAGTGAGACTTTGTAATAGTGGAAATGTGTCCTTCTTTTGAATGATTAATAAATACAATCTCTTTTGTGGACGTATCCCAAGTCGCGAGTGAATCACGGTAAAATGGTGTATTCGGCGTATGCCTCTTATGTGTCTCTTAATGGTGTAATTTTGCTTTGCATCAATGTTCCTCGTCATTATAGTGGGTCTCCTATCTGAGTTCTCCCTTATGTCCTTATGTGATATCTCCTTGCTTATGTTTCAATATAGTTCAGGTTGGTGATTTGAATAAGTGAATCTTATGCATTTATTTATTATGCATTTATTATTAACCATGATGGCTTTTTCCTTATGCAAGTGTATGTGTTGACAAATGAATATTCCTAGTTAATTCTTGAATACCTCTTCGTATGCAATTGAACTAGAAAAGGTGAAGAAAATAAGAGTAAATGAATTGTAAGTTATAGATTGTAGTTAATTTTCTTATTTGATCATGAAATGAATTTGGTGTTTTAAATATGGGCTTGGTTACCGCTAAAATGACGTTGGGTTTACATAGACATGTAATTGTTAA
Organism: Larix kaempferi; assembly: GCA_027924585.1. NCBI lineage: Eukaryota > Viridiplantae > Streptophyta > Pinopsida > Pinales > Pinaceae > Larix > Larix kaempferi. The sequence continues at coordinate 4,798,431 of BSBM01000547.1, forward strand.
AGCAAATCTTCTATACAGTATGCAGATTTTTCTTTTATTTATAAATGTTCAAAGAAGTTGCATATATAAGAGTAATTAGACATGATCAACTTTATTGAAGGATAAACAAACGGCATTATGTTTACAAGGAGTTAGGGTGTCATATATCTTGTTGTTAAAGGTTCATTTTTAATTTTTTTGAAAATTCACTGAAATTACTAAATGTGAAAATTAGGTTCGTGACAAATTGTATCAGAGCTTTAGGTTACAATACTCGGGCCTATTGGGCTCAACATGAAATAAATAATTATGAAGACTAATGAAGTTGTTCTTGTTTTGTTTTGACGAATGGAATGGACTGGACGAGGGAGAATTGTTAACGGAGTTAAGCTTCAATTTCTCCAATTGAGTAAAGATAAGTATTTATCGTCATTGTTTTTCTTACAAATATTGTGAGACATGTATGTTTTTAGTTTATTGTGAGTTGTCCCTTGCTAGATACAAAATATAGATGCTCACACTATAACATAGTATTGTTAAGGGAATTTGTATTTTGATGTGTAAAAGGTTATGAAATTTATATAAGATAGAATTACTCATACTTTGTTGATTTTAGTATGTTAGTAATGTACTTCAAGTTTGAAATCTATGATAGTTAACGCATATGTAATACTCTAGTTAATGTTACAACATTCTAGGACATAATCATAAAAATATCAAACTAATTGATGCTTATACATTTGTTAAAATGCCAGTTAGTTTGGGTACGATATGCAGGAAACATTTCATGAAAGATTTTGAAAGATACACCAGGGTGTAGTTTATTTCATATGAAGGACTAATCGATATAGATGTTGTCTTTATGCCTTTTTCTGAAATTGATGAGAAATATAATTTGATTCATGATTGATTAAATTTGGAGAAAAATATTATTTCCTTGACCAAACAAAGGTTATAAATAGTGTTCTAAATGTGCATTAAATTGTATAGGGTATCAAAGTTAAAATATACATTGCTTACTTATATTTTGGTTGTATGTTTATTGCAAAAATATTGCTAATTTTCTTTCATTCTCTTCCATGGATCCAATAATATGGAATTATTACTCTTCAGTAATTAATAAGTAGACGAATTTGACATACCTTGTTACAAGTTATGTTTAAAGATATGAACAAGTTTATTTGATAAGGTGACTCATGCATTTGAATGTTGTTTTTGTTTTGTTAAAAGTTAAGATTGTATTATGATATCTTAGTATAGAGGTATAAATATTCTTATTAGAACTTTTTAAGACCGGGGTGCATTACTGTAAGGAATTGCATGTATTAATTCCTAGGAGTTTATTTTTTTAAATGCATTATTTTTTCTTAGATAGACCCCTAGTAGGGTTGTTGAATATTCTAAATAAATATTGATGTGTATCAAGAAAAGAGAATTTGTTAAAAGTATGAGTATGAATATAAGAATAGAAGAATCTTGTTATGATTGAATTAAATCATGGTATCTTTTAAAAGAGTATGGAAAGATTAAAGGAATCTGTAGGTAAAGAGTATTAGATGGAAATGAATCCATATGGAACTAACTTTTTAAATTATGATACTAACAAGTTTGTTGTTGGCATACTTGACCTCAAAAATACATAGAAGAGTTTGTATTCATACAAAAGGGATGCACAAGTTATTGAATGAGTAGTGTGTAATGCTATGGGACTAATGTGTTCAATTGTTGAGCAATTGAAGTAAAGAAAATTTTTCTTTTTCTACTAGCATTTCAGGAAGTGATCTTAACTATGACCGATGACATGATTAAAAAGGAACGTTGATTGTAAAAACTTATATAGATAAGTTGGGAAAAATTGCTCAAGATTAAGTAATGATTTACTTTGCATCTTATTTGGATTACAAGATTTTATGAATCAAGATTGGTGATAAGACTTATGCTTAATGATGTCTAATCATCAAAATGCATAGAATGTGATAAGCAAATATATATTTTTTATTATGATGCATGTAGCATAAAATGATTTCTATTACGTAAATTTATTAGACTCAAACAAGAAGGTTTAAATTATATACTCAAACATAGCAGAAAGGAGGCTCCTACATTCATTTTATAACCATTGCAGGAGGCAACTTCCCTTGAAAAATATATGTGGTCATGTTCCCTACGGAAGTGGAACAGAGAAGGTGGCTCATTGAATGTTATACTAACCCATAAGACCTATGCAATATTTATATCTAACGAATTGAGTAGGTGGCTCACTATGTTTTCTTCCTTGTGGCAATTCCTAAAAGCAAGGAAGTGGGGGAATGCACAAGAGATTCGATGAGGGAAAGGCTATGGAATGAATGGTAGAGGTAGTATGCCATCTAAACTAGTGCAGCCACATTGTTGAGTTCAATATTGCTAAAGGAAGAAGTATTACTATTGAGTACAATAAGTAATTACTGCTAAGTTGCAGAAGTCATACCACTGTTACAGAAAATATCACTGTTGAGTTTACAGAGAATGTTTTTAACTGCAAGTTTTATTTGCAGGTTTTATTTACAAGTTTTAACTTGAGGACTAGTTGTGTGTTCAGCAAAGGATTTGTTGAAGTTCCAAACTCAAGAGATAGTTTGATGATCAACAAGGTGTCGTTGAAATATTGTGTTATGACATAACCAATATTGAATGATTTGTATTGTGGACTAATATATGTCTTTATGTGTGAATGTTATGAATGCTAGAGTAAGCGAATATGCCCTCACGGATGAGGATGAATGATAAATGATAAACATTTACTGTTTGGAATTTTGCATACTTATGTATGCTGAAAAATGTTGGAAGATCTGGTATGATCTATACAAATGTGCACATTATGAAAGAAATGCGAACCATAAAGACATATGCAAGCAAGAGAGCTCGAAGATGATTAAAATAAAAGGGGAGATGACAAGTGCATCCAGAGGTGTGGATGAATTGCTAATAAGTATGAACACTGAGGACGGTGTTATTTTTAAGGGTAGGAGTATGTGACATCCCTCATTTTAGCCTTAGTAAATTTTATAAATGTATATTGTAACTATAAATATGGCCCGGGTGAGGAGCTCAAGGCCAAGGCCCCACCAGTGGACCTTGAAAAGTATTGTTGTGATTTACTCTTAAGAGGTAAAATTGAAAATGGATGCAACTTATTGTCACGGAAGTAAATCCACTAGGGAAAAAGGTGTGGTATCTAAAGCATGAGTAGATGACAGGTGTCATCTAAGTATCTCAAGCACTTACTTGATAACTTTAAGTTATTTATATTATCATCCTAAGTAGACGATCGATAATAGTGATAATTTAATCACACAACTATTATTGTAAACCTATATTACCTTTTAGTATAAAAAGGTTAGCTATTATCTTAAAGTCAAGGCTAAGTAACAAGTCTTATGATAAGAAATTATATTACTTCATATTAAGATATACATTTAAGTATCTCAAGAGGGTAAAAGAGATCACTAATATTATATATCATTAGGGGTATACAAATAATTTATTTCTCGTAGACATAATATTTGTGGTATTAGTATATATATACATAAATATTCTTACACCACAAAAGAAGCCTTATGAGGGATCATAATAATAGTATTATTATGAGTAGTAAGTTTGAAAAGATCCAAAATATTAAATGATTAACATCATATTAATCCAATATTTTGAACTTTATTACTTGAGAACTAGAATAATAAAATGAGGGCCTATGCTTATGAGCACCTCCAAAACTATAATTATAATATATATATATATATATATATATTCCCAAAACAAAGGTGTATTTATATGGATGATGGACCCTAACTAATGGGTAAATTTATTGTTTTTGGAATCAACTTAGTGGGAAGGAATTCCCTCTTAGCAATTAAAGTGAGGTGTGCCAATTTTAGAGGACATCCTTCGTATTTTGGAGCTAATACTGCTACAACATCCCTCGCAAAATGCTGAGAATTTATTTAAATGTGTCTCTTACTGAGCTCGACGCTAGCAAACCTAGCCCCACTATTTCTTAGAATCTGGTACGTGATTTAATTTTTAATAGAGTATAAACGTTTAGAGAAACCCAGTCGATCCTTTTCAGCGAGTCTGTCTCCATAATGAAGTAACCCCACTCATGACTATTGCCATTTGTCTCCTCGGTTGAGTGAAGGTGGTTAGACCCACCAGTTGTCATTTCAACGAAAGGATCCCATTCCTTCTTAAGGAGAGGAGTTCTCATTTGGAAAGGGGGCATGCTGACAAGAGTCTGTGATGATTTTTATTCCTTATAGGTTTGGAGCTTCAGTTTACGAAAGGTAGTTTTCTTTTTTGTATAGGAAGAGAGAGTGATATAGGGGAGATTGGTTGTCTTTTAATCCAGGAGGGATACCAATGAGAGAGTGAGATAGGGGAGATTGGTTGTGTTTTAATACGGGACGTATACCAAGGAGAGAGTGAGATTGGGGAGATTGGTTGTGTTTTAATCCAGGAGGGATACCAATACTCTTGATGGGGACCGAGGTTAGTTTCAATGTATATAAGAATGATGCAACATCATGCTTGCAAGAGGAGGTGACAAGAGAAAGTAAGCTTTGTGTAATGAGTTGCCCCTTGCAAATTGAAGAGAGATAAGTATTATGCCCCTAATGAATTATTATTTTTGTTAACGCTGTTGCATTTTCTTATATTTAGCACCCACGTTATTATACACCTTACCTCCATAAGCATTTGATTAACAACGAGGTATTTTATAATCTCTACATCCTATCGAATAACGATGGACTCTGTACCAGATCAATGATATCGATCCCTTATAGTTTTGTTGATGCAATTTACCTTACTGGTAGATAACTAAGTCTCTTTCTGAGTTAGACGTATGTACCTTTATCTAATGATTGGATGTAAGTGATATTAGTAAAAAAAATTATCACTGTGCTCAGTTGGAATTTGTGTATTTCCATCTGATAGGAATAGTGTTAAGAGGGTAGCCAGGTGAGGTCTTTTTAGTTTCAACCACTTCTATTCATTTATGAATGAAACAACCATACTGTGGAAACATTTCTTTTTAGCCACTGCAATTTTTTTTTTTCTCTTTAAAAACATATTGTGTTAAGTATCCTATGGATAACTTGATCTATGCATGACAGAGTTATCGTTTTAATGAATTCTACATAACTCAATCTCTGGATAAACAGTTATTCTCTTATAAAACTCTTCACATCTACATCCTAGTGTATGCACGTCTGGTTATAAAGGTGATCTGTGTGTTCTCCCCCATACATAGGATGCGTGTTTTATATTGAGTTATGTTTGTTTTCATCTTAGGGCATGTGTTTGTTTTTCTATAAAGGAAAATTGCGTGTTTCCATGCATTTATTTTTAAAGTATAGTAGTGACATCTTTTTGGAGCTAGTTCGTTGATAGAATTATTTAAAATAGTATAACGGATCCATGGATATCATTCCTTACAATTGACCAATGTTCATTTCTTTTGATAGGATGACTCTCAATGGAAGTTCGATCGTACTGTTCATACCGAACTAACTGAACCTTAAAGGGGGAAGCCTGACTGAAGGCTACTGCAATTGGGAATGGAAGTATATTGATTGACTTGTATTGTTGCGAAATATCCTCCTGTTTAAGCTATGAGTAGGTCTTATATTTCCAAAACCCGATGCTTCCAATCGTAGAGGAAAAGCATAGCCATTGGGATTATTGCAATTATACACCTTTGCTTGCAGAAGGGAATTCCGTAGGTGTAATCGGAGTTGGTCAGCTCGGTTCGATCTGGCTCATTCTTTGCACAAAACGATTGTGATCTGGTGCGATTTAGGTGTGAATCCTGATCAATCTGACGCCTGCAGCTAAGTGTTGTTCTTTTGAATATGATCCAGTATGACAGGAGGCTGTGGTCTTGTTGCGATCTGGCGAGTTAGGCAATCCGCTTAAACAATCTTTGGGTATACATTGATGTTGCTATGTAATGATCCTGGTGAGTATCTCTATGTGTATATTTGCTTCCATGAAGATGTTGGTTTCCAGGTGTATTTTGTTTGCTTCCTGTTGAATGTCTAGTGCATAGATGTTGCTGTGGATTCCCTGTTTGTGAATAATAGTTACTGTTCCTTGTTTTCATAATATTGTAGCAAAATCAGGTGAGCTATGATTTCTGGTTTCTATGCTACTGCGCAGAGGATTGGGAAGGTTTCCCAATCCCTTAGTAATTATTATTAGATACTTTTGTTGTATGATTCCACTCATAAGTTTTATATATTTTACAGATAATAAATATTTGTGTACGCAAGGGTTAAGAGTGTTTCCCATTCCCTTAATATTTATTATAGATACTTTTGGGGTATCATTCCACACTCATACATCCTATATATCTTATAGCTAATAAAGATTGTATGCACAGAGGTTGGGAAGGATTCCCATTCCTCTTAGTAGTTATTATAAAGACTCTTATGTATTCAAGACTAAAAGATTAAATTGAAAGAGTTAAATTATATGTTTATTATTCCCTTATGATTTCCGTTTTGATGTCTAAAGTAAAAAGAGTTTGATTCTACTTGTTTGGATTAGAAGAGGGCCTTGTAATAAGGTTGTTTAGACCTTTGAGTATAAATCTCTCTTGAGAGTGTTGATGTATTTGTAACTTCGGAAGATATTCACTTGTATATTACATTTGTACTTTATTGTATATCCAACAGAGATGTCTTATTCCTCCGATTGGAAGTGTTGTCATTTGTATTTGCAAGTGTCGCAAGTTACATTGTAAGTGTCGTCATTTGTATTGATGGGTTATTAGACCACCAATGTGGGGTTGGCCCTGGTTAGGTCATGTGGTTGGGTTATTAGGGTTCATTAGAAATTCAGCCCGAGTGATTTATTGGTAGGTCAAGTGAGTGTATAAATAGAGGGTGTGTCTCTCTCATTCTATTCATTCACTCACTTCTCAAGCTCACATAACTAAGAGAGAAAGTGACATGCATGTGGAGGAGGAGGAGCATCTGCTAGAGACATCTCTTTGGGTTTGATCCTTGTGATCTTGTACTGGGGCTTACTCTATCTCTCAGGAAGTTGCGGGGTTTTTCACCTTCTTGGTTTTCCCTGAGGAAACTTTGTGTCTCTTATGTGCTTTTTATTGTGTCTATGATTGATATGTTGTAGATATAGTGTACATGTTATTCTCTTAGTGATCTTGAATGATAATGGAATGAAATTATCGAAAAATTAACATGGTATTAGAGCTGACCTAAGAAGAAGGCACTGTGCAGCTGTGGAAGCTAGGGCTTCTTAATTTTTGGGTTTCTCTCCATAGATCACCAAAGGTAGGAGGCTAGAATGACTCTCCTAGCAAGGGCACATCTTTCTGTCGAGACATAATTCAATTCTGAGCATTTTCAGTTTTTGGCCCGAAAATTAGGGTTTCTACAAAAGTTAGAATTTTTGAAATTCGAGACCACGGATTGAATCTACTCTAAAAAATTGAAGTTTAGAGATTTGTATTGAAATTTTTGGTTGGGTGAAGGTCCGGGAAAATAAAACCCTAATTCAGGGTCCTCTCTAGTGAATTTGGAAGTTTCAAAAGCAATTTTGAGGGGTGAGATTTTGTAGATTTCAAAATCTGAGTATACTAGCTTGACCAGCTCAACAAGGTGCATCTTTATATCCTTTCAGAAGTTTGAAATTCAAAGTTTGAATTTTTAGGGTTTCTCTAACAAACCCTAATCCAACTCGAGATCTAGTTTTCAGCAAATCAAGAGGTAATACCTAATAAATTTTCTATTTCCATTTGATGTACTCTTTAAGATGTCTCACCACACCAAGCTTGAGGATAAGCTTGAAGGGGTTGATAAATTCTGAGCCTGGAAGTATAGGATTGGGTTAATCCTAGAAGAGAATGAGTTGGACAATTACGTAAGTGAAAAAGTTCCTGTCCCAGAGGGAGAAGAGGCTAAAGCCTTACACAAGAAGAACCTATTGAAGGATAAGATAATTATTGTTTATTCTATCAAAGACCATCTCATACCTCATGTGTCTTCCATAAAGACACCTACGGATATGTTTGACTCCTTGACGAAGTGGTTTGAAGGAAAGAACAAAAATCAGAAGATGACTCTGCGGAGCCAATTGAAAGGGGTAAAGCTTCAGAATGGAGAGACCATTCAATCCTACTTTACTAAGGTCTCTCAAATCAAGGAACAACTTGAAGTTGTGGATGAAGTAGTAGAGAATGGTAAAATTGTAATGACCACATTCATTGAATGGCCTACCTAGGTCATGGGACTCCTTCATCCATGGAATTTGTGCAAGAAGGAAACTGATCTCTTTCAGTAGACCATCGGAGGAATGTTCAAAAGAAGATGCTAGGCTTGTGTCCCAAGAGGAAAAGATGGGAAATGAATATCAAGCTCTCACAACACACACCAAGAAAGGAAAGATCAAAAGGGAGAAATCTTATCATAAGAAAAATCCACACCATCATCATATAGATAAGAAAGATCTAAGATGTTTTACATGCAATGATAAGGGACAATTTTCCTCAGAATGTCCTAAGAACAAAAGGAACAACAACAACAAGAGAAACAAGAAGAGATATCATGCTCATGTTGTTGAGGATGATAAACCTCCCAAGAAGAAGACTAGAGCAGAAAGTGATGACTCATCAAGTGAAGATGAATATGTTCTAATATTTTCTCTCACAGGTACTATATCTCATGGATGTGATGATTGGATTATTGATAGTGGGGATTCCAAACACATGACTGGGCTTAAAGAATCCTTTGTAGATCTATCTAAAAATGATTCACCTCATAAGGTGAACGTTGGGGATGACTATCAATATCCTATCAAAGGAAGTGTTGAAGCCTCCTACAAACTAGACTCTGGGAAGTCTTTGAAGATGAAATATGCTCTATATGTACCTGGGATCAAGAAGAATCTACTCTCCATATCATCTTTGGATGCAAGGGGGATTAGAGTCGCATTTGTGGATGGCCAAGTACTTATGTAGCCAAAGGGTAAGACCATAGATGATGCAGTAGTGATTCAAGAGAAAGAGAGAGGATTGTACAAATTGAAGGGACATGTTAAGATTTAATATGCTAAGACATAAAATAGCAGCATTACATTCCATTTAACAATAACAGCATATACAGGATCACTGAAGAAACAACAAGCACAACATAAACATAAGAGACATGGATTTATCCTGGGAAACCCTCATGGGGTAGAAAACCCAGCAAAACTTCCTCAATATAGATGACCAGCAAATACAAAAGATGTAACCCTAAGCATAAGCTCCTCCTTCTCCATAGCAGAACTCTCTCTCATAAGTGCGCCACTCTCAAGTGAGTGAGTGTGTGTTAAATGAGGAATACACCTCCTCTATTTATACACTACTCCGACTTGTCTTTTACACAAATCATGTAGGCTCGTATTTAACCATTGGGTTAAATACCCCATTACAACTGACTGGGCCGACCCCTCTAGGGTGGTCTAATAACCCTTTGACCCACATAACATATACAGGGCCGACCCCCACTAGGGAAGTCTAATAACCCAAGTTACCACAATCTAACGGAGGAATAAACATCTCCGGATATACAATAAGATCTTCAAGGAGGAATGCAACATCTCTAGAATAATAAAGTACAAATATAATATTCTTTGAAGTTACAATATCTCAACAGGACAACCTAAACATGCCATGGTACATGAATCCATGGATCCAAGTGAACTTTGGCATAGAAGGCTTGCACACATGCACTAAAGAGCACTACCAATTGGAAGCAAAGTAGTAGAAGGTCTTCTTGAAATCTAGTCAAAGCATGAAGGTGTTTGCAAAGGATGTGCAAAAGGAAAGAACACAAAGAAGGAATTTCCAAGGAGTGAAAGCAAAGCAAAAGGAATCTTGGATATTATCCACTCTAATGTGTGCAGTCCGATGTCATCCAGTTCTCCGAGTGGGTATGTATATTATGTTTCCTTCATTGATGATTTCTCTAGGAAGACTTGGGTTTATTTCTTAAAGAATAAAGATGAAGTCTTTGATAAGTTCAAGGAATTCAAAGCCTTGATAGAAAATCAAGCTGATAAGAAGATCAAGGCATTCAGATCCGATAATGGTAGAGAATTCACTTCAGGTGACTTCAAGAAGCTATGCATTGATTCAGGGATTAAGATAGAGTTGACTGCTCCCTACAATCCACAACAAAATGGAGTTGCAGAAAGGAAAACTAGAACTATCATGGAAGCAGCACGGGCAATGCTTCATGACCAGGATCTGCCTATGCATCTATGGGAAGAAGCAGCTAGGACAACTGTATATGTGTAGAACAGAACACCTCACAGGATACTTGACAACAAGACAACAGAAGAAGTCTTCTCTGGTAAGAAACTAGAAGTTATCCATCTCAGAATATTTGGCTGTCCAGTATATACACACATTCCAAAGGGAAAGACAACAAAGCTAGATCCTTCAGGAAAGAAGGTCATCTTTGTGGGTTACAGTGAAAGATCAAATGCTTACAGAATATACTTTCCATGGTTCAAGAAGATTGACATCAGCAGGGATGTGACATTTGATGAAGATTCAACATACATCAAATCGAGGAAGAAACATGTTGAAGACCATGAAGAATAAAAGGTAACCAAATTTCAAGACACCACTATGAAAGAAGTAATTCCAGAAGAAGATCATGAAATTGAAGATCCACAAGAACTAATAGATCCACCCCGTGAGAAGAACTCTTACAAGAGGAAACCTGCATGGGCTAGAGATCTCATCCAAGATGTAGAAAGGTACGACATTCTAGAAGAAGAACACAGAGAAAGGAAGAGGACTAGATCAAATACCAGTTATGTTTCCTTGCTCTGTGACATTATGAACAAAGAACCTTCTAATTATTAAAAAGCAGCAGAAAAGAAAGAATGGAAAGATTCCATGGTCAAGGTTTACCAGTCGATCACGAAGAATGATGTTTGGGATGTGGTCCCAAGACCAGAAGGGAAGTCTGTTGTGACTTCCAAGTGGATCTATAAGATCAAGCATGATGTAGATGGTAGCATAGAGAAATATAAGGCAAGGTTTGTAGCTCATGGCTTCTCCCAGAAAGAAGGAATAGACTATGAAGAAATGTTTTCTCCTGTAGCCAGATACACTTCCATTAGATGAGTACTTTTTCTGGCTACAGTGATGAAGTGGAAAATACACTAGATGGATGTCAAGACAACTTTCTTGAATGGTGTAGTCGAAGAAGAAGTGTATGTGGAGAAGCCACTCAGTTTTGAGACACATGACAGGGAGTCATATGTGTGCAGATTGAAGAAATCCTTATATGGCTTGAAGCAAGCTCCTAGGACTTGGTATGGTAGGATAGACATCTTTCTATCCAGTTTGGGCTTTATTAAGAGTAAAGCGGATTCCAACCTTTACTACAAGGTTGAGGAAGGCATTCCAGTGATACTACTATTGTATGTGGATGACTTGTTTATTATAGGTGAGGATAGATTGATTTCCAATACGAAGAGAAATCTTGCTTCCGAGTTCGAGATGAAGGACTTGGGGATCATGCACTACTTTCTAGGCATGGAGGTGTGGTAGAGTGTAGATGGAATCTCCCTTGGATAAGGGAGGTATGCAATAGAGATCCTGAAATGGTTCGGGATGATGGACTGCAAGGCCATGGTCACACCTATGGAATCAAACCTGAAGCTTCTGTGTGATGGTTCATCTGATCTGGTTCATGTCACTGTGCATCGTCAAATGATTGGGTCCTTGATGTACCTAACGAACACGAGACGAGATATTTTCTTTGCGGTGAACACTTTGAGTCAGTTCCCAACAGATCCCAGAGGTGTTTACCTGGTTGTTGTAAAGCATATTTTGAGGTACCTAAAGGGCATAATTGATTATGGGCTCAAGTATGATGCAAATCAAAAGTTTAACCTAGAGAGTTATGTTGATTCAGATTGGGCAGGAATTGCTGCAGATAGGAAGAGCACTTCTAGGTGCTGCTTCAGTATGGGATCAGGTGCGATCTCTTGGTTTAGAAGGAAGCAGTTTTGCGTAGCATTGAGTATAGCCGAAGCAGAGTATGTCGCATCCTTTTCGGCTAGGTGTGAGGCAATATGGATGATGAAGCTACTGTCCGAGTTATTTGATCTCCTATTGGATGCTACCTGTATCTATTGTAACAACCAGAGTTGTGTGAAGTTGTCAGAGAAACCGGTGTTCCATGACAGGTTGAAACACATTGAGATCAAATATCACTATATTAGGGATATGGTGCAGAGAGGAGCAGTGAAGCTCTTGTATGTTGTGACGGATGAGCAGGTTGTATATGTGTTGATGAAACCACAAGACAAAGTGAAGTTTGAGTACTTCAGAGAGAGTCTTAGTGTTCTTTAGATTGAATACACTTCGAGGAAGAAGTGATGGGACACATTTGCAGGAACCATTCCAAGCATGGTGATAGGAGGATCCTTCCCATGGCTATGGATGTAAGCTCTATGTAATGAGCATCAGGATGATGCTCCAGTTACTGCTTTGGATATGCATCAGTTGGATGCTTTGTATGGTCAGTTGGATCATGTATTTGTATATGCATTAGTTGGATGCTTTGTATGATCAGTTGGATCATATATATTTTATATGCATCAGTTGGATTCTTTGTATGATTAGTTGGATCATGTATGATGACATGCATCAGGACGATGCAGTGACGCTGATCATGATGATCATGTGTGATGATTTTCAAGATGATACTCTGGATGATATGCATCAGGATGATGCTATGATGATGATCAGGATGATATGCATCAGGATGATGCTATGATGATGATCAGGATGATCATGTGATGATGTACATCAGAATGATGTATGGTGAGTATCAGGTTGATACTCTGTGGCCATGGACAGGTTGTGTAGATGAGCATGTAATATTTCCCTAGGAGATCTTGTTGGTCATGCTTAGGCACATAAAGGACCTTGGGATACTCTTTCGAGGTCTTGCTCTGGAAGGACATGTAATATTTCCCTAGGAGATCTTGTTGATCATGCTTAGGCACATCAAGGATCTTGGGATACACTTTCGATTTTTTATCCTATGGCATATAATAGCACCCTGGAAGATCCTATAGGTTCATCTATGTGCTCGTAATCATTCCTGGGATGCTCTTTCAAGGTTTTTCCATGACCACATGTAATCTTTCCCTGGGAGATCCGATAGGTTGAGCTGTGTGCTCATAATCAGTCCCGCGATCCTCTTTTGAGGTTTGTGGTGACCACATATAATCAGTCCTAGAGATCTTGTCGATCGTGCTTAGCCACATAAATGTTCCTAGGATGCTCTTTAGAGTTCTTGCCGGTTGTGCTATGCACATAAACATTCCTAGGACACTCTTTTAAGGTTTTGTGGCGGGGTCACATATAATATTTCCCTAGGAGATCTTGTCGGTCATGCTTAGGCACATAAAGGATCCTGGGATACTCTTTCGAGGTTTTGTGAAGCATGTAATAAGTCCTGAGGATTCCACATTATGGCAGTGTTGATGAAGACTTGTAGGAGGTGGGCCTACATCCAGCATGAAAAAGGGCTGGCTCTGTAGAACTTCCTATGACGAGGAGAATTCAAAGATGGCCCAGTGATCGAGATGTTAAGTACAACAACAGTGACCATGATGATGCTCCATGATCCAGTGATGATGATCCAGCTCTAGAATTGAAGATTTGCGTCGATATGTATTGATGACTTGTGTTCAAAATACCTTCCTAATTAAGAGGGAGTGTTGATATATTTGTAACTTCGGAAGATATTCACTTGTATATTACATTTGTACTTTATTGTATATCCAACAGAGATGTCTTATTCCTCTGATTGTAAGTGTCGTCATTTGTATTTGCAAGTGTCACAAGTTACATTGTAAGTGTCGTCATTTGTATTGATGGGTTATTATACCACCAGTGTGGGGTCGACCCTAGTTAGGTCATGTGGTTGGGTTATTAGGCTTCATTAGGAAGTCATCCCCAGTGATTTATTGGCAGGTCAAGTTAGTGTATAAATAGAAGGTATGCCCCTCTCATTCTATTCATTCACTCACTTCTCAAGCTCGCATAGCTAAGAGAGAAAGTGGCACACATGTGGAGGAGGAGGAGCATTTGCTAGAGACATCTCTTTAGGTTTGATCCTTGTGATCTTGTATTGGGGCTTATTCTATCTTTGAGGAAGTTGTGAGGTTTTTCACCTTCTTGGTTTTCCCCAAGGAAACTCTGTGTCTCTTGTGTGCTTGTTATTGTGTCTATGATTGATATGTTGTAGATATGTTGTACATGTTATTCTCTTAGTGATCCTAAATGACAATGGAATGAAATTATCGAAAAATTAATAGAGAGAGTGAGACTTTATAATAGTGGAAATGTGTCCTCCTTTTGAATGATTAATACAATACAACCTCTTTTGTAAACATAGCCCAAGTCGTCGGTGAACCGGGGTAAAATGGTGTATTTGGTGTATGTCTCTTATGTGTCTCTTATTTGTGTAATTGTGTTTTGCATCAATGTACCTCATCATTATAGTGGGTCTCCTATATGAGTTCTCTCTTATGTCCTTATGTGATATCCCCTTGCTTATGTTTCAATATAATTCAGGTTGGTGCTTTGAATAAGTGAATCTTATGCATTTATTATTAACCATGATGAATTTTTCCTTATGAAAGTGTATGTGTTCACAAATGAATATTCCTTATTAATTATTGAATACCTCTTCATATGCAATTGAACTAGAAAAAATGAAGAAAATAAGAGTAAATGAATGGTAAGTTATAGATTGTAGTTAATTTTCTTATTTGATCATGAAATGAATTTGTTGTTATAAATATGTGCTTGGTTTACCGCTAAAATGATGCTGGGTTTACATACACAAGTAATTGTTAAAGCAGATCTTCCATATAGTATGCAGATTTTTCTTTTATTTGTAAATGTTCAAAGAAGTTGCATAGATAAGAGTAATTATACATGATCAACTTTGTTGAAGGATAAACAAACGACATTATGTTTACAAGAATTAGGGTGTCATATATCTTGTTGTTAAAGGTTCATTTTGAAAATTTTTGAAAATTCACTGAAATTACTAAACGTGAAAATTGGGTTCATGACACTCAGTCCTCCACATTGAAAAAAATGACCATGAAGAAACAATTAGACCCAAGTAGGAGATCATAGTGGCCCTTAGGTTTCCACCCCACCTATATCCACTTAACCATATATTTCTCCATTGGCCATACTCCAAGGAACTTCCCTATCAGGGAAAGTTCCTTCATATGTTCAATCTTACCCCTAATATTTTCTGACATGATAAACAAGGAAGGAATTTGGTTGGTTTTTGGGATGCACCTCCCCTAGTCTAAATATCCTGCACTTTTTTCGATTCCATGTGCATATGCATCCATGATCGATCCTCCTCCTTCCATCCCCTTGTCAAGACTACTCTACCTACCGAGAGTGTTCAAAGCCCCATGTGATTATGGGGGGAAGACGCTTCTCCCCCCTTGCAGAACCCATTTTCTATCCCTACAAGCTACCTGATGAAGCGTGCATTCCACAAAACCCTTGTGTAGATCATCACTGAAAACCCTAGAACCCAAAATCCTAAAAAATTCACCACCTAACATCCCTCCCTTGAAAGTGTATTTATTCTCCCATATGGTACTTTTATTTTTTATTATTTATGTTATTAAAATAAAATTTTAAATATTGAAAAATTTTAATATAATATTTTTAAATTTTATTATTATTTATAATTGATATGATCTTCTACAATAATCTTAAACATGGTATATCTATACTTTTTAGTTATGACATGGTTATTCATGGTATATAGTAAAGCTTTATATATATAATAAGTAACATATATCCATTATATTTATATGTATAATTGGTATTTATACCGTATTTAGTATATATTCAATATAAATATATTTATATTTATATTTATATATAGAAGAAATAAAATTAATAAATTTAGTTTAGTTTTGGATTTGAGCTAAGATATTTCATCTAATTCAATGGCAAAACATATATTCAATATATTTATATTTATATTTATATTTATATGTATATTTATATGTACTAGAAATAAAATCAATTAATTTAGCTTAGTTTTGGATTTGAGTTAAGATATTCCATGTATCCTATTGCGAAACATGTCTTTTAATACTACTATGACCACCTAGGTTCACTCTACAAAATCTACGGCTTCTTACACATATTTAGGGATCTGAGGTATTCTTTAGTTGCTAGCTATGATATAACACACATATATATAAGATGGTTGAAAGCGGTTTGAGGGCAATATTATTCGTGTTTAGTTTTGAGTTCTTTTTATTATTATTTATGAATTTATAAATTTAAATTTATTATATCGTTTTTATAATAATTTTTGAAAGAGTATTAAGATAAATTAAAATAATAAATTTAAATTTATTAAAAAAAATTAAGATAATGATATCTTACAAATATAAATAGTTATTGAACTAGATTGAAAGTCTTAAATAATAGAAAATTGAATTGAATTCAAATCTTTCAATTTCTTATTTAGTATATAAAAATATCGATATTAAGAATTTTATTATTCAATGTGTAAATGATAAATAAAATTTTAAATAATTAAACATTTAAATTTAATTATTTTGATGTTTTTTTTCTAATAACATGAACTCAAAAACACTTTTGTTTTTTTAAGAATGTGTACAATATTTACAATGATTTCTAAAAACACTTTTTAAGAATGCCTACAATATTTTCAATGATATCTAAAAACACTTTTGTTTTTTAAAACAATGTCTAGAATGATCTCCATAGTATGCAAAATAATTTATTCTCTTGGTTACTATAAATATTGATAATATAAAGATAAATAAAATTGACTATGAGAAATGTTTTGCTAATCAAATTTAACCAGGGAATGATTCTTTAAACAACTTAAGTAACTTAAGTGGGCCTAACAGTAAGAATCTATGTTCTTTCCTAGGTTAAAAAAAAGAAAATGATTAAATATACACGAACTTATATGGATATAAATATAAGCATGTATTTAAGTTTAAATGTATATTCATATTGTTGAGATAGTTTAAAGTGTTTTGATGGTAATATTGTTGCTTTTTAGTTGCTAGTTCTCTATGATTTTATGAATATGAAAGAAAATATCAATGTGACTTTGTTCGTAAAAGAGTTATGGACTTGTGTGAATATGATATTTGATTCTTAGAATTCATAAATTTAAATTTATCATGTTTCTTTTTATAAGTTTTAAAATAGCATTAAGATGAACTAAGATAATAAATTAAAATTTATAAAAAATAATAAGATAATGATACCAGTTTCGGTGTTGACACTCCATAATCCAAGATGTCCCCTACAAATTTGTCTTTACTAGACATTACGAAGGCAACATGTAGGGAATGAAAGCCAATGAGTTGCACGGGTGATAAGACCGCCAACGTATGTGATGATGGCAGAAAACAATATATGATGTGATTGCAAAATTTAAAATTGTTATGGAAAGTGTTATTATAGCCAATATAATGTGCTCCAAAGGCAAGTAGGGACCAACGTTTGTTTCTATATCCAATATATGTATTAAGCAAACCAATGAGTTCCATGGGTATTAAGGTTGCCAACGTAAGTGATTACCGCATAAATAAGTAATATTTGTATTGCAGATCGGTAAAGCGTAGCCAATATATTATGGAAAGCAGTATGATAGCCAATGAGTTCCATCATCCATGGCTGATAAGACCGCCAACGTATGTGATGATTTCATTGTAAAATTTAAAATTCTGCCAACGACAACGTATCTGATGATTTCATTGTAAAATTTAAAATTCTGCCAACGTATGTGATGATGGCAGAAACAATATAATGTAATATGTATTGTAGATCGGTAAAGCGTAGCCAATATATTAAGATTGCCAACGTAAGTGATTATGGCAGAAACAATATATAAACAAGTAATATATGACGCAATTGATTATGGCAGAAACAATATAAAGTAATATATGTATTGCAGATCGGTAAAGCGTAGCCAATATATTATGGGAAGCATTATGATAGCCAATGAGTTCCATGGGTGATAAGACCGCCAACGTAAGTGATGATGGCAGAAACGATAAATGATTTCATTGTAAAATTTAAAATTCTGCCAACGTATGTGATGAGGGCAGAAACAATGTACGCTCATAGCCAATATGTCAATCTTGCAGATCGGTAAAGCCAATATAACATATTGACAGCCAATATAACATATAACATATAAGATGGTAGAATTTCCACACTGAGAGTAACCTCTTCGTTATTTTATATTTTTATTTGAGACAGGTAAAGCAAACCACTCAGTTTTATCGGTGATAACATGCCCAAGGTATTGTATTTGATGGGAGGAACAATACGTGACAAAAATTTAAAATTAATTTTTTGTTATTAGAATTTTTAATTTTTACACGGTGTAGTCTATTTATTCTATATTTCAAATTTATTGTAGATTTTTGTTAGAGTTTGTTATAAATTTTTTTAGTAAAATATAAATTTGGAAGTGTTTAAATTTAAATCTATAAATATATTCAACAGCTAAATTATGAAATTTTCATAGTTAATATATGTGATTTTAAGATCTTTTAAAGATTTAACAACTTTGAAAACATAAAATATTTAGACTACAGCTTTCTATAGTGATATTGACTTCTTTATTATTTAAAATTTTAAAGATAAATAAATTAGAATGATTTTAATACATTAGTAGAATATAAGTCATACACTGCAGCTTTGATATGTGTATAGTAAGGTTTGAGATATCATTATACCAATAGCTACCATGGAGATATCATTACACCACAATTATGGGAAGATAAGAAATGCAAACTATAACTTTTTATATCATTTTAACGAGTCCTTAACTGATTTCATTTCTTTGGCTTCAAATCAAGCCCAAGAAGGGGTTTTGATACCAATGTAATATCCCTATCCGTATATTCTCATGTTGTGATTGTGTTCAAATCAAAATAATAGTAGTCAAGTGAATATTCAACCAATAGAAAATAACTCCATTTGGAAAGAATAATTAATATTGAATATATGTTGATGAGAGATGATTACATTACAATTTGATGGACCATTTAAATATGGTCTTATGTGTCTTTTCTATGGAAAGGTGCGTCTCTATCTATTCAATTAATTACATATCAATTTTATTTAATATTTGTTTAATTAATTTTCTTTTATTATTTAATTATTTGCTTATTGATGTTTATATATTATTTTATTTGTTACAAAGAATGATTGTTAAATTCTACAGGAAAAACAGAGCACTAATAATTCGTAAAGTGACTGCAATATGCTCTTATGATAAATTAACAAACTATTCTTGAGACTTCTACACCACCTCAAGGTGGCCATCCCTAAGGTAGTTATAGGAATCTAAAAGAAGCTTCAAGTAATCACAAAATATGATAAACATTGTTTCTTCACTAATTCTGTTAAATGTTCATGACCATTGCATAAGTAATATGTCTCCAAAACAAGAAATACTAATTGAATTGCTTGGGCTATGCCTAGAAGCACCTATTTCTTACAATTCAAAAAGATCAAAACTTTGCTTGGTAGATTCTCATCGCTATGATTTAGGGATGATCATTAGTTATCACGATCATGGAATCTCGGTGGTGGTATCTGTCCCTGGAACTTGTTTTTTTGTGCTTGGTTTCATATATACATCCTCCTAGAGTCATGATTACTAAGATTTACTATCTATCCTTCTATGCCAATTCTCTTGAGTTGATAGGCTATTCA
Organism: Larix kaempferi; assembly: GCA_027924585.1. Taxonomy (NCBI): domain Eukaryota; kingdom Viridiplantae; phylum Streptophyta; class Pinopsida; order Pinales; family Pinaceae; genus Larix; species Larix kaempferi. The sequence continues at coordinate 4,818,262 of BSBM01000547.1, forward strand.
ACCTGCATTAATGCATAGCTTCAAGTTCCACTTAATAGATCAATTTGAACCAGAAACCAAGCAAAATCAAACAAGAAATCGATAACACTTAACAATCAACATTTTACTCACTAAATGTGCATGGAAACCTCAAAGGTTCAATTCTACTTAATTGATTTCCATTGCTTCTTCATTATGTACATGAGAAGAAGTAATAAATGGGATTATTAACTACTAAGGTGAGGCTCATCATCCCCCCAAGCATGAAGGGAGGCATCCTTGTGCAAATTAGTATTCTAGAGCTACGAGTCCTGATTGTTCTACACATACCTCTCTCCCATAATAAGTGACCATACTTGTGACATCGCCCTGTTTATATTCATGTAGACTTTGCTCCTCCTACTCCCATTTCTTATTTTTCTCATCCTCATTTACTTCCCAAATTTTATTGAGGGGAAGCAACGATGGTGGAGTAATTTTTAGTCCTATCCACGCGAACCTTTTCTTCTGATGCGTTATTTGTACAGTTGTACTCTAAACAGGGAAAGCTTCATGCTCGGAAGAGAATGTGGTTCTCCTATTTTTAGGTCTAGTGATAACCATTTCCCTATGCATGTACCGGCTTCTACGGAATCTTCTTTGATTCTCTTCAGTGTTTCATCATAATGAGAAACGACCTCCGATTTTTTCCTCTTAAATTGGAATCAATTCCTTATCGGATGTCAAATTTTTGTGGGATTGGATAACCATATATGTATTGGTATATTCAACCCTAATCCATAACCCATTACCCCATTCATCCCACCGATAAATGTAGATTTCATGTTCGCGCCCATGTTTGTGACATAACTAGGAGCAAAACGATTTCAATTGCATGTCCCTCATAGATGGGTTTGGAGACCATTTCTAGGGGTGAGGTAATATGAATTTATGGATGTAAAATTCACATAATAGATCCTTCAATGCTTTTGTACTCTCTTGGAAAAAGTCTAAAATCGTTTAGTGTAATAAGATTTAAATTGTCTCTAAGCTTTTGCAGTAGAAATCTACAAAAAAATTCCCTTAAAAATGGTATAGACCCTAGAAGGAGGTTTGTAATTAATTATTTATTCATAAAGACAAGGGTTTTTGTCAATTTTTCCTTTCAAGTAATCTATTCCTTGGTTTTTTTCCTCTAATTCTCCTTTGTGGCTCTCAAATTCGCACTAGAGTTCTTTATTCCTCTATTCAAGCCTCTTTTTGTTTTCAACATACTGCATTTTAAGGATTCTCATTTTTTCCTGTAGTATAGATGCTTCATTGGATTTTGTGTCCCTATCAATTTGATTGGAAACTGATGGAGACTGGGCCATGGGTTTTAATGCAACTAGCTCTTCTTCGACTTTGTCCTGTTATGTTATTGCATTTCGTCATTGCAGGTCCTTTATGGGTTCATTTAATTTCCTCTCATTGTCTATTTGATGGGACCTCCCCTACATCTACAAGGTCATCATCACCAACTTGAATGGGTTCTGGTCCCATGGAATTATCCTTATCTTCCTTCTCTTCTTGATTCTCACAGTACTGCTTTTTTGAGGCCTGTGCTTCTACCTTTAATATTCTTTTGAGTCTCCTAGATTCATCAAATGTTGAAATAGGAGTGTTCTTCTCCTTCGTAAGAAAATGTTATGTTTCTTCATATCAACCAATGCATATGCAATTATTTAATTTCCCTCCCCTATTGTAATCTTTTTCTTGCCCCTGGTCATGAAAGACTATTTTTCTTTCACTGACATCTTCTTTTGTTCTATTCTCGGTGTGAACTCGGATCATGGAGTTCCTCTCATTTCCTGCACATGTTTTGAAATTATATTGATGAATTTTATCCATGTTAGTTGAAGAATCTAAGTCTCTAGTTCTTTGCATATGATTAACTTAATCAATCAGTGATTATCCAAATCATATCCTCCTTTTCCTGATTGTAATTTTTAACTCATTTTCCACAATGATTGTAGTAAAAAATAAGGGATACTTATGCTGTCCTCTAATCTCATATGGGAACTATCTCTCAATAGATTCAATATCCTAAAATGGAAACCGTGGACTTGTCCTAGCCTTCTTGTGCAAGTAATATATTTTACAACCAAGGATGTGATTTCATTCAAAGGTCTAGGAAGGGTGTCTCTTTTTACTCTATTTTTTTCTTCATCATACATATCATCATCCTTAAAAAAATCATGTTCTTTTCTAGTGGCCAATTCCCTATTATCTTTGCTCCAATGTTGCCCACCTGGGATTTCTGTACATTCGATCATCTTGGCCTCATTGAGGAGAATCGAAACCCCCTTCACTCTTGTGACAAATTCATCCTCCTTTAATTGTTGAAGGTTCCTAGAGAACTCTAAGGCAACATCTTGGTCATATCGATCTAGCTTGGAAAAGAAGGTCATCCCTTCGATGTTTTGAAAAATCACCATAACTTCATGGTTTCCATACAAATTTAAAGGATCTATGGGTTATCTTTTCTCAAATCCTATGGTCTTTTTTCCTCTTTGGAATATTTTTTTTAAGATTGAAACAACAATTTTATGTACAAAATTTATTTTCCATGATAATCATGGGAACCTTTAGAATAAAGAACATTTAATTCGGCCTTACTTGTGTAGTTCAAGGTGTGACCTCTGTTCGAATCCCTTGGCTATGCCTGTTTTAAGAACCACTTTTCTTACTATGCATTGCTCTTTTTGCAGAACGTTAACTTGAAACTTCCTTGCTCATGTCGAACCTACCTCCTTCTTTGTTCAAGTTGCAATTTTGAATTACTAGGTATGATTTTGAATTTGGACTTCACGCATGTACGTTTTCCCTCATGATATATTATAGGCGTCGAGCTTCATATCTATATATTAATATCCTTTGCATGATATCAACATGAAATTTCCCCCATAATTTTAGATGACACGAGGATTATTTCTATATATTATGCTCTTATTATTTTTCATGGCACTGCATTTCATGCTTGAATGTTACCCAGGGGTAGTCATTGTTAAGCACTTGTCACCTTTTTATTACTCTTCCTGTAGTATCCCCCCCTAGATATAGCTGCATTGACCTCAACATGATATGACTGTAACTGGTAGTTGTAATCGATTTTTCATGCATGTTAAAAAGTATTAATGAAAAGGAAAAAGTGTGTATCTATCGTTGTTGATATACCCATAGCCTAGTCATTGAATTCATCGAAAGCGGGAAATAGTGAATAGTTTTCACATAAATCTCAAAATGTTATATTCTATCAGTGACATAAAGATACTATCTCCTATAGATTTTATATCTGATCTTGTTGTTGTTGTACACAATGTATTTTATAAAGTATTAAACGGAGTGCTGAAACAGACTGTGTAAATTAAACAATTTCTAAAAACATACTCTAGAGTAGATTCTGCACATTCATTTTCTTAGAATGTGTTGTTTATTATTGATCGTTCCTACTTTATCTATAAAAAACACAATTGTTAGATAAAAAATTTTGTCTTTTTTTTTTCTAGGACTAGAGGTGTTATTTATGGTTTTCACCAAAAGTGTCTCCCATTAGTGATTTAAAAGAAGTTTTCACTAACAAGATAGTGTATTTTTTGTTTCATTTTTAGGAATAGAGGCGCCATTTTTTATTATCACTAGTAGTCCCTCTTGTTAGTGTTTCAAATGAAGTTTTCACTAGCTGGATTATTATTTTTTATGTTTTATTCTTCTTCTTCTTCATTTATTTTCCTGAGAAATTGGCATTTAAACTAGGAGTGAGGAAATATGTGCCCCTAATCAGTGTAAAGTTCTTCCTCAATAAGTTTATGGTAAACTCATCCTTAGAAAGTGGTTGGTTGTATAATTTGAGTATAATACCATTGACCACTAAAGGTGTCTGAACTTCATCAATTGTACTAACCTTAACTGATCCATTATCATAATAGGTATCAATTTTATATGGGAGAATCCATCTTGTTGTTAATTTTCCCTTAAAATATTTCAATATTGAATCATAGAGGAGTTCCCAATATCCTTCTTTGAACTCCTTGGTCTTTATATATTTATCACTCCATGTCTTCCTTTGTTGTTGAACTACTTCAATATGAAAGGGTCCTTGTTGTCTATATTCATTTAGTGCATTTAAGTGTTGTATCGTTTCTTTTTGAGCTGAAGAGAGGTCTAGATTGATATATGTAGCTATCCTGAGTGTTTTTATTTCAAATTCTATTTGCAACATGGTATTTTTCCCATTGACTAAATCATAGGAGGTAAATCGTGTGGTAGTCTTCCAAGTTGTGGTATATGCCTAAATAGATTCATTCAATTTGTGTACATAATTTCATTTATGGATTTGGATTTTTTTTGTGAGCATTCTTTCAATTTTTTTGTTTCTTAAATCTACCTAACCATTTGATTTGGGATGGTAGGCAGAGAATTGCTTGTGCTTGAATTTGTTTCTTCTCATAAGGTATTCAATTAGATTGGAGGTAAGATGAGTTCCATTGTCAAATACCAGTTCTCTTGGACCTCTAAATATTGTAAATATGTGCTCAATGAGGAATTTTGCTACACATGTGTAATCTATAGCCTTAAGTAACTTTACCTCTTCCCATTTTGTTAAGCAATTAGTACAAACAAAAATATGATGCTTTTTCTTTGATGGTGGATTTATTGGTCCAATAAAATCTAATATGCATTTGTGAAAAGGTTCAAATGAGACTTGAGGTTGTAATGGAATTTCATCTCCTTTTGTGGGATTCCCCATTCTTCGGAAGTCATCACATCATCGAACATATTTCTTAGCATCCTTGTGGAGTGTGGGATAGTAGTAGTGTGTCTGTAGAATTTTGTAGTTTGTTCTCTTTGCTACATATTGTCCTCCACATGGTTCCTTGTGGAATACATGTAGGATATCATGTACTTCATTTTCCCTGATACTCCTTCTTAGAATCATATATGGTCCTTGTTCAAATAGAAAACCTTTGATCCAAGTATAGGTGGCACTGATCTTGATGACCTTACAACATTGTTTGTAGTTGAAATGTTGAGTGAATTTACCATAGGCTAAACATTTTTCTATGTCAGTATACAATGGAATCATTACTGAGATGGAAAAGAGGCTCTCATCTAGAAAAGCATCATCAACCAACTCTTTATCTGCAACATGGGTTATCATGGATACAATTTCTCCAATAATGTTATGTTTTCCTAGCTTATCCAAAATTGTTAAGTCAAATTTCATTAGAAGTAATACCCATATGGTAATCCTACCACTAGTGTTGGCCTTATTCATCAAATACCTAATGGATTAAAGGTTTCTATGCACGTACATTGGGTAGTGTGAGATGTAATGTGTACACAAGTTTATGGACTAAATTACAACTAAGAACTTCTTATATGTTACAGTGTAGTTGAGCCCATCCCCAAGTAGATTTTTGCTGATGCAATAAATGTAAAGTCACTGGTTATTTTCCTCTTGTTCTAACACCAATCCAATATAGTCATTAGAGGAATCAGAGTGTACGTGGAATACCAAGCCGTATTTTGGTCCTTGTAGGACAGGAGCTATACTTTTTTTCTTCCTGATATATTCATATGTTGTTGTAAAGTCTTTTGTCCATTCAAAATTTGCACCTTTGGATAGTAAAGAAAACATGGGTTTTAGTTGTTTTATTGGAACCTTCAATAAAACTTCAGTAATAACCTCCTTGCCCAAGAAAACTTCTTGCATCCCTTTGTTTCATCGATGGAGGAAGATTTGTAATTACTTCAATCTTTGTTTGGTCAACCTTTATGCCTTCGAAAGACACATGGTGACCTAGTACTATGCCTCCGTTCATGAGAATTTGACATTTTTTTATTGCTTAAGCATAAGTTCATTTAAATGCATTTATTCATAAGGCATGAATTCATCCATGTAAATTTCCATGCTATGATGTACAAAGTATGCAAAAATGATTAGGACATCTCTTTAGAAAGTTATAGGGGCATTACATAAACCAAATGGAAGAAATCTATAGGAAGAATTAGCCCAAGGGTAAGTGAAAATTATTTTTTGTTAGTCCTTCATGTGGATTTTGATTTCAAAATATACACACCAGAGCCATCTAAAAAGGAGATAAGCATTTTCCTAGACAAAGTATCTGGTACTTGGTCAATGAGTGGCAGTGGGAAATATTCCCTTTTTGTTGCTTTGTTGAGCTCCTTGTAGTCTACATCGATCCTCCATTTGCCCCTTTGTCTCGGGACTATGACTAAGGGAGACACCCATTCACTATATGATATGGGATAGATCAACCTAAATACCAGTAATTTTTCCAATTCATGCTTAACAATATCATTCAAGGATCCATTCATTACTTTATGTATTTATCTAATGGGAAAACTATCTTATTTTATGTATATGTGATGTTTTCATATGCTTGGATGAATCCCTTTCATGTCTGTATAATTTCAAGAAAATGTTGCAGTACAATTTGTAAGGGCTTTAATGGGGAGGGGAATGTAACACCCCTAGTTTTATGATGCCAAGATGTAAATACTTACTATGAATGCCTCGAAGGTTGAACATATTATATTTTGCAGTTATTAATATTAAAATCCACAATTGGCAATGTTGAGGCAGTACGCTCAAAATATTGGGGACTCATGTATTAACCATCGATAGTAAGGAGGTTAGAATGTCATAGAAGGGAAACCATGTTATGACCCTTTTAAACCTTAAAATATCCATGAAGTGTATCCTAAGTCATGGTTAAGTATTAATCCCATTTTATTGAATTAAAATTTATTATTAAACTTATAAGTTTGACTTAAGTGGTATTTATGTGTTTATAATAAATGTGGAAGCATGGATGACGGATTCTATGTGCTTCTAGATTTGCATGCATAAATCTATGCGCGGAAGGAAAGGATACTATTCATTCATGGGGGAATAAGAATCTACGAATGCGGTAGGTCTAAGCAAACAAAGGACTGAAATTTTAGAGGCAACAAAGTAGAATGCTTGGCTGATAAGGGAATCTAATAAGAATTCATGTATATTAACCATTTGATTGTAGTTGTCCTACTAAAACTCTACCCAATTTGTCTTCGGTAATTCCAGTGAAGTGGGAAATGGTGTATATAGCTACATTGGTAGAATTCTGAGCACTTAGGGCAGTAAAGCATCTCACTGTTGTGTAGTTAGAAGGAAACCAAGGAGATGATATGCATTATTTGGCTTGGAATTGGATTTAATCGAATTGTCTGATCTCCAAGAGTATAATCCTGAGAAATTATGGTACTGGTGACATATATGTTTGGTGAATGCTTGAGTCTCGACTTGGGCGTGGCATTTTGCTGGAAGATTAATGAGAAAAACTGCCTATGGTTGGGTGGAGTGTGCCTCACACATAGCTAGTTTCCCATTTCAAGTGTTTTCATATAAGTTTTTATTTCTCAATTTAGCTTAATTGATGAATGATAAGGAAAATTACATGTCTTTTAAATTCCTGAGATGTTTGTTGAATCCCTGTACATTGAATTGACACTAGTTTATTTATGCAATTTATTTACTTTCTAGTTAAAGTTATGGGTCCAAAAGGAATTAAATTGCATAGTCCTGAAATTAAAGTTTATGTGATCAATTATAAATTGACGGAAAGGGGATTTCGAGTATGTTTAGCTGTATTATATTTTCCATAGAATGAATTTATTTATCAACACCTATACAATTACTTGTAAGTTAATGTTTGAGTGCACAATTGCCATAATATTTCCCCGTACCTTTGACATGATGGTTTATAAAATTCAACCATGAAATGGATATTTTGTCATGAGATTTAATCATTGTTGCATGCACAAATTGATTCTTTCAATTCGAGTGTTGAAAATTACTGCATATGAATTATAGATGAAATTCTTGTGTAGTTCAATTAAATTTAGTGGGCATGGAAATGGTGTGAATTTTCATTGCTCCTTATGCTAGTAAATAATTCCTAATTTGTAGTATTTAAACTATTATTATTTAATAATTAAATTGAAAGATTCATAGAGTTTAGCTATTAGTGCACATTAATTAGACCCTTAATGCTTAATGAGTAATTGATTGAGCATGTAATGGGTTACTATTGTTGTTTATTAAATACATAAGAAGATAATTAAAAATTGCTAAAGGTTTTTATTTAAGATTAACATGAATTGTATCATGTTTTTTTTAAGCTTACCATGAATGGTATCATGGTTTTGGTAAACCACAGGCTGAAATTACAAACCACATGAAGGTAATATGTGGTAATTACATTGAGGTGCACATAATTAACATTTTTAATTAATTGGTAAATTCAAAACAAATACCATGTGTTAAGGCTTAATTAACATGCATTGTAATGAATAGTATTTAAAAACCACAAGTTGATTTGCTTGTTCAAGAGAGGTTAACTATTATATGTTTGACTAATAAGGAGTTTATCATAATATTTCATGTATTTTAAATGTTTCTTATAATGTTTTACTGCTTCTTACTATGCAGTAAGCTTAAAATGTTTGTGCAATTCTTATAGTGATTTACTCTTTCTTATTGCACAATAAGCTTAGAATTACTGTGCACTACTTATATAGTGTTTTACTGCTTCTTACTGCACATAAATCTTAAATGGATATTGGTCATAATGATATGGAAATAAGGTTGTAATTTCCTTGTTCCATGTATGCCCGCGGTTCTAGATAGGCTTTCTGCTTCTTACTGCACATAAATCTTAAATGGATATTGGTCATAATGATATGGAAATAAGGTTGTAATTTCCTTGTTCCATGTATGCCCGCGGTTCTAGATAGGATTTCTGATGATATGTTATTGTATGCATAGTTATTAATTCCCAATTATTACTGCATTGTAATCTTAAATAATTATGTTATTTAAAACTTATGCTATGAATATGATTATGTTAGGATTTCCTTGTAATTGCAATAAGGGAAATTCATAACATGAAGATGAAGATTGTAATTGCTAGTCTAATAAACCTAGCTACCCTTACTGCACAACTCATAAGAGTGTTTTATTGCATAGTTTTACTGTACAATTTTATTGCCTAGTTTTTATAGAATATTTACTATGCGGCTTTAGTAAAGGATATAATACGAAAGTTGGTGCAAGTATTAATTTATCATGGGTGAATTATGAGGTATTTTATGGGAAATATTTAGTATGTGAATTAATGGTGAGGTAGAAATTAGAATTGATATTTATGTGTGACATATAATTAATTAGCCTTTCGCTAAAAGATTTATTTAATATATTTTGGCTATGCATTGTCATGCATTAGCTTACATAATGCATATGAATGTTATGCATGTAATAGTTAGAAAACAAATTATTATGTGTATTAAATTAGTATGAAACTGGATTTGTAACACATGTACATACTGATACTGAGATAATCCCTCTTAGCATCAAGTCAAACATAACGTATTCACCACTAGACCACAAAAATATACTAAAAACCTCCAAACAATAGCCTCAAGAGAGAGGCATGATCATTGAGTTGACCTATACAGATCCTTTCTCTTGTTCCACACATCAATCCACCCTAAGGATGAGGAGAAGATGAGTTTTGTATAGCGACCAACTGGTGTGAAGAGAATTTAGAGGTTTTATGTTTATGAGCTAATTCGACTTCCTTACCACTATCTGAGTTGTCATATTTATGCAGGATTTTTACTCCTCTAGAGGTTCATGTTGTAACCATAGCCAAATCGCTCCCCTCTATGAGAACAACATATTTTTCTAGGCTAGCTAAGGTCAACAATCCATCAGGGGAATGATGATTCCTTGAAGATGGTTGTGGATTCCTCAGCTGACAAGCTGATTTACTCTTGTGACTCTTGTCCTCATTCCATTTATGGGGTTGTATTCTCAATATGAGAATCGAGGAAGTAGGGAATACCTCCTAAAGGTGACCAGGTTTTTGATAGGATTTGTACCAAAATGTCATTTGTTCATAATCTAGGAGCTACATGTGGGTATTTTTACCACCCGAAGCAACAAAGATCTTATCAGGAATCCCTTTGCTAAGATCTAGCTCAAAACAAATAAGAGCAAATGTGGTCAATCATTTTGAGATCCTCTCTTTGTAAATGTTGAAAAACATTCCAAAGGAGAATGGCTACCAAAGAATTAGGAGACCAAAGATGTAAGTGTATATTCATAGTACTTACCTAAACTGGAGTAGTCATTGTGGAGACATCCAAAGGGTTGAAATAAAGGTACCATCGTTGTATAGACAATTATGAGCTTCCCTAGAGACACATCATATTTTCAATGACCTGATCATAATCCTCTTCTAAGGTGAAGCAGATGATAAAGCACCCTTTGGCACATAGGAACATCTCGTGATCCATCAACCATGATTGTTGTATCGATTCCCTTAAGATTGAGGTAGAGGGATTGAGCTTGTTGAATCTGTAGATAAGGGTCATTGTGATGAAGATGTATCCACTGATTACGGTGTGGGACTGAGCCACTCAGGGCCAAAAAGCCGAGGGGGAAAACAGTTCGATTGACTAAGTCGGCTCTATTATGATGGAAACACAAAAAATAAAATAAGCAAGCAGGATTACACTACACGGGTAAAGACAAATACACACAGACAAATATGTTGGAATGCGAACTGGTTTCTCTATTCCTGAAAATTGGAATGATACGATGTATGTTACAATAGTTTACATGCTTATATAGAGAGTGTTGCGATGCTTGGGTGCCTTCCCGTTACGTTAAGTTACAAAATAAGTTATAACGATTCAGCAGTTCAACTGTTACAGTCGACTGGAAGACATAGAGACAGTCTATCGAATTGCAACAGTCACAAGTCGCAAGATGGTGTTGTGCAAGTCGCAGGTAGAATATATATGTCGACATCATGAAACTTTGGGGTTGCAGAATGTGTCAAAGTCATGTCAGAGTTTGACAACTTTCCAAAGTTGTGTCGAAGTCACGGAGTGTGTCAAAACTCGTTAGAGTTGTGTCGACGATGGCTTGTTGCAGTAGATGTCGGCATTCGACAATAATGCCAATTGCGATATGGATCATACCTCCTTCCTTAAGAAACAATGGTCCCCATTTTTTGCCTGTGAAGGTGAGGGAACTTGTTGATCAGTTTAGTAGCAGAGTACCACTTTGCTAGTGCTAGGATCTGGCCCACCTTAGAAACCTAAAATAAGGGAATTGTGTTCATCCTTGTATGACATACTCATCGTCCCACAATGGTGTCACAAGGAAGAAATGCCTGAACATCTGCATGGATGTCGTCGGGTTCTGTTGTCTGCAAGTCGTTCTGTTCCAAAAGTGGTGCATGGTATGGTCGAAGTAGATCCACATTGAAGACTAGATGTAGACCAAGGCATGCAGGAAAGTCGAGCTGGAAAGCATTTTCGCCAATATGCTGAAGAATACTGTATGGACCATATCACAAAGGTTTGAGATTCTTGAATGGGCCAGTGAAGCGCTCATTCTTAAGATGTAACCAGACCTTATCCCCAATTTGGAATGAATGAGGGGTATAGTGGTTATCATGGCGGGCCATAGATTTCGTGTTTTCTCTATGCAACATGTCCTGTGCTTGTCATTGGATGTCGCAAATCTATTCTCGAAACTTCAATTCTTTGTCAACTTCTCACTGGTTTTGGTCGGTGTCGGAGTTCAACTGTGTCGAGGAGATGATTAATTCGATAGGCGCTGAGGGTTGAAATCGATAACAAATCTCAAATGGAATCTTTCCCATAGAGCTATATTGAGCACGATTTTAGCTGTGTTGTATGTATGGAAGACTTTCATCCCATGTTCATCGATGCTTGTGGTTATACATGCGAAGCAGTTGTACAACCAAGCGACTAACAAATTATGTCTGTCCATCAGTCTGCGGATGGAAAGCTATCGAAAATGAGAGTCGTGTGTCTAGATGTTGCCAAAGGGTCTTCCAAAAGAAGCTCACGAATCTGGCATCTCGGTCGGAAATGATGGTTGTCGGTAAACCATAGTGTTTCCAAACATGTGTGACGAAGACGTAAGCAGTCTGCTATGCTATCATTTTCTTATTGCATGGTATGAGAATGGCCATCTTGGAAAATATCTTGACTACTACTAAGATCATCGTATGCTGATGTTTCGTAGTAGGATACCCTGTCAGGTACTCCATAGAAATAGATTCCCATGGTCGAGTAGGAAATGGCAGAGGCATGTACAATCCCTGTCGTCGATTAGGCGGTGTAGCAATGGCACAAACCATGCATGATTGAACCTACTTGTTGACATAAGTTTTAAGTGAAGGAAAAAAGAAATACTTATGCAGAATAGCAAGTGTCTTTGTTACTCCAAAGTGTCCTCCAATCTTGCTATAGTGCACGTCCCAAATGAGCTGTTGTCGACGCTCACTGGTCAGTACACAAAGTTGTCCAAGCTTGTATAGCAAGGTATCTTTCAATAAATAGTTGGCGGTCGATGACTTGTCAGTATGAAGTTGTCGATAGACTGGTGAAAATTCGATATCTTCCTGATACAACCAAGGCCAAGTAGTGGTGTCATATCCCTGCATACTCATCACTGTAAAAAGGAGAGTAATGGGTGGTTTGCTTAAACAATCGGAGGCAGAGTTAGATTTACCTTAACGATACTTAATTACCAACTAGAATTGTTGCAAGTAATTAATCCACTTAATCTATCGAGTTGTTTGTAATTTTGATTGTGTCGGAGCGAATTGTAGAGGCTTATGGTCAGTGAGGATGACCGTTTCCTTGCCAAGGATGTAATGCCTCCATTTCTTGAGAGCTTGCACAATGGTGTATAGTTCTTTTTTGTATTTCAAATACCTTATAACATTGTCATTAAAAGTTTCAGAATGAAAAGTGACTGGGTGACTAGACTGAGTGATCACTGCGCCCAAGGCATAGTCTGATGCATCTGTCTCAATCTCAAAGGGCTGATGCAAATCAGGTAATTGCTACACCTAAAATCCTACCATCATGAGGTTCAGTGTATACATCCCTAAATTTTCATTGACTAAGTGATTGTCCTGGAAGAGATATAACCCATTTTCACTAGGTTTTGAGAGGTCTTCGCATGTTGCACTCATGCAACTTGTGACGTCACACCTTGCTCTTTTGCAGGGTGTGACGATGTCAGTTAATGGACAAAAATAGCTCCTTCGAGCCCATTCTCAAAGCCAGTTGAGATGGATCCCTATCCTTGACCTTATGGGAGAGCTAGCACTTGGTTCCTAGCCTCTTGGGAGGATCCCCTATCTCTCTCCTAGCATATCTCAACTTATCCTATCCATACCCTATCCACTTAGTCCTATATAAATGAAGCTCCTTCCCATTCCAAATGGAGGAAGTCTATAGTGTCTACATGCTGGTGAAATCAATCTTGGAGAGATATCTACTCATCCAACGAGAGACTCACACTTCCTTTGGAGGATATGGCATTGACTTGGATGGAGAAGGGCTACTTCGTTAAGCTCTAGTTTTAGTCATTCTTTTCTATGTACTTTCCCTATATTTACAGTAATATAAATGTTTTCCACCAATATTGTTGCAATTGATGATATTGTGTAGTTTACCTGCTTAACTGTTTACTTAAATCTGTTATCCTTAAGATACTTTTACCTGTTTGTCTTGTTTTGTGCATCTTGATAGGTCTTGCAGCTTGGATCTGATGACCACGAGGCGTGGCACAACATCCAGGAAAGGGACTGCAAACTTAAGGTAAGACATCCGATGACTTGATCCTTAACTAGATCTAGGAAAGTGGTTTATAGTCGGTACTATTTGTTCTAGACTCACATTGAGCTAGGGAGATCTAGCTCGTGTCCGCCCGAGTGGATTGTCTGTTAAACAAATCTGGCAACCATACTAGGGAAGAACATTGTTTTGGAGTTGTCAATTTGAATGTCATTTTCGGTTGATTTCTTATTACAAGCCATTTTATTTGTCATTTTCCTCTTAAACAGGTTTCACCATTAGATCTTCACTTTGAAAAGTTTGATTACCTTCCTTTGTGTTTGTACTTCTCAATTTCAAGCCATTTCATGCTCACTGTTTGGAGAAGTGGTTCATTTTTAAACTAAGATCTTGCCTATCGCACCTGGTGAGTGGACTCAGAGCGACACTGTGTCATTTTTTATACCTATTCTTTGCCTATTAGTTAGTCATCACAACCCTTCTATTGGTCTTCTGCGACACTGTCGCACATCTCACATTGGTGAGCTACGACATTGCACTGTGTACAAGCACAGAGTGCGTCGATCTACCATTTTTTCCATAGAGGCACCCCTTCTCCTTTTCTGATTTGAGTTTTGGTTTGTGTGCAAACTCCCTCTGTACTGTAAGATCTAGTCAGAGACCCCATTTTGATTTTTGTGTGTTGAGTTGTTTGGTGTTATTTGGATTTGTTTTCGGTTCCATCTTGGACAAGCCTGAGATTTGGTAGTGGTGGATACTCTTGTCTCCCCCACCTACCTCCACTCACCCTTGCATTCCCTCCTCTCCTTTCCAGATTTGATCATTGTATTGTGTCTGTTTCCAGACCTCATTTGCATTCATTTGTTGAGCTTTGCTTGCTTTAGTGCTACTTGTTACTAATTGATTTTGAGTGTTTGTGTGTACTTTCAGTCCATTGAGTGCTCATCTTTTCTTGAGATTTTCTGAGTTACTGAAGTGCTGCAAGTAGTCTTTTCATTTCAGTATTTATGTTTGAATAACATCGTTGTTATCAAATTGTTATTTTGATGCGCCCATTGAAAGATCAAGAGTGTTTTATTTCCATCATTTCTCAAGCTCATTTGAAGAATTTCATATGCATTGGAATGTCTCATTTGGAGATCTTTTGGAAAATTTGAAAGAAAATTGCATTATTTTTGTTTTTCACGAATTATGAGTAGCTCATTTTCTTGAAAAATTCGAATAGATATTGAGTTTTGCAAAAGTAGTTCCATGCTTGGAAAGTTAAATGCATCTTTTGGTTTTTATGATTTTAGGCCATTATAGTGAAAGTGAAAAGTTTGCATACTCTACTTGGAAACTCTCTCTTTTCGTTGCTTAGCAAAATTTTTGTTTTGAAAAGATAAAAGAAAAAGAAAAAAACATGCGTTAATTTGGTTTAGTAGTGTTGTGTCTTTTGTGTTTCGCTTGGAAAGGAAAAGAACACTTCATAGTCATTTTTTGGTAGATTTGGGATTGGATTGCATTGTGTAGCTTTTGTAAAGTTGGAAAGAATTTTCTCGCTCCCATACGTAGAGTTCATCGAAATAAAAGTGTATATTTTTGCATGTAGTTAGGGCCTGCATTATGTTTACGATTATGTACTCACCTCATGCATTCACCTAACCGTCCAGATAAAATTAACAGTAGAACTAGGATAAAAATTTTAGTAACTTGTGTGTAATTTAGAGATGTGTTCCGACGTCGTTAAGCATGGCAGCCGTCGTTATTTTCCAGCATTGTATCCTGGGGGTATTGTAGTCTTCGACATACTTATTGGTATATCGAGCTCTTTCATGCACCCACTAAGTACCACACGTACTTGGCGTATATCGAAATGTGTTTCACGTACTATGTAGTATATCAGAAGTTCTCTTGTTGAACGATTGTGCATTAGACAACACCACTACAGATTTGAGCTCCCACGTACATTGCGTATATCAGGAGACACCGTTAGGATTCTTGAAACCAACTGAGTTAACCTTTTGGCCATCTTGGCAGAACAATACACCGAGAAAAACACTTAGCGAGATTACTACACACGTACCATCTAGGTAATCGGGTATTCAGGCAAGGGTACAGTCCCAATCCTCCTTGTCACATTTTACTATTGGACCCTGCGGTATATAACGATTTGCGAAGCCTTGACAATCTTGTGAGATTCCAGGCTTATGAATCCACTCTTATAACATAAGTTTGCTTGTGGCCTTAGTTTGTGTAGGGTTTGTTTGGCTTGCTTTTCTTTTCTGTAGCTTGGCTTAGGGGAAACATTTTTGTTTCAGTCACTCTGGTTGACTTTCCTTAGAAAAGGTCTTGCAGGATTTAGAATTTTCCAACCGAATATCCCCTTAACCATGAGGTAATTTTGAGGGTAAGAATGGATCCACAAGATAGGGTCGGGCCACATGAAGTGGAAAACCCCACTTTGAATGTTGGAGGAATTTTTTTTCCTCATACTCCTCCAGATTCACCTGCTTCTCACCCCCCATAGGGTGGATAAGTGCAACTCCCCACTTCACAAGACTTACCTCCCGTTGCACTAGGAGATCCTGGATCGTTGGAATGGATGAATCAACACCAATATGACCCCACAGCAGCTGTTGGTCCTTCAGCAACTTATTGGACATCTTCTCTAGGCCACCCAGTGGCCCATTTTGCCATTGCATCCCCACCCAGTTGGGCTAGTCTCGACGATCGCTGAACGCCTTACCGTGAGCAATTAACTCATTTGCATGCTATGGGCGAGGAATTTCGAAGACAAAATTTTCAACTAAGCATCGATGAACCAATCCCAGGTCGTGCTTTATCTTTTGAGTCACCAGAATCATCCACACAACATGTGACCACGAATGAAGTTGGTCAACCATCCATTCCTGCACATATGTCCCCTAGACAAGAGACCAATTCAGTACCTATCAAAACCCAACCTATTGAAGCACAATAGTCCAACACACCTGTGATAACCATGGTTACGTTCCCTGCTCCTCCCCCACCTCAAGCTTCGAGGGGAGGATACTCCATACCCCCCACCTTCCTTACGAGTAATGTTAATCCTACAGTGAATAACCAACAACTAGTGCTGGGTCAACCTTTACTTAGTGGTCAGCAAGTGGTTGCTGGGGGGAAACCCCCATCTCTTAACCATAATAATATAGTAGGAGTTCCCATCGGGCCTTTCGATGGAAATTCCTTACCTCCCAGACCTTCCACTATGGGACTATCCCATGTTGGGGGACCATCCAATGTAATTCAACCTCCATTGAGTCAAGCGTATCTAGGTCATCCTAACCCTGTGCCAGGTAAACTTAATCCCAGAAATTCACTCTACAATGTAACGCCCCATATTTCGACTAGATAGGTTTATCCGTGAGACATCGAACTTTATTTTCTTATTGTCTATGGGACTCATCTAGACAGAGTGAACTATATTTTTGGCATGTTATACGTGATGATATGCTGCTACTATGTTTAGGATGTTACTATTCCCATGCTAATACTACAATTATGATGTTATGATGTTACCATCCTCATGATGTATTAGGTTTATGTGGTTACTATGTTGTAGTTATCATGAGATTCTTTTATTTCATAATGACAGTGTATGTTTAATAATTGTCCTGGATGAAATGTGATATATGTGATGTGGTATTTATGTTGTGGTCGATTTAATAATTTTATGTGATGAAATAAATGATGTTGACAATATGGATCAGACGATGATAGAATGGAAATATTGTTATAAATGTATGGCTACAAAGTACTAATCTGCAGGACATCGGGGCTATGTAATAGCGGGATACTTGATATGAAGTATGGTATAGTACTTATTTTGCAGAGAGCCTTGTTTACCAAAGTTGATGAAACGATGACACAAACCAATAATCTCTAGAGCAACAAAGTATGAGCTGATAAGGGCGTAGACCCAGTATGTTGAGAGGGATGGATGTATTGCCCACCCTATGTTTCTATGATACCCGAAGTCGTGGGAGGGCCGTGCTGAGACACGCTCCCCAAGTTGTTGTGATGACGATGGTCGGATGCCTGCTAGGAGAGGTTAGGTCTGCTAGTTAGCCGACGCTACCACTCTCACGTTCTATGTGGCTAGGTCAGTATAGCTGACATCCACTTTTGTACTAGCAGAGGAAGGATAGGGAGGATGCGGATGCAAGTTAGGATGGGAGGATATTTTAATTAGTACTGTTGTGGGTTGGGTATTCCTTGATCTTGAGTTAGTGGTAGTAGGTACATTTCCTTGTACTTGATTGATTGAACTGATGTAATCGTAAAAATAATGAAATGAAATCTTAAAAACTCATAAGATAACCAATGATGTTTTAGTAATGTTATGATAAATGTAATATACTTGTTCTATTTGCATGAAGTATTATTAGTATTAGTTAGCTGTTAAGCATAGGAAATATGATGTATGTTTATAGTACCTGTCAGACATGTGCATACGCTGGCCACGCATGCACATTTTGTACATGTGCGATAGTATCAGTTTACGACATACTTATCAATATTTAACAATGTTATAAGTTTTCATAGATAACTCAGTTAAGGTTTGGGTAAACGACATGAGTAATAGATGATCGATTTGCTTATGTATAAAATAAGTTAATTAGTCTTATATGTAAATATTGTAATGAACAATTAAAATAATTGCCACCAATTGTAATTCTCATCAAGTGAAGGTATCGGAATTATGAAGTATGGCAGATAAACATTAATGCTAGAAGCATGTACTATCTAATTGTTAATATTGATTAATTAAACCCTTAAGAGTACTTCATTTATCAATGAAAATATCTAATTGTTAATATTGATTAATTAAACTCTTAAGAGTACTTCGTTTATCAATGAAAGTATGTTATATTAGTGCTAAGGTACTCATTATTAATTAAGTATGTTAGATTAGTGCTAAGGTACTTAAATCACCATTAGTATGTATTATTATTATGATTATTTAATATTAATATTATTATTAATTAATATTGTTATTATTATTATTATTTAAAGTAATGTTAATAATGATAATGTATCCTTATTGAAATAAAAGAAATCATAAGTGGGTAAGTGAACGTGTTTGCATTATTAAATTAATTAATTTATTGTTATGAAACGAGAAAGGAGTATTATTAAATTATTAAATGAGGAAGATTAAGATAAAAACTCAATTAAATTTATATTCATAAATTACTGTCATGTCAGACAACTGACTTGAGATTTGATTTTATATATATTTATAATTAAAACAAACTACCACTTCAAATTTGCAAGGGTCAACATGATAGTATTTAAGTATTATTTTAATCAAAATATTAAATGGAGGACAAGACTAATATTGAATCCACCGCCTCATGAATGTCTTAAATGAAAAATTTCGAGAATCATTAAATAAGGTACATTCAACCCATCAAATCCAACCTAACTAGTCTTAATACCATTGAACTACTCGAGAAAATAAGTACTATAAAATAATATTTATTTATGAATTGGATTGTAAAGCAAGCCATCAATTTAATGTTTTGGGGGCTCGAGGGTTTTTTTTTGGAAGGCGGTGGAGTAAACAGGAAGACAAGTGGAGGAGGAAAATGGATCTATAAAGCAATGGTTTCACGGAGATGAAGGGGGATTTTTTTTGGGTTGGTTTTTGGGAGAAGTACACTTAGCATTTTAATGAAAAGGAGGAATGCCGAGGAGGGGGATAACTCGAAGCTTTGAGGAGGTGGGAAACTCAAAAGAATGAGGTGGGATTAACTCTTGAACTATGGAAAGGTACTAAGGAAGGATGCTGTTGGGATTATTGGTTTGTGGGCTCGGGGGCTAGGAAACCCGTCGGTTTCCTAGGGCCAGCACAATAAGAGCTGGTTGGCAGGGTGGTTCATCCATTTTGGTATAAAGGCTTGGAACAGAAAGTCTGCGGGAGCAAAAGCTTGGACGGGAAAGGCTACAGGAGCAAGGGAACAATATACAAACTACATCGGTCCAGGTATTCTACTAGTAGTTAGAAAAAAATGATTTATATTTCAATATACTCGGTATTATGCAAGAAATTACAATTTATGTATGTTGTTAAAATTACTATATGTAGGTGCACTGTATGCTGCTAGACATTTTCTAATCACTAAAATTATGCAGAAAATTAGCATAACGAAAGCATAATGATACTTATTTATTATTGAAATAAATAAGAAAGAAAAACAACTCCGTAGGAGCTAGTTATAAACTTGATTTCAAATTCTAGAACTCCGGTGCCCTTCTGGATAGAGGGGCACTACATACAAGGTACCTGACCCCAGCAATCCTTACATTCTATGGGGACAGCAAAATGTTTTACAACATGGATCCCTTCTTACAGTCCCTCCACCCCTGTTTGGTCCACCCCTACCTCGCATTGGAGACGGCAGGCCCCCACATTACTCTGGAGGAGGCGGACCTCTACCTTCTAGTGGAGGACCACCTCATTTCGGTCATCATGGTCGACCACCCCCTGGTGGAGGTGGTGGAGGACTACCACCCTCTCCTGGAGGTGGTGTTCGTGGAGGACCATCACATCCCGGTGGTGGTGGTGGAGGACCATACCACCCCAGTGATAGTGGTGGAGGACCTTCTCATCCTGGTGGCGGTGGTGGTGGCCCACCACCCTACTATGGTGGAAGTGGTGGAAGAGGCTCTTACCCTTTCGGCATAGATGGTGGCCCACCACCCCCTCTTGGTGTAGGTGGTGGATGCTTGTCCTATTCCAATGGTTGTAGCAGACCACCACCTCCTCCCGACAGAGGCGGTGGTGGCCCATCCTACCCTGGCGGTGGTGCAAGCGGGTCCCCATCATATGGTAATGGGTGACCTTATTATGGAAATGGACCACCTTACTATGGCGACAGACCTGCATTCGGTCTGGGTGGCCCATACCCCTATGGCCAGTTTCCTGCTGGAACACCCTATGGTCAGTCGATACAAGGTCCCATAGGTCCTTACATGCCTTATCAGTACTATCAATACCCGCAGCCTTAGCCGCAACTGCCCTTTTTGGCACTTTGGACCTACCTGACCTGTCTCGCCTCACCAATGACCCCATCTACCACAGAACTAATTGGCCACCCATTCCAGTGAAACTTCCATTAGATATCCCAAAATTTGATGTCAAGCCAGGTGAGGATCCTAAAAACCACATGATGACATACCACTTATGGTGTTCATCCAACTCCTTGATAGATGACTCGATCCGTCTTCGGTTATTCCAACAAACTATCACTAGTTCGGCTGCCAAGTGGTATATTGAACTACCACCCCATTCTTTTCTTGATTTTGGTTCTCTTGTTATGAATTTTTTGACTCATTTCCAGCTGCCTATATGGTATGAAACTGGTGCAGATATTTTAACCTCGCTCTGTCAAAATACCACTACTCACATCTCAGATGATATACATGAGTGGCGGAGGAGACGACGTATCATTAAGGAACCTATTCCAGATCAACTCCTAGCGGACTGGTTTACGAAATCTCTCATTCCTACCATAGCACAAAATGTTGCCATGGGTGGCGTTTTCATTGAGGAACAAACCATTGCTCATGCCCATTTGCTAGACTTATTCTATGCTCAATATGGAACATTGTTTGATATTCTTCCCGACGTGCCTTGCAACACTTATGACCCCATGAAACCACCCAAGGGACCCCAACCCAATGGCATCATTGGATCCCTTCACACCCATCCTTCCTCTCAAACTGTTGGTTCATTGAACCCCCAGGGTTCTTCCCCATCACCAACACAGGCTGGTCATGGCACCAGCAAATCATCCATTCCCACTGTCCCCGAAGAAGTGAATTATGTTTCATCAGATTCACCTCAAAAGTCTGGTGGTAAGAAAAAGATTAAAGGGAAACCTAAGAAATCTTCCACCCAGCAGGAACCAAAGAGCACCCCTGATGATACCAAATAGAAAATGAAGTTGAAGTATCCTTGCCTACTTTGTGGTGATGATCGCTTTTTCAAAAGTTTCTTAAGGGAAAACCCACACCCGCAATCCTCAATGATCCCTTCCCTGCTCAAAATTAGCAGTCAATCGCTCACACTTCTTCTTCCCAAGGAGAAGCATCCACCACCCCACATGTTCTCATTATGCATAGCAAAACTATCAACTTGAACACCCATTCTCGTTCATATGACTCTGTTCTAGCCAAGGAACTTGTTCGAAGCAATACTGAAAAAGCTTCCACTTCGATGCTTGACGTTACCATATCGGTTGCTCCTCTCACCATTGAGAATCCCTCATTTGAGTCAGTGTTGCATCCACCCAAGAGCATGATTAGAAAATCAGTTTTCAATCATAATGCTTGGGCTGCTAAAAACTACAACATTGTAGAGGACCTAGCACAAGCTCCTTGTGTTATGTTGACGCTCGAGGTCATGCAAAATTTTTTGAATCAGTGCAAGACTCTCCTCGTTGTCATCGGTGTAGTTGACACGGATTCATCGAATACCATCATGTTACGGCTAGAATACTTCAAACCGAGGCTCTCCCATTAATTGGCATTTCAAGTTGCTACAAACATTGTTGGGAAGATAATCCATCGTACCGTTTTGGACGAAGGAGCCTCTACCTCAGTCATGTTGATCGTATGTTGCAAAGCCATTGCTTCTCCCGAGTTGAACTGTTCTCCTACCACTTTGAGAGCCTTTGACGAATGTGGCTTTCAACCTCATGGGTTGTTACAACCTTTACCAGTCGAGCTGGGGGAAAAGACCACAACCATTAACGTGGAAGTGGTCACTGCCCCATTATATTATAACATTCTACTTGGTCGTAATTGATTTTACGCCATGAATATGGTTGCATCATCTATCTTTTGCATACTACAATTCCCCCATCAAGGTCGAATTGTCACAGTCGACCAAGAGATAACGTTCCTTCAACTAGACAATATTTGCAAAAGTATGAGAGTGTGGGGGCTGGCCTCCTTAAGAATTCATACCTTATGGGCCTCTTTCCTACTTTGGATCCCCCAAACCATGTTTCCACGGTGAACATAATCTCCTCGTAGATTTTGTCTATCCCTAACTCCACTGATTCATGGCTTGTACCTGATGAATCCACCACACACCTGATTGGAGACACCATGCCTCTGTCACCCGCTGAACTCTTGTATGAGGCTATCCAATCAACGTCGGAGGACCACTTAGCTGTGGCCTCCACCTCCTGTTCTCTACAACAGACACCATCCAATCCTATGCTACGGACTTTTCATTCTGATGAGTCCATTATGGAAATCATGAGTGTAGATGATCCTCCATGGGAAGACCTCCACCATCGTTCATCTCTCCTTCCCTTGTTTGGACAATGTGGAGAATAGCATTTGCACCATCTTCACAGCAGATGTCTACTCTGCCTCTCAATCCTCGATACTCGCATGTCAAACACACTCTGAAGGCAACTTAGCCAACATTGAGCCTACTACATTGATAGACATTTTGGTTACTACTGGTGTAGTGGAACACATTCAGTTAGGCTAGAAATGTTCCCCTGAAGAAGTCATCACCACCATGGCCTTATTCAAGCCATTCCGAGACATGTTCGCTTGGATCTACGAGGAGATGCCTGGGATAGACCCCTCCATTTTTTTACACGAAATTAAAACCTATCTCGATGTCAAACCCATCTGCCAAAAGTTGCAACTGATACACCCTCAGAAGACTGCAACAATCAAGGCAGAGATTGAGAAACTCTTGAAGGCTGGCTTCATTTACCCTGTCCCATTGACAGAGTGGGTCTCAAACATCGTCCCTATTAATAAAAAGTAGGGGACCATCCGTGTATGTGTCGATTATCAGGATCTCAACAAAGCTTGTGCTAAGGACAACTACCCGACTCCCTTCATCGACCATATTATCGATAATTGTGTTGGAAGTGTAATTTTTTCATTCATGGATGGATTTTTCGGATACAACCAAATTGAGATCCACCCCGCCGACCAACACAAGACTGCATTCATCTATCCTTGGGGAATGTTTGCATATCATAAACTTCCATTTGGTCTTAAAAAACATTTGTGCCATATTCCAGTGGGCCATGTCATACACCTTCCATGATGTGAAGGACTTTGTTGAACCCTACTTGGATGACCTCCCTGCCCACTCAAAGCAGCATGAGTTCCACTTAGATCATCTGATAGCCATTTTCGTCATATGCAGATGGTACAATATCCATCTGAATCCTCATACATGTATTTTTTGTGTTGAGTCTAGACGCCTCTTAGGATTTATCGTCTCAAAATATGGGATCTACATTGATCCCTTGAAGGTGGAAGCCATTGTCACACTCCCACCTCCAACTAACATTACAAAACTTCAGAGTCTACAAGGAAGAGCAACTTATTTATGATGCTTCATTTGTAATTTCACACAAAAGATGCAGGGTTACATGAGATTTATGAAGAAAGATGTCCCGTTCATTTGGTATGATCAAGCTCAACAACCATTTGATAGTTTGAAACATGCCATTACGCATGCCCCTGTGCTCTAACCACCGAATTACTAACAAGATTACATTATATATCTTGCTGCTTTCGACACCACTATTTCCATCGTTTTGGTGCAGGATTTCATGTCCCAAAATTGGAATTGGGTCACAATGGCCTAATCACATTAGCCATATTCATTAGAGTTTGTAAAATTGATGTTAAGGGTCAAATAATTGCCAAGGAGGAAAATTACTAGTTTCCTAGGTTTGGGGTGGAAGCTTTGGGATTTAAAATAAGGGGGATAATAAATGATGTTTAGACATTAGAAGGGTTCAAGTATTTAATAAATAGAGTGAATAAAGAAATTCAAGAGAAATCCTAGGTGACAAATGGTTTTGGAGACATATGCAGGATGTGGGACCCACACTAGCTTGATTTTTCATAATAAATGGTATCTCTCTTTTGGAAATTCGAATTAATGGGAATGTGAACACTCTTGGGTGAGTTGGTAAGTCATAACAAATTTCATTGAGCATCTTAGGTCGAATTGGGAAGGATTGGTACCCTCCATGGAAGATAAAGAGTCAAAGTGGAAGTTTGTGGACACTTGGGCTAGATTCCCTAGCCCCTATGACACCAATGATGGAGCATCTATGACAAATATGACAAACTGTAGACCTGACCTCTGACATCTGACCACTATGACATGTCAGCCCCAAAAATAGGCTCAAAGAAGGAGAATTTGGGAGTTGGAGAAGCCAAAGAGACTCAAAATCGAATTTGGGAGAAGATGGAAGGTTGGAACTAGGAGACAAGTGGCAAATGTGGAATATTTTCTAAATGGAAATCTATTGAATCTATTGAGAGGATTTCGACCCTTAGAAGGATAATGTTGGTTATAAAATGTAGAAATGAAGTATTAGAATGGCTTTTGATCATTTGTAGAATTTGCAATTGCATTTGTGAAGAGGGAGAGCTAGTGGATGACTAGTTTCTTGCCTTATCCAATTTCGAGGGTGAAAGATTCCCATCCAAGTTGGTAATTGGAAAGGCCATTCAGACCTTTCATTTGGAGCTTTAATGGAGCCTTTATTTGCAGGTGTAATCTATAGGGAAGCTCATGGTTTCTTCTATTGCAGCTCACTCCTTCAACCATTTCCAGTTTTGATGGCATATTCTTGATCCTTGAGGGGGGGCGTTTTTGGTGAGCTGTTGTACTCTTTGGGGAATCTTTTAATCTCCAATTTATTTTCTAATATGAATTAAATACTTTTTTCTTCATCTCCAAAAAGTTTCGTGTCGAAATTCCAAGTAGAAATGTATAAATCTCATTTTTAATGGAAGAATAATGCCATTTCCCCACTGCCTTGCTGTGAGCCAATGTATTGATGATGATTTCGAATGAATGGATGATTATATTATATATTTGTGATAAATATACTTCCATGGATGTCTTCTAAAATTTTCATGTACTGTACTTGAGCATGTGAAGCATTTTTACTCAGTTTAGTTGTATTGGGAGGTGAAATAGTGCCATTTCCCCAAGGGTCGAATTGGGGATATTTGCAGTTGAATGGGAGAGGGTGAGAACAATTGTAATAATCCATTAATGGTGCATATGAGAATTTAATAAAAAAATTAACACATTTCATACCTCTATTCATAAATTTGAGTGGTTTTGGAGGCATTTGGGAAGCCATTTTTAGTACTTACCCCATGGGGATTTGAACCCCAAATTACTAGTAAAATTGCATAATTGGTCCAGAATCTTAAGAGAGTTTTAAGAGGTATTTTGGTGAACATATGTCATCCATAAACATCATATTCAAGTTCTAATATCATTCATACACCTTCCTTCAATATTTGAAGGCATTTGGAGTCAATTTGAGACCTAGAGACCAATACTAGTCAAAGGAAAATCACTAGTAAAGTTACCTACATTGATCAGAATTGAAAGAGGATTTGCAGAAGTATTTGAAAGGTCCAAAGGCATCCCTAAAACACATATTTATGTTCTAATATCATTAATATACCTTCTCATAAGATTTGGGATCATTTGGGGCAAATTTGGGACCTAGAGATCAAAACTAGTCAAAGGTCGAACTAGGGAAAAAAAGTGGAAAGTTGCCATTTTAATAAAATTCCTAAGAAGGGACATTACAGTGGTATCAAAGCATGGTCCTTGCACCTATGGATTAGGTACATACATTCAAGAATAATAGGCAACCATGTCTTACTATTATGATGAATCCTATGAGTACAATTCTTATGAGGAATATGCAGATGCTTATGAGCAATATGAAGCAGAATGTGAATGGTACAAGGAAGAGGTGCCATCATGCAACACTTCATACAATTTCAAGAGAAATGAAGATTATTCTTATGACATTAGATCTAATGAATATGAGTGTGTCACACCAACCAAGGATAATTCTATGAGCGAGTTCCAAAGATGGAGAGAAAAATATAAAACCTTGCCCCAACAATATCAAAAATATCAAGAATATCTTGCTTTGAGCAAAAATACACAAAATGCCATGTATTTTGAGTACTATGCTGAACATGTTTTTGAAAATAGGCCCAAAAATGAAGATGTGGAGTTAGTGAAGAAAGGTTTATGCCCTTCTTGTAAAAACCCTTGGAGCGAGTATCATATATGTATGCATGAAATGATGTCCTCCTTGAGGAGAGCTTTTGAGATTTATTAAAGAAGAGATTCTAAATATACTGATCCTAAGGAAAACAAAGGGGAAAATGCATCAGCTTGATTGAAGGAGAAAAATGAAGAGACATCACAAGAGCATGAAGAAGATTCTATTGAAAATATGGAAGATCATTTCTAGACACCTTCTAGCTTAGACATGAACCAAAGAGCATCTACTGATGGATGCTTAAACTATGAAGGAGTACCTACTTATGGGTGCTCACACCTCTATGTTGGTGACATAGAGATCACTTTTGAAAGTGTTGCTGCAAGCCCAAGTTCCATTAAGCATGATAATGAAGACCTTGTAGCAGTTGAAGAAGAAACAAGATCAACTTCCCCATCACCACTTGAGCTTCATGAAGTTGGTCCAAGCAAAAATGAAGAAGATGAGGAGGTTCATTTGCAAGAGCCTCATTTTCTTGAATGGTCCTTAAAGATGAATGAAAAGAAGATCCAAGAGTCCCTCAGAATTCTCCATGACACTCAAGCATTGGTGTCAAATTCTTGTTGGAGAGCTACTTCATTGGAGGAAACATCCTTCATTGAAGACATGGAGAAGATTCAAAGAGCAATGTGCCACATCAAAGGTAATTTCATGTCTTTGCTTTTTGATAGAAACCATTTGTTTGAGCTTAAGGAATTGTTACATGATGCATACTTGTAGAATAATGAGGATATTCATAAGCTCACAATTCAAAATGAGCAACTTCTTGAAAAGTTGCAAGATACTTGTTTTTCCTCCTATGTTTCAGATTGTCAAATGGTAGATTGTTTGGAGGATTCTCATGACATGGTGGATCATGAGAAATGTGGAAATTTGAATGTGCTTAATGTGTTTGAAGATGAACTTGAAGATATCCAAACACATGATGTGGTGGAAGAGGAACTTGAATTGTCTCTTGATGAAGGTTATGCAATTTTTAAAGAAGAGCATGATTCCTCTACATTGGAACCAAACTATGACAAAGAGTTCACACTTTTGAAGGAGCTGCATGATACTACCCATATGGATCCTTCCCATGATGAAACTTCTGTACTTTTTGATCATTTGGGTGATTTGGGTCATTCTCCTACATCCTACAATTCCATGTTTTGCAACATTAGTCTCAATGAAGTATGGGTGAAAGGGTTCTTTTTTATGGTGCCACATGAGGAGTATGGAACTCCTAGATTTACTTTTTATGATGATATGGTTGGAGCACATTCTTATTCACATTTGCAGAAGCATCCTTTGTTACTTTATGATGATTCACATCTACATGGATGCACCTATGATATGCATTTGAGTCACTTGAAGACTCATGGTTTTTCTTGCTCAACACTTGATTCATTCGATGTTGGAGGAACTTCATCCAACACTTAAGTGAATAGATTTATCAACATTTTTGTTGCAAGACACATACTTTGTTATATCTTTATGACTCTCACATTCAGGGATGTATGGGTGAGACTTCTTTCAGTCATTTGAAGTCTCCTTGTTTTTTCTCCTCATTATTTGGTTCAGATTTTAGTGGATATTCTTCATTCACTTCTTGGATGAAAGAATACATGGTTGAATATTTTGATGCATATCACATCCTTTTGGAGAAACATTATAGGACATGGGATCCTCACCTATTCCATTGGAGCAGATTTGATTGGTCACTTGAAGCTTGTATGCACTTGGAAAATGGTGGTCTACTTGCTTGGAGGTATAAGCACTTTCATGAATCTTTGATGAAGCATATCCTTGATGTACATTTTCATTATGTTTTTATGTACTTTAATGATATATATTTAGTACTCATGATGTTTGGAAGGATGCATATGAGAAAATGGGATCCAAGAATCATCTTATCGGATGGTATGGGTTGGAGAGCACTCTTCATTGTTGGGGTGCAATACAAGCAATGGGACCCCGGAATAATTTTTATCTCATTGGTTTCAATTTTTTGGGGGAAACAAGAAGTATGGGAGATGGATTTCCCACTTAATAAAGTGATTTTTATCAGAGTAGTGCAGCAGCAAACATGGTGGTTCCTCTCTAAAATCTTCATGGAAACTCAAAGACTCAAGGTTGGGAAATTCAATGGCAACTTCAAAGAATTATACAGAAAGCAGGTTCTTCAACACCCATGTTTGAAATTGCTTGACAACAAGCAATATTGGGAAGGGAGGATTTGTCATGTCCCAAAACTGGAATTGGGTCACAATGGGATAATCACATTAGCCATATTCATTAGAGTTTGTAAAATTGATGTTAAGGG
Source organism: Larix kaempferi (assembly GCA_027924585.1). Taxonomy (NCBI): domain Eukaryota; kingdom Viridiplantae; phylum Streptophyta; class Pinopsida; order Pinales; family Pinaceae; genus Larix; species Larix kaempferi. The sequence goes on from BSBM01000547.1 coordinate 4,847,392, forward strand.
TCAAATAATTGCCAAGGAGGAAAATTACTAGTTTCCTAGGTTTGGGGTGGAAGCTTTGGGATTTGGAATAAGGGGGATAATAAATGATGTTTAGACATTAGAAGATTTCAAGTATTTAATAAATAGAGTGAATAAATAAATTCGAGAGAAATCCTAGGTGACAAATGGTTTTGGAGACATACGGAGGATGTGGGACCCACACTAGCTTGATTTTTCATAATAAATGGTATCTCTCTTTTGCAAATTCGAATTAATGGGAATGTGAACACTCTTGGGTGAGTTAATAAGTCATAACAAATTTCATTGAGCATCTTAGGTCGAGTTGGGAAGGATTGGTAACCTCCATGGAAGATAAAGAGTCAAAGTGGAAGTTTGTGGACACTTGGGCTAGATTCCCTAGCCCCTATGACACCAATGATGGAGCATCTATGACAACTATGACAAATTGCAGACCTGACCTCTGACATCTGACCACTATGACATGTCAGCCATAAAAATAGGCTCAAAGAAGGTGAATTTTGGAGTTGGAGAAGCCAAAGAGACTCAAAATCGAATTTGGGAGAAGATGGAAGGTTGGAACTAGGAGACAAGTGGCAAATGTGGAATATTTCCTAAATGGAAATCTATTGAATCTATTGAGAGGATTTCGACCCTTAGAAGGATAATGTTGGTTATAAAATGTAGAAATGAAGTATGAGAATGGCTTTTGATCATTTGTAGAATTTGCAATTGCATTTGTGAAGAGGGAGAGCTAGTGGATGACTAGTTTCTTTCCTTCTCCAATTTCAAGGGTGAAAGATTCCCATCCAAGTTGGTAATTGGAAAGGCCGTTCAGACCTTTAATTTGGAGTTTTAATGGAGTCTTTATTTTCAGGTGTAAGCTACAGAGCATCTCATGGCTTCTTCTATTGCAGCTCACTCCTTCAACCATTTCCCATTTTGATGGCATATTCTTGATCCTTGAGGGAGGGCATTTTTGGTGAGATATTGTACTCTTTGGGGAAGCTTTTAATCTCCCATTTATTTTTTAATATGAATTAAATACTCTTTTCTTCATCTCCAAAAAGTTTCAGGTCGAAATTCCAAGTAGAAATGTATAAATCTCATTTTTAATGGAAGAACAACGCCATTTCCCCACTACCTTGTTGTGAGCCAATGTTTTGATGATGATTTCGAATGAATGGATGATTATCTGATATATTTTTGATAAATATACTGCCATGGATGTATTCTACAAGTTTCATGTACTGTAATTGAGCATTTGAATCATTTTTACTCAGTTTAGTTGTATTGGGAGGTGAAATAGTGCCATTTCCCCAAGGGTCGAATTGGGGATTTTTGCAGTTGAATGGGAGATGGTGAGAACAGTTGTAATAATACATTAATGGTGCATATGAGAATTTAATAAAACAATTAACACATTACATACCTCTATTCATAAATTTGAGTGGGTTTGGAGGCATTTGGGAAGCCATTTTTAGTACTTACCCCAGGGGGATTTGAACCCCAAATTACTAGTAAAATTGGATAATTTGTCCAGAATCGTAAGAGAGTTTGCAGAGGTATTTTGGTGGACATATGTCATCTGTAAACATAATATTCAAGTTCTAATATCATTCATACACCTTCCTTGAAGATTTGAAGGCATTTGGAGTCAATTTGAGACCTAGAGACCAATACTAGTCAAAGGAAAATCACTAGTAAAGTTACCTACATTGATCAGAATTGAAGGAGGATTTGCAGAAGTATTTTAAAGGTCCAAAGGCATCCCTGAAACACATATTTATGTTCTAATATCATTAATATACCTTCTCAGAAGATTTGGGATCATTTGGGGTAAATTTGGGACCTAGAGATCAAAACTAGTCAAAGGTCAAACTAGGGAAAAAAGTGGAAAGTTGCCATTTTAATAAAATTCCTAAGAAGGGACATTACATAGGAAGACCAGAACACCCAAGAACATGTGATATACTATTCCAGTAAAGGTCTTATTGATACTGAAACTTGCTATTCACATGTTGAGAAACTTGCTCTCGCGGCAGTTATTGCTATGTAGAAGTTCCGACATTACATTCTACTTCACACCACCACCATCATCGCTGATTCGAACCCCATGTACCACATTCTGACTCATCAGGTACTTGGGGGCAAGTATTCATGCTGGATCATGATACTGCAGGAATTTGATCTTCTTTTTTAAAAATCCAAGTCGAAAAAGTCTTTGGGGTTTGTTGACCTCATCTGCGACCTCCCCCGTACTAATGTAGAAACTGAGCCCAATGATTCTTTTCTGGATGAATAATTGTTCCTTATCAGTACGTCTAATCATTGGTATGGAGATATCACATTGTATATTCAAACCCAACATTTTATCCCTGAATTGTGTCGTGACAATCGTCATCGCATATGCAACCATGCAAAGTATTACCTGATCATCAGTGATACTTTATACTATCCTGGTATCGACTATATTGTTCGATGTTGTTTGACTCATGACGAGGATGAACACATTTAGACTGATTGTCATGCTGGGGTATGTGGTGGTCACCTCTCTGGGATGGCTACAGCCCAAAAGATTCTTCATGCTGGATATTATTGGTTGTCTATCTTCAAAGATTGTATCGAGGACGTAAAAAAATGTCCTACATGTCAACATTTTCATACGAAAAGGTGCACCCATCCCACCCCATTACACCTGGTTATTGTCGTTGGCCCCGTTGGCCCCTTCGCTAAATGAGGCATCGATTTCATGCATTGTAAGCCTACCTTGGTCGTGGGGCATTGTGTGATGCTTTGAGTTTTTGCGTGTTTAGGTTTTGTTTCACTTCTTATACGATGTTTTGTCTACATGTGTAGATGGAAATGCGCCATGGATTCGCGGATGGCGCCAGCCGGCATACCTGTAACCTTGCTTCGACAGCCTGGGTACTATATTCACCTACTGGAGAGCTCATCAGCTCAGGGGGAATGTGTCTAGGTTTCGCAACGAACAATGCTGCAGATTATCAAGCAGTCATTGGAACCCTAACCGATGCTATTTCTTTGGGTATGGACCATGTTGTCATCCACTTGGATTCTCAACTAGTGGTCTCTCATCTTAACCGAGTCTACACCATCCGCGATCCTACCTTACTATGTCTCTATAGATGAGTCCATCTTCTGGAAAGTTCCTTCGAGTCCACTCAGTACCTGCACATTCCAGGAGACGTGAACAAAGTTGCCGACTCTATGGCCAACTTCATCTTAGATTGGTACATTGCACACACATAAGCATATTTATGAATTGTTAAAAGTAGACAGAACATGTAAATAACCCATTTTATAAGAAAATACATAAACAATATCACACCATTCATCCATTTTAAACACATATATGTATAAAACTGCCAAAATGTCTGTATATATATATCATCATAAAAATAGTGCTGGTACAAAATCTGAAGTACGACAGCTTTCAGTGAGCCTCTACAAAATTTGAAGCCTCGTAGCTTTCAGTAGTACAAAATATGAGGCCTCTAAGCTCTCAGTACATGTGTAACAACAAGATAAGGTCTAACGCCTAGCCCGTACACCCCTAGGTCTAACGGCTCTAGCCTCCTAAGTATGAAAGCAATCGACTGCTCTCGTGACCCTGCAGAGCATCACATTGAAGCATGTAGATGCTCCCACCGTATATCCCTGCATAGGCTACGGTAACTCATCTACCATCGGCTCTAGAATGTCAGACTTCAACCCACTAAGGTGCACGTAGACATCCTCCATCTCGTAAATGGCAGCATGTATGGCTGGATCCATGACTGCTCCCTCTCCTCTCTCTCTCCTCGCCAGAAAAGAGACTCCTACTGGCCGTATGGGGCCCACATATGCACACACAAGTTGTTAACTTGTTAGCACTATAACAAAGAAATCATAAAAATACAAAACTAAAAAGTACAAGGGTTATTTGTTCTTACCTATGTCTCCCCATACTGCTCCCTTAGGTAGTACCAGGTCTAGGTCATCTTTGTAGTCCGTACCACTGTATGAGTAATCCTCTACCATAAGTAACTGGCCTTCTAACCAGGTGAAGAACTCAAGACCATATCCGACAATGGGGCCCCCACCATGTCGGGCCATCACCTCGGTCCATCTAGCCATGTGTGGATCCTTAGGATCCCTGTCATCTAGTTGTACCCGTGGGCGTAGCAGGGGAACCTGCTCCAAGAGGATCGAGATCACTATCGAACTGTAGTCGAACTATTTGAGCTCTCCCCATCGACACCTGGTTAGTTGAGCTCGGATGTTTGCGAGGATTCCCTCGCACCAGTTGAAGATCTTCAGAGACATGCAGTCCTCCGCATATAGCATTTGTGACCTAGTGGCTAAGTGAGGAGCTTGGATCCCTTTTATCCTCATGATGGTAAATAGTATGGTACGCAGGGGACATTCCCGTACATCCTTGATGGGAATATTCCCACTCGAAGCATGGGTGTTGGGATTACAATGCTGTAAGATCATGGCATCCACGGTCCGATCACTTCCCTCTGATCTAGTAACAGCCACATTGTCCACTCTTTGGGACAATCTAGTAAGAAAATAGATGTCCTTGACATCTATGGTTAGTATGTGCTCATCGATCATGAAATATTGCTGAGCCGCGTCCCAGCATCGGAGCATATGTGTTAGCAATAGGATTAGGGCCCTCATGTCCTGGACCTGGAAGAACTTGAGGAGACCATAGTTCCTCAATGCTTCCACACATTCTGGATCATTTTCAGCTTGCATGTGATCTGCCTCATGTTCTCATTTGCGCCACTCCAAGACCATTTGTGCTGTTGCTAACCTGCTAAAAGGAACATTTAAACATTGTTAGGACTCACTTCAACCTTTAGAATTTCATCTTTTGGGTTATTTATTTGTTTTGGGTTGGACGTTTCCACCTTCACACCCCATTAATAAGGATAATGCGACATCGTCGCAACCCGACATTATGGGATTTGCGATGACCCAAGTTCGTCGCAGTTCCCGTAAGGGCCAACTGCGACAATCCAAGGATGCATTAGCCCTCCACAAATTAACCAAAAAACCCAAAAAATGAACCAAAATAAAAAATGTAAACCACTACAATTATGTTGGATGAAGTTCAGAGTTACCTACTCCGGATGGTTGGTGAAATGGTTGCTCGTAGCTCCCTGAATCGACAAGTGAACGTTTGGGTCCAAATGGCACTTCGTCTCCCCCAAATTGGCAAATGAACAATGGTGACTATATTTGGTTTTTTGTTTCTATTTATAAACAAAATTGAATATTCCTTTTCAAATATTTGATGCTTTTAGGTCATTTGCTACAGTCTGGATTATTTTTATCACATTTTAACACATGGTTGCCTATTTGACTTAGTTTTCAAGTGTGCAGGAGTTGTTAACTTGTTTTTACACACCAGTCTCGTTTCATAATGGTCATATCAGGTATGAACATCCCTTGAATTTTTTGTCATTATTTTATAGCCGTTAGATTGTGATTATTTTATAATGATGAGCTTACTCTTTGTTCTTTCTCGTGCTCTTGAAACTATCAGAATAAGTTACCGAGTTACGATTTATCACTTTTCCGAGCTCGTTAAACTCCTATGGAAAAGGAACCCCCCGAGGAGTCTATCTTTAAGCTCTTATTAGCCTCTCGAAATATGAAAAGATTTCCAAGTGAACTTGTCGTGTTCACACGTGTTAAAGAATTTGAATGGTTGTGTCCCTCGTGATAGTTTACCCCTTTTTCGGACTAGAGGGCACTATTTACGAAAAAGGTATACTCCAGCCAATCATGACTAGGAGAGTTCTCTCCCACGTTGTTTAACCCTTTTCCGAGCAATGAGGATAACTTTATGAAAAAGGATCGTTGGAGTCTTCTTTAGTTCTTTTTAGACTCTCTAAAAATGAAATGATGACCGAGTTTACCTTCTATGGACTCATTAAACTTTTATATCGAAGGGTTCGCCATGGGACAAACCCCTCCTATCTGAGGTTTGAAAAATATTTTGGATTGAACTTATCTATGATATGAGTGTAATATCTATAATTGTGGACTAACTATTTTCGATGTTATATTAGGCCATGGCCCCGGCACATATGATGTATTTTGATTTATGGGAATGAGCCCTAGCACACATGATTTATTCTTTTATATATTGACATACTGGGCATGGACCCTAACTGACTTCTCTATTGAGAATATGCTGGGTGAAGAGGCCCTAATGTTTTGATTATGTTCTTTAGCATATGATGTGGGTAGAAGCCTTAATATATACTGAGATGATATTTTCTTACTTACTGTGCAGAGCTATGATTTTAGATGATTGACTTATGTGGTGTGTTGAGCGTGGTCTTAGAAACACACAGATGACCTACGTACTGGGCATCAGCGTCGATGCACCTAGAAGAATGATTATGTACTGGGAGTAAGCCCTGATGTACATTTAGTGTTGGGCATAAGCCTCAAAGCACTCCAAGATTGATAAATGAATGCTGGATCCGAGGCCACTTAAATATTATAAATGTGACTCACAACCACATTCTAGCACTAGTGTTGAGTAGGAGGCTCTGGAATTGCACTAGTGTAAAGCCCATGCGAGAGTGTTTAGTTAGAAGCTATGAAGAGCACTCAGGGTTACTAGCTCTTAAGGGTTGAGTCAAAAAGACTCTGAATAGCTCGTCTATTTTTCATCACATTTATTCAAATTGGTTAAATGAATCTTCTTCTATCTATCATCAAGTATTGTGGGAACTACCATGTTAGACAAGGGAATCGAACATGCAAGAGAGAGAGAGACTAGAGATGCCTATCCAAGCTTACCAAAAGACCGTCCAAAGAATTGGACATTGTCCTTAATGTTAAAAGAAGTATCATGTGAAGTTACATAGTTAAATAAAAAAATAATCACCATAACTTAAAGTATGAGTTGAGTAAGATTAGTCTTGTATGAATAACATGCATAAAGGTTCCAAGGATAAATATTATTATTTTATAAAATATATTTATTGCATAGGGTTTATGCATAGTTGGATGCCACATTATTAAATATTATTAATAATGTTATCAATACTAAGGTTGAAATATAATTATTATTATCATCATTATTATTATGAAAAAGATTAATTTAAAATCACTTCTAGTTAAAACAAATGAAAAGTCCTAGTTCAAACAAGGACTAGATATTTGGTAATCATATCTTTTAAGAATATTAATTATTTAATTAATTATTCAAACAACCATAATTAAAGACTCCCTTACATAAAGAGGGCAGATCCCAAGAATGGGCATCATCTTCTTTTTCATTATCATTCTCTTATGGAAATCAGATAGAATTTTCTACTCCAAGAACTGAAGCAGTCCCATACAAATTTCCAGATCTGAACCAGCAGTGAACCTAGGGCCTCTATCTCTTATTGCATGTTGGAACTAGCTCAGGGGGATCTAGTTAGAACCAGGAACAATCTAAGGGTCATGGTTGGGAGGAACATGGTAGCCCCAAAGTTATCCAGCTAAGGAATCATTCTAACAGGTCAGCTAAGCTCAGAAGATTCTACACTAATTATTATTTTAGTATGTAGGCTTCTATAGAAGATGAGCAAGTCACCAGGAAACTAGGTATGAATTATTCAACTTCCATTTCAAGTTATAATAGAAGTTAGGTATGTAGCATAAATTTTATATTTCGGCACTATTTTGTTTTTACCCTGATTTGTTTAAAATATTAATTCACTTATAGAGTAACGGCCTGTTGGGTGAAATATATGCTATCTAATTCAACATTTAAATTGTCAACCCGGGGAGGGAGCTTATGAGATGCAATCATTATATGCGCAGGATTGAAGGATTGAACTAACCTAAGATGACTAAAGATGCAACTATATGATTTTAAACTACTTGCATGACTTTCATAATTCAAATGTAAGAATTTATTCTATCTATGAAAACAGGAAACTGATTAACGAATAAGGGAAGTAGGAAATTTAATAAAGATGTTTAATTGAACTGAATTGATTTGGAAGCAAGCAGAAAACTTGATAAAGATGTTTAATATAGAAACAAGTAGAAAACTTGATAAGGATATTCATTTATGATCCAAATCTTATGTTATGATCATCTTCATTAATTATATGAAATAAGAAACTAATCCTATGATTAATGAAGAAACTATTAAAACTGAATTAACTTAGAAAATATAATTATTAAATCTTATCTGAAACAAATATTGAAAACTTATAATAAACTATACTTAAAAATAAAACTGATACATTCTAAAACAGTAACTTATTAGCAAATCCAACATAAAAGACATAATTTTGAAAATTAGTTGAAAAGAAGATTAGAAGAAATAGTAAGGAAACTAAGAAGAATGAAAAAACTTAATTAAAACTCTATGTAACAAAAAACATTATCGTAATTACATTAAAAACTGTTAATTAGAAAAAAGAAGAATTATGGTTGAAAGTCAGAAGAAATCAGATTCTTAAAAAGGCCTAAAACAGTGTAGAAAGTGTAAAGGTCTGAATGACGATCCGAATGCTTGTCTGAATGGCGGTCTGAATGACAGTCTGAATGGAAGAAAACAAGTTAAACTAAGGAAAAGAAGAATTTTGGATGACTTTAATTACTAGCTGGTTGATGCATATGATCCTACAATGAAAGGGAAGCAACAAATGGATTAATTAGAGGCTAAACTAATGAGAAATTATCTACTCTAATCATTATCTAAGAAGATGAACTATCCTATGAGATGTGAGAAGAAGGTTGAGAGGAAGAGAGTTAACCTACAGCTACAAGAAGAGGCTGATTAATTGAGGGAATTAACCTATAGCGACAGGGAGAAGAAATTGATGGAAGAGTTGGAAGCAATATCAAGCTATAGATGATGGAAGAAAAGTGAAAGCAAACTACAAAAACATTAAACTAGGTCGGCCACTTCCTAATTCTAAAGAATAGATTGAGTTAGTAGCAGAATAGAGTTTACATGAAAGTGAGAAAAGGACAGCTATAGGAAAACAGAAATAATTAGATAACTGAGACATAAACTATCTATTTGCAAAAATGAAATGACTAGCTAAAAATACAAAGAAATAAACTGTTGAATGTACAAGATGAACCTCTGATTGCTGAGCGGCCCTTCCCAACAACAGGGGTTTGTTTCCTAAGCTACTCAGTCACCAACCATCAACAAAAAAAACAAAACTGATCATCAACAGCTGCAAACATAAATTTTTATTCAACTGGGGCAAAGTTTACATACTGTTTTTCACTCCCAGTTTCTCAATATTGGAGTTCTTTATATAGATTTTACAAAGAGAGAGTAGGTCGACCCTTTCAGTGGTCGACCTCTCTAAAAATAACAGGTTTAAACAGCTGGAGAAACAACCCATTACAATAGGAACAGAATCCAAAACGGCCAGCCACGTGTTTCCTTTTTCTAGGCAAGCTGGCTTCAAGGAACCACATATTTCTCTCAAACAACTTGGAATTTTGGAAAAAATCCCTCCTAATGACCTTAATGGGCCTATTGCGCACAAAACCCATGTTGTAGAGTTTACGATTTCGCCTTCATTTGCCTAGGAATCAAGCCTGAAATTGGCTTCCTGTTAAAAACACGTCTTTGAGAAAATAAATGCTAGGTTGTTGGCCATACTGAATGAGGTGAATCTTTATAGGTAGAAGCTTCTAGATCGTGTTTGCGAGGTGGGAAACAACATCCACATATTTGTTTCTTCCTTTAATACTCCAAAATATGCTAACCAGTCAATCCGCGAATTGAATGAAGGGTTGAATGACGACCATGTCTGAATGGAGGTTCGTTTGACAACCACAACGTGTATAATCAAAACTAAATACCAAACAAGCCACAAAAATGTCAATTAAACATTAATAAATTATAATATGGTGATATTTGACCAAAATTTATATGATAAGTAAATATATGCATTCTTGGTCTCTTTGATGGTCTGAATGGCGGAAATAGTGCTTTATTATATCAAAATAGTAAAAATAACGCTACTCAGAGTATATTTGATGATAAAAAAATGGTGACAAAAATGGACGTCAATAGGGCCTTTGGGCATGGACTCTCGGGTCATTATAGGAGCAGAACCCTGTAACTAGAACTTGTTTAACTCATAAATTTGATTTAGAAATTAGCAGAATCTCTAGCAGGTCTAGCCAAGCTAGCTTGTGCTAGACATCCAAGCACATCGAAAACCTAGAACCCATTCTTATTAAAATAGATGATTGAGTTTTTCTTACCAGCAACATATATATCCCAATACTGAAATCGTAAATTATGTTTAAATCAATGTATAACTAGGATGATATTTCTGATTATACAGTGATGTTTTCGTATTTATCTCTAACCCTCTCTCAGGTTTTTAAGCCCCAATGTTTTCACAAACCTATCTAAACTCCCTTTTTAAACTACTAACCCTTTGTAGGAAAACGAAATCATTGCAATAGTAGACCAATTTTGGAGTTAGGGTTATCATCCTCTTCTTTTATTTTTCCTTTCTTAAAAACCACCAAATAGAAATAGCGAATGCAACAAGCCAGCCATCGAAACTCTTAGCAGCAATACACATCAAGAATCAAAACAACCGTAACTACTACTATCTACCCATTCAAACCAAAATAGAATGCTTATCACTTTATCAAATGACCGTATCGTTATATTTTCCTTCCACGATAACTACCATTATTTTCTTTTGAAACATTTCATTTCGCAAACAGTAAACATGAAATCGTAGGTGGATTCCAATGTTCCATTATTTAGACCTCCAGGAAACCATAATGTAAATAGAAAAATAACGCAGGACCGGACACCCACAATAACTTCATTGAGTCTAGTTTAACCCATAACCGTTTTACTTTTACACCTTAAAGTCAAACCCTGGCAACTATCATTCTTCAACCAACAATCAAACTCTCATGGCAAACAAGACAGTACACAAACAATTGCAGAATGAATACATTCTCAAGACCAAAAATACTAGACGCGGGTCAAGGAGTCAAAACCACTAGCCAACACTAATTTCATGGAGGAAGCTCTAGAACAAAACTAAAACGAGTTTTACTTAATAGCATAGATCCCATCGAATGGACAACGAATTTTCCACCAAAGATTCAAACTGACAGAGCACCATTTAAAAATATAGTGACCATAATTTCTTCACGCATCCAGTTGGGTCTCATAGAAAAGAAAACGCAGAGGTCCATTTCTTAATACAAACATCAAAACGAGCTTCATAGATAAATGAAGGGGGAAATATTCTTTTCAAAACCCATATCTACATAGTACGAATACCATTAAAACTACACGAGACCAAATTATTAAACCCTACTGTAAGTATGGAAACCCTCCAAAGTTTCGTTCATCAAAATATTATTTACAACAATATTCCAACACACTGGTCCAACCAAAAATGACAACATTGGAGACTCCAAAACCTTAGTGAGCCAAAGGCTTCACAAAGCCTCCCCAATGCAATTTAAATAGAGCTTTCTTCCACAACCGAGACAGGGAGGTTTGAAGGATTGAAAGAACCCTTGACTTACCAGTCCAATGTCCAAACGCAGTTAGTGATGGTCCCCATTTGGTCCAAATGCAGAGATTCGCACCATAACCCATAGCTGTCAATAGAGGCAAGCCAATACAGGTTAGAACCTGCACATTTAAATAGCATGGAAGTTAAAAAGAAAACTTAGAAAATGCAATGATTACATATTGAAGAAGTCACCTGGTAAGACTCTTTCATTTACATCGCCTCATAAGACCACCAACGATACCCTGGCCATGAGCATAGCTCAGGCCAGGCACAAACATTACACACCCAGCTAAAGCTCCGTCTCAGCCACAAGGAAAAACAGATGAAATTACCAACATTGTGCAAACCCTCATTAAAACCCATATTGCCCAGCTGGCCATAGGCCACGTGATAGTCATGTGCGCCTTTAAGACTCCCACCAACCATGATAGGACTCAAATATGTTTGTAAGCTCTATAGTATAGTCATGTAGTCTCAACACTTGGTTAATTATCATCAAAGAAAGACCTTAACCCAACTATGTTGTGTTTAATGGATGTTTGGACTTGAAGGGACTTACATGGCATAGTTGCTCAAGGAAAGGCCACCATGGTACACCTGCAAAGACATGACGAACAATTATGCATTAGCGGAATCACTAAGTAAGTCAACAAGTTTCAAACACTCACCCCTTACCTCTCGGCGAATCTGTTAGGTGTGCATGAATCAACCCCAAGTTTCCAAGGTATTTCAACTCCTCTCTTCAGGTCCATCTTGCCTAAGGATGACATTTAAACAACTTACAGTCTTGACATACAATATAACCGTAAAAGAAAAAAAGGGACTTTTAGTATTAATCTCATGGTTAAATTTTCCACAAACATACTTACCACAATTACTTCCACAGAGAAAACATGACTGAAAAAACTACCTTGCTAGGAATTTCATAAACCCTTAATGTTGAGGTCAAAGTACCGATACTTTTTTCAGTGATGAAGTTAATTTATAAATACATAGTCTATATTATGCAATGTAGCAAGTAGAATATTTTTTTTTAAATTTTAGTAATTTTTAAGGGATATTACAATGAGCTATACAAAGCATCTGGTTACCCTCATCTAGCTCGTAAAAAACACATGAGGCACTCATCATTCAAGATGGGGAAAAAGGAAAGATTTTATGTTATACCCTTTATCAGTGGCAGTACCTAGTCATTTCTTAAACATGGCACTCATTTGCATTTGCATACTGCACTTGGATCATCCGTTTGTCCTCGAGTTTTACCTATTTCCTGAGTCTTGTTACTCGTTTGAGTCATTCAAAGAATGCTTCCATCATCAATTGCATTAGGAGTTGGTATCATAACTTGTCAATTCAATATTGCCAAGGCATGCCCTGCCCATGTTCAAGAATACTCTCCTCATTCATTATCTGCAGTCAGTACACCTTCCATCATGTCGATCTACTTTGAGTCAATCTTGCATGTCACAGTACCATCCAAACTGATCTACACATCCTTTGCCGTGTTTCATGTCGATGATGGGGGATTCATCATAGCCCTCCTTCGATGGATTCATCCTTGTCAACTTCAACACATCATCCAAGGATTGAATCTAGAAACCAACCAAGTACCTTGGCCCTGCATGCCTCAATGGTAGGTTACCTCGCTTTCAGCATGAGCTTAGATCATTGACTCTTGATTGAAACATTTCATCTCACGTTCGACTTCAACTCATTTATTCATGCTTGATGATATGTACTGTGATACCTTGGGAATCATCGACTTCAATGGTGATTTCCCTCGCACTTGTTAACAGTATACATCAATGAATGGTAATCAAGTGGTTTTTACCGTGTTCGACTTCAAGACATATGTAATCACATGGACAGATTCGTATCATTGCGGGTTCAGCTTGAAGACCCTAGGGAGTCATGTTTTACCCAGGTTGCAATGGAGTTTGTATTGAGTCATATTGCAAAGATCCACATTTGTATTGGTTGTGGCTATGTTATCATCTCATCGTGGATCTATGCTTGTGTTTAGTAGCCATGATTGTATTCAGTTGGTTATTACTATGATGGATCTGCATTGTATTGGTCAGCAACCATGTTGTACGTCATATGAGACTGTGTACTCGGAGTCAGTTGTACTGCAGCAGTGTCCTTCGTTCGACAAGCCATTACAATTCCTTTTGTCAAAGCATTTCACCTGTCCATATTTCAACAGCTTCATGCTTTGGGGGGCATTCTATTACACCTAAAATCCTACCATCATGAGGTTCAATGTATACATCCCTAAAGTTTCATTAACTAAGTTATTGGCCTGGAAGAGATATAACCCATTTTCAGTAGGTTTTGAAAGGTTGTCACATGTTGTACACATGCAACCTGCGACGTTGCATCTTGCTCTCTTGCAGGGTGAGACTTAGTCAGATAATGGACAAAAATAGCTCCTTCGAGCCCATTCTTGAATTGAACTTACATGGATCCCTATCCCTGACCTTCCGAGAGAGATGGCACTCGGTTCCTAGCCTCTTGGGAGGATCCCCTATCTCTCTCCTACCATATATCAACCTATCCTATCCATACCCTATCCACTTAGTCCTATATAAATGAAGCTCCTTTCCATTCCAAAGGGAGGAAGTCTATAGTGTCTACATGCTGGTGAAATCAATCTTGGAGAGATCTCTACTCATCCATTGAGAGACTCACACTTCCTTGGGAGGAAATGGCATTGGCTTGGATGGAGAAGGGCTACTTCGTTAAGCTATTGTTGTAGTCATTCTTTTCTATGTACTTTCCCTATATTTATAGTAATATAAATGCTTTCCACCAATATTGTTGCGATTGATGATATTGTGTAGTTTACATGTTGAACTGTTTACTTAGATCTATTATCGTTCGGATACTTTTACTTGTTTGTCTTGTTGTTTACATCTTGACAGGTCTTGCAACTTGGATTTGACGACTGCGAGGCGTGGAACAACATCTAGGAAAAGGGACTACAAACTTAGGGTAAGACATCTGATGAATTGATCCTTAACTATATCTAGGAAAGTGGTTTATATTCTGTACTATTTGTTCTAGACTCACATTGATCTAGGGAGATCCGGCTCTCGTCCATTTAAGTGGATTGTCCATCAAATAGTAATACAAGTACTAGTGTAGTGTCGAGCTTGTGTTTGAGCTGTTCAAAAGCTGCTTGTTGTGTCAGTCTCCATTTAAATACAATTTTCCCACTTCCTTTTGTCAACTGATTCAAGGGCCAGGCTATGTGACTACATCCGAGTATGAATCCTCGATCGAAATTCTCCAAAGCAAGAAAAATTCTTAGTTCCTGAATGCTGTGAGGAATGGGCCAATGTTTGAGAATTTATACCTTTTTCTGGGTCAACGTGAATGCCTCAAGAGTCAATTACAAACCCCAAATATTTGATGTTGTTCATTGCAAAGGAAAAATTGTCCATGTTCAAGTAGATTCGATGTTGCTAGGGAGTGTCAAGGACTTGCTAAAGTTGTCCAACATGTTCTTCCCATGATCGACTGAAAATCAATATGTTGTGAAGATGAACAATGACCCATTTGTCGATGAAATGTCAAAGAATGTTATCCATGTATCGCATGAAGGTCACAGGTGGATTGGTTAAGCTGAAAGGTAGGACTAACCATTCGAACAGTCCTTTCTTGGTCTTGAAAGCAGTTTTCCACACATCTGAGAGATCAATTGGAATCTGATGATATCCTGACTTGAGGCCGAGCTTAGTAAAGGATTTATCACCTTTCAAACAGTCGATGAGCTTGTCTATCCATGGCAGAGGGTACCGATTCTTCACCGATATTTTGTTGAGCGCCCTGTAGTTGATGCACATGCGCAAAATCCCGTCTTTCTTCGGAACGAGGACGACTGGACTTCCACAAGGGGAGGAACTGGGTCAAATACAATCTTTTTCAATCAAAGCTTGGATTTGTCTGCTAATATCCTCATTTTCGAGGATGGATCTTCTATAGACATATGCGTTAGGAAAATAAGAACTAGGATTAAGTTCAATAGAGTGTTTCACCTAACATTGTAGAGGTACTCCGTCTAGAACTTGGAATAGGTTCTGGTACTCATCAAGAATATTGTCGATCTATTGCTTCTTTCGGGAGTTGTATTCGTCAGTGAATCGACTAGTTGTTGCAGTCTGCCTAGAATGTTGCAGCTTTATCATAATGAATGCGAACTTGTGAGCATGATTGATCACCTTCTTTGTCTTTTTCGCAGATACCAAGGAAACCGTTGGTGTAGGTCATCCTTCTGGTATGTTGTATCCCTGATCTCTGATTTTGAAAATCACCTTCTATGGTCATGACTGTTAACTTCCATGGTGATCCCATAGGTAAGGTTTTCCGAATAGGGTGTCGGCTATAGAGAGAGGTGCCACATTGCAGAGTACTTCATCTTCAAAAGGCTTTATGAAGTATACGAGCTTGCATTCTCTGGTGATCCTTAGCTCTTGTCCATCCTTCATCCAATCGATTTTGTAAGGATGAGGATGCAGAGTGGTCACAAGGCCTAGATTCTTCACAAGTTCTTCAGAAACAAAGTTCTTCTGGCTCCCATTGTCCACAATCAGATCCAATGGATTGTTTTGAACCCATATCTGTGTATGGAATAGGCGCTATCGTTCCTCCTCATCGTTGATGGTTGAGGCTACTGGAGTTGTCAATGTCAAAAGAGTCGTTGCTTATCAGTTGGATTCTACCACAGTCTTTTTGAACACGTTAGATGTCCACACCTTTTCCAAAAAGGTCTTCTAAGCTTTGCATTCAGATGTATCATTCCAAGATGAGTGATGGTAGTCGCACCATTTCCCGGTCGGTTGTTTTCTATGTTCCTTTTTATGAAAAGGCTTCTTGTCGTGATCTGGCTTTGGCAAAGTCGGCTAAGAATATTTTGACTTGTCGAAGTCAGCTGGTGCCTTCTTCTCGGGTGGTCATCTTGATGTCAGCTTGGTGGTGAAGTGCACTTTTCCCTTCTGCTTGGTTTCAAGTTTGCTGGCATAGTGGAATGAATCCACAAGCATATTGATAGTCAAAAACTCCATCTCCTGCTGAATGTACTAGGATAATCCATGAACATACTTCAGAACAAGCAATTTTTCTTCTTCTTGGTCTCCAAGTCTAGCCATGATTCGATTGAACTTGTCGGTGTAGCTTTGCATGGACTAGTCTTTCCATTGACTTAGCTACTGCCACTTCTTATACTGTTGCTCAAGGTACTTCGGCGGGTAGAAATCCTTTCATATGTGTTCGACAAATTTATCCCATGTTTCGATGGGGTCTCTACTTTTCTCCATCTTTGTCAAAATATTCTCCCACCAGCAGTGCACAGATGCTGACATCTTTAGGGATGCAATGGTGATCTTGTCAACTTCTAAGAGTTGATTCATAGAGTAATAGGACTCCAAATGTTGAACCCAATTGTCGACGGATTCCGCGTCAATATTTCCTTCTAGATTCGGTATGTCCAAATTCATTTTGACTTTGAATGGGATGATTTTGTCGGAGTTAGTTCTCATCGGAACCGCTCCTGAATTCGAAGCAAATCGCATGAAAATATCGTTGAACTGGGTGAACATCTTAGTTCATTGTCGAGCCAATTCTTGTTCTATGAGCTTCTATGTCTCATTGATTGCATCTATTTTGCTTGTTTCTTCTTCCATCTCTGGAGGTAGTGTTTGCTTAGATTGTTGAGTCTGCGAGCGAGGTTGAACCAACATAAGTCAGGTAACTTTGCTGGAATTGTCTACGCAAAACTTAAGAATGAACAAAGTTGATGCGCTCTGACAAAGCTCTGAATGAACATTGATTATGCTCTGATACCAATGATCCACTTGGGTCTAGGAATCTGAGGTGGACAATAGTTCGACTGAATGAGCCGGCTCTGTTATGAAAGAAGCACAAGAAATAGAATAAGCAAGCAGGATTACACTACACAGGTAAACACAAATACACATAGACAAATATGTAGGAATGTGAATTGATTTCTCTATTACTGAAAACCAGAAATATAAGATGTATGTTACAATAGTTTACATGCTTATATAGAGAATGCTGAGACGCTTGGGTTCTTTCCCATTACGTTCAGTTACAAAATAAGTTATAACGATTCAGTAGTTGAACCGTTACATTCGACTGGAAGATAGAGAGATAGTCTATCAAAGTTCAGCAGTTGCAAGTCACAAGATGGTGTTGTGCAAGTCGCAAATCGACGTTGTATGTCAACATCGCGAAACTGTGAGGTCGTAGAACATGTCTAAATCATGTCGCATTTCGACAACTTGCCAAACCTATGTCGAAGTCACAGAGTGTGTCGAAACTCGTCGGAGTTATGTCGACGATGGCTTGTCACAGCAGATATCGGCATTTGACAATAATTCCAACTGCGATATCGATCAAGGACTCTTCCATATTATTTGTAGGTGTCTCCTCTAAATGATCCACTACATATGTTGATCCTGACAATGCCTTTTGCTTCAAACTTGCAGCTCCAGGGACCTTAGTCTATTCCATTTATTTGAACAATATTTGTTTGGAAGAGGAAAGTGTCGAGGATCCCCCATTGCCACCGCACAATCCTAAAACCAAATGGATTGGGACATCATTTCCTAAATCGTAATCTCTTATACAAGCATATGGATGAATGTAGTTGTCTTGAAAAAAAGGGAAAAGCACCTTTTGAAGATGCTTATTAGATCTGTGATTTTAGCTAGAAGAAGAGTCACTAGATTATAAGGGAGTAGGAAAAGCATTGGTTTGATCCTAAGAGGAGCCACACAAAGAAGGATAAATTCTGAGCCATCTCATAAATCTTCTGTGTCCCCTCACACATTGGTTGGAGATTGATTTCCACAGTGGGATTCTTGGAGGGATTCAAGCTCCCTAGGTCAAGGGCCAGATGGGCTATGGAAGTTTGAAGGGAGACGTTGTCTGAGAGGAGTGTCTTCTACACTATAGGATCTGCTTGGTGAAGGGGTCCTCAAGCTATGACAATGAATAAGATGCAAGATTCCGACGTAGGGTTTGGAATTATAGGGTTCAGAATGCCATGTCTCTCCTTAGTAGTTATTCTTCATTCCTCCGAATGTATTGCTCAATCCATATGTAGATAATGTTATAATATATAATAAATCTAATTTGTAAAAAATGAATAACATTAATCAATGTTTCTAGGAACATATTAAGTCAACTATATTTATAAGAGAGTGAATTTAATTTAAAAAATATATAACAATTATCAATGTCATCATTGCTTTATTGAGATAAAATATAAAATAAGATAAAATGTGAAGCATATATTTCACATAGATTTTTATGCTCATATGTACTTTTATGTTTTTATTTTAAGTAAGATATTTGATATTAACACATTATATAGAAAACACAACAAAATTAAGTCAAAGTATCCTTCCTATTTGTCTGGACCATCTACTAACCAATATTTTCTTTTAAAACAACATAACCCCCCAGGGACCCTCTCTCGAAGGAGAAAAAATGGCTAACATTCCATAAAATGTTCACCATTAACCAATACCATAACAAAACATAGATTCTACAAAGACACAAACTCTACATCCTACGGATTTGAAATTCATCTCAATCCAGATAACATCCTGATGCTAAGAAAAACTACACAGCCATAACTGATAACAAAATTCAAAAAATAGAACTTAGAACCATCCAGTTCAGGAGCCTAAAGAAAGATAATCAAGGAACCTTAGCATTTGCATAAGGAGGATCCTTCCCCCCACGACTAGGTTCCTCAGATGAATTTATTCTCCTCGCCGACATGTAATCCTTCATAGGATAAAATACCCCGTCTGTGAGAGAAAATGCATACCCAATTCTTTTTCCATGTCATCAATCTTCATATGCAGGAGCCTAGTGTTTACATATAACTCCTTCTAAATGCCACCAGGATATCACCATCACTCTACTTTTCCTACCACTCTAGATGAACACATCCAAGGAATCCTTTAATAACCATATAGAGTGTGATGATATCATCATATAACCCCTATTGTTCCCTCAAGGATCCAAGATCCTGAATCGACTATATAGCACAACAAACTCCAGAGACTGAGCATTCTCCACCACCTCGCACCATATGCCTTTTTCCATTATATGAACGGCCACCCTGATTGAAGGAGGGATGGATGAATGATACTACCAGGAATCCTAAGTAGTTTCCATCTACTACATCCTCACTCTACATTTGTTGCTTTCCTCAAGACCCCACTGACACCCCCATTGGATCCATCTCATTATCTATAATCACTCAAACCTCATGAAGATCACCAAAGGAACGAAAAAGAATAACAACACTACCTTTCACCATACCAACCCATAATCCCCACTTCATTTAAAATCAAAGGAGGAAGGGTTGGAAGATACATAGAATATGGAAAGGGAAACTCCCATAATCGAAGACAAGACATTCACCCATGGACAAAAAAAACCATATCACATTGCTCCAGTTTCCATAATGACCTCCGTTGGCACCCACCTACTTCTTGTACCATCATCCATATTCACAAATAAGTCTTGCAGCCCGCTTGTACACTTAGCACATGAAAGGACCACCCACTCACCCATTATCCCATGAATCCTTAATTCACCACCTACCTTCCTAAAGGAAATCCAACAACACATGTCAGGAGAGCATCTCCATGTGTGGAACCTCCAACAATTATTTAATGAAAATGCACGATATATCATAAATAATAGAACACATAATATATTTATTGATCATGGGCCACTTCGAGGGGGAAACCTCCCTTGAGAAAGCTCAATACAAATAAATTATGGATTCCTTCATTGACCTCAACATGTACTTATATAATAATACTATGCACCAATACTATGGATCAATACCATGGATCATATAATACTACGGGTGACTTACAAAGCATATGCGTCCAATACTATGGGCTAATACAAACTATGGATCAACACCACGGAACATATAATACTAAAAGACGACCTACAACGCATATGCTTCCAACAACAATATACTAACAAATTAAAGAGAAGGGTTGAAATGGGTTCCTAACATCCCCTCCCCCTTAGAAAAATATTTGTCCTCAAAGCTTTAGATGTGGAAATTTATGCTGAATATGAAGGAGTGGTTCCCATCTAGAGTCCTCTGGTTTCATTCAATGCCACTGAATTAATACCTCTATGATAGATCAAAAGCAAAGCTAATGAGTGCACCTATTGAGGATGTCCTCTAGATCCAAAAGGATGGATCATTCATTATCCAATTCTAGGAAAATAGTTTTTCCTCTGATGTTGGTGCCAAGAACTTTCGTTAAACAAGAGACATGAAACACTGGATGAATGTGGGAAGAAGGAGGAAGTTCTAATTTATAAGCAATGAACCCAATATTATGAAGAACCTTATAGGGCCCATAGAACTTTGGATCGAGCTTATGATGCCCTTTGATTTTTAGGGAGGATTGCTTGGAATGTTGAAGATGAAGAAAAACCATATGACCTGCTTGAAACATGCACTTAGAATGGTGCTAATTGTATTGTTGTTTCATTCAAATTCTAGCCATCTAAAGATTGTCCTGTAAAATGCGAAGAATCTGATCACGGTTCAAGAAGCATGTCAATTTCCTTAACTGGTGAACTGCTGAGGGTGTATGGAAGAAGAACTGGTAGTGCTTGACAATATATTGCTTCATATGGAGACATTTTAGATGTAGTATTGTAGCACCATTCAGCGAGAGGGAGCCACTTCGCCCACTAAGGATGTTGTTCATAGGTGAAGCAACGAAGATAAGTTTTCAAACGTTTAGTGGTAATTTCAGTCGGACCATCTGTTTGTGGGTGAGACCTTGAACTCATCTTCAGTTTGGTGCCAGCATGGTGAAATAGTTCTTCCCAAAATGACTGGTGAAAGTTGCATTGCGATCCAAGACAATGGAAGAAGGGATTTCATGAAGATGGAAGATATGGGATAGGAAAATGTGTGCGATTGAGGAGGTTGTATAGGGATGGATGAGGGCACAAAATTGACTATATTTGTAGAGGAAATCAACCACAACCAAAATCACAGTGTTCCCTCCATGTTTACGGAACCCTTCAATGAAATCCATAGAAATATCTATCCAAATCCATGTAGGGAGGGGAAAGGGTTTGAGAAATCCTGAAAGGAGTGTCGTTTCACCCTTGTTGAGATGGAAGGTATCACATTCAACCACCATATTTTGAATTTTCCTTTTCATTCCCTTCCAAAAGAAGTTATGTTGTGCCCACTCATATGTTTTGAGCAATCCAGAGTGCTCTGCCGATGGATAAGCTTGGAGTTCGTAGAAGACATCCCGTTGAATATTTGTGCTTTGGGGAAGCACTGGATGACCCTTGTATCTTAGGGAAGTACCATCCCAAGAGTAATGTCGTATAGTAGAAGGGTTTTGGGGAAGCCATTGCATGATTTGAGATAACGAGGAGTCATTTACATTTCCCTGTTGAACAGATTGCAACCAAGTTGGAATAGGCATAGAAATAGATGAAAGAGAAGCCAAGCCATCAAATGTGTGAGAAAGAGCATCTGCCACCATATTGTCCTTCTGCTTCTTGTAAGTGATCTCATAGGCATAACTCATGACTTTGCTAACCCATTTTTGTTGTGATGGAGAGGAGACCCATTGTTCCAGGAAATATTTTAGACTGTGGTGACTAGTCTAGATGCAGAAAGAATTCCTTAATAGGTATGGTCTCCACTTTTGTACTGCATGCAAAATATCCATCATTTCCTTCTCATATGGAGAGGCGGCTAAATTATTACAGGAAAGGGATCTTGAAGGTGGCAATCCCACTGGGTTATCAAAGACACTTGCATATCCATCCAAAATTTGCTGTAAATACAAAGGAGTAGTGGAGACCATTGATGGGTGCATCTGAATGGAATGGAGCTAAGCGATGACACCATGTGAATTCTTGTTAAGGATCTTTTCCATGCGATGTGAACTGATGAAGCGGACATACCCTGCTTGTAAGCCCATAAATGTGTCTTTTTTCCCATTGACTGAAAACTACATCCAAAGTTCAACAAAATCCCATAAGATGGGGACAATTTTGCATAACCATTGAGCACCCAAAACCACATCACATCCTCCTAAGACAAATGAAAACATGTCAGAGTGCAGGTTATATGTTATATCCCCCTCTCTACCCTATCATATTTATAATTGTGTATTGTAAACTATGTATGAGGCCCTCGTGAGGAGCTCAAGGCCAAGGCTCCACCAATGGACCTTGAAAGTATCATTTTGATATTTTTCTAAGTTTTAAATGTTATTTAGATATATGGGACTAAAGCAGTGACAAAACTTAACAACGAGCGACAGAATATACTAGGAAGGAGAAGTGATAGGCATGGTAACCATTAGGATCGGAGAAACATATATAAATTATATATATATATATATATATATATATATATATATATGTATGTATGTATAATTTAATGTCCTAAAGAATGTTAGGTGACATCCTAAGAAACCTAAGGATTGTCCTGATCAAATATTAATACTTATATCCTAAATGATCATTGAGAACATTTCAACATTAACCTTTCGTCACAAAAGGAAGACAAGTAAAAGATACTTTATGAACCAGTTAGCGAAGAGTTGGTCTGGAATATGAGCCTTAATAAGACGTCATCTCCTCCGCCACTCATGGATATGATTTGAGATATGAGTGGCGGTGTTTTGATGGAGCTAGGTTAGTAAGTCTGTACCAGTCTCATAGCGAATGGGCAACTGGAAATGGGTCGAAAATGACCTAGCAAGAGAGCGGAAATCTGGAAAAGAGTTGGGTGGTAATTCAATATACCGCTTGGCAGCTGGGCCAGTGAGAGTCCATTGGAATAAACTAAGATGAATCAAGTCGTCCATCAAGGATTTGGATGAACACCATAAATGGTATGTCATCACGTGATTTTTTGGATCCTGACCAGGTTTTCCATCAAATTTGGGAATATCGGATGGTAGTTTCACCGGAATTGGTGGCCAATTATGTCTGTGGAAGATGGGGTCATTGGTTAGACGAGACAGGTCGAGTAGGTCCAAAGTGGCCAAGAAAGGCAATTGTTGATTCGGCTATGGGTACTGATAGTACTGATATGGCATGTATGGACCAGTGGGACCTTGCATCAACTAGTTGTAGGGTGTTCCTGGAGGAAACTGGCCGTAAGGGGGTGTGTCGCTTGGACCATATCTAGGTCTGTCGCCATAATAGGGTGGTCCGTTACCATAAGGTGGGGGTCCGCCGCCACCGCTGGGAGGGGGTGGGAATCCATCGAATGGTGGGGTTTGTTGAGATATTGTAACTTCTAAGAATATTATATTTTTACTTTATTATTCTGGAGATGTTTCATTCCTCCGTGGAGACCCTATTGTATATCCGGAGATGTTTTATTCATCCGTGGAGAATGTGGTAACTTGGGTTATTAGACTTCCCTATTAGGGTCCGCCCTGTATGATTCATGTGGGTTAAAGGGTTATTTGACCACCCTAGTGGGGTTGTCCCAGTCAACATTATGTTAAGTGGTTAAGTTGGGGCCGATCTAGTTAGTGTAAAAGTCTAGTCGGAGTTGTGTATAAATAGAGGAGGTGTGTTCCTCATTTAACACACATTCACTCACTTGTGATTGGCGCATAGGAGAGAGAGAGATCGGCTATGGAGGAGAAGGAGCTCATGTTTGGGGATTATATCTTTTTATTTTTTGGTCAGCTATATTGAGGAAGCTTTGTTGGTTTTTCTACCCCATGAGGGTTTCCCAGGATAAATTGTGTCTCTTGTGTTTATGTTGTGCTTGTTGTTCTTTCAGTGATCCTGTATATGCTATTGTTTTAAAATGGAATGTAATACTGATGTTATCTATCTTAGCATACTTAATTTTAACATGGTACCAGAGCTACACTGAAGGAAGGCAATGTATGGCACTTACGACACTTGTGACAATTTGAAAGTTAGGGTTTTGTATAGAAAAACCTAGTCATCGTGGCACTTTCACTATAAATACATTTTGGAGAAGGTTCAGGATATGAAACTTCTACAATACTAATATAACATCCCCCTGTCCCTTGTGTCTGAAGGACAGCCTCTGATTCATTGTACTTTGTGAAATATGATCAATACAAGTTAGGGTTTCTGCCTCTTCCACAATGCAGTCCTAAACAGGTGACCTAGGAAAAAAGGTCATATCTCAGGCTAGGAAGCTCCAATTGAAATTTAGTAAAAAGTGATATGCAGGTCACGTGGCACTCCGTACAAGTTTGATATGTTGTTTCATCCCATAAACAGGTCATGTTGTGACACTTGGCATAACGCTCTCTCAGAGAATCCATTAAAGCTCATAAATATGGGGTTGGAAAGATAACAGGTCAAGCTACCATAGGCCGAAGTTTTAGACCCTGCAGATCAAAAATTAAAGAGATACACCAGAAACAATATGGCACATCTGAATTGGCTCAATGGAGGAAATCTAAGAAGAGGAGGAAGAAGGTCTCACTTAGTATTTTTAGTGTTTAGGTCAGGAAGGACCTAATACAATGTTGGAGACACCTGATACAACATTGGGATATTTGATAATGTATTTGGAATCCATTCATCATATATATTAATCCTCCATCAAAATTTTGTGGGAGGAAGGAGATTGAAAATTAGGGTTTCCAAGTAAGAAGAAACCCTAGCAAAGTTGGGAGACTCATAGGGCAGCGATGAAGAAGGTTTAAATGGAACTGATATCCTATCATCCTAGCACCATGAACATACATAATATATTTACAAGTGATCTACCTTGGATGGTTAGCTTTTTACCCTTATAGAGAAGACTACTCGACAAGTATGACTTGAGAAGACTCAGGTATGTTTTGAAATCTGATTCTTGATTAAGCTCATAATATGTTTGTCGTCATGTTATTAAGGTTAGTACAATTATGATTGTTTGATAATGAATGCATGTGAGTGATAGAAGACATTCATTGATTAGGTTTATGACACTTATGATTGTACTAATGCACCTGTGGTGTTGTATGAGGATGATGTTGTTTGCTAACAAGATATAGGTACATCAAGAAAGAAAAATCAAGTTCTATTACCATGATGACATGAAGACAAAGACTCATCCATAATATTTTATCACATAGAAGCTCTACTTACAAGGTATGTATGACTTTGTTCTACTATGATTAACTTATGAGATATGGAGGTTCTAGTACAAGGTCTCTAAATCATTGAAGAGAACAAAGAAGATATTGTTTGGGCATGTTAAGACATAACCAAGCTTGATAATCCAGGTATATTTTCCTATATCAAGTTAGAATCCCACTTTGTTAGGATCTTAGGTAAGTATACCTATGTATGAAATGATCATGACCATACATACTTAAGATTATCTAGAATCATAATGCTTTGATAGTATTGAAACTATACTAATGAATGTATGATTATGTATGAGATCATGAGGATGACACTAGTTCACACTTGAGCATGCATAGTGGTCCAGGATGGATAGAAGTTCAAAGGCATATAATGATGCTATCATAAAATAGAGATCAAGAGGGACGCAACCACACAACATAAAAGATAAGTATTTGAGTTGTTTTTGAATCTCTGAATAGTCAATGATATTGCTTGTAATAGTTGTATGCTTATTTGTATTCCTAGAATATATCATGCATAGTGTGAGCATTAATATAGCATTGAACAGTATACTACTAATATGCATATGATGGGTAAGTTGGACAAACATTCCATTTTTGTTTATCTAGAATGAAACCTCTTTGCTGACATTCTGAGAGCTGCGCATGCTCTTGATAGTATGTTCTGGTAGAGATGGAAGGCATCTAGATAACCACTGTATGCATACAGGATATGGAAAAGTGTTGTTCCAAAGTATTGGTCAAGATAGTTGCATAACTATGTGAATCATATCTCTATGCATAATAGGTTATCATTGAAATGTCAACATGATTTGATGATTATGAAGTATTACTAATCATGTAATAAACTTTGATTGTAGGAAAGATCATGAAGAATGATGAACACTGAACAAGTGATGGATGTTCAACAAGAAGACTTACAAATTAAATATACTATGGAAGGCTCGTGGATAGAAGATTCTCTTATAAAGAGGAAGAGAATCAAGACACGATGTTTGCTCCAATACCATTCTCTTAATGGTGTAATTGAAGAAGAAGTATGAATCGAGAAAACTCCCAGGATTCAATTGAAGAAATCTCTGTATGGGTTCACAGGTACCCAGAATCGATAGTCATTTGATGAGATCAATGATCACCATGGGTAATGCAGATTTCAACCTTTGCTACAAGGTTGAAGATGGTTTCTATATACAGATGACATTCTTCTCTTAGATGGATGCAAGAAGGAACTCACCATAGAGTTTGAATGATCTTGAGGCTCATATCTATAGACCCATCTAACGGGAGATGGCACGGATAGATATGCAGAAGATCACTCAATGCAGAGTGTGAATGATGTTCATTCACAGAGGGAGAATTGATAGCTTCTTGACAAGCTTGGGCTTTACCAAAAGTAAAGTTGATCCTAACCTTTAACTTAAGGTTATGGATGATGAACCTATCATACTATTACTGTATGTGGATGATCTCTTTCTGATAGGGAATGAGAAATAGATCATGGAAAGCAAGAAGAAGCTAGCTACAACATTTGATATGAAAGATCTCAGATTGATGCATTACTTCCTGGGTATGGAAGTATAGCAAGGCCCAGAAGGAATCTTTCTCAACCACGGAAAGTATTTGATATGTTGGAATGAAAAACCATGGCCACTCCCATGGATTCCAACTTGAAGCTGTTAGCCAATGAATCATCAGAGTTAGTGGATGTGAGTCTGACACAATATTGGGTCATTGATATATTTGACGAATACCAGGCCAGATATATGCTTTGCTGTGAACACCTTGAGTCAGTATCTAGTGGAGCCTAGGCATGTTCATTGATAGCTGCAAAGCATGTGATGAGGTACCTGAAGGGTACGATAGATTCTAGTCTATGTTATCTTGGATATCATGAATTCGTATTGTATAGCTACACAGATGTTGATTGGGCAGGAAGTGTATCAGACAGGAAGAGCACATCGAGCGGATGTTATTTTCTGGGATCTACCATGATCTCGTGGTTTAGCAGGAACCAGTCTAGTGTGGTTCTCAGGATAGCTGAAGCGAAAGATATAGATTCTTAATGCTCTGATAGTTGTGAAGAGATACAGCTTCGGAAGTTGTTATCAAGATTGTTTGACTTAAAGATGGACCCCACTATGACCCTGTGTGACAACCAGAGTTGTATCAAGATGACAAAGAATCCAGTGTTCCATGATAAGTCAAAGCACATAGAGATCCGATATTTTTATATATAGGATATGGTGCAGAAACGAGCTATCAAGCACTAACGAACAAGTTGATGATATATTGACCAAAACTTTGTCTCAAGTAAATTTTGAGTATTTCCGAGACAAGCTTGGTGTCGTTCAGAAGGACCCTCCTCGAAAGGGGGAGTGATATGGTCGACGATGATATTTTGATACTGTTATCGATGATGAGATTTCCTATATTGATGGTAAGGTCAATGATGAGGATACCTGTGTTGATATGGATACGTGTATCGATGATTAGGATACTTGTATCGATGATATTAAAAAATGTTGATGATGAGGATACTTGTATCGATGATGAGGTTACCTGTTCCGATGATGCAGTCGATGATGAGGTTACCTATTCCGACGATGAGGTCGATGAAGTGGTACTTAGACTTTGTCTAACAGGACTAGTGGGATTACATCGTCCCTGGACTTATGTCCTAAAGTGATAGGGATTGATCATCCTGTAAGTGGATCAGGATTGCATCATCCTTGGACTTATGTCCTAAAGTGATAGGGATTGATCATCTCATAAGTGGATTAGCATTGCATCATCCTTGGACTTATGTCCTAAAGTGATAGGGATTGATCACCCGTAAGTGTATCAGGATTGCATCGTCCTTGGACTCATGGCCTAAAGTGATAAGGATTAATCATCATGTAATTAGATCGGGATTGCATCATCCCTAGACATGAGAGATGTCTTAAAGTGATAAGGATTAATCATCCTGTCAGTAGATTGTGATTGCATCGTCCCTAGACATGATAGATGTCTTAAAGTGATAAGGATTAATCATCTTATAAGTAGATTGGGATTGCATCATCCCTAGACATGAGAGATGTCTTAAAGTGATAGGGATTGATCATCATGTAAGTAAGATCTGGATTGCATCGTCCATAGACATGCGAGATGTCTTAAATTGAGAGGGATTGATCATCCCGTAATTGGATCATGTGTGTTGCAGAGTATGCTGCTATGATGTTTTTGATCGGAGATCCGGATGATGATGTTGTTGATCGAGAGATCCAGATGATGTTGTTGATCGAGAGATCCAGATGATGTTGTTGATCAAGAGATCCCTATGATGATGTTGTTGATCGAGTGATCTAGATGATGTTGTTGATCAGGAGATCCATATGATGATGTTGTTGATCGAGAGATCCAGATGATGTTGTTGATTGGAATATCCATATGATGATGCTATTGATCGGGAGATCCAGATGATGATGCTATTGATTGGGAGATGCAGATGATGATGTTGTTGATCGATAGATCCAGATGATGATGTTGCGGTAGATGTTCGAGTGCTGCAGAAGATGAAGACTCAATACTGAAGATGTTGATGTTCCAATATTGAATATCTTGAAGATGTTCCAGTAACTGATTGAGTTACTAATGATGAATGAATAAAGCTTCCAATGATTTATCGATGTATCGTGTATCATGTAGTTGATGACTCCTTGCTCCTGCAGATGTTGTTATAATATCCTTCTTGTTGAGGGGGAGTGTTAAGATATTGTAACTTCTAAGAATATTATATTTGTACTTTATTATTCTAGAGATGTTTCATTCCTCCGTGGAGACCCTATTGTATATCCGGATATGTTTTATTCCTCCGTGGAGAATGTGGTAACTTGGGTTATTAGACTTCCCTATTGGGGTCGGCCTTGTATGAGTCATGTGGGTTAAAGGGTTATTAGACCACCCTATTGGGGTCAGCCCAGTCAACATTATGTTAAGTGGTTAACTTGGGGCCGACCTAGTTAGTGTAAAAGTCAAGTCGGAGTTGTGTATAAATAGAGGAGATTTGTTCCTCATTTAACACACATTCACTCACTTGTGATTGGTGCATAGGAGAGAGAGAGATTTGCTATGGAGGAGAAAGAGCTCATGTTTGGGGATTACATCTTTGTATTTTCTCGTCATCTATATTGAGGAAGCTTTGCTGAGTTTTCTAACCCATGAGGGTTTCCCAGGATAAATTGTGTCTCTTGTGTTTATGCTGTGCTTGTTTTTCTTTCAGAGATCTTGTATATGCTATTCTTGTGAAATGGAATGTAATACTGATATTCTCTGTCTTATCATATTGAATCTTAACAGGGGTCTATCGCCACCATCGGGATAAGGTGGAACTATGATGCCTCTATCGAGATAAGGTGTCCCTTCACCGCCTCTGCCAACAGGGGGTGGTGGTGCACCTCCTCCGCCGGAAGGGTTGGGGCCTCCACCACCTCCATTGAAAGAGTGGGGGCCTCTGCCACCACCACCACTGGAAGGGTGTGTTCCTCCTCCACAACCTCCACCAAAATAGGGTGCTCCTCCACCACGACCACCAACATAAGGTGGACCTCCACCACAGCCGGGAGGGGGAGGGCCTCCGCCGGAAGGGAGAGGGACTCCACCTCCACTTCCAAGAGGGTGTGCACCATGGTTTCTAGAATGCAGTGGTCCTCCGCTAGCAAGTAGATGTTTGCCTCCTCCAGACTTAAATGGGGGCCTTCCGCCTCTGGAAGGAGGTGTGGGGGTACCAACCGTGGGTGGTGGTACTTTAGGGATAGTAGGTGGGGGTCCATGTTGTAAAACATTTTGATTCCCCCATAGAATGTATGGATTTCTGGGATAAGGTATCCCGTAGAGTGCGTTTCTTGGATTGAATTGTCCCGACACAGGGTTAAGATAACCTGGATATGCTTGACTCCATGGTGGTTGAGTTGAATTGGATGGTCCCCCGACATGAGATAATCCTATGGTGGATGCTCCAGTGGGTAAGGAAGTCCAATCGGAAGGACCGATGGGAACTCCTCCTCTTGTATTATGGTTAGGAGACAGAGGTTGCCCCCAGCAGCAACAGTTAACACCCAAAAAATGCTCACTAGCTCATCTCCCTAGTCACATGACCCATTTGTCCACTTTTCCTACCATTTTAGCCTCTAAAACCTTTAAAAACCCTTAAATGGTCACCAAAAAGGATAAAATCCATCTTTTTCTCCTCAAACTAGTTAAATTTCCTCAAAAAATACCAAAAACCCTCCAAAGGGGTCCAAAATTCCCAAAAATCAATTAAAAGGGAATAAAATTAAAAAATATATTCAAAAGAGGGAAAAAAGGAAAAGAAACCCTAAACCATTTTACCAATACCATTGGTTACCCTAAACCATGGTTGTATTCTCCATCACCCAAAAACTATAAAAAGGTGATAGAGGCTCCCCATTATTCATCCACATTCTTGCCTATCTTTATGCTACCAAATTCATTCTTGAGAACCTAAGCCCTCCATTTGTGCTTGGATCCACCATTAGAGTGAGTCACTTTGGCCCATCCCCATTTGCATTTGGAGAAGAGAAGGAACCATTGGAGCATTGGAGAAATTCATCCCTGCAGGTGCTCAAGCTCAACCAACCTCACCATTAAGGTACCCTTTCATTTGTAAATCTATTTTTTATGAATAAAATTTGTTTTACATGGAAGATCTGATTTTTTTACTGTTTACTGTAAGTTTACTATGTAGATGTTAGATTAGTTTTTACTTTTTACATTAGCTTTTTACTGTTTTATTGAAACTGTTGATAAGAAGTTCATAGGGGCTCATTTGCACAAGCTTGGGTGAAAACCCAAGCAACAATTTTTGGCAACTCCACTTTTCTTTGAATCTCTTGTTAGATTTAGATTTGTTCTTGTTTTTGCTGTTATTTTACTTCAATATTGTAGATATGATCAACCCTAAACCCTACACCTTGTATCCCAAGCCCATTGTTGTTTATCCAAGGCCTGTAAACCCCATTTTTCAGTTTCGGCTTTCGTCTTCGGCGGTCATTTTTGCGTCATCGAGCGTAGGCTTTTCCCCCAGAGCCGCGATCCAGATCGTGACTTCCTAGCCCAAACCCACGAACCAGATCACGCCTGTTCGTCCTAAACCCGCGATCTATTAACTGGATCTACATAACCCGATCACAACTGTCCAATCAATAACCGCAACCCCGATCGCGCATGTTTACACCAAATCCGTGATCTCATATTCGGCTTCTGAATTCCGATCGCACCATTTAGCCTCACAGCTGCGATCCAGATCACACGTTCTAGCCTTATAGCCGCGAACAAGATTGCCTATGTCAGCCTCTTATCCGTGATCCAGAGCGCGAGATTCCGCTTGATACCTATGATCTAGATCCCTAGTTTCAGCCCGAAACCTGCAATCTATTTTTTGATTTTTCCCGAACCATTTTCGACCCATATTTTTCTTGCACCTTGATAGCCACCTATTTTGCCTATAGCCCAAGCTACTTTGATATTTTTTTAATTGCTTCACTTTACAAATTTTTCAATATTTTCATTGAAAAAGAATTTTTTTAGCATTTACAATTAAATTTCAAAATTTGCAAGGTAAATTTCTGCATTAATAATTGCTAGTTTCCCAAGAGTGGCATGTTGTTAGAAACATCATTTCACCCACAGACAATCTATCACCTTAATACAAGTGAGCCTTAAAATTCATCTAACTCAACCAACCTTCTAACCCCACTTGGGGAACATAAAAGAAATTTATAGTTAGGTAGGACAGAGGGGATAGGCATGCAAATAACACCCCTCGGTCACTTTCATGTGAAACATAGTTGTTTTCCATTAGGGTACCAAAATCCCTCAGTATTTTTTAGCATGGTTATACACCAATTTGTCGGAAAGACCTCTCCCCTAAGAGGGCAAGTAGCAAGACTGGTTCTAAAGGCCTGAGTGGAATACTACAATCCATCCAATAACCTAGGGCTACCTACTCGTTGTTCTCATTGTACCACCATGTTGGGAGTGCAACGGAGATAGAACAGGAGCTGCGGATTTACCTTTCTGGACGTGTCATGAACGTGGTATCTTAGTAGCCATTCTTCTAGGATTACTATACCCAGTGTTCCTCCTGGTAGGGGGACATTTATCCATTTGGTTTTACTTGTCATATTGTCTGACTTGGATTTCATCACCTTGAATAGGATACGTCTAGTTTGAGCCAACATACTTTTTAGTTAGGCATTTGCATGCTCTCTTACCTCCCCTTGGTTTACCGAGTACACCATTTTTTATTTTAGGAGTCATTTGCTTGTTGATATTCTGACCACCTTTTCTGGTCACTTTGATTACTATAGCGCAACTGTTACAGTAAGTGTTTTGAGTTTGTTGTTGGCATGAGTGCCATATTGTTTTACGCTCCCCTTCTGCACACTCAGTTGCATTAAGTTTTTTTGAGCTTTTTACACTCACCACTGCCTACTAGCTTCATTATCTATCTGTCACCATTGAGTCCCCAAGACGTTCTTGGCCCTTCCTAGGTGAACCCCCATAGTATGGCTCACTTGACACCACTCGTCATAGGTGTAGAGCCTTGTCACTTGACTCCACTCATCACCAGCGTAGAGCTTCATCACCCCACTCTGACGCCCCTTATTTCACATCTGACTCTGAGGCAGAATCAGAAAACCCTTCATACACAGCACCGACTAACCCCATGGTTGGCATTACTTCCAACCCATTATTCATAGGGACTGCCGTTGGAGCATCCACCACCACCCCTGCCACCACAATGGTCACCACTACAACACCTACCCTCGGAATTCCCTCGATGGGGCCCACACATACCATCCCTGTCATTATTCCAATTCCAATAGCTACAGGACTCAATCCCACCCTATCTATGACCCACGTTACACTCAGAGGAGCAGGCCCCTCCCACACAAACCCCACAGCTATGTTTGTGGGTCACATCCCTATCACGACTCATATTCCCTTTGGGGGGCAGTGGCCTACTTAACAATGCTACCACAAGCACATATGCACCAGCGACCATGTGGCACTCTTCTACCAGTTTGCCATTCATGGCTAGTCTTAACCTCCCCGAACTAGAAATATTGACGAACTATCCTATCTGACAGGATCCCATTTGGCCTCACATGCCTACCAAACTCCCATAAGACATCCCTAATTTTGAGGGAAAATCAGGTGAGGAACCCCAAAATCACATCATGTCTTTGCATCTATGGCGTTCCTCCAACTCCATAGTTGATGACTCCATCTTCCTATGCTTGCTGCAATGGACTTTCACTCACTCCGTAGCTAAGTGGTATATCGAGCAGCCCCACGGGATCCACCCTACGTTCATGTCCCTCACCTCGACCTTTCTACAATTCTTCCTGTTACCCATCCATTACGACGCAGGAGTAGAAATCCTACTATCTTGTAGACATAACATGGCTGACCACACCACTGATCACACTCATGAGTGGTTCAAATGCCAAAGTCTATGCAATATTAAATTAGATGACCGGATCTTCCTAGATTGGTTTTTGAAATCCCTCCTTCTAGCCATTTCTAAAGATGTCGCATCTGAACAATCCCAGTCGGAAGAAGAAGCCATCCTCGAATCTCAATAGTTTGATTTGATCTACGCTCAGTCTGTCTACCTATATACCATTTTACAAGACACCCCCTGAGGTGATTCCTCCCGGAATGACACGTTGGGGGCATCCCACGTCGCCGATAGCATCATTGGCCATGTTGTGTCAAGCAACCAACCCTTTTCCATTATAAGCAATAATACCGGCCCTGACCTTTCACGAGCTACATCTCACTCCGGACCTACAACCTCATATGCTCCCAAGGAAAACTCCAATCACACTCATGGACCCTCATTTCCACCAGAATGTTATAGTCATGCACCTTCAGCTTATGCCCCTCCCACATATTATCACCAACAGGCCACTCAAGCCCCTGTTCACTCACAAGCCCCAATGGTTTATTACCCTTCACAAGCAGTGCCTACGGCACCACAACCTCAAGTCATTCAGACTTACCAACAACCACAATCAACACCTGGACTACCTCCAGCCCATCCCGCATACTATCCACCGCAGCCTACTCCTGCACCTGAGCAACCTCAAAATCCCCCTATTTCCCAAGGGCAAGTGTATGCACAGCATAATCATCTGCAAAACCAGAATACCCACCGTAATCAACAAGGCCAACTGAACCGTGGAAGAGGATGCAAACGTGGAATTAACCAACCTCGGAACCAAGGTGGTCGACCACCCAATCCCCCCAACAATTATAACACTGCACCTGCTAACCAAAGCCCGGATCGACCACCAAAACAAGCTAAGATCCCTAACTTACGAACAAACCACCCATGTTCCATATGTGGGGTATATGGTCATTATACACACACTTGCCCCCATTTGGAGCAAGCACGTCAACTTTGGACCGTCGATGCCCAACGCCAGGGACATGCGACACAGCCAACACCACCTTATCAGCCACCACCCATGGTGCTACAAAATCCTTTACCCACACAAGGAATTGTGAATAATCGAATGTCGGATCCCCCACAAGGAACCGCGACACCCCAACAGTAAATCACTTATGCCACAACCGAGTACCCACACATGGACTCAAGTACTCACCATCTATTAATGATGTTCTTAGGTGATGTCCACCTCCAAACACGTCGAAATCAATATGGTTCCACCCCAAGATCCATCCCTGCTGATAAATCCACCATCGCTATCCCCACTGATCATCCATTATGCATACCCACTATACCGGTACATGGAGGCCCAAAGGTCCCTCTCTTCCCATTACATTGACTTAACAATAATCCTAATGTTCGTGCCGCCTCAAATTATAACATTGTAGAAGACCTAGCTCAGTCCCCCCGCTGCTATGTCTACTCTTGAAGTACTCAAAAACTGTCTTGCACAGTGCAAAATATTGTTATCCTCCATCGATGCAATAGACCCTTCTGATTCACGGATGATGGCATTCGATTTAGACCAAGCCGAACCACATTTTCCCTCCACATTAGCATTTCAAGTTTTTGTATCCATTTGAAACCTTGTGATTCATCGATGAAGGTGCCTCCACCTGCGTGATGTCGACATTTGTCTGGCAGAAGCTTGGATCCCCGACACTACAGCCATCCACAACCGCATTACGTGCTTACGATGGTTGTTTAGCACAACCACAAGACCTTTTGGCCAATGTGCCCATTCAATTAGGTGGAAAAACCATTCTTATCGACATAGAAGTCATCAATTCCCATCTTGATTACAACCTCTTACTAGGGCGCAGTTACATGTATGCCATGAAGGCCGTCGCTTCATCTGTCTTTCACACCATGATGTTCCCCCATGAGGGATGTGTGATCAAGATAGATCAACTGACGTACTACGACCCTAATTCCTCTGCCGCACCTAAAAACCTTCTCCCTATGATTGAACAACCTATTCTCAATGCACCCACGCTCTTCGTACCCACAGTTGGACCTGGGATATACTCAGATACACCCATGACGTTCAGATTCCAGTCTATTCCACCCCCTTCACAGATAGCAGAAATATTTGATTTTTGCACACTCTCGCACAATACACAAGCACCCAACCAACAACCCCCTTTACGGCTGCAACCACCCTCGGTGCCCAGTCATATTGGAGCAACACCGATTCACACTATCCCATTCCTATTTCCCCCTTCAGGAGTAGTCAGGACCCTAGTAATGGCCACACTCAATCTTCTGGGGTTAACATTAGGACTGCCTGTGTGGTATCTTCCCAACCCAAACCCTTCGCTAACACCAAATGTCATTTTACAACCTGTCCAACCTATCACTGTGACAAACCGACCACCTACAAGGGTGAGAACCGCATCAACATCTAGTAATGCACCTCCTCCACCCCATTACACTGGGGGAAGAGGTCCACAAACCTACACTGCTGCACCTACAACCTGCACCCCCCCCACCTACTCCAAAGATGGCAAAGAATCCCCCGACATTTCATGCTCCCCTCAAATTCTCTTTGTGCGACGATTTGGGCCATGCTACCCATCAATGTCCACAACTACTAGCACTTCAGGAACACATGCAAATGTTGGATGATGATGCTAACATCCCAGTTGTTAAGCTTGACCTTGCCCCTAAGCCTCAGGATAAATCAATGCGTACTAATCACCCTTGTGCAATATGCGGCATTTACAGCCATTACTCACATCACTGCCCCAATCTCCCGGATTACAGAGCAGCTTTCTACGAACTGAATAACGCAAACCTAGAGACATCCCCTCCTCTTATTGAGGAAATATATGCCCCAACATCTTCCCCCTCGGAAGAAATTAATACAATATACATGATTTCATCCACTAGTGCGCCTCAGTCAACTGATTTGATGACACAGTGCTTCCGCAATGACAAGGAAACCCTCGAAGCGCTTAACGCACCCAAATACCCCTGGGAAGATATGCACCATCGATTGTACTTCATCCCTGAAGTGTCTACCACCTCCATGGAAACCCAGTTCTCCGTAGAATCCAAAGATTTCCTTCCAACCAAGGTTGACTAGTTTAAAGATCCTATCCCAGCTCCTGATGCCTTCGAGGAAGGAAATATGGCCAATATTTCACCCATCATTAAAGTTGACATCTATACCAAGCCCGGAACACTTGAACTCATTTCTTTGGGTGCATCATGCACCGAGGATGAGGTACCAGCTTACACGAATCTCTTCCAAGAGTTTTGCGATGTCTTTGCATGGTCCTACACTAAGATGTCGGGTCTTGACCCTTCTATCGTATGTTAAATTTTCAGAATTTACTTCAATCTGATCTAGGATATTAATTGAGAGAAAAACATGTACAGCAAATCTACAACATATCAATCACGGACACAATAATGCAAGCACACAAGAGACATAGATTTTACTTGGGGAAAACCATAAAGGTGAAAAACCCCAATAACTTCCTCAGAGATAGATAGAGCAGTGATATAACCAGAATACAAGAGATAGTCTTCTCCTAGCAACAGAGCCTCCTCCTCCACAAGTGTGCTACTTTCCCAAGTGTGAGTGAGAGAATAGAATGTGTAAAATGAGAGAGACACACTCTCTATTTATATACTAACTTGACTTGACCTTTACTCAACTAGGTCGGCCTCAACTTAACCACTTAACATAATGCTTACTGGGCCGACCCCCACTAGGGTGGTCTAATAACCCTTTGACCCACATGGCCAACCCCCAATAGGGTGGTCTAATAACCCTTCGACCCACATGACTTATACAGGGCCAACCCCAACAAGGTGGTCTAATAACCCATCAAGTATAAGTTACGACACTTACAATATAAATGACGACACTTCCGTATAGAGGAATAATAACATCTATATAGGAATACGACATACATATATGTGAAATACATTCTGAAGTTACATATACATCAACACTCCCTCTTAAATAGGAAGGTATTTCTCGACACAAGTCTTCTAGCACAAGTCATCTTCTCTGGATCATCATCACTAGATAATCGTCATCGAGTCATCATCATTGTCACTGCTGTTGCTATCTCAATCAATCTTTGAATCTACTCGTCATAGGAAGTTCTATAGAGCTAGTCCTTTTTCATACTGGATGTAGGCCCACCACCTGCAGGTCTTCATCATCACTGGCCATACTGTGGAATCCTCAGGACTTATTACGTGCGTCACAAAACCTGGCTGGAGCATCCCAGGCTATTATGAGCACACAACTCTACCTGTCAGATCTCCCAGGAGCAGATTACATGTGACCCATCACAAAAACTAGCTGAAGCATCCCAGGTTGTAACGAGCACACAGCTCTACCTGTCGGATCTCCCAAGAGCACATTACATGTGATCTCACCACAAAAGCTGATTGAAGCATCCCAGGCTGTTACGAGCACACAGCTCTACCTATCGGATCTCCCAAGAGCACATTACATGTGGTCCACCACAAAACTTGGCTAAAGAATTTGAGGCCTTTTTCATCCTGTCTAGATCTCCCAGGAGCAAATTACATGT
This sequence comes from Larix kaempferi, assembly GCA_027924585.1. NCBI lineage: Eukaryota > Viridiplantae > Streptophyta > Pinopsida > Pinales > Pinaceae > Larix > Larix kaempferi. The sequence goes on from BSBM01000547.1 coordinate 4,886,231, forward strand.
GGTCGTGGAAAAACTTGGCTGAAGCATCTGAGGAATTTTTCATCCTGTCCAGATCTCTCAGGAGCAAATTACATGCCATAGGACAAAACCTCACAAGAGCATCTCAGGATGTTACGGGCACACAAATCCAACCTAAAATCTCCCACGGCACAAATTACATGTCCTCCCAGAGCAATGTCTCGAAAGAGCATCCCAAGCTGTTATGGGTACACAACTCCGACCTATAGGATCTCCCAGACATGCTCATCTGCACAACCTGATCCATGGCCACAAAGTATCATCCTGATGCTCATCATACATCATCCTGATGTACACATGATCATCCTGATCATCATCACTACAACATCCTGATGCATGTCATATGGAGCAACATTCTGAAGCTCATCATCTATGATCATCCTGATCATACACTGCATCCACCTGATGCATACCAAGTATCTACCTGATACATATCATCATACATGATCTACCTGATCATACAATGTATCCACCTGATACATACACAGATACATGATCCATAGAATGTATCCACCTGATACATATCAACATATATGATCTCAGTATCCACTTGATACATATACAGATACATGGTCCAAGCATCCAACATGATGCATATACAAAATACATACAAATGATACAACTTATCATATCCAGCATGCAACATGATGCATACATACATAAATGATCCAACTGATCATAACAAGCATCCAATATGATGCAATGATCCAAATGATCATAACAAGCATCCAACATGATGCATATATATATACAGAGTAGTAACTGGAGCATCGTCCTGATGCTCATCATCCATGATCCTCCTGATCATCATAGCATCATCCTCTTTAGATCATCTCATCATCCACGAAGCACAACCCAGATGCACATCATCCATGACTTACACCACCGACATGGGAGAACACATCTACCACCATTCAGGGAAGGCTCCAACCCTTAATTTTTCACCATGTGAGAACACATCTACCACCATGTGAAAAATGGCTCAGCAATTACATCATGACCAAGGGGGAACACATCAACCATGTCAGAAAAGCTCATGTGCATCTGCATCTTCCAGACTCATCACTTCCCTTTGGAAGGAACCTCAATCTAAAGTGCACCAAGCCTCTCTCTGAAGTACTCAAACTGTACTCTGGCCAATGGCTTGGTCAATACATCTGCAACCTGCTCATCCGTCGCAACATACTCTACTTCGACTGTACTCAGTGTTATGCAGGACTGCTTCCTGCTAAACCAAGAGATCACACCTGATCCTTATCTGCAGCACTGCCTGCCCAATCTGAATCAACATAACCCTACAGGTTAAACTTCTGATTTGCATCATACTTGAGCCCATAATCAACTGTACCCTTCAGGTACCTCAGAATATGCTTTACAACAAATAGGTGAACACTCCTCGGATCCATCAGGAACTGGCTGAATGTGTTCACCGCAAAGCAAATATCTAGTCTCGTGTTCATCAGGTACATCAAGGACCCAATCATCTAACAATACATAGTGATATCAACCGGCTCAGATGAAGCATCACACAAAAGATTCAGGTTTGATGCCATAGGTGTGGCCATGGCCTTGCAAACCATCATCTCGAACCTCTTCAAGATCTTTACTGCATACTTCCCTTGTCCAAGGAAGATTCCATCTGCATTCTACCACACCTCCATACCTAGAAAATAGTGCATCATCCACAAGTTCTTTCATATCGAACTCAGCAGCAAGCTTCCTCTTAGTATCTGCAATCAATCTATCTTCCCTATAATAAACATGTCATCCACATACAAAAGTAGTATCACTAGATTGCCTTCCTCAACCTTGTAGTAAAGGTTGGAATCCACTTTACTCTCAGTAAAGCCCAAATTGGATAGAAAGCTGTCTACCATACCAAGTTCTGCACATATATGACTCCCTGTCATGTGTCTTAGACCCAAGTGGCTACTCCACATACACTTCTTTTTCAACTACACCATTCAAGAGAGTTGTCTTGAAATCCATCTGGTGTATCTTCCACTTCATCATTGCAGCTAGAGCAAGTACGGATCTAATGGAAGTGTATCTGGCTACAGGAGCAAAAGTCTCTATGCTACCACCTGCAGCATGCTTGCTCTTGATAGATCTATATTGAAGTCATAACAAACTTCCCTTTAGGTCTTGAGACTACATCCCAAACATCATTCTTCATGATCGACGGATCATGGCATTCTTCCCATATCTTGGGAACTTCAATATCTTCAATAGATAATTTTGTTGCTAAACAAATGTTGTAGTTTTTCTTTTGTAGGTGATGGCATACAATCTTTCCTACACAACAAGTTAAATTGCATGATTAGAAAACATCTCATAGTTTTCAGAACAAATTCTTACACATAAAGAAATATGTCATACAGTCATGCAATTATCTTACCCAATGCATCAATACAACATTTATCCATATCCTGTAACTTTCTAGATGCCTTCCAATCTCTACCAGAACATTGTCAAGAGTGTGTACAACTCCCAACATGTCAGCAAAGAGGTTTCATTCTAGATAAGTAGCAATAGAATGTTGTACAGTACCATACGCCACTTACCCATGTATATTAGTAGTATACTGTTCATCAATGCAACTATTCTAATATGCATAATACACAACCTAATTCTAGGAACATCAGTATATACATTATTGAACAGTATTATTTAAACAATAAAATATGCAGGTAATGACAATTCAAATACTTATCTTTGTTTGTTTGTTGGGTTGACTCCCTCTCAGTCTTTACTTCTTTTCTACAACTCCATTCTGATGTGGATTGTGAGAAGTGGTCAACTCCCTCTGAATATCTGCATCCTCGCATAAACTACTGAAGTGTGCTCCTTCTTGATCTTTGCTTCCTTGCAGGAACAACTAGAGTGTCCTCCCTCTTGATCTTTTCTTCCTGGATTTCCTGTCCTTGAACTTATATCCATCCTTAATCACTATGCATGCTTATTAGTATCATCAATGTGTTATCATTGAGGTCTCATACATAATCATACATTCATTACTATATTCTTAATACTATCAAAACACAATAATCTTAAGCATGTATAGTCATGATCATTTCAAACAGAAATAATAGGCATTTCAAGGTTTATATAGGACTCTTATGGTTAGTCATATCATAAATTAAAGTAAGAAACATAATATGCCTAAACCCGTGCTTACTCAAACCTATACCTTCATGATTATTCTGGTTAGTCATATCATCAATTATCATAAGAAGCATAATATGCACACAACCATGATTATTCAAACCTGTGACTTCATGAATAATCATTATCAACAACACAACAGTATAAGATCCTAACACAAGGTAGGATTCTAGTTTGATATAGGAAAAACATACCTAGATTAGCATGCTAGCTAGTTATGTCTAACATACCCGCATAATGTCTTCTGGTTCTCTTCAGTGACTTGTGCTAGTAACCTGCATGTCTCATAAGTTAACTATTGTAGAACCAAGTTATACATACCTCGAAAGTAGATCTTCTATGTGATCCATGACAATGGATGAATCTTTGTCTTCATGTCACCATGAGCATATGTTCTTGAAGTAGAACATGATTTGACTTTCTTGGTGTACCTTTTGTGTTAGCAAACAACATAAACCTCATACAACATCACAATGCATTAGTACAATCATAAGTGTCAAAACCTTAATCAATGAATATCTTCTATTAAGGTGATATGACAAGTCCAATAATTAATCAAGATTGTACTGTAATGATATGAAGACAAACATATGATAAACTTAGCCATGAAACATACCTATAAGCCATACCTGTCAAGATTGCTTGTAATCTTCTTATGGAAGGCCTTAGCCTCATCTCCCTCTGAGACAGGAACTTCTTCACTTATGCAGGTGACCAATCCATCTTCTTCTAGGATTAACCCAATCCACTTGATTTGCAAGAAATGGACCTGGAGATAGATTAGGTTTTGTCAAAGGAACCCCAAAAATTCAAACTTCCGAAAGGATAGAAATATGCACATTGATGAGCTAATCAAGTTGGTATATTTAGAATTTGAAAACTGCAAAGTTTCGTTCCTCAATTTTGCCTTTGAAACTTTCGGATTCACTCAACCTGACCCCGAATTAGGATTTGATGAAGCCCACTCTTATGCCCAATAAAAAAAGATTGATCCAAAGCTCTAAGCTTCTATTTTTCTGAGGAGCTTCCAGCCATGGTGACAGATTTAAAAAATTCCCATTTTTACAGAAGCCCTAATTTTCCACTTTTCTGATCAAAGTCTCGAACTAGGGTCTAATCAAGCCCGGCCTTCTGCTGAACCAAAAATTCTGATCTTGGTCTCTAAATTTAGATTTTGATGAGTAGCATTTATCCTCCGATTACAAAAATTCCAACTTTCTCCGAAACCCCTAAATTCCAGAAGCCATGAATGAAGGTGCTAAAAAATAATTCTGTTTTGACAGAAATATGTGCCTAATTGTTTCTCATGTAACTCCAAACTTTTAGATCCACAGGGTATGAAAACGTTTCTTGAGATAGCCTGACCTATTATCTTTCCATCTTGACAGGTCTGACCTCAATTGGATTCTCAGAGAAAGAGTTATGCCAAGTGTCACAACGTGACCTGTTTATGGGATAATACAAGAGAGCAAACTTGTACGGAGTTCCACGTGTCACTGGTTCAACTTCGGCCTCTGAAATTTTTTTTTGAGATAGTACAGTCTGTGTACTACCTGTCACTTTTTACGAAATTTCATTTGGAACTTCCTAGCCCAAGTTATGACCTTTTTCCCAAGGTCACCTAATTTTGAGTCAGATCTGGAAGAGGTAGAAACACTATATTGTACAGATCATAAGTCACAAAGTAAAATGAAATAGAGGTTTTCCTTTGGATACAAGGTACATGGGGATCTGATCTTCGACCTGTAAATGTTTGAGAGTGGAAAACTTTGCCAAAATGGATTTATAGCGAAAGTGCTATGATGACTGGTTTTTGCTATATCAAGCCCTAGCATCGTAAGTGCAACAAGTGTCATACATGCCATATCATGCCTTCTTTCCGGCTAGCTCTGATACCATGTTAAATTTACAGAATTTACTTCAATCTGATATAGGATCTTAATTGAGAGAACAACATGTACAACAAATCTATAGCATATCAATCATGGACACAATAATGCAAGCACACAAAAGACATAGATTTTACTTGGGGAAAACCATAAAGGTGAAAAACACCAATAACTTCCTCAAAGATAGATAGAGCAATGATACAACCAGAATACAAGAGATAGTCTTCTCCTAGTAGCAGAGCCTCCTCCTCCACAATTGCACCACTTTCCCAAGTGTGAGTGAGAGAATAGAATGTGTAAAATGAGAGAGACACACTCTCTATTTATACACTAACTTGACTTGACCTTTACTCAACTAGGTCGGCCTCAACTTAACCACTTAACATAATGCTGATTGGGCCGATCCCCACTAGGGTTTTCTAATAACCCTTTGACCCACATGGCCAACCCCCAATAGGGTGGTCTAATAACCCTTTGAACCACATGACTTATACAAGGCCGACCCCAACAAGGTGGTCTGATAACCCATCAAGTATAAGTTACGACACTTACAATATAAATGACAACACTTCCGTATAGAGGAATAATAACATCTCTATAGGAATACAACATACATATATGTGAAATACATTCCGAAGTTACATATACATCAACATCGTAGAGAACCACATTGACACTTGGCCCAACATACCACCCGTATGCCAAAAACAATGCCCCATCCACCCATCTAAGCTTCCCGTCATTAAAGCAGAAATTAAGAAGCTTCGTACAATTGGATTCACTTACCCCATCACCTACACCACCTGGGTTTCTAACCTGGTACCAGTTAACAAGAAGTAAGGCACTATCTGTGTCTGTATTGACTTCCACGACCTAAACCAAGCTTGTCCCAAAGACAACTTCCCCACACCATTTATCGACCAACTTATCGACACATGTGCAGGGCATGAGATATTATCTTTCCTGGATGGTTTCTTTGGGTATAACCAAATTCATATTCGCAAAGAAGATCAGTACAAGACTTCCTTCACCACCCCATGGGGCACCTTTGCTTATCGCGTTATGCCTTTCAGTCTCAAAAATGCTGGCACCACATTTCAGCGAGTCATGACCTATTGTTTTCATGACTTAGTTAACATCATCTTGGTCTACCTTGACGACCTAGCAGCCCGATCCAAAAATAGTCCGACCATCTGAATGACCTTCGGTAGGTCTTTTTATGTTGTCACAAGTATCAGATCCGCTTGAACCCACTCAAGTGTGTCTTTTGCGTTCTGGCAAGACGTCTGTTAGGGTTTATCATTTCATAGAAAGGAATCATAGTCAATCGATTAAAGGTCCAAGCCATCCTAGACCTACCATCACCACGAACGCTTTGACAGCTATAGAGCCTTCAGGGGAAGGCCAATTTCCTCCGTCGTTCCGTCCCCTACTATGCCACTATAGTTCATGGGTTCCTTCGTCTGCTCTGCACTCACATCCCTTTCGTTTGGGATGACCAAGCACAAGGAGATTTCAAAGACCTGAAGAAATATCTCACACATGCCCCATTGATATCCCCTCCGGATTTCTCTAAAGAATTCATCCTCCACATTTTGGCATCAGACTATGCCATTTCTGGAGTCCTTGTTCAAGAAGATTCTACTCGTCAAGAGCATGTCATCTATTATGTGAGCCAGACCTTATCAGTACCACCACTACGTTACCCATATGAAGAGAAACTGGCCCTCACCGTCATCTTTTTAGTTAAAAAGTTGCGACATTATATCCTCATAACACATACTACTGTTGTCTCAAACTCTGACCCCATTGTTTACCTCTTAAACCGTCGCCTTCTTCAAGGCCGCGTCGCAAAATGGGTCATGATCCTACAAGAGTATGACCTCACTTTCAAAACCCCTAAGAGTACCAAAGCACTTTCACTTTCTCAACTCATAACGGATTTACCATCCCTATCGCCTTCACCCTTGGTCACTACTAATCTAACTGACGACCATTTGTTCATCATCTCGTCAGATGACCCGTGGTACGGCAACATTTTGGTTTACCTCTGCACACAACAGTTTCAACCTGATGTCGACCATTACGGACATCATCACATCCATCACAATGCTTCTCGTTATCTCCTCGTTGGCGATGTCCTATATCGATGTGGTGTCGACACCAGCTTACAATGTTGCCTCTCACGAGAAGAAGCAGAACAAGTTCTCAATGATTTTCATAGCGGTGCCTACAGTGACCATTTTTCAGGAATGGCTACTGCACAAAAGGTTATTCGCGCAGGGTATTTTTGGCCCACACTATTTACTGATTGCATCACAGTGGTCAAACATTGCCAAAATTGCCAACTCTTTTCCCCCAAGGCAAGGACACCCCCCGCCCCCCTTCATTCGGTCATCATCGTTGGTCCTTTTTGCAAATGGGACATCGACTTCATGGAATGTAATCCTGCATCAGCTAGTGGCCATAAATACATTGTTGTGGCCGTCGACTACTTCACCAAATGGGTTGAAGCCATGCAAACTTTCAATTGCACAGCCGACACTGCAGCCTGCTTCTTCTTTAACCATGTTATTACTCATTTCCGAGTACCTAAGCAGCTTGTCTCCGACCACGGATCTCATTTTGAGGACTCTATCTGGTGAGAACTGTCAACCCTCCTCAAATTCGAACATCAATAAGCCTCACCCTACTACCCCCAGGGGAACGGCTAAGTAGAGGCCATTAACAAAATTTTGAAGACAATCCTTTAGCGCACTGTCGACCGACATAATTCCAATTGGAATCACATGATTTTCCCCGCACTATAGGCTTACTGCACATCCACTAAAACTGCCACTGGTTTTACCCCTTTTCATTTGGTTCATGGCATGGAATCTGTCCTCCCCATTAAGTGTTAGATCCCAACATTGCATATCACCATCGAACTCCTCCCAGACACCTCACCACTTGAGCAACGCCTGATTCTGTTGGAGCAAGCTGATGAGGATCACCGCGTAGCCCTTCAAACCATTGAAGCCATAAATAACCGCTCCAAATCCGGCTATTATAAGCACGTTCACCCACGAGCCTTCCATGAAGGAGACCTTGTACTCGTTTACGATCAAGCCCATGATAAAACAGGAAAAGGAAAGTTTGAATCCATGTGGCAAGGCCCGTACAATATACACACCTTCCTTGGTCACGGGGCATACATTATCAGTGATAGAGAATTTTTCAAGAAGCATGAATAAATGAAAAATAGCAGATAAGTATTGAACAAAGAGTGCATTCCAAAGTGAAGGATCAAACTAGAATGAACCTAGGGGGAGGATTGTATTGTGTGCAGGTAGAATAGAGAAATTCATTATCATGAGTAGCACAACTTCATAAGATGGTGACATCAATGCCAAAGGGGGAGATTATTGAATTGTGGTTTTCCTTGATGTCCAAGTGTACTTAGTGTCTAATATGTGTCAATTTTAAGGACATTAAAATGGGTGCAAAAAACTTAAATCACACCTAGTCATGTTACTCCAAAGTTAATGTCAAAGAGTACTTAGTATCTCTATGCCAGATTGAAGAAATATATCAAAAATATATGTGCAAGTGTAAAAAATGAGAAGGACCCACCAAGTAATGGTACTCTAGTATGCAATACTCACCTAGTGATGGTCCTTAAGTGCAAAATGCCCACTACACCAATGAGCTAGTGCAAGCGAGACCTAGAAAGTCATGATACCTCATTGGCATGGGTTAAGACAATTGGCAGATGCTTGGTAAGCTTGTCTGAAAATAAAAAAAGAAGGAGTGTTACCATTTAGATAAGTACAAGTTATGGACACATTGTTTGAACAAGTTGACTATAAATGAGAATGAAGTTTGTGGATGAAAAGTAAGCTTGGAAGAAAGCATGGAGTAATATTCTTAATTTGCAAGCTTCAAATTATTGGGGTATCAATGGCTCATTGATATGAAAAAATATGATATAGTAGAGATCCAAGTGCTCGAGAACATAAGAGAACTACAACAAATGATGCACAGTATGATATGCCAAAAAATCAAGTGCGCAAGGACATAATTGTAGTACAACAGATGATCAACATAATCGGCTGAATATACATGCACATAGAAACATAGCAATATGATGAACAATGCATAGAATGAGTATGAAACATCAGAAACAGTATGAAATACTTAAGCATCATATAAAGTGAGTAAAGTTGAACATAACTAATGATGAAGTACATAGTAGGAGCATGCAAAGAAAAGTAAAGAAACAAGTAGAACATGTATGAAGTTATGCGTGGAAATCGGTAGACAACAAAACAATATATCTCACTTTCATATCAAGGTGGAAAGAGGTGGCAAGGACAGGGAGTTGGATATTCCTTCAGGTTGGATCCTATAAATCAGGGTGTTGGTGCCTCCTTCCGGTTGGTGTTGGTAAATCAGGTAGTTGGAGGTTTCTTCGGGTTGGAGCCTATAAATCAAGGGGTTGGATCCTCCTTCCAGTTGGTGCTATATAATATTCTAAATTTTTGCTTCCTATTAATGCAATCTTTTACTATATAAGAAATCATTATGCGGTTTTATCCCATTTGGGTCTCCATGTTAAATATCTTTTGCAATGTTTATCATTTATGGGATGATGAATAACATTGTTTATGGTTAATGCATACATGATATAATGTTTGAAATTAGGAAACATGAAAAATTGTTAACTTGCACACGATACGGATTCACCCCGCCATCTTAGTGTCATTAATCATTCCAACACTAAGTAGTTTTCTTTCCAAAATCTTCCTTTAGAGAAAGGATCTCAAGTTCTTTGTTTTGATAAATTTCCTTCTTCTCTTGAAGTTAACTTGTTTGGTCTTCTTCAACACTCTTAGCCTCTTCTATATGAATTTTTAGACCAATAATGGTCCTTCTGAATTCTGATCATTCTCATGATATTTTTGCAGTTGAGCCTTTAGTAACTGATTCTCATTTCTAAGCTCTTCAATTTCCATGTTTCCCAAACCCAACTTCTTCAATTGCTTCTTTAAGGATCCTATTTCGACTTCTTGTCCTTGACAAGAATTTTCCTTTCTTTTACATGCTTCCTCCTCCTCTTTTAGTTGATTTGATAATGTTTCTTCAGTCTTCTTAGCCTCTTTGACTAGCAGTGTATTCCCTTCATGATACTTCAACAATTTTTCCATTAGCATCTTGTTCTTCTTTCTTTATTCTATCAAGTAATATAGGGCACTAATGAGTTCTTCTTTAATATATACAACCCATTCATTTTAAGAATCTTCTTTATCTTCATAAGCGTCACTTTCAAAAACTTCATCATCTACTTCAGTATGTTCTTCATTTTCTATATATGACCTTTACTTTTGATTGTCTTCATGTTCTTGATCGAGGAATACCTTTGAGAAAAGTTTTTGTATCTTGTCGCAGAGTTCTTTAACTGATGTACACATTCCAAATTTGTCTTTCACAAGATCATATATTCCATTCACAATGATATCCATTTTCATTGGATTATTCTTCCTTAACTCTTTCTCAACTTGTATTTTTTGTGGTCATTTTGTAACGAGGTAACCATTCACAACAAATTTATAGATATCAATACCTTGTGCCTATAAATTTAGTCTAATCCTTATAATTAAATGATCAAAATTTGATCCACAGAAAAGAGGAATCCCATCTAGAGAGTAAATACTTTCATATTCATCCATGTGCTCTAGAGATCTTTCTTCTAGTTGTTAGACTATCCTGAAGGAACCTGCTCTAATAACAATTGTTGGAAATACTGAGAGGGGGTTCAATTAGTATTGATCACTTTTTACCATTCCAAACATTAATTATATCATGTCAAAATTAACCCTTAATAATGTCATTCATCATCACATAAACCATACATAGTGCAAATGAGATTAAACATGGAAACCCAAATGAGCTAAAACCACATAATGATTTTCTTATATAATAACAAGATTACATTCATAGGAAGCATCAAATACCAATATTTTCTAGCACCGACTGGAAGGAGGCACTACCCCCTTCATTTACAAGAACTAACCTTAAGGAAGCTCCAACTCCCTGATTTACCAACACCGATTGAAAGGAGGATCCAACCCCTTGATTTACATGATCCATCCTAAAGGACTCTCCAGGTCCCTTATTTACCAGCACCAACTAGAGGAAGTCTCTAACCGCTTGAGATTACAGAATCGAAGATGTCCTTTCCTCATCCTTCCATGTTGATATAAATAAGAATATTAGTATACTATTGTCACTATATCAACGCCACAATGAGTACCTGTATCACTATCTTTGTCAACATGTACCTATTTCACTTCCTTGATCAAGTTGTACATGTATCACTGTCTCTGCAACATGTATCTCCATCTCTATCAACATGTATCTATACGTCTATCTCTATACCTGTCTCATTGTCCCTTTTAATGATCACTATATCTCTATCTCAATGCCACAATCGTTGACACTGACACAATGCCATTGTTAATGTCACAATACTAGAATAACTGTCACACTGTCTTTATGAAATTCAAATCAGAGTAGGATCTACTAGCTAAATAATTCCTCAAACATCAGGAATTAGGCTAAGTGTGCAAGAAAACAATGTAAAAGAGGCACAATATACACACAAATGATGCAAATAGTTGTTATGTTATTACCTTCCAACCAAGAAATGAGTTTTGAACATCATTATATAACATTTGGGAAAAATCGCGAGACTTTGGGGGGATCATAATGAGCTACAAGTGTCTAGCTTACATTGGACCACAATCCCCCCTAGGTTGACCAATAGTCTCCCAAATCACCTCAAACCGTCACAAATTCCTAATATGAACATTGGGATGGCATGGAAGGACATTAATGATGGTATAACATGAGTGATGGAATATTTGGTGGAGTGTAGGTGGCCAAGGATAGGCCAAAACTGTCAAGGAGGAGGAAACATGTCCACATTCAGTGCACGGGCGCCTCACGTCAAACTCAGATACACAAATAAGGGTATAATGACATTCCTAAGGGGATAAGTGGTAATAAAGGGGGGTGGTGGCCATAAATGAGGACTCCTTAAGCACTATTTGACAAAAAATGGGCACCTAGGTAGTGGAATCAGTCATTAATTTCCTAACAAGCTTGGATAACCATCATTAACCTTTTCTTGAACCAAAAGTCATTAATTTATCATCATGATACTTTGTTCTAGGTGTAATAATGTTTTAACAGTCTCAATATCCATCATAGTATATCAATCCATAGATGACTCAAATCTATAGTAAGAAATAATCATCCATCGATTTCATTTGCATCCTCTACTTTTACACCATAGACATTTTCAAATCACTGAAAATTCCGAGAGATGATCCATATACCAAAACATAACCAAGGACTATACCAAGATAGCCATTATGATCTATTCCAAGAATATCATACAATATTCCAAAGAATCATCAATATCTATGTCAATATCATCATACAAAATACCAAGATATTATCAACAGCTATCCCAAGATAACATCAATATGAATCCCCATATAACATCAAGATATCTACCAACACATCACCAATATATATGTCAACAAATCAACAAGATCACTACCATGATTTATCCAAATATAACCATCACCATATGCTCCATAGCATATTCAATGAAATCAAAGAGATACACCAAGACAGAAGCTCAAATACCAAGATTAAACATGAACTCTATCTATGAGAGACATGTGCCATCACAAGAGAAACCAACAAGCATGAACCATACCTTTTCCAAGATCATAATATGAGGAAATAATAGAAAAACCAAAATAAATTCTAGATCATTTCATAACATCACCCTTGAAACAAGCTTTGCAATGATCCAAAAAGTTTTTAATTCTAATTTCGTATGAGAATGTTATTCCAATTTTCATGAATCTCCTCAATTCTGAAAGATGTGCAAACATTTCTCATCCTCAATTTTTTTTCACTTTTCTCCAAGAGGTGCACAACACCAAAGAGAGACTTGGATGGATGAGAAAATAAAAATTTTGATCTTCTCTTTGTACACTTGATCATTCCTTGTAGCTTCTTTTGGGTTCTCCTTAAACTAATCCTTAATTTCTGGAACTCCATATTTAAGGGGGTCTGAAGGGTTAGTACCCTGCTTTAGCGATCCATCATGACACTTCATGCCAAAACTTCAATATTACTCTATATTTTCTCAAAGAGGCATTATGGCTTGTCCACATCCTCATACTTGATAAACACATCATTATTTCTTGAGGGGATCCTTGCCATTTCATGTGGTCCAATGGGCCAACATACTAGAACTTTTGGGCTCATTTGTACCAAGCATCATTATTTTTGGGATACTTCATGCTTCACGCTAACTTTATTCAAACCAACTTTGGTGAATACTTAGATCCTTCTCCACGATTGGTCTTTTAAACTCAAACTCATTGTCCAGTGGAAAAAACACTATTATTTTAGGGTTTCTTCACCTTTTATTTCGACATTGTCTTGAGGGTGAATCATTATTACATCAGGGGCTACTTCTCATGATCACATGGACCAATCCTTCTAGTCATGTGGAACCAACACCACTACTTTAAGTTTTCTATGGACCCATCATCGGGATTTTCAGATATCTTTCACACTTCATACCAATATGGTTTGCAACAACCTTAGGGGATATTTAGAGCCTTCTCCAACATAGGTTATGTGACCCTAACCACATGGTCATGTGGGCTCAACACCACTACTATAGGAATTTCTTTAGATTGCTTATCAACATTGCTTAGGGACACCTCTAGGGACTTCCTTAAAATTCTTATCGTCATGGTCATGTGACACACCATAATGGTAATGTGACCCATCATCATGGTCAAACATCATTTTTTAAGAGTTATTCACACTTCTTCGGGACACATTAGGGACTCCTTTACACTCCACATCCTCATGGTCATTAGGATCTTCTATAGGGACTTTGTACTACTTGTGTACAACTCAAAATGTCTTCTTGTTAGGGATGCCATAAGGGGACTACTTTGGATTTATGTACACTTGTGACGAGACTTATTATTCAACAGATTCCTTAGGATAATTAGGGTCTTCTCTAGGGGCTTCAAGGATTCATAAAAAATTCCCAAACAATATATCTCTACTACAACCATATAATCACTATCACCTTGACATGGATGGAAACACCACATACCTATTAACCCGTTTGACATCATTGACATCATGTTTGACATCAATGCCAACTTCTTCCAACAATTTCCCCCTTTGTCATTGATGGAAACAATTTCAACTCTGTCTCCCCCATTGAAATAAATGAAAAAATGGGTGAAGAAACTTTATTAACATACTCCCACTCTCAATATGCTTCTCTTCTGTGACTTTGGTTTTTGGTCATTTTCTACCTTGCAGAAGACAACTTTAAAAGACTATAAATTCCTTATGAAAATATATTTCTTTGCTGACAATTCTCCCGCTTAGACTTGGACATTTCTTGAAGCTTTTTGAACTAGCTTTCCTTGTGCTCCTAAATGATTTACCAAAGCACTAGTTTTCTGAATTTTCATTGAACTTCCTTTCCTATAACTTAGACTTTCTCTTGACATTATCAATAATACTAGGAGTTTTTATGCCATATTGTTTAGAACAATATGTAATGCTGCTCTGCTTCAGGATCATCATCTTTAAACTTGAAACTTTTCTTTTTGCTTGTTGATTTGTTTTTATTACTTGAATTAGTATCTATTGCATATATGTCCTCCGAGACTTCTCTATTTCCTTGTTCTTTCTTCACAAATTCAGCCCGTAATACCAATTCCTTTATGTCTCCGATCTTGGGATTTGTTCTACTTTCATTCAATATGCTTCCCGTCTTTAGGATACGAGCATTGCGTTGGTTTCTTGTCCTGACCTTTGAAATTTAATCTTCTTTAGATAGGACCAATCCAAAATATTCTTCATTCTATCCTTTTGACTTCTTCTTTCAGACTTTGGTATAAGACTTTTCTTTCATGGAATACTCCATCATGATTTTGCATTCACAGGTTCTATGTCCAAAGTTGTGGCATTTGTAACATTCAAAATTATGGTTTATCATACTTCCACAATCTATTACTATGTATCCATAATTGTGGAATATGTAATATGCAGCATTGTAGTTCATGTGTACACCTCCATTCCTTGCTTGATCATTTCCTCCACAAGCATTGTAGTCTCTAACCCCAAATCCAAAATTGTTACATGAAAACAATAATTGAAAAATAAACTTTTTTACATGGGAGCAAATGTTCTTCTTTATGATTTAACTTCTCTATATCCATTCGTCCTTGAATCATGATTACCATGAATTATTTCTTTGTAATATTTTCCTTGATGGGAGTTTCTAAGAATATATGCATAACTCTTCACATTTTCAATACTTTCCTTTTCTGGTAGCCTAGAGTTTTCACTTTCTTCAATGTTGTTCTCAAACCTTCGATTTGTCTTCAAATGTGCAAATTTCTTGTCCAAATATTCCTTCAGAGAAAGGATCTCAAGTTATTTATTTTGACAAATTTCCTTCTCTTGAATTTCACTTGTTAGGTCTTCTTCAACTTTCTTAGCCTCTTCTATATGAAATTTTAGACCAACAATGGTCCTTTCAGTTTCTTTAATACTCTCTTCCATCTATCCTTTTGAATTCTAATCAATCTCATGATATGTTTTAGTTGACCTTTCAGTAACCGATTCTCATTTCTATGCTCTTCAATTTCCATGTTTTACAAACTCAAGTTCTTCAATTCCTTCTTTAAGGAGCCTATTTCAACTTCTTGTGCTTGACAATAATTTTCCTTTCCTTTACATGTCTCCTTGATCTCTTTTAGTTGAGTTGATAATGTTTCTCCAGTATTCTTAGCCTCTTTAACTAGAAGTGTGTTATCTTCATGATACTTCAACAGTTGTTCCATTAGCATCTTGTTCTTATTTATTTCTTCCATCAAGTAATATAGGGCACTAATCAGTTCTGCTTCAAGATCTACAACCCCTTGATTTTAAGAATTGTCTTTATCTTCAAAAGAATCACTTTCATAAAATTCATCAGATGCTTCTAAATGTTCTTCATTTTCTGTATCTCACCATTCCTTTTGATTGTCTTCATGTTCTTGATCAAGATATCCCTTTGAGTAGGGGTTTTGTTGCTTGTCCTAGAGTTATTTAGTTTATGTACATAATCCAAATTTTCCTTTCATAGTATGAGATAGTCCATTTAGGATGATATAGATTTCCATTGCATTATTCTTCCTTAACTCCTTCTTGACTCTTGTTTGTGGTTGTCCTTTCGAAGTGATGTAACCATTCACAAGAAATTTCTAGATATCAAGACCCTATGCCTATAAATAGAGTATCATCCTTATAATCCAATGATCAAAATTTGATCCATAGAAAAGAGGAACCATATCTAGAGAGCATATATTTTTATGTTCATCCATGTGCTCTAGAGATCTTCCTTCTATCTGTTAGACTATCTTGAAGGAACCTGCTCTAATACCAATTGTCGAAAATACTAAGAGGGGGGGTGAATCAGTATTGATCATTTTTTACCATTTCAAACATTAATTAAATCATGTAAAAATTAGCCATTAACAATGGCATTCATCATGACATAAGTTGTTATACATAGTGAAAAGGAGATTTAACATGGAAACCCAAACGAGAGAAAACCGCATAATGATTTTCTTATATAATAACAAGATTACATTCATAGGAAGCACCAACTACAAATATTATCCAACACTGACTAGAAGGAGGAACCACCCCCTTGATTTACAAGAACCAACCTTAAGGAAGCTCCAAATCCCTAATTTACCAACATCGAATGGAAGGAGGGTCCAACACCCTTCTTTACTAGATCCAACCTAAAGGAAGCTCTAACTCCCTTATTTAGCAACACCAACTAGAGGGAGGCTCTAATTGCTTGAGATCATAGTCTCCAACTTGACCTTTCCCCATACTACCACATTGATATAAATAAGAAGATTAGTCTACCACTGTCACTATATCACTATCACAACCAGTACATGTATCATTGTTTCTGTCAATCTATACCTGTATCACTTCCTCGGTTAAGTTGTACCTATATCACTGTCTCTTCCAAACTGTATCACCGCAACACTACTTTTGTCAACCTATCACAATCACTATCTCTATAACAATGCCCCAATCATTGTCCCTAAAACGTGTATATTCATCTCTATCAACATGCACCCATCTCTCTATCTCTGTACGTATATCAATGTCCCTTTCACAATCACTATATATGTATCTCAATGCCAAAATCACTAACTCTGACACAATGCCAATGTTAATGTCGCAATGCCATAATCATTGCCACAATGTCTCAATATGTATCATAGTATATAGACCTATAGATGCATCAAATCTATAGCCAGAAACAAGCATCGATCGATTTATAACCATGGACTATACCGAGATAGCCATTATGATTTATGCCAATACTATCATACAATATTCCAGATAATCATCAATATCTATGCCAAGATAACATCGATATCTATCCCCATATAACATCAAGATCTATAGCAACAAATCACCAATATTTATGTGAACAAATCACCAAGATAACTACCATGATTTATCCAAAGACAACCATCATCATATCCTCCATAGCATATTATTTGACTTCAAAGAGATATAGCAATATAGAAGCTCACATACCATGATCAAACATGAACTCTATCGATGAGAGACATGTTCCATCACAAGAGAAATGGCTGAGAATGAACCATACCTTTTCCTAGTTCAGAATATGAATAAATAATTAGCAAACCAAAAGAAAATCTATATCCATTCATAACATATCCTTTGAAACAAGCTTTGTAATGAGCCAAGAATTTTGTAATTATGATTCCGTAAAAGAAAGTTATGCCAATTTTCATGAATCTCCTCAATCCTCAAAGGTGCCCCAAAAGTTCTCCTCCTCAAATTTTTGCACTTTTCTCCAAGAGGTGCGCAACACCAAAGAGAGTCTTGTATGGATGAGAAAATAAAAATTTATATCTTTTATTTGTACACTTCATCATGCCTTGTAGCTTCTTTTGTGTTCACCTTCAAATAATCCTTAATTTGTGGATCTCCATATTTTAAAAGGGTCTCAAGGGTTACTACCCCACTTCAAGGATCTATCATGACACTTTGTGCAAAAAATTCAAGATTACTACATACCTTCTCAAAGAGGTCTTATGGCTTGTCCACATCATCATACTTTATAACCACATCATTATTTCTTGCGGGAATCCTTGCCACTTCATGTGGTCCAATGGACCTACATGCCATGACTTTTGTGGTCAAGTGGACCAAGCATCATGATTTATGTGATACTTCATGCTTCACACTAACTTTCTTCAGACCAACTTTGGGGAATATTTAGATCCTTCTCCATGATTGGTCAAGTAACCCAAACTCATTGTCAAGTTGACCAAACACCATTATTTCGGGTTTCTTCACCTTTTATTTCAACATTGTCTTGAGTACCAATCCTTATTACATCGAGGGATACTTCTCAAGGTCAGATGGACCAATCCTTCTTGGCATGTGGAACTAACACCACTACTTTCAGGGTTATGTCGACCGATCATCATGATTTTGGTAGATATTTTACACTTCATACCAATATGGTTTACAACAACCTTAGGGGATCTTTAGATCCTTCTCCAGCATGGGCTATGTGACCCCAACAACATGGTCATGTGGACTCAACACCACTACTTTAGGAATTTATTCACTTTCTTACTGACATTGCTTAGGGATACCTTTAGGGAATTCCTTACAATTCTTATCGTCATGGTCATGTGACACACCATAACGGTGATGTGACCCATCACCATCATCCAACATCATTATTTGAGGAAATTATTCACACTTCTTCGAGACACTTTAGGGACTCCTTTACACTCCACATCATAATGGTCATTAGGGGATTTTCTAGGGCCTTTGTACCACTTGTGTACAATTCAAAATGTCTTCATGTGACAACTATGCACAACTGCTACACAATAAGGGTACTGCTTTGGAGTTATCTACAATTGTGACAAGGATTATTCTTCAAGGGATTCCTCAGGATCATTAGGGTCTTCCCTAGGGGATTCAAGTCTTCAATAAGAATTCCAAATTTTTTTATCTCTACTACAACCACATAATCATTATCACCCTGACATGAATGGAAACACCACAAATCCCTTCACCCGTTTGACATCAATGACAACTTGTTCCAACACTTTCCACCTTTTTCATTGATGGAAAAAAATTTAACTCTCTCTCCCCTATTGTCATAAATGAAAAAAGGGGTGAATCAAATTTATTCACCTTCTACCCCTATCAATATGCTTATATTTTGTGACTTTTTTTTGTTGATCATTTTCTCTGTTGCACAAGATAACTTTACATGATTGTGAATTCCTTTTAAAAATATCTTTCTTTGCTGGCAATTCTTATGCTTAGACTTGGCCATTTCTTGAAGCTTTTTGAAGTAGCTCTCATGTGTTCCTAAATTATTTACCAAACCACTACTCTTCTAAATTTTCATCGAATTTCCTTGCCTATAACTTAGACTCTCCCTTGACATTATCCATAATACTGGGATTTTTTATGTATGATTGTTGAGAACAATCTGCAATTCTCCTCTGCTTTAGTATCATCATCTGTTAACTTGACACTTTTATTGTTGCTTATTAATTTGTTTTTATTACTTGAATTAGAAACTATTGCATATATGTCCTTCGAGACTTCTCTATTGACCTTTTTTTCCTTCACATCTTCAACATGTAATACCAATTCCTTCTTGTCTTTGATCGGTTGATCTATTATGCTTTCATTCAATATGATTCCCATATTTAAGGTAAACAGATTGATTTGGTTTCCTTTCTTGACCTTTGAACTTTCATCTTCTACAGAGAGGATCAATCCACAAGATTCTTCCTTCTATCCTTTTGACCTTGTCTTTCATACATTGGTATAATACTTTCTTTCATGGAAGACTCCACCATGCTTTTGCATTCATGAGCTTTGTGTCCAAAGTTGTGGCATTTGTAACATTTAATATTATGGTTCATCATACTTCTACAATCTTTGACCATGTGTCCATAATTGTGGCAGATCTAACATTCAACATTGTAGTTCATTTGGACACCTCCATTCCTTTATTGACCATTTCTTCCATAAGCTTTGTAGTCTCTATAGACATGTTGAAAATTGTTACATGAAAAACAATATTAACTTAAAAATAGACTTTGGTACATGGGAGCAAACTATCTTCTTTGTGATGTAACTTCTCTGTATCCATTCTTCCTTGAATCATGCTTACGATGAATTTTTCGTTTGTAATATTTTCCTTTATTGGAGTTTTTGAGAAGATCTGCATAATTCTTAACCTTTTCTATACTTTCCTTTTCTAGTAGCTATAGCTTTCACTTTCTTCAATTCTCTTCTCAAACCTTCAATTTTTCTTCAACTGAGCAACTTTATTGTCCAAATTTTCCTTCAAAGAAAGGATCCCAAGTTCTTTCTTTTGAAAAATTTCCTTCTTCTCTTGAATTTCACTTGTTATGTCTTCTTCATCTTTCTTAGCATCTTCTATATGATGTTTTAGACCAACAGTTTTCCTTTTGGATTATTTAATACTCTCTTCCATCTGTCCCTTTAATTTTTTATCATGCTCATGATCTTTTTGAAGCTGGCCTTTTACTAACAAATTCTCATTTCTAATCTCTTCATTTCCATGTTTCCCAAACTCAACTTCTTGAATTCCTTCTTTAAGGAGCCTATTTCAACTTCTTGTGCTTGACAATAATTTTCCTTTCTTTTACATGCTTCCTCCTTCTCTTATAGTGGAGATGATAATGTTGCTTTGGTCTTCTTAGCCTCTTTAACTAGCACTATATCCTCTTCTTGATACCTCTTCAGTTATTCCATTAGCATGTTGTTCTTCTTTCTTTCTTCTGTCAAGTCATATAGCGAACTAATTAATTATACTTCAAGATCTACAACCACTTAAATTTATGAATCTTCTTTATCTTCAAAAGCATCGCTTTCAAATACTTCATCATGTTCTTCTTGATGTTAATTTTATGTATCTGACCTTTCGTTTTGAATATCTTCATGTTCTTGATCGAGAGATCCCTTGTCTAGAGGTTTTGTAGCTTTTCCTATAGTTTTTTAGCCGATGTATTCTTTCCAACTTCATCTTTCATAGGATCATAAATTCCATGCAAGATGATACCCATTGCCATTGCATTATTATTCCTTAAGTCCTTTGTGGATACTGTTTTTGGTAGTATTTTCGGAGTGATGTAACCATTCGTAACATATTTCAAGATATCAATACCTTGTTCCTATAAATAGAGTCTCTTCCTTATAACCCAATGATCAAAATTTGGTCCATAGAAAAGAGAAACACCATCTACAGAGTAAAAAAATTCCTGTTCATCCATGTTCTCTAGAGATCTTCCTTCTAGCTGTTAGACTGTCCTAAAGGAAACTCCTCTAATACCATTTGTTGGAAATACTAAGAGGGGGGATGGATCAATATTGATCATTTTTTACCATTTCAAACATTAATTATATAATGTAAACATTAACCATTAACAATTTCATTCACCATCACATAAATCATATAGAGTGCAAAAGATATTTAACGTGGAAACCCAAATGAGAGAAAACCACATAATGATTTTCTTATATAATAACAAGATTACATTCATATGATGCACCAACTTCAAATATTCTCCATCATCGACCAAAAGGAGGCATGAACCCACTAAATTCCAAGCACCAACCTATAGGAGTCTCCAACTCCCTAATTTACTAGCATCGATTGGAAGGAGGCTCCAACCTCATGTTTTACAGGCTCCAACCTAAAGGAATATCAAACTCCCTTATCTACCAGCGCCAACTGGAGGAAGGATCTAACCCCTTGAGATGACATGCTCCAACCTGTCATTTCCTCATCTTACCACTCTGATATAAATAAGAGCATTATTCTACCATTTTCACTATATCATTGTCACAACCTATGCCTATATCATTGTCTCTATCAATTTGTACCTCTATCAATTCCCCAGTGAACCTGAACCTGTATCACTACCTCTGTCAACATGTATCACTACATCACTACCTCTATCAGCCTGTGACAATCACTATCTTTTTAACAATGCCCCAATCACTATATCTACAACTTGTATCTCTGTCTCTATACTTGTATCACTATCCCTTTCATAATATGTGTATCTCTATCTCATGGCAACAATTAGTGACTCCAACACAATGTAATTTTTAATGTCACACTATCACAATACTAGTCACACTATATCAACCTGTACATGCCTCAAATATATACTCAGAAACAATTATACATCAATTTCATTTTTACCCTCAACTTTTACATCATAGACATTTTCAAGTCATTGAATATTCCAAGAGATGAGGCATATGCCAAAAAATAACAAGGGACTATAAAAAATATAGTCATTATTCTCTATGTTAACACTATCATATAATATTCTAGATAATCATCAAGATCTATGCTAAGATAACATCAATATCTATCCCCATATAACATCAATATCTATACCAACAAATCACCAAGATCTATGTCAACAAATCACAAAGATAACTACCAAGATTTATTCAAATATAACCATCATCATAGCCTCCATAATGTATTCAATGACGTCAAATATATAAATCAATAGATAATTTCACATACCAAGATCAAACATGAACTCTATCCATGATAGACATGTGCCATCGCAAGAGAAACCAACAAACATAAACCATGCATTTTCCAAGATAACAAGATGAAGAAACAACAACCAAACCACAATAAACTCTTGAACACATCATCACATATCTTTCTCAACTAGCTTTCTAACAAGCCAAGAATTTTGTAATTTTGATTCGGTATGAGAAAGTTATGCCCGTTTTCGTGAATCTCCTCAATCCTCAAAGATGCGCAAAAATTTCTCCTCCTCAAAGTTTCACACTTTTCTCCAATAGGTTCGCAATACCAATGAGAGACTTGGATGAATGATAAAATAAAATGTTTGATCTTCGATTTATGCACTTCATCATGCCTTCTATATTCTTTTAGAGTCTTCTTAAAGTCATCCTTAATTTGTAGATCTCCATATTTTAAGGGGGTCTCAAGGGTTATTACCTGACTTATAGGATCCTTCATGACACTTCATGCCAAAACTTCAATATTAATCCATATATTCACAAGATTACTCCATATATTACATCATCATACTTGATGGACACATCATTATTTCCTGTGGGGATCCTTTCCACTTCATCTGGTCCAATGGGCCAATGTACCACAACTTTCGGGGTCATGTGGACCAAGAATCATTATTATGGGGATAGTTCATGCTTCATGTTAATGTAATTGTAACTTCAAAAGATATTCACTTGTATTTTATATTGCATTTATTATTCTATTTTATTTCTACTTGCGATGGAGATGTTTATTCCTCCGGTCAGGGATGTCATTATTACATTTGGTCATGTAAATCCATTGAGGCAAATCATCTATTGTAAGTCGGGGCAATAGATCCCCCAAGAGTCAGTTAGATTATGGTTATTGAGTCCCCTAGAGAAGTGGTCCCGATCAGGTACAACTCGGGCCATCCTATTAAGTGAAAATATCGAGTGAAAGAAAAACTATAAATAGAGAGTGGATCTCTCTCATTTGGACAATACACTCACTCACAAGTTTGCATTAGTGAGAGAGAGGGCAAGTTCGCGTAGGAGAAAAAGAAGAGGAGCCACAGAATACCATCTTTGTGATATTGTATTGGTGATGATTCTAAATATGAGCAAGATGTAGGGTTTTGTCCTTTATGGTTTCCCCCCAGGAAATTCTTTGTCTCTATTGTGCTATGATGTGCATGTTATTCTTTCAGTAAGATCCTAGATAAATATTGATTAAAAGAAGAAAATCTAACATGGTATCAGAGCTTACCTGAAAAGAAGACATCGTGTAGATGCGGAAGATAGGGATTCTTAATTTTTGGTCTTCTCTCCATATATCATCAACGAAAAGAGGCTAGGATAACTCTCTCTAGGAGGGTGTATATTTCTGTCAAAGCAGAACTTGATTCAGAGAATTTTCATTTTCTTGCCCATCACTGCTGTCGAAAGTGAAAAATTAGGGCTTCTCACAAATTTGGAATTTTGGAGTGCAATTGACATAGGAAGGTGCGTCTCTCCAAGATTGAAATTTTAGTACCAAGATTGAAATTTTTGAGTGGGTGAAACTCCCTAAAAGTCAAACCTAGTTTGACTTTGGACAAGAAACTACCGAAAACCAGAAAACTAGAAAAATCCAGAAACTGCAGATTAGAATTTCGCAACTCATTTTTCGAGGGTGGAATTTTGGAATCTTCAGAAACCAAGTCTACTAGCATACTCGCCTGAGTCAAGCACATCTATCTTTCCAATAAGAAGTTCCAAATTCCAAGGTTGGAAAATTAGGGTTTATCTTACAAACCCTAGGCCAGCTAGCTCCATAACAAGTTTGGGCATCTAAAAGTGGTAAGACCTAAAATATTTTCTATTTCCATTTTAAGTTCTCAATAAAAATGTCTCACCACACCAAGCTTGAGGATAATATTGAAGGATATGATAACTTCCACGCATGGAAGTATAGGATTGCACTTGTACTTGAAGAGAATGAATTGGACTACACATATGTGAATGAAGACGTTCCAAAACTAGAGGGAGATGAGGCTAAACCCTTAAACAAGAAGATCTTGGTTAAGGCCAAGAGGATAATTGCAAATTCTATTAAGGATCATCTCATCCCACATGTGCCATCTTTGAAGACACCTAAAGAGATGTTTGATGCCTTGACCAAGATGATTAAAGGGAAGAATATAAATCGAGAGATGACATTGAGGAACCAGTTGAAGAATGTGAAGATACAAAATGAAGATACCATGTAGTATTATTTTACAAGGGTCGCTTAGATTAAGGAGAAAATTGAAGCTGTGGGAGAAAATGTAGAAGATGGATAAATTGTGATGACCACCTTGAATGGTCTCCCAAGATCATGGGACTCATTCATTCAAGGGATTTCTGTTAGGAAGAAGTTGATCACATTCAGCAGACTATGGGAGGAATGCTCACAAGAATAAGATCAACTTGTAGCTCAAGAAGAGAAGATGAGAGAAAATGATGATCAAGCTCTCACAACACACTCTGGGAGGAATAATAATAAGAGCAACACCATCACAGTAAGAGGGAGAAACACCACCACCAAAGTTAGAGGGATAAATTTAGAAGATTCAGGAGAGTTCTATATACTATTAGATGTTATACATGTGATGAGAAGGGACACTACTCCAGAGATTGTCCCATAAACAAAAATGCCTCCCACAAAAAGAAGGACAACATGAAAAGACACCATTCTCATACCGCAGAAGATGATGAGCCTGCAATGAAAAGAACCAGAGAAGAAGAAAGTGATGATTCTTCAAGTGATGAAGAATATGTACTGTAATGAAGGTAACTAGTTACAAGGGCTCATTCAGAAGGTTCCACCTCATAAGAAGAAGGAGAACACAGAGACTTCTCCAGTACAAAGAGAAAGTGATCTACAATGTAGAATACCTGCTCAATATTTCCGATCATAAGCAAGAAGGGAACAGGACATCAGAATCAGACAAAGAAGAAGAACACTTTGTCAAAGACTCCAATAGTTCATGGAAGGAAGCAAAGATCAAGAGGAAGTCCACCCCCCCCCCAAAAAAAAAGATAACTATTTGAATTGTCATTTCTTGTATATCTAATTATTTAAATGATATTGCTCAATCATGTACATGCTAATGTTCCTAGATTTAGGTTGTGTATTATGCATATTAGGATATTTGAATTAATGAACAATATACTTCTAATATGCATGTGATGGGTAAGTGGCCTATGGTACTGTACAACATTCCATTGCTACTTATCTAGAATGAAACCTTTTTGCTAACATGTTGGGAGTCATCCACACTCTTAACAATGTTATGGTAGATATGGAAGTCATATAGAAAGTTACGGGATATGGATGAATGTTGTATTGAAGCATTGGCTAAAATAATTGCATTACTGTATGACCTATGTATTTATGCGTAAGAATTTGTCCTGAAAACTATGAGATGTTTCTAACCATGCAATTGAACTTGACTTGTAGGAAATATCGTGTACCATGACCTACAAGAGAGACTTGTTTCGAAGAACAAGCAACAAAGACTCAGCATACAACAAATCCATAAAATTACCTATTGAATATATTGAAGAACCTAAAGTTCCCAGGATCAGAGATGCAATAATGGAAGAAGCGATTCCAAAAGACCACGAAGACCGTGAGATGCAAGAACCACAAGAGCCTGCAAATCCACCCCGAGAGAAGAACTCCCATAAGAGGAAGCCAGCATGGGTATGAGAGGAAGTACAATATGCAGATAGGTATGGAGATCCATAAGGGATGCATAGATAAAGAAAGAGACCTAGGCCATACTCCAGTTATGTATCCTTGTTGTGCGACATAATTGACAAGGAAACTTCCAACTATGAGGAAGTGACATACAATAAAGAATGGAAGGATGCTATGATTGGCGAGTACCAGTTGATCATGAAGAGTGATGTCTGGGAGGTATTTCTAAGACCAAAAGGGAAGTTTGTTGTGACTTCCAAGTGGATATAGGAGATCAAGCACGCTGCAGATGGAAGCATAGAGAAACACAAGGCAAGGTTTCTGGCACGTGGCTTCTCCAAGAAGGAAGGCATGGAATATGAGGAGACATTTGCACCTATAGCTAGATACACTTCCATCAAATCAGTACTTGCATTGGCTGCAGTGATGAAATGGAAGGTACAGTAGATGGATGTCAATACAACGTTCTTGAATGGTGTAGTATAGGAGGAAGTGTGCGTGGAGAAACCACTCGGCTTTTAGACACAAGACAGGAAGACTCATGTGTGCAAATTGAATAAGGCCTTGTATGGATTGAAATAGGCACCCAGGATGTGGTATGACAGGATGGATAGTTTTGTGATGAGCTTGGATTTACCAAGAGTAAAGAATATTCCAACCTTTACTACAAGGTTGAAGTGGGAAATCCAGTGATACTTCTACTCTATGTAGATGACCTATTTCTAACAGGGGAGGATGGGCTCATTGCAGATATGAAGAGAAAACTTGCCACAAAGTTCGAGATTAAGGTCCTGGGTATGATGCACTATTTCCTAGGCATGGAGGTGTGGCAGAATGCAGATGGGATCCTCCTTGGACAAGGGAAGTATGCAATAGATATTCTAAAGAGATTAAGAATGATGGACTGCAAGGCTATGGCCACACATATGGAATCAAACTTGAAGCTACTCTATGATGCTTCATCAGAGTCAGTTGATGCCACAATGTATCGTCATATGATTGGGTTATTGATGTAGCTGACGAATACGAGACCGAAAATATGCTTTGTTGTGAAGACATTGAGCCAGTTCCTAACAGATTCGAGACATGTTCACCTGATTGCTGCAAAGCATATATTGATGTACCTGAAGGGTACAGTTGCTTATGGGCTCAAGTATGACGTGAATTAAAATATTAATCTGTAGGGTTATGTTGATTCAGATTGGGTAGGAAGTGTTGCACATAGGAAGAGCACTTCGGCATGATGCTTCAGTATGGGATCCGGTATGATCTCCTAGTTTAGAAGGAAGCAGTCGTGCACGGCATTGAGTACAGCCAAAGCACAGTATGTTGCATCTTGTTCGGCTAGTTGTGAGGCAGTGTGGCTTAGGAAGCTACTCTCTAATTTGTTTTTCTCCAATTAGAGGAGACTTGTATATTCTATGAAAACTAGAGTTGCGTGAAGTTGTCTGAGAACCCAGTGTTCGATGACAAGACAAAGCATATTGACATCAAGTATCACTATATCAGGGATATGGTGCTGAGAGAAGCAGTGAATCTCTAGTATATTGCAATGGATGAGAAGATAGCCGATGTGTTGACCAAGATGTTAGCCAGAGTGAAGTTTGAGTACTTCAGAGAGAAGCTTGGTGTTCTCCAGATCGAGGTTCCTTCTAAGAGGAAGTGAGGATTCTAGAAGACAGAGATGCACATGGGCCATTCTCGCATAATGGTAGGAAATTCCTCCTATGTTGGTAGATGCAAGGGTCGGGCCCTTCCCGAATGGTGGTAGGAAAGTACTCCATGTCAGTTGATGTAATTGCCGAGGCCTTTCTTCAATGGTGGTAGGAAATTCCTCCCATGTCAGTTGATGTAAGTGTCGGGGCCTTTCCCAAATGGTTGTAGGAAATTCCTCCCATGTCGGTTGATACATTTTGAGCCTTTCCCGAATGGTGGTAGTAAATT
Organism: Larix kaempferi; assembly: GCA_027924585.1. Classification (NCBI taxonomy): domain Eukaryota; kingdom Viridiplantae; phylum Streptophyta; class Pinopsida; order Pinales; family Pinaceae; genus Larix; species Larix kaempferi. The sequence goes on from BSBM01000547.1 coordinate 4,914,722, forward strand.
CCTCCCATGTCGGTTGATGTAAGTGTTGTGTCTCACATGCTAGTAGGGAATTCCTCGCATGTTGGTAGATTGGGTCTTGTATGGTGGTAGGAAATTCCTCCCATACTAGAGAGATTGTGATGTGCATCTGGGCTGTGCTCTGTGTGACGATGAGATGATTTGAAGATGATGAGGAGACAGTAGGACATGTAGGTGTTTACAGAGGAAATGTAATGACTAGTCCTGGATTGTACCTAATTGATGGCTTCCTCGTAGAGATGATGAAGACCTGTATGAGGGATAGGCCTACATCCAAGAGGAAAAAGGGATGGCTCTGTAGAACTTCTTATGACGAGTATATTCAAGAGATGTCACCAATCAATGATCGGCATGATGAGGATTGCAGCAGCATCGATGATGTTGATTCAATGTTGATGATGATATTTCAGAATTGATGATGATCCAACAATGAAGACTTGTGTCCAGATCTGTTGATGACCGTGTCAAGAGAATACCTTCCTAGTTAAGAGGGAGTCTTAATGTAATTGTAACTTCAGAAGATATTCACTTGTATTTTATATTGTATTTATTATTGTATTTTATTTGTACCTCCGACGGAGATGCTTATTCCTCCGGTCGGGAATATCATTATTAAATTTGTTCATGTAAATTCATTGAGTTAAATCCTCCATTGTAATTCGGGTCAATAGATACCCCAAGAGCCAGTTAGATTATGTTTATTGAGTCCCCTAGAGAAGTTGTCCCAATCAGGTAAAACTGGGGTCGACCTAGTAAGTGATAAGGTCAAGTGAAAGATAAATTATAAATAGAGAGTGGAGCTCTCTCATTTGGAGAACACACTCACACACAAGTTATCATTAGTGAGAGAAAGGACAAGTTCACATAGGAGGAAAAGAAGAGGAGTTGCAGAAGACGATCTTTGTTTTAGGATTTTACTTTTTTGATATTGTATTGGTGATGATTCTATCTCGGAGGAAGTTGTGGGGTTTTCTCCTTTATTCTTTCCCCAAGGAAATTCTTTGTTTCTATTGTGTTATGCTGTGCATGTTATTCTTTCAGTAAGATCCTAGATAAATATCGATTAAAAGTAGAAAATCTAGCACTTCACACCAAATTTATTTGGACCAACTTTGGGAAATATTTAGAGCCTTCTCCATGATCGGTCATGTAACCCCAAACTCATGGTCAAGTAGACCAAACACTATTGTTTCATCGTTTTTCACCTTTTATTTCAGCATTTTCTTGAGGACCAAACCTTATTACTTCAGGAGGTACTTCTTAAGGACATATGGACCAACCCTTCTAGTCATGTGGACCAAACACCACTACTTTTAGGGTTATGTGGACCCATCATCATTTTTTTTGGATATCTTTTACACTTCATTCCAATATGCTTATGTGGACCCAACACCACTATTTTAGGAATTTCTTCACATTTCTTACCGACATTGCTTGGGGACACCTTTAGGGACTTGCTTACACTTCTTATCATCATCATGATGTGATGGGCCATAATGGTCATGTGACCCACCATCATGGTCTGACATCATTTCTTTAGGAAATTCTTCACACATCCTCGAGACACTTTAGGGACTCGTTTACATCCCAAATCATTATGGTGATTAGGAGATTCTCTAGTGTATTTTCACAACTTGTGTATAATTCAAGTGTCTTCCCACGAGGGCCATGCACAACTGTTATGCTATAAGGGAACTGCTTTGGAGTTATGTACACTTGTGAAAAGGCTTCTTCTTCAAGGGATTCCTTCGGATCATTAGGGTCTTCTCTAGGGGCTTTAAGGATTAATCAAACATTCCAAAACACTCTATCTCTATTACAACCACATCATCATTATCACCTTGAAACAAATGGCAACACCATAGATATCTCTACCCTTTTGACATCAATGACACCATGTTTGAAATTAATGAAAACTTCTTCCAACATTATCCACCTTGTTTCATATCCACTATATTATGATATTTGCACTATTCTGTTAGCTTCTTAGAGAAATATTGGTTCTTATATAGCGTCAAAAACTCTAAAAATTACTCTACAATTTATTAAAATGAGTGTAAAGGAAATCCCTTGAGAATAGATTGTGGGATATATTATTCGCACTACACATAAACCGAGTGGGGAGACACCTACAAGTACAGGCCACAAGAAAAGCGTACGTTTCTCTTTAGTGCAAAGAATAGGCCAGGGTTGACTGTAGAAGAAAATGCTCCACACAAATAGAGTTATCAAAGAAATCCATATAAGTGCTATATTATGTTTTGAGGGAAGCCTTGACAACAACTGCAACACTTTATTTGTACCATTTCTTGTGAGTGGGGAAGACCATTGGTTTCAAGTTCTTGTCAACTTGAATAATGAATGGCTTGCATGCATCATACGACCTGTATCCAACCAGTAATAGTTGACTTAAACACAATAATAATAAAAACAACGAACTTGAGATTTACGAGGAAATCATTCTAGCAATTTGTTTCATCATCTCCATATCAGTCTATACAAATCTGATTATAAAATAAGAACCCTCTCCAAAATAGATTTTTGGGCACTGTCTTCAAAAGGACTCGGGCTTTTGGTGCCTCAGCATGCAAAGTAGTAATGGATATCTCAATGCTCAAGGTTAACATTGTTGGAAGGCCTTGAACACAATGGAAACAATAACAATTTGCAAAAAAATGTGTTGCTCGTTATACTTCCCCTACTACAGATCTAAAAATAGTCTTGAAGTGAAACAAGCATATTGTGCCTTCCCATGCTATAGAGGCCAATTGAGTGTACTAATAACTCTGATATTTGACGCCACTATCTCACATGTAGGAAACCACTAACAACTCTCTTTGGAACTAAATTGCTTTAAATTTTCACTACACATTTTGAAACTCTCAAATATGAGTGCCTATTTGAGTCTTCTACACAAAAAGACGATGTCGATCAACATAAAAAGGAGGAGGAACATACAGTATCAAGAGGCAACAAGCCAATGGTAACAGTCTCATGCACCTAATCAAAATGAACCCTAGCCTAAACTGGGCCTAGAAAATAAAGATATACTAAATTGGTGTTCATCCATTTTCCATACACACTTACAATTGCCACCAATAGTGGATGTTTGTTAATTGTGTGGTAAAGTTTGTAAAAAATATAGAGCTACTTTTTCATGTAAATAATTGGATGGAGTGCAGTAGAGATGGAATTTTTTCTTCTTGAACCTTATAAAAGTGTAATGGATTAACTTGTAATATTTAACAATAGGTATGAGAAATCACAATGAAATGAAGAACTTTTTTTGGTAACTATTCTCACATCAAACCAATGAAGTAACTATATATTACCTATCTAAACAAACATTAGGAGCCATGCACACATTTCAAGTCAACAATACGAGATGTTGGATGTGAATTTTTAGAAAACATATATGGCCAACTACTCATTTTTTCTAATCTCATAGAGGGCTACATGGAGCATAAATCCATGGAGATTTACAACAGCTAATAATAGGTAGATTATGAAAAAATATATGTTATTTTCACTATAATCATTCCACATAGTTTTTCATTGCTAGGAAATTAAGTTCCATATATTTGCATCAAGGGGTGATTGTATAAAATTATTCAAATAGTGTAGATTCCTTGACACCATGTAATGAGAAAATCTCTAGCAGATGCTCTGGATAATCTATGACATGATCATATTGAAAATAGATAACAATACATAAGAGAGTGAGGACGTGTGTGTTTTTTTTGCTTGAATGTCCCTAACTTGTGGGATTGGCTTTTGGTCTAAGAAACCATGAACCAAGGGCATCTAAACCGTCAAAATCCCCCGAGGATCGCACCCTTCCTGGACTGCATCAACCTCAAATTTAATGGGTTTTTGGGTGTCACCTCCCAACTAAGTCACCCCTAATGGGAATTGAACTTGAGTCACCTTGCTGATCAAACCCACACCTTAAATAAGTGAGCTAGTGAAAATTAACGAGGATGTGTGCTATTTTGAAAGATCATACTAATGCAATTAGTTTCTCTCATTTGTTTGTTATTTTATTCTATGTTCAAACCTCATAAGCTAATACCTTTAGTAATACATTGAAGTTTCACAATGGAGAAAAGTGATAAGAAATTTATGCCAGGAGAAATCATGTGAATTGTTGGCTAGGAAGGTTAAGAAATGTTTTAGGATAAGTTTAATTCAAATGTAATCAATTTAGATATTTTAGGAATTTATTTTTTCCATTGAATAAATAGGCTAATATTAGTCATTCAATCCCTCTTTTGTGAATCTGAAACGGTCGCAATGTTTGTATTTATTTACCAGTTGTTTTTTGAAGAAAGTTCAATTTTTTGAGTATAAGACATTAATAGAAATTGAAGTATGGTGTTAAAATTGTCTTCAATCTCTGAATCCTCTTCACCATATTTTTTATCAAGCACATGGCCATCATCCATACTTGAATTTACGTTTTCCTTATTGAACTTTGGATATAGGGATTCAATTAAAGGAGTTTTGTATGATGAAGGACTAGAAACATTTACTTTCTTCATAACATTTGTGACTAAATTGCTCTTATTTAGTTTCCTTGTAATGGTTCCATCATTCTTTTTCCCTTCATGGTCACGTTTTCCTGCCAATTACAAATTGTAAAACTTCTAAGTTTGAACAAACAAAATGAAAGATTAAAATTATAGAAAACCTCACAAAACTGAATTGAAGTTGTAGCTAAAACTTAACATTGTTAAAAAATCTTCATAATTAGAACTTTCTATAGTTTACTTCAAGATGTCAAAAAATTCTCACATTTGTTCCTTGCATTGTATGTAATTAAACTAATGTGAGAGACTATGGATTTTGGTTGACTATTCAACCATGAAGCCAAGTTTGAGTTTATCTTACTCCAATGATAGTTGAATTATGTCAAGCAATGGGTTGAAAACTATTAAGTAGAAACATTAATGTAATGTTTTTGAAGAACTAATCGTCAAACCATTAGCTTATTAATACTTGTGTTGTGTATGCATGACTCAATATGAAAATGGAGTTGGTCAGGGATATCTAGGATTCTGAATAGTTTACCAAACAACGTGCAATCCATATTATTCTATCATATTTATAATCTTGGTTACCCATGTTTGTTATGATTTTAGGACTTCATTCTTGTCTTAAAATAGAATCCTTGCATAGCATTCTTCCTAATTTTTCTTTTCCTATACAATGTGCTTAATTTTTCAAATTTTAGATAGTTACTATTTTATATCCTTACAAAGGCGTATTATTCTGCTGAGATCCAAATATAGATTGTATCTTCAAAAAAAATTATTGGACATTTTCTGAAATTAGTAGTTTGTACATATTTTAAGTTGTAGGACATGAAAAAGCCCTTTTCATTTACATCATGAGATATCCAACTTCATATCTTGAAACTATTTGAATATTCTGCATTGTGAGTAAACAATGGATTAGGGGTATTTTTACTATGAATGCTATACCATGGGATACCTTCTTGGTTTAAGAAGAACACCTATCGAATAATGGGAAGTATCTGTCTTGATGTCAAAAGACTGCTACAAGTTTGGGTTAGATAGCACTAGGACTAGGAAAAGATCATCCTTCAACTTCTCAAATGTACATTTTCCTTAGGAGTCTAATGAATAGAGTTTTGATTGCTGGCCTGATTCAGTGACTAAATGATGTGGGAGAAGTAGCGAATGGATTTCTTGTAGAAATTCATCCCTCCCATGAAACTCTGGATCTGTAGTGTTCGTAGGTGTTGTCCAATATTTTGAAACTTGAACTTTGGTTGCATATGTGTGAACTCCTTCATCAATAACAAAACCTAAATGTTGGATAGAATTTTGGCCAAAAGTTGACTTCCCCATTTTGCTTGCAATTTGTGTTAGTTGAGGAGGTCAAAAATTGTTTGAATATGTTGCAACTGATTGCACCAAATTCTATTGAAAACCAAAATGTCATCGAAGTAAACAACAACAAACTTGCTTAGGTGGGTAAAATATGCCATTAATGATTCACATGAAGGTAGTAGGGGCATTGTTGAGGCTAAAGGCCATAAGCTTTCACTCGTAGAGACTAAGCTTGAACTTGGAAGTTGTCTTTCATACAACTATAGGTTCCATTCAAACTTCAAGATACCCCTATTTTAATTTATTAGATGCTTAATATTACAAGACACTTTAGGTCTGAAAGTGAATTAAGAATAATTTGAGTATATTAATGTTTTACTCTTAAGTAATTTGAGAATAGTTAAGAATAATTTGTTGTATTTACTATTAAGTAATTCATTCTTAAGCTTGCATTTAACCTCTAGCTGAATTAATTGGTTTAAGTGTACAAAAGAAGGATATGTGGAGGAATAAAATGAAGTTTACAAGAAAACATTCAATGAATTTATGGACCCTCTCGCATGTTCTCACTTCACTACAAAGGTAAATTTACGTGAGAATGTTTGTTGTTATTGAGATACGAAAGGATTCGTCTTGGTTGAAGTTCTAATGGATAGTTATTTTTAATGCAATGTAGGGTGAAGTAGAGTTCAAAAGTATTCTCTACATGCCTGCGATTACTCCCATGGGAAGGGAAGACATTGTGAATCCAAAGCCTAAGAATTTTCTTCTATATGTAAAACGTGTGCTTATTTCATATGATTTTGATAGGGAGCGGGTAAGTAAAAATTAATGTCCAAAGCCTAAGAATTTTCTTCCGTATGTAAAAATTAATGTGTTGATTTTTATTTATTTTTTAAGGGTTCACTTGTTTTCTGCTAAATCGACTAATTTAGATCCTGAACAATCTGGTTCAATTGCATAACCTGTCTTTAGATGGTTAGAATACTAACTTGGGAATTTATGCTTACCCTAAAACATAAGACTTCAATGCTTTTTGAAATGAAAACAGAGCTATAGATTTCCAAGCCATTCTTTCAACATTATGTTATCGAACGCAAGAAATTGAAAATATAAACAAGTCACAAATTTGAAGTAGATTATATCAATGTAATAATATATGGGGATCATCTATTCCTTTTTTTCAACGAAGAGATTAAAGAGGCATGCGAAGAAAAATCAAATTTATGTTTGAATATAATTTCCTAGACGATTTGGACCTCTTTGACCATTTTATTTTTCCAAAATTTGTTATTTTTCCTTCATTATATATATATATTTTAAATATAAAATGTTAAGAATGTATAATAACACTAGAATAATAATGGAAAATTTTAGGAATTTTAATTTATTTTTACAAGAAAAATAAATTCTAAATAATTTTTTTTATACAAAATTCTAAATATTTAAGTATAATTATATTTATTATTATTTTATATTATAATAATATTAATTTATTTTTAATTAATTTAAAGTCATATAATAAAATTATAAAAGCTCTTTATAAGAACTATTTATAAGACTTACTTAGAGATTAAACATATTGAAGCTAACTATAGGAGCTAAACAAAGGTTGAACATTTGTTTGGGGATTAAGATTTTGTTTTAATTCTTTAATTATTTCATAATCAAATTTTAATAATATTAATAGTTTCTATTGAGTTTAATTATAAATTTTGAATTTAAAATTGTTGTAAAGTTTAGATATAAGATTTGAAATCATAATAAATTTAAAAAAATTAAAATTTTATGTAATGCCCTTTTTTGATTGAGTTTGATAAATTAGAGTGGGATGGCACTTGTATTGAAGTAACCTAGCTAAATAAACTTGAAAAATGTTTTATATTTTTGTTATTGAATGTAAATTCATGATTAACAAGCAATAAATGATTATGCTCAATAGATTGAGAAATATGAAATAAAGCTTATGTTATGAATAAATGAAGAATGATGGTTTTGTTATTCCATGGATGAGAATAAATGTTATGTGTTTAGAGAGTAATGAATAATGCATGATGATATACGTTATATTGTGCAGCGTTACTAATGTGTGCTTTGAGTGTGTGCAGCGGTAGGTAAAACGATTTATTGTCTCGCTCTCAAATAGAATAAAAGGGGTCGTAAAGAACAAGAAAACATACATAAGATTACGATGATAAGCTTTTGCATATTAAATAGCATTCCACGCATGAGTTGAAATCCCTATCCACTTTACTCGAGTAGCTAGTGTCATACGAGAGGGCCATAACGATTTGGTCGCGTACGATGAAGTTGAGGGGCGTAGAATAAGGAAGATCTTATTCCTAAGACACCATTATTTGCACATAGAAATGTAGTCGGATGATTATCGTTACAAATCCTAATCACTACATCACACTCCCCACAGAAGGAAAAGAACAAATAAGTTGTCAAAAGGACCCATAGAAGTGGTACCTAGACAACGACACGAAATAGAACTATATTCATACTTGGACTAAACACCTAGATACATATATTTCAGTTATGCATATGTTAAAGTTAAATTTGAGAATAATTAAATGGAAAAATATTTAAATTTGGGAAAATATCATGGTAGGATATTTTGAGGTAGACTTCATGTGCACCCACTGATTTAGGGAGACATGCATTGAATAAAATATAAAAAATAAATAAATAAAAGATATTTGACTATGGAGCAATCTTAGATTGGGAGATATATTTGAGTTAAACTCCTCATGCACCCACTAATTTAGGTATTGGGATTTTAGACTAAAGAGACGACTCAGAGAAAATTGTGGAACTTATGTGCACCCTCATGTGAAGGTAACAAATGGTTGAAGGTGAATGAATAATATAAAATTAATATTGCATGAGATGACACATGTCTTCGAGGATATTTCTATTTAATAAAGAAGGAAGAAAGAGGAAGGGACCTCTTGCTCCCTAATGCTCGATGGATTCCATAATGGAAATTTGAGAATAGTGTGATTTATGTGAGTTTGGTTGAGAAATAATTTGAAGATTCAAAGATATCGATCGAGTATTTAGGCTTGTATGTTATTCTTTGTGACCCCCTATTAACTTGGGGTCTGGGAGGAAGAATACTACTCCCAATGTGGTAGGGGGGTCAACCGAGGTGTCCTTGGGTAATTCGTTGAAATTCCTAGGGAAATAAAACTTTACTATCTAAAATTAGTTTCATATGGTCCTGAGAAAGATAATTTTGGATGATGGAGTCAATATGTTGGAACTCATTCCAGTATATTCATTAAAAAACATACATGTACATGCTGTATAATTTCATGTTGAATAACCTGTCAGTACTTAAAGACCACTTTGCAACAAATCCATCTGAACATGATTTTCCACCTCTTTACTAACAAGTATACTGGAATTCTCATATCATAGAATACATTATTATCCCTTTGCCTCATTGATATTTCAGAAATAGAAATAAATAAATATAGTCATGTCCACAAGAAACCACAATAAGTCAACAGGACTATAAGAAGGTATAACGAATCATTGTTAGTGGGAACCATTGTAGCAAGAACAAAATATCAAGGCTTAGACGATATGGAGCACAAAACAATGAAAGCACATGACGGAGAAAACAAAAATGCATGGTTGGATGCTTGAACATATAAGACGTTTACATGTGCATCATAGTAAACGCAAGGCAAGGGGTTTGTGCTTGTCATTTATAAATAGGAGAAGAATATTTTTTTATGAAATTTTTCTTAGCTTTGATACTTGAATGTATTGCTACTATCCATCTTCCTACATGCCAAATATTGTCACCATTGTGGACAAAAATGGTGATGTTTTACCAGTATCCTTTAAGGACCATTATAATTATTTTTTTACAATTTTAATTGAAATGGAAATGGTCCTTTATTTTGCGTCATTAAAATATTTTGAAAATGAAAAGTGGTGACAATCTCATAGCAGTTGTCCCCATTGATATGTTAATGGAAATAGCATCAAAAGTTAGGTTCATTGTAAGGCCCTCATCATACGTCCTTGGACACGTTCAGTTTATTGGTGATGGAGGCCCTTTTGACCATCACCAATGAGCTTATGGTGACATTTTGCAACCGTCACTAGTCAATGATTATTAATTGTACCCCTATATCATCTATGGTGAGGGAAACAATAGGTCCATCACCAAAAATTTCTATAAATTGGTGAGGGTCACTATCCATCATAATAATCCTTATTAGTGACAAACATTGAATGTCACCACATCACCTCTACTTTTGGGTACACTGTCGTTGGTGACGTTCGAATTTTGGTGATGTCGTCCCTTTTCACCATCACTGACCAGATTATGGTGGCATGTCTCAAACCTCACCAATGATCGGTTATTGACCATCCCCATATATGCATCAAATGGTGAGGGCCAAAATACATCCATCACGAACACTTCCTAATGATTGGTGACGTCACAACCCGCCATAATAATAATTATTATTGATGGACCTTGAATGTCACCACATAGCCTCTACTTTCAGCGATAATGTCTTTAGCGACGCTCAGGTTTTGGTGATGAATCCCCTCTCAGATCGAGTTTGATAGATTAGACTTTGAAGGCACTTGTATTGAATTGACCTAGCAAAATAAACTTTAAAAATGTTTTATATTTTTGTTATTGAATGTAAATTGCTGACTGACAAGCAATTAATGATTATGCTCAATAGATTGAGAACTATGAAATAAAGCTTATGTTATGAATAAATGAAGAATGATGGTTTTTTTATTCCATAGATGCGAATAAATGATACGTGTTTAGAGAGTATTGAATAATTATGAATAATGCATGATGATATACTTTATACTGTGCGGCACTACTAATGTGTCCTTGGAGTGTGTGCAGCGGTAGGTAAAATGATTTATCATCTAACTATCAAATGGAATAAAGGGGGTCATAAAGAACAAGAAAACATACATAAAAGTACGATGATACGCTTTTGCATATTAAATAGCATTCCACGCATGAGTTGAAATCCCTATCCGCTTTACTCGATTAGAGAGTGTCGTACGAGAGGGCCATAACAATTTGTTCGCATATGATGAAGTTGAGGGGCACGATGATTATGGTAACAAATACTAATCGCTACATCACACTCCCCACACAAGGAAAAGAACAAATAAGTTGTCGAAGGACCCATAGAAGTGGTACCTAGACAATGACATGAAATAGAACTATATTTATACTTGGACTAAACACCTAGATACATATATTTGAGTTATGCATATGTTAAAGTTAAATTTGAGAATAATTAAATGGAAAAATATTTAAATTTGAGAAAATACTAAGGGAGGATATTTTGAGCTAGACTTCATGTGCACCCACTAATTTAGGGATACATGCATTGAAAAAATATCAAAATTAAATAAATAAAAGATATTTGATTATGGAAAAATCTTAGATTGGGAGATATATTTGAGTTAAACTCCTCATGCACCCACTAATTTAGGTATTGGGATTTTAGACTAAAGAGATGACTCAGAGAAAATCGTGGAACTTATGTGCACCCTCATGTGAAGGTGACAAATGGTTGAACGTGAATGAATAATAGAAAATTAATAAAATAATTAATTTTGCATGAGACAACACATGTCGTCAAGGATATTTCTGTTTAATAAATAAGGAAGAAAGAGGAAGGGACCTCTTGCTCCCTAATGCTGGATGGATTCCATAATGGAAATTTGAGAATAGTGTGATTTATATGAGTTTGGTTGAGAAATAATTTGGATATTCTGAGATATCAATTGAGTATTTAGGCTTGTATGTTATTCTTTGTGACCACCTATTAACTCGGGGGACTGGGAGGAAGAATACTACGCCCATTGTGGTAGGGAGGTCAACCGAGGTGTCCTTGGGTAATTCGTTGAAAGTCCTAGGGACATAAAAATTTACTATAAAAAATTAGTTTCATATGGTTGTGAGAAAGATAATTTTGGAGAATGGAGTCAATATGTTGGAACTCATTCCCGTATATTGGTTAAAAAACATACATGTACATGCTATATAATTTCATGTTGAATAACTTGCCAGTACTTAAAGACCTCTTTGCAACAAATCCATCTGAACATAATTTTCCACCTCTTTCCACCTCTTTAGTAACAAGTATATTGGAATTATCATATCATAGAATACATTATTATCCCTTTTCCTCATTGATATTTCCAAAATAGAAATAAAGAAATATAGTAATGCCCACAAGAAACCACAATAAGTCAACAGGACTATAAGAAGGTATAATGAATAATTGTTATTTGGACCCGTTGTAGCAAGAAGAAAATATTAAGGCTTAGATGATACTAAGCACAAAACAATGAAAGCACATGACGGAGAAAACAAAAATGCATGGTTGGATGCTTGAACATGTAAGAAGTTTACATGTGCATGATAGTAAATGCAAGGCAAGGGGTTTGTGCTTGTGATTTATAAATAAGAGAAGAATATTTTTTATGAGATTTTTCTTAGCTTTGATAGATGAATGTATTACTACTATCCATCTTCCTACATTGCAAATATTGTCACCATTGTGGACGGAAATGGTGACATTTCACCAGTATTCTTTAAGGACCATTATAATTATTTTTTTACAATTTTAATTGAAATGGAAACGGTCCTTTATTTTGTGTCATTAAAATATTTTCAAAATTTAAAGTGGTGACAATCTCATTGCAGTTGTCACCATTGATATGTTAATGGAAATAGCATCAATAGTGAGGCTCATTGTAAGGCCCTCATCATATGTCCTTGGACACGTTCAGTTTATTGGTGATGGAGGCCCTTTTCACCATCACCAATGAGCTTATGGTGACGTTTTTTTACCATCACCAGTCAATGATTATTAATTGTACCCCTATATCATCAATGGTGAGGGCCAGAATAGGTCCATCACCAAAAATTTATATAAATTGGTGAGGGTCACTATCAATCATAATAATCCTTATTAGTGACAAACATTGAATGTCACCACATCACCTCTACTTTTGGGTACACTGTCACTGGTGACGTTCGAATTTTGGTGACATCATCCCTTTTCACCATCACCGACGAGATTATGGTGGCATGTCTCGAACCTCACCAATGATCGGTTATTGACCATCACCATATATGCATCAAATGGTGAGGGCCAAAATAGCTCCATCACCAACACTTCATAACAATTGGTGACGATCACAACCCGACATAATAATAATTATTAGTGATGGACCTTGAATGTCACCACATAGCCTCTACTTTCAATGATGGTGCCTTTAGCGACACTCAGGTTTTGGCGACAAATCCCCTTTTGACCATCACCAATGAGCTTATTGTGACATTTTTTTACCCTCACCAATGACCTTTTTTTTTCTAGTGCATATTGTATATGGTCCACAAAACCATAGTGGACCACATGGCTTTACAATATTACAATCCTATAAAATTAGATCTCTGCTCCTATTCATTGGATCCTCACTTTCAATTGTATATACACAAAACATATGCTTTCTTCTCACATCAAGTCCTATGTGACCTTCGCATTAGTGCTTAGTTTTAAGCAAGATATTTTAGTTATTTTACATTGATCTTATCTCATTGAATCAATTGAAATGACAAGGTCAACAATGAGAAATCCTCAAGTTCTTCTTATTGAAGTAGATAATCAGCTCATTTTGAAACATTATTGATCCCTGTAGGGAAATGTTGATCAGTGGAACAAAAACTGAGTTCTTAAAGTGCATGAACGGTTTATAAAGATTGTTACAGAATGTGCACTACAATAAACTATTTTTCCCTACAACAAATGAAGTTTGGATCTAAATGTTTTTCTTTACAACAAAATTATGGAGAAGTATCAGAAAATGTATAAAAGGATTGTTATTACATTGTTACATGTTGGGAATCTGATGAATAAGTGTTATTGGATTAAGGTTATGATTAGTGCATAAGATATATTTTTTTTTTAGTACTGTGTGTTATTGGAGTAAGATTATGATTAGTGATTAGTGCATTAAAACTTCATGGGTAACCTCAGTGGCATATCAACATAGAGTAAGCATACCTAATTCTATATAAACATATTTTAACTCTGTACCACTCAAATCGTCATTGAAAACTTCATTAGTGCTAGATCGGGTCTTCTGATTTTTCTAGTTAATATATTCTTTGCAGCTAGGCCAATCCTTGCTCCTCCTTAGGTGATCATGTAGATTGTCATAGGCATTGCCGCTCGATGCTCTTGTTATGGTTATTAATTTGGGTTATTACACATTTTATGTCATGGAACGAGAATCAAGACACACTTGTATTCCTATTGCGCACCCTTCATTCCCACCTAGGTCTCATGCAATTGATGTAGAAAATGTGGCTACCACTTCTTAATTGATGTTGCAATGCCTCAGGAGCAATTGATAAGATTGCATGAACAAGTTTTCAAGGTAACATCATTATGTCATCATGGTTGATAGAACACCTAGATCATTACTGGAGCTACAAACATAATTCATATCATAAGAAGTTCAACATGAGAAATTGTGCTAATATGAATGCCAAATTGAGATTAAAGGTATTTTTGCACTAAAGGGATGGATAGAATTTAGTATCATTATCATCGTTATTATTATTCTTAATTAAAAAAAATTAGTTTATTAGTAGCAAGAATATTTTGATACAATCTGTGGCCTATATCAAGTCATTAAAGAATGACATTTTCTCTCAATTGCATCTTCTTGGCACCTACACTCATTGGTTTCTATTATAGGAATATAATTTGTTTTCCCCTGAGATGAAAAGTAATAAGAATGTCAATTGCATTCTTCATCTCTTTGATTTATGTGGATCCCACCATATTCTTATAGGATTTTTTACCATCTATATGTACCTTTATGTGTGAATGACACTCCTACAATGCTTCAGTGACATTTTTACAGGGCAGTATCACATCAAGGAAGATGTGTCAATCTCAGGTGCTCCCTTCGATCACAATAATAAGTGACCTTGCTCCTCAATATTTTCTATGCAATCTTATCACAACACAATGTCCCAGATGTAGAATGTAAACTCACTGAAAAATGCACTAGGTCAGATAGTAACACACATATGGAAAGCAACTTTGGATGATAATTGTGAAATAAGAGGACATTACAAATGTATTAGTAGGGACCAGTGAGCTGGTAGAAAAATCTCACACATATTCATGCAACTATGTGAGTACGATTATTATATATAATTACTTTGCTTCCTTTCCATGGACTTATGTAAGTTTCTTAGCTAGTTACAACCAATTGAAAAACCAAATCTAGACATGGAATAGCACAATATTTTATGGTTTATTCGGAGATAAGATAAATAAATAATTCCTGTCTTATTGTTTTTTTTTAAATAAATCCATATTGCAAAGCTTCCTAAAGCATATACACCAATGCAAAAATTTGTAATATTTTACAAAAACAATTTAACGAAACTCTGGGGTGAAAGGAAACAAAACAACCAACTTATTGATCATGTCACTAGCAGCATGGAAAACAAATATTTTAGACGTGCTAGTGTCAAGATGGTGTGCAAACAATAGTTGATGGAAATTACTTCAGTACCCTTTTGTACTTTTCTTCATCTGTCACCTTGGTCTACGTAATAACTAACTTATATCATTAAATAAAAATAATAATAGGGCTCATTTGACTCAATATGTTATCAACACATTAGGGAATCATGTATAGTATTAGCAGGTATGTTGTAATGTACCATGGTAAATTTAATTTTCTATGAATTTTCAAAAAGTTTCAGTAATTTTTTTAAATTTTTTAAATATATTATTTTTGTTCACAACTTCTCATTTTTTTTAAACTCTCGGAAATCCTATTCCAAGACACCCATACCCATGCTTTTTACATTCTCACATTGTGAGAGCGTATTTCAAAAATTAATATTCAAAACAAAAATAAATCAAGGCATTATTGCAAACAAAAGGTAGGTGCACCCAACGAAAGATTTGATTTCCTATTGCAACGAAGTGGAAGAGGAAATTTGTTTGCCAACACTAGTTGGTCAATGGTTCAATTCAAAATTTACGTTCGAAAAACCCAAATGCCATGAGAATGTGCGCACTCAAAGGGACCAGGGCGTCAATCATCTATGGACTTTGCTTAACCATGCTATTAAAGTAGATCAAAATTGGTCAAAACTGCAATCCTTTCCCCGTGATTTTTGCAAAAATAAGACTACATAGTACATGCAATGCAAATCCAATGGTAGATTAAATGGTATACCATCCCAATTGACAGAACATATCCACGATGAAAAAAAATGGTACAACCAAATTCAAAATTCATAAAATATCAATAACTTATTCCAATATGGATTAATATTTCACAAACCCTATATCAAATGACTACAATTCCGCATATGACTTAGCCATCACAAGTCCAATTCAGCTACGAGTTAAACATTAAGATCGAACATAAAATTCAATCCCCTGCACGGATTACAGAGATCTCATTAACGCAATTCAAATACTAATGAATTCTCTGAAATTAGAACCAAATTTATGCATTTAATATATCTCAACACTCAGTTTAGATAAATGCTTATCATAAGGGGGTGGAAAAAGCATTTGTTGGGGAGGATAAGGATTCATATGAAGGGGCATGGTTCCCCAACCATGCCAAACGACACCTGGATAACTATTATGTGTCCATTTAATTATTGGTGGAATACTTCCTATTGAGACATTAGCAAATCCGTTGTTGACAAGAGTTGTGTCATATCTAGTTGGGTAGCCTCCCGAGAGCATTTTCAGGCCAAGCTAAAATCAATCTCCACACTTGTAAGGAATCCCTTCTTCCTCCTCTTAACCTTCGACTAAATCACAACCTGCTTGAACATACTCCATTGAAAATCCCCAATTTTCCTTCCCATCATGCTTCAAACTACAAGGAGTCGATTCAATATCCCTCATAGACAAAATCGGGATCAAGCATAAATCGCTGAGAACCAAACTTTTGTTCTAGTGTACATCTAACCCTAAATGTCAACTGCAAGGGTTCTATTGAGGTTTGAGAAATTTCTTACCAGTGAGTCTAATCGTCTAAACCTGGGAAAATGGTGGATAGGTGCTAGGTTTTGAGTTTGGCTCTCATACCAGATGTAAGTGTTTACGGACAATCCATTGCTGTGGACACCAACTAATCTCCCTAGTTCGAATGGTTGGGATCTAGAACAAATCAAAACAAGAATGAAAATATTTCCCTAGATCTATCAAATTACTTGAATACAAAGATTCAAGTCCATACCTTATTTACGAAGGTCGTACTCGTAGTTTGAAGCTTTCACAGTCCTGCTTGTTGTTGACAAAGATAAGATTCAAAATGACAAAGATAAGAGACTGCAAGATAACATGATACATTTAAGCAATTGACCAAGGAGAACTACTATAAATGGAATTACACATCATGTATGGGAAAGGAAGACATTGATGTATTATTGAAAAGAGAGGAAAGAATTACTACCAATGAAGCCTTGGTGTTGAAGATCCTTTCCAATGGAACCTTTCCTCAATTTCTCAATCATGGAAGAATGGATTCCTGGCATAATTTCGTCAGCATTTTGCTACCCCCATTTCAACCCCTTTATCTCATAAAGAGGAGCTTCATTTATACGCCAAAAGAGATGAGGAGAAGAGGAGAGGATTATGGAGAAGGATGAGATGGGATCCTACTAAGCTAGGAGGCGAGTAAGATCCAAACTATATGGAAGGGATAAGCCTCCATGAGGGTCTCCTTTAAGAGACTTCTCAAAAATTCTCTTTTTTTTGCTTAGTATAGGCATCGATGCACCGTAGACACTAGCAGCATGCATCAATGACGCAGTATATAGTGGATCAAGGTGCGTCGATTGGAGAAGAGGCGTTGTGTATAAATAAAGGTGGGTCAGCCTCTCTAAACATGGTTTTTATAGGGAAAAAACCTCATGACTCATGTTCTAGGGATTTTGGTCAAGTAATTCAGGTATTTAGGCAAGGATAAAGTGTACATGGTTGGCAATCATGATGTGTACAAAATTTCTGTGTAATAGATTTCCACCCAAAGTATCAAGCTAGAGTAACTAAATAGATGAAATACTTTGATGGATAAAGTATAAAGGATCAAGGCAATGAACCATCGGTTGGAAATCTGTCAACAATAACCAAGGATATTTTGCAGTGCAATAATTTTATCATCCCAATGACTCACAACATGGCTGCAGACCAATACATTGCAGATCCATATCGATACTAACCGGTTATATGGCCACCAAAATACAACGTGGATCCATATCTAAATGACTGAACACAATCATGGCTACTAAAATGCAAGAGTAGATCCATGATGAGATAATAACAATGCCACGACCAATACAAGAGTGGATATGTGTGATGTACATCAATGAGGTTTCCGTCATAACATCTGTGTGGGAACCTACTAAAAAATCTCCATCGCAACCTGGGTGTAATAAGAAGACATCATAACAACCCAGGGTCTTCTACCTATTCCCGAAATGATACAAATCTAACCATGTGATTACAAAGCATTGAAGTCGAACATGGTAGAAACCACTTGCTTATCGATCAATGATGTGAAATGTTAACAAGTGAGAGGGAAATCATCAATGATGATAATGATTCCCAAGGTATCACTAGTACATCCCGACAAATGAGAATGAATGAGTTGGAGTCAAACATCTGTGGAATCATTCAATCAGAGGTCAATGATACAAACCTACTGTCGAAAGTAAGGAACATGCAATTGAGGCATGCAAGATCCAAGGTACCGGCTAGTTTCTAAGTCTAATTCCTGGATGAGGAGATGATGTCGACGGGAATAGACTTGTCGAAGGAGGGCCATGATGTATCCCACATCATTGACACTAAACTAACACAAGAAGTGATATATAATATGGTAGATCAAATGAGTGTGAACTGACACAAAGGTGTAATGGTAAACAGGGACGACCAACATAATGGAAGGTTTAATGACTGCGAAGGTTGATTACGGCCAAAGACTTCCTTTGAACATTTAATAGCACAAAAAATGACTTGGCAGCATTGACTCAACATAGTAGAGACCAAGACATAATGCAACAAATGACCGAAACATTATTTAGAGTACCCAAAGGAGTAAAATGACTCATGGAATTGGTATGACTCGAAGACAGGATGACTACCCAACTGTTTGACTAGAATGCAGACAAGTGCCATGTTCAAAGGTTACTTTAAGATGCCATTAATACATATTCAAATACATCTCTCCATTCCCTTAATTTCCCCATCATGATGGATCAGTTCTTCTTTGCTTTTTAACAATCTGGGAAAGGGTAACAAATTCCCGATTTAGCTCATCATATGATGAGTCCAATCTCACCTCTTTTACGAACCTGTGAAAGAAGGGGTTTGGTCCCAAAAAGGGTCCTTCCATGTATAATTTTACGAGTTCAAAGAAGGTAAACTCAGTGACATTTCACATTTAGAGAGTGTGAAATAGTCAAAAGAAGACTCCTAATGGTTCTTTTTCATAAATGTTAGTCTCCTCACTTGAAAAAGGATAAAACAACGTGAGAGAGAACTCTTCTAATCATAATTGACTAGAGTATTCATTTTTCATAAATAGTCTAAATTTTTCGAAAAAGGAATAAACTATCATCAGATAAACATCCTTTCAAATCATTTTACGAGCATGAAAGAGACAAGTTCACTTAGCAATATTTTCCTATTTTGGGAGTCTGAAAAGAGCTTAAAGTGGACACCATGTACAGCCTTGTCATGGTTGATGACTGAGTACGACAAAAACTTCACACAATTCATTTTCGGTAGGTATTCTAGCAAGGATGGATAAAGTGATAAACCTATACTTGTTAGAAAAACATTTTTACTTAATTTTTTAATGAGCATGACAATGGTATCGAAAGCACTCGGAATATTTTTTATGTTTGAACCAGAGCACAAAAAAGTAAAAATTAAGCTCAAACCACCTTTCATGTTTCAACCAAAACATGAAAAAAGTGAAAAGTAAGCTCAATACTATCTTATTGTTTTTAATGAGCTTGAAGATAGGTGCAAAGAATGATCATGATGTCTGCTTCATTTTTTAACGATCTTGTAACATAAAATAAACTTTGCTCGGTATAACGCCCATTGGCACATTTCTTCCCAACATGATATCTAGAGGTTGGAAGTTTTCCCCCAGCATGAGAAGTTGATGGATTACCTCCAGTATGATGTCTAGAGGCTGGAGACATGCCCCCCAAGTTTCGCTTCGTTTTCCTACTCTTTTAGTCCTCCAATCGAACTCGTGGTTACTAGTAGGAATACATTCACCAGTGAGGGAATAAAAAAGAGGATTAAATAGCATAGGTGAATGAAATGAATGTCCAGATATTAAATCTAGCAAAAAACTCGACTCAATGGGAGGGGATCTGTTTCATTTTTCAATGATATTGACACAGGCATAGAGCTATGCTCATGGGGTATTGTTTCATTTTTTAACAAGCTTGAAACAAGAATAGACATATGCTCATGGTGGTTTGTTTCATTTTTTAACAAGCTTGACATAGGAATAGAACTTTGCTCGTAGTCATCTATTTCATTTTTTGACAAGCTTGACACATGAATAGAACTATGCTCCTTAAGCTAGTTTCAATTTTACTCAAGCTTGAAACCAAAGGTAATCTATGCTTGGGAATGGTTTCAGTTTTACACAAGCTCGGAACCAAAGGTAAACTATGCTTGGGAATGGTTTCATTTTTACACAAGCTTGAAACTAAAAGTAAACTATACTTGGGAATAGTTTCATTTTTACACAAGCTTGAAACTAAAATTAAACTATGCTTGAGAGGACCTGTCTTATTTTTACACAATATTGAAACTTAAAATACCTATGGTTAAAGGGACCCATTTCATTTTGTAATGAGATTAAAACTGAATGAAAACTATGCTCATGATGGCCTGATTCATTTTTTAATGAGCTTGACACAGAAAGGGAACTCTGCTCATACCACTTCATTGCTTCGAGGAGGAGGATGCTCCAGAAGGAATACATGTCGAGGGATAATCCCTGATCATGGATTCTAAGAGGTCCTCATTGGAAGGAAGATAAACCATGTCAACTCTCGAATCGAAGGTTAAAGAAGACAAGCAATCAAAGAGAAGCCCGTGTTTTGCGGAAGTTAGAAGTATGGGATATAACACCACATAATTGACCCGTGGCATGTAAGATACTGCATGGGCATAGGTCTGATGATCTGTAGTGGGACTAGAGTCAACAAATGAAATATGGTCAATAGTCACAATGTGTCTGTCATGAGGGAAAGACAACACTCGGAAGAGTGTGGACACAAGAGCTTTCATTGCATAGAAATAATCTCTTCCAGGGAGCATATTAAAATCCAAAGGAATTGGAACTACCAAAACATCAATAAAGACTATTTTTCCACCTAACGAAATAGGAAACTGAGGAACAACCCCCAAAGGTTGACTAATTCTTCTGTTAAAAGCTAACAGTTTCTGACTAATGGGAACAGGTTGCGGGGAACCCATAGCTTCCCAAGCATTTGAGGAAAAAATGCTAACTATGACACCTTCATCGACTATAGTATGAGGTACATTTATATAACCAACTTGTACAATGATTTCAAAAGGAATATAAGAAGGAAGGAGAGGTCCAGAGAGTCCGTTCCAATTGACAAAAATCAATTGATTGAGAACTAACAATGGAATACCATGAGCCTCATTACTTGGGGGCGGTATTGTAATAGAAGTATCAATGCCCCCCTGCATGTTAGAATCTATATGAACAAGAACAACTTGGGAGGTATTAGATTCACTCTATAACGGGAGAGCGGGATCTACCGAGGATACAACTAGATCGACCGCTTGGGTATCACTCTTTGATGGAAGAGTGATAACAATCAAGGATGAAACTAGATCGACTACTTGGGTTTCACTCTTCAAGGGAGGAGTGGGATGGACCGAGGATGAAACTAGATCAACCACATGGGTTTCACTCGTCAAGGCAGGAGTGGGATCGACCGAGGATGAAACTAGATCAACCACTTGGGTTTCACTCTTCAATGAAGGAGTGGTATCAACCGATGATGAAACTAGATTAACTACTTGATCGACCAATGGCAAGTCAAGAGGAAATTTACTACAACTTGTTGGAGGCTATGATTGAGACACAGAAACACTTTCCAATAATAGCAAAGCTTAAAGGACAAAGTTAAGTACAATTCATCTCCCTACATAATAAGCAAGGATTCTTAACTTTAGTTTTCTAACTCTTAACCAAAGAGTCGTTGGTTTACAAGGTGTCATCAGTATGATGTCCATAGGCTGAAAATATGGGTTGTTCTGAATCTCACTTCCATACTTCGAAGACCTTGGGAATACCAAGGAAATCCTTAAGAAAATGGGTCCCCTATCAAATCTTGCAAAGGAACTTAGGTTTACAAAGATTTGAAACAAGTACATCAATACTCCCAACATAATTATCAGTGGTTGGTGGGTTGCCAACATGATGCTAAGAGGTTGGAGCTTTGATATTCTGCTTAGTGTTCTTATTCTTATACTTCCTTTTATTCTTCTTCTTATTAACCTTCTTACTAACTTCACAATTTTCAGCAGGAAAAGAGGAAGAAAGGGAAGTAGACTCAACATTTGACGAAGAAGGAGAAGGATCAACATGAGGTTGATGTTCTTGTGGGGGATGAATGCGATCCGAAACAATCGGTGCACTTGGCATAACCGGATTGGAGAACAACCATACTCATAATCCTATAGTAAATCCAGGAAGGCCCAACGTGGCCATGAAGAGAGGAACAACACTTCCATGTGGGGGAGAAACAAAAGACATACCCTGAAAAGGGGTCTCTGGTTGATAGTCTCGGAAAATTTTTCCATATCTAAACTCTCTATAAACCTCTAAATTGCCACACAAATCAAACGCTACTCAAATGTAAAAGAAACAAGTAGTCTGTGGAAGGGATGGATAAATAAGTCGGATTCTCGCAGGATTATCAAATTGTCGCAACTCGTGATATACTGTAGGTTCCAACAGTTATACTCAACCCAATATTTCAGAGCACTAACGAGGGAATATTGGGACCGTACCCTTGACCGTATAACCTGACTACCTAGAAGTATGTGCGTAGTAATATTCCTGAGTGTTGTTCTTGGTGTATTGCAATAATAAGATGACCAATAGGTTTACTTAGATAGTTCTAGGATGCTAAAACGGTTCTCCCAATATACGCAAGGTACGTGGGATCTCAAATCCATAATAGTGATTTCTAATGCACATCCATATGAAAGGGGCCTTCCTATATACCATTGAGTACATGAAATAACCTTTCGATATACCATAAAAGTACATGAAAGTCCTTTTCATATACCAACGAGTACGTGGAAGAACCACACAGACCCCGGAATATAGTGCAAGCAAATAATGACAGCTCCTATCATTTGAGTTGCTAAATATTTTAACTTAACTAGTGCTTGATTTTATGTTATGCGGTTAAGTGGATGCATGAACTGTAGACTTTTAAAGTAAACAAGATGCACCACCAATCTGAATGAAAGGA
Source organism: Larix kaempferi (assembly GCA_027924585.1). NCBI lineage: Eukaryota > Viridiplantae > Streptophyta > Pinopsida > Pinales > Pinaceae > Larix > Larix kaempferi. The sequence goes on from BSBM01000547.1 coordinate 4,938,224, forward strand.
AAAAATTTCATTTTTCGATGAAGTCTTACTTAAAGAGAGAGTAATAGGTTCTTTTTCCCAACTGAACAACCCTACGCAAATGTAATCTTAACTTTTTCAAAAATAGTAGAAACAAGCCAATCCACACCAAAGAAAAAATTATTTGGGAACTATAATATGGGTCAAAGAGACTATAGCATACACGATTCATGCGAATTTAAAAAAAAAATGCAATTCATTTCACTTAAAAATGCAAGCAAAATACTATTTTGGACTAAAGGGGCCAAACATGGCTCCAAATCTCAAGAAGACCCAGAAAGGAAATTCTTTTGTGTTAACAAATAATGAGAGAGCAGATATTTATTGAAAAGAAGAAGGGATCTAATCACTGTTTCAAAACAAGAAAGAACATTCCTAACCCCTAACTATGCAAAATCTAAAAGTAGTTTTCTTTTCCTTTATAAAACTAAGATCCGAACAAAAACAAGACTACCTAAACGTAGAGTTCTTTTTGGAATTTTGATAAATATTTCAAATCTAAGAAATAAAGAGAAAAGTAAATTTATTTCCTTAAAACAAGATGGAAAAAAAATATTTTCTTCAATTCAAATGTAGAAAACATAAAACAATGTACTAACATAGTCACAAAGCAAGCAACAAGGCATTGAAAGGTCTCGCAGGAAAATCAAGCTAAAAATTAGCAGGTTGACGCGGGATGTAGGTATACACCAGAGCATCCGTGGGGTATCGATACGGTCTGCTAAAGACCAAAGTGTGGTGGTGATGCACTCTGTCCAAAAGAAAATCGCATCAGGTTGACAATGACACACTGTACATGAACGTAAAGTGCATTGGGCGATGCAGAAAATTGAAAAAGGAAATATTTTCAAGACAAATCAATAGACTTGAGGGTGTGAGACCTGAAGGGAATTATATAGTGGCATATAGAAAGTCAGATGTACCAATTGGATGTGATCTACCAAGTGAAAACTAAGCCATATCTAATAAAAAATAAGGCAATCAAGGAAATATACAACTTATATAATTCGATCCCCAGCTGAGTCGCCAATTTTGTTTACGAACAATCCGTCGGTGCATACACAAACCGATATCCCTATTCTGAATTATTCGGATCTAGACCAAAGAAAAAAAAGAATGAAAACATTTCCCTAGATCTATTAAATTACTTGAATACAAAGAGTCAATTCCATAGATTATTTACGAAGGTCGTCCTCGTAGCTTGAATCTTTTGAAGTCCTACTTCTTGAAGAAGAGATTACCTGCAAAAGATTCAAAAGGACAAAGATAAGGGACTACAAGATAACATGATACATCTAAGCAATTGACCAAAGAGAACTACGATAAATGAAACTACACATCATTTATGGGAAATGAATACATTGATGTATTAATGAAAATAGAGGAAAGAATTACAACCAATGAAGTCTTGGTCTTGAAGATCCTTTCTGATCGAACCTTGCCTCAATTTTTCAATCATGGAAGAATGGATTCCTGGTTTAATTTATCCATCATTTTTCTGCCCCCATTTCAACCCCCTTATCCCATAAAGAGGAGCTTCATTTATAGGACAAAAGAGATGAGGAGGAGACGAGATGATCAGGGTGAAGGAGGAGGTGGGATCCTCCTAAGCTGGGAGGTGAGTAAGATCCACCCTATATGGAAGGGATAAGCCTCCACGAGGGTATCCTTTGAGAGACTTTTCGAAATTGCTCTTTTTTTTTCTCCATACAGACATCGATGCACCTTGGACACTAGCAACAAGCTTCAACGGCGCGGTCTTAGTGGAGCAAGGTGCGTCAATTGGGAAATACACGCTCTGCTATAAAGCAAGCTGCGTCGACCTCTCTAAACAGGGTTTTTACAGGGAAAAAACTTCATCACTCATCTTCCAAGGATTTTGGTCAAGTAATTTAGGTATTTAGGAAAGGATAAAGTGTACATGGTTCGTAATCATGACGAGTACAAAATTTCCGTGTAACAGTAATACCTAAACATTCATAACAAATGCGAAAATGTAACTAATAAACTTCTTAGAATATTAGGATTTACAATTTTTGGAACATGAACAATCAATATAGGCATAAAATGTTTATTTGCGAGAGTCCTGATTATTTTCTCAACCGAAATTTTTTTTCCAAACACTAATAGCAAGTGAGGGACAATCAAGAATACATACCTGAATCTATAATTTAAACTTACAACTGTACATTTGATGCGATTAGGATATCCGTCAACTCATCTCCTTAGGAAACCATGTGTGGAACAATGATCTTCTCCCAACAAACCCCTCACTCATAGACTGAGAGCCCTCAAGCCCTCATTCAACAACACCGAGATAACCACATCATCATCATTATAAATATACCCACAACCTCAAGCCTCCATCTCCACCAAACATCCAAGGATCTTGAAGGAAGAGGAACAACGGGGGTAGACGAACCCCTTCCCATTCTCCTTCCTCCTCTTTAAGCTTTCCCAAACTTCGCAAGTATGGACACATGTTCACATGCAATAATTCCCATGCAAAATTCCATTTCATAGATAAATAGTTGATAATTACCTATTTTATTATTTTATTTTAACAACCCATTTTTCAACCTAAGCCATGAATATTTTAACTTAATTTGTTAAGTTATCCATTTATATTCTTATGAACCCCAATTTCCTTTAAATACTATAAATATAAACCTACATAATCTAATACTATTATGTAGTGATATGACCCACTCATGTGGCCATCACGAGTATGTCCTAGGCCTACACTATAACTTTGGCATGTACCCTAGCACTTATGCAATAAGTGATGTGACGATATTACATGGAATATCTCCCTTGACTAGAGTATTGACTTGGTCATGGACCTGGAATAAACATAAAGTAGTCAATCTAAGCTAGAGTAAATATAAGGATCATCACAATTATAACCAAAATCCCGTCAATTTAGATTGGATGGCTCACACAATGCCATTCACAATTATGCAACCAAGTCACACAAATTAATCTCTCTATTCGATAATTCCTAGTGCATAACAATTATTGGATTCATAAAGATATTAGAGTCATTCCATCATCATAACAAAGTAATTCACATAGAAAATATTGCATGAAATCTAATTTCATTAAAAAATGGCTTTGTACACACACAATCATAAGAACTATGAGCAAAACACAATTTTGGTTGTTCGGATATTCCTATACTCCATCCTAGTCCTAACAACATTCTCCATTTTTGCATTTTCAGTTATGCATGAATTTTTGCATGCAGCCATGAAATTGCATGCATGCGTGCAATTTCATGCATCCCATTCATCAGTCCTAGCACCTAGCCCTTAGTTAGCTAGCCTTGGGAGCTTCTTTCTTATCAGTTTTATCCCTCCTAGTGCTTACTACGCTCTCCTTTCACCTACCACTTGTGAAAGGAACCCTCTCTCATCTACCACTCAGTTGCACTTCAGTTAGTTCAGTTATCTTTAGATCTTTCCTTGATTTAAGGCTAGCGTGACTCCTCAACTGACTGTATCACTCTGATGGACCTCCAGTGAGACTAGACTACCTATTCTGACTCCAGTTATCTCCTCATGCACCCTCCACTGATCCTCCTTCATTGAGTTAGTGCCTCCATGTGTCAGTTACACCTACCACACTCAGTTAGACTTAGTTTGACATTTGGTTGACAGTTACTTGTGCATTGATGACTCCACGGATTATGATTAGGACTTCTAGTTGTGCTTTGATGACACTCCAATGTTCTAAATGATCAGTGCATGCAGGCTAATTGGAATTTCCACCTTGGCATTCAAATCCTCTCCACCATTGTATTATATATTTTTCATATTATGATTAATGAATTAGTGTGTGATGTTATTATGCTTCTACCTGAGTTCTACTGTATCATAATTATGCTGCTCTTTTACACTGCATTGTCCACTCTTCTTCTCTTTTCCTCCTTAGTCTTAATCTTTCTTGTGAGGTATACATCAGCTCTTAGATATGTTTTGAGTATTTTCACATGGTATCAGAGCATGTTGAGAGTATTGTCTATCTCCATTCCTAAGAGTTTTTGCAGGTTATTACAAAGATTTCAAGTGCAGCAGTAGTTGCAGCAGTTTTCGGCAGTTTTGTAGCAGTAGTAGTTGCAGACATTTTCTATTGTTTTTTGTAGGTCTTTTGAAAGAGATTCCATCAAGCCGAAAGGAATTATTCCTCTTTCTCCATTCAACTATGATGAATAGAAACCACATATGATAGCACATTTGAAGATACATCGTCTCTTTGATTATTGTTTTGAAAGAGAGTTTAAATCCTCTGAAGAAGAGAATGACTGGTTAAATGAAGGTGATAGAGCCTATGCAGCCATGTTGTATGCTATGTCTCGATGCATGGTACCCCACTTCCTTTCTGCTGAATCTCCAAAAGAGCTATGGGCCCATCTGGATGAAATATTTGACAAACAGAATGAAGGGATTGGTCCAAACAGTTTCAAGAGCAATCCTAGTGATGCATTCTCCCTCCTTGATGGTCTCTCTGATCATGAATCAGTATCAAACATATCTCATAATGAAGTTGTCCACAAAGAAGAAAAACTTACAGATTCTACACTCTTGCTCTCAATATCTTCTAGTTTGAATTCTGTGCCATCTCACACTTTAGAAACTACAGAGGTTCTTAAATCCTCTCTTGCACAAGAGTCTGTTGGTTTGCATAATGATGATTTTATGAACGTTTCAGAGGTTAAATCAGCAATTGGAGCTAATGCATTCACACTCCTTGATTACTCACCTCTTATGTACTACTATATGATAATTTGTACATGCTCTCAGAAGTTTATTGAAGATGCAGGCCATTGTCATTCGCTTGGGATAACTTCTCATGCATTTTATGGTTTATATCTTACCTCTAATGGTTCAAAGGAGATCTTAAGAAACCATTTTTCAAGTCTTGGATTTGATTTGGATTCCAAGAAATCACTGACATTTGAGGGTTCTTTTAGGCAGAATCTCACCTATGATGATTCAAAGGAGAAAACAAAAGACTATCCGCATATTCGTGGATTTGATCCTACCTTAGCTGATTCGAATCGTAGGTTCCAGGATCGTCGTCTTACTTTTGGATTTGTTCTCATCACATTCAATCTGAAGAGCAAGTACAAGCACATGCTTTTTTATCATGAACCACTTCTTCCCAAGAAGAAGATACATCTAGACATATGACCAAGCATCGCACCTGCTTGAGTTTGGAGCATTTGTTTTTGGTGTGCCCTATAGTCTATTTTGAGGGGGGGTTATTTTTACCATGAGGTTTTTCCCCATTTCCTTGTTTCATATTCTTTATCATTTATTTGATCATATTGGCTGAACTTTGGTCTCAGTTACCAGGGCCTAGGATGGATTAAGCGGGGGTGTTGGGATATTCCTATACTCCATCCTAGTCCTAACAACATTCTCCATTTTTGCATTTTCAGTTATGCATGCAGTCATGAAATTGCATGCATGCATGCAATTTCATGCATCCTAGTCATCAGTCCCAGCAACTAGCCCTCAGTTAGCTAGCCTCGGGAGCTTCTTTCTGATCATTTTTAGCCCTCCTAGTGCTTAGTGCGCTCTCCTTTCACCTACCACTTGTGAAAGGAGCCCTCCCTCACCTACCACTCAGTTGCACTTCAATTAGTTGAGTTATGTTTAGATATATCCTTGATTTAAGGCTAGATTGACTCCTCAAATGACTGTATGACTCTGATGGACCTCCAGTGAGACTAGACTGCCTATTCTAACTCTAGTTAGCTCCTCATGCGCCCTCCACTGAGCCTCCTTCATTTAGTTAGTGCCTCCATGTGCCAGTTACACCTACCACACTCAGTTAGACTTAGTTTGGCATCTGGTTGATAGTTACTTGTGCATTGATGACTCCACTGATGATGATCATGACTTCTAGTTGTGCTTTGATGACACTCCACTGATCTAAATGATCAGTGCATGCAGGCTAATTCGAATTGCCACCTTGGCATTCGAATCCTCTCCACCATTGTATTATTTGTTGTTCATATTATGATTAATGAATTAGTGTGCGATGTTATTCTGCTTCTATCTGAGTTCTACTGTATCATAATTCTGAAGCTCGTTTACACTGCATTGTCCACTCTTCTTCTATTTTCATGCTTAGTCTTAATCTTTCTTGTGATGTATACATCAGCTCTTAGATTTGCTATGAGGATTTTCACACTGGTTACGTGAATTTGACCTTCGACCTAATTACAATCATTTTTGTCCATGTCTCATCTTTTGTCGATTCGACCCCTTTTTTTGGACACAACACACTAATTCTAGTGGGATTACATTATATATCTGGAATTCAATTCCTTCTAGGTTAATAAAAAAAACTCTTACATTCCCACAACTCTCCTACATTACCACAACTAAATTCTAATGATAGAATTTGATCTGAAATCTCTGGATGAGTACTTATTTGGATCTTTTTGGGCTCTCTTGAATGCTTCCAATAGACAGATTCAATTATAATGACTAAGCATTTGACCAAGCGACTAATTATCTATATAGAATCTTCTATATCTAATTGCAAACCAAATATAATTAACAATAATTATAAAGAAAAGCCAATCTCATTGGTTGATATCAAGTCTCCACTTAGGCTTGATCAACAAGGCTAATTGTTGAGATCCTGCATCGGGACAAAATGGGTCAAGGATGCAGGATTGTCTTAGACCACATAAACCAATCACACCAAGACCATGTTTCTCTACCAAGAGATGAATACTTTAGTTGGGAAATCCTTGATGGAAACTTCCAAAGGTGGGATGGCGTATAGGAAGTGGATGGATGCCATGGAGAAATGGAACTGGGGTCAAATTATGAAGATAAATGCCAACTTGAATATGATAGAAAAAACCATTAAGGAGCCCATGGAGAACATCAACACTCTTGCAAAACTTACTACTAAGAGGATATTCAATCCCAATAACCTTGAACGCCAATCCAGTGACCAACTACCTAAGAATAATGTGCATGTTGTCACAAGCTCTAATGAAGCGTAGAAGGATGGTTTATTTATTGGCTATTTCGGTTTATACATTTATCTTTATATTTTTATCTTTTTGTTTTCCTTGAGGGCATGTTCTCTCACTTGATACTTGTTAAATTGTGGTTTAAACTAGAGATCGATGGAATCTTGACTAAATGGTTGGCCTGGTTTCCCTCCTCATGTGAATTATCTTTTTTTTTTTGGTAATTAATACCAGCATAGAGCCATCTTAAACATGAATCTATAAAACAATGAGAGAAATCCAATTTATGGAGGAGAAATTGGATCCTAATTTGTGCTTGACAGATCCATGCTTAAGATGGATATATGTTTATTTTAAATTTTTTATTTTATGAGTCGAAATGAATTTTTTTTAATTACTTTTATTTTATTTTTGGTAACTTATTAGCCAATAAATTATTTTTATTAGGGCACTCACACAAATATGATACCCAAAATCGTTGCAATGACAGCGCGTGAGTGGTAAAACTCAAAAGCACACACACGCTCCCAACACCGCACACACGCTTTTGGTCTAGCAATTGCCAAACCTCCACTAACACATTCATGTTGACAAAAAAGTGCGCACATGGTAATAACACGCATGCATTATTAAAAATGTGTGCGAGTTAAAAATGTGTGTGCACTTCTAAGAATGTGCAAGTGTTTCTAATAATGCGCACACACGTTTAATAATGCGCACGTGCTTTTATTACATAAATGAAAAAATCGGTATTTTGGCCATAACTTTTGATCCTGAACTCATATTTTGGTGCTCCTTAAACCGTTGGAAATTTATTTTTAAGGCCTACAACTTTGTAGTTATAAGTTTTTCATGATGCTGCATTGTTTATTTCTTATTTTCAAAGAACTAAATCTATGATTCATTTTTCATTTTCCTCTCTTAGGCATAGTCAAGGGAGGGAGGGATACTGAGAGAGAGAGAGAGAGGGAGGAATGGAGAGGAAGAGGGAAAGAGATGTGGTTAGAGAGTAGGGTATATAGGGACAAAGAGAGAGATGAAGGGAGGGATGGTGAGAGACAATGGAGGATGGTGGAATTTAGCGAGATGGAGAGAGAAACATATATAGAGAGAGGGGAGGAGTGAAGTTGCGAAGAAGGGAGGGTGACAAACAAAGTGATGGAGAGAAGGAGAGGGGGGTACTAAGGATTTGTGTGAGAGAGAGAGAGAGGGTTGGGGGAAAGAGAGGGGGGAAGTTAGGAAGTGAGAGGGAGATAAAATAATGTGTGTGGGGGGAGGGAGAGAGAGAGAGAGAGAGAGAGAGAGAGGGTGGGGGAAAGGAGAGGGGGGAAGTTAGTAATTGAGAGAGAGAAAATGATGTGGAGAGAGAGTGAGGGCGGAGTAGATAAGTACCAAGGTGGGGGTTAGGAATCATTTGATGCAAGAAGGGAGGTACAGAGAAAGGGATGATGAGGGAGAGAGAAAGCAAGAGAGAGAGGGGGAAGAAGAGTGAGGGAGGGAAGGAGGAAGGGAGCATAGGGGACATAGTGAAGTAGGGCGAGAGTTAGAGGGATGAAGAGAGAGAGAGAGAGAGAGAGAGAGAGAGAGAGAGAGAGAGAGAGGTGGGGGAGGGGGAATAAGGTGCGATTAGGAGAGATGTCAATGTAATGAGAGAGAGAGAGAAGGGGAAAAGGAGGGTGGAATAAACATTGAGGTAGGGAGGGAGTTAAAGGGATTGGGAGAGATATAAATAGAGATCAAGGGAGTTGGAAGGAGGCAAGGCGAAAATTGAGGGATGAAGAGAGTCGAGGGGTGGGAGTAAGGGAGATAGAGTGAGAGTGAGGGAGTTAAGGAGGGGGAGGGAAGGAGGGTGAGAATATGTGTGTGTGTGTGTGTGTGAGAGAGAGAGAGAGAGAGAGAAAGAGAGAGTGTAGGAGGAGGAAGGGTGTGTGTGTGTGTAAGAGAGAGAGAGAGGGGGAGGGAGCATGAAAGGTGGGTGAGTTCAAGAGAATGGGAGAGACGAAGAGAGGAGGAGTGTGGGAGGTGGGAGAAATACATAGAGAGAGAGAGAGAGAGAGAGAGAGAGAGAAATAGAGAGAATGGGTTTTAGTAGCTTACAGAGAGAGAGAGAGAGATTGGGGGTTAGGGGTCTAGATAGAGAGAGAGATTGAGAGTTAAGGGTTTAGAGAGAGAGGGAGAGAGAGATTAGGGGTTAGGGGTTTAGAGAGAGAGAGAGAGAGAGAGAGAGAGATAAAGGGAGAGAATGGGGGTTAGGGGCTTAGAGAGAGAGAGATTGGGGGTTAGGATTTTAGAGAGAGATATTATAGTTTAAGGGTTTATGGAGAGAGAGAGAGAGAGAGAGATTGGGGGTTAGGGGTTTAGAGAGATAGATAGATTGGAGGTTAGGAGTTTATAGAGAGAGAGATTAGGGGTTAGGGGTTTAAAGAGAGAGAGAGAGATATTGGGGGTTAGGGGTTTAGAGAGAGAGAAATTTGTGGTTTGTGGTTTAGAGAGAGATTGGAGGTTAGGTGTATAGATAGATAGATTGATATATATAGAGAGAGAGATATATTGAGGGTTAGAGATTTAGAGAGAGAGAGAGAGAGAGAGAGATTGGATATTAGGGGCTTAAAGAGAAAGACAGAGAGATTGGAGGTTAGGGGTTAGGGGTTTAGTGAGAGAGAGATTGCAGGTTAGGTGTTTATAGAGAGAGAGATTGGAGGTTATGAGTTTAGAGAGAGAGAGAGATTGCAAGTTAGAAGTTTATAGAGATAGATAGAGACTTGGGTTAGGGATTTAGAGAGATAAATTAGAGGTTAGGGATTTATATAGATAGATATATAGAGAGAGAGAGATATTGGGGGTTAGGGTTAGAGAGAGAGAGAGAGAGAAATTGGTGGTTAGGGTTTTAGAGAGAGAAATATTGGGGAGGGAGGGAGAGATATTTGTAGTTCGGGGTTGAGAAAGAGAGAGAGAGATTAGGTGTATAGGGTTTAGAGAGAGAGAGAGATTGGAGGTTAGGGGTTTACAAAGATAGAGATGGAGATAGACTCGAGAGAGATTGGTGGTTAGGGGTTTAGAGAGAGAGGGATAGAATGGAGAAGGAGGGAGAGGGAGGGAGGGATATATATTGGTAGTTAGTGGTTGAGAGAGAGAGAGATATTTGGGGTTAGGGATTTAGAGAGAGAGAGAGATTGGGGAGGGAGGGAGTGATATTGGTAATTAGGGCTTGAGAGAGAGAGAGAGAGAGATATTAGGGTTAAAGGGTTTAGAGTGAGAGTTTACGGGTTTGGAGAGAGATATTGGAGGTTAGGGGTTTATATATAGAGAGAGATTGGGATTTACAAGTTTAGAGAAAGAGAGAGAGAGAAAGAGAGAGATTGAGGGTTAGTTGTTTAACAAGAGAGAGATATTGGATTTAGGGGTTTACAAAGGGAGATATTGCGGGTTAGGGGTTTAGAGAGATATTGGTGATTAGGATTCGAGAGGGAGAGAGAGACTAGGGAGGGAGGGAGAGAAATTTGTATTTAGGGGTTGAGAGAGACAGAGAGAGAGATTGGGTGTTTGGGGTTTAGAGAGAGAGGGAGACATAGAGAGAGAGAGAGAGATATTGGAGGTTAGGGGTTTACAAAGAGAGAGATTGGGGGTTAGGGGTTGAGAGAAAGAGAGAGAATTGGGGTTAGGGGTTGAGAGAGAGAGAGAGAGAGAGGTTCAGATAGATATATAGATAGAAAGAAGGAGTGGATGAAATGTGGGTACTCAAGTTTAAGAGAAGGGGGGGTCAGAGGGATAGAGGGAGTGTGGGAGAAAGTGGGAGAAATATGGAGGTAGAGATGGAAAGAGAGGGAGAGAGTGGGAGGGTGCGAAAGAGTTGGAGATAGAGAGAGAGAGAGAGAGGGAGAGAGAGTAGGAGGGAGAAAGAGGTAGAGAAGGAGGGAGGGAGGGAGTGTGAGGGAGATGAAGGAATGGTGGGAAAGAGAGACGGGCAGAGGGGGGGGATAGAGAGAAAATTATGGGGAGAGAAAGAGAGGGAGGGAAGGAGGGATATAGAGAGGTAAACATAGAGGGATTCATTGATGGAAGTATTGAGGTGGGGAAAGAGATATATTAATGTAGGGACAGAGAGAGAGAGAGAGCGAAAGATGTCTTTCCACCTGTATAAGCAGAATCAAAATTAGAGTTCCGAATAATGTTTTTTTGGAAAAACCAATGAAGGCATGTTCTTATGTAAGAAAAACATGGATTCATTTTATTCTATTTGTCGAAAGATTCATAATATTATTTTAAAAATAACATAAAAATGGTGATGAATAATATAAAACATAAAACATAATAGTTGTAGAGCTTGGAAATATCTTTCCAACGACATAAGCATCATAAATTTTTGAGTTATGGATCGAAAGTTAAGGTAAAAAAAATAAAGGCATATTTACATGTAATAAAAGTGCGAGCACGTTTTGATATTATTTTTTTATTTTTGGTAACCAAGAGTCTACATGGATTTTTTTAATTACTTTGTTTTACTTCTTATTTTTGGTAATGTATCAAGTTACATAAAGTTTTTTAGTTGTTGTAAATATGCAACTATTGAAATAAAAAAGAGGTTCAAAAATTACATGATGGCTAGCTAGCGTAGGCGGTTTGGTGTGGGGAAACCACCATCCCAGACGCTAAAAAATGCTAGGAAGATTAATAACTTTACAAAAAGGACCTATCCGAGGGGACCAAGATCGATATAAGTCATTGCATAACAGACCAGAGAACAAACCAGTGCATAAAACCATACTATATATCCAAAATAAACAGAAATGGTGAAATTCACAGTGAGAGCTTGGGACTGCCGGTGCCAACCTAAGTGCTTCCTTCTTCATTCCGAGGGCTTAGTTTATCTTCAATAATCAAACAGCTACCGAATAAATCATCATGCCAACTCTCGGGAGGGAGCTTGGGCATCAATGATTCCGATTTGTGCCATGGGGAAGCATCCCCTTCAGTCTTCCGAACATGCTTGTAGTGCAGAGAGTCGATGGTGGACGGAATGGGAAAGGTGGCAGCAGGAGGAGGGTTTCCCAGGTGGCCTTAGAGGCAGGAGAGACCAACCCTAAGGCAGTGGCCTCGACAACAACAGAAACATCAATAGCAGCAAAGTCCATATCCTTAGATGCTTGCGTAGCTCCAGAAGCAGAGGAGGCCATTCCAGGCTGAGTGCCATCTGCAATAAAGAAACCATCGTTGTTTTTGGCAGGCTCTGCTTGACTAGAGCCCCCATGAAGGACTGTGCAGCTTTCCAAGGAGTATTTACCTCTAGCTACGCCGGAGTCCAAAGTCACAAGATTTTCATCCAAGTGAACCACACTGGCCCTCATGTCCAAAATGGAGGTCTTGGTAGTGTTCCAATTAGATATCATCTCCTCAATGAGAGTTCGCATCATATTTTTTAGAAACCAATAATAATTAATCTAGTTCCCATGGCTACCAGAGGCGAGAATTTCTGCAACCCTGCTAGATTCCCAATCATCAATTAGCCAATGAACAGGAGCCGATTCATTGCCAGCGTAACCACGAATGATTGCTTTATTTGTGCCTGGAGTGTCTGCATCACAAACAACACCATGGCCCACACCTCTCCTGGAGGTTCCACGCGGTCTAGGCATAGTGAAGAATTCAAGCTCATAGGCTATGAAAATTCGAGCAGAGCAATCCGGAGCAAAAACCTACATGAAGTTGCAAATGAGGGTGTTGAAGAGCCCGTCCCTCATATCTCGGGACTTGGAGAAGGAGCACAGAGGATACACACGCGGGAGCACTATGATCCGGCCGCTCGAGTTAATGAGAAGTGGCGTAATCGACCGAGTCCAGTCCATGCGAAATAACTGTTGTAACATTCCCAACATTCCCAGCAACATCTATATTAACTACTCCTTGCAATTGCATGACAACTTGTCAAGGAGGTGACGAGTCCTACATGCACCCGCTAGGTGGGCGATCCAGCTTGTCACATGTGGGTTGAGCATGATTGACACCCGCATCTGGGGATCAAGTTACATAAAGTTATGTAACAACATCTCCACCATATTGGATTGTAGAGCACCTCACAAAAATACAATAATGTGTGAAACTTACCAAAAAAAAATCCTCACTTTATAATTTATCATTTAATTGTTGGCATTTGCGTCCAGTGCTCCTCGTGAGTTTCGTGACATTGGGTTAACCCCCTCTCGTCGATCCTAGGTTTGGCGATTGTAGCGGAGATTAACACCTGTAGGTTTTGGTCTAATGACAATCGTGCTCCAACAAATGGTATCAGAGCGACAGGTCTCGAGTTCGAAACTCACCCAGGTAACGTTGGGGGGAGATTCTTGGCGTTTTCATCTAGCGCTCCCCGTGAGTTTCTTTGCATGGGTTAACCCCCCCTCGTGGATCCTAACTTTGGCGAGGAGATTAACACCTACAAGTTTTGGTTTAAAAATAATGAAATGTAAATATTTAAAAGATAATTATTGTAACGATAGAAAAAGTTAAAATTAAAACTTAATGTAAATATTATGCCTTAAAAGAGAATTAAAATAATGATATAACAATATTTCATTTATAATTTATAAATTATTTTTCACATAAATATTATTTACATGTCAATTTAGATAAACATTATTCAGGGTTTTCGACAAGTATGACATGCAAGTATGGAATACTAATTTGGAGTGTAATGGAATTTAAAAAGGTGGCATTTCTTAGTGGTGTAGTGCGTCTTGAAGCAGATGATTGGTGGTATGCAATAGCAATACGATCGCCACTGTATACGGCCATATTCACTGTTAGCCGCACGACGCTGAAGTTCGACAAGGACATTCACTGTCATATTCAGTGTTAGATCCCCGCTGAAGTTGGACAAGGACCTTCACTGTCATATTCAGCGTTAGCTGCACCACGTTGATGTTCGACAAGGACATTCATGGAGGAGTTATTAAGTCTTACGTTTCTTCAGGCTGTCTTATTTGGAATATTACATGAACCTTATTTTGTACCTTAAACAATCACCGTTCCTGAATTCGAAAGGTCAAATGAAAATTTTAATATGATTTTAAATATTTTCTTTGTCTTATTACAATGTTGTTTTGCATGCGTGAAAATGCTTTGAATTATTCCACTTTCTTTTTCTGAGCAGTTCGCTTACCGTTATTGAGCATGTTGCAGGAGTTCTATTTAAGCTAACTTTCTGCCGTTAAAAGATTTAGAGTTTGGAAAATAACTCGCATAGTCAAAATTGAAGAAGAAGTTATTAGCTTAGAAACTCTGATTTTTTGAATAAAACTGAGTCTAGATAGGGCGGACAAGATTAGATGGGTTATTGCAGCTGTTAGTCTTGCGTTGGTTGCCAGTGTGGCATTCTAATCAGCAGGCAATGCCTACTGGTTTTAATAGCTGGATGACCATTACTAGAAGGGGTGAGGCGTTTCCCATAGATTTTGGGACTAGCACAAATACATGATAATTCAAGTTATGATAAATATTTAGATAAGGTAGTTTAGTAATGTTGAAATTTGAGGATATTTAAAACTGATGGTTTTAGTTTTATTTATTCACAATTTAATTAAATTAAAAAAACTATAATTTATTCATAACTTAATCAAATTAAAAAAATATAGTTTTTATCGTCATTGAATTATTCTCTCATATATATATATATATGATTTTTAAAAATGTATTGGATGTAATTTTTTATTTAAAAAAAACTTATTTTGATTTGTAAATATTAAGATTCATCTAATTATTTTATTATAAAAATAAAAATCAATTTCAATTTTTTATAACTTTTAATGTTCACCTTTACATTTATGATAAATCTATGCTATGTTATTTATATTTAAAAATATGTAACTAGGGTTGTTCATTGTGTGTAAATGAGTTTGTTATAAGGTGGTTTGTTAAGTTGGTTATGGTAAACCTATGCCATGTTATTTATATTTAAAAATATGTTATGACGTGTGTAAAAAAGTTTTAAATTTGTTTATGATGATGATGATTAATGTTTACTTAGACTAACTTTGTGTCTATCGGATCTTAAGAAAGTTATTACATGGTTTGCTTTAAACTTTTATTCCTATGTTCAAAAAGCTTCGTAAGAAGCTTTCCAAGTTCACTATAGTTTTGACAAGTTAGGAGGTTAGCAAGGTTTGTAATGTAGCAAATACTATGAAACTAATATTATAGACTCACAAACATGACAAACCCTTTTAGCCCCAGGAGTTTTGGGAATAGACCAACACCAGTTTTTAGTTATGAAACTTTCTGATCTTCCAAATTAGAGTTATAAAGTATATTATTAAGGTATGTAGTGTTGTTGATTGAAATCTGGATTAGCAATGTATGTTATGGGTATGACAGTCAAACACAAAGGTTACAATGGTAGTGATTGGAATTGACATGGTGATTTAAAGCAGAGCTATGACTAGATATGGCATTTCAGTAAAAGTATTGGTTAAAAATTACCAATTAAATTTTTTTATAGTATTAGTTTCACAGGTGTGCATACAATTAATAATCCTTTACATTATGCGTAGCCCTATTTTGATACTATCCCGTCAATATGTTAGATTCTTTTTTTCCATCATATAATTACGTTTCTAAATCTTTAGAGGTATTGATCTGAAATTGCAAGCAGAAATCAGAGGGCAGAAAATGGTAGCGATAAAACACCAACCATCATATTTTCCTCGAGAAAGCAGGAATTATAGTAACACTTGATCATCACACAAGACGAAGATTAGGGAAAAGGGGTAACCCAAGAGACACCCCAAAAACATCAATATTAGAGACGAGGGCACAGTAATTAGTGAAAGGTGGAGTCTCCTACTACAAAAATTGGCAAATAAGTGGAGCCATATAAAGAGCCTGTCGTTTGTTTGCAAGTGAGATAATATCCCGTTGAGGATCTGTAATTTATTCATATACCTTTGAACATATGCCGGAATCTTTATTTTTAAAATCTAAAATAACGAAGACGTTACTTTCCCTATAAAAATATAGATATGTTAGTAATGAAAGATAATTTTATATTTTGACCAGTTATTGTTTCAGCCATCTTATAACCGGTAAAGCTCAGTCCTTAGCTTTACCGATCTGCAATACAGATATTGGCTATGACACTACTTTCCAGCGTATGTTGTTTCTGCCATCATCGCATACGTTTGCAGAATTTTAAATTTTACAGTCAAATTAATCATATATTGTTTGCTTTATAGATCTGCAATACATATATTGGCTATCAAACTACTTTCCAGCGTATGTTGTTTCTGCCATCATCGCATACGTTTGCAGAATTTTAAATTTCACAGTCAAATCTTATCACTGATAGAACCGATAGGTTCGTTTTATCTATCTGCAATGCATATATCGGCTATCATACTATTTTCCAACTTATATGTATTGTTTCTGCCATCATCACATACGTTTTCAGAATTTTAAATTTTATATTGAAATCAATCATATATTATTTCTGCCATCATCACATACGTTTGCAGAATTTAAAAAATGACAGTCAAATCATATGTTGTTTCTGCCATCATCACATACGTCTGCACAATTTTAAAATTTGCAATCATATATTGTTTCTTCCATCATCATATACGTTCGCAGCATTTTAAATTTTACAGTCAATTCAATGATATATTGTTTCTTTAAATTTTACAGTCAAATATTTTAAAATTTATTTTAATAACCTGAACAACCAAACATAAATGCATATAAATATAATTTCTCCTATTTTATGTAAAAAAACTAATACCAAAAGCGGACATATGTTATTATTTTTTAAAATTAAATTCAACCTCCATAACGTAGAGTTGGCTTCCTTTCATATTTTATCAATTTCATTTATTTCTTTTTTAAATTAAATTTATAGTAATTTCATGTATAGTTGGTAACTCATTAGAATATAAAAGCCTTCTAGTCTTTCTTTAATATTGGTAGTGTTATTCGTTCTCTTAAAAATTAAATTAAATTTATTTTGAATATAAATTGTTTTTTGTTTTTTGATGATAAAGTAGTTGATTTACAAGTACTATGATAAATAATATGAAAGATCAAAGGCTTTCCAAAAAATTATGGGAAATTGAAAATGTTATTTTGAGAAATATAGATAATATTAAAAATATTATTACATTTAAATTTAAAGAAAATTTATTGTTGGATACAAATTTAAAGGTTAAAAGAAAATTAATATAACATAAAAAGGTTAGTAACCCTAATCTATAAGATCAATAAACTCTAATAACTTTCATAAAGTCCATAGTGAAACACTATTTGCACAAACAAAAATAATTCCTTAATAAAATTGAATAAATCAAAATTAATCTCAAATGAGATATTTTAATTGCCTTAGAAGAATGAACACTTTAGGGTGAGTCTGAAAAATGAATAAAAAAAAATTGTTTACAAAATGATCAAAATTGTTGTTAATATGGTTAATTTAGATATTGTTTAGAAGTTGAAGCATTAATGTGGGAAAAACATCACACTAAAGTAATTAATTTTAAATGTCAAATCTTATTTATCATTTATAAATTGAATCATGAAAATTTCAATATTGTTATTTTTTATATTTGAATTTTAGGTAAGTATAAATATTTTATACAAGAAATCAAATCTAAAAATTTGAATTTTTTATTCAAGAAAAAATGACATAAAACTAATTTATAAAATATTACAATAGTTAAAGGAATGTTTATGATATCCAAAAAAAACCTTATTTATATTTAAATAATATGCAAGATTATATATTAATATTAATCAAAACAATATATATATTCTAACTCTACATTAAACTAAAATTAACATAAACATATTTGTATTTATTTAATATTTTAACATTTCTTTTAAATATTATAATTCATCTTCATTTCAACTTGAAAAAAAATACACTTATCGGCATCAAAGACCATGCAAAAGAATATATCTATGATGTGGTTATACTCATCCAACATTCGTAGATATGACTAATTTTGAGTTTATCTTTTGTATTTTGCATTATAGATATTTATTTTAATTTTTATATTTAAGATTATAAGCACACATTTACATCTTATTTATAATTTATTTTATTTTTTAAAAATTATTTAAATATGTTTTTTTATATAATGTTAAGTATAGATATTTATTTTAATTTTTTTTGTATTTTGCATTATAGATATTTATTTTAATTTTTATATTTAAGATTATAAGCACACATTTACATCTTATTTATAATTTATTTTATTTTTTAAAAATTATTTAAATATGTTTTTTTATATAATGTTAAGTATAGAGTTTTTATATTTATGTTAATGTAAATGATGTGGAGTGTAAGTTAATGATTATCTATTATGAGTGGCAATGAAAATATGGAAAAACAATAATATGGTCATTTAAATGGACAATTCTAAGTACTTTGACAATAAATTTAAATTCAATGTAAATTTTCAAAGAAAATATAATTCGTATGTGGGATTTCCATTTAAAATTTAGAGGGGCTTGCTCAAAACATATTGTTGTGCATGAGTGGAAGATATGAGGGTCTTAGCATAATCAAACAATTTTCCTTTTCTTTAGAATATTTTTTCAAAATGGTTAAGAAATTAAAAAGTTTTAGCACGCAAAAAAAAAGATGACGTCTTTATTTTAAGATTATTTTGTATGTCAAGCCCAAAAATTATAAATGCTAAGTAATATATATTCTTTTTAAATTTATATGTTTTGAATCTGCATTTTTGGATCTATATGGATGCCTTGAGGTATTTTATAGTTTGAACTCTATCTCCATTCTAAAGATGAAGAATCCATGACAAACATTAATCACATGCATGCTTTAGTTTTAATATAACATTTTTTTTAGTAATATTTCCACAATGGAAGGGTTTTGAAGAGATATGCATTATTATGTTATGAGCATTTTATGTTTCTACATATATGATTGCTTATTTTTAAAAGAATATAAAATGATTGATTGTGCCTGGATCAATACCACAAGACACCACATGGTCTCTCTAAGAGGGATATTTAAACTTCGTTAGTAAAATGGGTTCTTTTAAGATTTTTTTCACATGACTGATGGGTTTCAAGACTTGACTATTGTGAGGGGAGGAAAACATGTGAATCAATCTCTAAATGATCTTTAAAGGCTTCAAACGACTACACAAGCCTTTTAATGTAGATACTCATATTCCAAGTTGAATATGGTTGCTCCTATAATTCCTTAAATAAAATCAATGGGTTTCTATCCATTACCAATAGGGTTGGGAGGAAAATAAGGCTCTTAGGCCCTATATGAATCTTGTACGGACCAATGGCCATGAATAAGAGCATAAAAAATGAAACATGTTTTTTATAGGAGATCATTTCATTTAGTGTGGGATATGAGTGCCACATGAGGTTTTGTGTACTAGGGATGAGACTTAAACCATGGCTAGGAAATAAATTAATACAATTATTCTTTGAATTAAGATTCTTGAGCCACTAGACCATGATAAAGGCCTGAAACCACAACATATACCTTTTAAAGTTGATCTTTGGCATAAAAGTTGGATATGGATGGATTTAGGAGTTTTAGCATAGTAATGATTGTGTGGATACCATGACCGTATTCAAGAGAAGAAAAATAACGTTCATAGACCATAAATATATCTGTAGGGATCATTCTCCATCAACGTGACCTCAAATTATAAAGCAAGATACTTAAAGGTGATCTTTGGTCTCCAAGTAGATTATGGGTACCATTGGAGGTCTTGTGTGGTGGGAGTGGGTGTTAACATATTGACCATGGTCATGATAGGAAAATAATACCCTTTGTCCAAATATGAATCCTTTAGGAATAAAGGGTCATAAATAATTCTATAATCTGCATAATATGTCTTTTAGATATAGCATATCAGTGTCCTTCAAGTGAGATATGGATACAGTTACAATGTTTTGTGCATCATGGATGGGTCACATGCACTTAGCCATGGTTGGGGGAGAAATCGTGGTAGTTAAACACCAACGGATGTTTTTTGGGTAAATGAGAAATTATTAATCCATGAAACTAAAATAAAAATAATCTAAAAGTGATATTTTCCATATTAGTAGGATATGGGAATCATTACAAGTTTATGTACAACATGGATGTGTCTAACAAGCATGCAACCATGATTCAGGGAGGAAAGTAAGGACCTTAATTCATAAATGAATCTGATAGGTATTACGGGACATAAAACATTCCTCAAACCACAACAAAATCCTATAGAAGGTATATTTGTCCTTGAGAGTGATATGGATACCATTTTTTTTTTTCACACAATATATGAATTTTGGGTCTTTTGAAGAAAATGAAGCTTTTATGACTTTAGTCCCTCAAATAGGCCTAAAACCGACAACTTGATGTGGATCATCATCCTCACGGTGGATATGGGCTTAATTAAGAGATTTTGCATGATGGCATGCATCTTCAGGGATTAACCATTATCATTTAACGAAAACAATGGGAATAAGATCTAAGGTAACATTCCAAATATCATAATCTATTAATGGCACCTCAAACAACCACCAAAACCCTCTATATCGAATATTTGACCTTTGAAATAGATACATACACATTTATAAAGTTTTATATGTAATGAGTGGGTCTCAAGTCCTTAACCATTGTCACTGGAGAAAATAAATCGACTTAGGACCTAAATGAATATTTTATGGATCATGATCCATGAAGAAGACTTTGCACTACTGTAGATTCCATTTAGAGGGGATATTGATACTTTTATTAAGATATGGGTTCCATAAGGAGGTTTTGTACACATAGTATTGGTGTTGGGGTCTTTCCCATGGTAAAAGGAAATAGAGGGCATGAAGTCATCTTTAAGTATTTTAACAATTTATCGATGAATATTGCTTGAGGGAACCACAAAGGCCTCCTAAAAGTGATCATTGAGCACTAACTAAGATATCACTACCTATAATAGGTTTTGCATACTAGTGATTGACCAACATTGGGATCATGATTATGGTTGATTGAGGAAAAGAAGGGCCCATATGACTCAAATTAAGCTTATATGGATAATCAGACAAAAGGAGGTCTTCAACCATTCCAAAAGAATTTAGCACCTTTATTCTCATTTCTTACAATTGTGAACACCTTTGGTGCTTGAAACATCTTAATGTAAACCATATCTCAAAAAAAGGACCTTTATAGTTATTCGAGGATATTTTCATAGTTCACAAGCCTTCAAATCTTGATTGAAATACTAAGAACATTTTTTTCTCCCACAACAATGGTTAAAGTTTCAAGACCTATCAATTTTGTATAAATCTTTATAATCATTACCATATCTCATTTCAAGGTTATATTTTAAGATCCATGGAAAGTGATCATATGACCATTATAGTTATTTGAGGATATTTTCATAGTTCATGAACCTTCAAATCTCGATTTAAATCGTAAGAACATTTTTTCTCCCACGACAATGTTTAAGGTTTCAAGACCTATCAATTTTCTATAAATCTTTATAATGACTACCATATCTCATTTCAAGGTTATATTTTAAGATCCATGGAAAATGATCATATGACCCTTGTTTTCCTTCATCAACCATAATTAGGGCACCATGACCCATGCTAAGTACATAAAATACTATAATGGAGTAAATATCTGACCAAGCTCCAAATGTTCTAGGAATTTATGGTTCTTTGAGGCCTATTTTAGGGACAAGGACCTTAGAGGCTTCATTTTGGGATGAAGTCCCAAAATCGAACACTTTTGTGAAAAACATCCTAATGGTACTCATACCCAAATCAAGCATAAAGGTACTTTCTACAAGGTTTTTGTGGTGGATTGATAAATACCTTATTTTTCCATATTCCTAAAAGATAAATTTATGAATGAAGGACCTTTTTTTCCACCCCCAATCATGGTTGAGGCTGAGAGGACCACCCCTATTACAAAAATATTGTAATGGAAAGCCTATGCAACCCTTATATAAAAGATCCATTTTAGAGGTCGCATGTTGTATTTTAAGGACTTGATCATGGTATGTTATCCCAAGAATAATCTTTAAGGATATAAATCCATAGATATCTCCCCCACCCATGGTTAATTCCTTGAGACCCATAGCTAATGAAACGAAACATCATAATGGTACTCATACCATTATTAAAGGACAATCATTCCCTGATAGTACATATTATGTGGTTTATGATATTATTTATGGCCCTTTATCCATAAAATATTTATCATGGACCAAAGGACATGACCTTCTTCCATTGGTCATGACCAAATCCTTGATGTGCATCCATAGTGTACACCACTTCATAATAGTATCCATATTACACCTGGATGGAGAATATGATCTCTAACGGACATATTTTTTAGTATTAGGTCATTTTCATGGTCAATGATCCATAAAGATCCATTTATGGTCTACAACTCTTTTTTTCCTCCCATGACTTATGTTATGGCCTTGACATCTATCCCACTATGAAAAACTCTTCATTACACTCATATCTATATTTTATCTAAAATATCCACTCTAGAGGGTGTATATTATGGTTCATGGCCTTGATAAATTCCGATTACCTTAAGAATATTATGTGAGGGAATAATTGACTCAATCTCTTCCACAACCATGGTCCAAGTTCCATCACTATTAAAAAATCCTCATATTCCCACATATATCCCACATTAATGATAATGATATCCTATATAGTGTATGTTTTGTGGTTTGTGTTAGTTTTCATGGTCCTTGGCCTTTAGATGCTTCATATATTCCCTAAGGGCCTTATTTTACTCCCATGCACATGTTTAATTCCTTAAAATGCATCCCTACTATCCATGGAGTTATATGAGAAATCATACTACACATGGAGTACAAATATCCCCTTTAGATGGCCCATGTATTGGCTTGAAGCCTTGATCATTGACCATGAGCCATTGATGCTTCATTTGGAACATATTTAATTTTTTTCCCTTCCCTTCAAATGGTCAATTCATTCAAGCTCATCCCTCAATCGAAAACCCCCTAAAAGTATCTAAATTATCATTGACCACCAAATATACTCATTAGAGGGACTAGGTGTTAGTTTGAGATATCTATCATGTCCTAAACATTAATTTCCAAATATTTTAAAAAATAATGAATTATTTATGCATAAACATAAGGTATAATAATATAAATGTTTATATATATTGTAGACCTTTCCAATGATGTAAAGATATAAAAAAAATAATGTTGAAGTAAAGTGTTCTGAAAAAATTACTAATTAATATATATATATATATAAATATATATATATAGGCCCTCGCACGAAGTTGAGGGACATTTTAGATGCAATCTTAGCTTCGCGAAATGCGCAAAATATTGGTGAAACCAAAACGCGCGAGCATTTCTTTGAACTAGGCATGCACAGACCCGAGCCTAACATGTCATTTAACACGCATGAAAGGAAACGGAAAACAGTCAAGCATTATGGAAATACATAACGCTCTAGCGTTATGTTTTTCTATAACGCTCGAACGTTATAGAAACACATAACACTATAGCGTTATAGAAACACATAACACTATAGCATTATAGAAACACATAGTGCTATAGCATTCAATATTTCTATAACGCTCTAGTGTTATAGAAACACATAACGCTATAGTGTTATGTGTTTCTATAATGCTCTAGAGTTATAGAAATACATAACGCTCTAGCATTATGCTTAATATATATACACAAAACATTATCCTTGAAACCTTATTTAATATTTCCTTACCAAGAAAATATTATCTTTATTTCCCTATCCCTCCTTATCTTCTAGCGTTTTGGGCTTTATGTTGTATGGGTTAGGAGGATAACTAGGGATTTGGTGTTAGGGATTAAGGGATTAGAGTTAAAGAGATAAAGGTGTTTAGGTGTTTAACAATTATGGGGTTGGAGGGATAAGAAGATAAGAGGTTATGGGGTTTAAACTTCGGTTTAGTGGTTAGTGGTTGTGGCATTAGAGGTAACCAGGTAAAGGGGTCAAGGTGTTACGAGTCAAGGAGCTTCGAGGTTAAGGGATTTAGTTCTTAAAATGGATTTACAGCTCCAAGTTTAGGAGGTTAGGGATTTAGAGGTCAGACATTAAGGGCTTAAGTGTTTGTGGATAAAGTAGTGATTAGGTGTTAGGATCTTAGAGATAAAGGGGTTTAGGGCTTAGGGGCTTTATGGGTTATTAATTGATTGAGGAAACCAATGCTAGGGGATTAGGGTTTGAGAGGTTAATTGTTAAAGGTGAAGGGTTAAGAGTTAAGGGCTTAGGGGCTGAGTGGTTAAGGACATAAGGGTTAGGGTATTGGTGGATATTTAAGAGGTGAGGCCTTTAGGGGTTAGCAGAGTTATGGAATAAGGGATTTATGGCTCCATGGTTAGGATGTTAGGGTTGATTTGGTTAAGGGTTAACTGTGAATGGGTTAAAGGATCAAAATCTTGGGGGTTAAGGGATTAATGACTTCGAGGAGATGAGGGATTAGGATTTTTTAGGGATTTATGGGTTTTGGGATTTAGGGATTTATGGGTTTTGGGATTTAAGGATTATGGGTTAGTGGTTTTAGGGTTAGTGGGATAACTAGGACATAGGGGTTATGGGGTAATATTTTAGAGGTAAAGGCATAAAGTGGTTAGCAAGTTTAAATATTTATGGGTTAGGGAGTTAAGCAGACAAGGGGTTAAGGGGTTTTATGGGTTATGGGATTTAGGGGTTAAGGAATTTAGGGATCAATAATTAGGGGGATATGGTTTAAGGGGTTAAGGGTTAAGGACCAAGCAGTTAAAGCTTTAATTGTTTCTAGAGGTTAAGGGCTTAAGGGTTTCAGGCTTTAGAGATTTGGGCTTTAAGTATTATGGGTTAGGTTGTTTAGGGTTTAGGGGTGGATCAAGTATTAGGGGTTAGGGGTTGTGGGATTAGAGGTAAAGTGGTTAAGTGGTTTAAGAGTTAGGGGCTTTAGTGGTTAATGGATTTAGTTCTCTAGTGTTATTTTCTTAGGGTTTATGAGGTTAGGCATTAATGGTGAAGGGGTTAAAGGGTTAAAGGATTATAAGGGGTAAACTAGAGCTTAGAGGGTAATGCACAAGCCCAAGTGAGAATTCCAAATTCAAGAAAGGAGAGATAAATACCAAGGGAGAGAGATCAAGAAAACATAGAGTTGTTATGAAAATAAAGATTGCACATGCAAACGTATAGCGCAAAAGAAAATGCAAGTTGCACTGGAACAAGGGAGGTCACATATGAAAACACAGTGTAGAGGTAAACTATTATTTTACCTCTATAGGGTAAATTAGATCTTAGAGGACAATGGTTAAAGGATTAGACGTAAACAATTAAAGGACTTAAGGGGTTTAGGGTTAGGGGCTTTAGGTGTAATGTGATTTAGAGCTCTGGGGTTAGGGTGTTAGGTTTTAAGTGGTTATGAATTAATTTCTTAGGTTCTATAGTGTTAAGGGATTATAAGGTGTTAAGGTATGAGGGTGTTAGAGGATAACGACTATGAGGATGTGAGATAAGGAGTTAATTAAGGGATTGTATCTTTAATGATTAAGATATTCATAAGTTAAGGGATTTATTGCTCAACTATTAGTGGGGTAAGGAATAAAAGGTTAGGTTTAAGTGTCAGGGAGTTAAACTGTTAGGGGATTATGTCTTAGGGGATTAGGTGCTTAGCATTTTAGGGATTTAGGTTGTTTGGGCCTTAGGACTTATGGGTTTGGGAATTTAATATTCTCCCTCCTCATTCCTCTCTCCACCTCCATAAATTTATGTCCCTTGGTCCCCCTCTCATATCCCCCCTCTCTCTTTCTCACCCATTATCTCCATTCAACACTTCACAAATATTTTATGTGGTTTATAAGGCTAGAGTGCTTTGTAACTCCAAAATGCTCTAGAGTTTTGTTTCTCCTAAACACTGGAGCGTTTTGTAACTCCAAAATGCTCTAGAGTTTTGTTTCTCCAAAACGCTATAGTGTTTTGGAGAAAAAAAACGCTATAGCATTTTAGAGAAACAAAACGCTAGAGCATTTTGGTTGACACCAAGAGCATTTTGGAGAAAAAAATGCTATAGCATTTTAGAGAAACAAAACGCTAGAGCATTTTGGTTGACACCAAGGATGGGAATACAAAATTGAATTTAAACAAAACACGTGAGCGTTCCTTAGCGCCTAAAATATGCCTCCTCACACACCCTCATTTCATCCACATTCCTATGTGATTGGTTCATACTTACAAAACCTGTGCTATAGATTGTGTTAAACCATAGCTAGTTGGGCATTTCCACCATTTTTCTCAATATTTCTATCTTTCACCACTCTTTACAGCATGACATACACAACCATTTTTGACGAAATTTTAGGCATAGATATAACTTTTTATGAAGATTCCAAACATGTATTTGTTTTTAAAAAATATTATTATTTTCTATTTTTTTACTAATTTTCTTGTATCATCACTCCTTGAGTCAGAAAACATGTTGCTAGTGTTTCTTTCGTAACCTTTTTCATTTCACAACCATTTAAAAAACATTGTACGTTGCACTAGTATACACCGACCTCTATGCTCTATAAAAAAACCAAGTCTAAATGATTGCATTTAGACCTTCAAATGTTGCACCCACATTTGTCATATCATTCTCAAGGTTTGTTCACTTAGATAATTAAAAAAATAAATATTTAATTTTGGAAAAATAGTGTTGCACTAGTGCCACGTATTCTCTACATGTCTACCAAATTTTTTAGCCCAAAACCATCATTTAGGAAATCAAAAGTTGCACCCACAAAAGAATATACCTTATCATTTGCAAAAAAAATAAAACATGACTATTAGAAAATATAAAATTTGACATAGTCATGTAAATTTTCAATACATAAAACTTATATATTCGGAAACATGATTCAATTTCCTACATTTAATCTTTTTTACTCAATGAAATATATCTTGTGTAAGTATCTCAAAAAATCCAAGTAATTTGAGGGATGCCTGATTTTTCAGTTTTCTATTGCATCTAACGTGCCAAAAGTGACTCTCATTAGCTTGCACTCACCCATATATAACTTGCATGCATTTTGGAGTGTGCACTCTTTATTAACTTGTATACATATAATCCATGTGTTCATTTTTGTGCATTCCCATTTGAAAACATCCATAACGATCTACATAATGGTTTTGAAGACATACGTATAAAAAATAATGCATAGAAGTTATTGTGTGAGCATGTTCTTGTGCACCTTATTATTGATTTCATCCATTAGTATCTTGCAAACACCCAAACAGAAGTTATTGTGTGAGCATGTTCTTGTGCACCTTATTATTGATTTCATCCATTAGTATCTTGCAAACACCCAAACATAACGTTAGTAATGCATGAACACATTTAGTTTCCAATAAATACATATGTATTATGGCATCCAACATCTGATTTCTAAATCAGATATATGATATGAGGTTAAAAGTTGAAGAGGGTGGTTTATAAACATGCAAACCTCTTGATAATAAGATGTGTGCTATCATATAGAGCGGGAATCCTATATCACAATTTGTAACATGTAAACATTTCTATCCTCATTTTCTCCCATTTTAAAGATGGTGTGATGCACTAATGGATGCATTATTCGCTACACTTTTGTGACATCTTTGCTTTGAGACGTTTCTCTTCTATTATGCAGAATCGAGCTGAAGTTTTATTTGCTTATACATGATAAAAAAGGGTACAATGTATGCTTATTTCATTATTGTAACAATATTTTATTGATATTACAGTCTTATTACATTTACATTAATAAATTTTTTTCATTTTTAAATTTGTATTTATGATAGAATATTTTATTAGTAAATTTGTTTTAATAGTTATTTATTTTCAAGAATAGTTGCATCAAATATCTATTAATACAAATTTACTTAAATGTAAAACGAAATTGGTGATAACAAATTTATATAAGATCACTTTCGATATCTATTAGGGATATTACAAATGTTTTGAAAATGAAAGCTAACCTTTGTATACAGATTGCACACCACGAAGAATTAAATTTCATCACTCTACTAAAATTATAAACGCTAGAAATCCCTTCTTCTTAAGGAAGCTTTCCCAAATTCATTACAAAGATCATGGGATTAAATATAATTAATATTGATCTACCATCATGGGACTAAAAAAATAATAAATGGATCAATCCTAAAAATATGAGTAATTATATATATATGTGTGTGTGTGTATGTATGTTCATAAACAACAATGGTTTGAGCATTTTCTAGTAGGTGACCCAATGTGTGAAATCACTTTAGACATATGAAAAAAACAACATAATGGGTATTTAAAATTTGAAACATATATTTTTGGTATAAGTCATGATATATAAAGAGGGGTCTATTTTAGAATTAATTGATTCCATGCGATTTGAACAATTTTACATAATGACTGCCATGAATCAATTTCTTCATTATGCCAAAATTTATGTTTCATTGCATCTTTATAAAAAAAATATAAATTTTTTAGTTTCATATCTATTTCAAAAACTCTGTTTAAACTATGTTGATAATGCTTAATCCTTAATGCATTGAATCTTTCAATGAAAAAAAAATCCATTATAATCTATATCTACTTCTTGTGAGTAATGCTTGATCACCAATCTTACCAAATCCCTTTCAACTAATTTATCAACATTATATTTCACTTTGTAAATCCTTTTGAATTCTATGTAATTCGTCCCTTGGGGAATTCAATCAATTCCGCGTTTAATTTCATGCTATATTACATCATTTTAAACATCGATTGCTTCACACTACACTATATGCTTCACCCAATTTCATTGAAACAAAATTCCATTCTAAACTCATTAAATTGTAGAAGAAATGCATTGACTCTCGTTACCTTTCTATAACAACTTAAACTGATAAAAAACTTGACTATCATAAAAATATGTCCTTCTAGTAGAGTTTGTGGGAGAAAGAGTTATTAAATCTTGTTAACACTCAATATTTATGAGCATGGAACATTTAGTATTGACGTTGAAAAACATTATCGCGTGGATTTTGAAAGAAGAATTTAGTTTTGCTTATATCTTGCAAAATGATGACATTGTACATAAATCATTCCGTTCTCACCTTGGATACTATCTATAGAAAGATGAAATTCATAAGGTAGAAATATTTTCCTTTTTCACCATGTATTCCACCAAGGAGAAAAATCAAATTATATTTATTTTCTCTATCATAATCAAGCCCGATCATATTTTTATTTTAATCTAGCTAACTATATTATTAACATTGTACAAAAATATACATTATTCACTAGTGAAAACTTCCACTAGGAAAACCAAGTCCATAGTGAATAAAAATTACCATTGTTGTTCATAAAACCAAAGCATATGCCATTATGTTCATGTAGAATTTCCACACATTGTGCTATGCCTATTCCTAGAGTACAAAAATATCATATGTTAGAGTAGAATATACAAGAAAATATCATAAGTTATAGACTATACTATTATGTGAAATGGTGATAGTTCTAATTATTCCCGTGTAGTGACTCTACTCTTCCTCAAATTTTCATATAAGAAAAACAAAAAGGTAAAAAAGGGCCAACACCTAGTCATTTGCATTGTATTTTGAATCCATGTGTTTAACTAGGGTTTTCTCGTACTACCTTTTATCCTTCTCTAGTACTTACATGTCCAAGAGTTTCTTCACTAAAGATTCATACTTTTGATCCAAAATTTTTAGTTCTCCAATATGGATTTTCTATGAATGCCCCGCGCTTCAACAATTTCAACCATTATGCTCTAGTTTTATAGTAAGATAATTTTATCTAAAATACTTTGTTAAGCAACAAATTTCACAAAATAGTATGAGAAGAGAAGAAATAGATAAGAAAGAGTACTCCACGACTTGATTGAATAAAATAATGGAATAACAAGCATCTTCGTGGGGGAAACCTCCTTAGACAATGTACTAAGTACACAAGACAAGACAAGACAAGATACTCCAAATGAAAGGTCTGCTTTCGATATATAGGAGACTAAGGGGTACAATCCCCACTAACTGACCCAAGCTGACATAACTAATATAACCATACTAATGACAGTTACCACTAATGGACCAAAGTCAACATAAAAACTAATGTAATGAACCACAATATAGGGAAATGTGCCCATATTTAGCGCTTAACCTCCCCTCCCCTTCATAAAACTATTTTCCTCAACACTTGATTAGTTGTGGATGCCTTTGTATGAAGGACTCATCTTCCCATGTTGAATATTCAACTAGTAAGTTCTTCCACTTTATGAGGTACTTAGTAATAGCCCAATTTCGTAGTTGTTTAATCCTTGTTTTGTGATTTGTTCAAGTTCCAATATGAATTTTTCTTCTTCATCAAGATTCGACAATATTGTTTGAATTGGGATCTTGTCTCCTATTACCTTCTTTAAGCAAGAAACATGGAAAACTGTATGTACTCTTGAAGATGAAGGGAGCTCCAATTTACAGGCTATACTACCAATCTTCTGCAACACTTTATAAGGAATATAATACTTGTGTGCTAATTTATTTTCCTTGTTTAATATCTTGAGAGACATCTGCTTGTAAGTTTCTAGCCTGAGAAATACCCAATCCCCTTCTTCAAAAATCCTTTCACTGCGATGTTGATCAGCTTGTTGTTTCATCTCACTTTTTGACATAGTCAGGTTGTCCTTTAAGTATCTAGAGAACTTCTTGTTGGTGCTCTATGTGATCTTCAATGGACTGAACTTTATATTTTCATTTTAAGGGAGATGTGATAAATGGAGTCTGGTACCCATAAAGTGCCATAAATGGAGACATTTTTGTTGATGTATGGAAGGAAGTATTGTACCACCATTGTCCCAAAGACAACAATTTCACCCACTATGTTTGTTTATCAGATGCAAAGCAATGAAGATAGCCTTCCAAGCACTTGTCCACAATCTCAGTTTTCCCACCAAATTGAGGGTGATAAGATGAACTGTGAGACAATTGAGTACCCAAACAAGAAAATAATTTTGTCCAAAATTTTCTAGTGAAAATTGGATCTCTATCACTTACAATAATCATCAGATTTCCATGTAACTTCTGAACAGTTTCCATAAAGGCTGCAGCTATTGTGCTTGCATTAAAAGGGTGAGTGAGTGCACAAAAGTGTTCATACTTCGTGAGTCTGTCAAAAACCACCATAATAACATTCTTTCCTTCTGACTTGGGTAGACCTATGATAAAATCCATGGATACTTCCTCCCATCACTAAGAAGGTATGTCTAAGGGTTGTAGAAGTCCTGGGGTCTTAACTGTTTGACCCTTATTCTCTTGGTAAACCAAGCATTCAACCACGAACCTTTGAACGTCATATTTAAGACCTTCCCAGAAAAATTCCTTCTTGAGCCTGTTGTATGTTCTCAGGAAACTTAAATGCCCACCTATAGGAGAGGCATGTAATTCAAAAAGGACCTTATGCTTGAGTTGGGATTTTTTCCATAAATATAAGTGATCCTTATACCATAGTGAATTATTTTTCCACACAAAAGTATCTGACACACTGGGATAATTCTGTATCTTTTGAATGACTGTCCCCACAGATAGGTCTTTTTTCCATGCTTCCTTTGCTTCTACTATTCAATCTAGTTGTAGAATGGAAATGGAACAAAGTAATGCCCCAACATCTTCATCTTTTCTGGAGAGTTCATATGCCACCAAATTATGTTTTCCTTTTCTATAGATGATTTCAAAGTCATATCCCAGCACCTTGGTTACCCACTTTCATTGCTCTTCTGAAGATATTCTATGGTCCAAGAAGTATTTAAGACTATCATGATCTGTTTTGACCTTGAAGTTCCATTTCTTAAGAGCATGTAGTATTTCCAACATTCCCTTCTCATAAATGGGCTTTTGTAAGTTCTTTCCCTTGATTGGATGACTTGTGAAAACAAGTGGGTGTCCTTCTTGCATTAGAATAATTCCAATTCCATTTCCTTAAGCATCACATTCAACAATAAAGGTTTTTGTGAAGTCTGGTCTATCCAATACAAGAGTTGTGCACATTTCCTATTTAAGTTGTTCAAAATATTGATTTGCCTCTGCAGTCTAATAAAATGCATCTTTCTTCAATAATGTTGTTAGAGGTGTTGTTATTCTTCCACAATTTCGAACAAACTTGTGGTAATACCTTGTCAGACCTAAGAATCTTCGAATATTCTTCAAGTTTTTGGGAATCATCCAGTCTATCATGGCTTTAATTTTGTTAGGGTCTACCTTGACACCTTCATGAGATATAATATGACCCAAATACTCTACCTCCTTAACCCCAAAGAAACATTTGGAAGGTTTTGCATATAGTTGTTGCTCATGTAGTAGTTGTAGTACCATGTCAACATGTTGAACATGTTCTTCCCAATACATGCTATAGATTAGTATATCATCAAAGAATACTAGCAAAAATTTTCTGAGAAAAGGCTTGAAAATGGAAGGTGCATTAGTGAGACCAAATGGCATGACTAGAAATTCATACTGACCTTCATGAGTTATGAATGTTGTTTTTGGGATATCTTCATCTTTCATTCTAATTTGATGATACCCAAAATGAAGATCCAACTTTGTCAATACAATTGATCCATGTAATTCATCTAGAAATTCATCAATTACAGGAATGGGAAACTTATATTTAATGGTGATCTTGTCGAGTTCTCTATAATCTGGACACATACGCCATGATCTATCTAGCTTGTGTACAATTACCATTGGTTCAGAGTAAGAATTTTGACTAGGCCTAATTATGCCAGCCTCTAACATTTCTTCAACCATATGCTCAATTTCAGTCTTTTGTCCATAGGGGTATCTATAAGGTATGGTGTTAGGAGGAACACTTCCTAGTATTAAGTGAATAACATGATCGAAAACTCAGACAAATGGAAGACCTTTTGGAATATCTTCAAATACCATGGAATGCTTATTAATGACCTTTTGAAGATTTGGGGAAATATGAGGCTTGTATGTTTGAACATCTAATGAGCATAATTGTGCAATTACACCTTGATGTCCCCTTTTCATTAATTGTGTCATACAATTCATATTGATTTCCTTCCCATAAAAATTTCATGAAAATATTCTGAAAATTAAAATCCACAGTTCCCAAATATTGTAACCATTGAACTCCTAAAACAACATCAACACCACCCATTGGAATAGAAATCATTGGACTATTGAATACATATTATCCCATATTAAGATTTATATTATGGAATTTCCTTGAGTAGTTGATAGTTCCTCCATCTTTAATCATTACTTGAAACTCTGGTGTTGGATATATAAAGCAATTGAGATATTTTGCTAATTTATAGTGAATGAAATTATGAGTACTACCATAATCAATCAACACTATTATCTTTTTTCTTTTTAATAAATCCTTTGATATTGAGAGTTTGTGGAGTGCTAATTCCAACCAATGCATGGCATGATATGGTGGGAGTAATATCTTCTGATGTAGTATCTTCTATTTCTTCATTTGGAGATGGTTCTTCCTCTTCACATTCTATGTAAAATTATTTCTTTTGACCACACTTATGTCCCTTACTATAATTGCTATCACAATTAAAACATAGGCCTTTTTCTCTTCTTTCCTCTATTTTTTGAGGTGTCAACCTTTGATGTGGGTTAGAAGAAGTAACAATATTCTCTTGGTATGTGTTGGAGGTGCTTTTTCTAGTAGCCATCATCATATTTTTACTCTCAACCTTCCTTTCCATCATGAAGGCCTTCTCCAAGGATCGTGATTTAAAGAGACGCACCTCATGTTGAATGTTATCCTTAAAGGTGCCAATGAAGAGATCCAATAGATTATCTTATGGAATGTTCTTCACTCTAAAACTTATCTTCTGAAACTATTTGATGTGCTCTGCAACTCGACCTTTTTGCTTGAGATTTATTAACTGGCTAAAGAATGTATTTCTATTAATATCCCCATAATGTGCTATCAATTCTTTGGTGAATATAGAACAAGAAATAATAGAGTCCTTTTTATGGTCATAAAGCCATTGGTACCATACAAATTGATTAGGCTCTAAATATAATGATTCAATAGTTACCTTTTGAAAAGTTGGAACCTAGTGTAGATCAAAGAATTGCTCCATCTGGAATATCCATGTTATTGGATCATTAACATCAAACTTTCTCATGTCAGTATTGGGAAGTTGGGTACCCCTTGGTGACCATCCCTAATGACTTCCATTACCAAAATCATGTCCTCTTGGAATATTCTTATTCATGGAAGGTTTCTCAACATGAGAATTATCTTTATCCTTTTGATTATCCCGGAACACATCATTACCTGTAGGAAAAGTATCCCTTGAATTTTGTATGAGATTAACAATATTTGTCATATTTTCCATCAAATTCTCCTCTAGAATGAGTAAATCAACTATTCTCACTGAACCTTTCATATTTTCCTCCATTTTATTCAACTCTCCTCTAAATTATCCAAATCAAATTTTTTCAAAGACCCTTTAATCATATCTTCCAACTTGGACACTCTAAAAGAGAGGTCTTCCCTTTCATCATCTGCTGAAGATGGATCCTCTAGGGGTTTGGATGGAGTGTAGGTATTTACACTTCCTTTTTGTGGCATTTTGAAAAATATAAATATATATCACACCTTAGGTTTCACAAAAATTAGATCCTTCTACTCAAATTTAATCAAACTTAAAAATGGCATACCTTTTCAAACCCCGATTGGAAGACAATTTTAAGGCCGACTTGAACCTAATGTAAATTTTAAATTTCTATTCCTTTGGATCTAAAACTTTGCACTATTATATCCTGATGTGTCCTATTTCCAATGGCATAGTTATGATCTAATTTGGATTTACCAATAAGAATTTATTGCGAATCTCCCAACACCTCATATTTTGGGTCTTTCCAGAATAACAAACTTGTACTATATGCCACATGTCCAATTTAATGTATCTGAGGTTGAAAACCCTACAAAAGATATGTTGGTCGATCATATTTCAGATGCAATACGTATCACTCAATTTGGATATTAAATTCCCCATATATGACCTTTTTTCTCATAACACATGTTTTAGACTAGTTTTTGGATTCGTCAGAAGCCCTAGATTCTAGAGCGAATATCGTCGAACCTGTAATTTTCTAAGATCTTAAAATTGGACCACAGTTAGCCCGTCCTTGTTCCTATATGGGTTTTAATTATCACTCTATGAAACCTTAGAGAAATAAATTTATAGCAAAAATTTCGAGCTGACTCGTTTTGAGGAAATCATTCTTGAGGAAACGGCTCTGATACCAAATGTTAAGCAACAAATTTTCCAAAATAGTATGAAAAGAGCATAAATAGATCAGAAAGAGTACTCCACGACTTTATTGAATAAAATAGATGAATAACAAGATTATTCAAGGGGGAAACCTCCTTACATAGTGTACTAAGTACACAAGACAAGACAAGACAAGATACTCCAAATGAAAGGTCTCCTTCCTATATATAGGAGACTAAGGGGTACAATCCCAATTAATAGACCCAAGCTGACATAACTAATATAACCATACTAATGACAATTACCACTAATCTACCAAATTTGACATCAAAACTAATGTGATGAACCACAATATAGGGGAGAATGTGCCCATACTTAGGTATTAACATACATGGTGCCATAGCTACCAAAGAAACCAATATGAGGTGTCAAGTGTTTTAGCTTCACATAAATGTCCTCTCGAGGATATATGGCCCATTCCACCAAAATACTATGCTTGAAAATTTCATTTGAACATATTTAATGTTGTTTGGATACCTTCTCCAATAACTTATTTTTGCAATGATAACCTCCATTTCAACATTGGTGGGATTCATGTAGGAGTTAACCTTGCTAGTTTGATTACATTATGATGACTTGCCTCACTTAGAGGGATTGGAAAAAATTTCATCAACCATCTTGGATTTCCACATTTTAGGCTTGTTATCCATGTTAGTATATTGATGGTGCTCCCTCTAGGGATTACTTATCGAAAATATTGAGAACTGGAGTGTTATCAGTCAAAATGGCACTTCTCTGTCCGTCACTACATTTCCTTGTCAGTCATACAAAATTACCTTATGGATTGGAGAGCCTATTTTATCATAGATTCTTTGGCCTAGGATTTGAAACCTATCTCCTTAACTTAACCTTCTTTGTGATTTTTTTGAGATATAACCACGACTTTCATATTAGCCAACTCGCGGGTCACCTACGACAGTCTATATTGACAACCCATAGGTAACCACTAAAAAGATGCACCCACATGTTGTTGGGAACTATACTCGTAACTCACTCGCTAGTTGTCAAGAGCCATACCTGTGGGTATCTCTAACTCACGAGAAAAAATATTAAAAGTAGATTAGAGATTAGTAATGGTAGTTATCCTAACTACCACAACTTCCCTAACCAATTTCCTTTCGAGTCTATCCTCCCAGCCTTGCTATAAATACAAGGCGAGGGACTTGAGAAGAAGGAACCAATTTTTTCTAAAGAAATTATGGAGAAGATTCTACTGGAGGAAGAGGTGCAGGAACCCAGGGCCAGGTTTCAACGGTGCTAGTTGCAGTAGAGGTTTGGCTGATTTCCTTTAATGCTAATAATACAAAAACTTCCTTTCCCATGAATATTTTTCCTTGTTATGAATGTATGTCTTTGAATCTTTCATGTTTTTAATATATGAGTCTCTTATAAATCATTCATTCTTATTTGGGTCATAAGCTTTGTGAAATTTATGTGCTTTATTGCAGGTGATCTATCTGGACTACTAAAGCAGGACTCTAAAGTTTGAAAGCTTGGATTGAATGCCATTCATTCAGGTATTTAATTTCAACTTTTAATCTTAGTTCTTTTAATTAAAATAATGGTTGCTTGATGTACATATGTATTTTCCTATATATTTAACTAAATTCCATGTACATTGATGATCTCTTGAATTCCCTATCATAGGTAGTTTTACCGCACAACATAATTGGCAACCCCACTCGGGAGTTCTTGTTGTTGCTCTGGGAGTGTTAGGTTGATTTTCTTCAATTTTATTGTTTCTGTTAATCTAGGCTATTTTTATTGAATTCCCTATCATAGGTAGTTTTAGCACACAACATGGGGATAGCTTAGAATCCCACTATACCCAAATTAGGTTAATCCAACAAGCAAAGAAGTAGAATACTAGAGTTCTTAAATAAATAGGAAGTTACTCTACTTAAACCATAAAGAAACATTCCTATGTTTTCCGTAATACATGATGTCATGGATGGGTGTGGGAACCTTAACAATCCTAACCCTATATATAGAAAATGGATTTGGTCATGGTAATGTGTGAATCCTTGACCATAAAGAAAGGCCTTGAAAAAAAACTTAAAAATAATAATAAAAACCTAACCTATGGAGACCAAAAACATACCTATCATGCAAAACTCCCAATGTAAACATGGATAGAATGTGTTGGTCTTTCTGTCTCCCACATAGAGCCATAATGTTCATATTAATGTGATTAAATGTTCCTTCACTTAAGGATTAATGGTGAGGATCATGTTACCCACCTCATCCTTGTTCTATGATGCTTCCACTAGTAGAACTATTAATTGAATGGATATTCACTACTCCAAAACCCCGCATCTCCTTTATCTCCGTTTTTGGCATCCACTAACACTTTTAGTGTATTTTATTCATTTTTTCGACAAACATTGCTTCTTTTTCATGGGATGGCATTTTTGTGTCTTCTTTTGCAATTTAATAAGCATTATTCTGTATGGTAATTTGCATCCACATTGTCATCCTAGTTAGATTCAAGCATAGTGGCATCATTAGTGCCATCAATAGTGACTTAGTTAGTTCTAGGCATAGCATAACCATTCGTGCCAACAAATCCATCGACATAAGCATCAAGAATAGAGCTAGGAGTATCTCCATCAATAATGCTAGGGGATATGCCATGAATAACACCTAGAATTGCATCTCAAATAGCACCTTGATTAATGCCTATAATAACAACTAATTTTGCTTCCTTTTATTCAAAACTAGTGTCCTCCCTTCTTCCATCGTGAATGCCAAGTATAGCGAGCTATTTGGTGCCAACAACTACAATAGTATGTAAGCCAACATTTATGTCTGGATTGCCTCCTTAAGTTACATCAAGAATTGAACCAGGATTATCTACATGTTTAGTTCCTAAGTTAGCTTCCTAATTGTTTCAATGGGTTTAACACCAAGTTTTGCATCTACAATAAAATCTAGTATTCTTCTAGGTTTTCTCCAAAAGTAGAACAATGTTTTTGCTCATAATATTGTGCCTTG
The DNA here is from genome assembly GCA_027924585.1 of Larix kaempferi. Classification (NCBI taxonomy): domain Eukaryota; kingdom Viridiplantae; phylum Streptophyta; class Pinopsida; order Pinales; family Pinaceae; genus Larix; species Larix kaempferi. The sequence goes on from BSBM01000547.1 coordinate 4,976,558, forward strand.
TTTTGCTCCTAAAGTCACTTCCAAAATTAGACCGTGTTTTTCTCCAAGAATGGAGCCTAGTTCAACATACGAGTTATTTAATTTGATGGGATAGAGGCTATAGGTTATTGGATTCGAGGGTTAGGTTTGGGAGGGATATGTTAGGCATTGATGTTGATATCTATGATGATAAGGACGATGATGGTGATGTTGATGTTGATTATAATGATGGTGATGAGGATGATGCATGTTATTGCATTACTTGACCCTGAGTGACCCTAATGGTACCTAAACGATCATTTTGGAAAATAAGAGACCCTAATTAATCCTAAATGACACTAATGAAATCTGTCTATCGCTAAGGACATCTGAGTACCCCTAATGACATGGAGATGATGATGCATCTTGAAAATGATAAATATAGCATTGATAATTTCTACGATGTTGAATATTATGTCAATGACAATGATGATGTCAATGTCAATAATGACGATGCAATGGATTTAGAAATATTTAATATTGATTGGTCATAATGGCATTATATTTGACCCTAATGGAATCAGAGTGACCCTTATAACTCATAAATTACCCTAATGGCCTGTGATTGTCCCTAACAATATTTGAGTGACTCTAAGGGATATAGTGTCAATGTAAGAGCATGAGGATAATGTTGTTGATGCATGATGACAATAATGATCACACTGGCTGATATGAATGACTATGATCATGATTATATATGATGACGATGTTGACGATGATGACATTGATGTACTGTACAATGTTGAGGATGATGATTACAATGATGACAACAATGACTATATCAATGCCAATGTTCATGGTGCATGTTATAGCACTTATGGATCTTGATTTATCCTAATGGAACCTAAATGTCTGTAATCATGGAACTTTTAGATATTGATTTATCGTAATGAGGGTTAAATGACCCTAGTGTCACCTAAATGCCTCTAATTGCATTCGAATGTCCCTAACAACATTTGAGAGATCCCTATGTCATCCGATTGACCCTAAAAACATGATGATGATGCCTTACAATGATTATGATGGACCTAATGAATATGATTTGATAATTATAAGAAATTATTGTCCTCCTTGATCCCGACACTCTCATTCATACCACAATCCTTTCTTATGAAATTCACCTGATTAGGTGGTTTGATGCATCTATCATTATCACAATGATGATTGTGAGGATGATTATCATGATATTGAATGTGATGGTCATTGATGATTTTGACAATTACTAATTATTAAGACCCATCAAACTAGTTATGTGAGGAAAAAGGTCCTTTAAGAAATTCTTACAATGTAGTTCGATTCCTTGTTGATTATCACAATCTTGATGATGACGATGATGGTGTTGATGACGAAATTGATGATGGTGATAACGAATATGATATAATGGTGATGTTGATGTTTTGTATGATGTTGAAAATTATTATGATTATGATTTCGATGTCCACGATGATGATGTATGTCATAGCATTTATGGATCTTGATTTGATCGGCCATATCGTAGTTGGCATTGTTGTTGAATGTTAACATCTATTGTGACAATTCATTGATTTTGACACAACTTTGACAAGTTTAGACTTCGACACAACATCCACAAATTCTGCAACTTTGAAAATTTCAGCAACCTCAAAGTTTCGCAATGTCGACATGGAGCCTCGACTTGCAACTTGCAATGGTTGAACTTCGACAGACTGAATTTTTGTCTTCCAGTTGACTGTAATGATTGAACTGCTGAAACCGTTCTAACTTATTTTTTGCAACTAAATGTAACAGGAAGGCACCCAAGCGTCTCAACACATTCTATATAAGCACATAAAACTATTGTAATATAGATGTCATGATATTAACATCCAGTAATAGAGAATCAGTTTGCATTCCTGCATATTGTCTGTGTCTATTTGTGTTTATCTGCGTAGTGTATTCCTGCTTGCTTATTCTCCCTTTTAAGCTTCCACCATAATAGAGCTGACTCATTCAGTCAAACTGTTTTCCCCTTGTGCTTCCTTGCCCCAAGTGGATCATTTGTATCATAGCAGCTTCATAGCTCAACAGATTCAGAGCTTCGTCAAAGTGCATCACTTTGTTTGTGCTTAATTTCTGCATAGACAATTCCATCGAAATAACTTGACTTATGCCGGTTCAAACACACTCACAGACTCAACAATCCAAGAAGACACTACGTCCATAGATGTAAGAAGAAACAAGCAAAAGACATGCAATTGATGAGACATAGCAGCTCATAGAGAAAGTGTTGACTTGACAACGAACTAAAATGTTCTCTCAGTTCAATGAAATTCTCACACAATTTGATTCGACTTCAGGAGCTTTTCCGATGAGAACTAGCTCCGACAAAATCAGCCCCTTCAAAGTGAAAATGAATTTGGACATACCAAATCTAGAAGACAAGATTGACATGGAATCCATCGACAATTGGGTATAAAAATTGGAGTCCTATTACTCTATGAATCAACTCTTGGAATCCAACAAGATCACCGTTGCATCCTTAAATATGTCAACATATGTGCACTTTTGGTGGGAGAATATTTTGACAAAGATGGAGAAAAGCGGAGACCCCATCAACACATGGGATAAATTTGTCAAATACATCCGAAAGGAGTTTTAACCGCCCATGTACCTTGAGTGGTAGTATACGAAGTGGCAGCAGCTAAGGCAATGCAAAGAGCAGTTCATACAAAGTTACATCGACGATTTCTATCGATTCATGGTGTTAACACCTACATTGACCCCGTGGTCGTGAGAAGGGTAATTCGGGGTAACCACTAACCAATCTTTGGACTGATGTTATTGACCCAACACGATCTGAGAGGGCTCTCTCAATAAACTAATGAAAAAAATTGGAAATAATCAAGGTCGTCAGTCATGAAAAAGGACACCAGCATTCATTCCTCAAGATGTTCTATTTAAACATACGTAGAAGGTCAGATTTCTGTAAAACAAATTTTACTCTTGTAAACCATTGGTTGGAGAACAACATGGATCTATATTGGGCAATGGAGTCGATTCAAGTATAACATAAAAATTATCATCAAATGCTTAGAAGATACATTCACACAGAGGCAAGGTAGCAACCAGCTAGTAGTCAAAGTGATTTAATTGGTGAAAAAGAAGAAAGATGAACAATCCATTGATATAAGTCATACACAGATGAATCCTATACCAACTTTAGCAGAAGTAATTTGTGAAATACTCGGTAAGAAATGAACAAGGAATAATCTCTATGAATCTCATTCAAATGCTACACTGAACCAAGTACAAAGGAATGTTAACAATATGGATTAACAAAGGAAATAAACACATATCACATAGGAAAGGAAAGACAGACTACCAAACCAATTACACAGGAATCTCTCAAAACCGCATGTAAGCTTTTGACAATTTTATTCAAGGAATATCTCAAAATAACAACAGTGGAAAAAATATGTAGAGCTTCAAAAGTTCTGCCCCCTTTTCCATTTGAAATTACATGGAACTTATAGTGGCTTGGAGTCTCATACTTGGCCCATTTGAAACAGAAATTAGTTACAAATTCAGTGACACCTCATCACAGTTAAGATGTCACTATCATAAAATAGAAAATATAACAAGATAAGCCTTATCACTTTCTTGCATTTGCCGGTATGCCATTAAATAATATAAAAAATATTAAAGTATGTGTCCAATGGTGAAACCTCATTACATAAAGGGCAACCCACTACCACGTCCTGGAAAATCAAAATCCTAGATATATCCTAAGCTTTTCTATCAAAAATAAACTAGTATTTAGAAATGCACAAAATCTGAGATTTAAGGGATAGCATCTGCCAACAGAGTATGATAGGTATATTTCATCTTCCTGTATTTCTCTACAAGCTCCCAAATTTCAGATGTTGGGATGTCATAATTTGTCATCTGTTTCTCCAGGACTCTGATGTTAAGTTGATCAACCGAAGACATAGGTGGGAGCCCTTCTCCAATAGAAATCAATCTATACAACATCTCGAAATCTTCGTCCATCTTGTCTATTAGGATTTTTCCTGAAAGCAGCTGGCTCAGATGTTTGAACTTGGAAAGATCCATCTGTTTGCTGGTCATCAACCTTTTATGCTCACTTTGGGGAATCAACCTTTGCTTTCCATCCTAAAATGATGGAAATCCTTTTTCTACTAATCCTTCAAACTGTCCTTTGAATTCTATCAACCGTTCATTCATTTCACTGGACTTGGATTCCACAGCTTCGACCAATGAGTATTTCCCTAGGATCCATTTTGTCACTACAATGCTCATGACTCTGTCTTTGACGTTCAGATCTATGACATCTTTATAAGTCAAACTACTTAAAAAGCTTATAGCATTATATACAGTCTCTTTTGGCCTTTTGTGCAGTTTTTCCTTCATGGCAGTGCAACTCCTAAAGATGTCAGTGACTATCTTCTCCTTCATTCTCATGATATCTAGATAAGGTATGAATCTCTCAGCCTCCTGGATAATTAAATCCCAAATTAAATGTTTGCACCCTTGCATAGTTTCTCACCCTGTAATCTGCTGAGAAAACCTGTTGTTGATTGCCACTAATTCCTTATATTTTTGCTGTAGCTCATTTGTCCCTTTTTCCCTTACCTCATTTTCTTCTTTCAATCTTTGATTTTCCTCTTTTAGCTCTCGTATCTCACCATCCTTTAGGTTGATCTGGGATAGCCTGCACAATGCTATCTGTATTATCTTTCTCTTCATTTGAGCCTTTGCTTTCCTATTGTGCACATATGTTTGACAAACTGCCTTTTAACTCTTCGATCCGACTTTTTAGACTCATCGTTTCTTTCTCCCAACATCCTTCTTTCTCTCTGAATCTCAGCAATTCGGCTTTATTATTGTTGATTTCCCTACTTAAATCTTCCTTTTCTTGTATCAGATTTGTCTCTTCGGGATCTTGTATTAAGTGGGTGTTGGGAATTCTCATTCTCTTATGTAGGGTCTGGATCAAATTGTCTTTATCCTTTAACAGCTTATGGCTTGCTTTACCTCCAACATCATTTTAAATTAGATCAAACTGCAGCTTTTTGAGATGCCGCTGAAGGGATTTATTTTATGATCTTTCATGTTTTAACTAGGCATCCATCTTATTTACATTGACCTCCAGATTAGAAATCTTCAAGGCCGCTTCCACTAGGTCGTCATATAGACCTTCTCCGATTTGCATGTGAAATTGAATCCTATCTGGCAAAGGTATCTTCTTCCAGTCTATCTTTGCTTCCGTCATTTTTTCTTTATCAGATATCGTTAGATTGAAAGTATGTGTCTAGATATCTCTACTCGTTATCAAAGATGCTCCTATTTTAGACAAATTCCTCACAGTGGGCATTAGCTCAAAACGTTTCTGTGTAGAAGAATGCTTATTTTGCCCATGGTATTTAAACATATCTTCTTGGGATTTAAATCTGCCGTCCTCATTCCCTCCTCTTGCATCTTGGAATTGGTACTCATGGATTTGGATAACTGGGGATGATGGCCCTTCTTCTTGCTCATCCATATCACTTATTTGGATGGTTAACTCATCTAGTGTTTCCAATTTGAGTCTTTTCTTTTCAATTTCTTCCTCTTCCTCTGTTTCAATAACTTCCTGTGAATCTCTCTTCCCGCATACTTCCTGAGTATCAAGAAGCTGGTGCATTTCCATAGGATTATCGGCAGCAATTAGGGCTTGTATTTGTACATCTATGTATTCAACCTCTTCGGGCTCATACTGTAATATATTTCACCCCTTCGACAACGCTTCAGTTTCTTAGTGTTCCCATGCCTTCAGACCATTTTTCTTCTTTCTTTCAGCTATGATATGTAGAGGATCATATGCAATTGCTATATACTTTCTAAACCCCATATTTCTCAATAATATTTCTACTTCACCAACAGCTTCTTTAAACTTTACAATGAAAGGGCCGACTTGCCAAGTGAGCTTTATATCACAGCCTTTCTTATATTGCCCAAACTATTCTTCTTCTGCAATCAACCTCTACTAGATGAACTCAAGGGAAAAAACTCTCAAGGTCAAAAATGTTGGCAAAAAGTATGGTTCATGTATAAAACCATACACCCTTATTACTATAGCATCTTTCAGCAAGAACCAGTCGCAACGGCTAGTTCATCCTTCAACTGCATCAGGGTATGCATCTCTGGTAGTACTCTGGGTAGTTCTTCATCAAACATAAGTTTATACATAGCAGATAGAATATAATTCATGTAGTCGAAAGCATTATCTTCCAAATTCCCTGTAAAGAGTATCCGAGAGAACCTTAACTCTTATGTGGTGCTATGCAAAATCATTTTGGTCAAATATGCCTGGAATCGAAAAAATCTGGTATTTTCAAAACAACTTAACTGTGCATGTATTTTTTCATCCAAAAATTCCTCAAATTTTAGGGATGGTACTGACTCACTTCCCGCCTCTGGGGAACTAACACTAATCCTGCATAACAGGCTTAGTTGTACTTCAGTAATCGATAAGTCTGAGTCTAAACCTAAAAACTGAGCTATCAAAGGAAGGACCAAGTGGGTATTGTCTTTAAAAAGGTTAACGTCCAGTGGGTAAGGGGTGTCTACAATTTCTGCAATTTCTATTGAGAGCCCTTCTCCAATAAAAATCAATCTATACAACATCTCGAAATCTTCATCCATCTTGTCTATTAGGATTTTTCCTGAAAGCGGCTGGGTCAGATGTTTGAACTTGGAATGATCCATCCCTTTGCTGGTCATCAACCTTTTATGCTCACTTTGGGGAATCAACCTTTGCTTTTCATCCCAAAATGATGGAAATCCTTTTTCTACTAATCCTTCAAACTGTCCTTTGAATTCTGTCAACCATTCATTGATTTCACTGGCCTTGGATTCCACAGCTTTGACGAATGAGTATTTCCCTAGGATCCATTTTGTCGCTGCAATGGTCATGACTCTGTTTTTGACGTTCAGATCTATGACATCTTTATATGTCAAACTGTTTAAAAAGCTTATAGCATTATATGCAGTCTCTTTTAGCCTTTTGTGCAGTTTTTCCTTCATGGTAGTGCAACTCCTAAAGACATTAGTGACTATCCTCTCCTTCGTTCTCATGATATCCAGATAAGGTATGAATCTCTCAGCCTCCTGGATAATTAAATCCCAAATTAAATGTTTGCACCCTTGCATAGCTGCTCTCCCTGTAATCTGCTGAGAAAACCTGTTGTTGATTGCCACTAATTCCTTATATTTTTGCTGTAGCTCATTTGTCCCTTTTTCCCTTACCTCATTTTCTTCTTTCAATCTTTGATTTTCCTCTTTTAGCTCTCGTATCTCACCATCCTTTAGGTTGATCTCGGACATAGCCTACACAATACTATCTGTATTATCTTTCTCTTCATTCGAGCCTTCGCTTGCTTGTTGTGCAAATATGTTTGACAAACTGCCTTTTAACTCTTCGATCTAACTTTTCAGAGTCTTCCTTTCTTTCTCCCAACATCCTTCTTTCTCTCTGAATCTCAGCAATTCAGCTTTATTATTGCTGAATTCCCTGCTTAAATCTTCCTTTTCTTGTATCAGATTTGTCTCTTCAGGAGCTTGTATTAAATGGGTGTTGGGAATCCTCATTCTCTTCTATAGGGTCTGGATCAAATTGTCTTTATCCTTTAACAGCTTATGGCTTGCTTTGCCTCCACCATCATTTTCAATTAAATCAAACTGCAGCTTTTTGAGATGCTGCTGAAGGGCTTTATTTTATGATCTTTCATGTTTTAAATGGGCATCCATCTTATTTACATTGACCTCTAGATTAGAAATCTTCAAGGCCGCTTCCACTAGGTCGTCATATAGACCTTCTCCGATTTGCCTGTGAAATTGAATCCTATCTGGCAAAGGTATCTTCTTCCAGTCTATCTTTACTTCTGTCATTTTTTCTTTATCAGATATCATTAGATTGAAAGTATGTGTCTAGATATCTCTACTCATTATCAAAGATGATCCTATTTTAGACAAATTCCTCACAATGGGCATTAGCTCAAAAAGTTTCTGTGTAGAAGCTTGCTTATTTTGCCCATGGTATTTAAACATATCTTCTTGGGATTTAAATCTGCTGTCCTCATTCCCTCCTCTTGCATCTTGGAATTGGTACTCATGGATTTGGATAACTGGGGATGATGGCCCTTCTTCTTGCTCATCCATATAACTTATTTGGATGGTTAACTCATCCAGTGTTTCCAATTTGAGTCTTTTCTTTTCAATTTCTTCCTCTTCCTCTGTTTCAATAACTTCCTGTGAATCTCTCTTCCCGCATACTTCCTGAGTATCAAGAAGCTGGTCCATTTCCATAGGATCATCGGCAGCAATTAGGGCTTGTATTTGTACATCTATGTCTTCAACCTCTTCAGGCTCATACTGTAATATATTTCGCCCCTTCGGCAACGCTTCAGTTTCTTAGTGTTCCCATGCGTTCAGACCATTTTTCTTCTTTCTTTCAGCTATGATATGCAAAGGATCATATGCAATTGCTATATCCTTTCTAAACCCCATATTTCTCAATAATCTTTCTACTTCACCAACATCTTCTTTAAGCTTTACAATGAAAGGGCCGACTTGCCAAGTCAGCTTTATATCAGAGCCTTTCTTATATTGCCCAAACTGTTCTTCTTCTGCAATCAACCTCTACTGGATGAACTCAAGGGAAAAAACTCTCAAGGTCAAAAATGTTGGAAAAAAGTATGGTTCATGTATAAAACCATACACCCTTATTACTATAGCATCTTTCAGCAAGAACCAGTCGCAACGGCTAGTTCATCCTTCAACTGCATCAGGGTCTGCATCTCTGGTAGTACTCTGGGTAGTTCTTCTTCAAACATAACTTTATACATAGTAGATAGAATATAATTCATGTAGTTGAAAGCATTATGTTCCAAATTCCCTGTAAAGAGTATCTGAGAGAACCTTAACTCTTATGTATTGCTATGCAAAATCATTTTTGTCAAATATGCCTGGAATCGAAAAAATATGGTATTTTCAAAACAACTTAACTGTGCATGTATTTTTTCTGCCAAAAAGTCCTCAAATTTTAGGGATGGTACTGACTCACTTCCCGCCTCTGGGGAACTAACACTAATCTTGAATAACAGGCTTAGTTGTACTTTAGTAATCCATAAGTTTGAGTCTAAACCTAAAAACTGAGCTATCAAAGAAAGGACCAACTGGGTATTATCATTAAAAAGGTTAACGTTCAGTGGGTAAGGGGTGTCTGCAATTTCTACATCGGGTTTTAAATAGGTATCAAGGAAAGCTTTACAGATTTCAGGAGATATTTACCTGTACAGGGTAACGAATGATTCTTCAGAGGAACTTTTGGGGGCTAGGGCTGGGGACTCTAGTATGGCAAGGGTATTTCGGACGATGGCAGCATCGATACTATAGACGATTTTGGACTTCTTGGCATTGATTATCACTCGTTGGGGTTCTACGTAATTTAATGAACACCATGATATGAACTCTCGGAAGGGCATTATCTGTTATAAGCAGAAAAAGATAAAAACAGACTGGTGGACTCTATGGACATCTAACCCTTGTTCAAGTAGGGCCTTTAGTCTTCTTTTCACTCCTGGTATAGGGAGCCGAAGCTTCAGTTCAAACATATCACAGTCCTTGTCTTCTAGGGTTACTCTGACCTTAGAACTAGCAAAAACCTGTTCGTCTGCCATTTTAAGATTATAAAACACACTACCCGCTATAAACAAAGGAGTTTGGGACCCTACCTGTCACGGGAGAGCTTGAGAGTGACCTTTCACCTGTCGTCCTTTTCGGCTTCTGCACTTCTAGAAGCTTCCAACTCCGATAGGTCCAAGAAAGAAATGTTTACTTTCCACATCTCGCATTATATATATAAAGCTTTTCCGAATAACTTTTTATCGCCTTTGCCAGCTGTCCTTCTTTTCCGTCCGTTGATCTGCTAGGCATTGCTTTTGGGCCGTTGATCTGATTCTTTATTTAACCCTTTTGATTTGACGTCTTTTCTTCTCCATCGTAGGATCCTCTAAGGGCTTTAAATCTTAGCCATCCATCTTACTTTGTCGTATATAAGGATACGGTGGTATGGTGACACCTGGAAGATGGTACATACTCTCGCAACCACCTTATCTGCTTATCTGGGGTGCTCCTTTACCTTGCGACAATCGACGAGGAGTGTTAATCTTGAATTTAACATATCTACGGTGGGGAGCCATCCAGGTGTCTAACTTTCAGTATTGGTGCAAGTGGAGCCTACTATGTTACTGACCTTGCATCTCTTACATCCGCCAGCCGTAGATCTGACCCTTTTTTATGAGATCCATTCATCTGCCCAGATCTTTCTGTTGATGTGACAACATATCTTCTACACCGTCAGATCTTTGGCTTTGCAATCCGTGCCGTTGATCTTATACCTTATTTCTTTCCTACGATGGTATCGCAAGCCCTTTGGTGGTTTTCGCTTACCACCAAAATGCTCATGCGAGGGCCCCTCTGACTGCCATCTATCTTGGCGGTCCACCTCTCGCGACCACTTTCTTGTGGTTCCTTTTGCGTAACTTCATTATGCGAGGGTGATTTGTGGGCCGTGGATCTCTTTCGCGCTTCAGATCAATGGTTGGAACCTATCCGAGCTTTATCTTCCACTTTATTTCTTTTCGGACTATAGGTTATCTATATTTTTACCCATTTTTTATTATTCAGGCTACCTCCTTAGGATTAAAGTGTCCAAAACCTCCATCTTTCTCACCATTTCCTTTCTAACTGAGCTGCTTTCTTGGTTCTAGCAACCTGGACCTAAGAAGGGAGGAGTTTTGACCATCTTTTCATGGAGCCTATCAGTGGGAAATAGTCCTTCTCTTAGGATTTTGTGTAAAAATTTATAGGTGCCAACACATGGCTAGACTTGGTGTTCAAGAAGAAGAAAAATTGCTTGTTCTGAAGTACGTCAGCGGATTATCCTAGTACATTCACCAGGTGATGGATTTTCTGACTGTCAATACACTTGCGGATGTATTCCTCTATTCCAGCATACTTCAAATGAAGCAGAAGGGAAAAGCACACTTTGTGACAAAGCTGACATCAGAAGGACCACCCGACAAGAAGGCATCGACCGACTTCGACAAGTCAAAATCTTCTCAGCCGACTCCACCAAAGCAAGATCACGACAAATTTTTTTTTCACAAAAAGGAATGTACCAAGAAACCGACCAGGAAATGGTGTGAATACCATCACTCATCTTGGCATGATAGATCTGAATCCAAAGCTCGGAAGACCTTTTTCGAAAAAGTGTCGACATCTGACGCATTTGACAAGACTGTGGTAGAATCCGACCCAAAAGCAATGACTCTTTTGACGTTGACAACTCCAGTGGCCATGAATATTGTCGATGAGGAGAAACAAGAGCGCCTATTCCATACACAGATATGGGTTCAAAACAATCCATTACATCTAATTGTGGACAACGGAAGCCAAAAGAAGTTTGTTTCTGAAGATCTTGTGAAGAAACTAGGTCTTGTGACCACTCTACATCCTCAGCCTTACAACATCAATTGGATGAAGCATGGACAAGAGCTAAGGATCACCTGACAATGCAAGCTCACCTACTTCATAAAGCCTTTTGAAGATGAATTACTTTGCAACGTGGCACCACTCTCCGTATTCCATGCCCTGTTTGGGAAGCCTTAACTATGGGATCGCCATGGAAGCTCCCAGTCATCACCACAGAAGGTGATTGTTAGGAATCGCAATCAACGGTACATCATACCAGAAAGACGACCTAAATCAATGGTTGAAATGATATCTACTAAAGAGACAAATAAGCTCATCAATCATGCTTAGAATTTCGCATTGATTATGATAAAGCCGCAACATTCTAGGAAGAATGCAGCAACCAGTCGAGTCACCAATTGATGCAACTCCCGACAGAAGCAGCAAATCGACAATATTCTTGATGAGTACCAGAACATATTTCAAGTTCCAGATGGAGTACCTCAACATTTTCAAGTAAAACACTCTATTGAACTTGCTCCTAATTCTTCTTTTCCTAATGCATCTGTGTATAGAAGATCAATTCTCGAAAATAAAGAGATTCACAGAAAAATCCAAGATTTGATCGAAAAAGGCCATATTCGACCCAGCTCCTCCCCTTATGGAAGTCCAATCATCATCGTTCCAAAGAAAGATGGGACTTGGTGCATGTGCATCGACTACAGGGCACTCAACAAAATATTAGTGAAAAACTGGTACTCTCTAATATGGATAGACGAGCTCATCGACTGTATGAAAGGTGCTACATTCTTTACTAAGATCGACCTCAAGTCGGGATATCATCTAATTCCAATCGAGCCCTCAGATGTATGGAAAACTTCTTTCAAGACCAAGGAAGGATTATTTGAATGGTTAGTCATGCCTTTTGCCTTAACCAATGCACCTATGACCTTCATGCGATACATGCATAAAATTCTTAGACCTCTCATTGGAAAATGGGTCATTGTCTATCTCGACGACATATTGATTTTCAGTCAATCATGGGAAGAACATGTCGGACATCTTCGACAAGTCCTCGACACTCTCCAGCAACATCGGCTCTACTTGAACATACACAAATGTTCCTTTGCGATGAACATCATCAAATATTTGGGGTTTGTAATTGAATCTGCAGGCATTCATGTCGACCCAGAAAAAAATACAAATTCTCAAAGATTGTCCCATTCCTCACAACATTAAAGAACTAATAAGTGCTCTTGGTTTGGCGAATTTCTATAGACGATTCATACTCGGCTTCAGTCACATAGCCTGGCCCTTGAATCAGTCGACGAAAGGAAGTGGGAAAGTTGTCTTTAATTGGACATCGACACAACAAGCAACTTTCAAAAATATCAAACATAAGCTCTGCATTGCACCAATACTTTTGTTACCTGATTTGCATCAGCCCTTTGAGATTGAGACAGACTCATTAGACTATGCCTTGGGTGCAGTGATCACTTAGTGTGGTCACCCAGTCATTTTTCATTCCGAAACTTTTAATGACACTGTTATAAGACATTCGACATATGAAAAAGAACTATACGCCATTGTGAAAGCTCTCAAGCAATGGAGGAATTACATCCTTAGAAAGGAAACGGTCATCCTCACTGATCATAAGCCTCTACAGTTCGCTCCGACCCAGTCAAAACTATAAACAACTTGACAACTAAAGTGGATTAATTACCTATAAAATTTCCAGTTGGTAATTAAGTATCAGAAAGGCAAAGCTAATGATGTCACCGATTGTCTAACTTGACCACCCATTACTCTCCTTTTTCCAGTGATGAGTATGTAGGGATATGACATCACCACGTGGACTCTGTTGTATAAGGAAGACATCGAATTTTCACCAGTCTATCGAAAGATTGAGACTGACAAGTCGTCGATCGCCGACTATTTCCTGAATGACACCTTGCTATACAAGCTTGGAAAACTTTGTGTACCGACTGGTGAGCATCAACAATAGCTCATTTGGGAAGTGCACTATAGCAAGACTTCTAGACACTTTGGAGTAGCGAAGACCTTTTCTATTCTCGAGAAATATTTCTTTGGCCTACACTTAAAATTGATGTCAACAAGTACATTCAATCATGCATGGTTTGTGCCATTGCTACACCACCTAATTGACAACAGGGATTGTACACTTCAAGTTCCTATTCGACCATTAGAATCCATTTCTATGGACTAATTGACAAGATATCCTACTACTAGACATCAACATGAAGCAATATTAGGAGTATTCAATGGATTTTCCAAGATGGCCATTCTCATTCCATGCAAGCAGACGAATACAGTGTAGCAGAGCACACAACTCTTCTTCGAACATGTTTGGAAACACTATGGTTTCCTAACAACCATTATCTCTGACAGAGATTCCATATTCATCAGCATATTTTGGAAGACCGTTTGGTAGCAGCTAGACACAACACTCTCATTGTTGACAACTTTCCATCCTCAGACATACGGACAGACAGAAGTTGTGAATCACTTGGTAGTACAACTACTTCGCATGTACAACCACAAGCATCGCCGAACATGGGATGACAACCTTCCATACATCCAACACAGCTACAATCGTGCTCAGCATAGCTCTATGAGCAAGATTCCATTTGATATCTATTACGAATTTCAACCCTCAGTGCCTATTGACTTGATCACCTCCTCGACACAGTCAAATGACACCGACCATAATCAGAGAGAAGTTGACAAAGTAGTCAAGTTTCAAGATTAGATATGCGACATCCAACAACAAGCATAGGAAATGTTGCCCAGAGAAAATGCAAAAGCTAAGGCCCGACACAACAAGCATCGTATCCCTCATTCATTCCAAATTGGGGATAAGGTTTGGTTACATCTTAAGAAGGAATGCTTCATTGGCCCATACAAGAAGTTGAAACCTTTGCGATATGTTCCATACAGTATTCTTTAGGAGATTGGCGAAAATAATTTCCAGCTCAACATTCCTACATGCCTTAGTCTACATGCAGTATTCAACATGGATCTACTTCGACCATACCATGCACCATTGTTTGACCAAAATGATTTGCAAACATCAGAACCTGATGACATCGATCCAGATGTTCAAGAGCCTCTTCCTTGCAACACCATTGTGGTATGATGAGTATGCCATACAAGGACGAACATAATTCCCTTGTTTCAGGTTGCTAAAGCTGAACAGATCCTAGCAAAAGGAAAGTGGTACTCTGCTACTGAACTGACTGACAAGTTTCCTTGCCTTCATGAGCAAACAATATAGACCATTATTTCTTAAGGAAGGAGGTCTGATCCATGTCGTTGTTGGCATTGTTGTCGAATGCTAACATCAACTGCGACAAGTCATTGACGTAGACACAACTTCGACAAGTTTAAACTTTGACACTACTCTGACAACTTCCACAACTTTGACAAGTTTAGCGACCTCACAGTTTCGCGACTTCAACATGCAGCCTCGACATGCGACTTGCGACTGCCGAACTTCAACTGACTGACATTCTTTCTTCTAGTCGACTGTAACGGTTGAACTTCCAAAACCATTCTAACTTCTTTTTTGTAACTGAACGTAATGGGAAGGAACCCAAGTGTCTCAACACATTCTATATAAGCATGTAAAACTACTGTATATAGATGTTAGGATCTTTACATCCAGTAATAGATAATCAGTTCGCATTCCTGCATATTGTCTACGTGTGTTTGTGTTTATCTGAGTAGTGTATTCTTGCTTTCTTATTCTCCCTTTTAGGCTTTCGCCATAATATAGTTGACTCATTCAGTTGAACTCTTGTCCCCCTTATGCTTCCTGGCCCCAAGTGGATCATGATTGATCCTAACGGAACCTAAATGTCTGTAACGACATCTACGTGACCCTATTTTCATGTAAATGACTGTAATTGTCAACTACAAGGATTCTTTTGAGGTTTGAGCAATTTCTTACGAGTGAGTGTGATCGTCTAAACCTGGGAAAAGGGTTGATAGGCCCTAGGTTTTGAGTATGGATCTAATACCAGATGTAAGACCCAAACATTCATAACAAAGGGAAAAACAAAAATAATACATTTCTTAGAATATTGAATTGATTGTACATGGGACTTATATTTTTTGGAACATTAACGATAAATATAGGAATAAAATATTTATCTGTGAGAGTACCAATTATTTTCTCATCCGAAAACAAATCCTCAAAACACTAATAGAAAGTGAGGGACAATCAATAATGCATACCTAAATCTATAATTTTAAACTTACAGCTGTACATTTGATGTGAGCAGGATGTCCATCAACTCATTCCCTTAGGAAACGATGTGTGGGGAACGGATCTCCTCCCTAACAACCCCTTAGTCATAGATTGACATCCCTCGAGCCATCACTCAACAATACCAAGACAACCACATCATCATCATAAAAAATATACCCATGACCTCAAGCATCCATCTCAACCAAACACCCAAGTATCCTGAAGGAAGAGGAACAATGGAGGGAGAAGAACTCCTTACCCTTCTCCTTCCTTCTATTTAAGCTTTCCAAAAATTCCCAAGTATGGACACATGTCGATATGTAATAATTCCCATGCAAAATTCAATTTAATAGATAATTAGATCATAATTACCTATTTTATTATTTTGTTTTAGCAACCCCTTTTTCAACCTAAGCCATGATTAATTTAACTTAATTTGATAAGTTATGCATTTATATTCTTATGAACCCCCATTCCCTTTAAATACTATAGACATAAACCTACATAATCTAATACTATTGTGCAAGGATAGGAACCAATCAGTTGTCCATCATGAGTATGTCCCATGCCTACACTATAACCCTAGCATGCCTCCTACCACTAATGCAATAAGTGATAAGGGGGGCGGGGGGTCAATTACATGGCATATTTACCTTGACCAGAGTATCGAATTGGTGAGGGATATGAAATAAACATAAAGAAATCAATCTGAACTAGATCAAATCTCAAAGTAAAGAAATAAATCTAAACTAGAGTAAATCTAAGAATCATCACAATTATAACTAGAATCCCATGGATTTAGATGGGGTTGCTCACACAATGGCATTCACAATTATGATTTTACCTAGTGCATAAAAATTATTGGATTCATACAAATATTAGAGTCATTCCATCATCAATACAAAGTCATTCCCATACAAAATATTGTATGAAATCTAATTTCATTAAAAAATGGCATTATACACACACAATCATAAGAACTATGAGCAAAATAGATTTCCGGATACCTCAATTTGACCTTCGACCTAATTACAATCATTTATGTCCATTTCTCATCTTCTGCACATTCTAATCCTTTCTTTTCCCACCTCCTACTAATTCCTGAGGAATTACGTTATATATCTGGAATTCAATTGCTTCGAGGTTAATAACAAAAACTCTTAAATTCCCACATCTCAGTTCTAATGATAGAATTTGATCTTATACCCTGATGAGCCATTATTTGGATGTTTGTGGACTCTCTCGAATGCTACCAATACACATATTCAGTTAAAATGACTAAGAATTTGACCAAACAAGTAATTACCTATCTGGACGTTTCTAGATCTAATTGCAAACTGAAGAGAATTTACAATAATTATAAAGAAAACCCAAACTCACTGGTTGATATGATGATTCCACTTAGGTTTGATCAACAATTCTAATTGTTGAGAGATATGCTCCTGTGTCAAGATAGAGTGGGTCAAGGATGCAAGATTGCCTCAGACCAATGAAACCAAGCATGCCTAGACCATGTTTCCCTACCGAGACATGAAAACTTTAGTTGGGAAATCCTTGATGGAAACTTGTCAAGATGGGATGGCATATAGGAAGCATATGGACATCATGATGGAATGGAACCGGGGTCAAATTATGAAGATAAATGGCAACTTGAATATTATAGAAAACACCATTAAGGATCCCATCGAGCGCATCAACACTCTTGCAAAGCTTACTATTGAGAGGGTATTCAATCCTAATACCCCTAAAGGCCAATCCAATGACCAATTGCCTAAGAACAAGGTGCATGTTGTGAAAATATCTAATGAAGCATAGAGGGTTGGTTTATTTCGTGGCAATTTCTATTTAGAAGTTTAAGTTTAGAAATTTAGATTTTTTTCTTCCTTAAAGGCATGTTCTCTCGCTCGATACTTGTTAAATTCTGGTTTAAACTAGAGATCTATGCAAATTACTTGACTAAATGGATGTCTTGGTTTCCCTACTCAAGTGACTTCTATATATATTTATTTTCTAATTAATACGACCATAAATCCATCTTAGACCGGAATCTATCAAATTTATTAAGATATTGTATCCTAATTTGTGCTTCTTAGAAGGTGATATGGATTTTTTAATTACTTTCTTTTACTTTTTATTTTTGGTAATTTCTGACATTACTTGACAACATATTCCCCATATAGGTTGTAGAACATGCAATAATGCATATAACTTTTAAAAAAAATATTCTCCCATAAATTTCTGACTTAATAGCCTAAAATGTGAATATTTATGAAAATAATTAAATGTGAATAATTAAAAAATTATTATTTTAACGACAGAAGAAGTTAAAATCAAAACTTAATATAAATATTATGAGTTAAAAGAATTTAGTTAAAATAACGATTAAACAATATTTCGTTTATAATTTATCAATTATAAGTCTCACATAAGAAAATGATTTACATGTCAATTTATAGGTATGACATGCAAAGTGGCATTTATTTTCCAAATTCCATCCGTCCTTGCTTTCTCGAACATTTAAAATGGCCTACCAAGGGGCGAAAGGAATTCTAGTGCCAGTTGAATTAAAGAGAGACATTTCTCAGTGGTGTAGTGCGGCTTGGAGCAGATCATTCGTGCTATGGAATACTAATGTGATAGACACTCTATGGGGCTATATTCAGTGTTAGCTGCACGTCGCTGAAGTTGGACAAGGACCTTCACTGTCATATTCAGTGTTAGCTACACCACGTTGATGCTTGACAAGGACTTTCATGGAGGAGTTATTCAGTGTTACGTTTGTCTTACTTGGAATATTACCTGAATCTTACTCCGTTCATTATGTTATGGCTCTTGATCCATAAATTTATTCGATTTATACAAACGTTTTCGTTCCTCTCTCCATCCTAGTGAGCAGGGTGAAGATTTAATTAATGTGATCAATTCGAAAGGTCAAATTAAAAGTTCATTGCATTCTACCTTTAAAGAATCACCGCTCATGAATTCGAAAGGTCAAATGAAAATATTAAATTGATTTTAAATATTTTCATTGTTTTATTACAATGTTGTTTTGCATGGGTGAATAGTGCTTTGAATTATTCCACTTTCCTTTTCTGAGCAGTTCGCCTAGTGTTATTGAGCATGTCGTTGGAGTTCTATTTAAACCGGCTTTCTGCCGTGGAAATTCCAGCTCGTTGAAAGGATTTAGAGTTTGGAAAATAACTCGCATATTCAAAATTGAAGAATAAGTCATTAGCTTAGAAGATAAAACTTTACATAGGGCGAACAAAGTTAGATGAGTTATTGCAATGGTTAGTCTTGCATTGTTTCCAGTGTGGCATTCTATGAGCAGGCATTGTCTAATGGTTTTAATAGCTGGATAACGATGACCATTACTAAAAGGGGTAAGGCGTTTCCCATAGATTTTGGGACTAGCACAAATACATGCTAATTCAAGCTATGCCAAATATTTATATCGGGGGGATTTAAGTTGGTTTTAGATTTATTTAATTTCATAGTATTAAGAATTCACAACTTAATCAATTTAAAACATATTGAATTCACAACTTAATCAAATAAAAAAATTCCAATATTGATTCTCATTGAATTCTTATTTATGTTTACATTATATATATATATATATATAATTTGTTTATTAAAAAAAATCATTTCATTTATGATATATCTATCTTAAAATTGCGATTTTTTCTATTTTTAATGTTAAGATTTACATTTATGATATATCTATGTCATCTTATTTATATTTAAAAATATGTTAAGGCTGTCCAGGGTTTGCAAATCACTTGGTCATAAGGTTTATTGTTATTTTGGTCATAATGGTTATTGTTAAGCATGTGATATTGTTTGTTGAAACTTCGATTAACCTGTGTGCAACCTCTACATACATGAACATGAACGTTATAGTGTTGGTGATTGGAATTGGCCCTATTTCACAGGATGAATAACTACCCAATTCTTTAAAAAGATGCTATAACTACTTATTGCATTTATATTAAAATTATTGGTTAAAAATTACAAAATAATTTTGGTTTTATCTTATTCTGACTTATGTGACACGTGTGCATACAATTCCAGATCCACTATACAAACACCACAGTTCTCTCTAAGTAATCTCAATTAATAATCCCCATTATGCTTAACCCCATTTTGATACTATTCCGTCATTAAGTTAGATTATTTTTTTCGTTTCATATAATTACGTTTCTAAATATTTTGAGGTATGAAATTGTAAGAAGGAACCAGAGGACAGAAAATCGTAGCCATAAAGCAGCACCGCGAAAGAATTCATGAAGTTGTTGTTACGTACGTGATGTTTGTAATATATATTGAACACATTCGCAATTTGTTCCATCCAGTTAATTGGCAAAAATAGAGGATCAAGCATGTTGTTGAAAGGTGAAAACCGAATTAGAGTCCAAAAGAGATATTCTCGGAGGACCGGATGCTCAAGTCCACAGAAGCAACGAAATTTAAATTGTGATCCCACTTTATTCTCACAGTAACCTCTTGAGTTGGAATTTGACTGGCAAAATGCTTGTCATGGGTCATTTTTTTTGTCAAATAGGGTTTCTATTTTAAACTTGGTAGTAAAAAAAACACTGGAAACAGCAGCAGAAAAGTCTATTGGCGAAATTTTGACAGGTGGAATTTTTCCAAATAACAGATATTTCGATTTCTTGGTTCAAAATTTCAAATAGTGTGTTATTATCCACGTATAGCTATAGTGATTAGTATAAGTATATTTTCCTTATCACTAGCATATGCACTTAACTTGTGGTTGATTAACATCGATCATATGTTAAGTGTCACTAAGAAGTTACTTGTTCTTTATGGGTAGTTGCACCAACTGCCAATTAGTTATGCATTAGCTCCTAGTTATCCATGCATAACTACTAGTTATTTTTTTATTCTTTTTTATAATTATTTATTGAAAATTTGGAAAAACTGCCATAAAATCAATCTCAAATACACTTGTTTTATCCTAGTACAATCTAAAAAATCATAAACTCTAATCCACCCCAAATCTTAATTGAAAACACTTATCAATATAATTACCATAAATTCTTTATATTTTTTAAAGTTTTGAAAATCATACTATTTCCCATCCAAAACACATGACATGGATGTCTATAAAATAAAACTGACTTCTTATATTTTCGCTCCTAATCGATTTTCCAATAGTATGATTATATACCACATTAAATTCATAATATAGGTGGGCTCCACGAATGAGCGCGTTGGCCCATTAGAACAATATGTAAGAATAGAAGTAACACAAATTCCAGAGATTGAAAGATTGCAATATTTTGATGGTGTTTTTAGAGTGCATTTGATGATAGTCGTTTTTTACCAATAGTAGTGGACTGCTCAATAGTCTCAATATGGGGTGATGTTGTCACGTCATATACATTATGTTATATTATAAAACTTAAAAAAATGTAAAAAAATTCATGTCGGCTCATAAAATAAAAAATAAAACCAAATGAAAAGTAATTAAAAAATCTATATCTACACATAAAATAAAAATATTAAAACCCACATAGATCCAATAAATCCATTTAAACTCAGATTTACCAAGCACCAAAGGGATCAAAATTCTTGAGGCATAATTTTTTCTAAATCTGTATAAAATTATTCAATAAACAAAATTACAAAGACTTATGTGGATTTATGTGAATTGTCTACCACTTGGGAAACCATAGAAGCACATTTGGTCATTGTTTTTCGATAACATAACATAATTAAAATAGCTAGCTAGTCTTGTAGGACCATTGCACAAAATTTAAGATGACTAATAACTTGATTGAGATACTTAAATTGTCTTTTTATAGTTTTAACATATTCTATAGAAAAAAAAGTTAGGGATCTATCTAAATAGATAATAATCTTAAATAGAAATAGTTGTAACCTTTGATGCTAGAAGAGTTGTGCTAGGTTGACCTATGATTCTTTCTGGAGATGGAGTAGCTAATTTGGGTTTCCAAGTAGCCCTCTCTTTCGAAACCATGGATGTTGTAGCTTTTTGACAAAACATTATGTCTAGGCCCAAGTCTAGTAATTTTTTTGATTATCCATTGTTGTATATCCTCCATTTTCCCAGTGTGCTCTTCGACTGATGCACAAAAATGAAATCCTTTAAAGACAATTTAGTTGACACATAAAACTGGAAAAAAAAAACATAGAAGTTTTGACTTGAATAGACAATTAGAGGTACCTCCATAACTAATCTTGAGATGAAGTAAAAATAAAGAATATAGGTAATTGAATAACCTTTCATAATATCTATAAAAGTAATCAGGTTCTACCGCAACACTATTTTTCTAAAAGATATAATGATATTTTTTATATTTCTATAAATTATCAAAGTCAAAAGTTCTTGAAATGAAGATGTTCTGTTAGGGGCATACCTTACTAGAATTGAAGATGTTTTTTTATATCAGTTTGTACAGATTCCTTTCCTCTAGTTCACCATATAATGTTTTTTCTGAAATAGTGAAGCTAGTCAAATTTAGTAATTGTAAAAAAAATGGAGCATTTTATAATGGAATCATGACATGTGTCACTTGATATTTAAAAAAAAACATTGTTACAAATTATATATATATTTGAAATCTACAAAATCTATTCTACAATATTCTTCAATTTCAAGAAAAGTTATTATGTTATGTATAATGAAAACCACTTGTCAAATTGAACAATTGAAAAAGTTTTGGAAAAAAACTAATAGCTGGTTTTTTTTCTAGCCAACAAGTTTGTTAGTTCAAACCTAATTCTTAACTAGTAAAAAAGGTTCAAAATAATTTTTTTATGAGTGTAATTTGAATTTAAAATAATGCATATGTGTTACATAATGTAGATGCATTATAATGTTACATGACGAGGGTGGGTTAGGTATATGTGAGAGAGGAGAAGGGGGGTTTAAGGGGAGAGGGAGAGATAGGGAGGGTGGGTTAGGGAATCAGGAGAGAGATGGGAGTTGGGGTTATAGAGAGGGAGAGGGGTTTAGCAAAAGGTGGGGTTGGAGGGAGAGAGTGGGGGGAAGGTAGAGGGATAGAGAGAGGGGGGTAGAGGATGGTCAACAAGAAATGGGGAGAGAGAAAAAGGGGGGTTAGTTCGTCAAGAAGAGAGAGGGGTTTCACAGAGAAGAAGAGATGAGATTCAAGGGTATTGAGAGAGAGAGAGAGAGAATTGCTGGGGATAGAGAGAGAGATGGGACGGTTGAAAGAGAGAGAGAGATAGGGGGCTACACTTTAGGGTAAGGGAGAAGGGAGTTAGGGATAGAGAGATGCAAGGGTTGGGTTATAAAGAGAGAGAGGGTGTAGGGTTAGGGATAACGGTGGAAAATAGAGATAGACACAATGGGGAGAGGAGGAATAGAATGAGAGAGAGAGATAGGAACTTAGAGAGATAGAGAAAGGAGGGGAGGTTGTAAGAGAGATATAGAGAGATAGAGAGAGAGAAGGAGTGTTATGGAAATGGGGAGAGAGATAGGGGGATATGTGGATTATGTAAATGTGTTTAAATGTATCTATGTCTCTCCCTCCCTCCCTAACCTACCCCCGCTATCTCATCTTTGATGGGTTAAGGAGAGAGGATGTGATAGACAGGGTGAGTTAGGGAGGGAGACAAAGAAAGATACACATTAATATACATAGTGACAAAGAGAGGTGAATTTAGGAAGACATGAAGAGAGATAGAGGGTGGGTTTGGGGGGAGAGAAAGAGTGGGTGGGGGGGTGGCATTATAGAGGGTGAGGGTGGGTTAGGGAAAGGTGAGGCTAGAGAAAGAAGGGGGGATAAAGTGTTCATTTTTTATCTTTAATTCATAAATGCAATAGTACTTGAAATCAATTAACAATCATACACATAATAACTCACATTTGAAACATGCATTTACCCCGGGGAAACCCTCCATAACTTGATATATATCAAAGAATGTTTTTTCCATCATAACTTAATATATTGATAGATATCAGAAATTTTTTTTTCCATCAAGCTCCCGTTGTGCAATTTACAAAGCAAGAGGGATAGATAAATAAGAGAGACTTAGAAAAATTATTCTCCAATCAACCAACTCTCTAATATTTGTCACATGCAGAAATTTACCTCATTGGATTCACTCCAACCTTGGAGACATCAATCTTGCATGGAGAAGTGTTCCCCACTTCTCATGCAATAGCTTTCACTCAGAGTGCCAATTTTAGGATGAACTGGCCGCTTAACTAGAATCTTTCCCACTTAGGCAGAATGCTATCTTAAGTGTCATCATGCAAGTGCAACTCAAGTGTCGTCGTTTAGTTAAACACAACTGTCGTCTTTTAGTTTAACATAAGTGTTTCCATGCAAAACCCTTAGTTGACTAGATCTTCTTTGTTATGAATTTGTTAACTCTCTTAATTGAAGTTTTTCTTGTTAACATCATTGTAGTGAAAAATTGGATTTCTCCTTTGATTGATTGAAGTCTTCTTTGTTAATATCATTGAAGTTTAACAATTTGAATTCTCTCTTAACTAATTTAAGTCTTTATGTGCAATTTGAATTCTCTCATATCTTATCTCATCTTATCTACATGGTCCACATGTTCCATCTTAATTAATTATCATATCAAATATACTAAGGATATTTTCCTTATGATTTGATTATATTGTCCTATGATCATTCCAAGTGGTTATATGCTCAAGTAATTCACTCTAGAGGGTGCCAGTCCATAGAGGAGACTTAATAGCTCAACCATGGTTAGTAGTCCATAACACATCATCCATGCTTCGACATACAAAACATCATCTCAACACATGAGGTACCACCTCAACACATGAGGATCTGTCTTGACACACGCAACCTTATCCTTGACTAGCAAGACTGTACAACATCATCACTTTAACATAGAAAGCACTTTCCTCAACACATGAAACTTATTCCTTCTTTAGTCCAAGTCAAGATTCTTCTCCAAGTTTCCTAAGTCCAACGCAAGATCCTATAAGGCACTACCTGGACACACGAGGCTCAATATTGAAACACTATATTGAATTAGATAATGAATCATGATGATGTAACTTTAACACTCCCTCTTAGCAAGGAAGGAATTCTCTTCCATGAAAAGATTGTCTCAGAAGTACCTATGCTTCATCACTACCAGATGCTTATTCAACATATCTGTTATCTACTGACAAGTAGTAATGTACTGAAGTCTTATGGAACCTATCCGGACCATGTCTTTGACGTAGTAATACTTGATATCATTGTGTTTCAATCTATCATGAAACACAGAGTTTTCAAATAGTTTAATGCAGATCTGATTGTTAGAGAGAATGACAATACTCTCAATATTCTCACTTAACAACCAAACAAGTAGCTTCCTACTCAACACAACTTCTTGGAAGGTGGTACTAGCTAAAATATACTCTACTTTTATAGTAATCCGGGCTTCAAAGCCCTGCTTCTTGTTGGACCAAGAGATCATAGTTGATCCCAAGCTAAAACAAAATCCATATGTACTCTTTCGATCCACAATACTATGACCCTAGCTGGAGTCGACATATCTAGGTATCATCACTCCACCACTCAAAGTATATATGATTTCATAAGCATACCTCAAATGTATCCAATCACATGCTTAGCAGCAAGCCAATGTCTATGTCTTTACTCAAACATGAACGGACTCAAGATACTCATGGCAATAACATATGTCTAGTCTACTATGTATCAAATACATCAAGGAACCAATGAGTTGTTTGTACATGGTAGGATCCACTAGATCCAATCTGGAATCTAACTCATGTAGCTTGTTTAGATTAGACATAATTGGAGTATACATGGAATTACAACCCATCATACCCAATCTTTTCAACACATTAATTGTGTACTTTGCTTGAGAAAGAAAGATCTCATCTTTCCTTTCCAAAATTCTAGACTAAGAAAATAGTGCATAAAACCTAAGTATTTTATTTTGAACTCAGAAGTGTGATCCCTCTTGCACCAAGCTATATGTTTCTCCTCTCCATTAAGGAACAAGTCATCAACATAGAAAACCAATATCAATGGTTGGTTCTTCATAACCTTGATGTGTAGGTTGGGGTCAAATTCACTTTTGGAGAAGACCAAGCTCTAAATATAGCTATCAATCCTTGAATACCAAGCCCTCGGGGCCTACTTAATCACATACAAGGATTTATTAAGTTTTCGTACATGGGACTTCTTGGGATGGACAAAAAACCCCTTAGGTTGTTTTATGTAAACCTCTTACTCAACTTCACCATTGAGAAAGGCAGTCTTCACATCTATCTGGTGAAGTTTCCAACACAAAACTGAAGCAAGGGAAATTGTGGTTCGAATAGTAGTGTACCTATCCACAAGAGAGAATGTCTCATCATAGTCTATCCCTTCTTTCTATGAGGAACCATGTGCCACAAATATTTCTTTATACTTTTAAATGCATCCATCAGCTGCATGCTTGATTTTATAAAGCCACTTGGAAGTTACTACAAACTTCCCGTTAGATTTTGGAACCACTTCCCACACATCATTATGCATGATGGATTTTTATTCTTCCACCATGTCATGTTTCCATATTTGCTTCTTAGAAGATTCTTCATAGGTATAAGGTTATGGATCAATGATGTGACTCATTTGTCCTACATATCTTGGAAATCTAGCAAGTCTCTTTCACTATCTGGATGATCATGGAGGCGATCCATTCTTTTCTGCCTCTTGCAGAATGTATTGACACCCTGCATATCTCCTCTTAACAAGAGGTTTATCAATAGATATTTCTATCATATATTTTTGTTCTTCAAGATCAAGAAGATCTATGGACTCTTATCTCAACATATGAAAGGGGAGAATAATAAACTAGATCCTCTATCATAGGGGTATCATGTTCCTCCATATTTGAATCACACTGAAGTTCTTCGGAGCACTTGGAGGCAACCTATTAATGGAATGTTACATCTATACCGACTTCAATGTTTCTTTTCCCTAGAACATATATTCTGTAAGCTTTGGAGGATTCACTATATCTAACAAATGTTCCTTTCTTCCTGGAGGGATCCATATTTGTCCTCTTCTCTTTTGGTACATGAATGTAGATAGGACAACCACAAATATTCAACTTTACAACATCTAGTTTTTCACCAGTGAAAACCTCTTTAGGATTCTTTTCCCCCAAGATAGCATGAGGACTTATGTTTTGTACATAGAAAGCAGTGCCGGAGGCTTCTTCCCACAAGGAAGTGGGCGGCTCCTGATCACACATCATGGTTTTTGTATCCTCACATATTGTTATGTTATTTCTTTTGTTTACCCCATTCTACTAGGGGTTGTACAGTACAGTCAGCTTTCATTTTATTCCAGTATGATTCTCAACTAGCGCTTTAAAATATTGAAACTTGTTGAAATTTTCACTCTTCTCCATCATAAAATAGATCCAAGACTTGCAAGAGAATTCATTTATAAACAACACATAGTACAAATAACCACTCAAGGTAGGTGTTGACATATGTCCACATAGATCGAAATCAGTTAAATCAAGGACCCATTTGGATCTTTTGGTATTGCTAGGAAAACTCTTCTTGATATTCTTGCCAAGAGTGCAACCTATACAAACACTATCAAAATCATATTTAAATACAGGCATATTTTGCAATCCAGGTAGCGTTTTGAAATGGAGATGACCAAGCCTTCTATGTGAAAACTCACAAGGAATGACTATGTCATGGATCATGGCTTGAATGAGCTTTCTAGAAACTTTGTACAGACCTCCCTCTATAAATCCAATCACAAATGCAGAGTTCAAGTCTTCATGCTGAGGCCATATGAGTGCTTTGTTTTCCATAAAGATTACTCTAAATCCTTTATATTATAGAACTGAAATAGATAGGAGGTTCTTCTTCAATCCGATGATGAACATAATTTAATCCACATGTAGTATATCTCTTGAATCCAAATGAATGGAAGTGGATCCAACTCCTTGGATCGAATAGGTGGTATTATATCCAATCTCCAACTTACAATAGAACTTCTTCTCCTTCAGATCTATGATAGCACTCCTATATCCATTCATCTGCATGGTTGTATCACTGTCCACCAGCCATGTCTCAACCCTAATGGTAATGAATCTAGAAATGGATGACACAAGATAGTACTCCTTCCTCATCTCTTTATCATCGCATGAATTCTTTCTTCTAGGTTCATCTTCAGTAGCAGTAAAAGTAAGAAACCTAACCTTCAACTTTCCTCTTTGATTTGCATGACATTCTCTTCCATAATGGCCCTTCTTATTGCAGTTGAGACATTTAAATTTAGACTTATTAAATTTCTTATCACAATTTTCCTTTTGATGAGAAAACTTCTTATGAGAAAATATTTATTTCCTCTCTTGATTTGTGCCACAAGAGCAAGGTTCACTTGTTTGGAGGAAAGATACTTTCTTTAGATTCACCCTTCTTCTTGTAGGAAATCATGCCATGTGTTGGTAACAGATTTATCCCATAAAATTATTAGTTTCTGGAAGTGGGCATATAAAAAGATCAAGCGATTCTCATAACAGAAGATCAGAGGATTGTGTGAAATGACTAGAATAGTTGTGGATGCTGGCAATGGAATTACACACATTGTATTTGTAGCAGATGGTTATGTCAGTGGAAGCACAATATTCTTGTGATGTGGATTCTGAGCGGTTTCTGGCTCTAAAGGTCTTCTTTAATCCTGAGGTTTACTCTAGTGATTACACCACACCCGTGTTCATTGTGGTTGACAAGTGCATCCAGTCATCCCCAATTGACACCAGGCAAGCTTTGTACAAGAATATTGTGTTATCGGGAAGGTCAACTATGTTTAATAGATTGTCTAGCAGAAAGAGTGTAGCACAGGAAAATGAATATCGTGTAGTGAATTTACTTAGAAAAGATGGCACTAGAATTGATTCTGTAGGATCTGTAGTCTCAGGAGACAAAACATCCATAGTAAAAAGGCACAAAGCTATAAAAACATGGGAATTTGATTCTGGAAGTATGAGTAATCAGCACCGAGGCTGTAATTACATACAAAGGCGCATTTATGAAGAACTAAACACATAACTAGATTATTCCATGTGTACAGTTTTTATGAATATGTGCATCAAGCGTTTCCTAGTTACTTGTGCTAGTATTTTTAGTCATAAGAGAAATAGAAAAAGTGGCCACATGGAGAATCCAACTCACAACCACAGGTTCACCGAGAAAAAATGCGTTGGTAAAGTTGAAGAACTCCTAGCCCACAGGAGTCAAAAGACTGAGTTTTAGTTGCACCTGTGTATCAATGCTAGACAGCGTTAAGCTGGAAATAGATAGCCACATAGAAGGATCTCGAGCTTCAATTTTGATTTTATGCATAAGGAAGAGATTTTACCAAGTGGCAGAGCATTCAGAGATAGAGTCAGTTGGACACCTGACAGCGCTGGATAGTAGTCAATGCTACATCTAGACTTTAAAGGAAGAATTTGAGCTTCTAGGAATACAAGTGGAGGATATTTAAGGATATTCGGTTCTATCAACACCGTATTTTATGAATGAGGATCAATATCCAGCCCCATACTTCTAGCAACAAATCATAGATTGTGTTTATTTTTAGATTGTTGATAAGTTTTGTTTCCTAAAAACTAGATATAGCTTAGGGATTGTAATTGATTTAAAATGCTGTAATACTCAATGTAAGAGTAGGTAGGGTTCCAGCTAAGGGATGAGGATGTATCAGAGGTCAGACTGTTGTGGCATGTATATCATTTCCATGGTTATTGAGAAAAACTTGAAATGATTATACTTGAGATGAACCAGTTCTGTTTTAATATGAAATGATGAATTCTATGTTATTCGTGATTATGTTCCTTCGATAGTTGCTTTCTATACTTGAAATTCTTATGAATGACCTGTAGGTTTATCAATGATCTGAAGCAGAGTTTGCTCACTCTTTTTATAAATTTACACTCGTATTCTTTCTATCCTAGTTTTTATGTATTCATACATCTACTGTGCCATTGGTATATATTATCTTGATATCTGTTTCTTTCCTTTATTAAAGCCATAAACCTAATCATCTATTTACCAAATTCATTTGAGTTTTATTTATCCCTAGAACTTAAGATGTGCTAGCCATGCTCCTTATGTAGTCAAGGTGCATCTTTTAGCACTAACACCATGGTATCTCAAAGTTTTGTTGCACTTCTAGAACATTTACTTTAACCAAGAACGTCTCCTTGAAGAAGGAAGGCCATCGATAACAACCTAAATGAGATCATCATCATCGACTATCACACCAATGCTCATGAGTTGATCTCTTACTTGAGAGATATTTGTGAAGAAGGAAGCCACAACTTCATCCTTCTCCATATTCAGATTTTGAATATTGCTCTTCAATGCCCTCTTTTTATTGGGAAAATTATTCTCATCAATATTTTTCAAAGTGTTGAAGCATTCCTTCGCAGTATTCAATGGAGTACTCACAAGAATCAAATTGTATTTCATAGAATCATAAATGATCCTCTTTGATTTGGATTGATTAGTCTTGAAGGTAATGTTCCTACATTAAAAGTAGGTTCTTCAATAACACTTGATATGTAACCATCCAGATCATGCTCTTACAAGATATTCAGGATCCTAACCTTCCAAGTATTGAGGTTAAAAGTTTCTTCAAGATGGTCTTCCATCCTTACTAAGATTGAAGCCACAATTCTTCAAGACGGTCTTCCAGTCTTACTGAGATTGAAGCCATAATTCTTCAAGACGGTCTTCCAGTCTTACTAAGATTGAAGTACTGTGCACACTAAGGATCTATGTAGGCTCAAGCTTGATTCTTGAACTTAGCTCTTTCACACCCTAAGCTATGATACCATGATAATTTTTTATGTTTAATTCAGAAATGCAATACCTTTAAATGAAATAACAGTCATACACATAAGCTATCGCATTCACCACATGAATTTACCCTGGGGAAACCCTCTATGAATTGAGGGAGAAAACCCTAGAAAAACCTTCATTAGTATATTGATCGATAGCAGAGAATGTCTTTTACATCAAGCACCCACGGTGCAATTTACAGAACAAGAGAGATAGATAAAGAAGAGAGGATCTGACTAATAATTTTCCAATCAACCAACGAGCTAACATTGGTTTCATGCACAAATATACTTCATTGGATTCATTCCAACCTTGGGGACATCAATATTGCATGGAAACGTGCACCCCACTTCTCATGCAATAGATTTAAGTGATAGAACTGACTTCATGATGAACTCACCCCTTAACTGAAAGCTTTCCCACTTAGTAAGGAGGCTAACTTAAGTGTCAACATACAAGTGTTGCAACTCAAGTGTCATATTTTAGCTAAACACATGTTTCGTCTCTTAGTTTAACATAAGTGTTGCCATCCAAAACACTTATTTAACTAGATATTCTTTGTTATCACTTAGTTAATTATCTTAACTAAATTCTTTCTTGTTAACATCAATGTAGTGAAAAATTCAAGTTCTCCTTTGATTGACTGAAGTCTTCTTTGTTAATATCACTAAAGTTTAACAATTCAAATTATGTCTTAATTAATTTAATTCTTTATGTGCAATTCAAATTCTCTCATTTCTTAACTCATCTTATCTACATGGTCCATATGTGCTAGCTTAATTAGTCAACATATAAAATATAATAAGGAGATTTTTCCAATGATGTGATCATATTGTCTGACTATCGTTCCAAGTGGTTATATGCTAAAGTAATTCACTGTACAGATGGCTAGTCCCTAGAGGAGACTGAATATCTCAACCATGGTTAGTAGTACATCACACATCATTCATTCTTCGACATGAAAAAGAACCACCTCAACACATGAGGCACCACCTTAAAAAATGAGGATCTATATTGACACATAAGACCTTAGCCTTGACTAGGAATATTGTACAACATCATCACTTTGACATACAAAGCACTTGCCTCAACACATGGATCTTATCCCTTTTTGAGTCCAACTAAATATTCTTCTCCAAGTTTCCTGAGTCCAACTCAGGATCCTATAAGGGAATACCTTGACAAACAAGGCTCAATCATGACACACATGATTGACTTGGAGAATGACTCATGATGCTGTAACTTTAATAGAAAGGAGAGTTAAGGAGAGAAGGAGAAATAAATGTGAAGATGGTTAGGGAGAGAGGTGGGGAGGTTAGGAAAAGGAGGATAGAGAGTGGGTGAGGGGGGTTATAAATGGGGAGGTGGGTGTTAGGGAAATATTGGGTTAGAGAGAGAGGGAGGGGGTAGAGGGAGAGAGGGAGAGAGGGGAGTGTTAGGGAAAGAGGGGGGGAGGGAGAGAGGGGGGTTGAAGATTGAAAGAGAACATATGTGAGGGTGTTGAGAGAGAGGGGGGGTTTTTAGGGATAGAGAGTAATATGGATGGGTTGATATAGATATAGAGATAAGGGGGTTGGGGTTTATGGTAAGACGTAGGGAGGTTAGGGATAAAGAGAGAGGGGTGGTGGGATTAGCTATCATGGGGAAAAAGAGAGAGAGTGAGGGTAGTATTAGAAATCATGTGGGGAAGGAGAGTGATTAGGGGATTAGAGATATAGAGAATGGAGGGGTTTAAA
Organism: Larix kaempferi; assembly: GCA_027924585.1. Taxonomy (NCBI): domain Eukaryota; kingdom Viridiplantae; phylum Streptophyta; class Pinopsida; order Pinales; family Pinaceae; genus Larix; species Larix kaempferi. The sequence goes on from BSBM01000547.1 coordinate 5,008,941, forward strand.
AAGAGAGGAAGAGGAGGCAGGTTAGGGAGAGAGGAAGAGCAGGGTGTTGGAGAGAGAGAGAGGGTTAGGGAGAGAGGGGGGTTGGAGAGAGAAGTGGGGGGTATGAATAGAGTTAGGTGATTTAAGATAGAGATAGAGATGCGTTAGTTGTCTGTGTGTGTGTCTTTGTGTGGGTGTTTTTGCATGGGAGTGTGTGTGTGTGTGTGTGTGTGTGTGCGTGTGTGTGAGAGAGAGAAGGTGGTTAGGGTAAGATAGAGGGAGGTTAGGGAGAGAGGGAGAGACACAGGGGGTTTAGAAAGAGAGGGGGATTGGTTTAGAGAGAGGGGGTGTTATAGTTACAGATCAAGGGAGAAACGATTGAGAGACATGGGGTAGAGGAGGGAGGGAGGGAGGGAGAAAGCGAGGAGCGGGGTAGATATATAGAGAAAGGACCAAGGTCAGGAAGAGAGGAATATATAGGGGGGATTTTGGAAAGAGGGAGAGATAAGGGTGTTAGTGAAAGAGGAATAAATATCTAGGCAGGGTTGGGCAATAGAGGGGAGGATCTTTAGGGAGAGAGGGGGAGAGAAACAAGAGTGGTTTGGTGGAGAAGAAGAGAAAGTGGCATTGGTGAGGGAGAGAGGGGGCTTAGGGATATAGAGGTCATGGTGTTAGGGATAGAGATAGATGGGGGGTTTAGAGATAGGTATACACATGTGGGTTATGTGTGTGTGTGTGTGTGTGTGTGTGTGTGTGTGAGAGAGAGAGAGAGAGAGAGAGAGAGAGGTGGGGTTTTTAAGAGAGAGGGGGGTTAAAGTTAGGGATTACGGGAACAAAGAGAGAGAGAGATAGGGTGTAGAGGAGGGAGAGAGGGATAGAGAGAGGGGGGTGTCTTAGAGAGATAGAGAAAGGATGAGGGTTAGAGGCAGAGGAGGAGAGAGGGGAATTGAGAGAGAGGGAGAGAGAGAGGGGGGGGGTGTTAGGGAAAGGGAAATAGAGATCTAGGTGGGGAAGGAAGATAGAGAGGAGGAGGGTTAGCGAGAGAGGTTCTTGATCAAATAAGTATTTATTTGGAAAATACAAGCACTTAACAAATATTTAGGATATGGATGAATTTACTAATTGACATGACAAATTCGATGAATTTATTGATTGTACAACCATTGATCAACGCCTTTGCAAAATTACAACACCCACAAGTAATATCCCTAGTCTCTTGCATAGTGAATCCTACTCACAACTAGCGGTAGAGTGTGGGAACTCATCCCACTCTTTTCATACTTTTTCTGGTGGGTATTTGTTTTAAATTAGGAATCTCTAATGTTAGTGATGGAAATATTCAATGGAAATTTATGTTGAAGTGGCTTATGAACAATCGCAGGTCACTCAAGTTGTTCAAATGGATAGTGAGGATAAAAGGAATGCCATTTATGGTTTGATCATTTTGTCATTTTCCATATTCTGAAGAAAATGGTCTAAAACTATTTGAGTGATGGTGATCAAGATCAGAAGATAATCGTTTCTCAACGCAATCTATTTATTAGGTACACGCTGGAGGCATAATATCATCATCATTGTTGATGTACATACTCAAAATTCTGATATATTGCATAAGCTTTTTCATACAGTAATATTATTTCTTGAAGAGAAGTTTCGTGTATTGTGAAGTGCATGATTTCCCCAAACAAACTGTTTCCTTCAAATCAAGTTTCATTCATCATTTCTACCAATATTTTGTACATTTGGGTGAAATCCGTTCTTCTGATCTTATTTAGTGTTATTTACCTTAGTTGTTTAACTATGGGAGTTGGGATTTACTATTCTCGAATTAAAGTCCACTATTAGGGAGGGGATTTAGCAAAAACTTGGGTTATAGAGATGGTGGGTGGATTAGGGAAATGTGGGGCTATAGAGAGGGATATGGATTTAGGGAAAGGTGGGTTGGAGAAAGAGAGAGGCTGGTAGATATAGAGTGGAGTTAAGGATATATAGAGAGGGGCTTAGTTTTAGGGATCATAGGGACAAAGAAAACAATATAGGGGGAAGGGGAGGGAGTGATAGAGGGGGGGGGATTAGAGAGATAGATAAAACATGATGTATGATAGGAAAAAAACATATGCTATATGCTGCATAGATGTTTTGTTTATCATGCAAAAATTCTTCCCAACGGATGTTTCATTGGAATCTAATGTATGTACAAACCAATGTTTTTGCATTGATTACCCATAACACGTATGTGTCATAATGCTTATGGGTTTTAATGAATATGGATTATAATGCATATGATTTTTGTATGTATAAAGAAAATTGAAGTGGAAGATATATGGCTACACCTTAATTACTGGGAGAAAAAATACAGGAAACTACTACCTAGTAGGATTAATGACAATGGAGCTTTCTTCCTAGCATACCAATTCAAAAAGGATTATATACAAGGATCCAAATACAAATTCAAAAGGATTATTTACAAGTATCTAAATACAAATTCAAACGTATTTTCATACCAGTTGAGAAGGATTATAAGTATTTTTAAATATTATTCACAATGATTACCATACAAGGATTCTCATAACAAATGTCAAGGATTTCCATACAAGAATTCTCATACAAGGGTTCTCATACCAATTGTCAAGGATTATTTACAAGGATTGTCATACAAGAATTCTCATACCCTATATACATCCTTTTGCCATACAAATTCACAAGGAGCAAACAATATCTGACTATCTTCAATGGGAATGCTCATAAGAGAAAGAGAAAATCATCAAGGAAGGAACATACATTCAATAAAATAGAAGAAGAAAAGGAAAAATACGAGGAAAGGTCATACAATGAAAAGCATTCAACCGGTGACAGTATAATTCGATCTACACCTCCTCCACAATTAAAGCATAGGAATTCAATGAGAGAGACAAATAATGATACCTTACAAGAAGAGACAACGTGGCTAAGTGTGGCAGTGGACACACCATGTTTTACATCAATCCCCATTGTTTCAACATTTTTGACATCTACGAATTCTACACCAATCCACAATTCAGTTTAGAGTTCAACGGATGAAATGCCACTTTTTCATCCATTCCTTTTTCCTCAACACCTTGGGTAGAATCACAACTAAATGATAGAAATATTGAGAACGATGATCAAGTGTTAAATAGTGTCGATTATGGGGAATATCAACATAATGAGATATTGTTTTCTAAACACCTACCTGAAGAGTTTAATGAAGGGGTTCCTAACATTGTAAATGAGGTTTGCACACAACCCAGCAATGTGGTTCAATCTCCCATCCAATTTTTCTACTGTACAACAATTGATCTCAGCATCACTCCATCTATTGATGACCTACCAAAGATTTCATATGGGTGGAAAAGTAGTCCTAAAAACATACAAGTGCATGAAAGCACCTTGTCTTCCATGGAAGGTAAGATACCTAAATGCACTGCCAGACTTCATTATTCACAAATTGTTAAATAATATTTTGAACCCAAATCTCATGCTGATAAATGCCAATTGTTTTTATGTTTGTTAAAAGCTATGAATTTTGTAGTATCTAGAAAAGGAATTGGGCCTAAAAAATTGAAATATACAAAATCAAGTAGTCAAAATAAAATATCATATTAAAGCATTCATGTTAATTGGTAAAAAATATCATTTACAATATTGTAATGTAAATCATCATGTATTGACTTAATCAATTGTAAGTAGAATCACATGATGACATCATTTAGTTCAATGCACATTAGAGATTGTCAAGTTACATCCAAAAAATCTAAAAATGTATTATATTAAAAGAGATGGTATTAACATAGAAGGAAAAATGGATAAATTATGCGAATTTCTTGGGAAGCTACCATGTAAAGACATGAAGCTAGTAGAAGCATTGAAGGGACTAGTGCATGCAATTTGGTAGGATAATACTAGGCCTTCTTCCAACAAAAAGGATGTGTTAAAATGCTACAAGGTTTCTAGGGACCATGAACCCCACATTAAACATTATATTGCAATGACACAATCTCAAATCTATGAGATGTTTAAAGCATCCCATGTAGAGTTGAGGCTTGGTGAAAAATATTTACAAAAGTGCAAACCATGGTATGTTATAATCAACACCATCCATAACACCTGCTATTGTAGATAACACATAGAGTTTGATTTTTATTACAATACATTTCCACATATACATCAATTTTTGCATCCTAACCATGTGAAGGAATGCTCAAGTACAAAACCACCCATTTCATCAAGATATTTCATACATACTGTCACATGTTTGATGAAAGGCATTCAAACATATTATGCAAAACAATGTTTAGATTGTAAGCGCAACATATGTTGTGGTCTATTAGCATAGAGTGAGTGAATCTATGCAAATGAAAACCTTCCACCGAGGAAGATGATTGTTGACAGGAATACCTTCCCATATGAGATTTATCAGTTACATGATGGAAAAGAAAGTAGGAACTTTATTTATTTTGACTTCACCCACAACAATTTCTTCATTAAAATTTCATTAGCAATTGTAATTATTGATTTTTTAATATATTTATGTAGTTATCTTATGCCTAATTATTATTTTACTAGGTTAAAGTATGTGAATTTATTCTATAGTTTTTTGGAAAGATCCAACATTACATATAGAATCTCCACATGGATCGGTGGTAAGGCAAGAAATTCAAACTATGTTGTCACATACTCGGTCACCTTGGCTCCCTTTAGAGGTGATGAGAGACAACCTGATGCATTTTTTTTTCAACATCTATTTATATTTTTACACGCAGCTGCAATGGCCTCTGATCCAAAATCTGTAATCTACCCTGGCGCAATCTGCAGTCAGAATTCAGAATTCGGATTGCCAAATTTAGCTTTCTACAGGAATCGCTCTCTTAACTTTTACAATCCACAATGCAGGAGTCAGACGCCAGAATTCAACTTTATAGCCTCGAATATTACTCGTCCGACTTCCGCAATCCACATGCAAAACTCAAAATTCAGAACCCAAAATCGTCATCCCAGAACATTTACTCCTCTGACTTCTACAATCCGCAACCCACGTTGCGGAGATCAGAAATAGGAAACCTCATTTCGTAACCTAGTGAACTACCTTATGAATTTTGCAATCTCCAATCCACTTTGGAGATGCGAAAATTCAGAAATCCAACATGCCAACCCCATGGAGATCGCCCTTCCAACCTCCACAATCCATAATCCTCCTTGCAGATTCTGAAAGTTGGAATTATAACCATGCAAATCCAAAGTTCGGTCCTCAACTTCTGCAATCTGCAATCCACATTTCGGATTTGGAAAGTCAAGACCACATATCCTTGCACCTACAAACTTCTCAAGATGATAACTCCTTCATCCTTAGACCAAATTGGACAAGTCCGATATAGTAGGAAATATATTAGAGAGATCTATACACTTGTGTGATCCCCTATCCCATCTGAGTACTTATTACTTGGCCATATTTCCAACTAAATTCTGGACTAAAACATCTAACTATTGTCAGCCTCAGCCTATTGCAATACAGAAGTAACTATGTGTTATCACAATGTGTCAACCTTCACCCTCTCCTGGTTCACTGTGGAAATCTGAGCTATGGCTTCATCTTCTCCTTTGCCTCTGTTCTCCAATCTTCTGCTAATCAAACTAAACTGCCCCCTACTATGTGCCTATGCACAAGTATTCTACTCTGTTGTTGTTGTACCTGATTTCACCTCGACCTCAAATACATGCTTCCTCTGTTCATCGAATCCTCCTGATCCGTCAGACCTGCAACTATCAGTGCCTCTACCGTGATGCATAATATCTGCCTGTGTTGACATCTGTCATGATCCCAACTACCTACAATAACTACCAATAAATTCCTTAGCAATCTCGAACAGCTGCCAAGTACTCTCCATGACTTCCTGCACATCCTTCTGACACTACTACAGTAGTCAGTCATGTCTCTACCTTGACCATACTATCTTTCATCAGCTTCGACTGACCCATCGGTTTCACTCTACGCTTAGGCTTTGCCAGTCCACTCCTTCCTCCTCGCTTGGTTCATGCCCAAACCTGTCATTGTCGCAGTTCAACAACATGTCGACCCTCAATGTCTCCACTACAACTCTGTCGTCTGTCGACCTTGAACATGTCGACTCTGGACTTTCACAACATGTGTCGGTCGCATACCGACTGCTCCTGCTCGATTCATTGACTTCGACAGCCAGTATTCTCTTCCACACCAGTGGTCGTTAGCACTCCCTATTGTTGGCCTTCCTTAAGTCAATCAACTTTGACTACTCTACCTCGGCCTCGATGCTCTTGCATCAGCCCCTTCCCTCCATTTCTCTTCAGGGTAGGAATAGAAATGTCCAGCTATTTTTTTCATGAGACTTTAGCCTTCACTGGGTTTATGAAGCAGATCCAGCCCCTGTCTTGCCTTCTTCTCACTTATCCAATATTATTAGGGTTGCGGCTGAAACTTTGTCCCGTAGCTCGGTTCTTCTGATATTAGATCCAGGTGTTCTCACCAATTTTCTACACTGCTCATGCTATAATTTATCCTCGAGTTCTGATCCATGGTTATCCCAAGCGATTTACTTCCTACGCAGGGTTTCTATAAACTTTCGATGCTGCAAATTCATGCTTACACATAATCACAATTTATTCTTTCTTCCTTCACTGCTGGGATCCGCAATGCGTGATAACTCTCGGTTGTTGGTCAACAATGGGATAGGGATTAGGGTGAGAGAATTCCCAGGAGTTAGAGTGGCTTAAGAGATAAATGAAATAGAGCCATACCATGCCATATGGATTGCAGGGCTACTCCATCCTCTATCGGCCTCATGGGAAGGTTTTCTCAATCACCCTCTTACACCAGAATTAAATGCTAGCATGGGGAGTCAAATGGGTTCACAAAATGACATGTGGCAGTAGTGGTTCCAATCCCACAACACCCTCACCTCTCCATAGTGGATACACATGCCCCCCTCTTATTGGTTGCCTCCATAGCAGGATTTCTTTGTATTTTATTGCAATATTTAATATTTACATCATTTACAATACCTCATGGCTTAATAGCACATGGATAATTAGAATGTCAAATACTTGGCTTTTAAATAAAACCTGAGAATCCTCTAGTGGGGTCTTGGCCTTCAGCTCCACACTAGGGAAAACACACATTGTATGTATACAATATTTACATTGAATCCAATAAACCCTAAGGGTCAAAATAGGGGTATTACATATGCATAGATACATTCTCGCTTGGTTCAATATTGCCAATGGTTGACTTTCCTGAAAACTACACTCTACAACTGTAGAATGACACATAAAGTCAATATTATCATTTATAAAAAGTGAGCATAATGGTCCATATCGCTTACATGCATGGGCCATATAGTATCGAAGAGAATTAAGTGATACATAAAGAAAGTAACTTCTACATAAGAGGTGATCGAACCCACGACTTCCATTATGTGCATCACTACTTTTAGTTGTTTTATTATAGGTTTATTGTTGGTGGCATATCATTTTGTCAACATTGGATTTAGTACATGGGTTAATCAATTGATCCTAGAGACTGTTGGATACAGCCATTTTGCCTAACATTTGTGGAGTAGGGCTCCTATATCCAAGAGACTATTAGATAGTGGTGCATGCCCTAATAGTTGAGACTAGTGTTTAGTATTAGAGTAAATCTTGTTCACCATGCTTTATATCTCATGGATAATTTTTTTTTTAATTCTCTAATATTTCATTGGGAATTTATCAAATATTGAACGTTAAAGAAGTGTTTAAGGATTTTACGAGTTAATAGATTGATCTAAGAGATTGTTGGATAGTGGCAATTTCCATAACAACTGTATAGTAGGATTTTTGGATCTAAGGGACTAATAGATAGAGGACTATTCCGTAACAGCTACATAATAGGGTTTAGTATTTGATTGAACCTTGATCAACATTCTTTATACCTCCTGAATTCTTTTTTGAAAGTTCTCTCATAGTTCAATGGGAATTTCTCAAAGGTTGAAGGTTTAAGAAGTGTTTAGGAATTGTATGGGTTAATCAAGTGATCCAAGAGACTATTGGACAATATAATTTTCCCTAACAATGATAGAGTAGGTTTTCTTGATATGATAAACCATTGGATAGTGGAATTTTCCCTAATAGTTTTGGACTAGGGATTTTGTATCATCATCACTTTAAGGTTTCAAAACTTCTTTATGATTCTCCTTCATAGGTCCAAAGAGGGGATCTCTTAATCCTAATGTTCTTGAATTAGTACATTTCCCAATGCAAAGGAGTTGTTAAGCCTAATGATAAAGGGGACCTCTCAACCCTGATGATCTGAAATTCCATTTTTTTAACTTCATAGAGAGGGAATACCTTATAGAAAATTTGAATCCATTGTGAATGATAATTTCCTTCTTATATTTGAGAAGTGAGTTGAAGACTACTGCTTGGTTGAATCCATCGTTAGAAAATATTCTTCATAGTGTGCAAATACGTTTCCCACACTAATGTTCGCATTAATCCATATTATCTAGAACAACCATGAGTAGGGGCACGGTTGAATTTGGTTGAGGTTCTAGTACTATGCACTCTAGGGTTTTGGTTCATGGCTTGGGTAAGTAAATATATTGAAATTTGATCATTAAAGTACCAACATCTATCTGTTTGAGTTCTATGGTTCTCACAACAATACCCTTTTTCACTTCTTAAAATGGTAGTTGCTTCATAATTGTTAGTTATGTTAATTTTTCTCATTATTATCTAAAATTTGCAAAGAATATAGAATGATTGGCAATTATACATATTTTGACATTTTATGAAATGAAAGAGAATTTTTTATATTTGATCACATTCTACAATTTTGTCGTTAAGCATGGTATTTGTATTATGTTCCCTTGAATTTATATTTTGCATGGCTTTTCAATGTTCACTCCTTAATATTTTGATGCTAACCTCAAAGGTATCCATGATATTGTCATCATAAAATTTCAATGCTATCTAATAATTTATGTTGTAACTTCGTTGCTCCTAGAAATATATTGTCCATTTGAGCATTATAAAAATAGTTAGAACTACACGAATCAAAAATTTATAATGTATTTTTGTGTAACTAACCACATCTTAGATTTATAATGTATTTTTGTGTAACTAACCACATCTTAATTTTATAATGTATTTTTGTGTAACTAACCACATCTTAATTTTATAATGTATTTTTGTGTAACTAACCACATTTTAATTAGGGACCTACCACTTTTATTTGATTTCAATCTCTTATTCAAATAGAGGTTTCCATTTTCATTTGTAATTCTTACAATATTTTATAAAAATATCAAGTTCATTAGAGATGTTTTCCTTGGCTAGCCTATATTTGCAAGTGCTTTTATTTGATTTCAACCTCTTATTCAAATAGGGGTTTCCGTTTTCATTTGTAACTCCTGCAATATTTCATAAATATGATCAAGTGCCTATATTTGCAAGTGTAACCCTATACTCATGTGCAAATTCCCTAGTTCTCTTTTTCTATCTCCTATTTCTATTATTTGGGTTTTACACCTACCATATTTTTTGCTTGTAGTTTAGTTTCTTTTTAAGTTTAGTATTGGTATCACATACATACTATAAGTTACAATCACAACTTGAAGTTTGAGATTTGAGAAAAAAACATAAGCAGTGATGCATGTTCACATTAAGGTGAAAAGGAATGAAATGAATACCATGATGTGGAAAGTGGTTTATTATAAGTTTTGACCCATGGAAAAATAGTAATTTTGTTTATCGAGTTTATTGATAAATTGTAGGTAGTGATGAATGCATAAAATCAAAATCTCTATTGAATGACAACACTTCACAAATTAGTGTGGACAACCTGATCAAGGAGGAAGGAGGATGAAGAATGGGATGAAAAAACACTAGTACAATTTGACAAATAAATGACTACACTACCAAAAAAGTAAGTCACCACACTTGAGGAATTTCACGTGAGACAACTAAAAATTACTAACCCACTAGATAACAACTCTACTAGAAATTATCAACATTTGATACTTAAATGTACAAATTCAGTTTTAGAGTAATCATTTTAGCTAGTTAATTAGTTTGTCATGTCCATGATCAATATTTTAATGTTCAATTCAATTTTGCTCAAAACAAAAATCCCTTTCTTTATTACAAAACCTATGAGCAACATTAACTCTCAAAAACCCTTATTAGGGTAGTAGGTATGTATGATGTCATGTCCATTTAATGCAATATTGTCGGCCACCCTTATCTCTTCTATGATCAACCACCTTGGGGTTGGTATTTGTAATACTTAATATATATATATGAAAAATGATTATAATATATGTTATATGTATTTAACGTTATATGTGTAATAGTTATAACAATTAGTAGTTATATGTAATAGTTATCAAAATTAGTAGTTATATGTAATAGTTAATAATAATAATTAAAGATTTCTGCTCTCGGAAATCTTAATACTCAAGAAGCTTTACTTTCTATGCCTTCGTATGGCCTAAAAGAGTTGAATTGCAAATGGAATCGAGAGAGGCGACATTTCTTAGTGGTGTCGTGCGGCTTGGATCGGATGATTGGTGGTACTGAATAGCAATGCGATAGCAACGTTATCGGTCCATATTCAGTGTGGACCCTCATGGACGACTTTGTTTATTTGGATTACATCGATCTTATTCTCTTCATTATGTTGTGCCACTTCCTGAAATTGATTTTATTTATACCAACCTTTTAGTTGCGCTCTCCATTTACTGAGTTTGACGTTTACCGTCAGCCTGTGGAGTTGCAATATTCGCCTAGTATTATTGATCAAGTTGCAGGAGAGTTCTATTTAAAGGAGTTTCTCCCCCTTGCAATCACAGGTCGCTGCAAAGATTTAGGGTTTGGAAAATAACTCCCGTAGTCAAAATTGAAGGAGAAGTTATTAGCGTAGAATCTCAGATATTTTGAATACAACTTTAAACATGGCGAACCAGATTAGATGGGCTATTGCAATTGTCAGTCTTGTGTTGCTTGTCAGCGTGCCATTCTTCAGCAGACAATGTTTACTGTTTGTTTTAAGAGCTGGATTACAGCTATTAGAAGGGGTAACGGTTTCACACAGCTGTTCGAGCAAGGTAGATCCATGTTCAGGATCTATCAAGTACTGTTTCAGAGAGGGTATTCAAAAGGATTTAGGTGAGTTGTAATTGCTTAATTACACAAAGTTTTCAATCTAAAAATGCAATTTCAATTACTGTTAAGATAAGATATCTATATTATATGTTATATGTAAATACCATAAAATTTGGTATTTTTTATTTTTATATAGCATGCTTTTTATAAATATATTATCATTTTATATAATAAATTTGTGTACAATTTCTTCTATTTAATACATTTTTAATTCAATTCCATAAATATGTTTTGAATAGTATTATCATAATGTTAGTAGGGATTAATTGAATCCATTTGAAAGTTGGGCGATACTGCAGTAAAGCAGTGAAAACAACGAGGTTTGTGTAGGATTCTGTGTGCTGCACCATCTAAATGCGATTGACTAATATAATTACTCTCAAACTAAAAATAAAATAACTCATTCGCAATTTTTTTTGGCTTTTATCTTCGTCATTAAGTCTATGATGTGCTATTTATATTTGAAAATATGCTATTTACAAAATCGACACTGTGAAAGCACCACAGAGCTCCTTTACTAATATCCGTTAACAATCCTTTACATTATGCTTAGTTTTCGTTTTGATACAATATCATCAATATGTTAGATTTTCCTTTTTGCATTATTACAATTCCGAAGATCTGCAATTGGAAACAGGACTCAGAGGTCATAAATGGTTGCCGCAAAACAGCGCGGTCAAAAATTGATGAAATTGTTGTTACGTACCCGGCTGGTGACCAAACTCCGCTTGAGGTTTGCATTGAACACAGTGAACAAATAATTTTGGTTAAGATCCATCTAGTTAATTGCCAAAACATTTTGATTATGTTAACTGCCAATTTCTATTTTGTTAGGTCCAGTTAACTGCTAAGTAACTTTGATTATGTTCCTATTTTGTTCCATAGACTTAATTGCCAATTTTTGAACTTTGCAACACAGATTGATGAGTGTAGCAGCCATCAACGTTGTGCTGTGCGCCGAATTGATATATACGCAACTGACAGCCAAAATAGAGGTTCAAGAAGAGGAGAATAGTGAAGCCCAGAATACCGATTCCCAGGAAACGTATGGTCAACACAGCAAAAGCAACATAATATAGCAAAACAACACCATAAAAGTATTGGAAACGCCTTACACCTTCTCGTAGTGGTCATCCACCTCTTAAAACGGCCAGTAGACATTGCCTGCTGATAGAATGGCACAATGACAAGCAACGCAAGACTGACAATTGCAATAACCCATCTAATCTTGTTCGCCATATTTAAATTCGTATTCAAAATATCTGAGATTCTACTATAATAACTTCTGCTTCAATTTCGACCATCTTGCTCAGTAATAAAGGATATACAGGTTTTGCAGATTTTAAGAAATTTTATCAATGTAAAAGCCCATATAAGACTTATAATAGAGGGCTTAGTTAAATACTTTGCTTGAAAATGTAATTTGGTTTTTATGAGAAGTAATATAAATCAATGGTTACATTCTAATGATTGCATGTACGCATGTTTTAATTAGAATTTTGTGTATTACAGTGAGAGTATCCTGGAGAGTTTATTGAATACTACTAACGAAGGAAACTCCACAGCTGATAGTTGTTGGTGAAGAGAAGAATAACTCACTTGCCGTTGGGTAGAGGTTATTGAACGTTTAATGTTCTGAGTAGTTTAAGTAAAGGAAATCCCATTGTGGATTGGAAAAGTTGAAGAACTTGAATAAAAACTATAATTTGGTTTTACAAACAACAGCAGCTATGAATGAGAAATAGTGAAGTGTTTTATGGGTAGAGAAAGTAAACTTCCTTAGAGAAGTGGTGGGTAAAACTTGTCTGAGCGTAATAGTGGATAATATATATTTTTCCATGAAGGAAAATAGAAGAGAAGGCCGAGGGAAGGCCGAACAGAAACCAACATTGGTTGGTTGTTGAGTGAAGAGGAGGCCGAGGGAAGGCAGAACAGAAACCAACATTGGTTGGTTGTTGAGTGGAAGATGTAGCCCTAGGTACACTAAGTATGGAAGTACTTGGATTTAGTCTGGAGAGAATGATGCCTCAGTAAAAGAACAAGGTAAGGTAAGAGGGTAAAGTCCATATATAAAAGGCTTGAGAAGATTTATTGTGATGTCTCCAACATGGAATAGGAAGTATTTGGAAAAGAGGATTGGACATATGCAACTTATGAGGAAATAGTCTATAGTTTTTTAGATGAAATAACTCAGTGGAGGGTTTGAGAAGAAAAATGAATCATTAAAGAAAGAGAAAAGAGAGGAGGATGAAGAGAATTGTGAAAAATATAAGAGGATTACACATTTAGAGTGAGTGTAAGAAATGGGTTATAAAGATAATAAAACGAAGACAACAAATATGAAGAAACTTGGCATATTGAAGAAGATGTTTCTTAAAAAGTATGTGAAATGATAGAGGATTTGTTCATAAGGGTACCCTCAGAAATAGGGTTGAAGAAGAAAACTAAAGGTAGAAGACTCTATGAGGTGTTCTAAAATATTTGATCATGTGAGAAAATCTATTGATTATAAGTGAGGTAACATGATTGAAGGAGAGAGTGGAAGCCTTAGCAAAATTAACTTAGATTCATTTAAGGTTCTTGGAGACATCAAGCATGGTGTGAAAGAGTTAAGTTCAACATAATGAATTGAATTGGAATGAAAAATAAAAATATGAATTTAATAATAATGGGGTTATGGTTTTCATACAATAAAATGGTGAAATTTTAAGTTATAAATTTGATACATGGTGGAATTTAAATTTATAAATTTGATACAACTTATGAAAAATTGGAAAAGATATTTTTCGATGAATACATGGATGGAAATATTTGTATATTATCATTAACATAAGAATCTCAAAGAAACTGTTGTCAATTTTTAGTTCTAATGAAATCAGCACCACACTAAAAACATCTTTTAGCTTATGTTTTTGTAGATTGAGAATAATGGATTATTTGGTGAAGGTTTTATTCATATCCACTAAAAGAATGTAGTGGATTTTTATATCCATAAGCTAACTATGAGTCTTTAATTCACTACAACATAGATGGGTTTTGAGACAATATTTAAGGCAATGTTTGTATAAATTTTCTCACTTGAGACAAAAAAAGACTTGTGTATTTTCTTAAATATTGTCTTTAAGCAAGTGTCTTAAACTATTGTCTCTATTTGAGAAAAAAAAAACTTTTGTATTGTCTTAAATATTGTCTTTAAGGGATTTTCTTAAATTATTGTCTTAAAATATTGTATCTAAAGAGACAATAATGAGAGACAATAATGAATAAGTCAATTATAAATCATATTCTCTATAAAGAACCCTATTGTCTCATATTGAGAGAAAAATGAAACCAAATAAATAAATAAATAATATAAACAATTACCCCTACTCTTCCGTTTGTTTGAAAAAAAAATATCATGCCTTAACAATCTATTTCTATTATTGATTTTCTCGTAATTAAATAATCCACTCATATGAATATAGACATATAAATACAATTAAAAAAACATACCATCAATTTATGATTTTTATTATCATCACTAATAAAGTCTAGCTTATTATGCGATTTTTTTCATCGACCCATTTTTCTCAACAATACTTATTTTTAAAATGAAACTTAAACGAATAAAATATTAGAGTAGAGTTACAAACACATAGATTGTCTAAAAAAATATTGATAATTTTTCTCAACAATACTTATTTTTAAAATGAAATTTAAACTAATAAAATATTAGAGTAGAGTTACAAACACATAAATTGTGTGAAAAAATATTGATAATAATCTTATTTGATTTTTTATTAAATGAATGACTTTAAAATTAACATGAATTCACCTAATACAAATTTTTAACTAATGTTTGTATATATATACCAAATGTTTCTATAGAAATACCAATAACATGTAGTCACTAGAATAATTAGAGAGAAAAAAAAAAACCTAAAAAAGAATAAAAATGCAAAAGGACCAAGTAAATCAATCATAACAACCAAAAAAATCGAAGATGTATAGAAGATGACATGCCATAAAAGATGATATACCAACCACAATGAAAAGTTCAAATATATGTTATAATATTAATTTACTTTTTGAATTTATGATAATAAAAGTAAATCTATAAACAATCATTTTCCCTCATGTAAATCTATAAACAATCATTTACATATAGAATCTCCACATGGATCAATGGTAAGGCAAGCAATTCAAACTATGTTGTCACATACTCGGTCACCTTGTTTCCCTTTAGAGGTGATGAGAGACAACGTGATGCATTTTTTTTTCAACATCTATTTATATTTTTACACGCAGCTGTAATGGCCTCCGATCCAAAATCTGTAATTTACCCTGGCGCAATCCACAGTCAGAATTCAAAATTCGGATTGCCAAATTTGCCTTTCTGTAGGAATCACTCTCCCAACTTCTGCAATCTGCAATGTAGAAGTCAGACACCAGAATTCAACTTTACAGCCTCGAATATTACTCGTCCCACTTCCGCAATCCACATGCAAAACTCAAAAGTCAGAACCCAAAATCGTCGTCCCGGAACATTTACTCCTCTGACTTCTGCAATCCACAACCCACGTTGCGGAGGTCGAAAATAGGAAACCTCATTTCATAACCCGATGAACTACCTTCCGAATTCCGCAATCTCCAATCCACTTTGGAGATGCAAAAATTCATAAATCCAACAGGCCAACCCCGTGGAGATCACCCTTCCGACCTCCACAATTCGCAATCCTCCTTACGGGTTCGGAAAGTTGGAATTCTAACCATGCAAATCCAAAGTTCGCTCCTCGACCTATGCAATCTGCAATCCACATTTCGGATTCGGAATGTCAAGACCACATATCCTTGCACCTGCAAACTTCTCAAGATGATAACTCCTTCATCCTTGGACCAAATTGGACAAGTCCGATACAGTTGAAAATATATTGGAGAGATCTATACACTCGTGTGATCCCCTATCCCATTTGAGTACTTATTACTTGGCCATATTTCCAACTAAAGTCTGGCCTAAAACAACTAACTATTGTCAGCCTCAGCCTATTGCAATATAGAAGTAACTATGTGTTATCACAATGTGTCGACCTTCACCCTCTCGTGGTTCACTGCGGAAATCTAAGCTATGGCTTCATCTTCTCCTTTGCCTCCGTTCTCCAATCTTCTACTGATCGAACTAAACTTCCCCCTACTCTGTGCCTATGCACAAGTATTCTAATCTGTTGTTGTTGTACCTGAGTTCACCCCGACCTCAAATACATGCTTCCTCTGTTCGTCGAATCCTCCTGATCTGTCAGGCCTGCAACTATCAGCGCCTCTACCATGCTGCACAATATCTTCTTGTGTTGACATCTGTCACGATCCCAAATACCTACAATAACTACCAATAAATTCCTTAACAACCCCAAACGACTGCCAAGTACTCTCTTTGACTTCCTACACGTCCTTCTGACACTACTACAGTAGTCATTCATGTATCTGCCTCGACCATACTATCTTTCGTCGGCTTCGACTTACCCATCGGTTTCACTCTACGCTTAGACTTTGCCAGCCCGCTCCTTCCTCCTTGCTTGGTTCATGCCGAAACCTGTCATTGTCGCGGTTCGACAACATGTCGACCCTCAACGTCTCCCCTACAACTCTATCATCTATCTACCTTGAACATGTCAACTCTCAACTTTCGCAACATGTGTCGATCGCATATCGATTGCTCCTGCTCGATTCATTGACTTCGACAGCTAATATTCTCTTCCACACCAGTGGTCATTGGCACTCCCTATGGTTGGTTTTCCTTAAGTCGATCAACTTTGACTACTCTGCCTATGCCCCAATGCTCCTGCATCCTGATACTCCTGCATCAGCCCCTTCCCTCCAGTTCTCTTTAGGGTGGGAATAGAAATGTGCAGCTGTTGTTTTCATGAGACTTTAGCCTTCACTGCGTTTATGAAGTAGATCCAGCCCCTGTCTTGCCTTCTTCTTAGTTATCCAATATTCTTAGGGTTGCGACCGAAACTTTGTCCCATAGCTCGGTTCTTCTGCTATTAGATCCAGGTGTTCTCACAGGTTTTCTACGCTGCTCATGCTCTATAATTTGTCCCCGAGTTCTGATCCATGGTTATCCCAAGCGATTTACTTCCTACGCAGGGTTTGTATAAACTTTCGGCACTGCAAATTCATGCTTACACATAATCACAATTTATTCTTTCTTCCTTCATCGTTGGGCTCTGCAATGTGTGATAACTCTCGATTGTTCGTCAACAATGGGATAGGGATTAGGGTGAGAGAATTCCCAGGAGTTAGAGTGGCTTAAGGGACAAATGAAATAGATCCATACCATGCCATATGGATTGCAGGGATGCTCCATCCTCTATCGGCCTGATGGGCAGGTTTTCTCAATCACCCTCTTATAACAAAATTAAATGTTAGCATGGGGAGTCAAATGGGTTCACAAAATGACATGTGGTAGTGGTGGTTCCAATCCCACAACACCCTCACCTCTCCATAGTGGATACACATGGCCCCCTCTTATTGGTTTCCTCCATAGCCAAATTTCTTTGTATTTTATTGCAATATTTAATATTTACATCATTTACAATACCTCATGGCTTAATAGCACATGGATAATTAGAATGTCAAATACTTGGCTTTTAAATAAAACCTGAGAATCCTCTAGTGGGGTCTTGGCCTTCAGCTCCACACTAGGGAAAACACACATTGCATGTATACAATATTTACATTGAATCCAATAAACCCTAAGGGTCAAAATAGGGGTACTACATATGCGTAGATACATTTTCGCTTGGTACAATATTGCCAATGGTTGACTTTCCTGAAAACTACACTCTACAACTACAGAATGGGACACAAAGTCAATATTATCATTCATAAAAAGTGAGCATAATGGTCCATATCGCTTACACGCATGGGCCATATAGTATCGAAGAGAATTAAGTGATACGTAAAGAAAGTAACTTCTACATAAGAGATGATCGAACCCATGACTTCCATTATGTGCATCACTACTTTTAGTTGTTTTATGATAGGTTTATTGTTGGTGGCATATCATTTTGTCAACATTGGATTTAGTACATGGGTTAATCAATTGATCCTAGAGACTGTTGGATACTACCATTTTGCCTAACATTTGTGGAGTAGGGCTCCTATATCGAAGAGACTATTAGATAGTGGTGCATGCCCTAATAGTTGAGACTAGTGTTTAGTATTAGAGTAAATCTTGTTGGCCATGCTTTATATCTCATGGATAATTTTTTTTTAATTCTCTAATATTTCATTGGGAATTTATCAAATATTGAATGTTAAAGAAGTGTTTAAGGATTTTATGAGTTAATAGATTGATCCAAGAGATTGTTGGATAATGGCAATTTCCATAGCAACTGTATAGTAGGATTTTTGGATCTAAGGGACTAATAGATAGTGGACTATTCCCTAGTAGCTACATAATAGGGTTTAGTATTTGATTGAACCTTGTTCAACATTGTTTATACCTCCTGAATTCTTTTTTGAAAGTTCTCTCATAGTTCAATGTGAATTTCTCAAAGGTTGAAGGTTTAAGAAGTGTTTAGGAATTGTATGGGTTAATCAAGTGACCCAAGAGACTATTGGACAATAGAATTTTCCCTAACAATTATAGAGTAGATTTTCTTGATATGATAAACCATTGGATAGTGGAATTTTCCCTAATAGTTTTGGACTAGGGATTTTGTATCATCATCGCTTTAAGGTTTCAAACCTTCTTTATGATTCTCCTTCATAGGTCCACAGAGGGGATCTCTTAATCCTAATGTTCTCGAATTAGTACATTTCCCAATGCAAAGGAGTTGTTAAGCCTAATGATAAAGGGGAGCTCTCAACCCTGATGATCTGAAATTCCATTTTTTTAACTTCATAGAGAGGGAATTTGTAATGTCCCTTGTTAGGAATTTTATCAAAATGACAATTTTTTACTTTTTTCCCTAGTTAGACCTTTGACTAGTTTTGATCTCTAGGTCCCAAATTTGCCCCAAATGATCCCAAATCTTCTGAAAAGGTATATGAATGATATTAGAACATAAATATGTGTTTCAGGGATGACTTTGGACCTTTAAAATACTTCTGCAAATCCTCTTTCAATTCTGGTCAATGTAGGTAACTTTACTAGTCATTTCCCTTTGACTAGTATTGGTCCCTAGGTGTCAAATTGACTCCAAATCCCTTCAAATATTAAAGGAAGGTGTATGAATGATATTAGTACTTGAATATGATGTTTATGGATGACATATGGTCACCAAAATACCTCTTCAAACTCTCTTAAGTTTCTGGACCAAGTATGCAATTTTACTAGTAATTTGGGGTTCAAATCCCCCTGAGGTAAGTACTGAAAATGGCTTCCCAAATGCCTCCAAACCCACTCAAATTTATGAACAGAGGTATGTAATTTGTTAATTATTTTATTAAATTCTCATATGCACCATTAATGTATTATTACAACTGTTCTCACCCTCTCCCATTCGACTGCAAAAATCCCCAATTCGACCCTTGGGGAAATGGCACTATTTCACCTCCCAATACAACTAAACTGAGTAAAAATGCTTCAAATGCTCAAGTACAGTACATGAAACTTTTAGAAGACATCCATGGCAGTATATTGATCACAAATATATCAGAGAATCATCCATTCATTTGAAATCATCATCAATACATTGGCTCACAACAAGGTAGTGGGGAAATGGCATTGTTCTTCCATTAAAAATGAGATTTATACATTTCTACTTGGAATTTCGACCTGAAATTTTTTGAATATGAAGAACAGAGTATTTAATTCATATTACAAAAGAAATGGGGCATTAAAAGCTTCCCCAAAGAGTACAATAGCTCACCAAAAACGCCCTCCCTCAAGGATCAAGAATATGCCATCAAAACTGGAAATGGTTGAAGGAGTGAGCTGCAATAGAAGAAACCATGAGCTGCCCTGTAGCTTACACCTGCAAATAAAGACTCCATTAAAGTTCCAAATGAAAGGTCTGAATGGCCTTTCCAATTACCAACTTGGATGGGAATCTTTCACCCTTGAAATTGGCTAAGGCAAGAAACTAGTCATCCACTAGCTCTCCCTCTTCACAAGTGCAATTGCAAATTCTACAAATGATCAAAAGGCATTCTCATACTTCATTTCTACATTTTATAACCAACATTAGACTTCTAAGGGTCGAAATCCTCTCAATAGATTCAATAGATTTCCATTTAGGAAATATTCCACATTTGACACTTGTCTCCTAGTTCCAACCTTCCATCTTCTCCCAAATTTGATTTTGAGTCTCTGTGGCTTCTCCAACTCCCAAATTCGTCTTCCTTGAGCCTATTTTTGGGGCTGACATGTCATAGTGGTCAGATGTCAGAGGTCAGGTCTGCAATTTGTCATAGTTCTCATAGATGCTCCATCATTGGTGTCATAGGGGCTAGGGAATCTAGCCCAAGTGTCCACAAACTTCCACTTTGACTCTTTATCTTCTATGGAGGTTACCAATCCTTCCCAATTCGACCTAAGATGCTCAATGACATGTGTTATAACTTACCAACTCACCCAAGAGTGTTCACATTCCAATTAATTCGAATTTGCAAAATAGAGATACCATGTATTATGAAAAATCAAGCTAGTGTGGGTCCCACATCCTCCATATGTCTCCAAAACCATTTGTCACCTATGATTTCTCTTGAATTTCTTTATTCACTCTATTTATTAAATACTTGAACCCTTCTAATGTCTAAACATCATTTATTATCCCCCTTATTCCAAATCCCAAAGCTTCCACCCCAAACCTAGGAAACTAGTAATTTTCCTCCTTGGCAATTATTTGACCCTTAACATCAATTTTACAAACTCTAATGAATATGGCTAATCTGATTAGGCCATTGTGACCCAATTCCAAATTTGAGACATGACAGAATTCCTTATAGAAAATTTGAATCCATTGTGAACGATAATTTTCTTCTTATATTTGAGAAGAAGTGAGTTGAAGACTACTGCTTGGTTGAATCCATCGTTAGAAAATATTCTTCATAGTGTGCAAATACGTTTCCCACACTAATGTTCACATTAATCCCTATTATCTAGAACGACCATGAGTAGGGGCACGGTTGAATCTGGTTGAGGTTCTAGTACTATGCACTCTCGGGTTTTGGGTCATGGCTTGCGTAAGTAAATATATTGAAATTTGATCATTAGAGTACCAACATCTATCTGTTCGAGTTCTATGGTTCTCACAACAATACCCTTTTTCACTTCCTAAAATGGTAGTTGCTTCATAATTGTTAGTTATGTTAATTTTTCTCATTATTATCTAAAATTTGCAACGAATATAGAATGATTGGCAATTATACATATTTTGACATTTTATGAAATGAAAGAGAATTTTTTATATTTGATCACATTCTACAGTATTGTCGTTAAGCATGGTATTTGTATTATGTTCCCTTCAATTTATATTTTGCATGGCTTTTCAATGTTCACTCCTTAATATTTTGATGCTAACCTCAGGTATCCATGATATTGTCATCATAAAATTTCAATGCTATCTAATAATTTATGTTGTAACTTCGTTGGTCCTAGAAATATATTGTCCATTTGAGCATTATAAAAATAGTTAGAACTACAAGAATCAAAAATTTATAATGTATTTTTGTGTAACTAACCACATCTTAATTTTATAATGTATTTTTGTGTAACAAACCACATTTTAATTAGGGACCTACCACTTTTATTTGATTTCAATCTCTTATTCAAATAGGGGTTTTCGTTTTCATTTGTAACTCTTACAATATTTTATAAAAATGGTCAAGTTTATTAGAGATGTTTTCCTTGGCTAGCCTATATTTGCAAGTGCTTTTATTTGATTTCAACCTCTTATTCAAATAGGGGTTTCCATTTTCATTTGTAACTCCTCCAATATTTCATAAATATGATCAAGTTTATTAGAGATGTTTTCCTCCACTAGCCTATATTTGCAAGTGTAACCCTATACTCATGTGCAAATTCCCTAGTTCTCTTTTTGTATCTCCTATTTCTATTATTTGGGTTTTACACCTACCATATTTTTGCTTGTAGTTTAGTTTCTTTTTAAGTTTAGTATTGGTATCACATACATACTATAAGTTACAATCACAACTTGATGTTTGAGATTTGAGAAAAAAACATAAGCAGTGATGCATGTTCACATTAAGGTGAAAAGGAATGAAATGAATACCATGATGTGGAAAGTGGTTTATTATAAGTTTTGACCCATGGAAAAATAGTAATTTTGTTTATAGAGTTTATTGAGAAATTGTAGGTAGTGATGAATGCATAAAATCAAAATCTCTATTGAATGACAACTCTTCACAAATTAGTGTGGACAACCTGATCAAGGAGGAAGGAGGATGAAGAATGGGATGAAAAAACACTAGTACAATTTGACAAATAAATGACTACACCACCAAAAAAGTAAGTCACCACACTTGAGGAATTTCAAGTGAGACAACTAAAGATGACTAACCCACTAGATAACAACTCTACTAGAAATTAATAGCATTTCATACTTAAATCTACAAATTTAGTTTTAGAGTAATCATTTTAGCTAGTTAATTAGTTTATCATGTCCATGATCAATATTTTAATGTTGAATTCAATTTTGCTCAAAACAAAAATCCCTTTCTTTATTACAAAACCTATGAACGACATTAACTCTCAAAAACCCTTATTAGGGTAGTAGGTATGTATGATGTCATGTCCATTTAATGCAATATAGTCGGCCACCCTTATCTCTTCTATGATCAACCACCTTGGGGTTGGTATTTGTAATGCTTAATATATATATGAAAAATGATTATAATATATGTTATATGTATTTAACGTTATATGTGTAATAGCTATAACAATTAGTAGTTATATGTAATAGTTATAAAAATTAGTAGTTATATGTAGTAGTTAATAATAATAATTAAAGATTTCTGCTCTCGGAAATCTTAATACTCAAAGAAGCTTTACTTTCTATGCCTTCGTATGGCCTAAAAGAGTTGAATTGCAAATGGAATCAAGAGAGGCGACATTTCTTAGTGGTGTCGTGCGGCTTGGATAAGACGATTGGTGGTACTGAATAGCAATGCGATAGCAACGTTATTGGTCCATATGCAGTGTGGACCCTCGTGGATGACTTTGTTTATTTGGATTACATCGATCTTATTCTCTTCATTATGTTGTGCCACTTCCTGAAATTGATTTTATTTATACCAACCTTTAGTTGCGCTCTCCATTTACTGAGTTTGACGTTTACCGTCAGCCTGTGGAGTTGCAATATTCGCCTAGCATTATTGATCAAGTTGCAGGAGAGTTCTATTTAAAGGAGTTTTCTCCCCTAGCAATCACAGGTCGTTGCAAAGATTTAGGGTTTGGAAAATAACTCCCGTAGTCAAAATTGAAGGAGAAGTTATTAGCGTAGAATCTCAGATATTTTGAATACAACTTTAGATACGGCGAACCAGATTAGATGGGCTATTGCATTTGTCAGGCTTGTGTTGCTTGTCAGCGTGCCATTCTTCAGCAGGCAATGTTTAGTGTTTGTTTTAAGAGCTGGATTACCGCTATTAGAAGGGGTAACGGTTTCCCACAGCTGTTCGAGCAAGGTAGATCCATGTTCAGGATCTATCAAGTACTGTTTCAGAGAGGGTATTCAAAAGGATTTAGGTGAGTTGTAATTGCTTAATTACACAAAGTTTTCAATCTAAAAATGCAATTTTAATTACTGTCAAGATAAGATATCTATATTATATGTTATATGTAAATACCATAAAATTTGGTATTTTTTATTTTTATATAGCATGCTTTTTATAAATATATTATCATTTTATATAATATATTTGTATACAATTTCTTCTATTTAATACATTTTTATTCAATTCCATAAATATGTTTTGAATAGTATTATCATAATGTTAGTAGGGATTAATTGAATCCATTTGAAAGTTGGGCGATACTGCAGTAAAGCAGTGAAAACAACGAGGTTTGTGTAGGATTCTGTGCGCTGCACCATCGAAATGCGTTTGACTAATATAATTACTCTCAAACTAAAAATAAAATAACTCATTCGCAATTTTTTTTGGCTTTTATCTTCGTCGTTAAGTCTATGATGTGCAATTTATATTTGAAAATATGCTATTTAAAAAATCGACACTGTGAAAGCACCACAGAGCTCCTTTACTAATATCGGTTAACAATCCTTTACATTATGCTTAGTTTTCGTTTTGATACAATATCATCAATATGTTAGATTTTCCTTTTTGCATTATTACAATTCCGAAGATCTGCAATTGGAAACAGGAATCAGAGGTCAGAAATGGTTGCCGCAAAACAACGCGGTTAAAAATTGATGAAATTGTTGTTACGTACCCGGCTGGTGACCAAACTCCGCGTGAGGTTTGCATTGAACACAGTGAACAAATAATTTTGGTTAAGATCCATCTAGTTAATTGCCAAAACATTTTGATTATGTTAACTGCCAATTTCTATTTTGTTAGGTCCAGTTAACTGCCAAGTAACTTTGATTATGTTCCTATTTTGTTCCATAGACTTAATTGCCAATTTTTTATCTTTGCAACACAGATTGATGAGTGTAGCAGCCATCAACGTTGTGCTGTGCGCCGAATTGATATATACGCAACTGACAGCCAAAATAGAGGTTCAAGAAGAGGAGAATAGTGAAGCCCATAATACCGATTCCCGGGAAACGTATGGTCAACACAGCAAAAGCAACATAATATAGCAAAACAACACCATAAAAGTATTGGAAACGCCTTACACCTTCTCGTAGTGGTCATCCACCTCTTAAAACGGCCAGTAGACATTGCCTGCTGATAGAATGGCACACTGGCAAGCAACGCAAGACTGACAATTGCAATAACCCATCTAATCTTGTTCGCCATATTTAAATTCGTATTCAAAATATCTGAGATTCTACTATAATAACTTCTGCTTCAATTTCGACCATCTTGCTCAGTAATAAAGGATATACAGGTTTTGCAGATTTTAAGTAATTTTGTCAATGTAAAAGCCCATATAAGACTTATAAAAGAGGGCTTAGTTAAATACTTTGCTTGAAAGTGTAATTTGGTTTTTATGAGAAGTAATATAAATCAATGGTTACATTTTAATGATTGCATGTACGCATGTTTTAATTAGAATTTTGTGTATTACAGTGAGAGTATCCTGGAGAGTTTATTGAATAGTACTAACGAAGGAAACTCCATAGCTGATAGTTGTTGGTGAAGAGAAGAATAACTCACTTGCCGTTGGGTAGAGGTTATTGAACGTTTAATGTTCTGAGTAGTTTAATTAAAGGAAATCCCATTGTGGATTGGAAAAGTTGAAGAACTTGAATAAAAACTATAATTTGGTTTTAGAAACAACAGCAGCTATGAATGAGAAATAGTGAAGTGTTTTATGGGTAGAGAAAGTAAACTTCCTTAGAGAAGTGGTGGGTAAAACTTGTTTGAGCGTAATAGTGGATAATATATTTTTTCCATGAAGGAAAATAGAAGAGAAGGCCGAGGGAAGGCCGAACAGAAACGAACATTTGTTGGTTGTTGAGTGAAGAGAAGGCCAAGGGAAGGCAGAACAGAAACCAACATTGGTTGGTTGTTGAGTGGAAGATGTAGCCCTAGGTAGACTAAGTATGGAAGTACTTGGATTTAGTCTGGAGAGAATGATGCCTTAGTAAAAAACAAGGTAAGAAAATCTATTGATTATAAGTGAGGTAACATTATTGAAGGAGAGAGTGGAAGCCTTAGAAAAATTAACTTAGATTCATTTAAGGTTCTTGGAGACACTTAGATTGATTTAAGGTTCTTGGAGACATCAAGCATGGTGCGAAAGAGTTAAGTTCCAACATAATGAATTGAATTGGAATGAAAAATAAAAATATGAATTTAATAATAATGAGGTTATGGTTTTCATACAATATTTGATACATGGTGAAATTTACATTTATAAATTTGATACAACTTATGAAAAATTGGAAAAGATATTTGTAGATGAATACATGGATGGAAATATGTGTATATTATCATTAACATAAGAATCTCAATGAAACTGTTGTCAATTTTAGCACGTTAGTTCTAATGAAATCGGCACCACACTAAAAACATCTTTTAGCTTATGTTTTTGTAGATTGAGAAAAATGGATTATTTGGTGAAGGTTTTATTCATTATCACTGAAAGAATGTAGTGGATTTTTATATCCATAAGCTAACTATGAGTCTTTAATTCACTATAACATATATGGGTTTTGAGACAATATTTAAGGCAGTGTCTGTGTAAATTTTCTCATTTGAGACAAAAAAAGACTTGTGTATTTTCTTAAATATTGTTTTTAAGCAAGTGTCTTAAATTATTGTCTTAAACTATTGTCCCTATTTGAGAAAAAAAAACTTTTGTATTGTCTTAAATAATGTCTTTAAGGGATTTTCTTAAATTATTGTCTTAAAATATTGTATCTAAAGAGACAATAATGAATAAGTCAATTATAAATCATATTCTCTATAAAGGACCCTATTGTCTCATATTGAGACAAAAATGAAACCAAATAAATAATATAAACAATTACCCCTACTCTTCCTTTTGTTTGAAAAAAAAATATCATGCATTAACAATCTATTTCTATTATTGATTTTCTTGTAATTAAATAATCCACTGATATGAATATAGACACATAAATACAATTAAAAAAACATACAATCAATTTATGATTTTTATTATCATCACTAATAAAGTCTAGCTTATTATGGGATTTTTTTCATCAACCCATTTTTCTCAACAATACTTATTTTTAAAATGAAACTTAAACGAATAAAATACTATAGTAGAGTTACAAACACATAGATTGTCTAAAAAAATATTGATCATTTTTCTCAACAATACTTATTTTTAAAATGAAATTTAAACTAATAAAATATTAGAGTAGAGTTACAAACACATAGATTGTCTAAAAAAATATTGATAATAATCTTATTTGATTTTTTATTAAATGAATGACTTTAAAATTAACATGAATTCATCTAATACAAATTTTTGACTAATGTTTGTATAGATATACCAAATGTTTCTATAGAAATACCAATAACATGTAGTCACTAATTAGAGAGAAAAAAAATAACCTAAAAAAGAATAAAAATGCAAAAGGACCAAGTAAATCAATCATAACAACCAAAAATAATCGAAGATGTATAGAAGATGACATGCCATAAAAGATGATATACCAACCACAATGAAAAGTTCAAATATATGTTATAATATTAATTTAGTTTTTGAATTTATGATAATAAAAGTAAATCTATAAACAATCATTTTCCCTCATGTGATTCATTAATTTACTCTTTGAATTGATGATGTCCCATAATAAAAGTGAATCGATAAACAATAATTTTCCCTAGTATGACTCTCAATCTTGTCGATTCTGATATATGATTTAAACACTATAAAAGTATGAGTCTCACCTCAATCAAGTAATTATTAACGTGGCCAATTCTTAATGAGATACTATGCATTTAGGTGTGCGCCCCACAGAGTTACTTGTTGAAACACAATTCTAATTTTGAATATTGAGAGATTCAAGAATCTAGTATTAAAAATAAAAAGCCTATTATTTGGCCATAGGCTACTTCAATGAATATTAAACCGTGACCCTGATCCCGTTATTTTAATCCTTCATTAAGGATCGGCTGTGCGATCCAATGAAATGGCATATACCCTAATTTAATTAGTCGAACACAAAGATCCAATGGGGGAGATTTAGTGAGGGTGTACAGCCTACCTAAAGATCGTTCGCTAATCCTATGTTCTTTATTAATCATCCATCCTGCCCAGTATGGAGCCTTTCAAGCGATCCATCCCGCCACATATGTAGCCGGATCAACATTTCAACTGAAGGATCAAACTCTGTTGCCACGCGGGAGGAAGGAAAGATCGATCGGTTAAAGCTAAAGGTCTATTGGTTTCAGGTTAGGGTTAAAATTAATAAAATTAACAAACAATTCAATTTGTGTAGCAAGGAATTCGATTCAATTAGTGTGGGGGGAGGAATTCATGCCAGGAATTAACAAGCGTTTCAATGGTTTTAGGTTTAGATTGGATTGGAGCGTCCAGGGCTAGTGTTCATGGGCTATGCGGATGGGAGAAAGAAGAACAATTCATCTAAAGGCAAAGGTCTAGGAGGTTCTTACGTTTCAGCAGCTGTTGCAAATGTCTAAGGTAAGGCAAATTCTATTCATGTGTCGTTAATTTATTTCTTAACATGTTGTTTGACAAGAATTCTGTACAGCAAATCGTGTTGAGATGCCTTGTGCGGTCTGTAAGTATATTGCTGAGAGTCAATACATTGTCTGCATTGCAGTGCAAACTGCAAACGCAGTTCTACGGTATTTTCTCGACCCATTTTTTTCGCATATGCATTTGAATGTTTCGTACTTGGGAGTTTATAACTCAAGCATGTTATAATGAATGTGAATTTGACAATGAACTGGTAATGAACAGTCTCTACATTGATGGGCGCTACGAATACTGTGGTGAAAGGCATTACTTCCATCAACAGCAAGCAGTTCCATGTATCCATTGCTGCATCTAACAACGTCGTGGCAGAGGGATTGACTATCCTTGCTCCAGCTGATAGCCACAACACCGATGGAATTCACATATCTTCTTCCAATGTCAGTGTTTGAAATATCAACACAGGAACGGCTGGATCATATTTCCCTAGTCACGGTTTTAAAATATATTGATGGAGGAAGGGAACTATTTTATTAAAGATAAATCTTTAACTTTGGCTGTGTAAGAGATGATTGTATTGCTTTTTTGGAAGGAACTTTCGATCTTGACATTAAACAAGTTACTTGCCTAGCGTGGAATCAGGTGAAATAGTGACTGAGAATATGAGCATTCAATGCACTGCACTGAAAACCGATTTGGGTTATTATTATGCAAGGTGGGAATCTTTGGGAAATGTCCAGCTCGTAATGGAGTCAGCAACGTCACTGTAAATGGAGTTTCTTTCTACCGCACTGAAAATTGAGTTAGAATCAAAACATGGCAATGAGGGAAGGCTTTGCCAAAGGCTTAACATTTGAGAACGTACTCATGAACAACATGGATGGGGAATCCAATCTTCATTGACCAATACTATTGCCCACGTTGTACTGCGTCATATGACACTGAAGTTTCATAGCTTATTTTTAAGTTCTTTAACATACTTCATTGTTAAGATTGGCTTTTGTAATACTTTGTTGTTAATATTGACTTTGTCCGTGCATGAGTCTAATATAAATGTGCAGATTAGCAATGTGGTATGCAAAAACATAGTTGGAACCTCAGGTTATTAATTTGGCCTGTAGTGCAAGCTTTCCATGTTAAGATATGGAATTGGAAAATGTAACTCAGAGTTATGGAAATAATGAAACTTAATCTCAACCAAATCCCCTCTGGTTTGTTAAGGGTGAATACTTCCTCTATTGATTTTAATATGTTTGGATTTTAGTTTTTGTCAAACTCTTTATGGATTGGTTTGAAAAAGGGTGGATGCTTTCTTTATCAACTTTAATATGTTGGATTTATATTTTTTATCTTTTTATTTAAATTTGAGTTATGAAAACAATGAAGTTAAATCTTAAAATTGATTTTTGCAAACATTTTTTTGGGTTTGTAAAAGTGAATGCATTCTCATAAATAGCAACACATTAACAAAAGTTAGTATTAGCCTTGTAAAAATAGTTTTACTAAAAAAAAGAATAAAAACTCTTCTAAAAACATAAGCTTTGCAAAATATTTTTTAAGTTTGTAAAAGTAAATACATTCTTCTATATGGCAACACATTAACAAAAGTTAACATTACTATTATGAAACTAGTTCTACTAAAAAATTAGAATAAAAACTCCTAAAAACATTATACTACAAATATAATTAGTTTTAAAAATTAAAAAACTAATATACATAAACAATAGAATTAAAAGTAAAAAAATAGATAAAGATAAATTAATACAAGAAACAACAATAAAATAAAAAAGTAGAAAAATGTTCAAAGTATTAGATCTTAAAGCAGAAGAAAAACTAATTAATAAATTATTTAGATAAAAGACTCTTTAGTAAAATAATGCAAACTTTAAAGGCTATAACCTATAATTATTAATCCAAAAGGAAAAACAAACAAAAGGAAATGAAATAAATGCTAAGGAAAATAGAAGACTCCAAGGGATTTTGGCATACAAAAATGTACTTGTAGGAGCAAGGCAAGCCAACACAAAGTTATGAAATTTAAATGTCATGATCCAATTAATCACCAATAGTGATAATTTTTACTATCTCCTTAGTCCTCTCCTTAGACCAAAAAGGTATATCACACCAATAAAACATATTATACTAAATTAAGAATTTATAAAAAAATATGACAAAAATTATCCTTAACCTCCACTCTATCACAAAGTTTAGAAGTTAAAACCTCCCAAATCTTTTTTGGGTTAGATCTATGAGATGATGGGCCTAACTTAACCTTGCCCATTTATGAAAAACTCATCATCCTCGCCAATGGTTCTTTTTTTTCAACAACAAAAGAAACAATTACTTGATATTGTGTTGGAATCAAAGATAACTTATGTCGATAAATATCAACTATGAAATATTATACAACTCCCAATAAGACTATTCCAGAGACAACCCTTCTACATAATTTTCATCATGACCAACATTACAAAATTAGTATAGACTTCCAAATTCAACAACCTTAGCAATAGTTTCAACCCTTTTGAGATTGTGAATATTAATTATTTATAATATCCTAGAATGCCAACCCCTTATATTCGGCCAAGTATTTTTGTAAACATTGGAACCTGTCTTTGAGGATACTATGTACTTAGTATAATATTATTATTCATTGAAAAATATGATTATTATTCGGTTATTCAAGCTAATCGATGAATGAGAGGTCCTAGTCTCTCTATAGGGAAGAACTATGATAAACAAAGAAGATTAAGAATACTTTAAATATAAAATTAATTAAACTGAAATCTAAACAAAATAGTAAACGAATAAGGAAAAATATAGAGAAAACAAACAAGAATATGAAAAGACACTTCTATAATATGCAATATAAGAAAATAATAGATAGTATGAGTATTGAATATTAGATGATGATGATTATGATGATAATGATGAGGATGATGATGATGATGATGGTTAACGTCCACTATTGGACCTTAAGAAGATAATTTATTTGGATTGATGTAAAATTTTATTTATGTGCTCAAAAATATTAGAAAGAAGCGTTCCTAGGTCACTATAGTTTTGACAATTTAGAAGATGAGGGAGGTTTGTATTATAGAAAATATTAGGAAATTGCAATCCAATGTGGCTGTACATAGGGCATTATAAGAGAAAGTGACTTTCATCCTCAACGCTCATAGTCTCACACAAAGGGAAACTCCTTTCCACCCATGGTTTTTTAGGAATCTCCCAACGCCCTGTTTCACTATGAATCTCACGAGAGTTCATTCTTAGCTTGGATATATTATTTTTCTTCTATGAACTAGTTAAAACAAAGAGATATTTTTTATCTTCGAGATTAGGGTTAGTGACCTCCTTATAGTATCTTAATTTCTGCTTAACCTTTAATTCATTCACCTCCCACATTTTCTCTTTAAACGTAGAAGTGATAATTTTGTTAATGTTGTTGATATCTTCCGAAGTGGCATTTTCATCGATCCCCCAATGGTTTAACCATCCCTTGGCGTATTTATACGAGCCTCTCTTGATCGCAAGACGGTATTGATTGGATTTTAAAGCAATTATAAGAGGTCTCTAGCCTCCCATGTTATTTATCATGTACTTGTACATCAAGTATCTAGTCATGGTGATGCTCTCGATGGGGGGGAGACCCATTTATAAAGGAGAATATGGTAGGGTGTATTGCTTTTAATTTTTAGGTTACAGGTTGTGAAACCCTTTTGGGTTTGCTCAATATTTCTCCAAAAATATCTAGAGATGCTACAACCCCAAACTTCACAATCATACAAGATAACCAGAGTCATAGAGTTTTAAAAATAAATTTCTGCTTATCCCACATCACAAATTTTGTTGAATTACAATTGTTTTCAAGACCAAAATAATCATTCCACCCTACATTAATCCTTTTCTCAATGCTATAGTTCTACTTGATCTTGTTATTAATATCAATTCCGAGATATTGTAGGAAGACACGTCATCCATGTTTCTATTGTCATGTAAAAAATTGTTGTAACGACATTGGACATGATAATCATAACTTTTGTTTTGTCAGTGTTTAAATTAATACCCATGTTAGAGCAAAAATATTTGAGAATTCTTAATTGCTTATCAAGATCAAAGGGGCACATTTCCATAAGAATTTTATCGTAATGATAGAGAAGGATGGTGACAACTATACCATCTAAGGTAGTGTCAACGCACTTGAATTCTTCTAAACAAACTTCTAGCTTATCGATGTATATGCCAAAAAGGGAAAGGGAGAGGGAGAAACCTTGCTTAACTCCAATATTGGAAATAATATCCTTTTATTAGGGTTAATGACCTCCTTATAGTATCATATGGTTTCCTTGAGTTTAGTGTCCACTACATAAGGGTTCAGAGACCACCTCAACTTCTGAGGCAACACATAATTGTGTGGATAAATCTTGCATAACAGAATTTTCATTTCTCGAACGTTGTTCAAACAAATCTGCCAGAATCCTTGAGGGTTTGAATTTCTCCCTTTTATTAGGAAACACCACATTCAATTTGGAACGTGTACCATTGTTCTAATTGGCATGCAAAAATATAAAATTGAGAGTGTGAACCAGGGCACAAAAGGTAGGAAAGATAACACAAAGAAGACTAAAAAAGATGAAATTATTGTTGCCAAAGATAAGGTGTAAGTCATCTTGACACCTTTTTTATCTATGCACATATTTTGTTTTGATTTTCCAAATCCATGTTAGAATTCTAAAGAAGAAGGGATGGTAGTAGTAGATCATGACTATTCCAAAGACTTAGAGGATGAAAGGAAGAATACAATCTTGTCCTAGGTGGAATGAATATTATCTCCAAGAATGCAATGGGAGTGTAATATAATTCACTAAGAGTGTGGGGCATTGCATGTAAATGCTCTTATTGAGAAAGAGTTGAAGATTCCATTTAAATATGTTTTTCCATTTGGGATTTCAAGGTAATATCTATTTTATTAGTGCCTATGTAATAGATTTTTTTAGAAATTCTTTCTTCATTTGAATTATAACTATAAAGTATCACATAATTAGAACTGATGAATAGTGAAATAGAAAAGAGAGAACCATTTTATTTTTCGTAAAATTAATTAATGTTTGTGTTGGTGAATTGGCTCAGTTATAGGATAGAGGTCATTACCAATATATTGATCATTATGAAATATGAGTTCAACCATATTAGGGAAGACCTTTTGATATTAAGGGCCCAAGTTTATGAGCATTTCGAGGATGACATCTTAGTGTTAGAGATTTTGTTGGGCTCAAAATCCTTTAAATAGGTAGGTTTAATTCAAAATAGGTCCAGGTATTGGATCTATTTTCACCACGAACAATGTGTTGAATTCAACATCCAATCACTCCAATAGAGAAAGAGGAACTCACCCATAAGGAGATCAAGGAAGAAAGAGAGAGAAGGGGGGTGGGGTAGATTTAGGGATGAACAGGACAAAGAGAGGGAAATAGGAAGAGGAGGGATGGAGCCTAGAGAGAGAGAGGGATTAGAGATATTTATTTGGAAAAACCAAGGATTTCACTATGTTTTAGGCTAATGGTGAATTTATTTGATTGAAACAACAACTTGGATGAATTTATTGATTATGTGGACATTGATCAACTCCTTTTCAAAATTATGGCACCCAAGATTAATATCCCTAGTCTCCTACACAATGAATTCCATTCACTCCAAGTGATGGAGTGTGGCACTCACACTCCCCTTTTCAATTTTTTGTCACTAATATATTGTGAAGTGAATATATAGACTATATACTCATTGGTATATATACTAGTGTATATACTTATTGGTATATACACTAGTGTATATATTGATTGGTAAACACACTAGTATATATACTTGTCGGTATATACACTAGCGCATATACCAGTAAGTATATATACTAGTCAAGTCAGTTATATACTGACTCGTATATATACTAATGTATATATTGATTGGTATATACACTAGTATATATACAAGTCAGTATATAAGTGAGTATATACAATAATGTATATACCAATTAGTACACTATACAAGTCAGTTTCTTATACCAATCAATACACTATACTACTGTATATATTAGTCAATAACACTAGTATATCAGTTAGTATATACAGTAGTGTATATACTAACTTGACTTGTATATACACTAGTAGTGTATATACCAACTTGATTGGTATATACACTAGTGTATATATAAGTCAAGACAGTATATACACTAGTATATTTACGAGTCAAATCAATATACACACTATATACTGACTGGTATATACACTAGTGTATATACCAATCAAGTTAGTATATACACTATATATTGACTTGACTCATATATACACTAGTGTATATACTAGTCAAGTCAGTATATACACTATATACTGACTGGTATATTTACTAATGTTACTGGTTAATATATACACTAGTATATATACTAGTGAGTATATAGTGTATATACTCACCTGACTAGTATATACACTAATGTAGATACTAGTCATCATATAAATCAGTATATACACTAGTGTATATACTAGTCACTACACTATACAAGTGTATATATCAGTCCATATACTATACTGACTGACTTATACTAGTGTTTTTGACTGATATACACACTAGTATACTGTACTGATTGGTATAGCGTACTGACTGGTATATATACTATATAAGATATATTGATATACTGACTTGTATATACCAATCAATATATAGTGATATAATGACTAGTATATATACTAGTGTATACACTAGTAAGTATATACACTAGTGTATATACCAGTTAGTGCTTTATACAAGTAAATACACTATACTAGCGTATTTACTAGTGTAAGTGGATAAGAATAATGTGTTAAACAATTACAAAAAACCTTTCTTAGGTGTCCTTGTCCTCTGAGTTGGGGCATTTTAAGGTGACTAGGTATGGGTCTTGGTTCATTGGACATGGAGTGAGTGCACAAAGTTTAGGGACCATTTTAGATGCAATGGTATATTCAAGAAACTCATTCAAGTTTTATAAAAGACAATTGATCTTGATCAGTCATGATCCTACGAAACCTAGTCCCAAGCCTGCCATGGTGAAGGCCAACTAGGATAGTTAAACAAAATGCATACACGTTATGGAGTTATAAAACAGATACGCATTATGAAATTATAAAATGCGTACGCATTTTGAAAGACATGTTTTATGCTCCAAAACGACATGCACCTCTCATTTGATCCGTAGCAACGAGAAACGATGATTTGGAGAGAGACCAGTTAGTGGTAGGGCGAGGGATAGGGATGTGTGTGTGTGTGGGTGGGTGGGTGTGTGTGTGTGTGTGAGAGAGAGAGAGAGAGAGAGAGAACCAATGGGGAAATGGTGTGTTAAGGGGTTGAGGGAGAGAGAGAGGGGTGGGGCCTAGGTATAGGTGAAAGACTAGGGGAGTGAGAGAGAGTGAGAGAGGAGGTTAGTAAGAGTTAGGGGGGAGATAGAGAGATTGGGGGGGAGCACTCAAGGTTTGCGGAGGAAATTAGGGTGATTAGAGAGAAATGAGGGTATAAGTGAGGAGTGTGGGTGTTAGGGTTAGCGAGAGAGAGAGAGAGATTGGGGGGTGGTAAGGGGATACGGGTAGAGAGAGGGGTGTTGTTAATGTGTTTGAGCTAGAGATAAAGGGGGGTGTTAAGATATTGGGAGTAAGTGGAGAATGGGAGAAAGTGAGTGAGAGAAGTTGGAGGAGGATAGGGGGTTAGTAAGAGTTATGGGGGAGAGGGGAGAGAGAGAGAGGAGGAGTGGGGGAGTGTTAGAGGTAGGGTGGGGAGTAGGGGGATTGAGAGACAGATATAGCATGGGGTTGTTAGGGAATTGGGGGGATATTTAGAGAGGCTCAAGATTTGTGGGTAGGTGGATGAGAGGGATGGGTAGGTGTAGGATTGGAGAGGATGGTGGGGTTATAGGTGGAGTAGGATGGGGGTCGTTAGGGGACGTAATGGGATGGGGTGCTAGTGGGGTGGTGGGGGGTCTGTTAGGTTAATGTGGGGGTGTTTGGGAATTGTAGAGGGGGTGTATTAGGAAGTTGTAGAGTGATGTATTAGGCAGTTTGAGGGGTTAGGGGTGTAGGTTACAATAACGCATATACATTTTTGTTCACGAAAACGTGTAAGGAAAATTTAACATTACAACTATACTATTTGGTTTTGTGATGATAACATTAAAATGAATTTGGAGGGTGCTAAGGGATTAAACGTATAATGATATGGGTTGTATGAAAGGGTTAGAGGTAGAGACATAGCGAGGTATTAGGAGAGTAGGGGTAAGTGGGGCATGGGACAAAGAGAGTTAGATATTGGGATAGTAAGGGTTAGGGGGAGAGAGAGAGAGAGAGAGAGAGAGAGAGAGAGAGAGAGAGAGGAGTGGTGTTAGTGGTAGGGGGAGACATGAGGATGTGTGTGTGTGTGTGAGAGAGAGAGAGAGGACCAATGGGGCAGTTGTGTGTTAGGGGGTTGGGAAGAGATATGGGGGTGGAGGTTAGGTGTAGGTGGATGAGTAGGGGAGCGTGAGAAATTAAAATAGGGGGTTAGTAAGAGTTAGGGGGGAGAGAGAGAGAGAGAGAGAGAGACAGAGAGAGAGAGAGAGAGTTCAATCTAGATTCCTCTTCATCTGACTCCTCTTAGCTTCTCACCTTGATTTTTCATCTTTTTCTTTGGTGGTAGTTACATCCTATTTTCCATTGCATAATATCCATGATGGTTCCCCCATTGATTAAACTCTTCTATAAATATCCTTATCTTGTAATACTTCATGCATATAAATATACTTTAAGTTACATGACTCACAATGCCTCTTAACCACTTTGAGTGAATCATTTCTTTTGAATATTTTAGCACTAAAGTGAAACGAATTTATATCGATCCCTACCTAACATGCATCCTTAACTGATTATATGATATAGTTTCCAACAATCAAGGTTATTTGAGGCCATAGGGATTTATTTCTTATCGACAAGGTTAACCCAATCCCATTGATGTATGTTTAGTATGATACTTCCATCAATAGAACCTTATCAGTCACATACCTCGAGAGGAAATGAGGTGGTTCAGAATCCATAAATTCTTATATACAAGTGGTACTTTGTGAGATAACAATCATCTAAGTCAATCAAGTCCTTGAATGCAACATCCAACATGCAATTTTACAACTATATGTGGATAAGTGTATATAGATGTATTATAAACTATTAAAAAATATTTTGATAGATGCCAATATATTTGTGCTCCCATAACAGTTCACAATATATATGGGTGTGTGGATCGAGGCATTATAATTCCCATCTCATCCTCTAAAACGAGTTAGATCACATCTAGTTGATATGATGGCATATATAATTCTACGACCTTCTTTTGTGGTGGATTCCTTATAGTTACAACTGATTTCCATATATTTGTGGATAAGATTATTCCATGATTAATGGTATTTACGTGGGTGACTATGGTGTGCATCATGTTGGAATATTCTAACCATCTCTTCTTGGTTTTGAAGGCTTTGCATGCATTCATTCCATGTAGCACTCCATGTATCCATGCATTGGTAGTTGAGTCTCCTAGCACCTAGTCCTTAATTTAGTCCTCCTAGAGCTTAACTTTGGTCATCATTATCCCTCTTGTCCCCTCAAACCGCCTTGGTTACATCGTTGAAGTCCAAAAGCACCCTCATGCATGATTTTAGGAGCCAAGATAGTTAATTCCATGATTCACGGTGCATTGTCCCTTTGAGTAGTTAGTTAACTGACTGTTACACCTAGTTTCACTACTATTAAGTGTAGGAGTGCCTATTTTGACCACTACAAGTCAATATTGCATCTCCTTGGCCTCTCATCCCCTAATATATAGCCCCGGTGACTCAGTTATGTGCCAGTCCACCCTAGTTAACTAGTCATTCATCATCGGTGGCAACTAGAGCTTATTGGGAGATGGTGTCAATGCAAACTAAGCCTGCCACATGTGTGGATTCGAATTGCCTCTTTGGGATCACGAATTTCTCCTTTGGAGATGTATTCAATTTATGTACACATTTTACTAAATAATAGAGGTAATGGAATTTTTTCCAATTGTTATTCATTCTCTTGTGTTGTAACACAATTTTTTCTTCTCTATTTTTCCAATAATATATTTCAAGGTCAGTGCCTAGCTAGACATTAACTTGATGTATAAGATCCATTGTCTGTGGTACAAGGGACCCCTCTGTGCAGCAATTTCATTTCCTAACCCTACAAGGTGTACATAACCTACACCCCTCCATATTTGAACGTGTGACCTCCTAGAAGGAGACACATGTTATTAACCCTTGTGGGATGAATAGTTGATTACTCTTTATTATAATGAATAAACAAGTGCCACATGAAGTGTGAAGGTGGAAGGTGCATGAACAAATGTCACAAGGGGTCAAGTGTGAAAATACATGAAGGGATGAAAACCATCAAATTACTTAATGTATGATATTTAGTGACTTTTATGTATTCAAAATTAAGGGTGGAGATCGAGAGAACCAGGTTTGTAACTCTAGTGTACCAAAATTATTAATGTAATCTTTATTTTCTGCAATATTTGCAATAACGTTTTTCATTGTTTTTGTCTTTGTATTCCAACAGACATGCATTCTGATTTAATCATGCATGATAAAAGAACCTAGGAGATAAATGTGAGTAAATAAGTATCTCAAAAATCAACTTCATTTTGCTAATTAGTTTGCACTAGGGTTGGGAAATAGGAACTAGGTCTCACAACATGAAAGGTGCCAGTTCTCTGCAACTCATTTTGAGGGATGCTGCTAGTTACTGTGCTCACTGAGGCTTGTTTTCTATTGATAATTCTTTCTTTATTAAGGATGCTCCTCCATTATACCATCTCTATTCATCCACAAATGAAGGGAAATTAAATATCATGGTATCTAAGTTATTGACATCTTTTCTTTGAGTCCTAATTACCCTCTTATCTATGGGAGGGCTTCTCCATCTTCTTTGGAGATTCTAGATTGTGTATGTCATGATGTTTTACTCCATGGGTTGAGAAAGGTTGGAACTTAATAAGGAGTCGGCCATATTTCGTAGGTTCATGTAAATGGACACAGAATGGGCTATAGAGTATCATGAGAAGAATTTGTCTTTTTTCTCCTAATGACAGTCATAAGATGTGTTTTCATTTTAAATCGTCAACATCACAGTCGATTCCACGTGACAAACAACAAAATTTTGTGGACTGTGTTGGAAATATCAGTGATAGTTTGCAGTACTCCAAACCAAATATATTAATATTAAGTTTCAGGAAATGTGGCCTGAGGATATTTAACACATATGGAAATATTATGAAAGACAAAAACATGTTGTACATCCTTGAAAATCATGTGGTACAGCCTAAAATGTGTTTCGTGATTTGAAAAAATGTGCAGAAACACCATCTTTTGTTTCTAGGTCACACCATGATCCATATGGAGTGCTTCCTCATTCAAATTTGGTGACTTTGACTGGGTTTGACCAAAAATGATGGTAATTACTGGTAATTTTAAATTCTTAAAGTAAAATGATTTCATGATTGGCAGGATTGCGTCATTTCCAGTGGAGTCTATCATGTATGAGGGTATGCATTTATCATTTCATCAACAGCACAAAGCCCTCCTCTGAAGTTGGTGGTGTTGATTGTTGAACTCCTCTATCATGGCCTTAGCAAAAATGTACCATTAGCAATTGGTATTATTATTAGAAAAAATGGCCTTATCAAAGGATTTTATAGCATTGCTCTTATTATTTCGCATAGGAATTCCATCCAATAGAGAAAATCGATGATTAAAATATTAGGTATGTAACCCCAATTCATAGTCAATTGGTTGATGTGGGTTCACTTCCATTATCAAATCATTCCTATTTCTATTTAATTTTACTCATGCTTTGCACTATACTTGTATGAAATCTCTTCACCTCAGATTGTCTTGCAATTAGATTTTCTTATTTTTCCTTCATGTTTTGATTTCCTACAAGTCAAACTAAATTGGATTTTGTATCATTGTTATTTATTCTAAACAAAGTTCCCTAGAGATAC
This sequence comes from Larix kaempferi, assembly GCA_027924585.1. Lineage (NCBI taxonomy): Eukaryota > Viridiplantae > Streptophyta > Pinopsida > Pinales > Pinaceae > Larix > Larix kaempferi. The sequence goes on from BSBM01000547.1 coordinate 5,049,448, forward strand.
TAAATTTGACTATGAGTTCAGTGAAGAAAATGTGCTGGAAAATCTACTTCTGTGGGAAATTTTGAAATGGATAAAAGCATATTGTGAATCATTGCTATTTTTAAAATATGTTTGTCATATCTCTTGGAGTCATAATTCTACACATGTTTTTGTTCAGAAAGATTGAGGAAGGCATGTACGCTTAGATGAACAATTCATGTCTATATATATAATATTTTTATAGATGTGGATGATGTTAGATAGCTATGCATTATGTTAGAGTAGTAAATTATGCTCTTTAAATTGAAAGTAAGCTTACAGGAGTTGAAGTTTTCAAAAACATATGCTATACTAAAGTCAAAACAATGGTATAAATTTACAACAAGGAACTATTCTATTGAACCACAAAATATCAAGCCATAGGTGCCTCATGTGAAACTACAACTATGCCCCTTACAATCCTTCTTAGTCCAACCTTGAAATTTTGATGTTACTAAGTGAGTTGTTTGTAAGTATTTGCAGAATGAGATTGGAAAAATACTCAGATAGGCCATAAAAAATTATAACCATTAAATCTGTCTTTCTTTGTTGGATGTGGTTGTCCTTGATGTCAAAGCAGTTCATTAATAACAAATGAATAACCAAGGACATGATGGCAGGGCAAACTCAGTGGAAGACAAAGGAATAACAAAGGAAGTGATGACATGGCATGTACGATGATGTGGCATGGTTGATGAAGATGCAAATCGACCTAATTTTTATCTAGTACCTTGATGATGCCATTATTACAATTTGACCTAGTTATCTAGAGATTTGTCAGTTTGGAGAAATTCTAAAAAATGGTTATGTGTTGGAAAATCGGTCCATGTGGCCTTGGAAAATGCTCATCGTACCTCATAGGAGAATTATTAAAATTATCTAAAACTATCATGCTATAGATTATTGAAGATTCCATTTTACCATGATATCAGTTCTCAAAGAGGGTGTTTTATGACGAATTTAAAGGCATTCCAAAACAGGGTTTCAGGTTGTTTTTGCACAAGTGGTAGTAAAACTGCCTAAGTGGCCTCATGAAAATGCCCGCCATAATTCATAGGTTAAGGTAAATTCACACCCCATAGTGTCATCCTTTATCTTGTTTGTTTGTATGCCTAACCATGGTCTCATATTGTCTTAAGCATGTCCGAGGAGGAAATTATGGGTGTACAAAAATAGTGTTTTAGGAAGATTGCTCCAGTCTAGGAAAATGCAAAAATTGTCTAATATAAAATTATTGGTAAAAATGCCTGCAATTTCCTGTTGTTGATGTCTTAAAATAATTTTAGGGTATGGGTCTCTAGACTATTGATTGGTGCATCCAACCATATCATTGGTCTATCCAAAGAGTCTTGTTAGGTGAAGATATCGATCTTCCAAAAGTGCCTCCTAGATTGATTTGCACTACTCCATAAAAATGCCTACCGAGGAGAGAGAAAGAAGTTTCAAAGGATGAAATTGGTCTAGATGGAATCACCTTGTTGGCCTCTATCCATTGGGTTTCTCACACTTCCAATTTGATGAAAATAAAAATCTCATGTTACTTTAGGGTTTGACAATTTTATGTCAAGTGTTGAATTAGTAGATGAAAAAGCTACTTTGAAATGTCCGTGACATGATGTGTGTGTGTATCAAACAAATTAAAGGGTGACATGGATATGTTCCATGTTGGAAGTGGTTATCTAGCCATGTTTTCAGTTTGTATTATGATGGTTACATGTGCAATAAATAAACCTCCCAAAGTGAGAAAAATATTATTTTGCATATTAAGAACAAAAGAAATTTGGCTGTATTAAAATCACAAGGTCAAGGGGCTATTTGGAAATTCCCTCCAGGTACTGTCCTTGTGATGATAAATTCAATAGTTGACATGGGTATTTTCCTTTATGATTTGTACATCTAGTCATGGTTTCAAATTTATCTCTGGAGGTCACAGTGTGAGATACAAGCCTGCCAAAATGAGAAAAAGTTTGTATTTTTGTCTAACTAAAGGTTGAGAGGCATTTGGAATGCATGTGTAGATAAATTCATCCAAAGGTTTGGATCTATTCTTTCACAATTTTTCCATCCAGTCATGGTTTCAAATTGATATATGGTATTCACATGTGTGAAAAATTGAGTTCCCAAGTTGAAGAAAAATTATGTTTTACACATAAATATGAATATGCCCAAATTAAGTATATGTTAAAATCAGTTTTTATTTTAAATTTCCCAGCTAAGTCAATTTAATAAAGAACAGTCACGATGTTATAAAATAAAGGAAATTAACTACTAGCTATTTATCAAAGGAAATTAATTAAACCAAGAAGTATTTTTTATGAAGTGGTGCATTTGATAAAAATGAAATTCCCAGATTTGAAGGATGTGATTGTGGAAAGCATGTGATGCTGAAAAGGCATGATGATAATCTACATGAATAAAATAATAATAAGGAATAGGTTATTAAATAAAACATAATTTATTTTTAATTAAAAATACAGAGTTGATCTTTAATTAAAAAATTGGGTTTATTATTTAATAAAGAAAAAATTAAACCTTTTGAAAAGTCACAAGTGGGAAAAGAAACGAGCCATTTTGAAGAGATACAATGATTAAAAATGAGGTAGATAATATATAAACCAAAATTCAAGATGGAAGGAAGATGTCTCAACAACCCATAAAGAAGAAGAAAGATCAAGACACAAACCACTGAAATGAAGATACTGAGTTGAAGTAACATAATTTCTGGAAATCTGAAAAGACAATAAGGGCAAATTTGGTTATTGAAGATGAATGTCTCTACATTTTAACTTGAAGATCTAAAGCAGCATACATGCTAGAGAAGGTAAAAAGTAGATGAGAGTATTTGTTGTGTGTTTAGACGAAAATATGAAGCAGTACAAACTTTACAAAGAAAGTATAAAAGGACCAGAGGCAGTATTTTGGAGCTCGGATTGAAGATTAGAAACATAGGACAATGAAAGTGTAAATACATATATATCCCATTGAAGTTTTAATATCAAATTAGGGGGGTAGGGTGGTGCTTGGCAAGGCTACATGCCTGTAAGGGAGTTGTAGCCTCCTTCTAGTGCTAGCTGGTAAATAGGGTGTCGAAGCATCCTTTCAGTAGTAGCTACCAAAAAAGGGGGTTGTAGCCTCCTTCCAATAGTGGCTGGTAAATAGGGTGTAGTAACATCCTTGTCTATTGCAACATGTAGAAACCAGAGTGATGTAGGATCCTTCAGTTGTAGCTAAGAAACTTGGGGATTGAAGTCTCCAACAAGTTGTAGCTTGCAAAATATATTGTAAATATAATTTTGCAGTATAGAAAGAGTGTGTGGTTTTCCCAATTGGGATTCCATGATAAAAATATGTGTTCTATGTATCTTGTTGATTCCATGTTTTAATTAATATTAAAAAGTGGTTTAAGTTGTTAAAAAGATAAAAATACTGATTCAACCCTCCTCTCAGTATTGACCAATATTCCAACAATTGGTATCAGAGCATGATCCTTCACTAGAGTCTAAACTACTAGAAGGAAGATCCTATTAAAAACCACTATCAATCAACAAGAAGGGATTGCACCCAACAAAGCTCTAGTATTTAATAAAGAAGAATATGCATCTTGGAACAAAATAATGAGTGCATACTTATAATCATTAGGATATGGTGTATGGCATTCAATAATCTCTGATTATATACCACCAAAAAGAATAAGGACTACATATCAGAAAGAGTCCAAGAAAAATAACTCAAGGGAAATGGAGTCCATACTTGATGGATTATCTGTAACATACCCTTTAAGATGGAAAACATTTTTTGTTTAGAAACATTATGATAACTTTTATTGTAAATTTTATATTAGACAGGTGTGCAAGGATGACTGTAATTTGCATAATATATTATTATTTAATAAATAAAATAGGAGACAAACACCTAAGAGGACTGTTGAAAGAGTGGTTACTGATCCACTAGGTGGAATGGAATCTGGAGTAGAAGGCAATGGACAAGTGGCAGCGTCATGATGCAACTAAGTAGCTGTTGGTATGGGACAACTCCCTTGAAATGTGGTCATAGTGCCCTGAAAGATGGGTCTGGAGCTTGAGACTCATTTATTCCAAACTGAACACTAAAAGACCTAGGCAGTCTATATAATAGCCATCAAATATTGAACTGAGGTTCATCACTTTTCCCGACGAGTAAATTTACCTTGGGGTTTTGCTGTGTTTGCACCCAAGAGATTTGATGAGGGGATATGCTATTGTTGATCATGTTGTGAGTCTGCCAAACTCTTATTGAGTTCAGGAGGTTGATGCTAAGTGGTGAAGGCATTTTTTAGGAGGTTGATACCGAGTGGAGAAGGTATTTTTGAGTGCCTTGCTTCTACATAGATTCCACCCACTTACTAGATCAGTAAGCAAGCTCAGGGGTTCATTAGAAGTCAGCAGTTGAGCTGCTTCTTTTGAAGCAGGTTGGGAGGAACAGGCCTCCTTGGGTGTTTGTCGACCCTATTCTTCTTTAGAGGTTCTACTATCTTATCTATTTCAGTTCTGTTATGTTTTTAAATGTTATTGTTTATTTAAAAATTTAACTGCAGATATTTGTGTAAATTATTATTCTGTAGGAAAGTATATTGATTGAATAAATTAGTCTCTATATTTTTCCCCATGCCAAAAGGAACGACATCGTACTCTAGTATAGAGGCAATTTAAGTAGAGAATGATTTGATGATTAAAAGATAATGACCGAATATTTATTTCTATATATATTACAATAGAGTTTATTTCAATATTATAATTAAATTTGTTTATTCAAATGATAGTATTATTCTTAATATCAAAGTGAACTCTGTTTCCTGTTTTCAATTATTCACTAACATATTAAATTACAACTGTATACTTCTTTTCTATTTTTATATGCATTGTCATGTTTCTACTATTGAATTTACACAGTCACCAGATTTACAGAAAGAGAGCAGAATATTACAATGCACTTTAATTCCAAACATTGATGCTAATTTACAGTCCTAAATGTCATAGTTATTCTAGTCAGAATGCACAGTAGGGTTTCTTATTACTTTATTAACTTTTCCTTAAAACCCTAGCATTTATTTCTACAACATTAGAAAATGAAAGCATTTTACATTTTATCATTATTGCATTTGATTTATTCACATTTCGTAAACCTTGTAAGCAAACCAAACCTTTTCATTTGAACGCACATATTTTCTACATCTACACATATACATTTCAACATTCACAAAGAAACCAGTTTCCATTTCATGTTATCGGGTCATAGTCCAGAAGATAAAACAAATGCATTCATTGTTTAAACACAGAGTTTACTTCTGATAACAAATAATGTATTACATTCGAAAGACAGGTTTACGGCCAAACCAAAACAAAGAAGCAAACTGTAAATTCTACTGTATTCAATCACAGGTTCATTCTTACAAATGATGGCAACAATACAGAGATTTCGAAACTTAGTGTTATTATTATTTTAAACCAAAACTTGAAAGCATTACAATAACTAGGCTGGGACAAGGGTCTGTTATCCACAATTCCAATCCAAAACAAAACTACATGGTTCATGACATTTCACTTCTTCACAGTGTATGCCTTGTGGGTCAAGGTGTTATCCTTCCCATACTTAAAAGAATTACAAACCCTAGCTTCTACAAATTATCCAAACTTGATGAGTTTTCAAAACACAAGCACACATAATATCATTTAGTCGGCCATCATCTTCTATACAAAGTTCTCAAGGTAACCGCTGAGGCTTACCAGTTGGTATAGCTAAATCCAACCTCAAAGCCCAGTATTGGAGAAACCCTCAACTTTTACACCTACAACAACATTTCAAGGTGGTTAAAATAGTATCACGGAAAAAGGTGTAAACATAACGAATTTTCTTATTAACTAGATAGCATTCATGTAAGAACATTCAGTGTTTACTTCGTAGCATATTACCGTGAGACATCTCATGAGAGCAACGAACACCAATATGAGTATTTACATCCAAAACCTCGTTCAACGAATGCGGGTATCGGAGAAGCCATACAAGCAACTTTTCCAAACCGTGAAATAGTGTCGATGAAACCCATCATTCAGGTGAATCCTTGGCCATTCTCATCAAACAGGGTTCAAAAGAACAACAAAACCCTCAACAGGTTCAGGTATCGAACATCATCAACAAAAATATCGACCAAAGCCTACTATTACTTTAACAAGAACTGGAAGAGTTCAACCCTTAAATATTTGCATAGGTCGTGAGTTCAGAACTCTGAATACTAAACCTCGACAAGAATTACAACAACCTCACGCTGGAACATCACTTAACACATCAAACCAATAGAAATCAACCTGGAATCCGCCTAGTTCTCAAAACTGCAAGGACTAGCCAGGATTGGTAAATTTTCTCAAGGTAATAAGAGATCCCAGGTTCGATTCTCGGTGGCTAACAATAGAACAATATCCTAACAAGAACCCTGATAACCCTTGGCTGGTCGGCCCTTCCTACAAAACAAAAATGTCAAATGCCAAGTGGAACGGATAGTCATTAAACGCAACACATAGTGGGATTAGGGTTTAACTTACACCATCAATCAACCCATCATCCAATGGAGGAGACCAATAAGAAGATCACGTATATCAACAAACCTACCATATTTATTCACCCATCATTGAAATTGCCACGATGGAGCCACATTGGATCTAGCTCATCAACCAGTGAATCAATAGGTCGACACTTCAGCACAGGTTGGGATTTTAATACAGTTGGACACGTGATCGAGCTATCAGTACTATCCACAATGGAATTCCATTACCACGACGGTCCCATGCATTCAATGTTGTAGGTAGCGTAGTTATTATCCACCAACCTGAATACATTAACACTATATCTTACATTCGATCATAGTAACGTTTGTATGGTAAGTTGTATTGCGTACCATGTTTGTTATCATGCTAACAACATTAGCATAGCACTAGGTTTGCATATAATTCGTATTATTGCATATTATCCACTATTTGCATATCAAATATATTGCATAAAGTATCACATAATGTAGGGTTCACTTGATACTTAGCAATCAAGTTGTATGGTATGGCATATGTTCACACTATTGCACACAAAACACAATATAAATTGTGTTATTTATATTGCAAAAGTTTATTAATGTTCCAAAACATATTGAAAATAGGCTAGATATATAATCTAAGCAAATTGTTCATATTCTAATGTTTAGTGAAATCGCAAGCATGCTAATAAACAAAATCCTTATCATTATTGAAGAATCATAGTTCACGAGTACAACATTAACACAACCATACATAGAATTTCTACAATATCGCTATGGAAGAGAAAGCTAGATTTTTGCATATGATTCACAAGAATTACACACACAATATTATGACATCCTAGTATGTTGTTTGGTCACTCAAAGATGAATTTTCATGTAGAGTTGGTAATTATTACAAGATTGGAGTTCTTCGCAGATTAGTTATTTAACTATTTGTAATAGCTCTAAGTTTAGCCATAGCATGGATAATCAAACTCTTAAAGATATAGTTCTAACCGGTGGAATTCCTTTGCATTTTATCTTCCAAAACATCCTACAGAGAAGTACTGAAAACTGTCGGTCAAGGGCTGAAATTAAATACTTTACCTGTTATCTACAAAAGGACATTTTCACATGTTTTAGCACATATGCTAAGTAAGACTCGGGTGTACGAAGGACCCCTTCATCAATCAAACAAAAGTACTTTAGTCAAGGACAACTAATTCATAATCATAACATCAATAAAGTATCACAGTTAGAACAGACATAAACTTACTATCTTTTATATTTCAAACTTTGGGAACTTTGTAATGGTACAACTGCTTGAATGATAAACACAGTTATAGATTTAAATACTATTCATTTGTGAACTGTACATCAAAATAATCGGTATGAATATTTATACAGACACATAGTTCATTTTAATACATCTTCACTTCTGTACTTTGGAGAAATAAACATTTAAATGTCTTGTCTAAAAGTTTTAAATTTTAGTGGATTTTTGGGGTTGTCACATTATCTCAACCCATCAAAGAGAAGGTAGGACAATGCATCTCAGCTAAGGAAATCTGGGTCAAATTGGAGAAACTTTACTCAATTAAACAAAGAGTAGAAGCAAGCATTTCTATTCTAGAGGTGTTTGACGGACAATCCACTCGAGCGGGTGCGAGCCAGATCTCCCTAGCTCAATGCGAGTCTAGAACAAATAGTACAGACTACAAGCTATTTTCCTAGATCTGATTAAGGACCAAGTGCTAGATATCTTACCTTAACTTCGCAATCCTTTCTTTTGGACATTGCTACACGCTCCACGGTCGTCAGATCTCAGCTGCAAAACCTGTAAAGACACAAAAAAATACAAGCAAGTGAAAGATATCTATACAATAATCAATCTAAGTAAATAGTTAAGTAGGTAAACTACACAACATCATCACACATGAACAATATTGGTGGAAAACATTTGTATTACTGTAAATAGGGAAAGTACATAGAAGAGAATCGATCACCACCGAGGCTTAACGTAGAAACCCTTCTCCATCCAATCCAATGCCATAACCTCTTCAAGGAAGCAAGAGTCTCTCAATGAGTGAGTAGAGGTCTTTCTAAGATGATTTCACGAGCATGTAGACACTATAGACTTCCTCCCTTTGGAGAGGGGTAGAGCTTCACTTATATAGGACTAAGTGGATAGGGTATGGATAGGGTAGGTTGAGATATGGTATGAGAGAGATAGGGAATCTTTCTAAGAGGTTAGGAAATGAATTCCAACTCCCCAAGAGGTCAGGGATGAGGATACAAATCAACAAGCTTCGAGAATGAGCTCGAAGAAGCTATTTTTTCCCATTAACTAACTTCGTCACACTCTGTAATGGAGCAAGGTGCGATGTCGCAGGTTGCATGAGTGCATCCTGCGACGACCTCTTAAAACCTAGCATAAATGCAATGAAGTCCTTCCCAGGTAAATGACTTAGTCAATGGAACTTTGGGGATGTATACACTAAATCTCAAGATGGTATGATTTTAGGTGTAACAGAATGCCCCCCAAAGCATGAAGCTATTTAAAAATTGGATAGGTGAAATGCTTTGATAGAAGGAATGGCAATGGAATTGTCGGATGAAGGATGTTGCTACAGTACAACTAACTCTGAACTGACAATCTCATATGATGTACAACATGGATGTGGACCAATACAACGCAGATCGATCATAGTAATGACCGACTGAACACAATCATTGCTACTAAACACAAGCATAGATCCATGATGAGATGATAACACAGCCACAACCAATACAAATGTGGATCTGTGTGAATATAACTCAATACAAACTCCATCGTAACCTGGGTAAAACATGACTCCCCAGGGTCTTCAAGCTGAACCCGCAATCATACGAATCTATCCATGTGATTACAAATGTCTTGGCATAACATGGTAGAAACCACTTGATTACTGATCATTGATGTATACCGTTAACAAGTGCAAGGGAAATCACCATTAATGTCAATGATCCCCAAGGTATCATAGTACATATCATCGAGCATGAATTAATGAGTTGAAGTTGAACGCAAGATGAAGTCTTTCGAACAAGAGTCAATTATGTAAACTCATGTCGAAAGTGAGGTAACCTACCATTAATGCATGCAGGGCCAAGGTACTTGGTTGGTTTCTAGATTCAATCCTTGGATGATGCGTTGAAGTCAACAAGGATGAGTCCATCGAAGGAGCACTAGTACAAAATGAGAAATTAATGACTAAAACAATGATTAAAATTGGACTATAAATGACTATTTTTGAGTCGGTGACTAATAGTATCTGATTTCCACTATCTTATCTCTAGTCTTATTTCACTAGTCATTAATTGGTTGACTTATTAGTCATTGATACTCACTGATTTAGTCATTGATACTCATTGATTTAGTCACTGATTGTAACAATTAATGACCAAATATACGACTAAATAAACTACTAGATGATAACATATTAATGACTAAGCTAAATATGACTAAACATTAGTCGCACTATAAGATACTAGAAACGAGCTACTAATAGTCGTATATATGCGAATTTAGTCGTTTTCTTAGTCACTAATTTATGATAGGGTACGGAGGAATCGAACCATCAATCTCCTGCCTATAATTAGGTAGGTGCTCTACCATTGAGCTAGCACCCTGTTGATGCCTCGGGGGTGCATGGTAAGTGCAAAGTGCTGGAATGGGTTCTAAGGCACACAACAGGGGATGAAAACCCAGCCAAAGGATTCATTTAACCCTATGCAAGAGTTACCCTATCCTCGAGCTGTTTGGTGTGGTAATCAACCACAGATATTAGGCCTCCGCTGGCACTCTAAGAGTAAAAATGGTTTTGATATACAAGATCAGTTTCCCAATTTGGGGAAACAAAAGTGTGAAAAACAGTTAGTAATTCTAACTATGCCTATTCTGAAAAGATCCTAATCTTAAGTCTAATCTATTATAAAAGTGAAAGATGAGTATTCGTGTAGATCAACCTTGAGGCGTAAGAGAACAAACGGTCTATCAACCTTAACTGAAATGACTTTAGATGAAATGTTTGCTAACTTAGATTATGATCTTTAATGAAAATTAAACAAAATAATCTAAGCTTGAAGACCATCAAGATATAACCTGTTATCTCTTTTGTTGATTGAAAAATCAACAATGATAGATCAATTGCAGAAATCGATAAAGAAAGTATTCAATCAAAGAAATTTAATCAAATATTTTCATACACACATTAGTTATAGAGAGAAACAAATACAACAGATCTATGTATTCATTATAAATCCCACAAGAGATCATATGTATAACGGGTGATAATCTGGAACATAAAATCAAGAATCCTTAAAGAAATTTAAGTGATAATCAGAAGATGGATCCGAAAAATAACATTACTGTATTAAGATGCCTTGTACCGAAATTACAACACTCTGAGCACAAAGTATCTTCAGTTTTATATCCTGCTGAGTTACAGTTCCAAAATTCTAAACCTCCCCCCTTCCCTCAGAGAAACACTCCTCCTTAAATGCTAATTAACATAGGATTCCAAAAGGAGAAGTTCTACAAAATAGGGATTGCAAAATCAGATCTAATCAAAGATCCAGGAAATCCTGCCATTTTTCATAAATATTTAACAATTCATCTACATTCGGGAAGATGACAGATTCCAAAGATAATTGAGCATTGCATGTGTTATTCTCCATATCATGCTTTGCTAGATTGTGCCAAATACATAGATACATGCAAATCCTCCCTTCCATGATGACCGGTTCTTTGATCACGGGGTATTTGTACGACCATTTAGACCATGTATTTCTCAACATGGTGGATGAACTTTGCAATATCTGAAATAACCAACAAACTAAAAAATGGCACCTAACACGCAATCCACAGTAAAACGACAATGCGACAACATAATTTCTTCAACAGTTAAAATGTAAAAATAAGAGGTAAAAAACCCTATTAAATACATTTATCAAAATAAAACCAACCATGCGATCATAATAGATGGACGACTGAGATTCACTGTAGCGGACGCAAAATTGGGTTTAGATATGTTTACCAAACTCTTATTCAAAGGTTTCGCAAGCTAAAACCCAAAAGTACGGATTTGCAGGTTCACAAAAAATGGAAATGGGAGAAAAGATTTCTGAAATCCGAAAACCGACCATACGGGTGGTGGGTTTCGGGAACATAAAAGTTTGTGAAGCAAAATAGCCATCCCGAAAGCCGAAAATTGACTATGCAGGTAGCAGGCTTCAGAAACATTAAACTGTGATGTAAAATAACCATCCCGAACGCCACATCCCAAAATTACGAGTTGCGAATTTCAGAAAGACACAAAAGATAAATGAAAAAACCTCAATCCTGAAAGCCGAATGCCACCATTGCGGGGTTCGAGTTTTGGGTTGGTTATTTCTTAATCTTATTAATGAATGACCCCGCAATCCGCACCTATCGGGTTGTGGGTTTCGGGTTCTCAAAACTTCAGGTTTCGGAATGATGATGAGAGTCAACAAAATACTCATAATTTTGGTTTTCTTCAGACCGAGACACTTTGGAAGACATAATCAAACCCTTACAAACAAACAGACCAAACGCATGGGTGGATAATTTTAGAGGAAAAATAAAAAATCGAATTATTTACAAGATAACTCACCCAAATTGGTTTGCGTTTATTAAAAATTGGGGGTTCCAGTGCTTAGCTAAGCATGGGATCTGTTGTGGCCACAACAAATGGCAACTGGCTAGGAAGAACCAGTTATCTCTGCAATCAAATCCAACTAAAGATAACATGTCAACCAACCAATTTCTTGAAACTCAATTCATAGAAGATACTCAAAAGATAGCAGCCAACAAACAGTGAACATGAAAATCGATAGATCTCAACAATGACCATTTTAAAGATAACACTCATCCGATAAAGAGATTTAGAGAGTAATACCAAATCTTTACCATGATGTAATCATAGAAAACTAGCTTGTGTTGAATCTAAGGGCAGCCCTAGAAATTCTCATGGATGTCCTAATTACAGATCCCCTTGGTTTATTAATTACATGTATATTCAGTGACACTTCGTCATCTTATCTTTTGTCTTTTTTTATATTTTCTCTTTTTCTTTTTCTTTTTTTTTTAATATTATTTTTTATAAACATAAAATTTTGTTGATACAAGACCACCGTACTGACTTGGTGATCAGATGAAACAATGCCATTCACAAGCCTGATCTAGAAGATGGTCAAGCTAGCTCGATGTCGAGACTCCTTGTCTTCTGGCTGTAAGACCAAAAGAAATTATTATGGCTTGGTGACCACATAGTGATAATTCCAGTCCAAGTTCAAACTCATGATCATAGTAGGGCTGGCTGGTAATAAGAACCCCCTGTCCTTGTATACAACAAAATCTTATGACAAACAAAACAATTTATTTTGGCATAAGTTATAAGGCATTACCATGGCTTGGTGACCATATAGTGATAATGTTACTCGCTGGTGCTTTGCGGATCATGAATGGATCGACCTGTAATAGGATCTTCCACCTTCCAGGAGAACTGAAAGTCATCTTCCAAGTGTGGTGGCTTGATGTGAAGATGTCATTCCACTTTAAACACCTATGAACCTAATGGGCTGGCTTGATAACAAGACCACCCACCTTATAACTTATAATTTTAAGCAAAATTGATAGTCAAAGTGATTGTAAAAGGATCCATGAGCAATCGGAACTGGTCAGGTTATCATGATATGCCGTTCTGTAGGACCCCTCCTTTAGGGTCCCCTTGAACTGAACCTGAAACTTTAACAACTTCATACAAACAAATTAGCCATTATAGTTATTGGAAAAATAAAATAAAAGAGTGAATAACTTAACAATTAAATAAGCAAAACCTTAACCTGTCAACCCGATCCAACTGGTACATTGTCGTGTGCGTCTTCTGTAGGATCCCTCCAGCAAAGCTCATTTAACCATAGGCGAAGCAACCGTTAGCTCCGCCACCCAACCATAGGCTCATACTTTCAGTCGCATGGCCTCCCCCGAGCTTTGGGTCGTAAAGTTCGCACACAATTCTCAAGAAACCCAGCTTGTGTTTCCCCCCCACCAAGATTTCCAGCCAAACCCTCGATAGCAGCAAGTCATGACGTAACTCAATATTACGATAGTCATCCAGGGTCTGGCGTCCTTTACCCATCGCCAAAGTCTTCCTTTTAAAGGAAAATCCCCTGCGACACATGTCACTTCATGCATAAATAATTATTTAATTAATTCTTTAATGAAAAACAACTCACCCATCCAAGTGTCAATTTATCTAGGAGATGCACCAACATCCCTAAGTTTTCTCATGTTTGTCCCCTAGATATTTCACTTAACTCCTAGATTTGTGGTGTAGGTGGAGTTGACTAGGTGTCCATTCCTAGGATTCCATTTTTCTCCTAAATAAATATTTTTAATATTTTTAAGTAATAAGGAATATCCTTTCATGTGCAATTCCTAAATAACACTTAATATTATTTAAATGCCAAAGTAATCATTTATGTGCAAATGCCTAAAGTACTCAAATGCATTTCTAAGTAAAGTTCTAGGTGCAAAATTATACGTTTCAATGCAGTTAAGTTTAGCAATCAACTTTTACTAGGGACCCGGTGTCGCGCCATTGGGCCTCCTTATTCCTTAATTTAATTTCCCTGACATGGCACCACTTCGTCGGGTCCAGTCATCCATAGTTTCCATTCCTTGGCAAGGCACCACATCGTTGGGTCCTTCCATCCACTCTTTCCGTTCTTGGCAGGGTACCGCACTGTCGGGCCCTTCTGCCGTCATCCTTCCATTTTGACTTGCGGGAACTTCATGTAGGGATTTCAGGAGCCGTTACCTTCCATCCTCTGTCTACACGCTATTAGGGACTAATGGCATTGAGGAGTGAGTCCGTTCTCACTGCGCGCCCCCCAACTTGTACGTGACCAGCTCCATCGTGGCCCACCTCATACACCCTCACGCTTTCCTCTTGAGCAAGTGGATCAGTGCTTATCTGCTCAAGCGTGGTATTCCGTCGGAAGTCGACATCGTCGTCGCTCTCCCTGTGTGTGATTTACTCGTACTCTACGACCCTTCATATTCCTTTGTGTGTCCGTCGGTGAACCATTTCACCTGTCGCTACACACATTTCTCACAAACGTAAATTAGTAGCACTGTCCTCAATAATCACAATTTGGTTTATAAATCTGTTGCTTCATTAAGCATCTATAACTTACTCAATCATTACTCATTCGTCTAATCATGTAATCATTTGCACAACTAGTCGTTAAGCATCATTCATATGTACAGTTTTCATATCAAAGTCAATCGTTAAACAACATGAAATTGTCCATTCACAATAACTACCCAAATGCACATATATCAATCAATCGTAATCATAAATATACTCAAAATAAAATCATAGGGTTATTTTATTAATGTCTCAAACAGTTGGGTGACTCAGCAGGTGCCGTCAATGTCTACAGTAGTCTAGGGGCACTACATACATCCCTACTTATTTAGAACTCCGTCCCGAAGTTCAGAATAAAAATGGAAAGCTATGATGCATCTTAGTTACGTCCTCCCAAGTTGCAGAGCTAGGACTGTAATTGTCCTACTGCACTTTGACTTGATCAATCAGGGCTAATCGTTAAGCAAGAACTAATCAATCAATTATACCACTCCACATATATAATTTAATTCCTTAATTCATTTATCAATGATTGTCATCATTCACATCTCAGGTTTTCCTCAATCTTTTAAGACATATCAAGGCTCAAGAAACCACTTTATCGAAGTTGTTCCGCTGGGTCACTCGACAGGTGCCCTTAAGGTCCACAATCATTTTAGGGGCATTACACGTTCAACCATGAAACACCAAATAGAAAAATGATGACCATCCTCTGTACCTCAATTACACAAATAAAGCATGGTGAAAGATAATGATCAAAGTGAAAAGTATCCAAAGGCACTGCACTTATTTGACTGTTTATTCTTCAGAGCAAATTCTAATCAAAAGCCAGAAAGTAAGATTGATGACGATGCCGAAGCTTCAGAAGCAATTGTTGCTACCAAAAATAATCACAAGTCATTACCACAAATGTGAAGCCTTATTAATGAAAATCAAAGGAAAACAAGAAAACCAATCAAAACGTCAATGCAATAAAACAAGAAAAGGAATAGCTGAAAAACGGACCACACCTATCCACTAGTGCATCCGCTTGTTTAAACAAAATACTATTTTTTTTTAGAAGAGACACATTCACCGGATAGGTGCTTACAACTCCCTCTAATGTCTGTAATTGAATTATGCTGGGACCAATCTTTTATTTGGTTTGTTGTCACAATTATTGAAGAGAACTAGAAGGGCAATCTAATTATTAAAGGAATTGTGCAAAACCCTAGCTCCGGGGATGGCCCATTGGCACCGCTTCCGAGTCTTCGAGGCACACTGTGGGGGGTTCCTTAGCTGAAACCCGGCATCCCAGACCCACCAAAGTCGACGGATTCATGAACCGAGCCATAGTTTAGGCACTACGGGCGTTCTAGTCGGGCACCCTAGGGCCATTCTAGTGGTGATAACAAGTTTACTATCTGTTGAGTCAAATACTACATCCAGGAGCCACTTAGCAAACTTTGAGATAGAAAGCTATGTAATTTTAGGATACTGATTCAACCACTCATACAATTTGTTACCTTCTCAATGATCTAAATTTATAATTTCCTTCTGGGTAGATTCAGGCATTCTTGAGGATCTAAATTTATAATTGCCTTCTAGGTAGATTCAGGCATGGAATAATATTTTCTGGCACTTCCAAGCTCCCGAAACCATTTTGTTATCCATAATATGTGCAAATCCTTTGATGAAAGATAAATTATGGTGTGGACGGCAGCATTTGGTACACTAGCCAAATCTATGTTGTTGGAAGAACTTAGATATTTCAACAAAGGAGCATTTTGCAAGTGACTTGAAAATCCCTTCCATTTTTCAATAATAAAACAAAGAAGTTCAACGTACAGATTTTCAGGCAAGCTTGTCATGCAATCAGACAACTGAATATAAGAAGATAACCATGCCCAAAACATTCAAGCTATTATAAAACTCTTGTTTATCAAGATAATGATGGACTATGTGTACATTACGAGAATATAGATGAATGAAGTCGCTTTGATGAACTTGTCCTCTTGCTCTCTCCAGAATGCATTTAAAAGCAGGGAGTATTGTCCAAGCTTCTATGAACAATGAAGGATTCGTTGTCATTGCTAAGAGAAGTTCTAAGGTCAGTTTCTCATAAAATAGAGATTGTATAAATCCAGCAGGTGTCCCTGAAGGCCTTTTCGATCCGAGACCGAATGAACCATAGAATGAAGACCGTCGCTCCGATCGACAAAGTGTTAGCTCCATTGGATATAGGACATTGGGATAGTGCTAGGGGTGCCCCTCCCCTTTGATCCTGTGGCCCAGGTGTCACCATGTAGGTCCATCTTGGAAACTAGGGTTTTGCTCAGTGAGGGAGTGCAATTTTTGCACACAGGGGTCAACTTTGCAAATTCCTCCCTCATGCACTTTGTGGTTAGCATTCCCAGCTGGAACCTCTATAGACGCACTTGCAGGACTCCTTAGAACTAGGTTTTGCTGCACGGTTGGAGCTCTATGCCCCGGCAAGTATCCAACGGGTTTCCCTGAAGGCCTTTTGGATGCGAGACAGAACGAGCCATAGAATGAAGACCGTGGCTCCGATCGACAAACAGTCAGCTCTGTTGGATTCAAGATGTAAAGATAGTGCTATCCCCCTCCCCATCCGATTTCGTGGCCCGGGTGTCACCTTGTAGGTCCATCTTGGAAACTAGGGTTTTGCTCAGTGAGGGAGTGTGCAAGTTTTTCCCACGGGGGTCAAATTTGCAAAATAATCCACCAAGAACTTGTGGCTAGAGTTTCCAGCTGAAACCATCCTAGACACACCTGCATGTCTCCCTAGAAAGCGGTTTTGTTGCACAATTGGAGTTCTATGGCCCCAGCAGGTATCCAACAGGTGTCCCTGAAGGAATTTTGGATGCGAGACGGAACGAGCCATAGAATGAATACCGTGGCTTGGATCAATGAACCGTCAGTGCCATTGGATTCAGGACATCGGGATAGTCCTAGGAGTGCCCCTCCCGTTTGGTCTCATGGCCCAGGTGTGACCATGTAGGTCCATCTTGGAAACTAGGGTTTTTCGCAGTAAGGGAGTGTGCAATTTTTGCACACGGGGGTAAACTTTGCAAAATCCTCCCCTGTGCAATTTGTGGTTAGCATTCCTAGCTGGAACATCTCTAGACACACTTGCAGGACTCCCTGGAACCAGGTTTTGCTACACGGTTGGAGCTCTATGCCCTAGCAAGTATCCAGCAGGTGTCCCTGAAGGCCTTTTGGATGCGAGACAGAACGAGCCATAGAATTAAGATCGTGGCTCCAATCGAAAAACCGTCAACTCTGTTGGATTTAGGACATCAGGATAGTCCTATCCCCCCCCCTCAGGTCCCGTGGCCTAGGTGTCACCTTGTAGGTCCATCTTGGAAACTAGTGTTTTGCTCAGTGAGGGAGTGTGCAATTTTTGCACACGGGGGTCAACTTTGCAAAATCCTCCCAGTGTCACCTTGTTGTTGTTGGTTTCAATATTTTATTTCTATACCTATCTATCCTACAAGTATAAAGCATAATATACTCTCCTAGCGAAATTACTACTTGTCAAAACATTAAACATAATTTTGAACCTACTGAGAATCAAGCGCACTGTGGGATTCCCGATTGTTACAAGACCTAGTTCACTAAATGATAAAGGATTGTTTCATTTCTTGGGTTGTTTGTTTTTGCTCCATGAAATCCTTGTTGACATCAAGAGTAATACAAAACATAGATGGAGGGAAGTGCAGTGGGATAAGGTAACGCAAAGTGATATTTTAAAGGAACTCAAGCAAACAAAACAACCTCTTCGAAAATGTATTGAATATTGCAAGAAAAAAGTTACTCAATATTTACGGGAAAAGGAAATTCAATAGAGGTCCAAATGATTTATCCAAGTGAGGAAATAAGGTTAAAGGACTAGAGGGATCATTGGCATCATTTTGTGAAAGTTCGTACGGCATATTCACTTATGTTCCTTGACTAAGTATTCTAGCTACATCATATTTTAAAGATTAATGGTGTTATATCATAAATGCCATAATTTTCCTTTTTCCCTATACATTTGTAATTATGTTGAACACAAAATAACGGGGAATGTGAAATAGGGAAAGGCTATGTGAAGTGATATTTTCAAGGAACCTAGGAGATGCGAATAAATAATTTGAAAATGTGTAAAATGATACAAGTCCAAAAGTGCACAATGTTTATGAAAAAGAGAGGGTAAAAATAATAAGAGTGAAGGGAAAAAAGATGGGAACTATTGGGAGTTAGTCATTGTAGATAGAACCAAAATGTTGAGCAAAAAAATCATTGTACTACCAAAACAAAATCGTAGGT
Organism: Larix kaempferi; assembly: GCA_027924585.1. Taxonomy (NCBI): domain Eukaryota; kingdom Viridiplantae; phylum Streptophyta; class Pinopsida; order Pinales; family Pinaceae; genus Larix; species Larix kaempferi. The sequence goes on from BSBM01000547.1 coordinate 5,068,528, forward strand.
TGACTTGGCAATGTTGGAATTTATTGAATATACTTTTTCCTATAAAAATGGAGGGTAAATTCATGGATGGAATTTCATCAAATTTCATCATTGTACTACCATCAAATTTGCTCAAGGAGATGATGAAGTAGCTCAAGACAGTATGGAAGTTGTTGCATCACATGATCCACATACATATTCACATAAATCATAACTTAATCATAACTCATGTACATCAAATAAATGATATAAGATAATGATATCAAATTCCTATCTAACATGAATAACATTGATCATGCATGAATAAACAATGACATGGCTATAAATCATAACTTAATCATAACTCAAACATCAAATAAATGATATAAGATAGCGATATCAAATAAACTATCTAACATGAATAACTTTGGAAATGCATGAATAAACAATCACATCATTACTATACTATGTAACTCAATCAATTAGGCCTTCTGGATCCTCTCAGTTTTTTATTGTCTCAAACAACCTCTCGTGCTCTGCATGAGGTAGTAAGTAGCGTACCTTGTTTGATGACTTCATTGACATTGTCTGTAGTTGGATGTTTGTACCAACAATCAAGTGCATAAAGTGATACACCCGTGACCCTGGTTTATAATCCGTGTATATGTAGCCATTGCTCTTTGGTCCCTTTCCATCCATTGTAAGATATCCCCCCCTGAACAACCATCGAGCCAGTGGGAAGGGTAATTCCTTCACTATCCGTTAATGATGCGAGGAGTTTTTTCTTCCCCTGGATGCATCGTGTCAACCAATAATTCGTCCCAATTGCACTGTCTATCGGGGCGATAACTACATAGATGTGTCTTGCAAAGATGCATTTTACGGTCATATTCCAACAATTAGTGGTTTGATAACTTGGATAATTAGATATAAACAAGGAGGGAACCGGGATATGCATTCAAAAATGTTTATCTAGCTGTACTAGATCAGATATATGATCATATTCATTCGAAATAGAGGACTGGCCTTCCTCTAACTGGATTGTTTCAACAACTGCATGTGGGTCCACTACAAGTGATACATGATCCCATTCATCAACCCAATCCATTGATTCGCATTCATCCCATTCACAACTGCTGCATGGCCCACAAAAGCAAGCAAGTTTTCGCATCCATATTTCAAATAAGGGTTTGTTTGAGCTTTGAACCGAATGAAATCCATGAGTTCCTTCTACAATACTGCAACTATAAGAACGCGATCGGTCTATATCAACTACATGCCAGAAATTTCTGACAACATGTCCTCTACCTATTGGTATGTGTTGCTTTGTGGTTCGATCTGACATTTTTGCAGAGCACCATTGAACTATGGTTTCTGCATCCCGAATATGAGGGTTTCTCGTGCACCTCATCTCTTCCCTTCGTAGGGTAGTTTTGAGACATGCCCCAGTACCATCGTGCTCTCCCTTTCCATGACTGGTCTCAAAATAGTTCCACACATGCAGCACATCATAAGTCTTATGCAAAATACTCAACCACTGGAATACACGTGCATTTTTGAACTGGCCTACACAACCATCTGACCATATCCAATGCCAATCCATCTGTATACCTCTCTCCTTCAGTTGATCATAGAAAAATTTGAATCAATATTGCACGTAATGCAAGTCATGGCACATGTCGTCACTAATGTAGAAGTTGGTCTCTTTCAATATTATCCTCCTGTTGTTGCTGTTCTCTGGTGCGTGCCTATACGTGATATGGACCATTATGCTAACTTGGTCTGAATGGTAGTATTGACTTTGAATCTCATTCTATGGCTGCAGGGTGTAGTTTTCAGCAAAGTCCACAACCGACAATATTGTGCCATTAGGGAAGGTGTCCCTGCACTGTCTGTACTGTTCATCTTGCCATCGTGCTACATGGAGATGTTGTACATACTGCTCGGTCTTTTGGTAAAATTCCTTCATGAAATTGCAAATTTGTACCTGGTGCCACAAAACCTAGGGCATTAATACAATGTGACATTTTCAATGTGAATATATATGTACAAATTCAGCATGTACAGTATGAAAGTATGCAAACTTAGATTACCTGTGACTTCACCAATGCAATTTTTTTGCTTTCTTTCGAACTATCTACTTGATATGTTATGTATTGGAATTTCTGCATTTCTATTGACATCCTCCCAAATGCGTGCTCTGCGATTGCATGGATGCAGGGGCTCAATAATGCAAATCCACTGCAACTGGAACATGCCCCATATAAACATGATCTTGTATAATACTTTTGTCCTTCAGGTCTTGGACACATTATGCTATGTGTAAATTCTCTGGATGCATTCGGTGGTTGTAACGATGCGAAATCCTGCACAATGTTAGTATGCAAATCACAAAATATATGTCTATATATATCATAAAGGTACTCAAATTCTACATGGTATCTACAACAACATGTATTGCGATCATTGCAAATTTTAACATACCAGGGTTTGCATTTTTCAAAGGACCATTGGCCCAAGTTCAATTGTGTGTGCTCATTCTTGAACCTCTCGTAGAGTTCTGTTTGTGTCGTGTCAAGGAAGTGCTTGACATGGGTTTCACCCCCCTAACACCTTTTCTCAACTTTAAAACATATCTTTTGTTCGATGACGGTCTAGTGTTATCATGCCAAAACTTCTGCACTAGTTCTTTGACAGCATCAATGAGCTTCATGTCTAAATGAGGTAACTGACCAACAAAGGTCCAATAATCTTTTTGGCCCGGGGTCTCAAGTTTTTCTCTAATGGAAGAATACTTTTGAAGAGTCTTTCTATCTACTTTAAATATTTTACATGTGTGTGATAGTAGGTGACGTTGCCTTGTGGATTTGTCTACAATCGATTTGACAGTACACAACGGTCCGGATTAAAATATTTTGTACAAGAAGTTTTTCCAATCAAATTAATTGTAGATTGTAGATTTCAAATAACATGATTGTTGACATCTAAACTTCTAACTACCTTTATGCTCAAAATCCTCCTAACATCCGCTAGACAATGTGATTTTAACAAAGCAAGAAACAATTGACATTTTGCTGCATCGGTTTTGGATTCAAAAAATTATTTCGTTATCTTGCTACAATGGAAATCAATAGTGCATTTGGGCATCTTACCTTCAAGTCCTGAAAATGAACTTTCATCCACATGAATACATCTGGGAGTTCTTCGTCGTCCACTTGATAGTCGAGGAAAGGGAGTCGGCAAGGAAGTATGAGTCCCGTCAATGGCTTGTTGTGGCCGTTCGTTCACAACTTGATCTTGCAAGGGAGTGTGTTCTGCATGTGTGTGCTCTTCTTGGGGAGGTTTCCAATTAAGAGCTTGTTCAACGTCCATCCCTTCATACTCAACATAAGGAAAGATTTGATTGGCTTCAACCACTTCGTCATTGCTTGTTCATGGATCTAAGGCACTAGCATTTTTCTTTCTACAATTTTGCATGTATAAGCTGGCTTTTTCTCTTATCTCATGGGCCTTTTCAGGGGGCAGTGAGTTCCTTCTAGACTTTCTTTTATTATTACATATGTTTCCCATATTCTATGTGTTTAAAAAAAAAACAAAAATATCACCCTTGCAAGAATGAAAAACAAATAAGATATTAAAACTCGATGTGCACATGATTATTAAAGCTCGATGTAGCAATTGATTATGTACAACAACATCTAGTGAGAATGTTTTCATATAATCTTAAAAGCTATTTGGAATGCCCTACATATAACTGCAACGACACCTATAGGAACTTGGTAGGATGGTATTGGATGGTATTGAATGGTGGTATGGGATGTTAGTAGGAGCAACTTCCCTATGAGGGAAAATAGCCCCAAAAGACTAATAGTTTTCAATTCTATAGGTGTTTGTGTGAGTTGTTGTAGTGAAACCATGAGGAATTCAACAAATGTTTGTCTACTAGATGGAAGAATGTGATTATGAAATGTTATTGGTGGTGATGCAAGTAATTTTTTTTATTATCTTCATGAAAGGTTGAAAGCATTGCTTGGTGCATTTTGTAGTTTTTTTTTGGTAAGATGTTTTTATTGTCTATGTTGAAGATTAAGAAAACTAAAATAGATCTATCATACAATTCATGAGGAAAAACCCAAAATAGATGACATTCAAACAAGTGAATAAAGACTAAACTACATTTAACAAGATAAAATTATCACCATACCTCAAGGATTATGATTGCTCTTTGCCTCAAATGTCAAATCCTCTTTTGATGTGTCCACTATATGTAAGAAGACTTCATGTGTGTCCAAGTAGCATGAGAATTCAATCCAAGGTGCCAAATAGATTCCAACTATTGTGTATTTACTCGATTGATCCAAATAGAGCCCAAGAGGTGTGTATTCAATCCAAGGAGCCAAAATAGAGCCCAAAATGTTGTGTATTCTATCCAAATGGTCAAGGAAGCACCAAATGGTGGATGAATTCAATCTACCATTTAAATGCTTGTAGGACTGTGTGTGAAACCAACAAAGAGAACGCAAAAATGAGGAAAAAATTGTGGGAGAAAGAACACAAGTGATTTTACAAATTTTGTCTTCAACAGGGACGCGCACGTGCAACTAGCGCGTGCATGTCCATTCTGAACATTTTATTGTTTGGTGGGTAACATTCAGTCCATTTATTACCCAAGAGATATAAATGTGTCGGGTTATTCCTAGAGCCCCTCCCCATAAAGAGGCCCTCCCCCATAAATGCCTTTAGGACCTCTTCTAACCCATAATCCCTATGTGCATTTAAGTGCTTCTAGGTGTTTAGGGGTTTAGGGGTATATTTAGAAATATGTATTTTAATTTCAAAACATTAATTTAATTTTGAATTATAAACATATGTATTACATCAAGAATAATGCTATTACATCATCTTCATCATCATCGACAACACGGTCATCATCACCATCCTCATAGTCATCATGATCATCCTCATTGTGAGGATGAGGATGATGATGGTGATGATGATGACGATGGTGGATGATGATGAATATGAGTACGATGATGAAGAAGATGATGATGATGATGACGAATATGATCATCATATTCGTCATCATCATCTTCACTAGTCATCATCATCACCATCATCACCATCATCATCATATGATCATGGTCATTATCATCACTGTCTTCGTCATCACTGTCTTTAGTCACCTTCATCTTCGTCATCGCCATCTTCCTCCTAATCATCATCATCATTGACATATTCATCATCATCTTCGTATCATCATCATCATCATTGACATCTTGGTATCATAATCATCATCATCATCATTGACATATTTGTATCACCATCATCAATGAAGATGATGATGATGATGATGATGATGATGATGATGACGAATATGAGTACGATGCTAATGATGACTAATTTGGAGATGTTGATGATGATGATGACTAATATGCAACACATCATCATCATCTTCCTCATCATCAACACCATGATCATCATCATCAACTTCCTCATCGTCATCATCATCATCATCATTGTGAGGATGCAGATGATGATGAGGATGATGAAGATGATGATGATATGATGATGATGATGATGACGATGATGATGATGATGACGATGGATGATGATGAATAAAAGTACGATGATGAAGATGATGATGTTGATGACGAATACGATCATCATCATCAGCAGCAAAAACATCAAATCCATCGTCATACTCATCTTCATTAGTCATCATCATCACCATCTTCATCATCATCATCATTGTGGTGACGGGGATGATGATGATGATGGCAATGATGATGAAGACGGTGATGATGACTAATGCAGATGATGATGTGTTGATGATGAAGATTATGGTGATGATGGTTATGATCACAACGATGGTGGATGATGATGAGTATGAGTACGATGATGAAGAAGATGATGATGATGATGACGAATATGATCATCATCAAAATCATCATATTCGTCATCATCATCTTCACTAGTAATCATCATCACCATCATCATCATATGATCATGGTCACGATCATCATTGTCTTCATCATCACTGTCTTTAGTCATCTTCATCTTTGTCATCGCCATCTTCCCCGTAATCATCATCATCATTGACATCTTCGTCATCATCTTCGTATCATCATCATCATCATTGACATCTTCATATCATCATCATCATCATCGTTGACATCTTCATATCATAATCATCATCATCATTGACATCTTTGTATCATCATCGTCGATGAAGATGATGATGATGATGATGATGATGATGGTGGTGGATGATGTTGAATATGAGTACGATGATGATGATGACTAATTTCAAGATGATGATGATGATGATGATGAAGATGATGAGGAATATGCAGCACATCATCATCATCTTAACCATCATCAATAACATGATCATCATCATCAACAATATGATCATCATCGAAATCATCATGCTCGTCATCATCGTCTTCACTAGTCATCATCATCACCAGCATCATCATATGATCATGGTCACGATCATCACTATCTTCATCATCACTGTCTTTAGTCATCTTCATCTTCATCATCATACTCGTCATCGACATCTTCCTCCTAATCATCATCATCATTGACATCTTCGTCATCATCTTCGTATCATCATCATCATCATTGACATCTTCGTATCATAATCATCATCATCATTGACATCTTCGTATCACCATCATCGACGAAGATGATGATGATGATGATGATGATGATGAATGTGAGTACGATGATGATGATGACTAATTTGGAGATGATGATGATGATTATGACGATGATGATGATGGTGAAGATGATGAGGAATATGCAGCAAATTATCATCATCTTCCTCATCATCAACACCATGATCGTCATCATCAACTTCCTCGTCATCATCATCATTGTGAGGACACGGATGATGATGAGGATGATGAAGATGATGAAGATGATGATGATGATGATGATGACAATCGATGATGATGAATACGAGTACGATGATGAATATGATGATGTTGATGACAAATATGATCATCATCACCAGCAGCAAAAACATCATATTCATCGTCATACTCATCTTCATTAGTCATCATCATCACCATCTTCATCATCATCATCATTGTGGGGACGGGGATGATGATGATGATGATGACAATGATGATGAAGATGGTGATGATGACTAATGGAGATGATGATGGTGAAGATGATGACAAATATGCATCACATCATCCTCATCATCATGATCATCTTCATCATCATCTTCATCATCATCAACACCATGATCATCATCATCAACTTCCTCATCTTCATCATCGTCATCATCATCATTGTGAGGACGTGGATGATGATGAGGATGGTGGTGATGATGATGATGATGATGGTGATGATGGTGATGATGATGACGATGGTGGATGATGATGAGTATGCATTAGAGAGATTTTGAGGTCAAAAAAGGGCCTCCTAAGAGATGTACTACAAAAATATGAGATATATTAAAATATTATGAATTGGGGGTTTTATGGGGTAGGTATATATGACAAGTCACCTCCCACACTATTTTCTATGCACAATATAAATAACCATGGTTGAGTTACTTTTCAAAATTCACTAGAAATAAAATTAATAAAATAAGACTACATTGATGTCACTAAGATTCATTGTAAATTCCCCAAAATGTATTGTCCTTTAACATTTATTTGTCTTGAACTTGCGAATGAAATTAAATAATAAAAAACATTTTTAAGAGCTTTTTTTTAATTTTATGTTGACTTTTTATATTTAGTACTTTTCTCATGAATTTAATAATGTAATTTAATTGAGAATTTATTTACATGTAAAATGTCAATAATATTATTATAATCCACATTGTATTATTATTATTATTATTATTATTATTTATTAAATCTATTATTATTCTTTATTAGTTTGAGATTATGTTATTAAATAGAATGGAGTGAATATATAATTTAAAATTAAAAACATAAAAATGATAATATATTATTTTATAAAAAAATGTGAAAGGACTTTCTTTATGAATTAAGATTACTTCACTTGAAAATGACAATAATATTATTTTATGAAAAGACTATCATTATGAGTACTTTACTTTATGACTTAAAAGTACTTACACCACTACCTTGGTTAACTATGTGTTTTCATCCACCATAGAAAATTTGACAAATAAGCATTCTTAACTCATGCAATGCCACCTCACCAAGGGGATGATGTCATCTACTAGAATGTGATTGGTTGTATTTTATAGTACATTTTCTTTGTTTTGAGGCCATTTTTTGACCTCAAAATTTCTCTAATGAGTACAATGATGAATAAGATGATGATGATGATGATGAATATGATCATCATCAAAATCATCATATTCGTCATCATCATCTTCACTAGTCATCATCATCACCATCGTCATCATATGATCATGGTCATGATCATCACTGTCTTTAGTCATCTTCATCTTCGTCATTGCCATGTTCCCCCTAATCATCATCATCATCGACATCTTCGTCATCATCTTCGTATCATCATCATCATCATTGACATCTTCATATCATCATCATTGACATCTTCGTATCATAATCATCATCATCATTGACATCTTCATACCATCATCATCGACAAAGATGATGATGATGATGATGATGATGATAATGATGGTGGATGATGATGAATATGAGTACGATGATGATGATGACTAATTTCGAGATGATGATGATGATGATGATGATGATGATGATGAGGAATATGCAGCACATCATCATCATCTTCATCATCATCAACAACATGATCATCATCAACAACATGATCATCATCATCAACAATATGATCATCATCAAAATCATCATAGTCGTCATCATCTTCTTCACTAGTCATCATCATCACCATCGTCATCATATGATCATGGTCATGATCATCACTGTCTTCGTCATCACTACATTTAGTCATCTTTGTCTTCGTCATCAGCATCTTCCTCCTAATCATCATCATCATTGACATCTTCGTACCACCATCATCGATGAAGATGATGATCATGAATATGAGTACGATGATGATGATGACTAATTTGGAGATGATGATGATGATGATGACGATGATGGTGATGGTGAAGATGATGAGTAATATGCAGCACATCATCATCATCTTCCTCATCATCAACACCATGATCATCATCATCAACTTCCTTGTCATCATCATCATCATCATCATTGTGAGGACGCGGATGATGATGAGGATGATGAAGATGATGATGATATGATGATGATGATGATGATGATGATGAGGATGATGAAGATGATGATGATATGATGATGATGATGATGATGATGATGACGATGGATGATGATGAATACGAGTATGATGATGATGAATACGAGTATGATGATGGTGATGATGAATACGAGTATGATGATGGTGATGATGATGTTGATGACGAATCTGATCATCATCATCATCAACAAAAACATCATATTCATCGTCATACTCATCTTCATTAGTCATCATCATCACCATCTTCGTCATCATCACCATTGTGGGGACGGGGATGATGATGATGATGACAATGACAATGAAGATGGTGATGATGATGATTTTGATGATGAATATGATGACGAATATGTAGCACATCATCCTCATCATCATGATCATCTTCATCATCATCAACACCATGATCATGATCATCAACTGCATTATCATCATTGTGAGGACAAGGATGATGATGATGATGATGATGGTGATGGTGATGATGATGACTATGGTGGATGATGATGAATATGAGTACGATGATGGATATGATGATGATGATGATGAATATGATCATCATCAAAATCATCATATTCATCATCATCATCTTCATTATTCATCATCGTCACCATAATAATCATCATCATCGTCCTCATCATCATCATCGTCCTCATATGATCGTGGTCACGATCATCAATGTCTTCATCATCATAATTTAGTCATCATCATATTCGTTATCATACTCATCATCGCTATCTTCCTCATAATCATCATCATCATCGACATCTTCGTCATCATCATCATCATCATTGACATCTTCATATCATCATCATCATCATCATTGACATGTTCGTATCTTCGTATCATCGTCGTCGACGAAGATGATGATGAATATGAGTACGACGATGATGATGACTAATTTGGAGATGATGATGATGATGATTAAGATGATGAGGAATATGCAGCACATCATCATCATATTCATCATCATCAACAACATGATCATCATCATCAACTTTCTCATCATGATCATCATCATCGTCATTGTGAGTATGCGGATGATGATGATATGATGAGGATGATGATGATGATGATGATGGTGGTCGATGATGATGATGGTGGTCAATGATGATGAATACGAGTATGATGAATATGATCATCATCATCATCATGACCATCAAAATCATCATCATCATCTTCATTAGTCATCATCATCGCCATATTCATCATCCTCACCATCATCATCATCATCATATGATCATGGTCACGATCATCATTGTATTCATCATCATAATCGTCATCTTCATCATTCTCATCATTCGCATCATACTCATCATCGCCACCTTCATCATCATCTTCGTCATCATCTTCCTATCGTGATGATGATGATGATGATGATGATGACAAAGATGTTGTTGATGAGGAAGAGGGTGATGACAAAGATGATGATGATGATGATGATGGTGGCAGTGGATGATGATGAATATGAGTACGATGATGAAGATGATGATGATATTGATGGTCATCGTACTCATCATCAACATCATCATCATCATATTCATCATCATCAACATCAATGGTGATGATGAGGATGATAATGATGATGTTGATCTAACATTGATGATCAAGATGATGACCTAGATGTTGATGATGATGGTGTTGATGATGACAATGATGATGATGATGATGATGATGATGATGATGATGAAGATGATGATGATGGTGATGGTGATGAGGATGAAGAAGATGATGATGATGGAGATGAAGATGTTGATGATGATGACAATGGTGATGATGTTGATGAAGAAGATGGTGATGATGAAGAAGATGACGATGATGGAGATGTTCATCATCATCATCACCATCATCATCAAGATCTTAATCATCATTGTCATCTCCCCCTTCCTCATCAACATCTCCATCATCGTCATCTTCTTCATCATCACATCTTCATCAACTTTATGTATCCCCGTGACAAAGGAAATTATGTGAACGCGTACGCGCACATACGCGTATGCGCACTTACACGTGTGCATTGTTAACCACACATGCACACTTCTATGGATGCATGCACGTACTTACGCATGTGTGTCTATTTGCGTGCAGGCGTGTACGAATTCAAATTGTTTTTGGTGCCCTTGCAGGCTTGGAATTAGCTTTGGATTGCACCTTTAGGCTCGGTTTGATTTATCTATGATTTATGGCAAAACACATCAAACGCTGCAACTTCCTGTTTTTCACAGCTAGTTCTGGATAAGCTCCATGAGTGCACTGCAGATGAAATTGCACACACTTGTCAAGCTCTGTGTGCAGATTCCAAATATATAATTTTTTAATAGATCTATCGTTGTTCTCTTTTTTTAATTCATTTTAAACTGCACACATGTCAAATTCGTAAAAAACATAGGTAGTTTATTTGTCCTATAACTTTTGATTGGCTTACCTATTTCGAAAACGGAAAAGAACCCACATAAGAGCACGAAAATACCTACAACCTAAAAAAAATGCGTTTTGATTATTTTTAGACCATGATATGGTGGATTAAAACTTGACCATGTCCTTTTAGGGCTTCACTGACTTTGGTAATTTACAAAAAAATAAAAATTAACTATTAAAATTTTGGAAAAATAGCTCCGCAAAAGATTTGTCTGTTGCCTACGTCTCTATATATTTTTTTTCTCATAAATTGAAAATTTACATAGCAAAGAGGTAGGTCAACAAAAACATGTGCATTATGTTTTGGAAAACAAATAACATACCAATCTTCAAATAATGACATTTTTGGGTGGTTATACCACTTTTCCATAAATAAAAGTTATATATTCCGGAAGGTCATCCGTTTTTCTACATTTCATCTTTTTACACCTAATCGGAAAACGTTTTGTAGGTACCTCTAGTAATTGATTTTAATGATAATATTTCTATTCTTCCAGAATGTCATTGCAACTAACGTGTCATAATTGGGTATCATTACCTTGCACTAGCCCTTATACATATTCACCTACCTTTGTTGAGATATTGAGAAAAGTGTAAGTTTCACTTTCAGTCATGACCAACCTTATATTCTATCATTTATAATATTTAAGGCTCAAAAACCCTCTTGGAGAAAGTAACCTACACCTTGAGTTGTGTATATATTAATATACTATATATACACCAACCATAGTCACCAGAGTCGGAATCGGCAATAAATCAGCAAGGCTAATGCTTACAAAAGGCTAAAGATTGTATCAATTTTGATATTGTATCCTACACCCATATGCTAGTCAAAGTAAATTTTCTGTAAGCTTGTATTTAGTATAGTACCCTTAAATTGGTTTAATCAATGTTTTCCAATTTTTGTTAGTTTATAATATATGTAGTTGTAATTTTAATTGCATATCGATGTCCTTTGGTCATTAGTTCTTTAATTTTTAATGTTCCCAGAACTTCATAAGGTGTAACTTTTTTAAGCTCATTACTTTGTGGTTCTTTTAATTCTTCATTTTTGTTTTCAATTTATAGTTCACACGCCTTTATTCGGATTATTTGTGGTTAATAATCTTGATTTATGGTTGATTGCTCAAATGTAGGCGTGGACTTTAAGTTAAAAATGATCACAATAGGAGGGAAAATGTTGAAATTAACAATTTGGGATACAGGTATGTGGTAAACTTTCAAAATTGAAGCATGGGGATAAAAATAAAAAGGAAGTAATACATTTTTTGCATAATATTAGCTGCATGCTTTACAAAAAAAAGAAAAGAGAAAAACATTCCAACAATCCTTCCCCAATGAGGCCATGTATATATTTTGCATTAAGGGGTTGGCATTTATTTATTTGTTGAATTTTATGCATGTATACTTAATGTTTTTCATATTATAAAATATAATTGATTTGCATCATAGTCTTTGTTTTGGAGTTTGGGAAGAGATTCCATTACGAGCTAATCTCGTGGTTTAAGAATTCACCTTGAATATTTGCTAAGATATAGTATGTGGCATACATTAGGATATCGACAAGTATTTTATATTTGAGTAGTTTTATACAATTGAAATTCTTTCTTGCAGGCATTTATGGGATTTACTGAATGAAGGTGAGTTCATTAACAATTTTATGATTTCTTACATTTCCTCTCATTTTCATTGGATTAATATAATATTGTAATGCTTTTATGGTTATGGTGTTTAACAATTTTGAATTATACCCTGTGGATCTAGTATATGATCAATGTTAATTATCTGTAAACGAGGGGCTTAAATCCTAGTTTCTTTACCAACATAGATCCTATATGAGATTACTTATGTATATTTTTGTGGTTAGACATCTTTGGGGTCTCTCTAAATAGTTCCAAAAGATAGAAGGAGCTCTAGGCTTATTATGGTAGATTTTTGTGTTTATCAATGTGTTTTGAAAAATAAATTGGATTTTAAGCATGGTTGTCTTTGGATATTATTGTCTTTTTTTAGAATTACAAATGATGCAATCTGGGTGTTCATATGCTCCTCTCCCTAATTCTGAAAGGGTTCTAGCTCATTGGAAGAGCGCCTGCCTTACAAGCAGGAGGTTGGTGGTTCGATTCCTTCGTGCCCTATTGATATTGCAATATTGGTATTTTTAATAAAATATTTTTTATTATGATTTATTATGGCTATAGAGGGGGTTTCAAACCGTCTTTGTATGTTTCTACTAGGGGGCATTCTAAACCGCCTTCATATGTAACTACGAAGGGGGTTTAGAATCACCCTTGTAGGTACCTATGAGGGTGGTTTAGAACTGCCCTCATAGCTACCTACAAGGGGGGTTTATAACCGCCCCCAAAGGTTTGTAATAAGAAATTTTGAGGGGGGTTTCAAACCACCTCTGGAGGCCTCTATGAGGGGGGTTTCAAACCGCCTCTGGAGGCCTCTATGAGGGGGATTACAAACCACCCCGATAGGAATCTACGAGGGGGGTTCCAATCCGCCCTTATAGGCCTCTACGAGGGGGGTTCAATACCACCCATATAGGCCTCTACGAGGGGGGTTCTAAACTACCCATATAGGCCTCTACAAGGGGGGTTCCAAACCGCCCCTATAGGACTATACGATGGGGGTTCACAACCGCACCTATAGGCCTCTATGAGGGGGGTATGAAACCACCCCTATAGTCCTCTATGAAAGGGGTTCCAAACCGCCCTTGTAGGTTTGTATGAGGGGGGTTCACAACTGCCCTCGTAGGTCTCTATGAAGGGGGTTCAAAACCGCCCCCATAGATCTCTATGAAGGGGTCTACGAGGGGGGTTTAAAATCGCCTCCGTAGACGTCTACGAGAGGGGTCACAAACCGCCCCCAAAAGTCACTTTGGGGGCGGTTCCAATCTTGTCAAAAACTGCCCCTAAAGGACAAATTTTTTAACATTGGTAGCTTTAGGGCGGTTTTGCCAAAACCACACCCAAAGCCAAACCACCCCCATAGGTCACTTTTGGGGGTGGAAGACAACCCCCCCTAAAGGCCAAAAATGTAGTAGTGAGAGAGATGTTAGCCGATTTTAAATTTTGCAGCATCTATTTTTAATGCAATTAAATTTTGTCCATAAACCTACGTTTATAAATGAAATCAAATATGCAAGCCCAATGTAAAACAATATGCAAAATTCATTCACCTGAATGCCGTATCCTATTTCCAAATTATATATATTCATAGCCACCAATAAGTTGGATTTCTCTTAGTCGGGTATCAAAAATAATAACCTGACATAACAGAGAACAAAAATAATAAAATAACTAAACATAGAAAAATACCCTACCTTTTAAGAGGTATCTGCAACAAGTCTAGAAAAGAAGTCCACTGGTTGAAGACAACACATTTGAGGCCTTGAGGCCTGGAGTTGTTGCAAATGTTGAAGTATCCGCAATAGTATATGTAATGTTTTTTATTATTTTTAAATTCAATAAATTTATTTTGTTATGGGCCCCAAACTCAACTATATTTACGCCCATCTCTAGGGGAATGATTACACTCAGATCTATTGCACCCAAGATCAGATCATGCTATTCCCAATATTCATTAAACAATTAAACTTAAAAGTGTGACCCTTATTCTTGATTGTACATCCCGACAAATCATATCTCGGTGAGAAAAAACAATGTACGACCAACCTTTTGGAAGATTTCAACTTGGATAAGAATGGTATGGCCCTCCAATAATAGAAATCTGTTGCATAAAATCTAATCCTTGCAAACCATAATTAAAATCTCCCTCTAGTTATTAAAAAATGAATAGCAGCAAACCCAAACCCTTTCGGAAAAATATGGGAGAAACAAATAAAGGAATGAAATTGAAACCTAGAATAAAAATTAATCGTAGCAAACCCAAACCCTTGCGTCAAAATCTAATAGAAATGAAAAAAGAATGAAAGTTTAAGAGAGAGCTTACCACTAAAGCAGGTCAGGGAAATTCATCCATTTGTTGAAGAGATAAGGTCATGATATCGAACCCTCCATTGGTAGATTTGAAATGTAATTCTGGTAGATTAGATCTATTGGAGTTTCCTATTGAAAAATGTAGAAGCTCTTTCAATAAGAATCAAAACCCCAAATTAAAGACATTTGCCATGCTTATGTGTTGTTTTTTAGTTTTATAAGCAATTTAAAACCCCAACAAACAAATTAGTAAGAAAACATGTTGAAGATAACAGGCCATTTGATTCTAAACCAAAAAAGATTGTGAATTCTCATTCTCCAAAATATACAAATATTTAGTCATGTTCAGTTCTTGAGAAAAAATGAATCAAAAAAAGATAATTCAGGTTTAAAAACTAACCACCTTTAAGTTTCTATTTCTTTGCAAATTCCTTCTCTAGAACGTGATCGAACATATCTACAATGCTTCCCTCATTGGCGAAATCTAGTGGCATGGATTGTGCGATGAGATAATAGATTTCTCCTTACTCTTTGAAGTCCTAACCATGACAAAACCGTGCAGAAAATTGCCCTTCATGCTTTCCATATTCGCCACTGCACAAGTCTAGGGGTCGAATCCCTTCCCCATTTCAAAATATTCATAACTCTCCGGCTAAGTGATTTAGTATTGTTAACCAAACCTAGAACTATGGGGATGACTGGACAATATTTTAATATTATATATATTTTTGTAATATTATATGTCTTTGTGTGTAATATATTGTATTTTTTGTATGTAATATTATGTACATGTTTGGTATGTAATATAAACATTTTATATTGTAAATGATTTTATATTAAATAAAATTATTATTTTATATTATAAAAAATTATTATTTTATATTATAAAAAATTATTATGTCCTTATTGTATGTTTTTAATATATATTTCAATGATTAATACATGGTTACAAAATTAATATGGGATGGTATAATGGTAAACATACGATGGGGTATAAATGGGATATATCATTAGTGGAATATACTAGTTGATAAAAAGAAAAAAGGAAAGAAAAAGGAATGGTGGTAAGGAGTGTTGGTCTTCTATTATTAGTTGTTTAATACATCGCTTTTTAGCCTAACACTTGGTAAACCATATAATATATTCGTTTTATTCATGTTTATTTATGGTTGGAGACCCACGTGAACAAAAACCTTGGTAAGTGATATTTTTTTGGTAATTTTATATTGTTTTAGGCATAAATTGTTTTTTTTAATTCTCCACATATATATATATATCCTGTAATTGATGGCTTGTTATTTCTTTTATGCAGAGTTTTCAGTGCTCTAGGGTAAATTCACGATGGCTGCACCAGCAAATCTGGGGGTTTTGATCCACACTTTGGGCTTACCCTGAGCTTTCATCGCCTTCCCAACTGCCTACGCAGACTTTTCAGGTTCTGTTTTGGGGATGGTTGTTGATTACGAAGATGTTGCTTTCTTGTTTTAAGTATTGTATAGATTTGAAGGGATTCGAGCTCCCATATTTGGCTCAGGTGTGCCAAGTTACCTGTAGAGTTGTTTGAGGATCAATTTCTGTCACATGATTGATTCTAGTCTGTATTTTTTTTAGTATAAAAAGGGCTTTTGAAACCCTAAGAACGGAGGATGTGGAGAGAAGATTGTAAATGCTCCATTTTATTAATACAACCAGCGTGTATTCTCTGTAAGGTCTCGATTTAAATCTGGAAGGCGTTGAGGGAGGGCCCCCTTCAGCACCAACCTTGGTATTTTGCCTTGTGTGTTTTGTAATCACAGGTTAATGTCTCTATTCTTTGATATTGTTATATAGAATGCTGATAATGTTCCTCATATGAATGATTGCAGATTCTAAGTTAATTGCAGTTGGTTTATTTTGTTGAATAGACTCAGGAACAGTTTTCATTTGATTCCCTTTTTGGTTTTAGCGTGGAGTGTGTGTTAATGGCCATAATGATTGTTTAGGGTTATTGTCTTTAGGAATTGTGTGATGATTTGATTCACATTTTGCTTTGTGAAAGGATACAGGTAGACTGAGTTTTTATAGTTTTTACTGCCAGCCTATAGTGAGACAACGATAGACTCTTCTTGTTCTTATAGCAAGATAGCAATAAATTCTTCCTTTCATTGCCAGCATATAGAGAGATAGCGATAGAGGCTACAGGATTGGGTTAAACTCTTCTTATTCACAAAACTATAAAAGGAATTAAGGAGTGGTGTGAGTGTAAATATTTCCTTCAATTTCTAGTATGAAGCGTGGTATTGGTAATTTGGCTAATGAAATTGATTTTATCTGTTGAAGACCCTTTTTGTTACAGCGTGGAAATAGTTAATGAATAGCTCATCCTTTTCATTTTCAAATTTGCAGAGCTGTAGGGTATCTTGTTAAAATTCCACAGCACTTGTGATATTTTGTAGAAGGATTGAAGATTGGAATTTATAGAGCACATAGGGCTTTGATAATATTTTAAACAAGTAATTAAATAGGAAGAAATCAGGCTGTTTGAGTTTGGAGAAGACCCTAGTTTATAATATTGCTTTCTTGAAGCAACATCAGCTCCACAGTGTGCATATGCAAACCAGACTTAGCAAGTATTTCTCACACAACCTAATATTAATTAATGAGTATTGCTTGAATGGCTTTGGTACTTTACTGTGTGCATTAATGTGCATAAATAAAATAGATTATATTTGAATAATAAATAACCAGCCAAGCTTCATTATAACAGGTTGTATGTTGACTATTTAAAGTCAAGAGATTACAGGTGTTACTCTGGCAATAATTTTAGCAGTATTAGTGTGGAGTGAAGCATTAGTTCTCATAGGATTATAGTGGAGTTTTCAGATCAACAGATCATAGTTGTTGTGAAACTTATTAAGCTCTTTCAGTTGTAGAATAGATTATGAGCACTGTAGCTGAGTGTGAATTGTGGAGTGTTTAAGGGATTTCTGTAGGGTTTGGTTAATTTATCCGTAGATTGTTCTTTTGAAAGATTGCTGTAGGTAGGACTTCTCTGAAAGATTGTTGTAGGTGGAATTTCTATGAAAGATTAGGGTTGTTTTAAAACTATCTTGCCTACACATATAGTGTAGCAACTCAAAGTTTACGATTGCCCGGTTGATAATTAAATTGACGTTATCTAAGTAAGATTAAAATTGACCAACATTTTGGCGCCGTTGCCGGGGAGTTGCTCCAAGGTAAGCTGGTATTTTGCTCATTTCTATTTTTTTAGACTGAGAAGTTCAGGTAGATAGGATCTTTTTACAGTACACAACAAGGTGGAGGGGAAACATTAAGAAGCAAAGACGAATTCACTATGGGATTCCCATGGTGTAACAGCTTGCCACATCCACTTTAGTGGGTTGCCCCAAATTCTTGTTGTTTCCTTTTGGTAAGTGTGGTTGTTTTTCTTTGCATGATTGATTTATTTTACTGCAAACAGTGTGTTTATCTTTCCTGTAAAGAGTATTTATTTTTTTGTAGTTTAATTTCATGCAAGTGTGGGTGTGTTTAATTTCAGTAATCTAATTTTACAACAACTTTTATGTGTGACTAGTGTTGTAGATTGGAGGAGAAGGATTGGTAAGGCAAACTTGCGCATTTCATATCAGGTTCCTTCAAACCCAATTGGGGCACAAGTATTTCAATTTATTTTGATTAAAAGTTTTGTTATTTTCAGTAATTGTTTTGATGAGACCCAGAGATAGTAGGGGAAGATTTATTAAGGTTCATTCCGATCTTGTTGGAAACAGAAACCCCCCCTCACTAACCCTGGGGATAGGAACACTAGCAACGAAATTGAAAACAATAACACACAAAATTCAGTGGAATTAGGGACCAGCTCAGCAAGAACTGAGGGTATATTCAGTGAACAGCAACATTCAGTAGAAACCCCACAGACCCAACATACTTCACCTTTAAAGGAAGATTCCAACTTGGTTGACACAGTGAACATAGAAAAAGTGAACTTCCTTCTTGGACATAACCAGAATCCGGTGGTTTCTCAAGTAGAATCTACTACAGATTTACCTTTCAATTTTCAAACTTGGCCTAGGCCAGACCATTGGGATTTTATTCTATCCCCAAGAAGATACAGGTTAGGTGTCAACTGGTTTAGGAACCCTCTTGTCATGAGTGATCAGGAAACTGGACACCAGATGGAAGGAGAGAGAGAACATGAGGGACGAACTGAAACAACTTTTGGCTTCCCCATTCTGGATCTTACACAGGATGTCAGTATGAAAAATATTCCAGCATCTTCATTACCTACCTTCTATGGGAAAAGTACTGAAGATACGGATACCTTTCTATTTGAGTTTGACATCTTATGTAGGAGTTATAATTATCTACAGGATGCTCAAAAGTTAAAACTGTTTCCAGCCACCCTTAAGGATTCTGCACTTAGATGGTTTATGAGGCTGGGGGAATCCACCATCCGAACTTGGGAACAAATGAAGAGTGCTTTCCTCAGAAAATACCGAGACTACTATGGCCCTAGAGACTCCCAAAATGATATCTTTAAAATGCAACAGCATGAAGAAGAGAGTCTTGAGGATTTCCTAGAACGCTTCTGCTTTGTATTACAGAAGTCTAAGTATAATACTTTACAGGAGGATGCAGTCATAACTCTTTTTCTAAAAGGGATTCTGGATGAATATGTGGAAATCCTCAACTTGATGGCCTCAGGTGATGTATCTCATAAATCCTTTGAGGAGATTACTGAACTATGTAGAAAATATTCGAGGAGTAGAGCCAAGGCAGGAAAAAACACAAGGGAAGGTCCTTCCCGTATTTCTAGAACAACATGAACTAGTGGGGTCACAAGAGTTGAATTGGGCAACCTGTTAGAAAATTTCAAAACTGACATTTTAGGCACCTTAAGCTCCCAATTTGATGCATTGAAAACAAAGAAACGGCAAGAAGAGGAGGACATAGCAGCATTACACATATTCTGCCCCAAGTGCAGAAAAAGACACCCTTTGAAAGAGTGCCCTCTAAATACCATTTCAGTCTGTGCTCTTTGCTCTGCTCAACACCCAACTGACAATTGCCCTTCTTTACCAGAACTGCAAGCTTTTTACAAGATTAATGATGAACCTACCGATGCATCAAGAAGGCCTTGGCAGCCTAGACCTCAAAACATGTACCCAGAGCCTGTTTTTCCGAACCCTGCATATTATTATCCCATGCACCAATCGCAGCAACCATGGAGTCCACAAATGTGGCAGAATTGGCCCTCTCAACCTACTCAGACTCAACCATGGCAGCAAGGCTGGTGGGGACAGTCATATGGGGGACCACAAGGACAACCCTATGGAGGAACACAATCAACCACCCCTCCTAGTTACCGTCCAATGCCACCAAATATACAGCAGTTATTACCAGGCTTTACACCACCTGCCCTTCCTCCTATACACCTAGTTCCACAACAATATCAAAATCCAAATCCACCTCGACCCACATTGTTGCCAGCCCAACCTATCCCAAACCCTAATAACAGACCTCCCCATCCTCTTCATAATGCTGAAATTCAAATGGCTCCAACTTATGTAATTCATTCAGCTCCTTTACAGGAAATACAATTAAGGTCTGGGAAAACATTAAATAAAACCCCTCCAGCAGTGATTATTCATGAAGAGACTGGAGAAGAAAATGATGAAAAAGAGAGTACAGAGGAAGAAGAAGTGCAGATTTCTACAGAAAACACTCAAGCACTGGGAACTCATTTTCAATCACCTGCTCACCCACAAGTAAATAACAACCCCCCTTACCCAGAGAGGTTATTAATGGAGAAACCTACGGTGCATCCACAGTTTGATTTGGAAAATGAGTTGAGAAATGTTTGTATCAAGATTCCATTACTTCAGGCTATTAGAGATGTCCCTATTTATGCAAAACTGGTAAGGGAACTGTGCTTAAAGAAACCTGGTCGAAAACAGAAAGACCCACCCAAGATAAATGTTTTAGGCCAGCTGTCCAATTATATTTCAGACTGTCCCTTACCCCCAAAATTTGCAAATCCTGGGAACCCAGTGGTGACCATTTACATCAATGAGACTCCAATAGGAAACACTCTAGTTGACCTGGGGGCTGCCATTAATGTCATGTCTATGACCACCATGCAGAGACTTCAGTTGCATAATCTCCTCAGATCTACTCCTACTATTTTGGAGTTGGCTGATAGGAGCACAGTCAAACCTGTGGGGGCCTTAGATGACATTACTGTCACAGTAGCTTCTTGGGAGTATCCAGTGGATTTTCTGATACTCCAAACCAAACACCCAATGGGGGAATATCCTGTTATATTAGGCAGGCCCTGGTTAGCCACTGCCAATGCCTTTATAGGATGCAGAGAAGGTATTTTAACTATATCAAATGGCACTTCTCTACAAAACCTAATTATTTATCCTCCAACACAGCCTGTATCGGAAAACATGTTATGGTTAGAAAATCCTTATGGGGATGAGGATGTGGGAAAACCCTTACTGTCCATCAGTCAAACTAGGGGGCTGGAACACCAGACTGAGGATGATATCCTAGATCAATTTATTTCAGCCACCACTAGTGTTGAGTTCCCTCAGTCCTTCTCTGACTTAGACAATGTTTTCTCAGAAGATTTTCAGGAACACTACTACCCTTCAGCCGCCTCATCATCAGTAGTTTTATTCATAGATGAGAAGGTTGGAGATGCAACTATACCAATGGAGATTAGTCCAGGGAGATCTTTGTCTATTAATGCAAATCTGTCTCAAAGCCAGCAAATTCAGGTAGTTAATTTACTTAAGGCACAGTCTGGGGCATTTGCTTGGGTTTATACAGACATGAAAGGCATTCACCCTGACACATGCATTCATCACATCTATATGCAGGAAAATATTAGACCAGTAAGGCAGCCACAGAGAAGAATGAATCCTGCGCTTAAAGACATTGTGAAAGATGAATTACAAAAATTGTTGGATGCAGATTTCATCTATCCCATTTCTGATAGCAAATGGGTATCTCCGTTGGTGGTTGTTCCGAAGAAGGGAGGTAAGTGGAGAATATGTGTTGATTTTCGTGAGTTAAATAAAGCAACTCTCAGAGACTACTTCCCTCTTCCTTTCATAGACCAGGTTTTGGATACATTGTTAGGAAAGAAATACTTTTCTTTTCTGGATGGATACAGTGGATATAACCAGATAAGAATAGCCCCAGAGGATCAAGAAAAAACCACTTTTACCTGCCCATGGGGAACTTATGCTTACAAGGTGCTACCATTTGGACTGTGTAACGCTCCTGCCACTTTCCAGAGGGCAGTGTTAGGTATTTTGGCTGATTTAGTCCATGACTGTGTGGAAATATATATGGATGATTTTACAGTCTACGGTAATGATTTCAAAGAAGCCTTGGATAATCTGGAGAAAGTTTTAATTAGGTGCCAAGAGACAAATCTTGCTTTAAGCCATGAAAAGTGTAAGATGATGTTAACTGAGGGTATTGTTTTAGGGCACCACGTTTCATCAGAACGTATTAAGGTTGACCCAGCAAAAATTGAAATCATTACTAATCTATCTTCACCGACTACACAAAAAGAAGTCAGAAGTTTTCTGGGACACGCAGGGTACTATCGTAGGTTTATTGCTAATTTTACAAAGATAGCAGCCCCACTGTTCAAATTGTTGGCCAAAGACAGTGGTTTCGATTGGGATCAACACTGTCAGACATCCTTTGACACATTAAAGTCAGAATTGTCTTCAACACCAGTTCTGCGGGGGCCAAATTGGTCTTTGCCCTTCCATATACAAACTGATGCTTCAGACACTGCCTTGGGGGGAGTGCTCGGACAGAAAGAAAATCAGTCCTCCTATGCTATTTATTTCATCAGTAAAAATTTAACACCTGTAGAACTGAACTATACAGTAACTGAAAAAGAGTTTCTAGCAGTGGTTCATGCCATCAATAAATTCCGGCATTATATTACAGGTTATGAGGTATTTGTTCATACCGATCATTCTGCTATTAAATTTTTAATGAATAAACCAATCACTAGTGGCAGAATTACTAGATGGTTACTTTTGCTATAGGAATTTAACATTACCATAGTTGACAAACCAGGGAAGGAAAATCTGGTTGCAGATTTCCTCTCCAGATTGACTCATGCTGATGATAATGTTCCTGTAGATGATACATTCCCTGATGAACATTTATTTGCTGTTTCTATTAAAACACCTTGGTTTGCAGATATAGCCAACTATTTGGTTACAGGGAAACTACCTGCTCATCTGTCATCTTACGAAAAACAAAGAATCATACAGCAAAGTGCTAATTATTCATGGGTAGGTAATGACCTCTTTCGAACCGGTCCAGATCTGATTATCAGGAGGTGTGTGAGGGAGGATGAGATGTGTGACATCCTTCAAGCCTGTCATGATGGACCTTGTGGAGGCCATTTTTCAGACAAGCGGACAGCATATAAGGTGTTAGATCAAGGGTATTACTGGCCTACCCTTTTTAAAGATGCTGAAAAGTATGTATAGGGCTGTGACAGCTGTCAAAGAATGGGGAGACCCACTGCTGCTGATCAAATGCCTTTACAAGCCCAGGTACAAATTGAACCCTTTGAAAAATGGGGATTGGATTTTGTTGGCCCAATCTCACCAATGTCAAGAAAAAAGAGATATATTTTAGTCTGCACTGACTATGTGACTAAGTGGGTTGAGGCAAAAGCTCTATTGAGGGCCACTGAGAAATCAGTCATAGAATTTATTTACAAAGAGATTTTTACTCGCTTTGGCATTCCTCGTGAAATTGTGACTGACAATGGAGCACAGTTTGTTTCTAAATCAATGAAAGCACTTACAGAACAATATGGAATTAAGCACTATAAATCTTCTCCTTACCACCCCCAAGCAAATGGTCAGGTGGAATCAACCAATAAAGTGTTAGAATCCATTTTAACTAAGACTGTGCAGTTACATCACAAGGACTGGGCAGACAGGCTACCCGAGGCATTGTGGGCTTATAGGACCACATGGAGAAATACTATAGGGTATACCCCGTATCAGCTTGTTTATGGGAAACAGGTTCTGCTTCCTATAGAATTTCAGGTAAAAACTTTTCGCACTGCTGCACAATTGAGCCTGAACTTAGATGAAGCTCAGAAGCAGAGACTGATGCAATTAAATGAGCTGGATGAAATCCGACAAGATGCTGTCCAAAGAATTGTTTTGATACAGAATCAGCAGACCAAGTGGCATGATAAATTCCTGAAGAAGAAGACTTTTGAGGAAGGGGATTGGGCACTGCTGTTTGACTCACGGTTCAAACATTTTAAAGGTAAGCTTACTACCAGATGGATGGGACCCTATGAGATTGTGACTGTTTTTTTGATAATGGTTCTGTCAAAATAAAGACAATTGATGAAAAACAGACTGCTTTTGTGGTGAATGGGCATAGGTTAAAAGTATATCACAAACCCATTTCCAAGCAAGAGTTCATTCGTACCATGAGTCAACAATCTCGGCTAGAACTGGTAGGAGAAGGAATGACTTGCTCATTCCCCACTTCCTCATAATAACATTTGATAAAATTGTTTTTGTATATATGTACAGGAAGTTGTTTTTGTTTTTATTGGGTTTCTTTTGAAAGGTGCAGATATTCTTTTTAGGCTCAGGATGTTTTGAACACAACAGGAAAGTCTTTTGTTATTATTTCTATTTTTCAGCCATGATTGTTTTTTTTTGCAAAAGACTGTATAATTGGGTAATTTCTGGGCTACATTAGTAATCAGAATGTCTGTATCAGGTAAATGTATGTGTGCTGTCATATTTTTCAGCACTGTTCTGGCTATTCATATGAGTACTTAACCACCAGGCGATGTCTACATTACTGCTTTAAGCTTCCCAAATGTTTTCTGCTTATGAACTTATGGGTTGTTAGGACCATTTGACCTGGTTTCACACTAGATGGAGCGAGGGAATTGTCTTTAGTAACAGCTATGGGCATTAATTATTTTTTAAGACAGGCAGCATTTTTGGAAAAGGTATCCAGGGCTGGGCAGTTTGGGGGTTATTATCTATTGGCTGTTATAATACTAAACACATATACATATATTGTTGTACAGCCACTTTGTGATTTTCACTTTTTACAGTTGCAAAGGTTAGTTGTTCATCTGGGCAAATTTTTACAGGCATGTACAAAGAATACTCTTCCAATTCTGATACCATCCCACTCCTAGATGGTTTTCAGAGCTGCTCCCCCACTCATCTATGCTAGAGCAAATCATAAATTTTATTTTTAAGGTGAAATTGGGACCAGAGCCTCTGATAGAAAATGGGTGCAAGAGGTTAACCCGCCGGGATACTGAACAGGTTCGCTGGCAGGGGGTACCGACCTATGGTATAAATAGGCAAACCCATCAGGGTGCTGAACAGGCCTGTTGGCAATGGGGCATCTGCCTGGGGAAGAAGCTTCTTAGATGTTACAGTTACCCCACCAGAGTACTGAACGGGCTTGCTGGCAGTGGGTTCTGACTCTAATGTCTCCTTTCACAGCCTCATTTATACTTGTCCATATGAACGATGTACCTACGTAAAGGTAAAAGAGAGGTCATAAGGGTGGTTAACTAAAATTTAATAAACTGCTTGAAAAAGTTAACTAATAGCCAATTGATAATCATCTCTAGCTGTTCTGCATTTTGGGTTACCTGATTCTTGTAAAAAAAAAAAAAAAAAAAAGTTTATGCCTGATATTCTCTAAGTTCTGAACATAGCACAGTTTTTGGCACTACTCATACTATCCTGTGTGAAGCTGGGTCAAAGAGGACTACTATTCCATTAGCTTATGTTAGCATTCCTTTTGTCCTATGGCCTATGTCTTGGTGGAAATAGTTCTGTATGAATGGCAAGAATAAACTTTGTATTTATGAGTGTTTGGGCATTGTAATTACATAGGAATAAGGGTGCTTGATTGAGGTTTGCATTCTGATTGCTTGTTTTGTATAAAAATAGATTTCATGACTTAGTTTGGTTTCTTGTGTGATTATGAGCAGTAGTAAGTTGAAAATGAGGTAATTAAACTATAAACTGTTCTGATTTAAAACTATAAACTGTTTTGGTTAAACAAATTTCAATTCAGTTTATTTGTTTATTAACTCATTTAAATATTGCATGTTGGGAAAGTTAATGGTTTAACATTATTGTGTGAGAGCCTTTACTTGAATAGCACAGCTGCTGCTCGAGATGCTGATAACTCTTGTTTACCTTTATCAATATGAAAACACTGCTATGTTTACATTGGCTGAAGTATTGGATCGAATGCTGGATGAGGTACCGGAATATAAAAATTTTGCAAATCAATATGGCAAAGGTAAAAATGATGGTAAAGGTAATGCACATGGCATGATTTGGTAAGTTTTAATTGCTATGTATTGAGGTTTATGGTTATAATTAAATGTTTTTTTGCCATTACTAAAATTTGATGAGCTGTGAACTATCATGATCACTTTGGCACTCATTTAATTGATATATCACAGTTTTTCTTTTATGTTTCATCCTCTATTATTGATTGGCAACTTGTAATAAAAATCATAACCTTGTTTTATTGCAATTGGGGTTTTTAAAGTGTGATGCGGTTAGCTGTTCCAGTTCAGCTAATTTATGAAGACTCCTTGATAGTTATTTCATGGCAATCGACTGTTGGCATTTGATGTTCTTTTCTGATGCCTTGGTGCAAAGATATAAGATATTTTGATTCACATGGCTCCTCAGGTGATCTTCAGCCACGTTTTCCGGGAGCATAATCTCTAGTAGCTGGACTTTCCAAGAAGGCCCTGAATTTGGATTTGGGCCATGGTTACTTCTTTGAGTTTTGGATGGCAAGGCCATTAATGAGGGCTACTTTATTCTATTTTAGATGCTGAGTTTCTCAGCTTTGTGCCATCATCTTTATGTATTTTTCTAATGATTTGCTTTGGATTAAGTCCTTCTGCTGGCAAGTTTTGCTCCTGGAACACTTGATTGTTGATCACCACCGATGTTCATCAGCATATCTGACCTGCTATATGCAGGAATGATGAGTAGAGTCTACAAAATCAGACTTTAGTTTTATCAGACTTTCCTTTGAGTTCCAAATCTGGTTGTATGAGACTTTCTTGCAGAGGGACCTGCAAGATCTTTGGGTTGGGGGAGATGTTGGTCTTCTATTATTAGTTGTTTAATACATCGCTTTTTAGCCTAACACTTGGTAAACCATATAATATATTCGTTTTATTCATGTTTATTTATGGTTGGAGACCCACGTGAACAAAAACCTTGGTAACTGTTTTTTTTTGGTAATTTTATATTATTTTAGGCATAAATTGTTTTTTTTAATTCTCCACATATATATATATATATATCCGGTAATTGATGGCTTGTTATTTCTTTTATGCAGAGTTTTCAGTGCTCTAGGGTAAATTCACGATGGCTGCACCAGCAAATCTGGGGGTTTCGATCCACACTTTGGGCTTACCCTGAGCTTTCATCGCCTTCCCAACTGCCTACGCAGACTTTTCAGGTTCTGTTTTGGGGATGGTTGTTGATTACGAAGCTGTTGCTTTCTTGTTTTAAGTATTGTATAGATTTGAAGGGATTCGAGCTCCCATATTTGGCTCAGGTGTGCTGAGTTACCTATAGAGTTGTTTGAGGATCAATTTCTGTCACATGATTGATTCTAGTCTGTATTTTTTTTAGTATAAAAAGGGCTTTTGAAACCCTAAGAACGGAGGATGTGGAGAGAAGATTGTAAATGCTCCATTTTATTAATACAACCAGCGTGTATTCTCTGTAAGGTCTCGATTTAGATCTGGAAGGCGTTGAGGGAGGGCCCCCTTCAGCACCAACCTTGGTATTTTGCCTTGTGTGTTTTGTAATCACAGGTTAATGTCTCTATTCTTTGATATTGTTATATAGAATGCTGATAATGTTCCTCATATGAATGATTGCAGATTCTTAGTTAATTGCAGTTGGTTTATTTTGTTGAATAGACTCAGGAACAGTTTTCATTTGATTCCCTTTTTGGTTTCAGCATGGACTGTGTGTTAATGCCCATAATGATTGTTTAGGGTTATTGTCTTTAGGAATTGTGTGATGATTTGATTCACATTTTGCTTTGTGAAAGGATACAGGTAGACTGAGTTTTTATAGTTTTTACTTCCAGCCTATAGTGAGATAACGATAGACTCTTCTTGTTCTTATAGCAAGATAGCGATAAATTCTTCCTTTCATTGCCAGCATATAGATAGATAGCGATAGAGGCTACAGGATTGGGTTAAACTCTTCTTATTCACAAAACTGTAAAAGGAATTAAGGAGTGGTGTGAGTGTAAATATTTCCTTCAATTTCCAGTATGAAGCTTGGTATTGGTAATTTGGCTAATGAAATTGATTTTATCTGTTGAAGACCCTTTTTGTTACAGCGTGGAAATAGTTAATGAACAGCTCATCCTTTTCATTTTCAAATTTGCAGAGCTGTAGGGTATCTTGTTAAAATTGCATAGCACTTGTGATATTTTGTAGAAGGATTGAAGATTGGAATTTATAGAGCACATAGGGCTTTGATAATCTTTTAAACAAGTAGTTAAATAGGAAGAAATCAGGCTGTTTGAGTTTGGAGAAGACCCTAGTTTATAATATTGCTTTCTTGAAGCAACATCAGCTCCACAGTGTGCATATGCAAACCAGACTTAGCAAGTATTTCTCACACATCCTAATATTAATTAATGAGTATTGCTTGAATGGATTTGGTACTTTCCTGTGTGCATTAATGTGCATAAATAAAACAGAGTATATTTGAATAATAAATAACCAGCCAAGCTTCATTATAACAGGCTGTATGTTGACTATTTAAAGTCAAGAGATTACAGGTGTTACTCTGGCAATAATTTTAGCAGTATTAGTGTGGAGTGAAGCATTAGTTCTCATAGGATTATAGTGGAGTTTTCAGATCAACAGATCATAGTTGTTGTGAAACTTATTAAGCTCTTTCAGTTGTAGAATAGATTATGAGCACTGTAGCTGAGTGTGAATTGTGGAGTGTTTAAGGGATTTCTGTAGGGTTTGGTTAATTTATCCGTAGATTGTTCTTTTGAAAGATTGCTGTAGGTAGGACTTCTCTGAAAGATTGTTGTAGGTGGAATTTCTATGAAAGATTAGGGTTCTTTTAAAACTATCTTGCCTGCACATATAGTGTAGCAACTCAAAGTTTATGATTGCCCGGTTGAGAATTAAATTGAGGTTAATTAAGTAACATTAAAATTGACCAACAAGGAGAAGCATGGATGAGCATTTTTTCTTTTCAAAATTGCAAGACATATCTTAGGAACGAGAACAATGAAAAACAGATGCATTCAATGAAATAATGGATGACACAAAATCGATATATTTCAACTAACATGACATAAACAATTTAATTGGTCAAAATTTCAACCAAGTGTCGAGAGGGTAAAACAATGACGTTGTTTTCCGAATGAGATATGACATGACCATAGTGATGACCTGAACACAATGACACTGATTCCATAGCATGACAATGAAACTAACAAGGAATGACAAACTACAAACTTGACTCAACCATGACATGACAACACACAAGATGAAACTTCTAAAGTGTGTTGTAGGGGGCATATGGAAGCAAAAATTGTGAAACACGATATAGATGTGACAAACACATTACCCTGGATATGACAGTAAAGACATAATGACTATGCGACAAAATTTAATAGGTTTGCCTCTAGCATCATGTACTTTTGACACTTCAAAATCATGTAAGTGTTGAGAATCAGCACCTCCTAGGCTATTGTATTTGCATTGCCATAGGTTAAGAAAGATTTAACCACAATATAATTTTTATTTTGAAGCTCATGGCCAATTGATCCATACTTATTAATTAGGCAACCATGATTGCGAGGTCTAGACTGATTGCTTATGAATTTCAAATCATAACAGTTCATAGGATCATTAGTTCACTCAAATTATCATCACAGCCATTCTCATCATCGTGATTCATAAATTTTAATGCTACGTTAAACACTAGCTCGTGTCTCTGAATCCATCTACAATGTTACAATTTACTAAATTTTCGGAGTGACACAATTAAAAATGACCAAATAAATGAATATTGTTATGTGGTCCTTTTTAGTTTAGTTATTATCCCGTGAGCAAATTGGTCATTTATCTTGGTCATTTTTAGTTTAGTTCTTATCCCATGACCAAATTGGTTTAAGAAAGATCCCATATACCATGCGTTGCATATGGCTCTCAAAGATGGATAAAGGACTGATTGAATTAATGACCTTTCTCTTTGTATTTATACCATCCTAGCTCCATCTTAACTTCGGATCTACCAAGTTTTGAGAGGGATCAAATGCCTAGAGGTCGAAATATTTACTCAATTTTTTCACTTTGAAATTAGGTTTTCATCCATTTTGGCATTTGGTAGTTCAATATTTATGATGGATCTTGTTAACATAAAAAAATTACTCACCAGCTCATTCCTGTAGACACATAACCTTGTTGACCAAAATTCCTATCAATCTAGCCTCCAAAGCCCCAGAAAACCTAAATCGGTACCAAAATATTTAAAATTCCTTCAAAAAACATACCAAAACCCCAAAAGAGGTTCAAGATTTCCCAAAAATCGAAATAATTGGGAATAAACTCAAAAGAAAATCAAAAAAGAGAAAAAGAGGGGAAAACCCTAAAAAATCCCTAAAACCCGAACCTAAATCTATAAAAGGGGTGGAGGACCCCCATTTCACACATCCCTCACCTACTCTACCCTTATGCTGCTGAAATTGTTGTCAAGCCATAGCCATTCACCTTTTCATCTTCGAGCTCCCATAAGATAGAAACTTTAGCCACCACCGAAGCATTGAGGAGGAGCGTACGGAACCAAAGGAACTCTAGAGTACACTGTACCGCTGTAAGAGCTTCAACAACCTCATCTTTCCAGGTAAATTATTTGCAAGCCCTAGCCTTCCCACTAATACAAAAAGTTAAAATATTCTTTGTTAGATTGCTTTGAAAGTTTGTCATTCCATGTTTTGAAATCATTTTTTATCTTATGCACATGCTAGCTCAGATTGTTTATTGTTTTCATGTTTAGATAGTTTTTACCATTTTTCATTAACCTGCTACTAAGGGTTCCTTACCCTTAGTAGGTGCCCTTTTGCATGAGTAGGGGTGTAAACCACCACTATAGATCTAGGTTTAGCAGGCGCCCTTTTGCACGAGCAGGGGTGTAAACCCCCGCTATAGATCTAGGTTTGGTAGGTGACCTTTTGCACGAGCAGGGGTGTAAGCCCTCGCTACAGGTCTAGGTGGTATATATCAAATATAAGGTCACAAATTTTGTATCTAGTCAAATAAGGTAGTATAAGTACTAAATATTGTGTTCTTGTAATTTTGCATGAGTAGTGATGACATTTACTTCTTCGATTTTAATCTTGCACTTGTTTCCAATATGTGAAACTAATACTTAGTGTATGACAACTCAAATCCTTTAAATGGATTGATACCTAATTTTATACCACCTTCAAAAAAATTACTATGTTGGTTAGTAACCTCTTGATCATTCTAAAAATACTTGTGGCTACACTATTCAATATTAATGAATGCCGTATCAGTGTTATCAAGCTTTGGTTGACCTAAAATCCATTAATTCACAACTGGTGTAATTAGAGCATATATTCTTTGTTCCTTAGATTACCATTTCAGATCATTTCATCACTTCATAATTGCAACCTGTGATTTGAGAGAGAATGAAATCCAAGCACTAACTTCACTTAGAATATAAAAAACTCCAGACAATCATTGCATTCTAAATCTTACTCAGATCAAAATTATTTCAAACCCCAAATCTTTGGCACCTGCAATTTCTGCGAAAAACCTAGGCCTATTTAACAATTTCATCTTCACAGATGTTCTAGGTTCAGATCCCAGTATCATGTGCTTTATGCCCAGATCAACAACTAGAGTTTCAAGAATTTTCTCAGTATTTTGTATATCTCTAATCTATATCCAAAGCTAATTCAAAGGAAACTACATAAAAGTTCAAAGCTGTTGCTTTCAAGTCCAATTTAATGGCTTGTGCAAATGTCTCTTTAGGGTTAGGAATTCTATTTTTGCTGTCTTCTGGTCTAGTATGTTGGTTAGATTTGCTATGTTGTATTTGCATTAATATTAAAAGGGAATTCTTAGCATAGTTTTGTTTATGGTTATTTTGGTTAATGCACTTTTACATTCAAATATCTAATGCTTCATAATATATTCTATTTGTATAGAACACATGCATTCAAAACTCTATGGATTCCAGACCCAGATCTAGAAGTCAAGGTCAAGGTGGAAGGGAGGGACCTTTAATGGGTCGTGGATCTGTTAGATCAAGCTATCATTCTATTTTACAAGGTTTTCTATTGCCACATACCACTTTTTATAGTGATAGTACCATTGAATAAAATCATTCCCATTATAATAAACCAATACACAGGACTTTGATTTAGATTTATTTGTCCATATTTTAGAAATTGTATCTTCTTATGGTGTGCCTATGTTATTCATTTATAATGTAGTAATTTAAAAAATGTTATCTGTTTTCTTCTTTCCCAAGGTTCTAGGGAAATGACATGAAAAAATGCTTTTTATTACAAAGACTACAAGTATATCACAGAAAATGCATAACTAGAAATGGCATATGTAGTATGTATACAAGGTAAAATTTGAAGTGATTATGAATTGCAAAACAAGTGGGAAAGAACATGGCATCGATGCATATACTATATATTGTTTAAAAAACATATTTTAATAATTTTGTGGACTTCTTTTATTCATATATTGGTGTTGGTAAGGGCTCAAATGCAAGGGATAATGATACCTATAAAATTGCAAACAAGGTTGACAACACTGCCATACCTCCATTTGCAAATGAAAATGTCCAAGCTAAGGCATGTGCTTTAGGAACAAGGTAGAGAGCTTTAACAAAATTTTATTCTGGTAGGAATGGATTCTACTTTAGATTATATCATTATACCCTCTCATTATGATTAATTAGACAACACATTATAGTGGGTGAAGCCGTCAGGTTGATTCAGAAATGGCCTTAGTTTATCTTGTCAGCAATGTCTATCACTTCTGTATATATGTTTTTCATTTTGGTTACAATGATATACTCTTCCATGTATTCTAACTCAATCTAACTCTCCCTTTATAATGTGTGAACATTATCAAATGAAATTTCATTTTTCTGCATACTATTTAACTGCAATAAACATACATATATAATGTTTTGATATGTTGGGAAACATGAAATTTTTATTACTATTTTAAGTTAAACAATTGTGAGGCTTGAGCAGTATACATATAGGTTCAAATAGGATGATTCCCAAAAAGGAGCAGAGGAGAAAAAGTCTATCCTTTCAAAAATTTTACTTGCTGGTTCAAACTTGCTTTCACTGACAAGCGGAAAACTAGATAGCTTGTTGTGAGCTAAGAGCCAAAAGAAAGTATTCATTTTTTGGATTGAATGTTTTTCCCCAAGTATTTCCAATTGTGTGCATGAATCCTAGTACTCTCTACTTGCTTCCACAACTACCTGTATGCTTATCCAACTATATACTCTCCCTTAGGTGTCCATGTTTTGGAATCTCTTATATTCTAGTTTTTGAATTGGTTCACATATTCTTAAGCTTTTATGAAGTCTTGGCTAAGTCGACAATCGAAGAGGAAGAAGGCCGGACAAAGGGCTCTGCAATGGTGGTGATATTTTTTATAGTTAGCCTTCTTTTGATTTTGCTGACTCTTTTATTTGTGACTCTAGTAGGGTGAATCCTATATACCCATATCTTCTCCGAGGTTTCTCCTTTTGGCATCCAGAACAGGGAATTTTTAATTAAGGCGATATCCTGACGTTTATGGATTTCCATGAGTGGGAACTTGGAGGGAAGGGTTGCCAATAATCTGTAATTCCTTTTCTATCTACTGGGTTTACTATGTAACATTTGAACAACTCACATGATTTTGCTTCCTACACCATTAACTTTGATTCTTCTATTTAAGGGTACTAGCTCAATGGAAGAGCACTTTCCTTAAAGGAAAGAGGTTGGTGGTTCAATTCCTTCGTGCCCTATATAAAAAAATCAATGACTAATTAAATGACCAGTTACCAATAATCAATGACAAAATAAATAGCTAATTAAAAATGATCAACGACTACAAAAATGACCAGTTAAATACAGTTAATGACTAACTAAATGATTAGTTAACCACAATATATTACTAAATAAATTACCAATTAACAACAATAAATTACTACTACAAATGATAAATTTGTGACTAAAATTCACATATAAACGACTATTAGTAGTTAATTTCCATTATCTTATAGCTCGACTAACTTAGTCGTATTTATTTTAGTCATTAATAGTTTCCTTATTTAGTAGTATATTTGGTCATTGATTTAGTCATTAATTGTGGCAATTAATGACTAAATCAATGACCAAATAAATGACTAAATAAGGAAACTATTAAGGACTCAAATAACTACGTATAAGTTAGTTGAGCTATAAGATAGTGAAAATTAGCTACTATTAGTCGCCCACTAAAAAATAGTCTTTTATATGTGAATTTTAGTCACTAATTTTTCATTTTGTACTAGTGAATGCCAACGAAAACTTGTGCCATTTCTCCACTCTTATAACCAGTTTGTTCTCTGGGAACAAGTTACAAGAGGTTTCCAATCTTTTGGATGATATGATGCTGAGTGGTGTTACACCAACACGACTTACAAGACACCTTCATGAAAACATGCACAACAGTATTCCATGTACAATGATCATGAATACAATGATTGATGAACATTTGACTGACAAAATGAGCAGCTTTGTACACCTCTCCTTTCTTGAAAAATCCATCAAATAGCAAATTAAAAGTTTCCAAACTAGGGGAAATGTTCTTCATTAGTGATAAAATAAAGAAAATATGTCCCATACCAAATATGTTCCCCTAAAACTATGAAAGAATTCTATGAAGTGCCAGTGGTTAAGTTGATGTGCCTTTCCCTGGTTGATGCCCTAATCTTGTAGAACTCCCCTGGCTGATGTTCTTACCAGATAAAACTCCACAGGGATGGGAAATATTCAAGTAATTATGGAATTCCCTGTTCAAGTTCTGAGACTTGTCATTAAGGAATATGAGAGAATCACCCCCTCAATATCAAACACATCCAAAGGCTACCTCAACCCTTTCTAAGCATGAGCCTAAATAGCTTAAGGGGGGGAACTCAAAATCCTCCAAAAAGAAACTCATATGAATCTGATGTCATAAGAAGGTTCATGGAGTTGATACTCAATGATATGTTGTATTCTTGTCAAGGAATATTGAACTGAGCAAGCAACATGGGTTTTAGAATCAACTGCTTCCCATGGTTACGCTCTTGATCATCAAACCTTAATTGCCATTTTAAGTGTGAACTATTCTTCAAACAAATATGCTTAGGTATGCACCTTTGTCTACAACATCTCTTAACTAAGGACAAGATCCATCACCATCATGGCATTCATCATCACACCTCCTAAGTCAAATAAATCCGAACTGTTTGTTGAAACTTCACAACTTTACTCAGATATGCAATTTTATGGTGCACAGCCTACTTTTATTTGTTACATATTTTCTGCCATGGTATGATCTATTGTAAGATGGGATTTACTAAGACAACACATCATTTTATTTGTCACATTTCTGAGAACGGTATAACTCATTATATCACAATATTTCTCCATTTTTTGTGGTAGAGAGAAGGTACACTTAGACAATTTCACTTGTTGAATTTTCCATTGGATGGAATTCTCCAAAATGCACATGGAAAAATGATTGGTATAAGCAAGACAAAAATAAATAGTATGAGCAAAGTGGAAATCTCTCTCCAACAATGGTGATGATTAAGGTTTCAAGCAACTGGAGTATATATCAATCCATGCAGCAACTGGATTTGCTCCTGATAATAACACTTGGAACATTTTAAACACCATGTAAAATAGGTATCTTAGAAGTCAGGATTGAATATGCTTTTTCCACTCTGGGAGAAATGAGAAGGTTGATAATGATCCCACCTTAAAGTAATACGAAGAGTTACTTTATGTGGTTGAATACAACTAAGGGAAGAGGTTGAAAATCTTTTCAAAGATGATGAAAATGTGTTCTTGAAAATTAGACCAATCGGCATACCATTATGATGATGATGAAGGTATACAACCATGCAAATGAACATTAAAAAAAATAAAAATAAAAATTATTTAAAAAACATAAACTCTTTTAGCTGAGATGAAAAAATATAGCCATTGATCCTACCCTTGCAACAATACGTATGTTTAGGGAGGAGAAAAATGTATTTAGGTAAATTTTACAGAATGTTGGTTGATCGGTAAAAGCAATACCTTCTTGTGAATTGTGCTTTAGCAAATATTGATTTAGCTTCATACTTACTCTGGAGTTTGGAGGAAGAAACCAAGTTCAAGCATATATGTTATGTGCTAGGTGCATATAAAAACAAGATTTTCATCATTCCAAGATCTCTTAGATCTAAGAGATCTATAGATAACCAATTTTCTTTCTCTGAAATACTGAAAATAAGAAAAAATTAAAAATATTACATCACTTAGTTATGCCTTTCTTGTCATTCTGGACACTTGAGCTGCATAATTGATAATGCGCCAATACCTCTAGGCATTGGAAGTGAAACAATTAAACAAGTCTATACTCCAGGGAGCATCAATAAGGAAACCTCTTCAAACGAGTTTAAACAAGCTCTAATCAAAATGAGAAATGAGCATTAAGGAATAGATTGAACAAAACTTTTAAAAGATTGCCAAAGCAGCTAGTTATTTGAATTTTTTGAAAGGCTTACATTCAATATTGCAACCTTTCCTTTATGTCAAGTCAGAGATCCTCCATAGATTTTCCATTATGCAAACTTGAAACATTGAGTAGAATATTCCATTGGAAAGCTAATTATCTACAACATCAATCAAACTACTTGTAAATTTCTAGCAACAAAGCCTGTAGGTTGTAATACTCTAATGCTGAAAGTCCAAATTAATAGATTAAGAAAATGGATATTATGTTCTGGGTAGCTGAGATCTTTTGGTTTTTGGATTTCTCATTTTCTTTTGGCTCTCTAGTTTCCATTTGAACTATAGATAAATATGATTACTATTCCTTGAACATCCTTGACATATTGAGCCTCTTCTTTGCATAGATATCTTATTTAGGAGACTTAGTCAATTTCCAAACAAATACTTATCACTAATGTTCCTTGAACATTATTGACATCTTGAGATTCTTCTTTGAATACAGATATTAGCTAGGAGACTTAGTAAACTGCCAAACATACTACCACACCCAACTGTATTGGGAGATGAGAAGCGAGACAATCATGTTTACTATTTCCCAAATAGCCAAGGACTTTTACCAGCCAATTATGGTGGTTTTCCAAGGACTTTTACATGCCAGTTATTGTGTTTTTCCTTTCTATACGCAAGGTTTAGTTGCAAGTGTTTTCACTTTTGACAAGATAGCTCTATTCTAAAAATTGTTTCTACAAATTGACATATAAGTAAATTTGTTTAACTACCTGCTCAACCATGTCATAATTTTTGGGATTCATATGAGGACAATCACTATGTTCATGGATTCCTTGGAGTGTTTGGTGACTATGAAGGAAACAAAATTATATTTGGGCATCCACCATGACATCTAAAAAGGTGTATGTTAATCATGAACTTCACATATCCTTACTATTGTACCACATATGGGAACTGAATAAGCATAAAATTTAAATAATTGAGACTTTGAAGGAGAGCAATAAATAAAAAGGTAATAAACCCGGTTGAAACCACTCATTGATCTATCAATGTTGGCTTGCTAGGTTGAAGAAAGAAAATAATATAGTCACCACGAAGGTTCAAGTCTACCAAGTGACATGCTAGTGCTTGTGGTCACACTTATGAATGTGTGCTAGCACACACAATAATGGTTGGGGCCAGGTGTGAATCCTAGTAAATTTGGTGGAAAAGATACCCATCAGCCACAATAGCTTAGTCAAATATATACAAATTGAATGGTTCTAGCAGTTCTCTTGTAATTCTATATATGTGTGCCAATGGTTTTTTCTATGCTTTGTCCAACTAGATGGCATGTTGAAAAAAAGGGGTGAGGTCGGGTGCAAGCCTTGGGAAAATTTGGATAGATACTCCCCATACTGGCACCTAAGCCAATGGAATTACATGTTATGCATTGCAACTCTGACCTTGTAACATGTTTCTCAAAACAATTTCCAGAAACGAATCCCATGGAAAATGTGGTCTCGTCTTGCACTTGAAATGTGGAACATAAGGCAAAATTATACAACCAATTATATGGAAACACACACCACTAGGGAGAGGTATGAAACCTACAAGAACACTCTTGTAAACAATTGTATTCTTTTTTTTATCTACATCATGTTGTATCCCATGGATAAGGCTTGAGATTACCCAATGGAACTCTTACATGACTTCTCATTTTGTTGCCAACCATGATAGAATGCAAAGCCTGCTATATAGGCAAGTTGAAAACATTGCATGACATTGATAAAGACCTAAAGGAAAGCTAGGGAATAACAAAATTCATGTTTTCCAAATTGACAAAGTAACCTATTAATAAGTATCCCAAAATCCTAATACTTTTATTAGAGGTCCTCAATTGGCTTTTATCAAGACAAAAAAGGTGATTGAACAATATAGGTAGGTTACTCCCAAGTCTTGTTTCCCCACAGTTGAAGTGTTCCCACTTCCATCTTGCTCTCACCCAAGCACAATCATGGCTACCAAAATGGCTAAGTTATGCTCTCAATAGAAACATGGCCCAACATGGACACCAACTTGATCCATATATGCTCCAAACAAGGCCCGTGGTAAACAAGGCCTCCAACACAACTCCTTTAAGGTCTCAATTAATGGCCAATGCCCCTAGGTTGATGTGTTAGGATCCTCTTCCTATCAAGAAATAACATTGCTTGATTGTTTTACATGCAAGATGAATGTTTTTGTCTTCATGAACAGTTTCCTTGTGGTAGTGACAATGTTGAAGGTAACGAACATGATATGAAACATATAGGATATTGGCAAATATTCAAATACTTTAAAATTTAAAATGCTCAACTCAATTCATGACAACTTTTTGGTAAGTATGCTATATTTTCATTTGGAAATAACAAGAATGTCGTTTCTTTTGGTTATATGGCTACTGCCAAATGGTTTAGTAGGATAAAGCATTGTTTTTCTCCACATGTGATAGAAATACTTTGACATTTGACTTTTTAATTTTTTTTTACTTTGTAAGTTCTGAAGGTGATATCTGCAACTCTTACAATTTCTCTACATAATTTGTGAACAAGGATCATATCAACCATTTAAATATGGAGACAAAAGAGTAAAATTTAGTGAGGACAATGAGGAGATCTAGACCTCAATCATGCAAAAATTTCAATAAGCATCCTCATCCAAGAAACCAAGGTTGATAAGGAAGCCAAAGACGTTGCACTTCGCTACCACCAAAGATTCCCTCCAAAAATCATGGTCAAGGTTGAAATAATTGAATTTGATGTTCAACAAGATTATCTTAGTTTCATGATGAGACGATGTATTCCACTCCATTTTCTCATTTTTTTGGTTTCTGGCTTGAGTTCTATTCTCCTATGTGTTTGGGCATCATGGATTTATGGTTCAATTCTGTAGTGATTTTTTGTTTTGTCACTTGTGTGTTTGCATTATGATACTAGGACCTTCCAACTTCATAGA
Organism: Larix kaempferi; assembly: GCA_027924585.1. Classification (NCBI taxonomy): domain Eukaryota; kingdom Viridiplantae; phylum Streptophyta; class Pinopsida; order Pinales; family Pinaceae; genus Larix; species Larix kaempferi. Next base: position 5,108,958 of record BSBM01000547.1, read on the forward strand.
TTTTGGAAGAATTGCTTCATTTTCTTGTTGGAAGCACCCAACATGTCCAGTAGCATCCAGACACTCATCAATAGGTTGGGAGCTTCCAATGGCTCTTAATTTCAAAAACACCTTGAGAATGGTTATAGGAATGAAAGGTAGTCGACAAAAACTTAAATGTCATATAGTCACATGCATGTTGATCGGGTCTTAAAACTTGGAAGAAGCATGAGCACATAGGAGTAGGTGTGAAATAAAGGAGCATATGGCTTAGAAATATTATAGCAAAGCATGGGGGGTTCTTTAAGTTGATAATCACATATGCATGGGGGGTTTTTCTCTTAGATTGTAAAGTTTCTCTTAGTACACTAGTTCTCAGACATTTAATTTCATTCTTAGCAACAGCCTCTAGTGTAGGGCCCCTCCTGTAGGGTCCTCATGAACTGAACTTGGAACTTAACAGACTAATATAAAATAGATTAGATACCATAATTACTAGAGAAATAAAATAAATTAACTAAATAACTTAGAAAATATAGAAAAAACCGTAACCTGTCGACCATATGTCGTGACTGATGTCAAAGGAGGAGTTATCATCAATTCGATCCAGCTTATCGATTGTCGTCTGCGTCTTCTGTAGGATCCCTCCAGAAAAGATCGTTTAACCATTGGTGAATCAACCGTTAGCTTTGCCACCCAACCATAGGCTCATGCCTTCAGTCGCATGGCCATGCCCGAGCTTCTGGGTCATAGAGATCACACACACAATTCGAGAAACTCCTAAATGGGTTTCCCCTCCACAAGAATTTCTATCCAAACCCCAATAGTAGCAAGTCACTAACTTTTTCAAGATTATGATAACCATCCAAACCATGGGTCCTTTACTCATTCCCAAGGCCTTCCTTATATAGGAAAATCCCATGCGACACATGTCGCTTCATGCAAAATAACCAATTTCTTAATATTCAAAAAGTAATTTACCTCACAAATCCAAGTGTCAAGTTTTCTAGAAGAATGCACCTACTTTCTTAAATTTACTCAAGTTTGTCTCTAAGATGCTCACTCTAAATACTATTTTGTGGGTGCATGTGGTGTTAACTAATAGGTCTAGCCTAGGATTCCATTTTCGCTCCTAGTATCATTATTTCTATTATTTTAAATACTAAAAATTTTTTCCATGTGCAAATGCCTAAAAATAATTATTTCTAATATTTTTAATACTAAAATGTATTTTTATGAGCAAGTACTCTAAATGCAATTTATATGGTTTTTCTTTTTATGCAAAAAGTTTACTAATTAATCCTTTCTAGGACCTAGGTGCGACACCAATGGGCCCATCTGTCCTTTATGCTCGTCTTTCATCATGGTACCACTCCGTTGGGTCCATTCATCCGTTGTATCCATTTCTTGGCAAGGTACCACATCGTCGGGTTCTTGTGTCCATCCATTCCGTTTCTTGGCAAGGTAGCACATCGTCGGGTCCTTCTGCTGATATATTTTCATTTGACTTGCGAGAAATTCATGAAGGGATTTAGGATCCGTTAGCTTCAATCCTCTATCTACACGCTATTGGGGACTAATGGCGCTGAGGTGTAAGCCTATTCTTACTCTGCACCCCCCAACTCGTACGTGACCAAATCCATCATGGTCCACCTCACATGACTTCACACGACCCTGAGTAAGTGGATAAGGGATTTTGAACTCGGCCATGGGATCCATTGGAAGTCGACACCGTCGACATCCTTCCGTGTGTGATTTATTCGTACTCTACAACCCTTTATCTCCTTTGTGTGTCCGTGGGTGAACTGTTTCACTTGTCGCTACACACATTCTCAAAAACACATATTAATAGTCCTATCCTCATTCATCATAATCATTTTATACACACTAATCGTTAAGAAATTTAAAGTTTACTCATACTATCTTGTTAATCAGTAAGGCATTACATCACATCTATTTATTTCATTTACATCACATAATTCATCATATAGATAGTCAATACACAACATGTTATTTTTCATATTAAATAATTATTCACTTTCATAACTGTCATACAATTCATTATTTTCATTCATCAGTTGTCGTCACGTACATACTCAGTTGTTCTTCAATTATTCAGAAATATATACTCAAAGGGTTATGTTGTGGAAGTTTCAATTAGTTGGGTCACTCGACAAGTGCCCTCAAGGTCTACAACCATCTAGGGGCACTACATCTCTAGATTCTATTATTGATACCGTTGAAAGAAACCTGAAATCCCCTTCTGAGAGACCATGAAGTAAAAATATAGAATAAAGGGTAGAGAAATCAACTGTCATTTCTAAAAACTGTCACAAAAATATGTTTTCATTGTTTTAAACTTTTCCAATCTTCATTATCTCTATGTTTGTCATTTCATAACCAATTGATATTGTTTGCGGGCTGGATGAAAAATCATCAAGTCTCTTTTTGGTTATGATCCCAACCAAAAAGTGAAAAATTAAGTGACAAAATTTACAGTGACTTCTTCCCAATTTAAAAAACTGCAGAAATACTTGATAAAAGAAAATCTCAGGTAGTCGTATGTGTAAGCGCCATTGTTGAAGACAGATGCAAGGGTTTGAAGGGTTGTTCTAGCCCAATTGTACTCTAATAAGGCTATTCCAGCCCACCTGTATTCTACTAGGGAATATTCCATCCCACCAGAGCTCCACCTAGGGGCTTTATAAGCAACCAACATCCCTACTATGGCTTATATCAGACACCCGCAACCCTACTAGGGCTTGTACAGGTCATCCAAGGAGCATATCAGGGCATATGAAGTATAACACAGGTACCCAAGGTTGTTTTCAGGAGGACCGTGAACCTAATAAGATGACACAAAACCTAATGTAGGTACCTGAGGTTTTTTTCATGTGGGCTATGACCCTAACCAAAGGAATCAAAGTCACCTTTAGGGAATATGGAAGCCATCTCAAGGTTCTTCTAAGGTTTGAGAGTTCTTATAACGTTTGACAGATTGGTGTTGATGCCCAAAAATTGGACCTAGTTTGTTTCTTCCCTAGAATTGTTTACGAGATGGAGCTTGCTTATTTATGGTAGCTCATTATACCCACCATTCCTTAGTTTCCTAAACTTGTTTATTTGAAACAAGGAGTTGAGACTGCTAACGCTAACCTCCTATTTCATACATAATAATTGGATCCGAGAGAGTAGATTGCCTACCAAATTTACCACTTTGACATAGTGAAAGAAATAGAATCAATTTCCCAAACCATATATCGAGGGAAGAAAACCAGTTAGAATCAAATCTTATATTTTGGTAAGGAAGATCGCTAAGAAGTGATCTGAGATGGTGAATCCACTGATGCAACTCCACTAGGAGGGAAAAAAACTCGCAATAAAACACTCTACAGTTCAAGAATCAAAATCAATGCAATGTTTTCTTCTTATCTCCCGTGGGCATATGCTTGGGTATGAGAAGTTGTGCTAGGCCCAGAGATCCCATTGGACGAGCATCATTGAAGCAGTGATTTAGCAGTTGCATGCTACATATCCAATATCTGTAGTTTAATCTAATGATGTATTTTAGTCTAAAAATAACTCTGATAACTATGAACAAATCCAAACTTTGAAATAAGAGAATCCCGGTTGTAAAAAAAATTATTCATCAGAGCAATGAATCGATTGAATCCATCGATCTCACTAGGAACACATGAGATTTATCCTTGGAAACGATTATCCTCTCCATTTCTCTTGTTTTCTAACAAATGGTGGGAAATAAAATTAGGGGAATTTCCCATAAGCTAAGAAAATACTCCCTCAAAAGGATCAATAACATTTTTAACCTCTTTTATGTTGTTCCCTCCAAATGATCAATAACAATTTTAACCTCTTTTATGTGGTTTTTCTACCATTTATTTTATCTCAATCATTAGTTTAACAAAATCTAAAACATTTATTTTATCTTCATCATTTGGCTTTAGTTTTTTTCCTTAAAAGCAAATAATTTTATAAGTGAAATCAAATAGAATATAACCTATTTTACAAAGGAAAATCTTATAGGCGTTCTTTCATGTAGGAGCATCTTAAATTTGGAAGCAGGAACATGTACAGAGTCGAGGGATGGATAATGTTTCCACCTCCCCCTAGGATCCATTAAAAGTACCCAAGGAAAACGTCATTGATTTACTAAATGTTAACATTAAAGAATGAATTCAGCGTCCCCCAAATAAATGGATTTAGAGACCCCTTTAAATATATCTGCAATGTTAAAATTTACTAAGGGGTCTCTGAATCCATCTACAGTGTTAAAATTTAGTAAATTGTACAAATGTATTGTGAAAATTGTAATTTTCCATTGCCGGGGTGACACAACTAAAAATGACTAACATAAATGAATAATTCATATTCTTGGTCATTGTTAGCTAGTCATATTTGCATTCTTGTGACTAAATTAGTCATTTACGTTAGTCATTTTTATTTTAGTCACTTTTTAGCTAGTCGTATATTTTATCCCCTGACTAAATGAGTCATTTATCTTAGTCACTTTTAGTTGACTCACTTAAAATTACTCAAATTTGGTCGTTTAACCCTTGAAAAAATTGTAGTGACTAATGTTTTCAGTCACCTAGTCACTTATCTCTCATTTTGTACTAGTGTTGAGACTCAAATAGGTAAACCAATAACTAGTCTCTCCCTGTGGGCACCCAAAATTTCTAGGGTAACGTTTTTGGCATAATTGTTTCCATAATTTATGAAATTTGACTATAAAATTGTTTGTTGGATTAGTAATGAATTTGAAAGATATATTGGGTACATCCTATGCTATTGGGAAATAAGATTAGAATCTGCAAAGGGAGTTATAGTTATTAGTAACTCAAAGAGAATGGCCCCATAAGACCAAATATCCACAACTACTCCATGCTAATTCTCACTAAACTTTACCTGCAAACCATAGCAATATATCAAATATTAATAGATGACAAAGGCCTATGTTGTAATTCTCTTATAATATCTAACAAATTTAGAGAAATAATTTTCTTTATATACCTCAGATGCGATATAATTTGAAGATGCAAAAGTTGTAGAAATTATAGTATATGTCTGCACAAAGATTTTTTAGAAACATTACTAGTATCTAGAAACAATTTAAACAAGAGAAAACTAAATTTGAGAACATTTTTATTTTAAAATAGCCATTGTCCATGTTTTGTAGATGTAAATGTTAAGTCTATGCATTTACTAATTATAGTTCTCAGGATCCATTCTAAACTACCCTTGAAAAAAACCAATATAACATTATTGATCTCCATCACTCATAAAAAAAAAAATTATATTGATTTCCACCAATGATCATAAAAGAATGCAATTATAGCTAAGAAAAGAAAAGGAAAGCATCAAGCCATTCATGTTGCTTGTTTTCCTGGACTAATTCTTTTCTAAATGAAACGGAAATTGAAGTCTTCATTTCATATCAACTAGTAGATTTCATGTCCCATTTGATAGGCATATTATTTTATGTGGTTCATAGTCATTGCTAGTTTAAAATTTAAATAACTGAACAAAGTTTCATGGCTAAAAACTGTGATTTTCAAACATTAAGAAAATGGGCTCTATTCAAATGTATTATGCAAATAAAATACCTGGTGCAAAAAATTTAGTTAAAAATTAGATACCTTCATATTGCCTTTAGCATGTAGGAGTATGTTTTGAGGCTGCTCACCAAAACTGACATCAACTCTCAAAACTAAAATATATATAACATTAAATTTGATCTGAGCACAGAACATGAACTAAAATTGCATAATCTCATATGGAATCCATGTATAACATTGACTGCCACACATTTTAGAGGTCAAAAATACATACCTTGAGGTCCTTGAGGTATACTTTTATACTATCTCATGAATCTACAACATCTATAAGCTAATGAAAATACTTCCTAGACCATTCTTAGTTATTTTATGAAGATAAGTCAATACAAAAGCTAATAAATACTCAATAAGATACCATTGTCGATGCTATGATATTATTTGTACAATATGCTTATGTTTAGGATAACAACAACCGAATATGTCCAAGAACCATCACCAAATCACAAGAAAGGAGATCTCTTCTAGATCATTGTTCAATCTAATAAAATTTATTGTTCTGCAATTTGTTAAAACAAGTAAAAATGGTTGAACTTAGGCCATGATAACAAATCATAATTGTTTTGGCAAGTCACCCCCCATTACATATTCCATGACTAGATAAATCCTCCTCTTAATATCTAAAACCTACATTTGACCATTAAAAGCAGAAATCTGAACCTCAATTAGCAATCCCCATGTTATTTGTTTCATAATGCTAATATTCAATCTCTATTTACTTAATACCAAGTATCCAGAAGGTTATTTTTTGTAATCATAATTTATTGTGATGAAATCCAACCCTACTCTAAACTTCACTTTGAATGGACTAAATTTAACATAAAACTTACTAGTTCACAATATCTCCACTAGTCATTGTATTTTCCCTAGTTCTATAGCCACGATCTATAAGAAAACACAAGTGTATAACCAATACTTTCATCTCAAAGCATTATTACTCGAATTTCTATCAAACATCATTAATATTAGTATATTCAAGAGATTGTAAAATACTTGGACCTATTGATATCTAACAATCCATAGCTCTTGACTCTAACAGCTCCTACAAAGATTATGTTTCAAGAGTCAACTCATGGTTGACAAGAATCTTATTGACTTAAAAAACACAATATAATTCAACTATATATGCTTTTATTTCTAGTATAAAATCTTTGTTGTTTGAATGGAAATTTACATGAAATGTTCATGTCTAGATTGTCAACAAATCTATACTCCATCTCAAGTGACTCCCATTACTAGGAAAAGGAAGGAATTATAGGTTATTCAAGCCTCCCTCTCTGATCGACACTATGGGGTGATCTATGCCCTTGAATCTAAATCAGATAGGTTCCCCCCTATTCATCAATAGATGCTTCTTTTTTACCTCAAGCACCAAATCACTCTTACAACCACACATAAGGGGGTTGAACTACATGTTGGGATAAAAATCCTCACTTGCATGGAGTTCCTTCTATTCCCCATAGCAAGAGGATTGTGTTTCCTTGAGTGTTATAAGCAAGAGCATTTTTCAGAGTCAACATGGGACATTGGGTTATAGCTAGGCATAATATGAGTGTGGAAGCATGTTCCTTGTGCTCATTTACACATAAATATACTATTCATAAGGCACTCTTGACTGTCAATTCATTGATTGTACGTCTTATTTAAAGCTAACAAGATTTTTTTATTAAATGGCAACTTTTTGAAATAGGCAAGAGGATGTTGTCAAATCCATTGTAGAGTTTTTCTCAAAATCAAGTTTGATGATCACACTTGTTTACTCCAAAATCAATTGGATACACACTTCATTCATATTCAATTGAAGCCTTATTTGTTAGCTTGTTGATGGGATTTAGTAAAAAAGATAGTGCACTACCAAATAATTTTTATTTTTGAATGGATGAGTTAAGTTGGTTTCTCTAGTTACAAGTGAATGAAAGATTCTAGGATGAAATTATGCATTGTCATATTTCTTAATGAAATCTATAGGACTTGTGTCCTCTTATACACCCATGATTAAAAGACTCGGAAAGATAATTAAGAGGATAAGAAACACTTACAAGTTCTAACATTGGAAATGATGACAGGGAGTTCAAAATAATTCCCAATGCCAATAATGCCCTCATTTATTACTCAAGTTTAGTACTATTTAAATTATAAAAACTATGGTGACTAAGGCTTTTGGTCGCATAGCCATTTATTTTTCAATTTTTACTAGGGTTTTCTCATCCCATCCTTCATCCTCCGTGAGATTGTCCACACTAATTTGTGAAGAGTTATAATTTCAAGAGAGGTTTTGATTTTATGCATTCATCCCTACCTAAGATTCCTCAATGAAATCCATAAACAAATTCACTATTTTTCCTTGGGTAAAAAATTCATTTAAATCATTTTCCACATCATGGTATTCATTTGATTATGTGTCATTCTTAATATGAACAGGCATCTGTGCTTAAGTTTTTCCCCAAATCTCAAATATCATGCTGTGATTATAACTTATAGTATGTATGTATCCAATATGGTACCAAAGCTAAACTTAAAAAGAAACTAAACTAGAAACAAGAAAACATGATACACTTATAAAACCCAAATAATATAAATATGAGATAGAAAAAAAGTACTAGAACATATGCACACCAACATTGGGTTACACTTGCAAATATAGACTAGTGTAGGAAAACATCTCTAACAAACTTGATCATATTTATAAAATATTGAAGGAATTACAAATGAAAGCAAAAAACCCTATTGGAATAAGAGGTTGAAATACTAACTTAAAGCTTAAAATCCCAATAAAAGTGGTAAGCCCCTAATTCAAATATTGTTAAGAACACAAAAATACATTAATAAAATTTTAATTCATGTAATTTTAACTATTTTTATAATGCTCAAGTGAACCACATATTTCTAGGAGAAATGAAATTACAACATAAATGATCAAAGATCATTGAAATTTTTGATGAAAAGGTCAAGGAGACCATTGAGGTTAGAATCAAAATATTAAGGAGTGAAAATTGAAAAGACACACAAAATATAAATTCAAGGCACTACTACATATGGCTCAAAAGTCCCACGAAAGTTTGCCACGCAACAGTTAAAATTGATGTTTTCATGGAAAAACAGTTTAATTTTTTGTAAAAAATTGAAAATTCCCCCGACGTTCGTGGCTATAGCGATGGATGTAATTTTCGTTGCTATAGCCATGAAAGTTCGTTGCTATAGCCACGAACCTTTTTTGAATTTCATTGCTCTCAAATTTGAACAACAACATGAACTAGGCAACTTAGGTGCTAGATGGAAGTATTGAGTTCAATGGACTTGTATTCATACTGCATTTTATCCATGTAGACACAATTCACAAGACATAATACCCACATCTGAAAGGAATTCTCCATTTCTCATTTTTTTGTGAATAAACTGGATTTCCCCTTTCAATATCTAAATTGGACATCAATCTTGACTTGTGAATAAACTTGATTTCCCCTTTCAATTTTTTGTGAGACTAGTTTACCATGGCCATGCATTTGAAGGACCCTGCAACTTAAATCTTGTTGGAGGTCTGGTTGTTAAGGAGTTTGATAGCACTTGAACTATCGAGCGAGAATTATATGTTGCGATGGACCATGGACTGACTACAATTTCGTATCCCTTATGAGCTATCCCTTCCACTATGGACCATGGACCATATTGATGATCACAATGCTACTTTTTAAGGGGGAGGTCGTGTTAGAGTCCTACCCTACCTTCCTTTAGGAGTAATTCGTACATTGTATAAGACCATCTCTTTGAAATAAGGTTGAATAAGTTAGTGTTCATCAATCAATGTAAAACATGTCTCTTTATTAATTCAGACCCACTAGGAAGTTGTATTTGTAATTATTTGACCATGTTAAGTAGTTAGCGTTTTGTATATGAGAAGCTTATTTAGAGTGCTACAAGGCTACAAAGAGATTTGTAAAAAAATATTGTAATAGAGCTCTGTTTAATTGATTTTTATTTAAATATTTTTAAGTTATTGAAAAAATACTATATAAATTAATTTTTTTTAATTTATATATATAATTATGGTTTATGATTAATGTTGGTAAAGTTTCAAACATTAATACAAATTTATATAATTAATTTTGAATGAGTCACTACCCTATATTTTCAATATAAATTGACTATAGTCTATGATAAATCTTGCTACCTTTTAAATAAAAATTGATATAATCTATTTAGATCTAAAGTTAACCTTGCCCAGGCGAAATATACCTTAATTACAAATGTCATATGTGGTGGATTGAGGCCATGTTCATAGTTATCAAGCTAGATGATCCCTATTTATGGCCAAATTCACTTAATTTCATTCCTTAACTATTGTCAATGCCCAAAGATTAATCCATGATGTGAAAACAACATTCATACTCCTCGTGGGGGATGAAATATCCCATAAATGGTCTTGTGTAGTGTTTTTTGGCCTCATTCATGGACATTTAACCAAAGGCCTCATTTTATAGGGCCTAAGGCCTCAATACATGTTTGTAGTGCATAATACCTTTAATGGATCCCATATTCCCACATATATATGAAAAATCTACCACAATCATGATGAAGTGGTGGTTGAATGCCCTTAGCCCACATTGATGATACTGAAGAGGTCTAGAGAGAACTAAAGTTAACCTTGCCCAGGCCAAATATACCTTAATTACAAATGTCATATGTGGTGGATTGAGTCCATGTTCATAGTTATCAAGCTAGATGATCCCTATTTAGGGCCAAATTCACTTAATTTCATTCCATAAATTTACCTACCAATGTTGTGGTAATCAAAACCTCCACGTCCTCCATTGACACATTCCCTCCCATAACCATTTTAATCTTGTTAGGCCACACCCAAATACATTTGTGTTTTCAAATGGACCATGGCTTAAACAAGATTGTACATGTGGCTAACCTCTTGTCATCAACAATTTTAGGGTTAGATTCCAACCCCTTCTCTTGTAAATCTGTTGATTAAATTTACAATAGCTAATTGTAAAATTAAGCTAGTTTCTCAACATGGTACTGAAAAAGTTGATTGGAAAGTAATATACACCATTGACTTAGAATAGGCCTTGTATTTTCAAGATACATGGATAATCCATAGGATATTCATTGAAAAGCATCTAAACATGTTCTTAAGTAATATGAAAGAAACATTGGGCCTAAATTCTAATGAAGATGTGTATGATGGGTTTTAGAGATTCAGATTGGACAGAAATTCAAAAGATTGTAATATATGCTTACACTTAATACAAGTGTTATCTTTTGAAGCAACAATGATGCAATTGGAATACCATATAAATATTTTTGATGAAATATAACTTCCTCAAAGATCAATTATTATCTAATTTGACAATCAATGTGCTTGCATAAATCAAGATCAAGCTACACACACCTTAGCTTGAACATAATCTAAATCCATATTTGTGAAAGTTGGAGATAAGATAAGATAATTTTATTAATGTCAAAAATTCATGTACTTCTATGTTTCATGTGAAAAAAAAATACATTATGTTGTGGCCTATAATTAGAGAAGAGGTAACCTGGAAATATGAGTTCATTCCCATAGTACTTGCTATAGTATTAAAAAAAGGGTAAAGGATGATTCGAGCTCATTCCCATTCTCCAATGTGCACTAAGAACTTATGAGATTACACAAAACTTGAAAGCATGTAAAAAGGGAAAGTCAAATCCTATCCATGAATTAGAGACATCATGAGGGCATTTGTTGACATTGTGGGAGATAGCTCAAGCTACATCGGAGAAGCCAAAAGTAAATCCTAATCAGAGCAAGTCATAGCCACCTATACCACTATGAGAAGTAGAGCCATCATGATGTGAATCCACCATTCATTGTGACCCTCTGAGCAGTAGACTGCGAGGAGTAGACCCACATTCTCTTTCGGCTAAGGACCGCGAGGAGTAGAACCACATTCGCTTTCGGATTTGGTATACAGAGAGCATAGTGCTACAAGGAGTAGACTTGGAGGTATTTCCAGAGCACCCACATTGTCTAGTATACCAAAAGCATAGTGCCACGAGGAGCAAAGAACCTATGAGGATCACAGGGATTTGGTAGAGTTGGTCGTGGAGAGCACACTACGAGGAGCAAAGACCAGAAGGGATTTATAGGGATTTATACAGAAGATTGTGAGGATACTGACAGAGAAATAAAAGGGGCACGATGTTTTCGGTATGCCATACCCTCTTCCTCTATTTTACATTCTTTTCAATAAAAACATTATTTGGTTTTCTTCTGTGAATTGGAAACCTAGGTTTGAATTTATATTGGATTTGGGGGTTTTCTTCATTGTACAAATTACTCTATCTGAGCCTAATTGTTTGGTGACATCTAAGGGTATTAATGAGTGAGAGGCATTAGAATCAGACAGGGAATTATGTACATACATATATTGAAGTTCAAGGGTAATATAAAATGATGGGGTGATATAATAAGTGCGAACATGTGGGGAGAGGATTATAATAAGGGTGCCTTTATATTTTTGTTTTTCAGCTTGTTTCCATTGCCGTTTTGTATTTGATTTTTAGATGAAACTGCTGTAAAAATCCTATTCATGTGTATTGCCTTGCTTGCTTTGTGCTAGCAAGTATTGTAAAAAATAATGATCAATATGAATGATACTCTCCTTGCATAATACATAATTCTTTGACTTCTTGACTAATTGCACCAAGGCATAGAACTCCTTGTTGTAGGTAGAGTAGTTCAAGGTTGCTCCATGAAACAACTCAAAATGATAGGAGACCAACTTACCTTCTTGCATCATGATAGGAGTGGTGCTTCACTGAAAGTCTGAACTTATTCTTTGATTATTCAAAGGTTTTCTGCCGAATCTTTCCAATAGCATACCTATTTTCATTCGTTTCAACTTAGAAGTGTTGCTACAAATTGGGTAATGCCAGGACTGGTGCTTGACTCAACTTATTCTTCAATTCTTTAAAGGCCTTCCACTTATTCTTTCCCCATTGGAAAATCATACCACTGGCCATTATGGCATGGAGTGGTGCTGCCATAACTGAAAATGATACTATGAATTTTTTAAGGTATTTTGTTGCTCCCACAAAGCTGTTCTCTTTAGTTACATTGGTAGGATCTTTCCATTTAAGGCTAACCTCCTTTTTCAAAGCTCATATGTTGTCTAAATACACTAAAGTAGACAAATCTAAGTAGGGATGTAGAACATCATTCATCAATCATATAAACGTAGATGGTGCATTACATTAACCAAAAGACACAATTAACTTTTCATATGGACTTGACGTTGCCTTCAAGGTAGTGTTCCAAGCATCTAATTCTTTGACTCAAACTCGGTGGTATCCTGATTTGAGATCCAATTTGGTGAAGTACTTTACATGTTGTAGCTGGTCCAACAAGTCATTGAGCCTAGCCAATCCAACAAATCATTGATCCTAGCCACCGGGTCCCGGTTCTTGAGGGTAATCTTGTTAGAGTTCCATCTTTCTTGGGTACTATGGTAATATTTGACCAACAAGATCGAGTATTTGGTCTATTACCACTTGCCCCACTTCCTTCCTAGTTGGATCTATGTAGATTAGTGCCCCTCCCCCAAGGGGATTCAAACTGGGTACTTGTTCGCACTTACCATAGTGATCTAAAAAGCTAGCGATATGTGGGGAGAGGATTATATTAAGGGTGCAGCCTGCTCCACATGGCAAAGGAAAACCATTCAAAAACACTAGATCACTCCTCTGACAACAATATGACTCAGTTGAAAGTGGAGCGGCCCTTCCATTTGGCATCAAAATGCTGGACGCTGTCTTAGAGTGGAGTAATTTTGATTCTTTTTCCTGCTACAAGTCTGCTCAAGGCTCCAAATGATGACCTTTCAAGGCTCTTTGACTGTTGTTTCAACGTTTTGGCACAATTTTTACTTCAAAGACTAAATCAGATCTGTATAACTATATTGTTGTTTGAGGGCACACAATACACTCAGACTATCCTAAACAACATGCAACTAAGAATTCAAGAATCTTGCCACTACTGCCTATGCCCAGAAATGAAATTTAACATTCAAATTTGGCCCAGAACTCACGAAAGCTAATTTTATGTTGTTTTTCATCACTTTTTTGGGCTACAAACATGCCTAGAATGGAGGTAGTGCTCAAGTTTGATAAGTGACCTTCTTTATCGCTATTTTAATAGTTGAGATATTCCCAGATCTCAATGTCATTGTTTTTTAGCTTCAAAACATGCCTAGATTGAAAGTTGAGGCTGTTTGAGGGCTAAGAAATGCCCAAAATTACCTCTTAGGGAGGCCTATTGATGGTGTAAATTGTGCCCAGAACCTCCCAAACTTTGACATACTGCTTTCTTTGTTTCTTTTCATACTCAACAATTGAATTAACCCAACATGCTTCAAACATCCATATGCTCCATGAAGTTATGAACATCCACCTAAAACATCATTGTTAGGGCATCATCAAAGTACTAAGGAATGAACAAGCAAAACATCATCATGGCATGTCACCCCCTCAAGAGTGATCAAAATCACATGTGGACACACATACAAAATGGGGCTTAACAATAGGTTTCAATTGCGGGACGTATGATTGATCTTGTAATGGAGAGCATACAAGAACCCCAAAATCTTTGGAAGTAACTTGTGGGCTTTGACCATCAAAAGCAAGGAAATCAACACACGACACATCATTGTTTTTCTTTACAACAACACATCAAATGCTCTTGCAAGAGCTTATTCATCCTACCTACCTACTCCTTGCATGATGAAATGAGCATGTCAAGTAAAATCATACAATCAAAGAAGCCACCTTAGCATATCATCCATGCTATGGATTCTCCCTTTGTCTTCGGCAATAGACCAAAACAAGACAACGTCCCTAATCAGATGAGTACATGTAATTATTTTCATGGAAATAGGCCTGAAAAGATAACCACAACTCATGATGAGTACATGTTAGTTTAATAGTACCTAATAGCATAAATGTAATAGTAACCACAACTCATGATTATATTACATTTGTTAACATTTGACATTTTTTTATATTGAGCTCAAAATTTCAAAATGATATCATTCTTATTGTATCGTGGCAGGGGGTGGTACTATGAGAACACCTAGAGCTTCAGGACAGGTAAAGTTGACTCTCATAGTAAAAATAAAGTTTTTTTATATTAATCAAGTTTATTATACATGGTTCAATTTTTAGTTATCGATATTAATATGTCTTGGTTATTGTATTGTGGCAAGGTGACCGTGGGAAGGCACCAATGTCATCAAATCAGGTAAATGATAGCGTAATAGTACATAAACATGATTATAGTACTTTTTTTTGTTATTATATGCATTATATATTTTTTACGTGATTTTTTGATTGACGTTCGTAGAGCACACCGCATCAAAGTGATGATGTGATCAATGAAGTAGAGATACGTTATTCAACTGACCCAATGGTTACTGTGAAAATGGCTTTGAATAAGTCCAATGACAACCTTCTTGAATTGATTTTAATCGATCCAATGACTGAAGAAATACAAGCTCAAATTAATGAATTGAGGAGAAAGATAAAAAAAATACGCGGTAAGGGGCATCTTTGAAAGTTTTTACAAACTACATATATTCATTAATGTTATTTTAGTTTTCTTTTTTTGATATGTTCTCATCAATTGAAGTTGTAATCCTTAGATTTTTTTGGAGCCAACACCCGTGTGTTAAGAACAGACTGCAGAGGGTGGTATAGTTAGTAGCGATGCTTCAACACTTCATAAATATACCGTACCAACGAGGCTATTTTCCACTCCTACACAATAGGGCACTTTAGATGCCATGCCCTCAACAGATGTTGGAGGTGAAGATGGCCCTTCAAACACCGCTACTCCACATGATGATAGAGAGGACGGTGCCATCGATTGTGATAGTTGTTATCCTGGCTCAATGCATGTGGTTAGCAAGGGATCATTTCCCATTAGCTTCTTGGTGGATGATGAGTGTATTCCAATCAAGATACTGAAGATTGCAGGTATTATTTAATTTATTATGTGTTTTTTATTCATGTAATTCAAAGCCACATAACTCAACCTAGTCTTAATTAATGATAATATGTTTTTTGCAGGAAATAATTTCTTTTATAAGAACCTAGATGAAAAGGCGTTAGATATTTTTGGGCCCACAATTTGTACACAGTGGAATTCCCAAAATGACAAATTGAAAGATGATTTGATGAATCACATGGTCAGCTTGTTTGGTGATACCTTCAACAAAAAAGGTGTCATCGTAGCAGCTGGGGTAAATTTGAAATATGTCAAGTCAGATTATAGGGAGAATCTGCAAATTAACCACAAGTATGAGCATCCTCCAATGGTTCTAGACAATGTAATGCCCCATATTTGCACACTTAGTGATTAAAACTCTAAATGTGAATTAGCTTAACATTTTCATTTGTTTATTATATGTTAGACTCACCTAAGTTGAGTAAGACTATTGTTATGTGAATATATGGATTCCCTATGTGTGGACAGTAAATGGAATATAATGTTTTAATTTATTAATGACAATGAATATGTTGTTTCATTTGAACATTCAAAATTGAATATAGAATATCCATATGAGGAATGCTAATTTAGTTGTTTGCAAAAGTACTTACATGATTATTTGTAAATGTTGTAATAGTGAAATGGATTAACACTTGAAAGAGTTGGGTATGGCTTTATATATGTTTCATGTTAATGATGAACTATTCCACATGTTAATTGGCTATGAGATAGGCGGATTCCTATATTGCCAAGGGGCATGAGATGTATTGAACATCATGAGTATAATGATGTTATATCCAATTTCATGCTATTTAATTGTGAATTCCAATATTTCTATGACTTGTGAGTGAGTGTGAGTTTTGACAGGAATTGTGACTTTCCCAAAGTGGTTTTTCAATGACGGGACCCCTTAGAACAGTGATGGCACAGTATGGTTAATGTAGGGTGTTGACCCTAGTACTATTAGGGAGTGTGGAGGAATTTCCCACCATTTATCCCCCGAAACCTGGAGTCGTGGGAGGTTTGTGTAGCGCACTTCCCTAGACATGTGATGACGACTAGCGGATGCCTGCTGGGGAAGCTTGGTCGATGTGGTCGATCGACACTTCCGCTTACGGGTTCTATATGTGGTTAGGTCGTGCAGTCGATGCCACAATATATTGTAGCAGAGGACGGGATGGTGAGGTCAGGAGATGGAAGTAGTGGTGATTTAGGGGCTGGATTACTAATGTGATGGATGGTACCAATGATGGATTGGATGGGGTTCTTGATTGTTATTAACCATCATGATTAAATGTTTGATTTCACCATTATGTTTATCTAATTTTGTCTTATTGTTTCTGTATGAATGATTATGAATGATGAATGATGCAGTGTTTAATGGTTCTTCTATATGTTTTTAGAGAGGATGTAATAATCATTTATTAGGAGCATTAAATGTGATTATTAGTACGCACGTTTAAGACATGTGCACTGGCCATGCATACGTCAATTCGTGATTAAAATACTATGATTGGTCGATCGATGAGTAAATTAGTATGATTATATTATCTATTAGTAACTTGGTTGACGAATTGATGAAAGCATTACTTGTGTGTTGAGAGTATGAGTTTGTTGACTTGTTTAAAATGATTTAGATTTATATAAATTGATTGGATTATTAAATAACATATATAGTTATATACATATAACACAAAATATGTCATAATATAATATAGTAGATGAAAATATCTTCTTTGACTTATGAATGAAAGGATAATATAAATAAATGGATAGATAGGATTTGCACAAATTTTTATAAATTGGTTGTCATAGTTGCATTAATATGGAAGCATGACAAGTGAGACTTTGCATCCATGTTTATTAATATTTTAATTATTTAAATCAAATTTCTATTTATTTGGAGAAAATGAATTTATTGATTGATGACTATTATTTATGGGAATTTATTGATGGATGAGGATTTTTGGATATAAATATGGGACTTGAGAGTGGAAGGAGAGGGTTATTTTCTCTTGAAGATTATTATGGTGAGAGTATTCTAGGATGGAGAATTTTGGGTATTTTGGGGTATGAGAAGTTTTGAAGAGTTGGAAGAGTTTGAGAACTCTTGGAAGATTTGATACATAGCCTACTGGTGCATCACTGTTCTGTTCTCTGGGGGTCTCGGGCACGGAGGGCGAGGAGGCCATTTGGATGGGACCGTTCAATGGTTTCCTGGAGCTAGGGAGCCGGCTAGGCACCTAGTTGGATGGGAGGTAAAATCATGGTCCCGCTTTGGGCAATAAAGATGGAAGCAACTCGAGGAGAAGAAGAGGAAAGCTTGCTCAGTTTGGACTCCATCACCATTCTTATAACGAGGTATTTTTCTTGTGATTTTAAATCGTTTATATGTTGTTGTAAAATTATCATATGATGTTATTGCTACATGATTTATGATGTTAATTTATGTTGTGTGAATCACCAATAAAGTTTTAAAAATTCTAAGTTATTTGATGCTATTGCAAAATGCTTATATTTTGCTTATATGTTGTTATGGTTACACTTTGCTTATGTGTTGTTTATATGCTGCTAGGCTTACATGATGTATATTGAGCTTGTATTGACACTCTTATACATTTCAAAAGTAAATAAATAAAATAGATATTTAATTAGTTTAAAATTCTTAATGCCCTTGAGAGGCATTACAGATAAGGAGTGGAAGGCGCTCATCGAGGATGCAAAGGAGAAGGAATTGAGAAAACAAGGAAAGACTAAGCCAATTGGTTCAAGAAGGTATGGCACATATCATATTTTTTTTAAACTTTTAAATATATTTAAGTTGCAATATGTAATGTATTTGAAACCTTTCATAGGCTCCCCAACACATCTAAAGCAAATAAGGAAAGAATGGAAAAACATGGGTAACACAAACTGGGCCAGGGTGGATATCAGAAGCTAAGGGCACGAATTGTAAGAATCATTTGATCATTATCTGTAGCCAACAATTAATTGAATTTCTAACTGTAGCGAACAATTAATTTATTTATCACAAGCACTTTACATGGTGTTATGCATTGTAGGGAAATGATTTTCTTGAGGCATCCAATGATGAAAACTTGAAGCTCGGCTTCAAGTATGGTTTTCAGCATGTGCTGGAACATCGAAAAAGCTTGGGGCAAACCCCAGTTTCCCCATTGATTCACGCTGAGGTAAATAAAATCAATAAGGACATCATTATAATGAACTTGCGTAATCTATCCATGAATGATTACATCTAAAAATGAATGTATTTTTTTTTTGTTTTCGGGGTGAGACCTACAAAAGCAGCGAGGGTAGCGGTACCGAATCGGTACCACGCGATGGTGGTGAGTTGCCTATCCATTTAGGTATGTATCCTATAAAAAAATGTATTCAATATGATTTTAAATACATAATTGATGACATTTACTAATTAATATTTTTCTATGAATGGCAGAGCATGTACCTTCTCATGCTCAGTCGGGAGAAGAACAAATGGTAGAGCCAATGAACACTCCAATTGACTCGGCTAGTCAGCGAGTAGGTTAAGATCATTGAAATGAAATTGAAAATAATGAAAAGTGTATATCAATAATAACTTTGCACTTATATTTATATAACTGTCTTGGTTTTTGCAGATGATGCCCCTGTCCATCCACCTCCACCCCCTCGTAATCGACGTACCCGAAGTATGGTACGGGAGTGCTTATCCACACAATCAATGGAAAAGGAGGGCACAACAACTACAACGGGGCAGGACACCAAGGATGAAGTCCCCCTCTTACAATTTATGAGAAAAAAACAAAAACATAAAAAAATGTAGTTGTAAACATTTAAGATTGGTATTTGACTGAGTGAAGCCATGAACTGATTTGAGTTTTGTAACAAGTTTATTGATCTAGTTGTTTCATGGTGATATTTTGGAGTTGAGGTTTCATATCTGTATTTTACTGCTCATATCATATGTCTGAATATGTGTGACCTCTTTAGATGAATATGGTTATCCTCAAGGGACTGGCCACCCCTTCCTAAGTTAACCCGAGGAATATGAGATGACCATATCGTTTATAATTGGTTTATTGTTATTATTTCTTTTGTTTTCGGAACTTGAATGATTTATGTATCTCTATGTTTGATAGTACTATCCTTATTTGAACAATTAATATAACTATGTTTGTGCTTTTTGAAATTTATATGCGAAATGTTTGTTCACTTTGTTGCATAGCTTATTATTGAATATGTGTGACATCTTCCGAGGAATATGGTTATCGTCAAGCGGCTGGCCACCCCTTTATGAGTTAACCTGAGTAGGATGAGATTACCACATGACCTTCCTTATCCCGCGATGATGATTATGATCTTCCTCTCATTGCATGAGACACATGAGACGTATGACCACATACAATTGAGAAGGCCCCTAAACCTACCTTTGACAATGGCTTGATGTGCATGAGATTAGTATGACATCATGTTTCCTTATTATGATACGTTGACTTGCATGTTTACTTGTATGTGATGCTTAGCCTTGCATGTTTACTTGACTTGCATGTTTAGCCTTGCATGTTTACTTGTATGTGATGTTTAGCCTTGCATGTTTAATTGTATGTGATGTTTAGCCTTGCATGTTTACTTGACTTGCATGGTTCATGACTGTTAGTTCATGATGGTTAACTGACTTGCATGTTTACTTGTATGGTATGATCTTTTTTAGGTTTTTTTCCAGTTGAACATTCTCTCCTTTAACCCGTATGTTGGTCTAGTTGAGTCTCATGCAACTAGCCTAAAGCTAAGAGGTTGAAGTCTGAGGATAAGGGAGGTCTTCCACAACATCTGAATAAATTTTCTTTCTCCTTAGTCATTTCAGCATTGCAAATGATAATGTGACATGTCCACAATAATGAATTTGTTTGTTTTCTCGGTGTCAATGGGCATGCTATAGTTTCCATATTCAAATGCAACTCAGAATAGCAGTGAAATTATTGAACTTTTATAATTCCTTATATTGCTAATATGTTTATTTGTATAATTCCTTCCATACCCTAATATATGCTTCATTTCTTTCAAACTATACAAAAATATCAAGAAGAACTAAGTAAATTTATGACCTTGTTTCGTAGACCTGAGGTTGCCTTTTACTGTATTTCAGATGCTTTGTTGTCACTGACTACTCAAAGCTGGAATTGGATTATATTGCATTCACATTGCCTATACTTATTTTAAAATTAAGTTTGTTGTATTCCATCAATTAACGTTTAAAGAATGAACTAAATATTGTGTTATGAAGTGTTTGAGCCACGAGCATTTATAGATGATTGACAATCTTAGAATGTGGTTGAGTCATATATGATAACCATTAGTCAATATGCAATAAGTTAGGTCTGAAATAAATGATGCACATTACGAACTACAAGAATAGTTGTAGCCATGGAGGCCAGGCAGATATATTAAGCTCTTTTTGTTTCTGATCATCAGGCTTTTAGTGCTTTATACTAGGATTTTCAGGATTCTTGTATTCATTTCATTTTGTTTTCATTGATTCTTTGTATTGTTGGCTTGCTTCATTTGAGAAAAGTGTCAAAATAAGTGCTTAGAAGTAGGCCTGTGAAAAAATACTTCAATACTCTGTTGTGGGAAGGGTTTTCTGTTTAAAAATTGAGTGCAATTCAGAGAGATTATAAGGATGTTGTTCCTATTTGAAACCCTTGTGGGGTTCGCACTGTTCAAAGTACTCGATGAAGGGAAGCTCGATAAAGTGGAGGTATGACCTTATTTGAATGTTACATTCTCTAGTTCATGGTAATCTACAATGTTCTAAAAGACGTAATGGATGAATGGATACAATGACAGAAAAAATAGATGTTGTAGAGTTGTTTATATGCTTATACACCTTTGATTGAGTTAAATGAGGGCATTTCTATTGATATTGTTCTTTCCAATTTCTAAAGCCTTCCAACTCTCTCTTATATTTGCTATTTTCAGGGCTACAGTCTAATAATTATGTTTTCTGTTGATTAAGGACTTGTGGAAGGATTTTTAGACATCATATTCTACCAGGAAGGTTTGTTATTTTTACCATGTCGTGGGTACATTTTTTTTATTTTCTTATGTTTACTCTTGCTACCAGTTGATCTCAATATTCAATGGGCTAGCTTCTTGTTCATCTCCCACCATATAATGTACATTTAGTAGAACCTTCCAACATATAAAAATCTCCCATGTTCCAGAATATACAAAATAAACAAGTTGATAGGTTTTACATTGTCTGCGTGTGTGTTTGAACTTTGTACTGAAAAGTGGGGGAGGGTTAATACTTGATTTTCTTCTACCATTTCTAAATGAATGAGTTTTTTTCTAGTATTTTAAACTATTGCCACTTTGTTGTACCTACTATCCTGAGACAAAGGAATTTATTAATCTAAGTTGGTTGTGAATATGGCCTATGTTCACATGATAACAAATGAACATTTCTGGTTGCAGGTGGTACTAGATTCTGATGAAACAAAATTTGGCAGTTTTGGCAGAATAGATCATAGCGCCAGGTTTTACACTACTGTAAGTGACACATAATGCTAACATTGGCCTGTGTGCTATTATTTGACATAATGATAAAGTGCTTGAATTATTCATAGGGGCTTTAATGACTAAATACTTGTAGATTACATAACTTTTCACATTTAGATGAGTCTTAATAACTTTGTGAAATTGAATGATTATAAAAAAATACAATAAAACTAAAACAGGCACACCACTTAAATATTGCCTAAAAAATAGTTAGTATTACTATTTTTTTTGGATAATTTCTTGTTGTTTAACCCAGGACAACTGTAGTCAAAGAAGTGGACCATGGTAGATTCTTAGAACTCCTTTCTAGATATTTTGTGTGTACAAGATAATGTTCCAAATGTGCTTGAGTCATAGGAGATAACATAAGATAATTTTATTAATGTCCAACAAATAACCACGAAAGTAGGTCAATGGGACTGCTGAGTACACTTGTATCATTATAAAGTGGGAATGCACAAAACGAAGCAAGAGGCATAATAAGAAGAATAAAATGAGGTACTTCCCTAATCTAAGATCTAAGCAGAGCTCTGAAACTAGACTATAGATTTGGGTGAGATGAACCCAGAATCTGGATTGGAAAGGGTGAGACCCATTCAAGTTCTGCTTGTAACCGCTCTCCTTTATCAACCGGTCTTCAAATATTTTCTCAGGAGCTAGGTCAAGACCAAATGTAATTATTTCCTCCTTTAAACTATGATACACAATCTTAAACCTAATTTGTGTAGACTTTAGATTGACACCAAAATAAGATCATTTTATTGTCATAGAGTCCTTATTATCTACTACTACACAATCTTGATTATTACCAATTGTTAGGATCTTTCTTTTGTCAACATGTCTTGCATTCATTTTTTATTCCTGACTGTATATATCAGGTCTTTAACAATGTTACTCCACAATACTTCTACAAGACTGTTGCTCAAATTATTTACTTAACAATTCCAAGTCTTCAAATGAGGTATGCTCCATTAGGCTGCTCTAAATCATCATATTTATCATAGTTATCTCTTCAATTATTGATCCTTTATATCTGCTCACAGATTGCTCAAATTTTCTTAATGAGTCCCTCAAACTCAGTCAACAAGTTCGTTTCAAGGCTGATTTCCAAAGTGCTCTAAGTATATTCCAGACATTGCCACAAGAGATAAGATTTATCCACTAATGGCTTCAACCATCAATACTCTAGAACTAATCTTCTTAAACTACCCATGACATATGGATGGTCCTACAATGTTCAATTCCTCAACAAAAAAGTTCACCAAAGAATTCCTTGAGCTCTTGCAGTTGTTTTGATAGTAGCTCCTACACACTTCTTTTGTCAAAATTTTGTTTTCAGAAAAGCCATCTTGGATCATAATCATCATCTGTATTTGCTACGAATGATCTATTTATTTGCAACTTAGTTATGTAGTTTGAAAGGTCTTCATTAATACTTGGCTTGTCTTCTTCAGGTTGTATACTAGAAGGTTTATCAAATTTTTCCTTAGGAGCTTCTCCTGGCATCCTTTTTTCATTGGCTTGGTCAACTTTAAGTACAAGGTCCTCATTCTTCCTTCTTCCTTGCTTCTTTTCAGGTTCTTCTTTAGAGGTATCTTCTAGAATTGTATTCTCATTGTTTTGAAAAATTTGATCCTTTTCATCTATGAAGTCCTCATGTATTTTGTTGCTTGGCCCATCATATTTCCTTCTTCAAAATTTTACATGTTCATGACTTGGAGATCTAGTTGTGTTATTTTTGCAGTAACGTGCTATGTGCCCAAGGAGATGACAATTGTAGTATCTAATGTTTCTAGGAGCCACATACATAGCTCTATAGTAGGATTGAGTACTCATTCTATAAGCTCTACAATTTTCAACCTTATGTCCAAAATTGTGACATGCATAGCACTCAATCCTTTGAATGTTTTTCTTTATGGACTCATTCCTCTTCACAGCTTGGCAATTCATAACCTTGTGCCAAAAATTATGACAATAGAAGCAATGTCCTAGGAATATATTCTCATACCTTGGATGATATGGTTTTTGATAAGACGTCATTGAACTCTTTTGCCTTGTCCATCATTTCTTCCTGAATCTTCTTTGTTGAATGTCCTTGTCTTCATCATCACATCTTGGATCATCTTCTTTTTTTCCTCGTCTTTCCTCATATTCTCTTCCTTGCAGCTTGAAGCTTTCTCCTGTTTCATAATTTCCACCAAATCCAATACCTGGCTTATTATCTCTCTGCTAGTTCAATATTTCATCTAAGTTTGATGATATTTTTCCAAATTTCATTTGAATTACATGTGCCAAAGAAGTTGGATTGGGAATCTCTCTCAGAGCAGGATAGACTTGGAGTTTTAGCATATTAAGTACAGCTAACAAGGTCATTGACTTGGAAAGGTCTGATATAAGATGGTCCATCATTCAGCATTAAGGGGAAAGGTCTGATCTAATACTTTTTCTTTTTGGCTTCCTATCCATATTCAAGAAGGTTGTTGTGTATAGGGCCAACCCTATGTTGATATGGCTATTTGTTAACCCTCTCACTTGTTTTTTTAGACACAGCCGATTCTACTTTGAGTTGAGTAAGCCCACTCCTACATTTATATCTCATAATCTCTCTCCACAATCCCTCGTTCAACTTAAGGGGAGTGTTGAGAATATGGGTAATCTTCACTTAAAAGGCCACGTGTTGACTCACTACTTAATGTATTGAGGGATTTAATGAGCCTACATATGGGTAAGTTACAGCGTTATAAAATTACACAGGTTATCATTTATCTTGGCCAACCTAATCACCTTCTTGGGGGTAGCATCCCAACCCTAGAAGGATGTGTGTAAATACACATCCACTCCTCATTCGTAAACCATATTCATTCATTATTTTGATCAGGTGTGATAAATGCCTTAGAGAACTTTTCTATTTCATGATCTCTCTCTTTCTTGTGCTATTTCACTATACTAAGAATTCTGTTTTGTTAAATGCTGTGATAAATTTGAAGGGGCACTTATATACTCAAGGTTGGATTGCCTCTACAAATCTAAGTAACGGAGAAAGCAAATTGCAATAAACACCATAAACTAGTTCTTTGTATTTATTAAAATGATAGAGATATATATGAGAGGGGGGCAATCCCCATAAAACCCTTATGAGGAAAAATCCCTAATAAAACTCAAACATAAGGCTTAGTCACCAATAAATTCATAGGCCCTTATTATAATTTTTTTTGAATGAGCGTTGTATTTGAAATGTTATCAAACTCAACAAAAAACTTAATTTCCAAGGCTCTACATCCATCATGGTTTTAACTCGTGACTTTATCCATCATGGTTTTAACCCGTGACTTTAGCATGCCAACACCCCATCTCAATCACTAGACCAGAGCCCCATAATGGTTTTAACCTGTGACTTTAGCATGCCAACAACCCATCTCAATCACTAGACCACGGCCCAATCATGGTTTTAACCCGTGACTTTAGCATGCCAACACCCCATCTCAATCACTAGACCACAGCCTGATGAACTAGGCTCTTATTATATTAGAGAAATATTTTTACAAAATCATGAGCTTATACACAAAGTGGCTCATGTATGTAAAATTTCATACCTAATGTGGATGTTGTGGTTACATATACAACACTAATAGCAACACTGTTGAAAATATGGTCATCTATCTCTTCTAAAAATTCAATCTGCTTATAGATATACAAAATGAGAGTGCAAATAGTACAGGGAAGATCATCAAGACTGCAGCCACAACACCCAAGAAGTCACATTGAAATCCAAAATAATATTTCAAGAAGTCTTCAATTACTTGTTGAGGCTTGCCTTCAACACTGATTTTCTTTCTCATCTCTCCATATTGAGAAGTTATGAGCCCATCCATAGTCTAGGATAAAGGGCAAATCCAATAGTACCACACCCACCACCCTCGAAATTGCTGCAACAATTTTTCCCATGTATGTGTCATCAATGAAATAACCCTAAAAATATCCTATTTGGAGTGAAAACACCCTAGTTGTCTATGAAAGCATATTTGTCCTCCCAATACTCATTTATCATTCACTTTTTCACTTTGCACTTTGCATGGGGTTTTAGAATGTGTTCACAATGGAAAATATGGGCCAATGCCTGAAATATTCCTTTTTTTAGCATAACAAAAGACATCACGGGTTGTTCCTCACACTAGTTGAAACTTCTAAGACATAGCACTAAATTGGTTGTTTGCAGGGTTATCTGATGTATATCTCATCTTAGATACATGGATCTAGAATATTTTTGTGCTAATTAGTCACCAGGCCAATCAATGGTCAGTAGGGGAACTTAATATTTCTTCATGGATAAATGGCTTTAGTTGGTGATGGTCAATCTGCACTGGAAAATGATGGTGCGCATCTGACTACCTTAAGTCTCTTCCTGAAGGCCAGCTTCTCAGCTATGACAACTAACAAGTTCATGTTAGGCAGCATGTGAACCTTTGTGGTGACAATCGGATATCTCAATTAGTAGGTAGTCTTACTAGAGACAAATGAAAAGTAAACTTGGGGCAATGCATGATCCTACACTTGCAGCCATGTGTCGTACTTGACATTTTCCCTTATCTTGTTATTATTTTCCATTCTGCACGACATACGTTGCATCAAACCTACTTCAGGCATATTGAATGGTGATCCCTTCAGATGAGCATTCTACCTGGCATATGGAGCATGAAATCTACTTCATACATATAGAATGGTTATCTATTGGGATGAGTTTATAAGAATTGCATTCAAGATGGAAAATGATGTATGATCTCACCTATGTCATCACTGAGCATGCGTAGATGACTTTTGTGACCTGTAGAGGCTAATTGCAGTATGGTCATGTACCAATTGTACAACATTGTTAGTTTTGTGACGATAAGATGGCTATTACTATGTTGCAAGAATATTACTCCTGGGAATTGGGGACATGTACCCACCATTGTTTTACCACTTGTAGGACATTTCGAGTGGGTCTGAACACCCCAAATCTGTAGGGAGTGGCTCAGGGATCTCCAGGAGTGTCATGGAAGCATTATCATTGGCATGTGGCACCTAACATTTTTTTGGTGGAGTGCCTCTTTGCTGGGAGTGTATAGAAGCTCTCAAGCATGTGGAACCCAACACCTCCAAAAAAAACGCTGCCAAATATTGGCACCAACAGCTCACCAAAACCCTAGGTCAGGCTATGATCTAAATTCAATGGCTGAGTTGGAATCAGCCAATGACACTCGAATTAGATTCTGTTGAAACAAAAATGTTATCACTTCAAAAACATGGAAAATATTCCTTGATGAGTATGGTATGTGACCGCAGTGATTAAGTCAATTATGAAAGAAAAACAAATGTAACAGTAAAACAACAACTCACAAGTGCAACCAAAACCACATCACACGAGGCCTTTTTTAAGTAAGAAAATCCTGCCGTGGGATATGTCCCAAAACTGCACTACACATATCAAGTCCTTAATATTTATCAAGGTAGCACTGGTGCTACTCATGAGTGCTGCCCATTGTCACCACATCAGCTCTCCACTCACTTTAGAACTGATTCTTTTTCAGCTCAAGGGGGAATCCCTAAACACTGTCTCTGATCTGGGTTTTAAGTTTAAAAGGGAATGATAGATCAATGATCATCAGAAATTCTATATTCGCCATTGAGTATTAGGCTAGAGTCCTAGACATGATAGGATTGGTGCCTATCCATTAAGTAATGGAGTGTTTATGCAACATAAGGGGCCTGAAAGGTGAAAAATGAAGAATCCTAGCAGGGCAATGGCAATGGCAATGTGTAATTGATTGATTTGATCATGTAGAGGAGAAAAGTGTAGAGAGTAACAAAGAGGTACCAAATGAATTTATACCCAGACCAATGGAAACCAATCAATGAGTATGTAATAATTCCATACAGAATTGTTTGGAAAAGAGTGTATGGGATTTCTACCACTACCTACAGCAAATAGGAAGCCACAAGAGAAAATCTCGTCAAATATAATGGTCTTTCGATTTGTCAAACTAGTATAATTATCAGTGATCAACCATTTTAAAATATATTAGATCATTTATTATTCATGACTCTACGTTATAGAACTACTCGTGACTCTCCAAATTTGTTGTGAGCTTCTACAGAAATTGAGATATGCCAAAAATGTGCAAATTTCAGAGAAAATAATTCAACAAAGACTATCAATATTTTTCAGGTCACTTTCAATAAGACCTTGGATTCCTTACCTGTGCTAAAGCATATACAAGTGGAGAATACAACCTAGCTTCTCTTTCTATATAGAAACCCTTGCGTTCAACATCAACAAAGGGTTGCACAAAGGAGCCATTATTTATTCCTATACAACATGGCACAATACATGGCCCCCATCATCTTGAGCAGGTCTTCTTGGTCATTTCTGTTGCAAATAGTCCAAGAATGTAAACGCTCTTCATTTGCTTGCCAGTACAGAACTATGTGCAAATAGATTTAGAAAGCAATGGTTAGCACAGATGTTTTTCACTATCAAGTAATCCAACATTTTGAAACTGAATGACCCTATTTAAGATAAATGCTAGATAGTATACCGAACAGATAAAGCATGTTCCAACATGTAACAAATTAGCTTACATTTTCATCCCTTGTTGCCAATAGATAATGCCAAAGAGAAACCCAGTAAAAAAATTGAAGGTTAAGCGCACTAAACTGTAACCAGGACTTCGCAAATACGCTTAAAACTGTTTCCATAGGCAGGTTGTGAATTGTTTCCAAGCACACTGTGCATAGTCATCTGGAAAATAAAGGTCCTTGGCATTTGGAGCTGGGGTACATAACTCCTTAACAAGTTCATTTTTTCCCTTTAACAAAATGAGATTTATTAGTATCTTAGGAATCATTGAAAAAAAAGAATTCTACTGGTTTGTAACATCAAAAAGTGTTTAGAAATCTATTGGTTCCAAGGGCTTCCCCTGTACTTACCAAAAAAGGGTTGACTCTTTGTAGATCTGAGCAAAGTCTACACTAAGGCGCTGCTCTGCACCTATAGAGGTGACCTCTAACATCCATGTTGCAGGATTATACTTGTCCTTAATATTTGGCACTCCTAGAATAGTCTGCAGGGGAAATTAAAGTAAAGCACTATCACGTAAACTTTCCTTGAGGCTTGGTCTCTCGAGAAACAAACCACTTGCACTTGCACATAACCAAAACTACATGGTAACAGATCTTGATTTTCTACCTCAAAATACTTAATCATGTTTTTTGAATGGTGACCCAATGCACCAGAATAAATGATTTCACCTCCTCGCTTCATTAACAGTAACTGTAACCAGTCAAAAGTTCACCCAAGTGAGACAATGTAAATGTGCTTTTCAATATTCAGTAATAGTCCTAGACTCCTAGTATTATATTAATCTACCTCATCAAATGCTTCAAAAATGTCAATACTTGGTTGGTGAATAGTGCAAACTACGGTCCTTCTTGTGTCCACTATATTCCGCACTGCCAGCATTACTATAATAGCAACACGTGCATCTAAACCTGATGTGGGTTCATCCATGAATGTGATAGAAGGATTTGCAACAAGCTCTACTGCAATTGTCATTATTTTGCGTTGCTTAGTAGTTAAACCACTAACACCAAGAATTCCCACTAGAGCATCTTTCAGACCATCTAATTCAATTTGCTGCATGACTTGACTTACAAAATTCTGTAAAAGGAATACTCAATTTTAGCAAAGCAACCATGCTGCTATCAAAAACAGAAGAGAAAAAAGAAAAAAAGGATGAAATTTAGGAATCTATCAACAGTAGCAATATTGTGCTGAGAGACTCATTTGCAAAGGTCACCTTCTTGGTCTTTGAATCTATTTCAGGTGCAAGACGCAACCAAGATGAAAAAAGCAGTCATTCTTGGATAGTAACTTGTGGAGAATGTATGTCATTCTGCTCACAGTAACCTGATATTCGGGTAAATGTTTCTTGGAACTTTGGGAAGCCTGATATTCATATCTCTCCCTCAATATGACCACCAGTCTTTCTTCCAGCAACAACATCCATCAATGTCATCTTTTTAGCTCCACTGACTCCCATTAAAGCTGTCAAAACACCAGGCCTGAAAGCTCCTGTAATATCTTTCAGCAGGTGAAGTCTTTTCTCTGTCTCTCCCCGTTCTTTCATTTCCTGACGCAAAATTAATTCGATGATTTCATTAAGAAGAAAAAATACTACTCGGTTCAATCTCACAAGTAACGACTTCAGGGAGTTTCAGCTGAAGTATTACCATAGGCATGTCCACAGAATACTGGATATTTTGGAAAGAAATTGCAAATGGCTCGAAAGATAATATCATTCCATGTTTTGCATATGGTAACATGGTAGAACTAGACTCTTTGCAAAATCTTCCCCTTTTATTAGATGCACTAGTGAAATCCTGTAACTACACTTCAACAATAAAATAAACATAAGACGAATAGATTTAGCCACGTGAAAAAAGTAGAATTTCAATGATGTATTTAATTTTTATGTGCATCTCACATTAGTGAACCAGGAATATTTCTGATCAAAAGTGAAAGTAAATCAGTCAGGAAGCCTGTTAGGTCTGAACCAACCATAGTAAAAGTAAGATTAGAAAGTTGGTTTGTATATGCACGATTATAAATCTTCAAGTGAAATAGGTAAATTTCTGCTAAAAATTCAATGGAAATGAAAAAACGCTTTTGAGTGGTTCTACTCGTGATCTATACATCATAGCATGTTGTTTATAACATGATACTATTAGGTGACAAGTGACAACCTCTATGGTGAACTTCCCTTCAGCAAATTTAGTGGTACTGGTGCTCATACGAGTTTGGCGAAGCTGTGTCCTTGAGCCCAAAAGATTGTATTCAATGAATCAAGGTGTGAAGTTTGAACCTTAGTTTATTTCAAATAACCCCCAACCTCTTAGGGTACATGGGTAATTATCAGAGAAGGAAAAGAACACAGTCTTCACCCCTCCCCCCTTCTCAAGAGGAAAAGGCTCGATACAGGCACAAAATCTCCTTCCTAGTGGTTGAGGCTGTAGAAATTAGATGTCAACATTGTCATTGAAGATTTCTTGGCTAAATAAGCCTTTTAGGTCATTGGCATAATGATTATCATAGATGACTTGCTGTAAATCTTGTTGTCCTCTCTATTCTGTTCTCATTTAGCACCCTTCAAAATAAGATTGGCCTTTGCTTCTGCCACACCAAAAATATTGTTGTCTATTAACCCTGCATTAACAAGGACAATGTTCAATAGCTATCCATACTAACTTATTTCTTCTATTGTAGTGGATTTGATTTGTAAGTGATAATGGGTTATGTCATAGAATTGTCAACATGAAAATAAGGAAAATTTGGAAAATGATGAGCACATCTTCTCAAGATAAATCAATAAATTGATGGGCAATATCCACATTTGGGGAGCCAACTTTCGAATGATGCTGTAAGAATTGTCTGTTTTCATTAAAGGTAATAAACTCACTTATCTTGACAAAATTCATAATTGTCTACATCTTTAATGCTTCAAAAATTTCAACTCTAATTTACACATCATTTTAAGAAGTGAAACTAGATGAACACAAGTGATCATTCAAATGGCTGAAACAGATTACCTTGCTCCTAGCAATCAAACAAAAAAAGGCTGTCACTTTTTCAAGTTTATTTTCTTCTCCGGAAGGAAGATACCTTCCTGCATTATTCAAAATACTTACAAATAGAATGCCTAAACTATAAAATCTTAAGGTGTACTTTCTCTTATTCCATGGGAGGAGGAGGTTGGATTATAGGCAGGATCATGAAAAAGTTATTATTTCCATTCATCAGCCATCATTAGGATGTCTGTGACAACTTGACAACTTGACTAGGTTAGTAGTGGGATATCGGCCCCCACATACCATTCACATGATAGTTGTGGATGATGGAAATAATGGAATACATATCACACTTACCTTTTAATGGCTACTTATGTAGGTTTTTCTTGAAGTATTGCTAACACTTTTTGTTAATTATACTTATCTAAATGAGTCATTCAATAAACTCTTAACAGATTGAGCTTGTACTTATTCAAATTGTATAATATGAGTGTCGTTTCAGTGGAATGCAGTTGTATATGCATTGTTCATTAATGCAGACCTTAGAAATGTCATCACATTTCAGGTTCAAACTGCAGCCTTTAAAACGCTATTGATAGTTTATGGGAAGATCTCCAGTCTGGAGCATTTCCCTACAATGGTGGAGAGAGAAATCGGCGCTGGAGTCTAGTATCTTCTTCAAGAGAGATACAATAAGATAAGTTTATTAATGTCCATCAAATGACCAAAAATAGGTCTATGGGAGTGTTCAGTACAAAACTGGCGCTAATGTGCTCCAGTTTGCAGCTGATTATTGTGTTTCGACTTTCAACAAGAAATGCAAAGGCAACACTTTGGTTAGAGTCTTATGATTAAAAAAATAATTTATTTTTATTTTGTGCTGGAAAAAACAAATAGCATTTATGATCCTAATAGTCTTACAAATATTTAGTTGATGTATGCCTCTTGCACTAAGGAATTACATGCTCTAAGATATTGTTACTTTGTCTTTCTTTCGTGCAGAATATGCATGGTCCATGTGCTCCATGTCATTTAGGTCAAAAGCGATATTATGCTTTTAATTTATACCTTAATTGGGAACTGCCAGTAGAAAGGTCCCTCAGTTCAACATGAATCCTAGGAAAAGACCGCAACCCTTTCAATTGTCATGCAACTCTTTTTGGTTTTCACATTTTCCTCCAATTTTAGAGCTAAAAGGTTTATATGACTCCCAGACGAGATCTTATGGAAATACAGCTATGAAAATACAGAGAAAGCCTTCCTTTTCTAAGATAGAAGCTGGAGATATTCTTCATTTTCAAAATATACTTGGAGAGGAAAATCTCATTCAGGATAAAGATGAATTGGTTGCAACAAATCTTAATTGGATGGGGGAATACAGGTGTTCAAGCCAACTCCTACTTCTTTTTGGAGGCTATTAGTTGTTTTGTTAGGAGGATATTTTTTCATCAATTCTTCATACAACTAGATACACATGAAAGAGCATAGCATAACTCATTTTTCATGAAATTAGACATATTTTTTCATTACTTCTGGGAAGTAGTTAGATGATGTTTATATATATGAAGAAGTAGAATTAAAACAAGTGAAATGAAGTAATAGTCATTTTATACTTGCATTTGGTAACCAGAGATTCTTGGAAGCGCTGGCTGTTTGAGACTGATGATTTGACATTCATTTTAGTTGTTTCAAGTCCACTAATTTACAGTTTACTTCAATCACTACCACTTGATCACTTGATATATTGAGTGTTAAGACAACTAGAAATTGGGTGTTACTAACCTAGATCTATTTCATACTCACCTAGATCTATTTTAACTCTTGATTAGTAAACCACCAATATATCCAAAAAAAGGCAATTCATGTAACTCATTGTTAATACTATTGGTTAATTAAAAACAACACTGAATAATGTTAGACAGAATTATGAAAGGACACAACCATAAATAGTGTCAAACAGAATTGCAAAGAGATTCCTTTCTTCTAATAGTTAATATGATTTCATTTTTAATGGTTTTTTTTTATGTAATATAGTTGTTTCATGTGGATTTTTTAGAGTTACCATATGTATATAGGCTTACAATTTGACAGATAATTCTGATTTGATGCAGCCTAGCCATCCTGTATTGGAGTTGCTATCAGAGAGGCAGTCCTCCATGACGAAAGGATAGGGGTGACCAGATCTACATTTGTTTAGTATTAGAAGGCACAAATAATTCCGATGTGTACTTTCTACATTTATCAAAACCTGTGGGTTGACGATGTTATATGTAGTTGTTAGCAATAACCTTGAATTTTGGGCTTTTTGATGTTCTTCTCTTTTGAGGAAGGGCATACTATTGTTTTAGTAGAGGTCAAGCGTTAGATATATTAATATATGAGCAAGGACTACTTAGAATTTTATATCATTTTGTATTAAATGGAGTTGGGTGACATGTTTGTGGACCATACAAGCAATCCAATTTAATGTACATATTATTGTTATTTCATTATAAAAAAAATTAACCAGTTTAATGTACATTGTATTGTTATTTCATTTTAGAAAATAATTTATTTTAAATAGATTTGATATGACAAAAAGATAGTTATAAGTTGATATGTATTTATTATAAACATCATTAACAAATTAGATATTTTTTTTATAAAATACTTCTTATATTTATAAAAACATATTTACAGTGATACTCACAAAAAGTTTTGAATCCATGTCTCTATATTTAAATAAGCTCACCAAGCTATTTGCTATTAAACTACACTCTGTATTCTTGAGATCTGTGTATGATGTTTCCTTAACTTAAGAAATGAAAAAGAGGTGTACTAAAAACTAGTCGGGGCTTGTCGTTTCTATAGCGATGGACATATTTTTTTTAAATATGTGAATCCGTCTCTATAGCCATGCACTTTTGGTGCTATAGCCACGAACGTTCTTTGCTAGAGAGACGAAGATGGCTTTACTTATTTTTTTAAATGTGAACATCCGTCGCTACAGCTACTCACTTTTGGTGCTATAGCCATGAACTTTCGGTGCTATAGCCACGAATGTTCGTTGCTAGAGAGACAAAGATCGGTTCACTTATTTCTTTTAAATATGAACATCCGTCGCTATATCCACACACTTTCGGTGCTATAGCCATGAACTTTCGGTGCTATAGCCACGAACTCTCCTTGCTAGAGAGATGGAGATCGGTTCACTTATTTCTTTTAAATACGAACATTTGTTGCTATATCCATGCACTTTCGGTGCTATAGCCATGAACGTTCGTTGCTAGAGAGATGGAGATCAGATCACTTATTTCTTTTAAATATGACCATTCGTTGCTCTAGGCATGAACTGTCGGTGCTATAGCCATGAATGTTCATGGCTAGAGAGACGTAGATTGCTTCATTTACTCTTTTTTTTAAAATATAAACATTCGTCGCTATATCCATGAACGTTCGGTGCTATAGCCATTAACATTGGAAAGTGTTGCTACAACGACAAAATTAGTGCCATGAAAACAAAGAGTCCCGTTTGTCGCTATAGGAATAGAAAAGTGTTGCAATAGCAATGATTTTCCGTGGGAAAAATGTCCACATGTACTAGTGAGGGAATCTACTACAATACCATGTTTACGGACAATATTGTAGAATGTGATCAATCAAAACAAATATCTCTTTCATTTTACAAAAGGTCAAAATATGGACAATTGTCAATCAATTTATCTTCTTTGTAAATTCTATATCATATTGAAAAATTTAAGATAACTAACAATCATGAAGCAACTCCCATTTTATGTAGTAAGAAAGAGGATTGTTGTGAGAACCATAGAATTGGAACAGGTAGATGCTAGTACTCTAATGATCAAATTTCACTATATTTACTCACTCATTCCATGAGTGCATAGTACTAAAACCCCAACCACAGTTGACCATGCCCCTACTCATGGTGGTTCTGGCTAAATGGGGGTTGTAGTTAAGTAAATTGCATAGTTACCAACGATACATCATATAGATTAAACAAGCAATTATATAGATATGAACACAAGATAAGTAATAGTGGCAGAGCTAACAAGTATTTCTATTACTCAGAACTAAAGTACAATACAATGTCTTCATGCTGCCTTGTATCCGGCTCTCCATCCTATATATATATTTTACAAACAGTTACATAATGACCTGTCGGTTGACTAACCAATGTGACTAACTGACTCGACATGTAGTGGTCGACATGTGCTACGAAGTCATCAAACGGAGGACCTAGTCGGGCGACCGACCTAGGATCCTCCAATATCTCCCCCAAAAACAAAATCTTTCTTCGTCCCGAAGAAATAGGGAGATGCTAAGTATATTGGATTTAAATTGACAAAATTTAAATAGAACTGAGTAGTGAGAGATCTTTTTAGTTACTGTTGGGACTGATTGGTGCTTGTAGACATTTGTTGTTGGACACAGGTTTCGACAATGGCTTCTATAGATATTTAGAGGTAATGTTGAAAATATTCCCACTCATGGAGTGCATTCTGAATATCGATAGTAAGAATGATAAGGCTAGACAGGTTCTCCATTTTTTCATGAACTGGTCGGTCTAAAATATTGATCATGTATTTCCCTAATATGAGTGTTTCGTTGTCGGCAGTGGAGAGTAGGAACTGAAGTTGTGTTCTGATCTTGTCGACTTTTGTCAAGCTTACTCAGGCTTGTGTGGTCCATTAATCTTCTTTCTTCTCCAACTTTGCTAGCTTATTATGCTCCATATTGATTTGGTCATCAAGGATTTGTGTGAGAGCTTCACTAGTGTCTTGTCGTTGTTGTTGGAGGTTGTTAATAAGATCACGGGTTCTCTACATTTCAAAAAACACATTTCCATAATGTGTATACCAGTTGCACAATACTTCTATGGTTGTATCAGCTTCTATGTCATATTGTGCTAACAAACTATGTGCTTCTATGAAGTTTGTATATTGGTTTGTCATGATGATAGAGGTTTCTTTTTCTTGATCTTGTCCTTCCTTAGTCAGCTGCGTTGTGAGAGTCGACATGACATTTTCAAATAAGGAATATTCTTTGTCTAGTGGTTTTTCGGTAGCGGCGCTTGATGAGAGTGGTATTACTTGGAGTACTATTTACTATTTACTGGACTATGTTTTCACACTTAGCCAAAAATGAAGATTGCTCTACTTGTAATTTTTCAATGAGCTCTTTGTCTTCATTTCTTCTTTTCCTACGTTATAGGTCGATAGCGTCTGTGAGTAGATCTTGTTCCTCTTCTTTTTCCTGTCTAGGGTCAAAAGTGGCAATAGGACCCAACTGATCTAGATGGACAGTGAGTAGAGGATGTTGCTGAAGGTGTTGCAGATGTTTTTGCTATTTCCATTGTTCTTTTTCTTTCTTCTTCTTTTCTCTTCTTTTATTTTTCATTTTCCTTTTTGACTCTTTTTCCTTTGTATTTTGAAGTTTTGTCTGCTTTTCTGCAGTTTTTCTTTGTCGGCTGCCTCTTTATCTTATGTTGAGTGTGTTTCCTCATTTTTTTGTTATGCTAGTGCTGCCAGGGTTGAGTCAACATTAGGTGGGGGTTTTATTTTGGGCTCGTCAACTGGAGATGGGTATTCAACTGCATTTGGTTCATTTGGTGATGGGGAAGTAGGCGGTAGTGTGGAAGCAGTCGGCGATGAAGTTGGTAAGTCAAATGTGCTGAGTTATTGTAGTGGGGAGTGAGGTAGATCATAATTTCTTGTCGAGGTTGGGTTTTCCTACGATGAAGGTAATTCTTGGTTACTTGTTGCGGTAGTTTCAGCATGCGGTTGGGGAGTTTCAAAATTTTCCATTGGTATCTCAGTGGTATCCAACTAGTTGATGACTTCCTGAACTAAGGGGTTTGGTGATGGAAGTGTTGTGGACTGGTTGAATGGAAGGGTTGTCAAGGTGGATGTTTACTGCGATGCAACCTCACTTGTAGGGTCGGGGTTTTTCTGTATGATGGTTTTGGTATATCCGAAGATGGTTGGAATGTAGGTTGATGGTGGTGGCATTTGTTAAGCTATATGAACATCGAATGGAGGAATGTCGGGTGGCGACTTGGAGTCGACTACGAATGGTTTCTTTATGATAAATTGTTTCCAGTGAGGGAGGATTGTTAGTAGATGGTCAATAAATTCTTGTAGGTTGAAGTTAGTCTATATTTTTTTTTGAGGGGAGTGGAGAGCTGCTGTACAAAAATGGGGATAAAAATTGCAGCAGTAGTGAGTGGTGGGGTGACAGCACTTGAAGCAGTTAGTGTGTCTTCTTCCATAATAGAATTTGGGGATGGCCATTGTGGAATGTTAGTGAGGTCGACATGTGGTATTGATACAAATTTAACTTTCTTTTTTGGTGGTGCCTGTACCTATTGTTGGTTTTCTTCGGTAAGGAATTTTCCTACTGGCTCGACTACAGAGATTTTTTTTTTTGGAAGCATCTTCCAATATTTGTGATGTGCAGTAAAACATTTTAGCATTATCTTCTTCTATTGGTTCCTACAGTATAAGATTTTGCTTCCCTTTTGGTTGTGTTGTGTTCATTTTGTTCTGTCATGCCCTGAATATCTCATTGGCTATGCGACATATGTTTTCTTTTGTGAAGGAATATTCCAGGAGTGGAGTATCCAGCTAAGTATTATCATC
Organism: Larix kaempferi; assembly: GCA_027924585.1. Classification (NCBI taxonomy): domain Eukaryota; kingdom Viridiplantae; phylum Streptophyta; class Pinopsida; order Pinales; family Pinaceae; genus Larix; species Larix kaempferi. The sequence goes on from BSBM01000547.1 coordinate 5,147,402, forward strand.
CGACAGGTCATATGTATTAAATGGCTTCTTACTAAGACTCATTGGAATCCCTAGAGGATTGATGTCAAAAATTTGCTCAAGTGTCATTGGAAATGTGTTGAGGTAGAGTCTAACTTCATAGTCTTCTTCTTTCTCAACATCTGACAAAATTTTGACTATTGGTTGGTCAACCAATTTTTCTAGTGGTGGTATTTTAATGATAGTATTGGATTGTCAGCGGAGTTCTTCAAATATTCTTTCGAAAGTAGGATAAAATTTGAGTTCCTCTTCTATTCTGGTTGCTCCCTCTAGATACCATACCAATGTGTGTTCGAGTGGTAGCTCGATGTGTGCAGTCAGAGGAAGACTTATACAGACATGTTGTGGGACTCTCCATCTAAGTATTGTGATTTTTAATGCCCAGAACAAATTTTCAGGGCAATGTTTGGATGTCCTCATGCTGAGTCGACTTCCACCTTGTGAGAATGCACGGAAGTTCCACATTATTGGCACTGAGGATACAATGAACTCTTTGTCTACTATGGGTCGAAGGTGTGCCATTTCAATCCAAATGATCAATAAAAGATAATGGATATTGGATCCCTCCTCTTTGCATTTATGGAAAATATGCCAGACAATCTCCGCCAAGTGATTGGCCCATCGATTGATTTTTTCTGTTGTTGACACATTCTGCATGGCATCAAGCATATCGATTTTGAGGTCGAATCCTCGACCAGTACTGGTTAGCACAACTGACACAATTCTCGCCACTATTTTATTTGTGCCATAGACGATTTGGTTGAGAAATAACCCGCTGGAATTTTTTCCTATGGGGGTACCTATGAATGCTTGAATTAAGGAAGGGTTTGGTTGAATAGGTACTCTATCCCTTTTATTTAATAATCCGGTGATTTGATAGATCAGGTCATCGTTGATATTGATTGGTTTGTTGAAGTATAATTTTCCATTGTTGTATCTGCTCACAATGAAGTGCACTATCACCTCCTTGACTCCTCCAAAGCTATCAACCAAGGGTGAATGAATATAGTTCAATATGGTGTTTTCTTGGATTTTTTGAGCTTTCTCACACCATTGGCCATTGGGTTCCTTTCCCCCATCAAAAATTTCGTTCCATATTATTTTCCATTATTGTTCCACAATTTTTGCATTGCAGGAGTTCTGGAGTCAGACTTTTAATGGTGTATCTGCTTCTTCCAGTTGCCGAAATTTTGAAGTTGTAGATCATATGGTTGCTTGAGATTTCTTGGGAGCCATTTTGTTTGTAGGATTTTCTATTTTGGTGGTTAGTTTCGTATTTTCATGATTATCGGTACTTTCTTGCTTAAGTTCTTGGTAGAATAACATCCAAGCCTCTTCCAGTTCAATATTTATAGGAAAAATGCGAGGCACGGGTGAGCGCGTAGTGGTTGGTTGTATTAATTGTGATTTTAATGGTAGCAATAAATTCAAGTGACAGTTGGTCGGTACTTCGTCGGCTACATGCCAATTATTTTGTTCTTTATGTTGGGTTTGATGACTTAATGTTTCCCATTCGTTGGTGTTGTATTAGTTAGATGCGTGTCGGGTAGGTCAAGTATTTTGTTCTATGGTTTCTTGTCGACTTGTTCCAATTTGAATATAATTTCCGTGTCAGTTTTTATGCTTCGGGTGTTGTCATATGGTTTCAGATGAACTTCTACATGTGTGGATTTTTGTACTATTCTTGTCGAATTTTTCTCCTTCTCTTCTTTTGTGTAACCCACCATATTGTAGCTTGGCTTGTGAACATTTTGTTTAAACTATGAAATCAACCTTGTTCTCCTATATTCATTGATACTTCCTCGACATGGAATGCGGTTGATTCTCAGTCTTTGTATCTTGACGGGAGAATACCCAATGAATCGTTTCTCATTGGTGTGACCGTCGGATATTCTCTAATTTTTCATTCGAAAATATTCGAGATGATTGATAGAGGAAAACAATGTTGGATTTTCAACTTAGGGATAACTTCGATTATTCGACATTCTCGTGCTACTAATTCATAATTCTCTATTTGTCAGTCGTAGAGTTCAGCATATGAATTATCTTTGACTGATGCAGGGTTTCTGAGGTGGATTTCTCATTTTGCATTAAGATCAGTATAATCTTCATTGTTTATTACTTGATATAATTTTCGAATGTCCATGTCATAATCGGTAGGTTTTATTTAAGGCTGATCTTATGAAGGGTGAATGGGAACAATCACTTTATTCCCCTTTCCTTTAAGTTTTATTCTATCTTTATCAAGAGAAATTGAAGCTTTCATATTCCTTCCCCATGGTCAGCCAACTAAGGCAATAAAGGAGTTGGAGCCTTCTTTTGGGTTGATAATTTGAAAGTCAACTTGTTTAGTTATTACCATGATGGATGTGTCGACATTTTTCCATGCCTTGATTGGTTCGATCAATCCTTGGTTGGCGAGTTTGAGATAGATGCCTGACTCATGTAGTTGTGGTCGACCAAGATGTTCCCAAGTGTCTCTAGTCATGATATTTGCTCTTGATCTGAAGTCGAGGACGATTTGTAGAAAAATGTATCCTTTAATTTCTAAGTCAACAAGTGGGTCTGCATCATTTTTATCTCTCTGACTTAGCCGACAGAGATTTTTAGTTTGTTTTCCTTTGACATATTTACTTTTAATGCTGTGTAATCTGTCTATAAATTTTACGACAGCTTCTTCTTTGGTTATTAAATTGATAAGTTAATTAACATGTCTTTGTCGAAATTCATCACTGTCTTCTTGTGATGCTCACTCTTGAAATATTTTTGTAGCATTATTATATGAGTGGTTCAGTGCAATTGGACTAGGATATTCATCTTTACTTTTGATTTTCTAATTTGTGGATTATCAGCACCAATTTCAGTTCCTTGACGAGTAACAATCTCAATATTCTTAGTTTTAACAATATTAGACTTTGGAACACTAGACATGTTAACATTCCTTTTATTAGTATTTTTCTCAAGTATGGTGGGGAAATCCTCCAAGAAGTGATTACCCACCCCACACTTGGTACATAATATAAGATCTCTCTAATCCTTGAAGGGATAGTCGGAAAAAATATGGTCTTCACTCAGACATGTAAAGCATTGTAGCCGTCGACGTGGTCGAGGATCTCAATTTCCGATGTTTCATCCACGACCTTGAAATCCTCGTCGTCGATGGAAGTTGTCATTTCTTCTGTCGTATTGTCGGTCATCACTCCTATCATTTCGATCATTCCTCTGTTCGACAACATTGGTTTGATAGACTGCATGGTAATTATGTTTATTCTTTATATTAATCTACATTTTGTTGCGGAATGATATTTGACTTCACATATAGCGCACCATCGAGCTTGATCGTTTTTCATGTTGTAGGGACAATATTTTGTTGCGTGCGAGTCAAGTTCCTAGAAAATGTCACATAAAATTTTTGTTTGTACAATCCTGACATCCCGTCGTCGGTCATCTTGTCGGCAATAATCTTTTGTATGACCGACTGTTGAACATTTTGTGCACCAAAGATCAACATGTCACAAACTAATTTCGCGAATAGATTTTGCATACTTTCCAACTATTCTTTGATAGAGTGGTTGATAGGTGCTATAGGGTAGTCATCATCCATTTCTATTTGCAATGCTTTTGTCAAAGCATATTCATATGTGTTAAAATTAGTGAAACAGATGTGCAGTCTCATTTTTTGTATCATTCCAACGACGAACCATTGAACTAATAAATATTCTTCAATGTCATGTTTGATCTGAATTAGCAGATCTTTGAATCCTTTATCATAGTCCCTAATTGTCTGTCGGTTTCTCAATTGTGGTCTTCAATTTCTTAGAAGCAAGATATTTGGAATCTGGTTTCTTGAAGAAACACATGAATTGTTGTTTGATCTAAGCTTTTGATGCATTGGGAATCCTTTCTTTAAAATTAATGTACCACGTGAGTGATCGTTTCCGAAGGGAACCCGCGATCTGTACCATTTGTTTGTCTTCATTAGAAATAGCATTAGCTTCCCATACTGGTTCGCAAACAAACCAATTTCTTCATGGGTCTTCATCACCTTAATAGAAGTGTCACATACCCCAATTTTATTAAAATAATGTAATTATTTTTAAATATTCCTGAGAACATTATGTTAAATTTAATGCTAAGTAGGAATGGATGACTCAGCAGAGTCTCCAGAAATGGAATGTAACTTCTGAATAATTATTATTAATAAATAAATTATGGAGACAACAGCATGGGAGAGCTGTTAAAAGAGGTTACTGGTCTAACTGGTGGATGGAATTAGGTGGAAGGACAAAAGACAAGTGGCAACATCCTCAAACACTTCCTGAGTTGCAGGTGGCAACTTCCCTATATTTTGGGGTCATGATTCCCCAAGAAAGTGGAATCTGAGCAGGTGGCTCATTAATGACAGTTAGCCCAACTAAGACCTAGGCAATCTTTTAAATACTACTCAATGAACTGAGCTGGGGGTTCAGCAATTGTTCTAGAGGGAGAATACATTCAGGTGAATGCTATTCAGGAGTCCCATTGAGGAAGTGGGAAAACAGTAAGGAAGTGTTTTTGAAGCAGGAAGTTGCAGTAACTTGGTTCCAGTATAGCTATTTTGGGCTGAGGGAATTATTGGCCGTACCTAGATTCCAGCCAGTTAGACCAGAGCAAGCTCGGGGGTCCTGAGAAGTGCTGTCTGGGCACTCTCCAGGAATTGGTAGGGAGGAACAACCTCCCATTGCTGTTATTGTCTACCTTAGCTACAGGTTCTGTCACTCTTCCTGCTGTTGGTTTAATTAATTTTCATATGAAATAGACTAGTTTAACTATGTTTGACTGAAATCAATTTCAGTAAATCAGTATCTGTATTTTCTTTTGGTATAAATTTCAGAACTAAGAGGTTTTAGAATTTTCCCTACTTCTATTTAAATAGAGTAATTATCCTATGCAGAACATATTTGTTACTGTTACAGTTAACAAATACCATGTTTTTGTATTTCTAGAACTCCTGTTAATAGTTAAATAATAGATAGAATATTAAACAGTAGATATTCCAGAATTATAGCTATTAAACAGTCATAAGAACAGATATAGATAAATCTTAGTTTTTACTTTGAGATATTACTTATTAGAATAATATACCTTTATACATATATTTGTTTCATATTTCAGTCAACTTTAGTTACAGGTCATACTTGTATCGAGCCAACAGATAAACAAACTCATATTATTATATTGTTTATACTCAGAATATGATTTACAGCTATCGACTAACTAAAGGGTATGACTGTAACAATATTTCATTGTTACAAGCTTCCTTACAATCTTATTCATTAACCCTGTAGTCAAATTCAAACACATAGAAACTGTAGAGTATTATTTCTCTTCAACCTAGGGTATTAATTTGTTATCCATGTTATAACTACAGAGTTGACAGAGTTTTTCAAACAAGACAAACATATTTAACACACAGAGAAACTGTCAACAAAGGTAACCATTATCGGCTGTTACCAACCTCCATATTTACACAGTATTAATATTTATTTCATTTTAAACATTCTCCCTTAGAGTAGTCCACAAACCCTACACGGCCGTAGCCTTATAACTTTCACTTGACAGACTGAAAACAAATAAAAAAAAAATGCCTTATATGGCAGACAAAACCTACTGTAGGTTTATACATAGTTCTAAGGATATAATTTTTCTATCCACAGTTTCATTAAATAATTATACAGGAATCAAAATAACTTGTTACAACTCGTTCCCAATCACCAATAAGTTAACATTTCCATATATATATGTTGAACACCAAACAGAACCCCCAATTCGCCAGAATAACCCTATACTATTTAACTATTACAGTTATAGTCAAAGAACATCCACATTCTTTAAATTAAACATGCAAAATCCAAGAAAACACATAGAAACGATACATGAACTTCGTACAGTAGAGTTATCATCCATTTCAGGTATCGATGAATCTCATTCATCCTTACTTTGCAAACATTCTAATACTTTAACAAAACACATAAATGAAACACGGCCATGACAGGCCTATTATCATATTAAATATTAATTTAAACAGCGTGGATAAACCCTACGCTTAGCAATTACGAGTACAGTAACAGAAACCCTGGCCTCATACAGTCTGAGCCGTGAATGGCTCTCCATAAACATAACAGGGTTTAAAACCCCTTTTCATTTCAACAAAACAACTTTATACAGATGACAGCACCCATGACGCCAAGTCGTAAACGACCTCACTACACAGGAGTTTCACTCCAAGACTCAACCCTAACCACAAAACCAGCAAAGGAAGAGACAGCCGTGGATAACCAGGCTTACCCGGAGGAGCCAGCATTGGAGTTAAGCCCTGCACACCTTCAGAGTCGCGCGACCTGCACATTAATGAATTGCCGAGAGTGGTGAGTAGTAGTAAATCTACACTTGTTTGCAAAGCAAAAACTGCGAAAATGTGGTTATTGCTTTACCTGAGCAATGCAACCAGTGGATAATCTGGAGCCACCGGTGGGAGCAAGCACTGAAACCCCATCACATTCGTCGGTTGGAGGAGCAAAGGACATCCTCATAACCCTTCTGTTGACAGCCGCGACAGACAAACCTTCCATACGAAACCCTCAAACTGGATTGAACCAGTCGAGAAGCACACCCCAAACTCAAATGCATTAACCCTCTCATAATTTAAAGACAATAACAAAACCCTGCCTCATACCCACACCAGCACAATGAAGGACTGTAAGTAGCTGGGACTTAAACAAAGAAGGAGCGACGAGACCACGAAACAATGAACTGTTTCAGACTCCAATAGCAGAGCCAAGACTTTAAACTCCAGTGAAATAAACAACGTGACCAGAACCTAAGCAATAGCATATTTTATAGTGCCAGACTGACGACTTCAGACATGGAGGGTTTCTCCCTTACGACCCGAGCCCGAAGGCTAAGACAATGACCAGGTAGGGTTTCATTGTTAGCTTATATATCCACCAACGCAAGGAGGAGAATCAAACACGTAGCCAGTTAATTTATCAAGTTCATATGGGTCGAGTCTCTATAGTTCTGTTGCAGCTCGATTTATTTAATCACCGATTCCAAATCATTGCATGGATGTAAACCTTGTTCAACGTAAGGAGAAGCCCTTATGATTAACAATCATTGTATTATATATATATTGAAACCAAGCCATCGAATAATGTCAAGAGCACATTATATTTCTACCTACAATCATTTAAACAATGATATAGTCAACTTTCAAATGAAAACTCCATATCACTTAATACATTGAAATGTTACTATAACATTATGATGGAATATATATTGGTTATCATGTCCTATCATCATATTTCTCTCGATACTATTGTTAAATAATCAACAATGAAAATAACAATATTTATTATCATGATGTCTAAATATAAACTCATCTACGGGTCCATACCATGAACATAGATTAAAACCAAGACAGAGTTAGATGATACAAGTTAAACAATAATACTAGGTGGACGTTGGGACCTTGAAGCATAGATGAATATAATGGAACATCGCTAGAGGTGTCACAACTCCAACTCATGCTAATAACACATGAACACAGCAATAATCACCGGTAATAGTTGACAATATATCACATAACGCAAACGTCACTATATGCAGAAAATAAACATGATACAAACAATTTGTTACAGTGATAGTTACATCATTAACATAGGGTCATGTCATATCGCAATGGATACGACGGGAAACTTTGTAATTCATTGCAAAAACCTGATGATACTGTCCCGGATAAGATATATCATGTCGAGGCAGACTATCAATCTTAATTCAAGTATAAATTTTCATGAAAAGAACTTTACTGTCTTACACGACAACTAGTAATAGTAAATAGATCTTCTTTAAAGTTTATACAGTGCAGGGAAAGGAAGTTTGATACTTACAAAAGAAAATTAAATTACGAGGATCCATACTACACCGGGTACCTGCGAATAAAAGACAATTATGCATTAGCTCATAAGCTAAGTAAGCCAGTCAGCTATGGCTAACTCTCCCTTTGCAGTTTGAAACAAAAACAGTCAACATTTAAAATCACAAAAATCACAATTGTAGTAAGACAGAATCTTTTAAACAGGATTATGTTTAGTTACTGAAATTAAACAGGTCCAGGAATGCTATTAACTAACATTAATTGTTATAATAAAAATTTTAAATTTTTCAGAAATTTCGGGTTTTGACATGTGGTATCAGAGCCAGGTTTCAGACACTAGGCCTGTATGTGACTCCACTAAACTTCCGCAAACAATGATCATAAAAGAAGATTTTGTTTTATTTATAAAATACTAATATATATTTCGGTTTCATCTACAGAACAGAAATTTTTCTTTTCTGAATTTTACAGACAGGTATGGAAAAACTGGGAGAATATGCTGAGGAGGAATCTCCCAATGTTGAGACAAGACAGATGTCAAAAGAACTTGAGACGGGAGAAGAAACTGCTCACACCACTGAGCTGATGCAGACCATAAGAGGATTAAAGACAGAAATGGAAACAGTTAAGAGGGATAATGAAAGAATTCTAAAGACTCAGGAACAGCTAAATCAGTTATTAATAGAAAGATTTCAGACTGAAGGAAGGAGCAAACCAGCTGACTCAGAAGAAGTTAGTCATCCAAGAGGGTCAAAAAGGACAAAACCAACTAAATCTGACAGCAGTTCCTCATTTGAAGAAAGAAAGGGACAACCCAGTTATCACACTAGCAGTGACAGCAGTGAAGCTGAGCTGCACAACCAAAGGAAAAAGTACCGGCCCTATGAGGAGATTTCCGGGGAGTTTAAGAAGATAAAACCCCCAACTTTCAATGGAGAAGCTGAAATTGGAGAAGAGGCCGAATCCTGGTTGTCCGGGATGAGAAAGTATTTTCAGATCTATAACTACTCAAATCAGCTAAAGGCAAGAATGGCCATCTACAACCTCTCGGGAAAGGCGGACATATGGTGGCAAGACCTGAAAAGGGTCAAAGGGATCAAAGAAAGAGAAGTTAATTGGAGTACCTTTAAAAGGTATTTCAAGAAGAAATTCCTGTCCGAGCAGTATTATGAAGAAAGGGCTAAAGAATTTTATGAACTAAAACTCGGATCTATGACGATGAAGGACTTAAACAGTAAATTTTTAAGTCTGTTGCGTTATGTACCGTATTTTGTCGAAGAGAAACCAAAAATACAGCGGTTTCTTAGTTGCCTGCCCTATCATATCAAGGACAGAATTGAATATGACAACCCCAAAACACTGGAAGAAGCTATGCGCAAGGCAAATTTCTGTTACGAACAGAATAAAAAGAAAGAGGGAATAGCCAGCTGGAAAGCCAAAAAGAACAGCAATCTGATCGAGTACAAGAAAAAGGAATTTGTTCCCCATAAAAGTTTCAAGAATGGCAAAAACGGGAACCACTTTAACAGTAAAAGTTTCCAAGGAAACAAAAATGGAGCTGTCAGCCATTCAAACAATTACAAAAACAGCAAAGAGACTCCTAATAACCATGGAAACTACATCAAAAATTTTGAGCGAAAAGAACCTGTCAAGTGCTGGGAATGTAATGGGCCACATTATGCTTCAGTCTGCCCAAACAGAAAGAAACAAGTCAGCAATATTCATACTGTTCAAGACGAAATGACAGTTGGAGATTTTGCAGGAACTATGCCCCGAATCAATGCAGCGTTGGAAAACCGCCAGGCTGACTACCAAACTTCCATGGTGGAAGTAGGAGGTATGATTAACAAAACCCCAGTTACTATATTAATAGATCCCGGTGCTAGTCTTAGTTATATTTCACCTCAGCTGGTAGAAAAATGTAATTTGACTGTTGAAAGGTTTGATAATTCTTGGTCTGTACAATTAGCTACTGGGGCTAAGAAGAAAGTAAACTGCTATGTAAAAGAATGCATCTTAAACATGACTGATTTTAGAACTACAGTTAAACTGAACGTTTTACCACTTGGCTCATATGACATACTTATCGGAATGGACTGGTTGGAACAACATAGGGTCGTTTTAAACTGTTTTGACAAAACTTTTAGGTGTATAAACAGTAGTGGACAGCCTGTAACTGTTAGGGGTATTCCTAGGAAGACAGTAATTAGGCAAATTTCTGCATTACAACTTAAAAGAGCAGTCAGGAAAGGATGCAAGACCTATGCTGTAACTATTACAGACGAGACAGATAAATTTGAAAACAACCAGAAAACAGTAGAAAACATTCCTGTCGTCAATGAATTTATTGACGTTTTTCCTGAGGAGATTCCAGAATTGCCTCCCAAGAGAGAGCTTGACTTTACCATTGAGCTGGTACCAGGTGCTGTTCCCAGTTCAAAAGCCCCGTATCGTATGAATATCTTGGAGCTTAACGAGTTGAAAACTCAGTTGAAGGAGTTAATAGATAAGAACTATATCCGACCCAGTGTATCCCCTTGGGGAGCACCAGTGATTTTCGTTAAGAAGAAGGACGGAACTATGCGACTTTGCATAGATTATCGTCAACTAAACAAGATGACGATCAAAAACAGGTATCCGTTACCTCGTATTGATGATCTGTTTGATCAACTACGTGGCGCTACGGTATTCTCTAAGATCGATCTGAGATCGGGTTATCATCAGGTAAGAATTAAAGAAGAAGACATTTTCAAAACAGCATTTAGGACAAGATACGGACATTACGAATTTGTTGTAATGCCCTTTGGACTTACGAATGCCCCAGCTGTTTTCATGTGCTTAATGAACAACATAATGCACAAGTACTTAGATAAATTTGTTGTTGTATTTATCGACGACATTTTAGTCTATTCTAAGAGCGAGGAGGAGCATAAGGAACACTTACGTATCGTGTTACAAGAACTGAGAGAACAACAACTTTTTGCGAAATTTAGTAAATGTGACTTCTTCAAGGATGAAATCCAGTACTTAGGACATGTAGTCACTAAGGAAGGGATTTCAGTAGATCCCGAAAAGATTCGGGTGATTGAAGAATGGCCAGTACCTAAAGATGTGACGGACGTTAGATCTTTCATGGGAATTACCGGTTACTACCGGAGGTTTATTGAAGGCTTTTCAAAAATAGCCAATCCAATCACTTCTTTGCAGAAGAAAGGAAAGAAGTTTGATTGGAGTGCGAAATGTGAAGAAAGTTTCAAGAAACTTAAGACCTTATTGACAACTGCACCTATTCTTAGAATAGCGGACCCAAATAAAGATTTCATAGTTTGTACCGACGCTTGTAATGATGGTTTAGGCGGAGTGCTGACTCAAGAAGGACATGTCATTGCTTACGAATCTAGGAAGCTGAAAATCCATGAAAAGAATTATGCCACTTATGACTTAGAATTAGCTGCTGTAATTCATGCTTTAAAGATGTGGCGACACCACCTAATAGGCAGAAAATTCACCTTATTAACAGACAATAAGGGTCTGAAATACCTTTTAGACCAGCCAAATTTAAATGCAAGACAAGCCAGGTGGCTGGCATTCCTAAGTGAATACGATTTTGAAATCCAACACATAAAAGGGAAGGAAAATAAGGTGGCTGATGCCTTGAGCAGAAATGCAAAACTGAATTTTATATCAGCTAGCAGCACTTATACCTCTGACTTAAATGACCAGCTGGCTGAAGGGATAAAATTAGACGAAAATTATCAGCATTTACAGCTTACAGCCAAAGAACAACCCACGGAAAGTTTGATAAAAGGGTATAGTTTAAACGAAAACGGATTTTTGTTGTTTAAGGACAGGCTGTATATCCCTAATGCACCTACAGTTAAGTTGTTAATTTTAGACGAAATACATAAAACCCCTTACTCCGGGCATCCTGGCTATCAAAAGACTGTCACTATGTTGAGAAAAGAATATTTTTGGCCTAACATGAAATCTGAAACTGCCGAATATTTAGCTAAGTGTTTGGACTGCCAACAAGTAAAAACAGAACACCAACATCCAGCTGGATTGCTGCAACCTTTACCTATTCCTAACTGGAAATGGGAAATAATCAGCCTGGATTTCATTACGGGTTTACCCAAAAATCAACATCAGAATGATTCGATTATGGTAGTAGTAGACAAATTAAGTAAATCAGCACACTTTATTCCTGTTAAAACCACATACAAGGCTGCAAACATAGCAGATATCTTTTTAAAACAGATTTTTCGGTTACACGGTATTCCAAAAGTCATTATATCAGACAGGGATCCTAAATTTACAGGAAATTTTTGGAGATCTTTGTTCAAAGGGTTAAACACCACTTTGAATTTCAGCACCTCTTTCCATCCGCAGACGGACGGACAAACTGAAAGAGTTAATCAAATATTAGAAGATCTGTTAAGGATGTATGTTAAGGACCAACCCGGTAAGTGGGAGGATTATTTACACTTAGCCGAATTTGCATACAATAACAGCTATCAATCTTCAGCTAAGTTTAGTCCTTTTGAGGTTTTGTATGGACGAAAATGCAACACTCCTATCTCTTGGAGTAATCCAGTAGATAGATTAGTGTTAGGACCTGATTTATTGAAAGAAATGGAACAGATTGTGAAACAAGTGCAGGAAAACTTGAAGATTGCCCAGGATCGGCAAAAAAGTCACGCAGATTTGAAAAGAACTCCTAAAGAGTTCCAGGTAGGTGAACATGTGTTCATCAAGGTAAGACCAAAGAAGAGCTCCCTAAGATTAGGAAGTTGTGCAAAATTAGCACCACGATACTGTGGTCCATTTGAAATTTTAGCTAGAATTGGTCAAGTTGCTTATCAGTTAGCATTACCGCCAAATTTAAAAGTACACAATGTTTTTCATATCTCTGTTTTGAAAAAGTATGTTCATGATGCTACTCATGTTATTGATTGGAACATTGTACAGGTAGAACCAGAAGGGGAAGTTCTGGTGGAACCGGATTGTATCCTCGGGAGGAGGGAAATTACTCTACGGAACCGCATAATTGGACAAGTGAAGGTGCAATGGAAGCACCTTAGTCCTGAAGAAGCTACCTGGGAGCTGGAAAGTAAGATGCGGGAAGCATATCCCCATCTATTCCAGCAGGTGGTTGAAGAAGAAGAATAAGTAACATCGAGGACGATGTTACATTTTAAGGGGGTGTGTATGTCACATACCCCAATTTTATTAAAATAATGTAATTATTTTTAAATATTCCTGAGAACATTATGTTAAATTTAATGCTAAGTAGGAATGGATGACTCAGCAGAGTCTCCAGAAATGGAATGTAACTTCTGAATAATTATTATTAATAAATAAATTATGGAGACAACAGCATGGGAGAGCTGTTAAAAGAGGTTACTGGTCTAACTGGTGGATGGAATTAGGTGGAAGGACAAAAGACAAGTGGCAACATCCTCAAACACTTCCTGAGTTGCAGGTGGCAACTTCCCTATATTTTGGGGTCATGATTCCCCAAGAAAGTGGAATCTGAGCAGGTGGCTCATTAATGACAGTTAGACAAACTAAGACCTAGGCAATCTTTTAAATACTACTCAATGAACTGAGCTGGGGGTTCAGCAATTGTTCTAGAGGGAGAATACATTCAGGTGAATGCTATTCAGGAGTCCCATTGAGGAAGTGGGAAAACAGTAAGGAAGTGTTTTTGAAGCAGGAAGTTGCAGTAACTTGGTTCCAGTATAGCTATTTTGGGCTGAGGGAATTATTGGCCGTACCTAGATTCCAGCCAGTTAGACCAGAGCAAGCTCGGGGGTCCTGAGAAGTGCTGTCTGGGCACTCTCCAGGAATTGGTAGGGAGGAACAGCCTCCCATTGCTGTTATTGTCTACCTTAGCTACAGGTTCTGTCACTCTTCCTGCTGTTGGTTTAATTAATTTTCATATGAAATAGACTAGTTTAACTATGTTTGACTGAAATCAATTTCAGTAAATCAGTATCTGTATTTTCTTTTGGTATAAATTTCAGAACTAAGAGGTTTTAGAATTTTCCCTACTTCTATTTAAATAGAGTAATTATCCTATGCAGAACATATTTGTTACTGTTACAGTTAACAAATACCATGTTTTTGTATTTCTAGAACTCCTGTTAATAGTTAAATAATAGATAGAATATTAAACAGTAGATATTCCAGAATTATAGCTATTAAACAGTCATAAGAACAGATATAGATAAATCTTAGTTTTTACTTTGAGATATTACTTATTAGAATAATATACCTTTATACATATATTTGTTTCATATTTCAGTCAACTTTAGTTACAGGTCATACTTGTATCGAGCCAACAGATAAACAAACTCATATTATTATATTGTTTATACTCAGAATATGATTTACAGCTATCGACTAACTAAAGGGTATGACTGTAACAATATTTCATTGTTACAAGCTTCCTTACAATCTTATTCATTAACCCTGTAGTCAAATTCAAACACATAGAAACTGTAGAGTATTATTTCTCTTCAACCTAGGGTATTAATTTGTTATCCATGTTATAACTACAGAGTTGACAGAGTTTTTCAAACAAGACAAACATATTTAACACACAGAGAAACTGTCAACAAAGGTAACCATTATCGGCTGTTACCAACCTCCATATTTACACAGTATTAATATTTATTTCATTTTAAACATTCTCCCTTAGAGTAGTCCACAAACCCTACACGGCCGTAGCCTTATAACTTTCACTTGACAGACTGAAAACAAATAAAAAAAAAATGCCTTATATGGCAGACAAAACCTACTGTAGGTTTATACATAGTTCTAAGGATATAATTTTTCTATCCACAGTTTCATTAAATAATTATACAGGAATCAAAATAACTTGTTACAACTCGTTCCCAATCACCAATAAGTTAACATTTCCATATATATATGTTGAACACCAAACAGAACCCCCAATTCGCCAGAATAACCCTATACTATTTAACTATTACAGTTATAGTCAAAGAACATCCACATTCTTTAAATTAAACATGCAAAATCCAAGAAAACACATAGAAACGATACATGAACTTCGTACAGTAGAGTTATCATCCATTTCAGGTATCGATGAATCTCATTCATCCTTACTTTTCAAACATTCTAATACTTTAACAAAACACATAAATGAAACACGGCCATGACAGGCCTATTATCATATTAAATATTAATTTAAACAGCGTGGATAAACCCTACGCTTAGCAATTACGAGTACAGTAACAGAAACCCTGGCCTCATACAGTCTGAGCCGTGAATGGCTCTCCATAAACATAACAGGGTTTAAAACCCCTTTTCATTTCAACAAAACAACTTTATACAGATGATAGCACCCATGACGCCAAGTCGTAAACGACCTCACTACACAGGAGTTTCACTCCAAGACTCAACCCTAACCACAAAACCAGCAAAGGAAGAGACAGCCGTGGATAACCAGGCTTACCCGGAGGAGCCAGCATTGGAGTTAAGCCCTGCACACCTTCAGAGTCGCGCGACCTGCACATTAATGAATTGCCGAGAGTGGTGAGTAGTAGTAAATCTACACTTGTTTGCAAAGCAAAAACTGCGAAAATGTGGTTATTGCTTTACCTGAGCAATGCAACCAGTGGATAATCTGGAGCCACCGGTGGGAGCAAGCACTGAAACCCCATCACATTCGTCGGTTGGAGGAGCAAAGGACATCCTCATAACCCTTCTGTTGACAGCCGCGACAGACAAACCTTCCATACGAAACCCTCAAACTGGATTGAACCAGTCGAGAAGCACACCCCAAACTCAAATGCATTAACCCTCTCATAATTTAAAGACAATAACAAAACCCTGCCTCATACCCACACCAGCACAATGAAGGACTGTAAGTAGCTGGGACTTAAACAAAGAAGGAGCGACGAGACCACGAAACAATGAACTGTTTCAGACTCCAATAGCAGAGCCAAGACTTTAAACTCCAGTGAAATAAACAACGTGACCAGAACCTAAGCAATAGCATATTTTACAGTGCCAGACTGACGACTTCAGACATGGAGGGTTTCTCCCTTACGACCCGAGCCCGAAGGCTAAGACAATGACCAGGTAGGGTTTCATTGTTAGCTTATATATCCACCAACGCAAGGAGGAGAATCAAACACGTAGCCAGTTAATTTATCAAGTTCATATGGGTCGAGTCTCTATAGTTCTGTTGCAGCTCGATTTATTTAATCACCGATTCCAAATCATTGCATGGATGTAAACCTTGTTCAACGTAAGGAGAAGCCCTTATGATTAACAATCATTGTATTATATATATATTGAAACCAAGCCATCGAATAATGTCAAGAGCACATTATATTTCTACCTACAATCATTTAAACAATGATATAGTCAACTTTCAAATGAAAACTCCATATCACTTAATACATTGAAATGTTACTATAACATTATGATGGAATATATATTGGTTATCATGTCCTATCATCATATTTCTCTCGATACTATTGTTAAATAATCAACAATGAAAATAACAATATTTATTATCATGATGTCTAAATATAAACTCATCTACGGGTCCATACCATGAACATAGATTAAAACCAAGACAGAGTTAGATGATACAAGTTAAACAATAATACTAGGTGGACGTTGGGACCTTGAAGCATAGATGAATATAATGGAACATCGCTAGAGGTGTCACAACTCCAACTCATGCTAATAACACGTGAACACAGCAATAATCACCGGTAATAGTTGACAATATATCACATAACGCAAACGTCACTATATGCAGAAAATAAACATGATACAAACAATTTGTTACAGTGATAGTTACATCATTAACATAGGGTCATGTCATATCGCAATGGATACGACGGGAAACTTTGTAATTCATTGCAAAAACCTGATGATACTGTCCCGGATAAGATATATCATGTCGAGGCAGACTATCAATCTTAATTCAAGTATAAATTTTCATGAAAAGAACTTTACTGTCTTACACGACAACCAGTAATAGTAAATAGATCTTCTTTAAAGTTTATACAGTGCAGGGAAAGGAAGTTTGATACTTACAAAAGAAAATTAAATTACGAGGATCCATACTACACCGGGTACCTGCGAATAAAAGACAATTATGCATTAGCTCATAAGCTAAGTAAGCCAGTCAGCTATGGCTAACTCTCCCTTTGCAGTTTGAAACAAAAACAGTCAACATTTAAAATCACAAAAATCACAATTGTAGTAAGACAGAATCTTTTAAACAGGATTATGTTTAGTTACTGAAATTAAACAGGTCCAGGAATGCTATTAACTAACATTAATTGTTATAATAAAAATTTTAAATTTTTCAGAAATTTCGGGTTTTGACAAGAAGGAAATGTGTGTGGTTATGTGTTCCATATCTACTGCGACTTCGAATTTTAAGCTAACAGGTCGTGACGGTGGATTGTTTCCAACGACATGAATGCTCGTACACTTGTTTTCGACAAGTAATGACTCTCGATGTGTACTGATAGGAGTTAATGCATCTTATTCACTTTTGAGAACAATATGAATGGATCCGGTCAGTTTGTCATCGATTGTTAGGGGCCGACTTTCTTCGACAACTTTTATCGAAACCGAGCTAAAATTCTATTTTATCTGAGTTGTACTTCATTTTGGAGATCCCAACTTACTCAACGAATCACTTAATGATGGATCTGGCTGGGGTGGTGCTCCCTCACATTCTGAATAGAGTAGATGAAAAATTCGGTTGGAGAACTCGGGTTGGAAATTAACCCAATTTCCTTCTTGCGGTCGATGGATCAATAGTCTATTGACCTCATCACCTTCATCATTATGTCGAATCCAATTTCCAGTTTGGCGAATGTGAATTCCTAATTCTTCTTTGACAATTTATTGCACTTGTGCACTCTTTGTTAGATGTAATGGGAAAGCAGAGTGATAGCTTCAGGTATACTCACCTGGAGAGCGCTTCAATGCTCCATCCATAGATCTTCGTCCATCAGTGACAGGTCTTCATCAATGCCCTCATTTTGGCAAGCTTGAATCGACTCTGGCGGATTTCCATCTGCATCTATCACTGTACCCAACTTGCATTTTTTATGGTGTGTAAGAGCTTGTTCCCTTAAATCTTCTCACCTCTTTCTCCTCTTTTCTCTTTCTATCTTCTGAATATCTAGAGTGCTTTTATGGATAACTGATGTGTCTTTGTTGAAATTTTGGGATTTTTCACTATTAGAAATCTTGTGTTTTCTTCTGTCGGTCATTATTCATCTACTCTATCAAACCGTGGTCGGCTAGCCCCCATTTCTAGCTCGAAGTTCTTTATATAACTTGAGTGATGAAGTAGTTCATTTGCTGAGGAAGTGTTCCCACTTTCGCTCTTTCATGAATTGTTCCCACTATTTTCTCTTCTCTTCCCAGTTCGTGTTTCAGAGAGGTGCTAACCATAATGATCAAGGTTCGACAATATGCGTTTCTCCCTTGTCGATCAAGAATTTAAACAGAAGAGTCGGTAGAGAGTAAATAAATTGCTTATTCATGTCGTTGTAGAATCTATGCTTCATGTTATCAACAGAAACCCATTCCTTGATCGCGCACTCTTCACAGAACTTGTTGTCAATTTTTTCGAACCATTCAGATAAGTTTTTGCATCCACCTTTGTTTAGTTTTGTTAGCAATTGTCGATCTCTTTCATCTACTAGATTTTTCATCCATAATTTTCTTCAATGCAAACAACACAGATTCAATGAAGTTTTCATGAGTTTTTGGAAAGAACTTCTCCTTTGCTTGAGCGATAGTCAACTTGTTTCTTCTCGTATAATTTTGCAAGTAGTTTGCTATTTTTCTCTCCCACTATTCCTTTATCTCATGTTATGTTATCATTTAATCCTTCTCATTATCGTGCTATGCATGTATCACCGACAACAGAACCAATGTTCTACTTTAGTGGATTGCATAGTTACCAGCGATATATGATATAGATTAAACAAGCAATTATATAGATATGAGCCCAATATAAGTAATGGTGGAATATCCAACAAGTTTTTCTATTACTCAGAACCAAAGTACAATACAATGTCTCAGTGCCACCCTATATCCGGCTCTCCAACCTATATATATATTTTACAGACAATTACATAACGACTTTTCGGTTCACTAACCCATGTGACTAAATGAATCGACATGTAGTGTTCGACATGACAGTTTGACATGTTCTATGAAGTGGTCGGACGGAGGACCTAGTCGGGCAGCGGACCTAGGCTCCTCCAACATTGGGGTTAATGCAAATATTAACTTCGGAAACTTATTTGCACACTATGAAAAATATTTTCTCTTGACGAATTCAACCAAGGAGTAGTCTTCAACTCACTTCCTATAAAATATAAGAAGGAAATTATCATGAGAAATGGATTCAAATTTTCAGGTAAGGAATTCCTTCTCTACGTAGTTAAGAAAATGGAATTTGATATCATTAAGGTTGAGAGGTCCTGTTTATCATTATGGTTAAAACCTCATTTACATAGATAAATTTACTAATTTGAGACCAATGGGGTTAACAAAACCATGTGTGGACCTCTAAGGGTGCATCTTAAAGAAGGTTTGAAACCCTAAAGCGATGATGATCCAAAATCCCTAGTCCAAAGCAATTGGGGAAAATTCCACTATTCACCAGTATATCATATAAAGAAAACGTACACTATAGTTTTTAGGGAAAATTCCATTGTGCAACGGTCTCTTAGATCAATTGATTAACCCATATGATTCATAAACACTTATGAAACCTTCTATATTGGAGAAATTCCCATTGAACTAAGAGAGAAAATTAAAAAGAGTATTCAAGAGCTATAAAGGATTGTGAATAACATTGAGTCAAGTATTAAACCCTAGTCTATAGTTTTTAGGGAACATGCCACTTTCCAATCATCTCTTGGATCCAAAAATCCTACTCTGGAGTTTTTAGGGAAAATGCCACTATCCAATAGTCTCTTGGATCAATTTATTAACCCATAAAATCCTTAAAAGATTCTTTAACTTTCAATATTTAATAAATTCCCAATGAAATATGAGAGAAATTTGAACAAAATGTTCAAGAGGTGTAAAGTATGGCTAACAAGATTTACTCTAATGCTAAACCCTAGTCGTATCTATTAGGGCATGTGCCACAACCTAATAGTCTGTTGGATCTAGGAACCCTACTCTATAGTTGTTAAGGAAAATGGAAGTCTCTTGGATCAATTGATTAACCCACGTACTGAATCCAATGTTGAAAAAATGGTATACCCCCAACAATAAACCAATCATAATACAACTAAATCTAGTGTTGCACATAATGAAAGTCATGGGTTCGGACATCACTTATGTTAAAGTGAGTTTCTTTCAATATCACCTAGTTCTCTTCGATACTATCTGACCGACGAACCCTAATCCACGGATGTTAAGGAAAATGAAAGTATCCAAAAGTCTCTTTCATCAATTGATTAACCCATGTACCAAATCCAATGTTGAAAAAACGGTATACCTCCAACAATAAACCAATAATAATACAACTAAATGTAGTGTTGCACATAATGGAAGTCATGGGTTCGATCATCACTTACGTAGAAGTGACTTTCATTCAATCTCACCTAATTCTCTTTGATACTATCTGACCCATGTGTGTATGATATGGATCATTATGCTCACTTTTTTTTATATGAGACATTGTGTCTCATTTTGTAGTTGTATAGTGTAGTTTTTCAGCAAAGTCAACCTCTAACAATATTGTTCTGAGGGGAATATATATGTGCATAGTTTGAATTGCTTCTCTTCACATCGATTCATGCGGAGATGTTGGATGTAAAGTTGGATATTTCCATATAAATCCAAAATAAATTCACGTACTTGAACCTAGTAGAAAAACAAAGTAGGAATAAGATAACTACATCCATATATTAAAAAATCAACAATAACTATTGATAATGAAAATTTGATGAACCGGTGAAGTCAGCAATTTAATGTTCCTACTTTCATTTCCATCATGTAACTGATAAATCTCATATGTGAAATTATTCCTTTCAACAATAGTATTTCCCAATAATGATTTTTATTCTCATGGATTCACTCACTCCATAATGATAGCCCACCACTTATGTTTCTAGTACCATCTAAACATTTTTTTGCATAATATGTGTGTATGTCTTTGCTTGAGCACATGATGGTATGTATGAAATATCTTGATGAAATGGGTGGTGTTGTACTTGAGCATTCCTACAGATGGTTAGGATGCGAAAATTGATGTAAATGTAGAAATGTATTGTAATAATAATCAAACTCTATGTGCTATATATAATAACAGGTGTTACAGATGGTGTAGAATATAACATACCATGGTTTACACTTTTCAAAATATATTTTTCCAATCCTCAACTCTACATGGTAAGCTTTAAAAATATCGTATATTTTTTATTTTGTCATGTCTGGATGATGTTTTATGTGGGGTTCAGATCCCTAGAACCCCTACAAAATTTTAACACATCCTTTTTGTTGGAAGAAGGTCTAGTGTTATCATGCGAATATGCATGCACTAGTCCCTTCAATGCTTTTGCTAACTTCATGTCCTTACATGGTAAACTACAAATAAATTCCCATAATTTATCAATTTGTCCCTCTATGTTAATACCATCTCTTCTAATAGAGTATACTTTTATATTTTTTGGATGTAACTCCACAATGTCTAATATGCATTGAACCAAACGACTTCATCTTGTGATTCTACTTACAATTGATTCATCCAATACACAATGATCTACATTTTAATATTCTAAGATTTATTTTTTACCAATTAACATGAATGCTTTGGTAGGATATTTTACTATGTGACTGCTTGATTTTGTATTTTTCAATGTTTTAGGCCCAAGTTTCTTCTAACTATTGCAAAATTACAAGCTTTTAACAAGGTTAAAAATAATTGGTATTTACTAGAATGAGATTTGGGTTTAAAATATTGTTTAATATTTTCTGAACAATGAAGTTTGATAGTGCATTGAGGTATATTACCTTCCATGTAAAACAAGGTTCTTTAATCCACTTGTATCTGTTTAGGATTTATTTTCCATCCATGTGAAAGCTTCGATATGTCATCAATAGATGGAGTGGCGTTGACGTCAATTGTTGTACACTGGAAAATTTGGCTCGAAGATTGAACCACATTGTTGGGTTGTTTCAAAACCTCATCTACAATGTTAGGAACCCCTTCATTAAACTTTTCAGGCAGTTTTTTCAGAAAATAATATTTCATTCCACTGATCTTCCCATTAACCAACATCCTTTAATAGTTGATTATTGTTTTCAACATTTCAATTATTTAGTTGTGATTCTACCTGAGGTGGTGAGAAAATAAGATTGGATGAAACACATGGTGTTTCATCCATTGAAATCTAAACTGAATTGTGGATCAGTGTAGAATTAGTAGATGTCAATATTTTTTAAACAATGGGGATGGATGTCAAAAATGGTATTTCCACCATCACACTTAACCACGTTGAATCTTCTTGTGAGGTATCATTCGTTGTATCTCTCATTGAATTCATATGCTTCAATTATGTTGGAGGTGTAGGTCCAAGTATACTATCAACGGTTGAACATCTATGATTGTATGACCTATCCCTTGCTTTTTCCTATTCTACATCTATTTTTTGTGATGTCTTCTCCTTCCTTGATGATTTTCTCTTTCTATTATGAATATTCCCCATTGAAGATAGTAAAATATTGTTTTCTCCTTGTGAATTTTTATGGCAAAAGGATGTAGAGATGGTATGAGAATCCTTGTATGACAATCCCCATGAATAGTTCTTGAAAATTGGTATGAGAACCCTTCTATGGAAATTATGGTATGAAAATCCTTAAGAGTTGTATAAGAATCCCTGTATGGTAATCCTTGTGAATAATCTATAACAATTGGTATGAGAATCCTTCTGAATTGGGATGAAAATCATTCATAATTTTTATTTGGATCCTTTTAAATAATCCTTTTGAATTTATATTTAGTTCCTTGTATATAATCCTTTTGAATTGGTGTGGTAGGAAGAAAGCTCCACTATCATCAATCATGTCTGATAGTTCCTTGTATTTTGGTCTCCCACAAAATGAAGTTTTAGCCATATATATTGCATTGCAAATTTATTGTTACATGCCTATGCATTATAACCCATAAGAATTATAACACATATGTGTTATGGATAATCATTGCAAAACCATTGGTTTGTACAAAAAATAGGCTCCAATGAAACATTTGTTGGGAATACTTGTTGTATAATAAACAAAATGTGTATGTGTTATAATGAATATGTGTTTTTCTTATCATACATCATGTTTTATCTGTCTCTCTAATCCACCTACCTATCTCTCACTCCCTCCCCTTACCCCTCTCTCTTTTTCTCTATCCCCAAGAACCCTAAGCCTAGCCCCCCTCTTTGTCTATCCCTAAATGCCTCTCTTTCTCTCTCCAACACACCTTTACCTAAGTCCCCCTCCCTCTATATAACCCCAAATTTCCCTAAACCCCCCACCCTCTCTATAAATGAACCTTTCCTTAACCCCCAATCCCTTGAGAGTGGACTTGAATTGTATCATAGAAAATCAAAACTCCCACAGTTAAAAAACTAAACTAAATAAACTTAACGAAGACCAAAATAAGAGATTTCACCTGAAGGTATAAAATATTTACATAAATTCCAAATGAAACTTGATATGAAGGAAACAATTGGTTTGGGGAAACCATGTACTTAATTAATACAAGAAACTTTGCTTCAAGAAATAATATTATTGTATGTAAAATATTATGTAGTAGATCAGAATTTCAAATATGCACATCGACATTAATGCTGATATTATGCATCTAACATGTACATCATAAATAATATATTTTGCTGTGAAATGATTTTCTTCGCGTATTGATCGCCATAACTAAAACAAGTTCATACCATTTCGTCAGAATCTGGAAAATGGCAATGATCACATCACAAATGGCGTTCCTCATATGATCACTATCCATATGGACAATCTAAGTGACCTCAGATTGTTTAGAAACCGCTTCAACCTAAATTTCCATTGAATATTTCCATCAGTTACAATAGAGATTCCTAATTTAAAACAAACACGCACCAAAAAATCTATGAAAATGTTGGCATGAGTTCCCATGCTTTGCCGCTGGGAGTGAGTGGGATTCACTATGCAAGAGACTAGGGATATTAATTTTGGGTGTCATAATTTTGCAAACAAGTTGATAAATGTATGTATACAATCAATACAGTCATCAAAGTTATCATGTAAATTAGTAAATTTACCCAATGATAGCCTAAAAATTGAGAATTCTTGTATTTTCCAAAAAAATCCTAATTTGGTCCACAACCTCTCTTGCTAACCCTCCTCCACTCTATGTCCCTACCCATCCTATATCTCTACTCCAGTTTCCCTAACACCCCATCTCTCTCCCTCTCTCCCAATCCCCCTCTTTCTTCCTTCGTACCTAACCCCTATACTTTATCTATCTCTCTATGCCATTCCCCCATCTCTCTCTCTCCCTACCTCCCTCCTCTACCCCCTGTCTATCTTTCTTTATCCCCATTATACTTAAATATAACAACCCCCTCTCTCAATAACCCCACCTCTCTCTCTCTCTCAAACCTCCACCCATATGTATCTCCCTATCTCACTAACACCCCCTCTGTTATCCTAAACCCTGACCCCCTTATCTCTCTATCTCTCTCTCTCTCCCCCCACACACACACATACACACAACCCCCCATATCTTTCACTCTAAACCCCCCATATCTCTCTATACCTAACAACCCTCTCTTTCTATCCCTAACCCCCCCTCTCTCTTCCTCTCCACCCAACCTTGCTCTCTCCCCCCCTCTCTCCCAAACCATCCTCCCTTCTCTTTCCCAAGCTTGCCTAGATCTTGCTTCCCATTTCCATAAAACCCTTCTTTGTCCCTCTTTCCAAAACCACCTCTATCTTCCACTCTTCCTAACTTTGGTTCTTTCTCTATCTCTCTAAACCCCCTCCTCACTCTCTCCCTCCCTCCCTCCCTCCCTCCTCTTGCCCATGTCTCTCTATATTTTTTCCCTTGATCCCTAAATATATTTCCCTCTATCGCTCTATAAACTCATCCTCCTCTCTTTCTAATCCCCCTATGTATATCACTATATTCATAACCCGCATCTCTCTTACCCTAAACCCTAACCACCATCTCTCTCTCTCTCTCACACACACACACACACATATAAACACACACACACACACATGCACACACACACACACACACAAAACTACCCCATATCTATATCTCCCTCTTAACATTCCCCCCACTATTCCTAACTCCCCCTCTCTCCCTAACCCTTTGTCTATCTCCAACCCCCTCCTCTTATTCTCTCCCTAACCCCCCTCCTCTGCCTCTCTCCCCAACCACCCTCTGTCCTCTATCTCTCTAATATCCCCCCTCTCCCTTTGTCCACGTGATCCTTAAGACTATCCCCACTCTCTCTTTATCCCTAACCCCCCTCTCTCTTACCATAAATGCTAACCCCTTACCTCTACGTCTCTCTCAACCCCCCATATTCATCTCTATCACTAACCACCTTCTCTCTCTCTCAACCCACTCGCATCTCATCTCTCTGAATATCCAAGTCCCCTCTCTCCATGTCCCCCTCTCTCCCTAACCTTACTCTCTATCTCTCCTTCTCCCTCCCTCCCTCCCTCTCTCCAAGCCCACCTTTCCCTAACACCCCCCTCCCCTTATCTATCTTCTCCTTTAGCTAAACCCCATCCCTCTCTCCCTAACCCTCCTCTTCTTCCATCTCTCACTCTAGCCCCAACTTTCCCTAACCCCCCCTCGCCCTTTATAACCCCATCCCCCACCCTCTCTCTATCTCTCCCAAAACACACCCTCTTTATCTCTTCCTCTCTCCCTAAACCCCCCTCGCTTTCTATCTATGTATATTAAAGTGTCTCATTATCTGTCTCCCTCCCTAACTCATGATGTCTCTCTCATCATCTCTCCCTAACACATCGCAGATGAGATAGAGAGGGTTGTTTAGGGAGGGACGGAGCAACATTGACACCTAAACACATTTATATTACCCCGACCTTTCCCTGCCCCCCCACCCCTTCCTATAATAAATCCCCTCGCTCTCTCTCTTCCTTTCGTCGACCCCGCTGTATCTCTCCATCTCTCCCCAAACCCCCCTTCTCTCTCTCTCTCTCTCTCTCTCTCTCTCTCTCTCTTCCAACCCTCCTTTCTTTATCTCTCTAAGATCTGCACCCTCTCACCTTCTTTTCTTCCTCTTCCTCCTATCTCTCTCTCTTTGTCCCCTCATCCCTAACCCTACCCCCTCCCATTCTCTATAACCCCACCCCCATCTCTCTCCATATACATAACCCCCCTCTTTCCTACACTAAACTATAACCCCCTCATATCTCTCTCTCAACCACCCCATCTCTCTCTCTATCCCTAACAATCTTCTCTCTCTCAACACCCTCGCATATCATCTCTATCTCTATGAACTGCCTCTCTATTCCTCTCTAGCCAAACCCCCTTTATTTGTATCCCCCTCTCTCTCTAAACCTCCTCCCCACCCTCTCTTTCTATCCCTCTCCCCTCCCTGCCACTCTCTCTCTAAAACCCTACCTTTTGCTAACCCCTCCTCCCACACTATAACCCCACCCCCCCTCTCTTTTAACTCGTTTCCATATACCACCCTCTTTATCTCTCTCTCTCCCCTTAGCCCCCTCCTCTCCTCTCTCCCATCTCCCTAACCCACCCCATGTAATATTATAATGCATATGCATCATATGTAATGCATATGTCTTATTTTAAATTCAAAATCCACCCACCAAGAAAATATTCCCAACCATTTTTAGTAGTTAAGAATTTGGTTCGAACTAACAATCCTATTGGCTAGGAAATAATAAACCATGGTTATTAGTTTTTACATGTCATGATTCCAATATAAAATGCTCCATTGTTTTTGCTATTACTTTTGACTAACTTAACTATTTCACAAAAAAAATTGAATGTTGCACTAGAGGAAAGAATGCTCTACAAAATGCTATAAAAAATACTTCAATTCCATTAAGTTATTGCCCTAACATGCTTCATGTGCGCATGACATCTTCATTTCAAGGGTGTTTTACTTTGATAATTAAAAACAAAGATATCATAATTTTTTTAGAAAATAGTGTTGCACTATAACTAGATTATTTTTATAGATATTATGTAAGCTTATTCAATTTCTTATATCCTTTATTTTTACTTCATCTTAAAATTACTCGTGGAGGTACCTCTAATTTTCTCTTGAAGTCTGAAGTTCTATGTTTTTTTAAGTTTTATATGGCAACTAAATTATCTTTAAAGGAGTCCATGTTTGTGCATGAGTCAAGGAGCACATTGGGAAAATCGAGGATATCCAATAGCTGAAAATCAAGGCAATTACTAGACTTGGGGCTAGACATAATGTTTTATTGAAAGCTACACTATGCTTAGTTTCCGAACAGAGGGTACATGGAAACCCAATATAGTTACTCTAGCTCCATAAAGAAGCATAGCTCGAACTACCACAACCCTTGTAGCATCAAAGCTTCCAACTATTTCTATTTAAGATGATTATATCTTCAGATAGATCGTTATCTTTTTTCTCTCTATAGAGTATCTTAGAACTATAATAGAAAAAAATTTAAGTCTCTTAAACAAGTTATTAGTCATCAAAAACATTGCTTTAAATTTTTGGGCAATGGTCCTAGAAAACTAGCTAGCTATTTTGATTATGGTATGTTATGGAAAAACAATGACAAACTCTCCTATGGTTTGCCAAGTGGTAGACAATTCACTTAAATCCACATAAGTCTTTGTATTTTTGTTTATTCAATAAGTTTATACATGTTTGGTGCTTGGTAAATGGAGTTTCAGATGGATCTACTTTGATTTTAATGTTTTTATTTTATATGTCGATATGGACTTTTGAATTACTTTTTATTTGGTTTTATTTTTTCAATTTATGAGCCAACATAAAAAAAATTAGTTATTTTTAATGTTTTGAAATATAACATAAGGTGATGTGACAACATCTCTCTCATATCCAACTATAGAACACCTCACTACTCTAAATAAAAAAAACATGACATTAAAAGCACTTTAAGAACATCCTAAATCCTAAAAGTATCACGGTATGTGAACTTTTTAATACCTCTATGGTTAGATATTGCTCTAATGGGACATCGCGTTAATTCGTAGAACCCACCTGTCTTAAGAATTTAATGTCGTATATAATCATACAGTTGGAAAGTCTATTAAGAGCGAAAATATAAGACGGCAATTTTATTTTAGAGACATCCATGTCATGTGTTTTGGATTGGAGAAACTATCAAGTACCAAGTACCATATAGCTATGGAAAACTTGAAATAGTACCATTTTCAAAACTTTGAAAAACAAAAAGATTTGTTGGTGATGGTAAGGAAAATATCTGAGAATTTGAGGTGAATTATTATTTATGTTTTTATTAGATTAAAGGAGGATGAGGCAAATGTTTTGTAAGATTGATTTTATTGTAGTTGTTCAAAATTTGAAATAAAAATTATAAAAAAATTATATATAAAAAATAATTAGCAGATGATGCATGGATATTAGGTAGTAGCAGATAACCCATTTAACTAAAAAAGGTAATAGGTAGTAGACAACCCATTTAATTAAAAGAAGTAAGCTGCATGAAGAACAAGTAATAAAAAAGTTGAAATGACTGAGAATCCGCAAGAAAAATTATTGCTAGCATCTTGTGGAGAGTTTGAGGTAAGTGAATTTATGTTGTCTACGTTTCGAGCCATCCTTGACTCATCATCACGACACTTAACTTATGACTTATCCACCAATTAAATAGTTGTATTAATAATAAGATTTAACATATATCCAACCAACTTGTAACTATGTGCTATAAAAATTGTTGCGGTGCCTATACGAATAAAGTAGGACCATACTTTAAAAGGCATATTTTTAGCTAATAACTATGTGCTTTAAAAATTGTTGCGGTGCCTATACGAATTAAGTAGGACCATACTTTAAAAGGCATGATCGTTGGGTGAAAGTTAAAAAAAAGTCCACCTGTCAAAATTTCGCCACTAACGTTTCAATTGTTCACTTTGTTTTTCTGAATGCAAAGCTTAAAATCGAGAGCCTGTTTTTCTGACTGCAAAACATAAAATAGAGACCCTATTTAATGGGCAAAATGACCCCTAACAACATA
This sequence comes from Larix kaempferi, assembly GCA_027924585.1. NCBI lineage: Eukaryota > Viridiplantae > Streptophyta > Pinopsida > Pinales > Pinaceae > Larix > Larix kaempferi. Next base: position 5,176,623 of record BSBM01000547.1, read on the forward strand.
ACGGCATTGACGGGCATTTTGATAGTCAAATTCCAACCCTCTTGGATCTGTGTCAGAATAAAGTGGAATCATAGTTTAAACTTTAAATTCTGTAGTTTTTATGGTGTTGACCATCCGGTCCTCAGGGAGTATCTCTTATGGACTCGAAGTCGGGCTTCACCTTTGCGGTTAGTTACATCTTCTTCAACTTGCGAACATAACGTCGTTGATAACTGCTACCCTCATCAATCTGCGTTGGAAAGTTCCCAAAATGGCAAATAACTTGATGGAACAAATTAAGAACGGAGGAACATTACAAAATTGGCAATAAACAAATTAGGAATGTCTTCAATACAAACCTCACGCAGAATTCTTCAGCAGTACGTAACGACTTCAGAAATTCTTTGGCGGTGCTGTTTTAGGGCTACAATTTTCTGCCCTGTGATTTCTGCTTGCAATTTCAGACCTCAAAATCCTTAGAAACGTAATTATATCAAAAAATAATACTCTAATACAATGATGACGGGATAGTATCATAATGTTAACCTTCACAATACACCTTATAACCAACTAATTTACATCCATGAACAGTCATAACATATGTTTAAATATAAATAACATGGCATAGATTTATCATATATAAATATTAAGATTGAAAGTCAGAAAAAAAATTGTAATTAAATTTTTTTCTATTAAAATAATTAAACCTATCTTCCGATTTACAAAATATATATAATTATAATAATAATAGTTCAATGATTTTTTAATTTAATTAAGTTGAGAATTCAATATTTTTTAGATTGATTAAATTGTAAATTCCTAATGTTATGAAGTTAAATAAAACTAAAACCATCTTAAATCCATTTCCTTATCTAAATATTTGGCTTAAATGTACTCAAACTTCAACATTATTAAACTGCCTTGATCTAAATATTTGGGTGCCAAAATCTATGGGAAACGTCTTACCCATTCTAGTAATGGTCATCGTTATGCAGCTATTAAAACCGTTATACAACGCCTGCTTGTAGAATGCCACACTCGCAACCAACCCAATACTAACAAATGCAATAACCAATCTACTTTTGTTCGCCATATCTTAACTTTTATGTTCTAAGGTAATAGCTTCTACTTCAATTTTGACTATATGAGTTATTTTCAAAACTCTAAATCCTTTAAAAGAGCTGGAATTTCCACGGCAGATAGTCAGTTTAAATAGAACTCCAGCAACATGCTCAATAAATCTAAGCAAACTGCTCATAAAAATAATGGAATAATTCAAAGCATTCTTCAACCATGCAAAACAACATTGTAATAAAACAATGAAAAGATTTTAAATCATTTTAAAATTTTCATTTGACCTTTCGATTTCATGAGCGGTGATTGTTTAAAGCTACAATGCATTAATGAACTTTTATTTGACCTAAGTCGTCATTGTTTAAAGTTTGTAAGGTGAGAGGGTAATATTTGCGCAATTTATCGTTATTCAAATCTTCACGCTGCCCGAATCCTTGACCCACTCTTTCCTGATGTAAGAGCATATCTCCCAACAATTAGCCTTGTTGATCAAGCGTAAGTGGAGTCTTCATATCAACCAATGAGATTGGGTTTTCTTTATAATTATTGTAAATTCTCTTTAGTTTGCAATTAGATCTAGAAAAGTCTAGATAGATAATTAGTTTTTTTGTGAAATGTTTAGTCATTTTCACTGAATCTGTGTGTTGGCAGCATTCGAGAGAGTACACAAACATCCAAATAATTATTCATCAGGAGATAAGATGAAATTCTATCATTAGAAGTCAGGTGTGGGAAAGTACGAGAGTTGTGGGAATGTAGGAGTTTTTGTTATTAACCTCAAAGCAATTGAATTTCAGATATATAACGTAACCCCGAGGGCATTAGTAGGAGGTGGAAAAGCCAAGGATTAGAATGTATAGAAGATGATAAATGGACAGAAATGATTGTAATCAGATGGAAGGTCAAATTGAGGTAACCAGAATTTTGTTTTGCTCACAGTTCGTATGATTGTGTGTGTACAAAGCCTTTTTTTAATGAAATTAGATTTCATGCAATATTTTGTATTGATGATGGAATGGATCTAATATTTGTATGAATCCAATAATTGCTATGCACTAGGTAAAATCTATGACTAAAGAGATTGATTTGTGTGACTCATTTTCATAATTGTGAATGACATAGTGTGAGCCATCCACTCTAAATCGATGGGATTCTGGTTATAATTGTGATGATTCTCAGATTTACTCTAATTTATATGTATTGCTTTACTCACTCTAAATCGATGGGATTCTAGTTATAATTGGGATGATTCTTAGATTTACTCTTATTTAGATTTATTGCTTTACTCTAGGTTTGATATAGTTCAGGTTGATTTCTTTCTGTGTATTTTATATCCCTCACCAAGTCAATACTCCACTCAAGGGCGATATTCCATGCAATGACCCCCCATCACTTATTTCATTAGTGTTAGGGGCCATGTTGGGGTTATAGTGTAGTCATGGGACATACTCATGATGGCCACATGAGTGGTTCTTATCGGTGTACAATAGTATTAGTTTATGTAGGATTATATTTATAGTATTTAAAGAGAACGAGGTTCATAAAAATATAAATAAATAACTTAACAAATTAATTTAACTTAATCATGGCTTAGGTTGAAAAATGGGTTGTTAAAAGAAAATAGTAAAATAGGTAATTATAATCTATTTATCTATTAAATGGAACTTTGAATGGGAATTATTGCTTGTGGACATGTGTCCATATGTGGGAAGTTTGGGAAAGCTTAAAGAGGAGGAAGGCGAAGGGGAAGGGGTTCTTCTCCCTCCCTTCTTCCTCTTCCTTTAGGATCCATGGGTGTTTGGTGGAGATGGATGCTTGAGGTCATGGGTATGATTTTTATGATGATGATGTGGTTGGCTTGGTATTGTTGAGTGAGGGCTTGAGGGCTCTCAGTCTCTGACTAAGGGGTTGGTTGGAAGGAGATCCGTACAGATGTAAGTTTAAATTACAGATTCGGGTATGCATTCTTGATTGTCCCTTACTTTCTATTATTTTGTGGAGGATTTTTTTTTCTGATAAAATAATAAATACTCTCATAGATAAATATTTTATTCCTATATTTATCATTAATGTTCTAAAAATTGTAAATCCCATGGAATCAATTTAATATTCTAAGAAGTGTATTATTTACATTTTTCCCTTTGTTTTAAATGTTTAGGTCTTACATCTAGTATAAGAGCGAGACTCAAAACCTAGGTCCTATCAACCCTTTTCCGAGGTTTAGAGAATCGGCCTCACTCTTAAGAAATTGCTCAAACCTTAATAGAAGCCTTGTAGTTGAAAATTAGAGTCATTTACCTCACAATAGTGTTGATGTATTTATAACTTCGGAAGATATTCACTTGTATATTGTATGTATTACATTTGTACTTTATTGTATCCCCAATGGAGATGTATTATTCCTTCGATTCGAAGTGTTGTCATTTCTATTTGCAAGTGTCGCAAGTATTATTGTAAGTGTCGCAACTTATATTTTATGGGTTATTATACCACCTTATAGGGGTCGTGTTAGTTTTTCAGAATTTACTTCGATCTGATCTAGGATCTTAACTCAGAGAACAACATGTACAGCATATCTACAACATATCAATCATGGACACAATAATGCAAGCACACAAGAGACACAGAGTTTACTTGGGGAAAACCATAAAGGTGAAAAACCCCAATAACTTCCTCAGAGATAGATAGAGCAATGATACAACCCAAGCATAAGAGAAAGACATCTCCTAGCAGCAGCTTCTCCTCCTCCACAAGTGCACCACTCCCCCAAGAGTGTGTGTGACAATAGAATGATCAAATAGAGTGCCTGCCGCACTCTATTTATACTTGACTTGACTTACCTAATAACCTTTACTAGGTCGGCCTTAACTTAACCACATAACATAATGCTGACTTATACAGGGCCGACCCCAACAAGGTGGTTTAATAACCCATCAAGTATAAGTTACAACACTTACAATATAAATGACGACACTTTCGTATAAAGGAATAATAACTTCTCTATAGGAATACAGTATACATATATGTGAAATACATTCCGAAGTTACATATATATCAACACTCCCTCTTAACTGGGAAGGTATTTCTCGACACACGTCTTCTAGCACAAGTCTTCTTCTCTGGATCATCATCAGCGAATCATCGTCATCGTCACTGCTGCTACTATCTCAATCAATCTCCGATCTACTCGTCATAGGAAGTTCTATAGAGCCAGTACTTTTTCATATTAGATGTAGGCCCACCACCTGTAGGTCTTCATCATCACTAGCCATACTGTGGAATCCTCAATACTTATTACGTGAGTCAACAAAACCTCAAAAGAGCATCCGAGGACTGATTACAAGCACACAGCTCAACGTATCGGATCTCCCAGGACCTTTTACATGCTACTGCACAACCTGTCCATAGCCACAGAGTATCATCCTGATACTCATGATCATCGTTCATGAATCACAACCCGGATGCACATCACACAACACTTACATCTACGCCATGGGAGAACACATCTACAACCATGCGAGAATGGCACAACACTTATATTGCAGCCATGGGAGAACACATCTACAACCATGCTCAAATGGCCCAGTGCTTATATCGCATCCATGGGAGAAGACATCTACAACCATGCTCGAATGGCCCCAACACTTATATTGTAGCCATGGGAGAACACATCTACAACCATGCTCGAATGGCCCTAGCACTTATATCGCAGCCATGGGAGAACACATCTACAACCATGATCGAATAGCCTTGGCAATTACATCATGACAATGGGAGAACACATTTTCCACCATGTCGGAAAAGCCCAGCAATTACATTGCGACCATGGGAGAACACATCTACAACCATGCCCGAAAAGCTCATGTGCATCTGTGTCTTCGGAACTCATCACACATAATCCAACTGATTATGTAATGTATCCACTTGATACATGTGATCATCCTGATCATCATCATAGCATCATCCTGATGCATATCATCTAGAGTATCGTCTTGATACTCATCACTACATCGTCCTGATGCATATCTAGAGCAACATCGTGGAGCTTGTCATCCATGATCATCGTGATCATACAACTGTTGATGTATATGTAACTTCGGAATGTATTTCATATATGTATATTGTACTCTTATAGAGATGGTATTGTTCCTCTATACGGAATTGTTTGTATTCCTATAGAGATGTTATTATTCCTCTATACGGAAGTGTCGTCATTTATATTGTAAGTGTCGTAACTTATACTTGATGGGTTATTAGACCACCTTGTTGGGGTCGGCCTTGTATAATTCATGTGGGTCGAAGGGTTATTAGACCATCGTATTGGGGGTCGGCCATGTGGGTCAAAGGGTTATTAGACCACCCTATTGGGTGTCATCCCAGTCATCATTATGTTATGTGGTTAAGTTAAGGCCGACCTATTAAAGGTTATTAGGCAAGTCAACGAAAGTATAAATAGAGTGCGGGAGGCACTCTATTTCATTATTCTATTCTCTCTCACACTCTCGGGAGAGTGGCGCACTTGTGGAGGAGGAGAAGATGTTGCTAGTAGATGTCTATCTCTTATGCTTAGGTTGTATCATTACTCTATCTATCTCTGAGGAAGTTATTGGGGTTTTTCACCTTTATGGTTTTCCCCAAGTAAACTCTCTGTGTCTTGTGTGCTTGCATTATTGTGTCCATGATTGATATGCTGTAGATATGTTGTACATGTTGTTCTCTTAGTTAAGATCCTAGATCAGATTGAAGTAAATTCTGAAAAATTAACATGGTATCAGAGCGAGCCTGAAAGAAGGCATGGTATGGCATGTATGACACTTGTTGCACTTGCGATGCTAGGGCTTGATATTGCAAAAACCAGTCATCATTTCGCTATAAATACATTTCGGCAAGGTTTCAGGGAACAAAAAGCGTATAGGGAGAAGCTAAGATCACCATGTACCTTGTCTCCAAAGGAAAACCTCTAATTAGTTGTACTTTGTGATTTATGATCTGTACAATATAGGGTTTTTGCCTTTTCCATATCTCAGTCATAAATAGGTGACCTTCGAAAAAAGGTCATAACCTGGGCTAGGAAGCTCCAAAATAAATTTCATAAAATGTGAAAGGTAGTGCACAGACCGTACTTTCTCAGGTAACTTTTTCAGAGGCTGAAACTGAATCCGTGACACGTGGCACACCGTAGAAGTGCACTCTCCTGTTTTATCCCATAAACAGGTCACGTTGTGACACTTGGAATAACTCTCTCTCAGAGAATCCATTTGAGGTCAGACCTATGGGGTTGGAAAGATGACAGGTTGGGCTATCACATAAAACTTTTTCAGACCTTGTGGATTGAAAAATTAGGAGTTACAGCAGAAACAATTAGGTACATAGTTTTTCCACAACATAAATATTTTTTAGCACCTTCATTCATGGCTTCCAGAATTTAGGGTTTCGGAGAAAGTTAGAATTTTTTTAATCGGAGACTACGGCTGAATTCTACTCATCAAAATAGAAATTTAGAGACCAAGATCAGAATTTTTGGTTGGGCAGAAGGCCAAGCTTGATGAGACCCTAGTTCGGGACTTTGATCGGAAAAGTAGAAAATTAGGGCTTCTGCAAAAATAGAAATTTTTGAAATCTGTGACCACAGCTAGAAGCTCCTCAGAAAAATAGAAGCTTAGAGCTTTGGATCGAACCTTTTGATTAAGCATAAGGGTGGGCTTTATCAAACCCTAGTTCGGGGTCATGTCGAGTGAATCCAGAAGTTTCAAAGGCAAATTTGAGGGGTGAAACTTTGCAATTTTAAAATTATGAGTATACCAGCTTGATCAGATCATCAAGGCGCATATTTCTATCCTTTCAGAAGTTTGAAATTCAAAGTTTGAATTTTTAGGGTTTCTCTGAAAAACCCTGATCGAGCACCACATTTAGTTCCTGCAAATCAAGTGGATTGGGTTAATCCTAGAAGAGAATGGATTGGTCACCTGCATAAGTGAAGAAGTTTTTGTTTTAGAGGGAGATGAGGCTAAGGCCTTACATAAGAAGATTACAAGCAATCTCGATAGGTACGACTCATCCAGGTATGTTTCGAGATTTGTTCATGATTAAGTTTATGGTATGTTTGTCTTCATGTTATTACAATTAGTACAATCTTGATTAAATTTAGACTTGTCGTATGACCTTAATAAAATTATGAATACATGATAGAAGATATTCATTGATTAAGGTTTTGACACTTACGATTGTACTAATGCATTGTGATGTTGTATGAGGTTTATGTTGTTTGCTAACATGAAAGGTACACCAAAAAAGACAAATCGTGTTCTACTTCAAGAACATATGATCATGGTGACATGAAGACAAAGATTCATCCATTGTCATGGATCACATACAAGATCTACTTCCGAGGTATGTATAACTTGGTTCTACAATGTTTAACTTATGAGACATGCAGGTTACTAGCACAAGTCATTGAAGAGAACCAAAAGACAACATGCGTGTATGCTAGACATAACTAGCTAACATAGTAATTCAGGTATGTTTTTCCTATATCAAGTTAGAATCCTACCTTGTGTTAGGATCCCTTATCTAAGTATACTTGGTATGATTGGTTATGTTTATTCATAAAGTTAGAAATGTAAGTAATCAAGGGTTTATGCATTTTATGTCTCTTATCTTTATTGATGATTTAACTAACCAGAAGAGTCCTATGATCAAATAAGAATATGCATGAGTAAAAGAAGACTTGCCTGAAACCTTGAATAATAATGTTTATTATTTGTGTTTGAAATGATCATGACTATACATGTTTAAGACTATTGTGTTTTGATAGTATGAAGATTATACTAATGAATGTGTGATTATGTATGAGACCTCGAGGATAACATAATGATGATACTAATAAGCATGCATAGTGATGGATATAAGTTCAAGGACAGGTAATCCAGGAAGCAAATATCAAGACGGAGGACACTCGAGTTGTTCCTGCAAGGAATCAAAGATCAAGAAGGAGCACACTTCAGTAGTTTATGCAAGGATGCAGATATTCAGAGGGAGTTGACCACTTCTCACAATCCACATCAGAATGGAGTTGCAGAAAAGAGGCAATGACTGAGAGGGTGTCAACCCAACAAACAAACAAAGATAAGTATTTGAATTATCGTTCCTTGCATATTTTATTGTTTAAATAATACTGTTTAATAATGTATATACTCATCTTCCTAGATTAGGTTGTGTATTATTCATATTAGAAAAGTTGGATTGATGAATAGTATACTACTAATATACATGGGTAAGTGGCCTATGGCACTGTACAACATTCCATTGCTACTTATCTAGAATGAAACTCTTTGCTGACATGTTGGGAGTTGTGCACACTCTTAACAATGTTCTAGTAGAGATTGGAAGGTATTTAGAAAGTTATGGGATATGGATAAATGTTGTATTGAAGCATTGGATAAGATAATTGCATGACTGTGTGACATATTTCTTTATGTGTAAGAATATGGTTCTAAAAACTATGAGATGTTTTCAAATCATGCAATTTAACTTGTTGTGTAGGAAAGATCGTATACCATCACCTACAAAAGAAGGACTACAACATTTGTTTAGCAACAAAGTTATCTATTGAAGATATTGAAGTTCCTAGGATCTGGGAATAATGCCATGATTAAGGAGTACGAGTCGATCATGAAGATGTTTGGGATGCAGTTCCAAGACCTAAAGGGGAGTCTGTAGTGACTTCCAATAGGATCTACAAGATCAAGCATGCTACAGGTGGTAGCATAGAGACTTTTACTCTTGTAGCCAGATACACTTCCATTAGATCTGTACTTGCTCTGGCTACGGTGATGAAATGGAAGACACACCAGATGGATTTCAAGACAGCTTTCTTGAATGGTGTAGTTGAAGAAGAAGTGTAAGTGGAGCAGCCACTTGGTTCTGAGACACATGACAGGGAGTCATATATGTGCAAGAATTGGTATGGTAGGATAGATAGATTTCTATCCAGTTTGGGCATTACCAAGAGTAAAGCGAATTCCAACCTTTACTACAAGGTTGAGGAAGGAAATCCAGTGATACTACTTCTGTATGTGGATGATCTATTTGTAATAAGTGAAGATAGATTGATTGCCGACACACAGCGGAATCTTGTTGCTGAGTTCGAGATGAAGAACTTGTGGATGATGAACTATTTTCTAGGTATGGAGGTGTGGCAGAGTGCGGATGGAATCTTCCTTGGACAAGCGAAGTATGCAGTAGAGATCCTGAAGAGGTTCGGGATGATGGACTGCAAGGCCATGGCAACACCTATGGCATCAAACCTGAAGCTTTTGTGTGATGCTTCATCTGAGCTGATTGATTTCACTACGTATCGTCAGATGATTGGGTCCTTGATGTACCTCACGAACACGAGACTAGATATTTTCTTTGCAGTGAACACATTGAGCTAGTTCCTGATGGATCCGAGGAGTGTTCACCTGGTTGTTGTAAAGCATATTCTGAGGTACCTGAAGGGTACAGTTGATTATGGGCTCAAGTATGATGCGAATAAAAAGTTTCACCTACATGGTTATGTTGATTCAGATTGGGCAGGCAGTGCTGCAGATAGGAAGGGCACTTCTTGGTGCTGCTTCAGTATGGGATCAGGTGTGATCTCTTGGTTTAGCAGGAAGAAGTCCTGTGTAGCACTGAGTACAGCCGAAGTAGAGTATGTTGTAGCTTGTTCGGCTAGTTGTGAGGCAGTAAGGCTGAGGAAGCTACTGTCTGAGTTATTTGATCTACCGTTAGAGGCTACTGGTATATTTTGTGACAACTAGAGTTGTGTGAAGCTGTCTGAGAACTCGCTATTCCACAACAATTTGAAACACATAGAGATCAAATATCACTATATCAGGGATATGGTGCAGAGAGGAGCAGTGAAGCTCGTATATGTTGTGACGGACGAGCAGATTGCAAATGTGTTGACAAAGCCACTAGCCACAGTGAAGTTCGAGTACTTCAGAGAGAGGCTTGGTGTTCTTCAGATCGATGACACTTCGAGGAAGAAGTGATGGAGACATTTGTTGTAGCCATTCCTAGCATGGTGGAAGGGGGATCCTTCACATGGCTATGGATGTATGCGCTGGATGATGAGCATCAGGATGATGTTCTAGTTTCTGCTCTGTATGATCAGTTGGATCATTTATGCATGTACGCGCCATGTTGGATGTTGGATATGATCAGTTGGATCATTTATGTATGTACGCATCATGTTGGATACTGGATATGATTAGTTGGATCATTTATGTATGTATGCATCATGTTGGATGCTTGGACCATGTATATGTATATGTATCAGGTGGATACATTGTATGATCATGTAGATCATGTATGTTGATATGTATCAGGTAGATACATTGTGTGGATCATGTATCTATGTATGTATCAGGTGGATACACTGTGTATGGTGATATGTATCTGGTAGATACTTGGTATGCATTAGGTAGATGCATTGTATGATCAGGATGATCATGGATGATGAGCTTCTCCAGATGGCATGCATTAGGATGATGCAGTGATGATGATCAGTATGATCATGTGTACATCAGAATGATGTATGGAGAGTATCAGGTTGAAAATTTGTTTCCGTGGACAGGTTGTGCAGATGAGCATGTAAGTAGACTTGGGAGATCTAGACAGGATGAAAAAGGCCTCATATGCTCTTTCGAGGCATTGCTCTGGGAGGACATGTAAGTAGACTTGGGAGATCTGGACAGGATGAAAAAGGCCTCAGATGCTCTTTCGAGACATTGTCCTATGGCAGATAAGTAGACCTGGGAGATCTGGACAGGATGAAAAAGGCCTAAGATGCTCTTTTGAGGCATTGCCATGACCACATATAATATGCTCTTGGGAGATCTGGACAGGATGAAAAAGGCCTCAGATGCTTCAACCAGGTTTTGTGGTGGACTAGATGTAATGTGCTCCTGGGAGATCTGACAGGTAGAGTTGTGTGCTCGTAATAGCCTGGGATGCTTCAACTAGGTTTTGTGGTGGACCACATGTAATGTGCTCCTGGGAGATCCGACAGGTAGAGGTGTGTGCTCATAATAGCCTGGGATGCTTCATCTAGGTTTTGTGGTGAGATCACATGTAATGTGCTCCTGGGAGATCCGATAGGTAGAGCGGTGTGCTCATAATAGCCTGGGATGCTTCAGCCCAGTTTTGTGATCGGTCACATGTAATGTGCTCCAGGGAGATCCGATAGGTAGAGCTGTGTTCTCATAACAACCTAGGATTCTACCACCAGGTTTTGTGATGCATGTAATAAGTCCCAAGGATTCCACAGTATGGCCAGTGATGATGAAGACCTACAGGTGGTGGGCCTACATCCAGTATGAAAAAAGACTGGCTCTGTAGAACTTCCTATGATGAGTAGATTCAGAGATTGATTGAGATAGCAATAACAGTTACGGTGATGATGACTCGATGATGATTATCCAGTGATGATGATCCAGAGAAGAAGACTTGTGCTAGATGACCTATGTCGAGAAATACCTTCCTAGTTAGGAGGGAGTGTTGATGTATATGTAACTTCGGAATGTATTTCATATATGTATATTGTACTCCTATAGAGATGGTATTATTCCTATATATGGAAGTGTTTGTATTCCTATAGAGATGTTATTATTCCTCTATACGGAAGTGTCGTCATTTATATTGTAAGTGTCGTAACTTATACTTGATGGGTTATTAGACCACCCTATTGGGGGTCAGCCATGTGGGTCAAAGGTTTATCAGACCACCCTATTGGGTGTCGACCCAATCAGCATTATGTTATGTGCTTAAGTTAAGGCCGACCTAGTAAAGGTTATTAGGCAAGTCAAGTAAAGTATAAATAGAGTGTGGGAGGCACTCTATTTCATCATTCTATTCTCTCTGACACTCTTGGGAGAGTGACGCACTTGTGGAGGAGGAGAAAATTCTACTGGGAGATGTCTATCTCTTATGCTTCGGTTGTATCAATGCTCTATCTATCTCTGAGGAAGTTATCGAGGTTTTTCACCTTTATGGTTTTCCCCAAGTAAACTTTGTGTCTTTTGTGTGCTTGCATTATTGTGTCCATGATTGATATCCTGTAGATATGCTGTACATGTTGTTCTCTCAGTTAAGATCCTAGATCAGATTGAAGTAAATTCTGAAAAATTAACAACGCATCTGCCTGATGTAAACATAGTATCTTCCTGATACATATCATCATACATGATCTACCTGATCATACAATGTATCCACCTCATACATATCTGATACATATCAACATACATGATCTACCTGATCATAGAGTGTATCCACCTGATACATCTACAGATACATACCCATGATCCAACTGATCATATCCAACATCCAACATGATGTGCACATACATATATATAAATGATCCAACTGATCATATCCATCATCCAACATGATGCATACATACATATACATATAAATGATCCAACTAATCATCTCCAGCATCCACCTGATGCATATATATAGCAGTAACTGGAGCATCGTCCTGATGCTCATCATCCAACACTTACATCCACAGCCATGGGAAGGATCCTCCTCTCACCATGCTTGGAATGGCTCCTGCAAATGTGTCCATAACTTCTTCCTCGAAGTGTCATCAATCTGAAGAACACCAAGCCTCTCTCTGAAGTACTCGAACTTTACTCTGGCTAGTGGTTTCGTCAGTACATCTGCAATGTGCTCATCCGTTGCAACATACAGGAGCTTCATTGCTGCTCTCTGCACCATATCCCTGATATAGTGATATTTGATCTCAATGTGCTTCGACCTGTCGTGGAACACCGGGTTCTCAAACAGCTTCACACAACTCAGGTTGTCACAAAAGATACTAGTAGCCTCCAGCGGGAGATGAAATAAATCAGACAGTAGCTTCTAGAGCCATACTACCTCACAACTAGCTGAACATGCTGCAACATACTCTGCTTCGGCTGTACTCAGTGCTACACAGGACTGCTTCCTGCTAAACCAAGAGATCACACCTGATCCCATACTGAAGCAACACCCAGATGTGCTCTTCCTATCTACAGCACTACCTGCCCAAAATGAATCAACATAACCCTGCAGGTTAAACTTTTGATTCACATCATACTTCAGCCCATAATCAACTATACCCTTTAGGTACCTCATAATATGCTTTACAGCAACCAGTTGAACACTCCTCGGATTCGTCAGAAACTAGCTCAATGTGTTCACCGTAAAGCAAATATATGGTCTCATGTTCGTGAGGTACATAGAGGACCCAATCATCTGACGATACATCGTGACATCAACGAGATCAAATGAAGCATCACATAAAAGCTTTAGGTTCGATGCCATAGGTGTGGCCATGGTCTTGCATTCCATCATCTCGAACCTCTTCAGGATCTCTACTACATACTTCCCTTTTCCAAAAAAGATTTCATTTGCACTCTGCCACACCTCCATGCCTAGAAAATAGTGCATCATCCACAGGTTCTTCATCTTGAACTCGACAGCAAGATTCTACTACATGTCGACAATCAATCTATCCTCACCTATAACAAACAGGTTATCCGCATACAAAAGTAGTATCACTGGATTGCCTTCCTCAACCTTGTAGTAAAGGTTGGAATCTGCTTTACACTTGGTAAAGCCCAAACCAAATAGAAAGTTGTCTATCCTACCATACCAAGTTCTGCACATATATGATTTCCCATCATGTGTCTCAAAACCAAGTGGCTGCTCCACATACACTTCCTCTTTGACTACACCATTCAAGAAAGTTGTCTTGACATCCTCTGGTGTATCTTTCATTTCATCATTGCAGCTAGAGCAAGTACTGATTTGATGGAAGTGGATCTGGCTACAGGAGCAAAAGTCTCAATGCTACCACCTGCAGCATGCTTGATCTTATATATCCATTTGGATGTCACAACAGACTTCCCTTCAAGTCTTGGGACTGCATCCCAAACATCATTCTTCATGATCGACTGGTACTCCTCGATTGCGGCATTATTCCTGAATCTTGGGAACTTCAACATATTCAATATCTTCAATAGATAACTTTGTTGTTGAGACAAATGTTGTTGTCCTTCTTTTGTAGGTGGTCGTATACGATCTTTCCTACAAAAAAAGTTAAATTGCATGATTAGAAACTTCTCATAATTTTCAGAACAAATTCTTACACATAAAGAAATATGTCATACAGTCATGCAATTATTTTAGCCAATGCTTTAATACAACATTCATCCATATCCTGTAACTTTCTAGATGCCTTCCAATCTCTACCAGAACATTGTTAAGAGTTTGCACTACTCCCAACATGTCAGCAAAGAGGCTTCATTCTATATAAGTAGCAATGGAATGTTGTACAGTGCCATAGGCCACTTACCCATGTATATTAGTAGTATACTATTCATCAATGCAACTATTCTAATATGCACAACCTAATTCTAGGAACATCAGTATATACATTATTGAACAATATCATTTAAACAATCAAATATGCAAGAAATGATAATTCAAATACTTATTTTTGTTTGTTTGTTGGGTGGACTCCCTCTGAATCTTTGCAACTCCATTCTGATGTGGATTGTGAGAAGTGGTTGACTCCCTCTGAATATCTGAATTCTTGCAGAAACTACTGGAGTGTGCTCCCTCTTGATCTTTGCTTCCTAGATTACTTGTCCTTGAACTTATATCCATCCTTGATCACTATAAATGCTTACAAGTATCATTATTGTGATATCCTCGAGATCTCATACATAATCATACATGTGTTAGTATATTCTCAATACTATCAAAACACAATAATCTTAAGCATGTATAGTCATGATCATTTCAAATAGAAATAATAAGCATTAGTATTCAAGGACTCTTATGGTTAGTCATATCATAAATTAAAGTAAGAAACATAATATGCCTAAACCCGTGATTACTCAAACCTATACTTTCATGACTCTTCTGGTTAGTCATATCATCAATTAACGCAAGAAACATAATATGCATACACCTATGATTATTCAAACCTATGAATAATCATTATCAATCATGCCATGTATAGTTATATAAGAGATCCTATCGCAAGGTAGGATTCCAGCTTGATATAGGAAAAACATACCTCGATTAGTATGCTAGCTAGCTATGTCTAACATACCCACATGATG
Organism: Larix kaempferi; assembly: GCA_027924585.1. Classification (NCBI taxonomy): domain Eukaryota; kingdom Viridiplantae; phylum Streptophyta; class Pinopsida; order Pinales; family Pinaceae; genus Larix; species Larix kaempferi. Next base: position 5,191,835 of record BSBM01000547.1, read on the forward strand.
TCTTCTTGTTCTCTTCAATGACTTGTGCTAGTAACCTGCATATCTCATAAGTTAACCATTATAGAACCAAGTTATACATACCTCGTAAATAGATCTTCTATGTGATCCATGGCAATGGATGAACCTTTGTTTTCATGTCACCATGGTCATATGTTCTTGAACTAGAACATGATTTGTATTTCTTGCTGTACCTTTCATGTTAGTGAACAACATAAACCTCATACAATACCATAATGCATTAGTACAATCATAAGTGTCAACACCCTAATCAATGAATATCTTCTATCATGCATTCATAATTTTATTAAGGTGATACGAAAAGTCTAAATTTAATCAATATTGTACTAACCATAATAATATGAAGACAAACATACCATAAACTTCAACATGAACAAATCTCGAAACATACCTGGATAAGTCATACCTGTCGAGATTGCTTGTAATCTTCTTAAGTAAGGCCTTAGCCTCATCTCCCTCTGAAACCGGAACTTCTTCACTTATGCAGGTGACCAATCCATTCTCTTCTAGGATTAACCCAATCCACTTGATTTGCAGGAACTGGATCTCGAGCTAGATGAGGGTTTGTCAGAGAAACCCTAAAAATTCAAACTTTGAATTTCAAACTTCCAAACGCATAGAAATATGCACCTTGACGAGCTAATCAAGCTAGTATACTCATAATTTGAAAACTGCAAAGTTTCACCCCTCAAATTTGCCTTTGAAACTTCTAGATTCACTAGGCATGACCCCGAACTAGGGTTTGATAAAGCCCACCCTTCTTTCCAATCAAAAGGTTCGATCCAAAGCTCTAAGCTTCTATTTTTCTTAGGAGCTTCGAGCCGTGGTCACAGATTTCAAAATTTCCATTTTTTGCAGAAGCCCTAATTTTCCACTTTTCCGATCAAAGTCACGAACTAGGGTCTAATCAAGCCCGTCCTTTTTCCCAACCAAAAATTCTGATCTTGGTCTCTAAATTTTGATTTTGATGAGTGTAATTCAACCGTAGTCTCCGATTATAGAAATTCCAACTTTCTACGAAACCCTAAATTCCGGAAGCCATGAATGAAGGTGCTAAAAAAATAATTTTGTTTTGACAGAAATATGCACCTGATTGTTTCTTGTGTAACTCCAAACTTTTCAATCCAGAGGGTTGGAAAATTTTTCTTGTGATATCCCAACCTTTCGTCTTTCCAACCCCATAGGTCTGAGCTCAAATGGATTCTCGGAGAGAGAGTTATACCAAGTGTCGCAACGTGACCTATTTATGGGATAAAACAGGAGAGTGAACTTGTACGGTGTGCCATATGTCACTGGTTCCATTTCAGCCTCTAAAAATGTTACCTGAGAAAGTAAAGTCCGTACACTACCTGCCACTTTTTACGTAATTTCATTTGGAGCTTCCTCTCCCAAGTTAGGACCATTTTTCCAAGGTCACCTGTTTATGACTGATATCTGGAAGAGGCAGAAACCCTATATTGTACAGATCCTAAATCACAAAGTACAACTATTTAGAGGTTGTCCTTAAGATACAAGGTACATGGGGATCTTATGTTCACCCTATACAATTTTCAGACCCTAAAACCTTGCAAAAAATTATTTATTGCGAAAGTAGTACGATGACTAGTTTTGGCTATATCAAGCCCTAGCTTCGCAATTGCAACAAGTGTCATACATGCCATACTATGCCTTCTTTCAAGCTAGCTCTGATACCATGTTCATTTTTCAGAATTTACTTTAATATGATTTAGGATTTTAACTGAGAGAAAAACATGTATAGCATATCTACAACATATCAATCATGGACACAATAATACAAGCACAGAAGAGACACAGAGTTTAGTTGGGGAAAACCATAAAGGTGAAAAACCCCAATAACTTCCTTAGAGATAGATAGAGAAATTATACAACCCAAGCATAAGAGATACACATCTCCTAGCAACAGCTTCTCCTCCTCCACAAGTGCACCACTCTCCAAAGAGTGTGTGTGAGAATAGAATGATCAAATAGACTGCCTCCCGCACTCTATTTATAGTTGACTTGACTTGCCTCATAACCTTTACTAGGTCGACCTTAACTTAACCACATAACATAATGTTGACTGGGCCGACACCCAATAGGGTGGTCTAATAACCCTTTGACCCACATGACTTATACAGGGCCGACCCCAACAAGGTGGTCTAATACCACATCAAGTATAAGTTACAACACTTACAATATAAATGACGACACTTCCGTATAGAGGAATAATAACATCTCTATAGGAATACAATATACATATATGTGAAATACATTCCGAATTTACATATACATCAATAGGTCAACCCAATGTGGGTTAAAGGGTTATTAGACCACCTTAGTGGGGTCGGCCCAATGACATGTGGATGGGTTATTAGGCTTCCTTAGGAAGTCGGCCTAGTTAGGGTTAAAGGAAAGTCAAGTCATTTTATAAATAGAAATCGTGACTCTCTCATTCTATTCATTCACTCACTCACTCACTTCGCATTAGTGAGAGAGAGGAGGAGTTAGCACAAGTGGAGGAGGAGCTGCTATAGTAATCTATCTCTTAGGGTTTGATCTTTGTGATCACTGAATTGGTGCTCATTCTATCTCTTAGGAAGTTGCGGGGTTTTTCACCTTCTTGGTTTTCCCCCGTGAAATGCTTTGTCTCTTGTCTCTTATGTTTGATATGTTGTACATGTTGTTCTTTCAGTTAAGATCCTAGATGATATTGAATTAAATGATGAAAAACAACATGGTATCAGAGCTATCCTGAAGGAAGGCAATGTATGGAATTTATGGCATTTGTTGCACTTGCGACAAATTGGAAGCTAGGGCTTGATATAGTAAAAACTAGTCATCGTGGAACATTTGCTATAAATAATTTTTGGAGAAGGTTCGGGATCATAAAATTTTACAAGATGAAGATGAAATGTTCATGTACATTGTGTCCAAAGATCAACGTCATATTCATTGTACTTTGTTAGATATGATTCGTACAAGTTAGGGTTTCTTCCTCTTCCAGAATGCATCCCTAAAGAGGTGACCTAGGAACAAAGATCATATCTTGGGCTAGGAAGGTCCAAATGGAATTCCATAAAATGTGGAAGTTAGGTCATAGACTATAGTTTGACAGGTCCGTATTTCAGAATCCGAAGTTGAAATAGTGACACATGGCACTCCGTATAACTTCACTATGTTGTTTCATCCCATAAACAGGTCATGTTGCAATATTTGGCATATCTCTCTCATGGAGAATCCGTTTGAGCTTATATCTATGGGGATGGAAATATGACAGGTCAGTATACCACAAGAAAAAGTTTCAAACCTTGAGGATCCAAAATTTCATAGATACATAAGAAACAATATGGCATTTTTTTCTGTCCAAAGAGAATTGGATTCTAGGCACTTTCATTTTTGGCTTGTCACTACTACATGAAATTGGGGTTTCTGCAAAAGTTGGAATTTTTGGAATCTGAGACCATGGCTTGATGCTCCTCATCAAAATCAAAATTTAGATACCAAGATCGAATTTTTTGGTTGCGTAGAACTTGGGGCTCTCTCAAACCCTATTTCGGGATTTTGACGAGAAAACCAGAATTTGACAGAAGCTGCAAATATGAAACTTTCAAATTCATTTTTGAGCGGTCAAATTTTGGAGATTTTAAAATTGAAGCATACCAACTTGATCAACTCAGCAAGGTGCATCTTTTCTTCCAATCAGAAGTTTGAAATTCAAAGTTTGAATTTTTAGGGTTTCTTTGACAAACCCTAATCCAACTCGAGATTGAGCTTCAACAAATCAAAGAAGATTGGGTTAATCATAAAAGATAATGAAATGACACCTACATAAGTGAATAAGTTCCAGTTCCAGAGGGAGATGAGGTTAAGGCCTTACCTAAGATGACTACAAGCAATCCCAACAAGTATGACTTTAGAGGATACATGTATGTTTTGAAATCTGTTCATGATTAAGTTTATGCTATATTTGTATTCATATTATTGAGGTTAGTAAAATCTTGATTAATTTTTAGACTTGTCTTATCACCTTAGTAAACATATGAATGCATGTTAATGATAGAAGACATTCATTGATTAGGGTTATGACACTAATGATTGTACTAATGCAGTGTGGTGTTGTATGAGGATGATGTTGTCCACTAACATGAAAGGTACATCAAGAAAGACAAATCAAGTTCTATATAAAGAACATATGACCATGATGACATGAAGACAAATACTCATCCATAGCCATGGATCACATAAAATATCTACTTACGAGGTATGTATAATTTGGTTCTACAATGATTAACTTATGAGATATGCAGGTCACTAGCACAAGGTCTCTAAATCATTGAAGAGAACAAAGAAGATATTGTTTGGGTATGTTAGACAGAACTCGCAAACATGATAATCCAGGTATGTTTTTCGTATATCAAGTTAGATTCCTACCTTGTGTTAGGGTCTCATATAAGTATACATTTGTATGATTGATAATGCTTATTCACGAAGTTATAAGTTTGAGTAATCATGGGTTTATGCATATTATGCTTCCTACCTTGAATAATGATATGACAAACCAGAAGAGTCCTATGGTCAAATAAGGATATGCATGAGTAAAAGAAGTCCTCCCTTAAACCTTGAATACTAACGCTTGTGATAAATTGCTTGTGTATGAAATGACCGTGACCATACATGTTTAAGATTATTTAGAATCATAATGTTTTGATAGTAATGAGATTATATTAATGAATGTATGATTAATGTATAAGATCTTGAGGATGACTCAATAATGACACTAGTGCGCACTTAAGCATGCATAGTGGTGCAGAATGGATATAAGTTCAAAGACAGATAATCTAGGAAGCAAAGATGAAGAAGGAGCACACTCCAATAGTTCCTACAAGGAATTAAGCAAAGATCAAGAGGGAGCACACTCCAGTAATTCCTGTAAGGAAGCAAAGATTGAGAGGGAGTCCACCCGACAAACAAACAAAGATAAGTATTTGAATTATCATTTATTGTATATATGATTACTTAAATGATGTTGTTCAGTCATGTACATACTTATATTCCTAGATTTAGGATGTATATTATGCATTTTAGATAAGTTGCATTAATGAACAAGATACTACTAATATGCTAGTAATGGGTAAGTGGCGTATGGTACTGTACAACATTCCATTGCTACTTATCTAGAATAAAACCTCTTTGTTGACATGTTAGGAGTAGTGAACACTCTTAAGAAATGTTCTGGTATAGATGGAAGGGAACTAGAAAGTTACCCTATGAATAAGGGATATGGATGAATGTTGTATTGAAGCATTGGCTAACTTAATTGCATGACTGTATGACATATGTCCTTATGTGTAAGATTTTGTTTTGAAAACTATTAGAAGCTTCTAATCATGCAATTGAATTTGACTTGTAGGAAAAATCGTGTACAATCCCTTACAAAAGAATAACAACGACATTTGTTCCCACGATGAAATTCAAGAAAACTACCTATTGAAGAAATTGAAGAATCTGAAGTTCCTAGGATCAAGGATGTATTAATGGAAGGATGCCATGATTGAGGAGTACGAGTCGATCATGAAGAATGATGTCTAGGATGTGGTCCTAAGACTAGAAGGGAAGTGTGTTGTGACTTCCAAGAGGATATACAAGATCAAGCATGCTGCAGATGGTATCATAGAGAGATACAAGGAAAGGATTGTGGCTCGTGGCTTCTCCCAGAAACAAGGGATAGATTACAAAGAAAAATTTTCACATGTTGCCATATACAATTCCATCAGAATAGTACTTGCTCTGGTTGGAGTGATCAAGTGGAAGATACACCACATGGATTTCAAGATAGCTTTCTTGAATGGTGTAGTTGAAGAGGAAGTGTATGTGGAGCAGCCACTTGGTTTTGAGACACATGACAGGGAGTCATATGTAAATCCTTGTATGGTTTGAAACAAGCACCTAGGACATTGTATGACATGATAGACAGCTTCCCGACTAGTTTGGGCTTTACCAAGAGTAAAGAGGATTCCAACCTTTATTACAAGGTTGAAGAAGGCAATCCAGTGATACTCCTACTATATGTAGTTGACATGTTTGTGATAGGTGAGATTAGGTTGATTGATGATATGAAGAGGAGGCTTGATGCATATTTCGAGATGAAGGACTTGGGTATGATGCATTACTTTCTAGGTATGGAGGTGTGGCAGAGTGCAGATGGAATATTCCTTGGACAAGGGAAGTATGCAATAGAGATCCTGAAGTGGTTTGGGATGATGGACTGAAAGGCCATGGCCACACCTATGGCATCGAACTTGAAGCTATTGAGTGATGCTGCATCAAATTTGATTGATGTCATGATGTATCGTCAGCTGATTGGGTCCTTGATGTACCTGATGAACACGAGACCAGATATTTGCCTTGTGGTGAACACCTTGAGCCAGTTCTTGATGGATCCTAGACATGCTGACTTGATTGCTGTAAAGCATATTCCGAGGTACCTGAAGGGTACGATTGATTATGGGCTCAAGTATGATGCAAATCAAAAGTTTAACCTAGAGGGTTATGTTGATTCAGATTGGGCAGGAAGTACTACAAATAGGAAGAGCTTTTCGGGGAGCTTCTTCAGTATGGGATCAAGGGTGATCTCTTGGTTTAGTAGGAATCAATACTATGTAGCACTAAGTACAACCAAAGCAGAGTATGTCGCAGCCTGTTCGTCTAATTGTGAGGAAGTATGGCTTAGGAAGCTACAGTCTGTTTGATTTCATCTCCAGTTGTATGCTACTTGTATCTTATGTGACAACCAGAGTTGTGCGAAGTTGTCTGAGAACCCAGTGTTCCATGACAAGTCGAAGCATATTGAGATCGAATATCACTATATCAGGGATATGGTGCAGAGAGGAGCATTCAAGCTCCTGTATGTTGCGACGGATGAGCATATTGCAGATGTGTTGACCAAATCACTAGCGAGAGTGAAGTTCGAGTACTTCATTGAGAGGCTTGGTGTACTTGAGATCAAGGTTCCTTCCAAGGGGAAGTGATGAGTCCAGAAGACACAGATGAACATGGGATTTTTCGACATGGTTGTAGATGTGTTCTCCCATGGTTATGATGTAATTGCTGAGCCATTCTCACATGGTGGTAGATGTGTTCTTCCATGGTGCAGATGTATGGGCTGGAGTCGTTCTCACATGGTGGTAGATGTGTTCTCCCATGGACTAGATGTAAGGGCTGAAGCCATTTTTCACATGGTGGTAGATGTGTTCTCCGATGGTGAAAAAGTAAGGGTTGGAGCCTTCCCCGAATGGTGGTAGATGTGTTATCCCATGTGAGTGGTGTAAGTGTTGTATGATGTGCATTTGGGTTGTGCTGAGTGGACGATGAGATGATGTGAAGAGGATGATCATGTGATGAGGATGTGCATCGAAATGATGTACTCTATGATGATGATCAGTATGATCATGCATATCAAGATGATACTCCGTGAGTGTGGACAGGTTGCGTAGGACTACATGTAATCAGTCTTGGAGATCCGGACAAGTTGTGCTAGGCACGTAAAAGATCCTGGGATGCTCTTTAGAGATCTTGCAGGTTGCAAGACACACTTTTAAGGTTTTGCAAGAATCACATGTAATCAGTCCTGGAGATCCAGATAGGTTGTTCTAGGAACATAAAATATCCTGGGATGCTCTTTAGAGATCTTGCAGGTTGTAAGACACTCTTTTGAGGTTTTGCAAGAATCACATGTAATCAGTCCTGGAGATCCGGACAGGTTGTTCTAGGCACATAAAAGATCCTGGAATGCTCTTTAGAGATCTTGCAGTTCGCAAGACGCTCTTTTAAGGTTTTGTGAAGGTCACATGTAAAAGATCCTGGGAGATCCAATAGGCTGAGCAGTAAGCTTGTAAAAGTACTGGGATGCTCTTTCGAGGTTTTGTTGATGCATGTAATCAGCCCTGGGGATTCCATAGGATGAACATATATCATGAAGACCTATATGAGTCTAGGCCTACAACCAGCATGAAAAAGGGTTGGTTCTATAGAACTTCCCATGACGAGAAGAATTGAGAGATGGAACTAGTGATCGAGATGAAGAATACATCGGTAGTGACGATGATGCTCTGTGATCCAGTGACGATGATCCAGCTCTAGAATTGAAGACTTGTGCCTATATGTATTGATGACTTGTGTCAAGAGAATAACTTCCTAGTTAAGAGGGAGTGCTGATGTATTTGTAACTTCAGAAGATATTAACTTGTATATTGTATGTATTACATTTGTATTTTATTGTATCCCCAATGGAGATGTATTATTCCTCCGATTGGAAGTGTCATCATTTGTATTTGCAAGTGTCGCAACTTATATTTGATGGGTTATTATACCAACTTAGAGGGGTTGGCCCAGTGTGGGTTAAAGGGTTATTAGACCACCCTAGTGGGGTCGGCCCAGTGACATGTGGATGGGTTATTAGGCTTCCTTAAGAAGTCAGCCCAGATAGGGTTCAAGGTAAGTCAAGTAATTGTAAAGATAGAGAGTGTGACTTTCTCATTCTATTCATTCACTCACTCACTAAGATCGCATTAGTGAGAGAGAGGAGGAGTGCTCATAAGTGGAGGATGAGTAGCTGCTGCAGTCATCTATCTCTTGGGGTTTGGTCTTTGTGATCATTGTATTGAAGCTCATTCTATCTCTAAGGAAGTTGCAGGGTTTTTCACCTTCTTGGTTCTCCCCGGTGAAATGCTTTGTGTCTCTTGTCTCTTATCTGTTATGTTTGATATGTTGTACATGTTGTTCTTTCAGTTAATATCCTAGATCATATTGAATTAAATGATGAAAAACTAACAAATAGGGTCACTTAGATGTCGTTACATACATTTACGTTCCATTAGGATCAATCGGGATCCATAAGGGCTTTCACATACATCATCATCCTGGACATCATAATCATAGTCAACATCATGCAATACATCGACATACTCATTGTCATCATCCTCGTCATCACCATCACCTATTACATCATCAACACCGCCATCGTCATCCTCAATATTGTGACAATGAACAAGGAATTCAACTACATTACAAGAATTTCTTAAAGGACATTTTCCCTCACATAATTGCTTTGATTTTTCTTAATAATTATTAATTCCCATTATCCTCCTTGTCATCATCAAAATCATCGATGAAAATCACATTTAATATCATGATAATCATCCTCACAATCATCATTGTGATATTGATAGATGAATCAAACCACCTAATCAAATGAGTTTCATAAAAGAGGCTTGCTCTCTGAGTGAGAGTGTGGGAATCAACGTGGACAATATCATCTTATAATTATTAAAACATATTCATAATGTCCATCATAATTATTGTAATGCTTCATAATCATGTTTTTACGGTCAATTTGAATTCATTAAGGTCATTCACCTCAACCACATTGTGATCATAATCATCTTCATCATCATTTTCATCATGGATCATCAACATTATCCTTGTGCTCTTACAGTGACTCTAGTTCCATTACAGTCACTCAAATATTGTTAGGGACAATCATATGCCATTAGGGTAATTTACAGGTTATAAGGGTCACTCCGATGCCATTAGGGTAATTTGCAGGTTATAAGGGTCACTCTGATGCCATTAGGGTTAAATATAGTGTGATTAGTACCAATTAATATCAAATATTTCTAAATACATTGCATCATCATTATTGACATTGACATAATTTTTGTCATCAACATCATATTTAACATCGTAGAAATGATCAATGTCATATTTATGATTGTCAAGATGCATCATCATCATCATCATCATTGTCATGCCATTAGGGGAACTCATATGTCTTTAGGGATAGTCGGATGTCATTAGGGTCATTTAGGATTAACTAGGGTCTCTTGGTTTCCAAAATGACTATTTAGATATAATATCCCTCCAAAGAAAAGTGCTTAGGTTCACCTTATTTCGACTCTAGGGATGTAGTTTACAACTAGTTCCAAACACCTCCAAATAATTTCGAATTTGGGGAGTAATTTATTGATGGGGAATACGACATATTAACACATATATCAGACACCCAAACACATGATATATCCATCCATGTTCTGCAATTTGCAAGGAGAGAAGTTTCAGGACAAGATTGGTAAATTTGAGTTGTGGAAATCCCTCCTAGGTATGACCCTAATTTCTCTTCCAAACATTGTATAGCCTTCACTAATTCTTTATATGATACTTGGATCTATTATAAGACACCAATAATAATATGCATGTGGCATTATATCTGGTTTTAGGGCCAAATAGGTATCCCAATGAACAACAGCTTATAGAGTCTAGAATTTGGGGTGAAAATTGTGGACAAGGAGTCTCGAATTTGGTCATAGACTATGGTGACACATTCGAGGTCTGAAAAAATAATTTGGGACATCATATTAAATTCATATACAACTCATAACATGAATAGATATCTCATACAACTCTGATATAAAATGGATACTTCATCATCCAAAAATCACTATGCAATAGCTATGAGGAAAATGGCTCGAATCTCAATTTTGATTGATAGTATCACTTGAAATACATTGTATTTCGAGTTGTGGCTCTCATGAAATGTATATTATAGAGTATGCAACAACTAACTTGTCCAAGAAGTCGAAATAACAATCCTTCACTAGCTATATGCAACAAGAAGTCTTCCCTTGCACATTTACATGACATTGAAAAAATATAGTAGAATAAGAATATAGGAGAATCATAGAAGATGAAATAGAACTCAATTGAGTTCTAAAACTGCATAAAAGAAACTACATGAACATCTTTTTAAATGTATAAATGGCCTCTCCATCAACCAACTTGGATGGGAATCTTGCACCCTTGAAATTGGTTCTAAGGCAGGGAGGATGAACATCCACCATGCAAGGACAAGCTAAGCTCTCCATTGTGCCAAATCAGAAATGATCAAAAGCTGGTATACTTCTTTCTTCTTGTCTTTTATTAACCTCCAAAGGCCTCCATAGATTGAGTTACCTCCGAGAGCATCATTACAACTCGAATTAGGGAGAGATCCCAAAAATGCCACTTGTCCAAGACTTCCTAGCCCTCCTCTTCCATCAATTCGAATGGGGGAATATTGGCTTCCATAACTCACCTTTTGCGCCATATTGGAGGCTATGTTTAGCCCTAACATGTCATATATATCACATGTCAACAATCATGTCTGAACCTTGTCATAAGTGTCATAGAATCTTCATCATTGTTGTCATAGAAGTTAGGGAATCTAGTTGCAAGTGTCACAATTCTTCTAAGATGCCTCTTTCTCTTCCATGGGAGTTACTCTTCCACTCTAATTCGACCCTCCTAAATTCATGACATGAATAATGCCTCTCCAAATCCCTCACTAACATTAGACTCCACCTTCGATTCAAATGGGTGAGAATAGGATTCCATGTGGCATGAAGAATCTTGCCTTGTGGGGGTCCCACACCACCTATCCTCCCTCATGGAAAAGTGCCACCTTATTTATTATTATAATTATTTACGTATCCCCTTTAATATATATTTTGTCAATATAATGTCCATTTGGGGTCTTATAGCTCCCTTATTCCAAGTCTAAATGTTTCCACCCCAACCTAGGGAACTAGTAGATTGGTGGAAATTTCCCTTCATGAGATTTATTTGTACGGGGACATTACAATCCTCCCCACCCAAGATTGCTTGTCCCCAAGCAATTTGAAATTGGGATGCTGCAAAAATTTTTCCTCTTCCCATGTGGTATCCTCACTTGGAAAATCCTTCCAGTGTACCAAATATTCTCTTATGGTTCTGCTCCTCAATTTTTTTTCTCTAGTTTTCAAAGTATTTTCTAGAATGAGTATAAGTTGTCCTTCATCATCTAATGGAGGAAGAGTTTCTGAAATAGAAATTTGCTGACCAATATCCTTCTTAAGGCATGAAACATGCAACATATTGTGGATTTTACTACCTTCTGGAAGTTCTATCTCATAAGCTATCTCTCCAACCTTTCGAATTATCTTGTATGGGCCATAAAACCTTGGTTTAAAATTTTATGACACTTTCCCTTTTAAGGTGGTTTTCTTATATGGTTTCATCCACAAATAAACCAAATCATTCACCTGAAAGGTTATTTCCTTCCTATGTTGATCCACATACTTGTTTTGTTGATTTTAGGCAACCTGCAAATTTTCTTTTAGAAGATTCAAAATCTCTTGACTTTCCTCAATACAATCTTTCGCTTTTAGGGCTCTACTATCACCAAAAATGTGATCAACAAAGGTGATTTCTTCATAACCATAGAGGTATTTTCAAGTATACATGCCAATGGACATATGAAAAGTAGTATTGTAGAAAAAATCACCCAAATGTATCCATTTAACTCATACTTTTTGCCGCTCACCAACATAGTTTCTCAAGTACCCCTCCAACCATTGGTTCACCCTTTCTGTTTGGACATCAGTTTGAGGATGATAGATTGTTTTTAATGGGCAATCTACTCAAGTGGACGCAAGCCGGATATCCCTAGTTAAAGTGAATCTAGAACAAATAGAACAGAATACAAAACTCATTTCCTAGATCTAGTTACAGATCGAGTACTCAGATATCATACCTTTTAGATCGCAGATCCTTCTCCTTGTTGTTGCTCCAAGTCTTGTGGTCATCATATCTTCGGCTGTAAGACCTGTCAAGATAATATGGAAACGGTACAAGCAATACAAGATATCTAAACAATAACTAATCTAAACTAACAATTGAGGAAGAAAGTTCTAAACATCATCAATGAGACAACATTCATGGAAAGAGATTATCATTAACTGTATTAAAAAGTGGGAATACATAAAAAGGATGAAGCTACAAAGAAAGCCTCAACGTTGCATCCTCCATCCAACATGTCCAAGCCAAGCCTCCAAAGTAGTATAAGCTTCCCAATCACCAATATGGATTCTATCAGCATAAGGATACCATAGACCTCCCGCCCCCCTCCCATGGAGAGTGTGGGTGTTTATATAGGGATAAAGAGATAGGGTAGGTTGAGGATTAGGTGGAGATGGTTAAGGGATCTTCCCATTAGGTTAGGAACATAAATGCCACCTCACCTAGAGTCTAGGGATAGGTCTCCACCTCAACAAACATCTAGAAAGACCTTCAGACTCCCAAAAATAGTCTTTAACCAACCTCGTCGCACCCTCGTAGAGGACACATAGTGACATAGGGGGCTGTCGCACCCTGTAGAAGGACAAAGTGTGACAGTGTCTCACCCTAGCTTACTAGAAACTATGACGTTGTACCCTAGATGAAGGAGAAGTGCGACAACCTACTCAAAGAGGGGAACTATGCAGGGAAATCTCTCAGCTGGATGTGTTTTAACCCTGAATGAGGTTAGCGGTCAGAGAAAAGAGTTTACACAATGGTCAAGAGGATGACATTATTGCAACGGTCATGATGATGACACTTGGTCGTAATGACGATATTTGCAATGGTCATGGTGATGACAATGGGTCATGATGATGACACTAGCAACACTTGCACAAGGGTGACGACATTTTGGTGTAACAGAATGCCCCCCAAAGCATGAAGCTGATGGAATGAGACAGGTGAAATGCTTTGTAATCAGAAAAATGGTAAGGACTTGCTGGTTGGAAGGAGTTGCTGCAGAAATGACCTAAGATCCACAAGTCTCATACAACACAAAACATGTTGTCAACCAATACACTGCAGATCCATGATAGTAAAGACTGACTGAACACAATCATGGCTACTAGACACTATCGTAGATCCATGACGAGATAATAACAAAGCCACAACCAATACAAAAGTGGATCCGCGTAACTCTGAATTGACAACACAGCCACGACCAATAAAAAGTGGATCTGTGAATCTCAAACAATCTCCATCGCAGCCTGGGTAGCAAATAACTTCCCTAGGGTCTTCAAGCTGAACCCGCAATGACACGAATCTATCCATGTGATTACAATTTTTTGGAGTCGAACATGATAGAAACCACCTGATTACTAGTCATTAATGTATACCATTAACGAGTGCGAGGGGAATCACCATTAATGTCAATGATCCCAAAGGTATAATAGTGCATACCACCAAGTGTGAATAAATGAGTTGAAGTCAAATGCAAGATGAAATCTTTCAATCAAGAGTCAATAATGTAAGAAAGCGAGGTGACCTACCATTGAGGCATGCAGGGCTAAGGTACTTGGTTGGTTTCTAAATTCAATCCTCGGATAATGAGTTGATGTCGACAAGGATGAATCCGTCGAAGGAGGGCCATGATGAATCCCCCATCAATCAACACGAAACACGACAAAAGATGTGTAGAGTAGATTGGATGGTAGAGTAATGTGCAAGACTGATTCAAGGTAGACCAACATGATCGAAGGTATACTGACTGCAGATGGTGAGCAATAAAACATCTCTTGAACATGGGCATGGCATGACTTGGCAGTATTGACATGATGAGAACGATACTAACTCCCAATGGAACTGATGGTGGAAGCACACTTTGGACGACCCAAAGGAGTGACAAGACTCACGAAGTTGATAGGACTTGGAGACAAACAAATTACCCAAGTACTGAATGCAAATGCAAATGAGTGCCATGTTCAAGAGTGACTATGTACTGCCGTAATTAAGATGTAACACACAATATTCCCTTTTTCCCCAGCATGATTGATGAGTGCCTCATGTGTTTTTGACGAGCTTGATGAGGATAACTAGATGCTCGGTATAGCTCATCTCATAGATGAGTCCGATCCCAAATGTTTTACGAACCTAGGAAAGGAGGGGTTCATCCCAAAATGGGCCCTTCGATGTTTTAATTTTAACGAGTCCAAAGAAGGAAAACTCGACCTCATTTCATGTTTAGAGAGTTTGAAAAGAACTAAAGGAGACTCCAAAAGGTTCTTTTTCGTAAAGTTAGTCCCTCTGCTCGAAAAATGATAAAACAACGCAAGAGAAAACTCTTCCAATCATGATTGATTGAAGTATACTATTTTTGTAAATAGTGCCCTCTGGTCCAAAAAAGGGGTAAACTATCACCAGGGAGACAACCATTCAAATACTTTAACAAGCGTGAACGTGACAAGTTCACTAGGAAATCTTTTCCTATTTAGGGAGTCTGAAAAGAGATTAAAAAGGACTCCATAAACAACTTTGTCATGGTTGATGACCGAGTACGACAAAGGAAAAAGTAAACTCGGCACAGCTCCTTTTCTGTAAATAGTCTAGCGAGGTTGGATAAAGTGATAAACCTATACTCATTGGACACACCTTTTTAACTTAAATTTTTAACGAGCATGAGAATGGTATTAAAAGCACTCGGAATATTTTTCATATTTGAACCAGAGCACAAAAAAGTAAAAAGTAAGCTCAAACCACTTTTCATGTTTCAACCAGAGCACGGAAAAAGTGAAAAGTAAGCTCGAATGCTATCTTACTGTTTTTAACGAGCTGGAAGATAGGTTGGAATAATGCTCATGGTGTCTGCTTCATTTTTTAACGAGCTTGTAACAGAAAATATACTATGCTCGGGATAATTTTCATGGTTTAATGAGCTCGAAACCTAGAAAAGGAAAGTATGCTAAAAAATGTTCCCAATGGTGAGATTTTCCCAACATGGCATCTAGAGGTTGGTGTGTGCCCCCAACATTATTGCTAGAAGTAAGTGACTTAGCTCAAACATGATGTGGAGAGGCAATCCAGTTGACTTCAACGTAACTTCCATAGGTTGAAGACATGGCCCCAAGCTTCATTTAGTTCGCCTAAGGCATAGGCGGGTGAAAAGAAGGTTCAGGTACTAAGATTATGAGAAGACTCGACTCAAAGGGAAAGGAGTTGTCTCATTTTTTAGTGAGCTCGACATAAGATTAGAACTCTGCTCGTGGGAACTTATTTCATTTTTTAACGATCTTGACATAGAAAATAACTATGCTTGAGGGGTCTATTCCATTTCTTAACGAGATTGGAATCAAAGACTAATATGTGCTCAAGGTTAAGGCCCATTGACGGTTTCCTTCCCAACATGATGCCCATAGGTTGGTAAATGCCCCTAGCATGATTGCTAGCAGCTTAACATGGTAGTGTTCCCTCAACATGATTGCTGACAATACGACATGTGGCATGCCCCCCAAGCTTCATTTCATCTGAAAATGCTCCTTGCTAACCCAACTACCAACGTGGCTACTAATATGAAAATGTTCACCAAGGGGGGGAAAACGAGAATCAGATGAAATGAAGGTTCAAGTTCTAACTCTAGCGAGAGACTCGAACCGATGGGAGGGAGATCTATTTCATTTTTACACAAGCTTGAAATAGACAATAACTATGCTTAAGGGGGCCCATATTATTTTTTAACGAGCTTGAAATGGAATAAAACTATGCTTGAGTGGATGGTTTCATTTTTAAGCAATCTTGAAACCAAAGGGAAACTATGCTAGAGTGGTCAATTTCATTTTTTAACGAGCTTGAAACATAACAAAAACCGTGCTAGTACCCCCCATCCTCATGGGGAAGAAACCACTAAAACATGCGGAACATTCAGGGAAGTCTAACGACTAGAAGTCATATGATTAGTGGGTGTCACGAAGGAAAGCTGATCAATGGTCACAATCCTCCCGTCATCAGGAAAATGCATCACTTGAAAGATTGTGGAGACGAAGGCTTTCATAGCATAGACATAATCACGTCCAAGGAGTAGATTGAAATCTAAAGGGCTTTGGACAACCATGACAGCAACATAAATAGTTTTACCTCTGAACGTGACAGGTAACTGTGGGAGAATCCCTAAAGGTCCAGAAGACCTTCTATTAAAAGCCAAAATCTGGTCAGTTACTGGAACAAGCTGAGGAGAACCTATAGCTTGCCAAGCAGTTGAGAATAAAATACTAACAGAAGCTCCCTCATCAACTATCATATGAAATATTTCTTTATCGGAAACTCCTAGAGATATTTGAAAATGAATACTCGAAGAAAGACGAGATTATGTTAGACCATTCTAATCAAAGGAAATGACCTCAGTGCTTGGGGGGGTCCTGTAGGAATGGACAAGGTTTCCCCCTGCCCAGGACATTATGAACTGACTAGGAAAACATCAGCGGTTTCCAATTCACTCTCACTTGGAAGATAAGAATGAGATGAAGATTATGTCATGGGGACTGCTTCAATCTGGACATTCTCCGATGAAAGAGCGGGATCGAGTGGAGATGACATCGACTCGATCACTTCACTCCTGGAAGGAAGAGTGGGATCAATTGCAGATGAAACTGAATTGATCAGTTGGTCAACTAGTGGGGGGTCGAGTGACAACTTACTACCACTTGTTGGAAGCACCCGTTGAGGACTAGTAATATCTTCCAACCGCCGTGAAGCTTCATCCATGCTTGGAAAAAGGAAAGTATGGTGCATACCTAGCTTGCATGTCAAATAGGGATACAGGACTTTACCCTTCCGACCCTTCACTAATGGGTCACTATTCGAGGGAGTATCATTAACATGATGGTCATAGGTTGATGATACAAGTAGTTTGGGATTTTTAGACCACACTTCCGACACACGGGAAAGACCGAGACAATCCTTGAGAAGGTGATCACCCTTGCAAAGTTTGCAAGGGAACTTGTGCTTACAAGGTGTTCTCATATAATGAGTGTCATCAGAGGAATATGGTTGATGCTTGGTCTCTTTCTTATCCTTCTTCTTCTTAATCTTCCTTTTCTTCTTCTTCATCTCACCCGCCTTCTTACTAACATTAGAGTTTTCAGTAGGCGAAGAAGAAGAGACGGAAGCCGATTCAACTTTAGATGGAGAAGGAGAAGGGTCACCATGAGATTGATGCTCATGTGGTGAAGGACCTAGGTTCGACACAATTGGTGCACTTGGTGTAACTGGATTGGAGAAAAACCATACTGGTAATCCTATCGTCAATGTAGGAAGACTCAATGTAGCCATAAAGGGAGTACCAACAATTCCACAAGGGGGAATAACAAATGGCATACCCTAGAATGGGGCACCTTTGTTGGTAGCCCTAGAAGAATGTTCCATATCTAAACTTCCTAAGAGTCTTTAAAGTACCACACAAATCAAACACTACTCAAGTCTAAAAGCAACAAGCAAACTGTGTGAATAGGAGTGAATTCAAAGTTAGGAACCTCACATGATTTTCAAGGCTTCGCAACTCGCAATATACCGCAAGGTCCAACAATATGACGCAACAAGGAGGATTGGGACCGTACCCTTTCCTGAATACCCGATTACCTGGACTATACGTGCATAGTAATCTCCCCTAGTGTTGTGCTCAGTGTATTTCTATGCCAAGATGGCCAAATGGTTAACTCAGCTGGTTTTAGGAATCTTAAGGGTGTCTCCCGATATACGAAAGGTACGTGGGATCTCAAATCCGTAGTGGTGCTGTGTAATGCACATCCGTTCGGCAAGAGACCTTCCAAAAATACTTAAGTAGTAGCAAAAAAGAAGAATTTTTTCCTAGAGTGCAATAACTCTAACTTTATGCAAAAATCAGCTAAAAAGCACAAAGAAAATGAAAGATGCAGCTAATCTTAACAATGTATAAGACAAAATAATGAAGCACTTTCAATTTTCAAATGCATGTACCAAAAATGGGATTTGATAACTAAACGCTTTTCATATCTATATACAGAAAGTGAGAGAATATTTACAACATTCTAATCATTCATAAATTCCTAAAGAAAAATGACAAGCACCCAAACAACTCAAAGGCACGTAAGAAAGGCTCAAAATCTACCAAATGCAATAATTATAACTCATTTCCTATCTTTTTACACTTGAAAAATACACATCTAAGCTACGGAAAGAAATATTCCACAAACGTTTCCAATCAAATGCAAGACAAAGATAAGCACTTAACAATCTTATCTAACCCAAATGCACACAGGTATGAAACAAGCCTCTCTTCTTCTTATGATGATAAGGCCAAGAATATCAAATGATCAAAATAAAGTAAGAAGAATATTTGCGTTTTCCAAATTTCTGAATATAGCAAATGAAGGACAAAATCAAGCTTCTCTTTGAACTAAAATGGAGACAAGGAAACAATATTTCCCAAAAATGATTGAATAGCTTAGCATGTAAGGAAAACAAGATGCATAACCCAAGAGAGAGAGGTTCAAAAAGACATGGATATCCCACACTTTTCAAATCTTTAAAACAAGCCAATCACACCAAACCAAAAATGATCTCAAAAGCTTGAGATGGGTCAAAACGACTGTAGGATGCATGATTCATGGCCCCCCCGGCCATGAGGGGGAATTTGTTTTCAAAAATAGAACCCATTTCGCTTAAAAATGCAAGCAAAACACTATTTTTTACTCAAAGGGCCAAACATGGATCCAAATCTCAAAAAGACCCAAAAAACCAATACAAACAGACCAAACAAAACACTGCTGGACAAAAGGGTCTCTGCCTGGAAGGTACATTGTAGAGGAGTCTACACAAAAACCAAAACTCAAATCAGGAATGGAGAGGGGGTGCCTGTATGGCAAAAAATGGCAGATTGGGCACTGTGTGCTTGTACACAGTGCAGCGTCATATTTCACCAATGTGGGGTGTGCGACGTTGTCGCAGAATACCAATGGAAGGGTTACGACAATAGGCTAACATGCAAGGAACAAAGATAAAAAATAACACAGTGTCGCTCTAGGTACACTGACTAGGTACGACAGGCGAGATCTATGTTAAAAAATGAAACAATTCTCGAGATAATGAGCAATGAACTGGTTTGAAAATAATAAGTACAAACTCAGAGGAATGTAATCAGACTCTTCAAATTGAAGATCTGACGGTGGAACTACCTCAAGAAGCAAGTGGCAAACAAGATGGCTTGGCAAGAAGTCAACCGAAAATAACATTCAAATGACACCTATGAAGCAATGTTCTCCCCAGCGGAGTCGCTAGATTTGTTAATGGACAATCCACTCAAGCAGACGCGTGCCGGATCTCCCTAGTTCAAGTGAATCTAGAACAAATAGAATAGAATACAAAACTCATTTCCTAGATCTAGTTACAAATCGAGTACTCAAATATCATACCTTTCATATCGCAGATCCTTCTCCTTGTTGTTGCTCCAAGTCTCGCGATCGTCAAATCTCCGGCTGCAAGACTAGTCAAGACAATATGGAAATGACACAAGTAGTACAAGATATCTAAACAATAACTAATCTAAACTAACAGTTGAGGAAGAAAGTTCTAAACATCATCAACGAGACAACATTAATGGAAAGAGATTATGTTAACTGTATTAAAAAGTGGGAATACATAAAAAGGATGAAGCTACAAACAAAGCCTCAATGTCGCATCCTCCATCTAGCATGTCCAATCCAAGCCTCGAAAGTAGTACAAGCTTCCCAATCACCAATATGGATTCTACCAGCATAAGGATACCATAGACCTCCCCCCCCCTCCCATAGAGAGAGGGGGTATTTATATAGGGATAGAGAGATAGGGTAGGTTGAGGATTAGGTGGATATGGTTAAGGGATCTTCCCATTAGGTTAGGAACATAAATGCCACCTCACCTAGAGTCTAGGGATAGGTCTCAACCTCAACAAACATCTCGAAATGCCTTGAGACTCCCCAAAATAGTATTTAACCAACCTCATCGCACCCTGGTAGAGGACACAAAGAGACATAGGGGGTTTTCCCACCCTGTGGAAAGACAAAGTGAGACAGTGTCTCACCCTAGCTGACCAGAAACTACGACGTTGCACCCTAGATGAAGGAGAAGTGCGACAACCTACTCAAAGAGGTCAACTAGGCATGGAAATCTCTCAGTTGGATATGTTTTAGCCCAGAATGAGGTTAGGGGTTAGAGAAAAGAGTTTACACAATGGTCACGATGACGATATTATCACAACGGTCATGATGACGACACTTGGTCATAATGACAATACTTGCAATGGTCATGGTGACGACACTAGGTCATGATGACGACACTTGCAAAACTGAAAATGAGGAACTCCTGAGAGCACTTTCATCCTCCCTTTTTCGGGTGATGGATGATCTTCTTTTGCTGTGTCATAGTCGTCTTCTTTGGTTGAAATTTTTTCTTCTTCCTCCATGTCCCCTTCATCATTAGAAAATACTTCAATGAAGTTTGCTTTCCACTTAGCACATTTATGCCCTGGTACCCATGGTTGATGACATGTGAAACATAGTTGCTTTCTTCTAAGTTCTTCCTTGTTTTGTCCCTCTTTCTTGTCCATCCCAAATGAATATTTTTTCCATGGTCTCTTGTCATATCTGAACTTCTGAGGAAAATTGGGCTTGGAAGGATACTTTGTCTTGGGTAGCACATTTTGCAAATCTCTTGCCAAATTCATGGCATATTTTAATGAAGTAGGTTTGTGAGATTTAAACAAACCTTGCAAAGGTTCATCCAATCCTTCAATAAAGAGAAATACCAATTTAACCATAGATACATCAACCACCATAACTGATAGTTTTTGAAATTCCATCATGTACTCCTCAGGGGTTCTAGTTTGCTTCAACTATGCTAGTTCCTTGAAAGGAATTTTAGGGTCTTTCTGATAAAATATTTCCACTAACCTGTTAAAAAATATTCATATGATGTGATCTGACCATATCCCAAGGTTTCAATTCCATGGAACCACCAATCATTTTCTTCTCCCTCAAGGTGCATAATAGTAATTTTTAAAGCATCCTCTTAAACCATTGGATTCAACTGAAACTATACATCTAACTTTTGTACCCAAGTATTTGCAGAACTTTTGGATGAGCCATCAAAGGTAGGAAGAGACATTTTACCTGTGGTACAATTCAATTCTTTATTTTGAAAAGGGTTTCTCTTACCTCCTCTCAATTTGATCTTTTTTGAGACAGTAAATAATTGACCGAATGGTAAGGTCCTCCTACAATATTCACTCAACTATTGCTATTCTGCTACAACTTCATGCATTCCATAGGGTGAAAACGTGAAGGTGGGTAACACTTTCGTGAGAAATCAGTGCAAAATCGTCTTAGCGGAAGTTATTCGGCCGAATAAAAATATTATTCGGCCGAATAAAAATCATTGTTCGGCCGAATAATTTACATTATTCGGCCGAATAATTTACATTATTCGGCCGAATAATTTTGAAGTTATTCGGCCGAATAACCACAAACAGTTCTCCGTCTCGTTTAACGGAGACTCTTGAAATTTGTGCAAACGGTTGCCGGACGGAAAAAAATTTCGGGCAATAGTTTATTCGGCCGAACGATTATTCGGCCGAATAATTGTTCGGCCGAAAACTTATTCGGCCGAATAATTGTTCGGCGGAATAATTATTCGGCCGAACAATTATTCGGCCGAACAAATTTTCTGCATAAAAAGACAGCATCGGTTGCCATTTGGCATTCCCTGTTGGAATTCTTTGGACCCCGCATGGGCCCGCAGTAGACTGTTGCCACCCTGCCGACGCCCCACCCCGCTGCTCGCCACCCCGCGCTGGTTGTGTTCCACGGCTCGCTGTTTCTCTGCGACTCGCGTCTGCTCTATTTCTGCTGTCGCTTGTCGGCTCTTACGTTTCGTCGGGGTGTAATTTGCGCTCTGTTCGTTCTAACCAGCGTGTTCGTTGGTTTGTTGTTATTTCTGCTGTTGATCGTCGTCCTTAACGTTTCGTCGGGGTGTGATTTGCGCTAGCTGCTGCTCGTTGGACGTAGTGTGTCGGTTGGTCTGTTGTCGTTGGCAGGTGTGTCTTGGTGGGTCGCTGCTTTGACGGTGCTGCGGTTTTATCTGAACGGTTGAAGGTGCGTTTTTGTTTTGCTTTTGACGTAATGATTGAGTTTGTGTATGTTATATGGCTTGTCTGATGACGTTAGTTGTTGTTTGTGAAGGAAATAGGTGTTGTTTTGAGCGTTGCTGGGTTGAATAGAGGCGGCGTTGGGATCGACGATTCTTCACTGCATTTTTATATACAGGTATGCATCGTTACGTTAACTTTGTTTTTATGTTGTTGGCAGTCTTAGAATTAAAAAAATCTGTAATGGGTCTTAATATTGGAAGATTAAATGTTTTAGATGCAATTTTTATTTTAGAGAATCAGTTTTATGTTCATGAACTCTGTTCATGAACAGTTCATGAACAGAGTTCTGTTCGTGAACTCTGTTCATGAACATAGTTCTGTTCGTGAACTCTGTTCGTGAACTCTGTTCATGAAGAGAGTTCTGTTCGTGAACTCTGTTCATGAACAGAGCTCTGTTCGTGAACTCTGTTCATGAACAGAGCTCTGTTCGTGAACTTTGTTCATGAACAGAGCTTTGTTCGTGAACTCTGTTCATGAACAGGGCTCTGTTCGTGAACTCTGTTCATGAACAGAACTCTGTTCATGAACAGAATACCATTATTTATATTTTAGATGTGAACTGTTATTGTGATTGCAGTCTAATCATACGATGTACAGAAAATATAAGGATAGCTTTACAATTATTATAGCTTGGTTAGCTTTACTAAGAATACTATAACGCTTTGAACAGGCTTTATATGTGATTTCAGATAAGGGTATTAGTATTACATGATTATTCTTGCTTATGAGTGCTTGATAGAAACTATTAGATATGATAGGTCTAAGAATATGATTAATATAATAGTATTAGCTATGATTAGGTAATGATCTTTAGCTGTAATAATGTTGTTATCATTGCCCAAAGGGTATTGGTTCTCTGATTGACGTAGGCAGTACTTTCGATTCAATCTAATCACATGCATTCAACAATGAATCTCCACCTGCTACTTGGAATTGGGCATCTGTATAATATCATGAAAACTATGGACTTACTACTACTCCATCAACCATGAATGTTCATTTGCTATCATAGAAGTTCTGTTCATGAACAGAGTTCTGTTCATGATATGCTATGAAATTATAGGGGGCAGTTATGCTATGAAGTAAGGTTTTGAAATATATAAAATGAAAATTAAACATCATAACATGTAGCTGTCTTATTTTTATGAAATGTAACTCTATTGCTTCGTCATATATATGGATATTTAAACCCTAATCCCTCACGAGTTTAAACCCTAATCGATGAAGTGATGATAAAGGATATACTAAACAACTATATAAATGATCAGCATGTGGTGTTATGATGTTAAGTCAGGTACAAGAATGTCAATTGAGTTCATAAACTCTGTTCATGAACTTTGTTCATGAACAGAGTTAACGTAGAAAGTCACTTAAAAATTCAATATTGTAAGTTATTAAGTATTTTTTTTATAAAAATTAAGGAATGCTTGTTTATTGAGATATAGAATGAAAACATAAGTGATAGTTTAAAAATTAGGAAGGTGATTGAACTATTACAATATAGGATGATTATTGATGTCATGTTTATGCTGCAATAGTGTTCTTAGAGATAGGAGAGGAACTTACAAAAGAAAATAAGTTATAATATTTTAGGTGGCTCTACATTTTTTACGCAGATCTTTAAGAGATATGTTTTTAATTTTGTAGAATGAACATGTACAACTTCAATGTTTGTAAATTGTTTTATCATAGATGTTAACTAGAAGTTTCTTAATAACGGTATATTTATGTTATACTATTTGAGTAAGTTCTACATTTTGTATGCAGATCTTTAATAGATATGTTTTGAGTTTGTAGAGTTAACATGTACAACTTAAATGTGTGTAAATTGTACTATCATAAATATAAGTTGGAATTCTTTTAATAAGAATACATATATATGATTAGTGAGATGTTTGTTTGTTGACATATATAATTCAAACATATTTGTTGGATTAAAAGTTTTTAAGGTTATTATACTATTTCAATTAATTGTGTTTGATAATGAAATGATTATTAGATATGTCCTTTATGTTGCAATATTAGGGAGGGTAAGGAATTTTAGTTAATTAATTAGGGTTAGGAGGGGGACTTAAATTTTGTTGGAGTTTTTAATCAAATATTGGCTTGATGCTTGTAGTGGTAGTTATGTACATTTTCAATATGTTAATGTTTGTGTAAATTTAGAAGTTATATCAAATGGAAAGAGAGTCTGCGAAGGGAAAGCGTAGGAGGTCATCACAATCCTCAGGAATTGGTGTTCCAATTGGTAGTCGAAGGTTGTCGAATTCACCGCAGGGTTCAGGTTTATTGCATGGGTCCCAGTCGTTTGATCACCAACAAGTTCGAGGGGGTACAAATGATTCTCCTTTGTCTTCTGTGGGAGAGCGTCGATCCCAACGTTCTGTTGGTATGAACATTAATGTTTAATAATGTATAATTTGTATTTTTTTGTGTTTTGAATTTATGGAAAAAGTTAATTTTTGACTACGGCTATATTTGAAGCAGAGCGATGTTCAGAAGATGTGCGTAATTCGATGGAGCGAGGGGACGATCAAGATAGGAATATAGATGATGGAATAGGTGTGGGTGGAGAGCATGGTCCTGAAGTTCCTCCTAGAGCTAGGACGACATATGTTCCACTAGCTGAGGGGTGTACACCCATATCAACTTATCCGTCTGATTTACCTGATGAGCTTCCATGGCGAGGTGTTGTGCAACAAACTATTCTTGAAAGTTGTAAATCCCACTATGACAGGTTGAACAATGATCTTTGTTCTTTGGATCTCCCTCCAGAGAGTCGACAAAGTCTAGAGATTGTTTTGGCATCTTTGCAAAAATTCATTGATGCATACGATGAACTTGGACCAACTACAAATAGTTTTGTTCATTTGATGCGGATGCGAAAGGAGCAAGTTATGGGTCCAGATAAGTGGGAGGTTGTGAAGGAGAGAGTCAGTAGAGAACAAGCCAATTCAATGTTCAATTTCAAAGAAGGCCTTAAGCGAAAAATGTTGAAAGTGCAATATTTCAAGCATCCTCAAATTGCACATTTCATATATGATCGATTTCTTGCAGCTTATGGTCGATTGCCTTGGAACGATGAGGTTCCTAATTATTTTGCTAGATTTTTTTATGCGGAGTTTTTTTTAGGTATGAAGCCTAACTATACTGATGTTCCCTCTGACTTTTATGGAGCTGGAAAGGGTAGAATATATAATCGAAAAGGTGCTCTTAGAGACCCTGCCACTATACAACCTCCACCTGAGATACCTCGTCCACCAAGGGTTGTGGCTTTAAGATCAGAAATGGAGACAACATCTCAACTAGGGACAATTGGAAGGGAATCAGTAGGTGATGGTTTAGCTTCAGCTCTTGCAGGAGTAGAAGTTGGTTTGGGGCGAGAGAAGGCTCGCGCTATTCTTCGTCAGAGTTTTGTCTACAAGACGAATGACGAGGTAGATGCATTGAGCATTGATGATCTCAGGGCTTATGCTAAGTCTTGTCGAGATATAGCTTCAGATGTGTTATCCAATGACACATCGAGCATGGGAGAGGTTTGTTGATTATGCTATGATAATCTATTTGATTTTTTATTAATCATTTTGAATTGAATATTTTGCTACATGGGAATAAGTATATTAAGCAAATGTATTTTGTTTGTAGTTTACGAGAATGTTAAATGCAAATAATTTTCGAGTCTCCAGTAGTCAAAATCAAGAGCGTCCTAGTCAAAATGAAGAGCGCTCAGGAGAGGTATTTTAATTATAATATTTGTGATTGAACATGATATTTTTTTTGTTTACTTGAATTTTAATAAATATCAATGTATCTTATTGTTAATTTGACTTATCTATGCAGGTTTCATTAGATTCCAACTTTTTAGATGATTTACCATCTCTTGTGAGCTAATGATTTTAATTTTTTTGTTTTGGTTTTAAGTTAATTGCTTAATTTATTATTTGTATCTACTATGTTTTATTTACTAACAAAATTTAAATTTTAGGGAAGAGACCACTTGGAAATTGGGGGCGAAGATGTGGGGTCTTTAATGAATGCAGATATTGGCACTGAGGTAATTTTGTTGAACTAGAAATGATTTTTGATATAAGTTTAATGTTTTATATTTTCTTGATTTATTTGAAAATTGTTTTTGTACATGTTGCAGCTTGGCTCTTTGAGATCTTTTGGAGCCAAAGGAAAGTCTCTAGGGGAAAAAAGTGGTGGACATGCATCCAAAGAATTTGATGTACGATTTTTTTAATAATTGAATTGTTTTGTAGATGAGTTTAATATCTTAATATTTTGAATTTAGTTTAAAATTGTTTAAATAATTTATGATCTAAATTTATAATTTGTTTTTTTTGTATTGTAGGTGGAGTTGAGTCCCAGGGAAGGTCCTAGTGGAAAATAGTGGAAAGATATTGGTCGAGATGGATAGTGGTTCAGACTTTATAGTTTTTGTTGATATCTATATATTGGTGTTGTTTTGAACATGGAGGGTATTTATTTTTTGATTATATATATATGTACATTGAATTCACAAGTTCATCAACTCTTTTTTGGATTATATACATGAGTACATGTCCATTACTTCTCATTTGGTAAATGTTTAGAATATGTTTTGCATGAGTTTTGATAATATTTATAATATGTTTCGCATGAATGTTTAAAATGTTTTTATAGGTGCAATCCAAGGTTAGGAAATGTTGAATGATGACAATGAATGTTATGAAGTTAGAAAATGGGAAGTGTTAGGAATGTTTGAAATGTTATTTCAAGTTGGGAAATGTTGAATGTTGAGAATGAATGTTATGGTAAGAATCAATGTTGGAAAAAAATGAATGGGAGGTGTTAGAGAAAAAGAAATGTTGGGAAAGAATGAATGAGAGGTGTTATGGAAGAATGAATGTTTTCAATTTGTTATGTTGAGAGTAAGTGTTATTATAATATGTTTTGCATGAATGTTTAAAATGTCTTGATAGGTGCAACCCAAGGGTAGAAAATGTTGAATGAATGAGAACCCAAGGGTAGGAAATGTTGAATGAATGGGAGGTGTTGGAAATGTTTTTAAAATGATAATCTAAGTTAGGAAATATTCAATGTTGAAAATGAATGTTATGGTAAGAATTAATGTTGGGCAAAATTAATGGATTTTTAATTAATTTAATTTTTATTTTCAATGTTCAGGTACATTTGATGAGGCTGAAATCATGGCAAATGGGGGTAACGGTTTTTTGTTTTTTAATCATAAGCGAAGATTCCAGGATTGTGAAGTTTGTGTTAAATTAGAGCAATGATTTTAAACAACAATTTGATGAATTTTCATTGATTTGTTGTAAATAATCATTTCTCTAATTTAGCATAAGCTTCACAATCCTGGAATCCTTGCTTGTGATTAAAAATCAAATGATCGTTATCTCCATTTGCCATGATTTCAGTTATGTGAATTTGCACAAGCGATATTTTAAATTAAAGATTTCGGATGGAGAACTTGGTTACAATTTTAAGACATCTATTTAAGATCATATTTATGGTGAAGTATGTATTAAAGAAACATGTTCGATGGATTAATATACTACAAAATTTAATAGGTCTTTTTGTATTTTTTCGTTAGTATTAATCAACCAAAAGTAAAAATTCGGGGCGGAGTGGGCATAGCCACATCCGTTATCTCATCCCTTAGTGGTCTAATAGACATATGGGGACCCGAATAAAGTACTTTTGAATTTTTAAATTATATTTGAATTCATTTTTAAGCATGTTAAAGTACAACCATTTAAGCTTAGTTGTCATTCAAGAAAATATTCATAAAATCTCAATGAAAAAATATACTGGGCACAACAATTTTGATAATTGGACAAAAAATATATTGCACACAACAATTGACATGGACAAAAATATAGATCAATTTATTTTTGATATATAGTTAAAAACATCGTAATGGAATACCATCTTCAACTATCCGTTCATGGTCACATATGGATAGTTTCCATTTTTTGGTTTTCAACTGTTTTTTTTATGGAACTTGTATCAATTCTATTCGAGATGCACATGCTAAATGACTATATTGACAACATATAACATTAGGCTCATAATCCTGAAAGTAGACATAATTTTTAGTCATATGCGTCTGCTGAAAAAAGTAGCCTTTTAAAATGATGGATCCTCTTTCGTATGTAAATCCGTTGTCGTTGTAGTCCTCCAATAATTTCATTTTTCCTTCAGTGCATCGCATCAAATAATATTTGACATTTTCGTTGTTGTCTATAGGTGCAATCACAGCGAAAACATCTCCTGTGCAAGTTATGATTGGTGTTAGCGTATTTAAATGAATTGAATTGACCACTTATGGCGAAGGATTCGAATGAACAATTGATTAAAAAGTCAAAAACAAGTTTATTACCTTCTCTTACGAGATCTGAAATTCTATCGCCATCAGACGATATTGCTATTTCTTCTGATTCTAATTCTTCAACACTTGCCAGTGGCATTTTTCCTTTTGGATTAATCTCTGTGTGTCTCCAATCTTTTACGTAGTTGTTTGTTATGTTTTCACAAACTTCTGTAGACTCGACATTTTCAATTCAAATATGACAAAAGCATGATTGCTTTCTACTGTCAAATGCAAACACGTTGTGAAATGATTTTGTTTGAATAGAGTGAAGATCTCTAGTTCCATGTATGGTGCTAGCGTCATATGGTATTGATCGATTTATATCTTGGACCCCAACAAGCCAAAAAAACCTACACAATAAATAGTGTACATGTGTACTTAAATGTTAGTATATACATTTTTTTTAATTTTAAGAAATAATATAAATTAAAAAAATAGTGGACATACCTGCGCACGTCTTTTGATTGTTGATTATAATCATGGCTTAGATTTAATTGACACCATTGGACAACCTCTGCAGCTGAATGAAACCGTGCTGAAGAATAGTTCATTTGACATCTTCGAAGTGCTCTTTTCACGCATGCTCCTGCACCATCATGCTCACCTTTTCCATGCCCAGTTTCAAAGAAATTCCAGCGATGTTTGATGTTCAGCGCTTTATGGAGTCGACATAACCAAAAAAATGATCGTGAAGATTTAAATTGACCCGCACATCCATCAGACCATATCCAATGCTCTTTGAATTTGACTTCGCGTTTTTTCAGCGAGTCATAGAAAATATTTTCTATACAATGTTGGACAAAATGTGTGTCGTGTGTACGATCATCGCTGATATAGAAGTGATATTCTTTAATCACATCTCGATTGTCACATGTGCTTTCAATGCCATCGATATCCTGTTGAGAATGTCTATATACAACATGGACAAATATCGAAACTTGGTCAGAGTGATAGTATTCACTCTGTATTTCGTTTTGTGCAGCAAATGTATAGTTTTCAGCAAAATCAACCACCGACAAAATTGTTCCGGGTGGAAAAATTTCACGAGACTGTTTGAATTGAAGATCTTGCCATCGTGCTCTATGTGAATGCTGGGTGTATTTATAAATTTCGTTTTCAAATTTTTTGAGAAAATCTGTGACGCATATCTTGTCTTCTAGCAAATCAATTCTTTTGGAACGTGAATCACTAGAACTTGTATTATAGTTGATGTATTCGTATCTCTTCCAATCAACATTTACATTTGACAACGATTGATCATTATCGATAGGGTATTTATTGTGGAATAACACCAAATTTCCACAATGATGACAATGTTTTCCATTGACACATTTCTTTGAATAAAATACTTCATCGTGATTTCTCTCACATAAAATTTGAGATATGAATTCACGTATCGTCGGCGGAGGTGGTGAATTTGTCCAAAAAATTTTACCAAATTCAAGAAACGTGTCATAATATAACTGAAATTGCACATGATAACGGCAACAACATGTATCACGTATAGTTATAGGTCGAACATACCATGGTTTTTGTTGCACAAATGTAGTGATTGATATATTAATTCCACGATGATCTTCCTTGAATTTATTGAACAATTGTACTTGTGTCATGTCCATTATATGTTTTGGTTGGCTTTCATATACATTTCGTGATATTCTTTTGCGTATCACATCTCTTGAATTTGGTGAAACTCGAGCATGTTCCAACCAATATTCTCGTACAATATCTTTAACCCCTGCTCCTAATCTATCTTTGTAAGGTTGTCTACAAATAATTGCCCAACAAGCAAGTTCATTATTTTCATCTATTTGCATTCTGAATTTGCTATGTTTGTATAATGTTTTTCTTGATGTTCCAACTGCTTTTGCTAGTTCTGTTGTCAAACGCTTTTGTTTAGTACTAGCTGAAAGAATTGCTGTATGAATTGCTTTACGTGCAGCACTGATATCTTTCTTCCTGGATTTTTCAAATTTTTTTATTGCATCGCCTATATTTTCCATCACATTTTGTTTCAATTTCGACTCTTTTGTTACTTTGTGAATACCCAATAACGATGTAGCACCTTCTAATTTCTTGGACACTAATAAACATCTCAAAATTTGTGCTTGTCCTGCTATTGAGTAATCTTTGAGAACTTCATCATAAAATTTTGTAGCACGATATCGTGCAACATGTATTGGTAGTTTTTCTCCATATTTGTCGCAATCAATGTCTTCTAACATTTCACCATCAATAGTAAAAGTACCTATACATCAAGTTAAATTTAATTTAACATATATCAAAAAATAAAATTCATTATAAAAAAATGAATTTGGAAAATATATGATATATACATACCAGGTTCAATTTCTGGATTTTGAACTTGATCTTCAATATTGATTTCATCGACATTAGCATGTAAATCACTATTTACATCTTCTACAATGTTCTTTTCAACTTCAATTTGTTCTTCTTGTACTCTATTTTCAATTTCTATTTCTTCAACATTGTCATGTAAATCTGTATTTATATCTTCAATAGTTCTCTCTTCTGTTTCAGCAACCCTTTGTTTTTTGGCAATATATCTGAGTTTTTGTTTCTCTCTATTATCATCATCATCACGTTTACGATCAGCTTTTCTTTTACGATTTCTCTTATTGCCCATGGTTGTTTAATCTATAGACGATAAATTAAAGAATCATGTTACTTTATAGTAAAAACAAATAAATTAAGATTTAAAAACATTTACGGAATTTATAAAAACATGAACTGAAATTTACTTTACCTTTTAAAAATTTTGTAAGAGTCTTTTGAAGAAGATTTTTTTGGAATTAACTTTCCTTTGAAAAAATTCTCTGAACAAAAATCTTCTTTCAAATAAATAAGAAGTGCAAAACTACTTTGGAAAAAAATCATTTGCAAAATACCTTAGCAAAACAACTATTTGAAAAAACCTCTTTCAATTAAATAAAAAGTGCAAAGCTACTTTGAAAAAAAAAACATCCTTGCAAAGAACCTCCTTGCAAACATGTCTAAGAAAAGAAATATTTTGAAAAAACTCCTTGCAAATATCCCTTAAAAAAAACACTTTCAATGTGTTTTGGAAAAAAGAAGAAGAAACATACTTTGTAAAAATCTCTTTTTCAAAAAAATGTTTTCTTTGCAAATATACAACAAGAAAATAAATATTTGGAAAAAACTTCTTGCAAATATGCCTTAGAAATTTTTTTTCTTCAATGTGCCTTTGGAAAAAAGAAGAAACATACCTTGTAAAAACCTCCTTTTGCAAAAAATGTCTTCTTTGTAAAAATGTAATAAAAAAAAGATATGTTGGAAAAACTCCTTCAATGTGCCTTTTGTAAAAAAGAAGAAGACATAGTTTGTAAAAACCTCCTTTTGCAAAAAATGTCTTCTTTGTAAAAATGCAATAAGAAAAGAGATAGTTTGGAAAAACTCCTTGCAAATATGCCTTGGAAAAAAAAACTCCTTCAATGTGCCTTTTGTAAAGAAGAAGAAGAAACATAGCTTGTAAAAACCTCATTTTGCAAAAAATGTCTTCTTTGTAAAAATGCAACAAGAAAAGAGATAGTTTGGAAAAACTTCTTGTAAATATGCCTTAGAAAAAAAAACTCCTTCAATGTGCCTTTTGTAGAGAAGAAGAAGAAACATACCTTGTAAAAACCTCCTTTTGCAAAAATTATATCCTCCTTCCAAAATTAGTTTGACAAAAAAATGCGAAGTTCAAATATGCGAAAATAATGAATTAACTTTATGTTTATTTATATGAGTATAAATTTTTATTTTTATTTTTTTTCCGGCCGACGAAATTTTTTTCCGTTTAGTTATTCGGCCGAATAACCTTCGCTATAAGTTACGGCGCCGTTACGGAAAAACGTTATTCGGCCGAATAATTATTCGGCCAAATAATTATTCGGCCGAATAATTATTCGGCCGAATAATCTCTGAAACATGACCGATTCAGAGCTCTGCAAAATTTTCAGGTTTCTCCATTTTCGGAAGGAGAAAACCACCTCTTACACAACAAAACGAATGTCGGACTTCATACCAGTAGATTCATTATTGAATCTACTTTACGAGGGTATAAATTTTGTTGTATATAGATAAGAACTGATATTTTTTAAGTTTTATATTTGTAACATGTGTCGAGTTATGATTCAGCTCTTTAAAAAAACAGCGAAAAGAAAAATCCATAACTTTGTAAATACAACACCAAAAAAATCGAAGAAAATGTGGGTCGATTCATTGACGTGTCTACTTCAAAAGGGTGGTCGTAGATTTTTTGATTTTATAGCGGGTTGAGAGAAAAGTGGTGCAACAAAAAGGTTGTTGAAAATCGACTGAGTTTCCCCATGGATCGACTTTAAAAAAATATAATAAATAGTATAGAGGTCCATTGGATGCAAACTTATAGTCACGCGTTAGTACATTATGTGTAGATTGTCGTAGCATTTTCAGTTTTTGCAAAACACAAGTCTAACAACGATTTTAGTGGTGCAACAAATCATAACTCATTTGTAGTCTTTTCATTTTATAAGAACACACTGTCAAACATTTGCGAAATCGACATATCAAATCTTAATAAAAAAAATTGAAAAAATTATGAGTAGAAAGCTAACATAATTCTACAAAAGTTTTCTTTTTACGGCAAAGTGAAATTTTAAATAAAAATATCACTTTTGTTCGCCCGAAGTTGGAAGACATGAAAAAAACAGAATTATTTTCTCACGAGACCCCCCAAAATAGACACCCATCTTCATTTTTTCACCCCATATTGAGTTTTAGGATCCTATTTGGGCTCAAGGAACTTGGCTATGGTGTCTCTTGTTGAGATATGAAATTCATTAGGTCGGTTGTGAGGCCCTGTATTTGAGAAAATGTTTTCACCAATGGTCTTTTTTACCTCGAAATGAGAATTACAACTGCCTCCTATTGCCAATTTTCTTCCCATTTGACTTTCCATAACTTCAAACCATTTCATTATCTTCCTTTAAATGTCCTAAAAAAATGGTTTCATGAATTCCTTAAACTTCTCTTGATCCTCCATGTCTGAGGTTTTGTTTTCATCCTTAGCCATAGTTCCAACAGAGTGCACCTCTTCTCCCGCTTCTTCCTCTTCACCAAAGGTACTTTAAGTTGTAGTTTCTAGGGGTGGGGGATGACTTATGTAACTCATCAATGGTAACCCAAATCAGGTGCAATGACCATACTTAGATACCACTGTAATATCCCTCCAAAGAAAAGTGCTTAGGTTCACCTTATTTCGACTATAGGGAAGTAGTTTCCAACTAGTTCCAAACAGCTTCAAATTATTTCAAATTTGGGGAGGAGGGTATTTATGGGGAATAGGACACATTAACACATCTATCAGACACCCATATACCTTGTATACCCATCCATGGTATGCAATTTTCAAGGAGAGGAATTTTGGGACAAGACTAGTCAATTTGAGTTGTGGAAATCCACCCTAGGTATTCTCCTAATTGCTCTTCCAAACACTGTATGGACTTCACTAATTCTTGATATTAGACTTGTATCTATTATAATACATCAATAAAAATATGTGTGCAACATTATATATGGTTTTAGGGTCATATAGGTATCCCAATGAACATCATCGTCTAGAGTCTAGAATTTTGGGTTAAAATGGTGGACAAGGAGTCTGGAATTTGGTCATACACTATGGTGAAACTTTAGGGTTTTCAAACATAATTTGGGAAATCATATTAAATTCATACACAACTCATAACATGAACAAATATCTTAGAAAACCTTGATATGAAACAGATACATCATCATCCAGAAATCACTATGCAATAGCTATGATGAAAATGGCATGAATCTCAGTTTTGATTAATAGTATCACTTGAAGTACATTGTATTTCGAGATGTGGCTCTCATGAAATGCCTATTATAGATTATGGAGCAACTAACATGTCCAAGAAGTCTAAATAACAATCCTTCACTAGCTATATGAAACAAGAAATGTGCTCTTGCATATTTACATGACATTGAGAGAAAGATAGTAGAATTCTTAAGAATATAGGAGAATGAGAGAAGATGAACTCAAATATAGTTGGGGTCTGAACCTGCATAAAAAAAAAATCCATGAATCTCTATTGATAGTTTTTAGTGACCTATCCATCAACCAAATTAGATGGGAATCTTACACCCTTGAAATTGGTTCTAAGGCAATGAGGATGAACATCCACCATGCAAGGACAAGTTAAGCTCTCCAATTGTGCCAAATGAGAAATGATCAAAAGATGGTATCTTTCATTATTCTTGTATTTTACTAACCTTCGAAGGCCTCCATATGTCTAATTCCCTCCAAGAGTATCATCCCAACTTGAATTAGGGATAGATTTCAAAGAATGCCACTTGTCCAATACTTCCTAGCCCTCCTCTTCCATCAATTCAAATGGGGGAATCTTGGCTTCCATAACTCCCCTTGTGCGCCGTCTTGTAGGCTATTTTTAGCCCTGACATGTCATATATGTCATATGTTAGCAATCAGGTCTGAACCTTGTCATAACTGTCATAGAATATTCATCATTTTTTTCATAGAAGTTAGGGAATCTAGCTCCAAGTGTCACAATTATTCTAAGATGGCTCTTTCTCTTCCATGAGAGTTACTCTTCCACTCTAATTCGACCCTCTTAGATTCATGCCATGAATAATGCCTCTCCAACTCCCCCAAGAAGGTTAGACTCCACCTTGAATTTGAATGGGTGAGAATAGGATTCCATGTGGCATGAAGATTCTTGCCAAGTGCCCACTTATTTTCTTATTATAATTATTTATTTATCCACTTTAATATATATTTTTCAATCTAATGTCCATTTGGGGTCTTATAGCTCCCTTATTCCAAGTCTAAATGTTTCCACCCAAACCTAGAAAAATAGTAGATTGGTGGAAGTTTCCGTTCATGAGATTTATTTGGATGGGGACATTACATTAGGTGCCATTAGGGTCACTCATGGTCAAGTAGTGAATTAACATGCATCATCATCCCCGTCTTCATTATAATTAACATAAACATCACCATCATCATCCTTATCATCATAGATATCAACATCTATGTCTAGCATAGCCCTCCCAAATCTAAACCTTGACTCCAATAGCCTGTAGCCTCTATCCCATCGAATTAAATAGCTTTTATGTTGAACTAGGTTCAATTCTAAGAGAAAAACATGGTGCTATCTTGGAAGCGACATTAGGCACAAAACAAGGCACACTATTAGGAGAAAAAACATTGTGCTACTTCTGGAGAAAAACTAGATGCATACTAGACTTTATTGTAGATGCAAAACTTGGTGTTAAACCCATCGACAATTAGGAAGATAAATTAGGCTTCGAACATGTAGCTAATCCTAGCTCAATTCTTGATGTAAGTTAAGGAGCCAAATCAAACATAAATCTTGGCTTACATACTAGTGCAGTTCTTGGCATCAAATAGCTTGGTAAACTTGGCATTCAAAATGGAAGAAGGCAGGGCACTAGTTTTGAAGAAAAGGAAGCAAAATTAGTTCCTATTATAGGAATTAATCAAGACGCTATTTGAGATGCAAATCTAGATGTTATTCATTGCATATCCCTTGGAATTATTCATGGAGGTACTCCTGGCTCTATTCTTGGTGCTTCTCTTGGTTTATTTGTTGGTGCTAATAATCATGATATGCCTGGCGCTAACTAAGACACTATTTATGGCACTAATGATGGCTCTATTCACGGATCTAACTGGGGTGATAATGTGTACACAAATTACAATACAAAATAACTCTTATTTGAAAAAAAAGACACAAAAGTGCCACCTCGTGAAAAAGCACCAAATTTTGTCCAAAAAATGAAGAAAATACACTAAAAGTGTTAGTGGATGCCAAAAGGAAGCTAAAGGAGATGTAGGGTTTTGGTGTAGTGAATATCCCTTCAATTAATAGTTCTATGAGTGGAAGCATCCTAGAACAAGTATGAGGTGGGTAACATGATCCTAACCCTTAATATTTATGTTAAGAAACATTTAATTACATTAGTCTGAACATTATGGCTCTATGTGGGAGAGGGAAAGACCAGTACATTATATCCATGTTTACATTTGGAGTTTTACATGATATGTATGTTTTTGGTATCCATGGGTTAGGCTTTTATTATTCCTTTAGCTATTTTTTTTCAAGGCCTTTATTTATGGTGAAGGATTCACACATGAGCATGACCAAATACATTTGTTATCTATAGTGTTAGGATTGTTAAATATTCCATGCACATCAACATCATGTATTACATAAAACAAAGGAATGCTTCTTTATGGTTTAAGTAGAGTAACTTCCCATTTCTTTAAGAACACCAGTATTCTACTTATTTGTTTGTTGGATTAACCTAATGTGGCTATAGTGGGATTCTAAGCTATCTCAAATTCTCAATGTTTTTTATAATTAATCCATAGAGGGAGCACCATCAATATACTAACATGGATAACAAGCCTAACAAGTGCAAATATAAGATGGTTGATGAAATTTTTTCCAATCCCTCCAGGTGAGGCAAGCCATAATTATGCAATCAAACTAACAAGGTTAACTTCTACATGAATCCCAGCAATGTTAAGATGGATTCTATCATTGCAATAAGTAGTTATTGGAGTAGGTCTCCAAATAACATTAAAGATGAGTATGAAAGAGTCAATCATCATATTTTCGTGGAATGGGCCATAATTCCTTGATAGGACATTGTTGTAAAGCTAAAACATTGGAAACCTCATATCGGTTTCTCTAGTATCTAGGGAGCCATGTATTTTAGATAAAAGTATATTACTATAAAACTAGAGCATAATGCTGGAAATTTTTTAAGCATGGGGAATCTATAGAAAATCCATATTGCAAAACCAGAAATTTTGGATCAAAAGTATGAACCTTTAGTCAAGAAACTCTTGTACATGTAATTAATGGAGAACGGTACAAGCTAGTAGGATAAAACCCTAGTTATACACATGCATTCAAAATACAATACAAATGACTAGGTGTTGTCCCCTTTTTACTTTTTATTTTTCTTATATGAAAATTTGAGGAAGAGTAGAGTCAATACAAGGGAAATATTAGAACAATCACCATTTCACATTAAAGTATAGTATATCATTTATGATTTTTTTTTGTATATTCTACTATAACATATGATAATTTTTATACTCTATGAATAGGCATATCACAATGTGTGGAAGCTCCACATGAACATAATGGCATATGTTTTGGTTTTATGAACAACAATGGTAATTTTGATCCACTATGGACTTGGTTTTCCTAGTAGAAGTTTTCACTAATGAATAATGTATATTTTTGTAAAATATTAATAATATAGTTAGATAGATTAAAATGAAAACATGATCAGGCTTGATTACGATAGAGAAAATAAATATAATTTGATTTTTCTCCTTGGTGGAATGCAAGGTGAAAAAGGAAAAATATTTCGACCTTATGAATTTCGTATTTCTATAGATAATATCCAAGGTGACCAAGGAATGATTTATGCACAATGTCATCATTTTACAAGATATAGGAAAACCTAAATTCTTCTTTCAAAATCCACATGACATGTTTTTCGATGTCATTACTACATGTTCCATGCTCATAAATATTGAGTGTTAACAAGATTTGATAACTCTTTATGCCACAAACTCTACTAGAAGAACATATTTTTATGGTAGTCAAGTTTTTTACCAGTTTAAGTCATTATACAAAGGTAAGGAGATGTATTTCTTCTATATACAGTTTCATGAGTTTAAAATGGAATTTTGTTTTAATGAAATTGGGTGAGGCGTATAGTGTAGTGTGAAGCAATGGATGTTGAAAATGATGTAATATAGCTCGAAATTAAGCATGGAATTGATTGACTTCCCCAAGGGAATAATTCCATAGAATTCAAATGGATTTACAAAATGAAATATGATGTTGATAAATTAGTTGAAAGGGACATGGTAATATTGGAGATCAAGCATTACTCACAAGAACTAGATATAGATTAAAATGGAATTTCTTTTTTGTATTGAAAGATTCAATGCACTAAGGATTAAGCATTATCAACATAGTTTAAGTGGAGTTTTTGAAATAGATATGAAACTAAAAATTTATATTTTTTTTATAAAGATGCAATGAAACATAAAGTTTGGCATAATGAAGAAATTTATTCATGGTGATAATTACGTAAAATTGTTTGAATGTCGTGGATCAATGAATTCTAAAATCTAACCCTCTTTATATATCACGACTTATACCAAAACTATATATTTCAAATTTTAAATACTCATTATGTTGTTTTTTTCATATTTCTAAGGTGATTTCAGACATGGAGTCACCTACTAGAAAATGCTCAAACCGCGGTTATTCACACACACACACACATAATTACACATATTTTTAAAATTAATCCATATATTATTTGTTTAGTCAATATTAATTACATTTAATCCCATGATCTTTGTAATGAATTTGAGAGAGCTACCTTAAAAATAAAGGATTTGTAGAATTTATAATTCTAGTAGAGTGATGAAATTTTATTTCTTCTTGGAGTGCAAGCCGTATACAAAGATTATCTTTCATTTTCAAAACATTTGTAATATAATGTACTAACTCATGAAAACCAAAGTGATCTTATATGAATTTGTTATCACCAATTTTGTTTTGCATTTGAGTAGTTTTATATTAATAGATATTTGATTCTAGTATTCTTGAAAAGAAATAACTATTAAAATAAATTTACTAGTGTCGTTAAATATTCTATCATAAATACAAATTTAAAAAATGAAAAAAATTATTAATGTAAATGTAATAATACTATAATATCAATAAAATATTCTTACAATAATGAAATGAGCATACATAGTACCTTTTTTTATCATGTATAAGCAAGGAAAACTTCACCTCAATTCTGCATAACAAAAGACGTTTTCCTTGCTTTGAGACGTTTCTCTTTTGGCCTCTATGTGTAGTATGGTTGCTCATATTACTCCATGGATATTAGGGATTCATTTTAAGGAATTAAAAATGTGCATGGGAGGAAAATAAGGCCCTTAGGACGTATATGAAGCATCTAGAGGCCAATGACCATGAAAAATGACACAAACCACAAAACATACACTATATAGGATATCATTATCGTTAATGTGGGATATATGTATATGTGAAAATATGGGGATTTTTTTAGTAGGGATGGACCTTGGTCCATGGTTGTGGAATCAATTGAGTGAATTATTCCCTCACATAATATTCTTAAGGTAATGGGACTTTATCAAGGCCATGAACCATAATATACACCTTCTAAAGTGGATCTTTTGCACAAAATATAGAGATGATCTTAATGAAGAGTTTTTCATAGTGGGATGGGTGTCAAGGCCTTAACCAAAGTCATTGGAGGAAAGAAAGAGTCATACACCATATATGGATCTTTAAGGATCATTAACCATGAAAATGACCTAATACTACAAAACATGTCCTTTAGAAATAATATTTTCCTTGTAGGTGGAATATGAATACTATGATGAAGTGGTGTACATGATGGATGCACATCAAGGATTTGGTCATGATAAATGGAGGAATGGCATGTCCTTTTTCCATGATAAATATTTTATGGATAAAGGTCCATAATTAATGTCATAAACCACATAATTTCCTATTAGGGAATGATTTTCTTTTAAGAAAGGTATGAGTACCATTATTATGTTTTGTTCATTAACTATGGGTCTCAAGGAATTACCCATGGGTGGAGGATATAGATAGGGATTTATATCCTTAAATGTGCTTCTTGGGATAATATACGAGGGTCAAGTCCTTAAACTACAACATGTGACGTCTAAAATTGATCTCTAATATAAGAGTTGTATAGACATTCCATTACAAGAATTTTGTAATAGGGGTGGGCCTCTAGGCCTCAACCATGATAAGGGGAGGAAAATAAGGTCCTTAATTCATAAATTTATATTGTAGGAATATGGAAAAAACAATTATTTATCAATCCACCAAAAAAACCTTCTAGAAAGTACCTTTGTCCCTGATTTGGATATGAGTACCATTAGGATGTTTTGCACAAAAGAGTTCGATTTTGGGACTTCATCCCAAAATGAATCCTCTAAGGTCCTTGTCCCTAAAATAGGCCTCAAAGAACCATAAATACATAGAACATTTGGAGCTTGGTCATATATTTACATCATTATAGTATTTTATGTACTTAGCATGGGTCATGGTGCCCTAATTATGGTTGATGAAGGAAAACATGGGTCATATGATCGTTTTCCATGGATCTTAAAATATAGCGTTGAAATGAGATATGGGAATGATTAGAAATATTTATACAAAATTGATAGGTATGAAAACCTTAACCATTGTCGTGGGAGAAAAAAATGTTCTTAGGAATTAAATTTAGATTTGAAGGCTCATGAACTATGAAAATATCCTCAAACAACCATAAATTCCCTTTAAAGGGGATATTTTTCCTTTTATTGAGATATGGTTTACATTAGGAGGTTTCAAGAACCAAAGGTGTTCACACTTGTAAGAAATGAGAATAAAGGTGCTAAAGTATTAGCTAAGGAGTTTTTGGACTTGGTCCATGAACATTGACTCGCACCACATAGGCCATCTAAAAATAATATTTGATCTCCGAGTTGGATATGAACTCCTATACATGTCTTTTGATATTAAAGAATGATATTGGGTATTAACCATCGACAAGTAGGGAAATATGATCCAAAAAACATAACTAAAGAATTCATACATCATGGGACACAAGGAAGTATTGAACCATTACACACACCATTTAGAGGGTAATTTTAGATACAAAGTGGAATGCATACACCATTAGGAGAATTTGTTCACCAAGGATTGGTCTCAATGCATTACCCATTGTCAAGTGGGAGCCATTTTTTTTGTTTTCCATAGTATATGGTTTTTGAGACACGACCCATAGTCCAAGGATAAAATCCACTGTGTTAGGGACTAAAATAATTTTTCATTGTTTATGGACAATGTGTAGTGTCCAAAACCACCAAACAATCCTTATAAATATAATATTTAGCCCATAAGTATGATGTGGATACAATGATGATGTTTGTAAACATAGGGATTCATATTGGCGCCCTAAGCATGGTCCAATACAAACCACTAGAGGCTTACATATAACCTCATAACATATTTTTAATAGATGGTTTGGTGCAAGGTAATAATACCCACTAATGACGCGTTAGTTGCAATGGCATGCTAGAAAAATAGAAATCTTATCATTAAAATGAATTATTAGAGGTACCTACAAAAAAATTTAGAATTAGGTGTAAAAAGATGAAAGGTAGAAAATAGATCACCTTCTGGAACATATAACTTTTATTTATGGAAAAGTGGTATAACCACCTCAAAATGTCATTATTTTAAGATTGATATGTTATTTTTTCTCTAAGACTTAACGCATATGTTCACGTTGATACACCAGTTTGTTATGTAAATTGTCAAATTATAAGGAAACAAATATGTATATGCGTAGGCAACAGATGGATCTTGTGCAAGGCTATTTTTTGAAAATTTTAAAAGTTAATTTTATATATTTTCTAAATTACAAGAGTCAGTGAAGTCTTAAAACGACATGGTCAAGTGTTGGTCCACCATATCATGGTCTGAATATAATCAATCAACTTTTTTTTTAGCTTCTAGGTATTCTTGTAGCCTGTGCGGGTTCGTTTTTGTTTTCGAAATATGTAAGCCAAGAAAAAGTATAGCCCAAATAAATGACCTATGCTTTTTACAAATTTAACATGAGTGCAGTTAAAACTGAATTAAAAATAGAAAAAAATAACAGATCTATTCAAAAAATACATAGTTAGAATCTGCACACGGAGCCAGATAAGTGTGTGTAATTTCATCAGTAGTGCACAAGTGGAGCATATGCGGAACTAAGCGTGAAAAACATGAAGTTACAGAAATTGGTGTGTTCTTCCATAACTCGGACCGAGCCTCAAGGCTTGGAAATATGAATCTAGTACCAAGACTGCAAGGGCGCCAAAACAAATTTGAATCCAAAATGCAAATGCATGCACGCGTAGATGCGCGCACATGTACACGTTGTTGTGTGCGCACTTGTAGATGCATGCACGTGTTGCTGCATGCACACATTTGTTTTGACACCTTCATTTTTTTCTATCTCTCCCTAAACCCCTCCTCCCTCTCTATATCCCCACCCTCCCTCTCTTCCTATCCACCCAATCCTCCCCCCTCTCTTCCCTATCCACCCAATCCTCCCCCCTCTCTTCCACTCTGGTCAATCCCTTTTCCCTCCCTCACCTTTCTCTTATCTCCTTCAGCACAAGGGTTAGGATATATATTATTACACAAAATAACTAACTCACATTATCCTCATGTACATATAAATATTCATCCTTATAATCATAAATCCATGACCCCTATATCTCAATCCCTAAACCCTTGACCATTAGTCCCAAGCCATTGCAATCCCTAGTACCTAGTACAACTAACCATTATATCTCTTGGCCCACTATAATCCTAAACTACTATAGCCCGTAAAACTCCTAAATACTAACATATAATGATATATATATTCCTTAACCCCTATA
This sequence comes from Larix kaempferi, assembly GCA_027924585.1. NCBI lineage: Eukaryota > Viridiplantae > Streptophyta > Pinopsida > Pinales > Pinaceae > Larix > Larix kaempferi. The sequence goes on from BSBM01000547.1 coordinate 5,235,665, forward strand.
ATCCTAACCACCTAATCATAACCTCTAAAGTGTCTAGTCAAATAAAAATTAAACCGTAACCCTTATAACCTCTAATTCTCATCAACCCTAAACTCTATCATCAAACACCCAACTCTTAAAACCTATAACCCATAGCCAGTTTAGATAGATAGTCAGAGAGAGAGAGAGAGACACCTAAAACTTGGGCTTTAAAGGAATATTCTATCCAGAAAAAGTTATGACAATTTCCTCCAGTAACCATACATGACCTTTTAATGGTATCATAGACCTATGATTAAGTATGTCGATACCATGAATTGGTTTTGAGCAATATGTATGTGACTGATCAAGTCCTTGGGGATGATTTTTTATGGAAGAATACCATGTGTTTGGCCACAAAGAAACTATTTAGACATCCAAGGCCATGAACAATTTCTAAAAGCACCAAACAAGACTTTATAGGTGTATCCATTTTTTTATGTATCCGTGTCTTGGGGACTTAAGGAATTGGACATGGTTAAGGGAGGTGACCTAAGACTTGGGCATTAAAGGAATATTATATCTATCTAGGGTTAAGAAGGTTACCTCCACCAACTACACATGGCCTCTTGAGGTATCTTTGTCCTATGATTGAGGATGGAAGTGCCACTATATGGTTTTGAGTAGTATCTACATGTATTAGGGCATTGTAAATGGTTTTCCAGTGAAGATTACCATGCATTTGGCCCTAAATAAACCATTGAGGCACCCAAATCCATGAGAAATTCCTAGAGGAATTATGCATTACCTCATAGGGATATGTGTGGAAATATGTATCTATGTCTTAGGGCCTTAGGACCTTGGACATCGTCAGGGGAGGACAGTTGATCTTATGGACCTAAATGAATCTTCTAGCCATCCAAGGATAAGCATATTTCATCCACCAAAAACTCATGACCTCTTGAGGGTATCATTACTCTATGATTGAGGATATTAGTGACATTCGGTAGTTTTAAGTAGTATGTACATGTCTCAAGGCCTTTAGGATGATGCTCCAAGGAAGAATACTATGAATTTATCATTAAATAAATAATTCAGGCATCTAGATCCATGAAAAATGCTTCAAAGCACAACACATTACTTTGTCAATGGTATTCATGATGCTCTATATTTATGTGTTAGGGCCTTGGGGCATTGGACATGCTTAGTGGAGGATAACAAAACCTTGGGCGCTGAAGAAGTTTTCTATCCAACAAAGACTAAGAAGGTTTCCTCAACCAACCACACATTGCCTTTCGAGTCTGCCAATGGCTTATGATTAGGGATGTTGGTGCAATTAGGTGGTTTGGAGAAATATGTATGTGTCTCAAGGCCTTGGGAATGACATTTGAGGTAAAATGACCATGCATTTGTACCTAAAGAAACCATTGAGGAATCCAAAGCCATGAAAAATGTCTCAAAGCACCATGCATGACTTTGTAGGGATATCCATGATTCCATGGCACTATGTATCCAAGTCTTTGGAATTGGGGGTTTGGACATGGTCATGGCAGGAGACTTGAAGATCAGGACTAAAAGGAATGTTACATCCATTTAGGGATAACAAGGTTTCCTCCACCAAGAACATATACCACTTTGAGGGTATCATTGGCCTATTAGGGATGACTGTGAAATTCTAGTATCATTAGCATATGAATGTTTCCTTGAGCCAGCATAGATCCATCCTAAAGGTGTATCTATCAAGCATTGAGCGGCATCCAATTTCTTAAGGTCTAATTTTTTTAATGACTTTTTATTTGTTTTTACTTTTTTATTTTATAATGCCTATTTCATTAAATTTTGACATATTAGGCAAAATTGGACTGAAAAAGTGTAAATTTAGACTTTGAAAGTGTCAATATCAACCTTTCTAAAGTGAAAAATTAGGTTCTAAAAGTGGAAATATTGGCTTTGAAAAGTGTGTTTTTTCACTACTTATGAACCCTAAAATTGCAATTTTTTTATGATGAAACTATGAATTTCAATTCAAAAAGTGTGAATTTCAAATAAAAAAATGCAAATTTTGATTTGAAAAGTGAAATTTTCATTTGGAAATGTGCAATCTTTTAAGGTGAAAAGTGCAATGTCTATAATATTCAGTCCTTGTTTGAATGGCAAGTTTATCAATTCTTGTATCCTTTTTGATACAATATCAAGAATATCTAACATTTTACATCTATAATTTTAGTAGTTTCCAAATGAGGCAAGAATTCTCTGCGTAATCTGTATATGCACAACATACTTACACAGTAGGAACCAACAAACGGTGTATTCTGCATCACAGTAGTACTTTTCCTCAAATTCCTAGAGGCTCATGGACGTTCCAGAAACTAGATGCTTGCTCACCCAACCAGGCTGATAGACAAAGTAGAAGGATTGGAACAAAATATAAATTTGTTGGGATAAGATCCCATGAAACGACATCCATAGGAATATCCATCCCACTCTCAACACTATGCCCCATCTATTCTCACTGTGCCTTAATTGCTGCAAGGCCCTTCTCATTTATTCTAGTTTTTTATCCTGTCCATCCTAGCCTGGGTGACCATGCCCATATGATGCTATTTACATCGATCATCATATTTTCTTCTACACCAACAACCCATTGTTGCTTTCTATTTAAGTAGTTTGTGTACAAGACCTTCAGATTCTTCGATGCTCCCGTTTGCTTCCACCATTGCACCTCTACTTTGTCAGACCCAAGAGTACTAACATATGAATGTTGATAAATATTAACAATCTCCCTACCCAACCATATTGCAAAATCTTGGTCTGGTGATTGCACAATGACCATTTGGCCCTTTACAACATCAACTCTTGGAATGAATTGATCTCTAGGCTTGTTGCATACTAGTCCAACATAGCAATCCTGTAAACCAGGAACATTTTCCTTCAAATGGGCATCCATAATTCCACGTTCTGATCTTGTAGGTTCACTACTATGAATATCATGGCTTGTCGATCGCGAAAAGTTACTTGATGACTGATGAACACTCTCGAAGGGATTGTCCAAAGCTTTATATACAACTTCCCAATAATTTAACTTGGGACGCCAAAATTGTTCACCTCCCTTCTCAATCCCTCGATTCCATAATGAAATGTATGTTTATATTCCTTTTTCTATTTCATCAATGTCCGAATGTATTTTTGATTGAAGATTTAATAACCTAGGCTGCCCCACTGACAATTTTGCACTACCATATGGAAATGACTCCCACAGATGAATAGAAGATGATCAAGCTTCATATCTAAGTAATTCCGTCCATTGCATGACTGGAGTATTATCTATGAGCTGAAATTTAAAAAAATGGCATTTTTTAATATCGATTATTTTTTCATTTCCATCCAAAAGGTGGGGTTTCACAAAACTCTTAAAATCATAAATTCTATCAATTAGAAAAGGGACATAGAAATTTTGATCTTCACATGTCCTATATGTATCCATAATTTTCGAGAGTGAAAATATATCCTTGCACATTAGATTTACTGATAACCTTCCATAATTTCCATCTATGTCTTCATGGCTGTGTCCAACCAGGAGGAATCCAACTTCAACTATCTCAAACACTCTCCTTGTTGTTAAAAGAGATAAAAATGAAAATACAAAGCGATTTTTGTTATTGCCTGAACAATTATCCATTTGCAACAACAATATGGGTGGTAGTTTTCTATTTGGCATGCATTGATTAGTACCATCAACACACAATATATGATGTTACATTACATCTTGTATGTTCATCACACACTTTTCATATGACTCTGATTGCAATAGAGCTTCATCCAATTGGTGCTTACAATTTCCGCCTGAGAAAATCATGATATTTATCAACCATTAGTTCTTCAAGACTCTTCAAGCATTTAGCCAAGGATGTCACACTGAAATTCGATCCCATCTCTAAAAATGAGAGGCTAAAATGGCCAAAACTGCCATCCTTGTGCCCATGATTCAACATTCCAGTTAATGATATGGGAAGATTCATAACATTACTAAAATATTTTTTCTTCTTACCCATCCTTGGAATGGAATTCTTTGACTTATCCATTTTGTCATGAACAATACTCAGAAAGTATTTGGATTTTTCTTTGAAGCTAATATGTGAGAATAATATACTTGGTGACAACTTGCGATATATTGATTATGAGCTACCTGATGTCCTAATAACCTTTCCACCTCAGCTAGATCAGTGGTCCCCTTAATCCTATCATGTATTGTAATGCACTCATTACACCTTTCAAAGGAGTTTGATTTCGAAATTTTAACATCTCGTAAATCTTCTCCCATCACCCTGCTAGGGAGGATTGTGATACTAGAGGCAAACCGATACTTTCGATTTATTTATTTTCCATTATTCGTAGCAAACCATGGGACATATTAGGTAGCAATAATTTCAAGGTTGTCATTGTTCTATCTTCACTGATTAATCATGTAATATGTGGAGATTTGTTTGAATTATCTTCTACAATTTTATTAATTGTAGCTACTAGTGCAACAGTGTTCTCCCTATATTTTTCCAAGACACTCTTACCATGCACAACTCTCACATCACCATTGAAGAACATGCTTTTATAATTGTGGAAAGTGCTCCTTTTTATCCCATTGCATTTATACCATGCATTTTGTTAGACGTCTATTGTGTCTAATATCATTGTAAAAATGCTTCATTTTCTGTCATCTCCTTCTTTGTCCACATGAGCATTTGATCCCATAGAATTTATAACATAATGTCTTCTTGAATTCCCGTTCATACTATAAAATTTATTCACACATTCAACTATCGATTGAAGTGAAATTTTTGATATGCAAAGATTTGAGCAACAATGTCCAGTGAAAATTTTTGAAAGGAATGCAACCTGATCAATTCCAAGCCTATAAGGTACTAATCTTGAATTTCTTTCATAAATTTTAGTTCCATCTTGCCCCTTCACAGAATTGTATGGCCTTGTTCCATTACCTTTAACATCTGTATATTCACAATGGGGAGTACCTGGAAGGACCATCTATAAATGACATTCTTCAAAAATCTTCCAAATGTTGACCATGTCTTCATATGTGTTCTTTTTTAGTATAAGATCCAAAGGAACATCATTGAGGTAAAGAAAATTCTTTGCAGGCCATCTAACAAGAGAGCCTTCAAATACACCACAATCCTCGCAATTGTAGAAAAAATTATGAACTAAAATACTAAACTCACCAACATCTAGTGGTTTGAATTGTATAATGTTTCCTTCAAAAACACTTGACACTATTACCCAAGCAACATAATGTGGCTTTATAGAACATTCATGTATCAAATCAACTTGCTCTCCCAGAAACTTGATATTGTGATTTTGTCTTAATACTTTCAAAGTAGTTTCAAATTGATTATTGTTGAAATTGCTTTCAACAGAAAGCAATGTTTATGTATTAAAATCTACGATTCTTTTAATCATCCATACAACAAAAACTCCACTACTTAACCCTCTACATCATGCCATACAAGAAAACACCACTTCGTCGACCAAAATACCAAAGGATAAGTCACCCAAAAATGTTCCCCCAACCAAATCAGTCAGAATCACATTTGTTACAAAACCTATCGAAATGGAATCCTTGCATTCTAAACACTTATGTAAAAACTTAACTTTTCTCATAATAAAAGAAGATTTATTCTCAGTTGTTGTGATATGTTCTACACTCATCGAAGTATAAGCTGGTATATCATTCACCTCATTCTCGTCAAGAGAAGATCCAATGTGGTTAGCGATGTTAGATGCAAACCATTGAATATAACCACCAACTGCCTCTAACAATGTATCTGGACCTTTTGATGGATAGGGAAATTGAAGACCTATATCTAAAGTCTTGGTAACATTTACAGTGAAACATCCATCATGAATGTTGGTATTATGCAATATTTTTGTTTATGGAAAAGAGATTCCTTCAACAACTCTCAATCCATTCGAAAGGAGGTCTACACATTGTTGAGAACCAAAATTAATTTCAAAAGAAATTTCTGAAATATAAAATAAAAAGGCCACATTCTTGAGAACCAAAATCCATTTCAGAAGCGATTTATGAAATATAAAATAATAGGAGCACATTAAAAAAAATATTTGTTTTAAACAAAGAATAATTTTTTCCACTAGTATATATTATCAAATAAGTCAATTCTCTAACGTTTAATAGAATTATTGTATGTTATCATTCTCCATAAAATGATAAATTAGAAAACATTCCTCACTATGAAGAAAACATTCAGAGTTTTAGTAACAAGAATCTCATGTAGATTTACCACTCTATTGTTTTTTAAGAGGGAATCAATTTCATAAGGATCATAAGATCCTTCCTCATTGGATACAATGTAATTGTTACTTAGAATAAATCCATGAGATAAGGAGGTGTCACTGAATGCTCAAAAGGTAATTTGTTGTTTTCATTGGAAGGCCCTCAAAGCGATGATGGATGAAAGAGTGACTAACTCTTTGAGGAAGGAGCAGTTGTTCCTTATTAAAAAGATCTGTTGGACCATAGAGGATCGAAATATTTATCGAGATAATATATTATTAGAAAGATTTAAATATTATACATGAATTTGTTTTATGTATTTGAATTATGAACTATATTAGGAAGTATCAAGAAAGGATAGGTGTCCTTAGTTGTCTGACATGCATATGTATGAATGGAGTGCACGATCTTTGAGGCTCTTTCTTATGACTATCTACTTTCCCCAACCCAAAAATGGAAACCTTTAAGAAAGCATCAACCACTCTGTAGTGCTCTGGTTTTTACAGCAGAGCACTATGTAAAATTTCTCAGTTAATTTTCTACTTATTAAACTTTATCAAGTGTATGGGAGTAAATTTCTAACAATTACCATGCGTCTAAATGATATTTAGTGTTCTGTCGTGTTTTTTTTTTATCAACCTTACATTCGTAATTTAAAATAAACAAACATATCAATATTTCCTTTTCAACAATCATGTTCTAGCATAAGAATATGTTTCACAACTCAGTAAATCAGTAAATAGCAGTAAATCAGTAAATAGCAAGTTATGCATGTTTACAGTAAGTTTTAGCATAATAGTCAATAACGGAAATTACCTGATGCTGATGCTAACCGTAAGTTGTAGCAGGTTGTATAACCCCTTAGACAGCCAAACTGAATTGTCCACCCTACCGACCAGCTATTATCTTGCTGGCCCTTGGAAATCAAAGGATTTCCAAGCCCCCGAGCCCACAATCTGATAATCCCGAGAGCAATCCTCTCTTCGGTTCTCCCAACTTTCTGTTCTCCAACTTTCTTTTTCTTCCCCCAATCAAAAACCTCCCCTTTTCTGCAAGCTCTCCCCCTCTATATAATTTCCCTTCCTCGAGAATATCTTGGGCTTACTCCACCGCCCCAAAATCCCCCTCTCGAGCCCCTCAACATTTACTCCTATCACCAGTTCATTCATACACGGTTCTTTGTAAAAATGTATAATTAATTACTCTCATGGAAAAATTAGTTGGTTTTGGATTGACGGTCGTAAGTATTTATTATGGTGGGGATTATCACCCAAAGGTTATCCATTCGGGACAAGCTTCATTAAATACAAGTCTATTCGCTATCCTTGGTATTTAATGTTATTAATGTAATTAATAAAATATTATATAATTAGTTGCCCCTTTTCAACTTGGACATGATGTGTCTTAATGGTCCACCTTATCCGTCGAGACTACTTAGCTTGAGGTTTAAATTGCAAGATTAACATTGAATAATTAAATAATCATTTTCCATCACATCACGTTCATTCCAAAAATGATTATCCTATTATGGCTAACTTTTGAAATGGAAATAATCACACAATATTAATTTATAAATCAATATTTTAAATCTTACTTATATTGCAATTGTTACGATAGGGATATAAATGTTGCTGGAATATTATTAATTAAGTAATAATAATAATTAGATCACCATTTATTAATTAATAATAGTAATTAAATCACCATTTAACAATAATAAAAGGTGAATTAATCATAGTATTCTTAATTATTTGTTTATCACATGAGTACCCTATCATCAACATAGCATCCTTGTTCTTATAAACAAAGCACTTGTGAGGGCTTAAACAATTTTACTAATTAATTAGACACTATCATTACCCTATTCACAACAGTTCTCCTATGACAATGTTAACTGACGACACTTGTCTTAGTTTATTATTACAATGTTTTCATATTATTACTAATTCACTTATTTATACATTGACAACCTAACCATTCATTACCTAAGTTGATTGATGTATCCTTAACTGAGTTATCTATGACATTTATACTACTATTCAAGCATGAAAAGTATGTTATACACCAGTAATATTGTACACGTACAAGGTGTGCATGCATGGCCAATGTATGCACATGTCGGATATGTACTATAAACAAACCCCATTCCGCCTATGCATACTTGCTAACTAATAATAGTATCTACCCCCATCCAGAAGAGCAAGCATAATAGATAGTATAATTACTTTAACATCCTCGGTTATTTAACAGTTAACCCTTTACGATTTAACATCATTGTCTTTATGTTTACATTAGTTTAATCAATCAAGTACAGGAAGGGTGCCTACTTCCACTAACTCGGAATCAAGGAATAGTAAACCCCCAACAGTACTAACTAACACATCCTCCCATCATAACCTACGTCCAGCATCCTCCCTATCCTCCCTCTGCTAGTACTACAGTGGATGTCGGACTCACCGATCTGACCACATAGAACTTGAGAGCGATAGCGTCGACTGAACAGCGGACCTATCCTCCCCTAGCAGGCATCCGACCATCGTCATCACAACAACATGGGGAGCGTGTCTCAGCACGGCCCTCCCACGACCTCGGGTCTCATGGAAACATAGGGTGGGAAACACATCCATCCCTCTCAACATACTGGGCCTACGCCCTTATCAACTCATACTTGCTGCTATCGGGATTATTAGATTATGTTATCGTATCATCATTTTGGCTGCTAAGGTTTGCTGTATGAACATGTTTTTCCTTTCCAATATATATCAGATCAAGTAACTGGCTATCCCATAGCCCTTGAGTCCTGTAGGTTAGTATTTTGCAAAATACAAATTTATAGAAAACATTTCCCATTGATCGCCAATTGATCCATGCTATCAAAAATCATTTTATTTTATGCAACCCTTTTAGCTCATCATAGATGCGTATGACATATAACATTTCAATAATTCATATAAGAAGATGGTATCCACGTACCGAATCATATATTTCACATTTCATTAATGAAAACATATAAACATATACTGAAATCGTAAAATAAGGAAATCATATGATAATCATGACATCATAACCGCCTAACATAGTAACATCATAATCATGGTGAAATCATAAAACAGAGTAACATCATATAATGAGGTCCAATATAGTTTACTCAGTCGAGCTGAGTTCAACAGAATATATAAGAAATAAAGTATGGTGTATCTAACTAATAAATATGCCGAATCAAAATATGGGCGTTACATACACCCACCCTTCGGAAAACTTCGTCCCGGAGTTATGGTCAAAATAGTGAGGGAAAATCTCGACGCATGGTCTCTGCATCCTCCCAGGTAGCAGACCCTGGGCTATACTTGTCCCATTGGACCTTAACTTGGTCCACATGGCGACTACGGAGCTGTCGAACCCTACGATCAAGTATACGTAATGGTTCGACCCTGAAGGTTCCCTTGTCCGAGACCTGCAATTCCTTCCAATGAATTTTGTGAGTCTCATCAGCTATGTAATGTCGTAATACAGAAACATGAAATACATTATGAGTTTTATGCAAGTGGGGTGGCAGCGCAAGACGATAAGCAACTGGTCCGATTTTCTCAAGAATCTCAAATGGACCTATAAAGCGAGGTGACAGCTTGGTACCCTTCCCAAGCCGAATGGTACTTTTATTTGGTCTGATGCGAATGAATACACGATCCCCTACTTCATAAGTTCTATTTGATCTGTGTGCATCAGCGTAACTCTTTTGCCTATCCTGTGCTTCCTTCAGCCGCTGCCTAATCTATAACACCTGCTCCTCCATTTCCTGAATCAATTCAGGCCCAATTAAAACTCGGTCCTCTAACCTGTCCCAACTAAGTGGTGTCCTGCATGGCCTCCCATACAATGCCTGATATGGCGGCATACCAATGGAGCTGTGATGACTATTATTGTATGCAAACTCCACTAAAGGGAGATATTTCTCCCACTGTGTCTGTTGATCCATAACATACATCCTAAGCATGTCCTCCATCACTTGATTCACCCTCTCAGTCTGTCCATCTGTCTCGGGGTGATAAGCTGAGCTTAAGTTCAATTGTGTCCCCAATGCTGACTGCATGCTTGTCCAAAATCTGGAGGTGAACTTAGGGTCTCTGTCAGAGATTATCTTTTTAGGAACTCCATGAAGACGTACAATCTCATTTATGAATACCCTTGCCACATCTGTCACATCATAGGTGTCTTTGACTGGAATGAAGTGAGCACTTTTGGTCAGTTTGTCGACTACCACCAAAATAGCATTATGTCTCAGAGATGTGAGTGGTAATCCTACAATGAAGTCCATGGAAATGACTTCCCATTTAGTCATAGGAATATCATGCGGTTGTAGGAGACCGGCCGGGTGATGGTGATCTGCCTTCACTTGTTGACACTCAAGGCACTTCGAAACAAAATCCACTACATCCATCTTCATACCTGGCCAAAAGAAGAGTTGCTTCGTGTCAGCATACATCTTCTTCACTCCTGGGTGTGCACAGTAATGTGATCTATGGGCCTCTCTAAGGATTGTTTTCCTGATATCACCTTCCTTAGGAACATACATCCTTCCCTGATACCACAACAACCCATCTTCCTCAAGATGGTACCCATCATACTTCAATTCCTGTTCCTTTCCATTCTGAATAGCTGAGGTTACTTTTAGATACCAACTATCGCCCAATAGTTGTCCTAGTACCCTTTCCCTCAAGTCAACCTTTAAGGGAATTAAGGAGAAAAGTCTCGGCCTTCGGCTTAGAGCGTCGGCCACCACATTCTCCTTTCCTTCGATGTAAGAGATACCAAAGTCATACTCACTCATGAACTCACTCCATCGCCTTTGCCTAGCATTCAAATCCCTTTGGGTAAAGATGTATTGCAAGCTCTGATGGTCTGATTTAAGGGTGAAGCTTCTACCAACTAGGTAGTGCCTCCATAATTTTAGTGCCAACATTACTGCTGCCAATTCTAGATCATGCGTGGCATACTGCTCCTCATGAGGTTTCAACTTTCGAGATGCATAAGCTATTACCCCACCTTCCTGCATCAACACCGCTCCTAATCCTTGCTTCGAGGCATCGGTGCATACCATGAAATCTTTATCCATGTCTGGTACCCGCAAGATCGGTGCACTTGTCAACAATCTTTTTAACTCTGTAAAAGAGGCATCGCATTCATCGTTCCATTCATACCGGATTCCCTTGCGTTGCAAGGTGGTAATAGGTTTTGCAATTTTAGAAAATCCTTCCACAAACCTCCGGTAATAGCCTGCTAACCCCATGAAGCTGCGCACCTCATGAGCATTCCTTGGAATTGGCCAATCTTCAATGGCCTTTACCTTTTCTGGGTCTACAGAGATCCCTTCACCTGAGATGATGTGCCCCAAGTAGTGAATCTCTTTTTGGAAGAAGGAGCACTTTGATAATTTACCATAAATTTTATGTTCCCTCAGGCATGTCAAGACTAACCGCAAGTGTTCCTCATGCTCCTTCTCATTTTTAGAATAGATAAGAATATCATCTAAGAAGACCTGAACAAAGTGGTCCAAGTATTTTCGGAAGACACCATTCATGAGGCTCATGAATACAGCTGGAGCATTGGTCAAACCAAATGGTACCACTACAAACTCGTAATGCCCAAATCGAGTTCGAAAGGCAGTCTTAGGAATGTCGCCTTCCTTGATCCTCAACTGGTGATACCCTGATCGTAAATCAATCTTTGAGAAGACTGACGCACCTTTCATTTGATCAAAGAGGTCATCAATTCTTGGTATGGGATACCTGTTCTTCACGGTTGCCTTGTTCAAATCTCTGTAATCTATGCACAGTCGCAGGGATCCATCCTTCTTCTTAACGAAGATCACTGGTGCTCCCCACGGCGAGATACTAGGTCTAATCAGTCCCAAATCTAGCAACTCTTTTAACTGGATCTGTAACTCACGGAGCTCTGGAGTTGACATTCTATAAGGAGTTTTTGAGATAGGTTCTGCACCAGGTTTTAGTTCGATTGTGAAATCGAGCTCTCTTTCTGGAGGTAGTCCTAGCAATTCCTTCGGAAAGACATCCTTGAACTCGGAAAGTACTGGGTAAGAATTCAAGGAAGGTCCTTTACTATCGCTCACGGCCTCCACTACGAACAACTGGCATCCTTGTCTTAGGCACCGCTTAGCTTTCACCATAGAGATGAAACGGAGGGATACCTTCCTCTTCAAGCCTTGGATTTGAATTGTCCTTCCCTCGTCATCGAGGCACAACACCTTCTTTGCATAGCAGTCTATGAAAGCTCTATGGTCTTCTAACCAATCCATGCCAATAATGAGGTCATAAGTCCCCAAATTGGTGACATAAGCATCCAACTTAGTGGTGCAAACTCCTAAGTCAACCCCACAACCTCTCACTTTAAGACCTACTGGTTGCTTAGTTCCTGAAGCCATTTCAACCAGTTTGAAATCATCGTGCTCGTAGGCTGCCAACCCACATTTATCTAATGCAAATGGTGAAATAAAACTATCAGTTGCTCCTGGATCAAACAAAATTTTAAGTTTGACATTGTTTACATTACCAGTGGATTCTACTACGGTAGACTGATGTTCTGCCTGGTGGTTATGAACCGCTGCATGAATCCGATGACTGTTACCCGAACTATCCATGGGTGCCTTTCCTTCCCTGTGCCTGCTGCTTGACTGACCCTTGGGACAGTCTCGCTGGAAATGAGGACCTCCACATCCCCAACAAGAGAGATTGGGAGGGGCTTGCCTGTTGCTCGAAGGAATCCTCTGGGATGAGTTCCTTCCCCTGGCTCATCTAAAACCCCTTGCTCCTCTATAGGAACTTCCATGTGTATGTCCCTGGCTTTGGTGGGTTGCGGACGATGCCTTCGAGATTGAGTTAACTGAAGTATTACCCCTCGGTGTGAACCGGTTACCATAAGGAGGAGGTCTAGATTGTCCTCCCCTGAAGTAAGGACGTGATGCCTTCCCTGTAACATACTAATTGGTTCCTGTCAACTTACTACCCCCTTTTCCATCAGACATATCCGCTGCATAACGAGCATACTCAACTGCCATGGCAACTGAAGCTGGCTTCCACATCCGCACCGTAGCTCTAATTTTGTAGTTAAGTCCATACACAAAACGCTCTACCTGACAATCATCTGCATCTAGGTAAGGAACATATTTTACCAGTTCCATAAACCGAGATTCATACTCCTCCACCGTCTTGTCTCCCTGTACTAAGGCATGGAGTGCACCTGCCTGTTCTTCCTTGTAATAATTTGGCAAATACTTCATGTGGAACGTTTCCTCGAACAGTTCCCAAGAAGTTGTAAGAGGAGTAAGGTGCAACTGCTTCTCGAGGTCTGACCACCAATTCAAAGCATCACCTTTAAGCTGAAAGACGGCCATCCTAGCCTTGGAACTAGATGTGTACTCATTCAATGCGAAGCATCTCTTCATGCCTTCCAGCCATGCTTCTGCATGCTTACCAGGTCGTCCTCCTGAAAACTCTGGAACCTTTATCTTTTGCAACTCCCTCGATATGTCCTGAAGCGGTTCCAGTCTTGGGCCATTTGCCCTTTCAGAGTTCTCTCGACTTACTTGAGTGGTTTCCACCTCGACGGCCCTTTCTGACTGCCTGTTCATCGTGGTCATAATAGCCTCCAAAGACCTCATTATGATTTGCATTTCAGGCGTTCAGGTTGGTTGTGGCGGTGTTGGCGGTGGCGGAGGTGGTGGTGACGGTGGTCGACCTTGACCCCGACCTCGACCTCTGTGTGTTGTCACCATGATAGTTCCTGAGTTATTAAAATAAAATCATATCCTTAGTTGTTCAATCAAATATACGCAGAACTAAAATGTAGGTATTTAATAACTTGCATCATGAGATAACAAATTGTCAAGATTAGCGCAGTAAAATCTATAGTCGTTTTTATTTAAACAATCTTGCCATGGTGTTCAGCTCGTTGTGCTGGTCTTAATGGTGTCTTGTTTTTGAGATTTCGGGTTTCTTTCATCCCTTCGACTAGGAGTTGAAATCTCCGCAAAATTTTTAATATCTCTATTTTAGTTAACTTTAAATGTTACCCTTTAATCTAAACAACCTAATTGACATTAATTTATCTTAAAATTCTGAATCCTCTAATCAACTTTAGGTTTAATTAAAGTTAATCCTAAACATAGAGACTCTAATCATAATCTAACTTTTATTTATATGAATTTTAAATCAACCTAAAACTATTATTTATATATTGCATTAAATTTACAATTGTATCTAACCGTACCATACTTTTAGCAGTATATATATATTATAAATATCAATTTTGAAAAGAACTACAATTGAACTTTTAAATAATTAAATTTTCAAAATTAATTAAATTTAAATTTTATAACAATTAAAATTTTAAAATTTAAATAATTTTAAACATTAAACAATTTGAAACATTAAACAATTTATTTCAAGTTTTAAACCATTTATTATATATATATTTTTTTCATTTTTAAACACTATAACATCTCACACGGACTTCGACGCGCGTCCACCCTACCTGCCTCCTCGTGTCTCCCACTCCACCGTCACCTTCTCCTATCCCTTTCCACAATCGGCACCTCCTCACGAGGCATGAAGTTACTCCTCCAAGGCCATCCACCCACTACCGCCTGCTCCACCTATTAACTTCAACCGGGTTTCTACCTCTCGCCAGACCAACCGGCTCAAAGATCCACGAGGAGGCCTGGGCTGCATGCACCCCCTCTCCCCATTAACCACAACATGGTGCCTCCCCCTACTAAGCGGTGCTTCGTCTCCCGCGCGCGAGCCCGGTCTCCCATTCAGCGCGTGGGTCTGGCGAGACCATTCAGTGCGTGGGTCTGGTCGGTGAAGGTGGTGGCCGTGCATGGTGAAGGCGCTGGTGGATAGCTAGAGGATGATCCTCGAGGCCCGAAACAATTATGTTTGTAAAAAAAATGTTTAGAACCCTGCATAAAAAATCCTAAGACTAACTTCTGGCCAGCAAAGGAAATTCGAAAGTCTGGTCGAGTTGATATTTTCGAGTATCCTCTCTCATAATCTCAACGCTTGGAAAATTATTGGGTGCGTAGGCCCCCTTGGACTTGGCCTTCCGTTGCCAGCAAAAGCTCTCAATGTTGAGCGCTAGGGTTGGGCCCGATACACCTTTGGAACAAAGAAAGCTATGCTGAGCTTGGGCTAGGCCCAAAACGCTTTTACTCAAAATTTTCTAGGTATTGTTTCTGCATTGTTTCAGAAATTTCAGTCTTTAGTTTCAAAATTCTTAAAATATGCCCTGATATGATATTCTGTCTCTCTGAATTGTGCTGTATGCGCGCCTCGAAAACTAATGGGTGAGAGATCTCTCAATAAGGTGTAATTCAGGCCTCCCGAACTAACCCTGACTATATGAAGTCCCTGGCTCGTCCAGGTCATGTTCCTCTATCTCACTCCTAACATGAATACCTACGGACGTTGCCAACCACGTCAGTTTGGAGTAAGTGGCTCGAGAAGAGCGGAGTTGGCTCCCTATGATATATGGCTTCTCACTTCCTCTCGCCCTGCATATACATAGGAAAAATAACGATGGATGCAGATATTCGTGCATCAAAGCTCGATGCCACCCACCTACCTTACACCTTTGTTGGCGTTCATCCCTTAATTGGTTCCGTTTGCACCAAAAGCCCGAATATTAAAGCGATTGTCATATTGGAATGAAGGAAAAGGGAACCCTGAAATGAAACGAAAGAAATTCGTGGTCCTCTACTTTGGTGAATTTGGACAGTTTTCATTATGTTTTCGGAATCTCTCCTTATTAACCCATGAAATCATATACGTCATTATATAAGATATTATGGTATATTGATTCAATATCCAGTGCTAAGGTCGGTAATTCTTTTTGTGCGGGCTCCCCATATGTTTATGGAAACCCGAACTCAACAGATTCCATAGCTGGAAGATCTATGCACTGTGTACTATTTTTATAAGTCCTCGAGGGCCACTCGGGATCAACAGATTCAGTACACTGCATCCTAGGTACAGTCCCAAAATTCACAGGGAGCTGTATACTTTCACTGGCTCGGTTTAAAATAAATAAATAACTATTTTTATTTATTTTTTATTTTTTTATTTACTAAGTAGTATTTATTTAAATGACAAAATCGAATTTGCCCTAGGTTATAGATCCTGCTGTCCAAATTTCAGGGATTGAATGAATAATAACAATGATCATTCGTGCTTGGAAATATAGCTATTTCTGGTGGCACACAAGATCTGGGCGTTTTTCAAAGAAGAGTACTCTTTGTTGCAGCAATTTATGCTGTCTGTGTAGTGGTTTAAGGCCTTGGACTGTTAATAAGATTAAATTTCTTTAATATCAGGTTAAAAGATTTTTATTATTTATATATTTTTTTTGGATGTCTCGTCATCTATAGATAGGGCTTTTGGCTTCTTGCGAAGAGTCTAAAATTTATATATATACTTATATACATATAGATTTTAAGAACTCTTGCACTAATTTAGGTTATACTTTAGAATGGACCAAAAAAAAAGAGATTGAGTATGCAACCCACCAGGGAGAATGTATGAATGAAGAATATGCAAAAGAAATTAGGGTTTCTCTTCAGATCTTATCTTAACACCCTTAAAACGCCCTTGGTTATACTTTAGAACAGAGATACAATTTTCCTATAGAGAGAAGGAGGTAACTAACTCAAAAATTGGAGGTAGACAGTCGTAGGCAGAGAATAAATGTTTTATTGCAATAAACTGTTGATATGAATGCATTTTATCAAGGAGCAGACCTGATGGGACACAGTCCTGACAGGTCTGAAGGAATACAAAAGAAAACACATGCGGTAGTAGCTTATGAGAAGCATTCCATTAACGTACTAATAAATGCAAGGAATAAATCCAAGCAGTTACAACGTCTTATGTGGACAGGTCTGAGCATAGATAGAGGCATATCCCGAGCAGGCAGAGAGAAACATAGAATATGCCAATTTTGAACAACGTTTAAATTGAGATCCTGTCATGTCTCAGCAGACTGAGCAAGACAATGGACAATTTCAGGTAAGAGGACAGAACATAGGTTTTCAACGATTATGGCAGAACGTTAAAAGTTATAGACTCAAAAAAAAACTACTGTCATAATGCTAGATCTCACAAAATTTATTGCAGAAAAATGAAACGCACTCACTATAATTAAAGGAATTAGTGCATAGGTCAGGCTCATAGGTCAGGCTCATTCTGCAAGATTTATGAGCTTGAAACGCACTCACTAATTTATTATATATATATATATTTTTCTAAACTATAGATTTTCTGTTTCAGATTTCTTGCTATTTAAATATTTAGGCTCCTTGATTTTCGGTTGCACAAATTTTAGAGAAATTTATCACTTCTAAATTTGCCCGGTTAGTTATGAATTTTAATACTGCTCTCGTGCTATTTTTATTTCTAAATATATTTCGAATATGTATCTATTTTGAAATACAAACACTCATGTATAAACATGTAGTTTTCTAATTGGTGTTTCAGATTTGTCTTAGTGCAGGTAAAAGAGGTTGAAGTTTGGTGCCGTTCACACTTTAATTCTATCCAGGTTTATGTTCTAAGCTCTTGTAGGATTTGACCTCTTGAATCTTCACGGTGGTTTAGGCGTGTGCAGGCCCGAAGGTCTAAAGTGTCTGAACCTTAAGCTCTGATACCATCTGTAGTGCTCTGGTTTTTACAGCAGAGCACTATGTAAAATTTCTCAGTTAATTTTCTACTTATTAAACTTTATCAAGTGTATGGGAGTAAATTTCTAACAATTACCATGCGTCTAAATGATATTTAGTGTTCTGTCGTGTTTTTTTTTTGTCAACCTTACATTCGTAATTTAAAATAAACAAACATATCAATATTTCCTTTTCAACAATCATGTTCTAGCATAAGAATATGTTTCACAACTCAGTAAATCAGTAAATAGCAATAAATCAGTGAATAGCAAGTTATGCATGTTTACAGTAAGTTTTAGCATAATAGTCAATAACGGAAATTACCTGATGCTGATGCTAACCGTAAGTTGTAGCAGGTTGTATAACCCCTTAGACAGCCAAACTGAAGTGTCCACCCTACCGACCAGCTATTATCTTGCTGGCCCTTGGAAATCAAAGGATTTCCAAGCCCCCGAGCCCACAATCTGATAATCCCGAGAGCAATCCTCTCTTCGGTTCTCCCAACTTTCTGTTCTCCAACTTTCTTTTTCTTCCCCCAATCAAAAACCTCCCCTTTTCTGCAAGCTCTCCCCCTCTATATAATTTCCCTTCCTCGAGAATATCTTGGGCTTACTCCACCGCCCCAAAATCCCCCTCTCGAGCCCCTCAACATTTACTCCTATCACCAGTTCATTCATACACGGTTCTTTATAAAAATGTATAATAATTACTCTCATGGAAAAATTAGTTGGTTTTGGATTGACGGTCGTAAGTATTTATTACGGTGGGGATTATCACCCAAAGGTTATCCATTCAGGACAAGCTTCATTAAATACAAGTCTATTCGCTATCCTTGGTATTTAATGTTATTAATGTAATTAATAAAATATTATATAATTAGTTGCCACTTTTCAACTTGGACATGATGTGTCTTAATGGTCCACCTTATCCATCGAGACTACTTAGCTTGAGGTTTAAATTCCAAGATTAACATTGAATAATTAAATAATCATTTTCCATCACATCACGTTCATTCCAAAAATGATTATCCTATTATGGCTAACTTTTGAAATGGAAATAATCACACAATATTAATTTATAAATCAATATTTTAAATCTTACTTATATTGCAATTGTTACGATAGGGATATAAATGTTGCTGGAATATTATTAATTAAGTAATAATAATAATTAGATCACCATTTATTAATTAATAATAGTAATTAAATCACCATTTAACAATAATAAAAGGTGAATTAATCATATTATTCTTAATTATTTGTTTATCACATGAGTACCCTATCATCAACATAGCATCCTTGTTCTTATAAACAAAGCACTTGTGAGGGCTTAAACAATTTTACTAATTAATTAGACACTATCATTACCCTATTCACAACAGTTCTCCTATGACAATGTTAACTGACGACACTTGTCTTAGTTTATTATTACAATGTTTTCATATAATTACTAATTCACTTATTTATACATTGACAACCTAACCATTCATTACCTAAGTTGATTGATGTATCCTTAACTGAGTTATCTATGACATTTATACTACTATTCAAGCATGACAAGTATGTTATACACCAGTAATATTGTACACGTACAAGGTGTGCATGCATGGCCAGTGTATGCACATGTCGGATATGTACTATAAACAAACCCCATTCCGCCTATGCATACTTGCTAACTAATAATAGTATCTATCCCCATGCAGAAGAGCAAGCATAATATCTAGTATAATTACTTTAACATCCTCGGTTATTTAACAGTTAACCCTTTACGATTTAACATCATTGTCTTTATGTTTACATTAGTTTAATCAATCAAGTACAGGAAGGGTGCCTACTTCCACTAACTCGGAATCAAGGAATACTAAACCCCCAACAGTACTAACTAACACATCCTCCCATCATAACCTACGTCCAGCATCCTCCCTATCCTCCCTCTGCTAGTACTATAGTGGATGTCGGACTCACCGATCTGACCACATAGAACTTGAGAGCGATAGCGTCGGCTGAACAGCGGACCTATCCTCCCCTAGCAGGCATCTGACCATCGTCATCACAACAACATGGGGAGCGTGTCTCAGCACGGCCCTCCCACGACCTCGGGTCTCATGGAAACATAGGGTGGGAAACACATCCATCCCTCTCAACATACTGGGCCTACGCCCTTATCAACTCATAGTTGCTGCTATCGGGATTATCAGATTGTGTTATCGTATCCTCATTTTGGCTGCTAAGGTTTGCTGTATGAACATGTTTTTCCTTTCCAATATATATCAGATCAAGTAACTGGCTATCCCATAGCCCTTGAGTCCTGTAGGTTAGTATTTTGCAAAATACAAATTTATAGAAAACATTTCCCATTGATCGCCAATTGATCCATGCTATCAAAAATCATTTTATTTCATGCAACCCTTTTAGCTCATCATAGATGCGTACGACATATAACATTTCAATAATTCATATAAGAAGATGGTATCCACGTACCGAATCGTATATTTCACATTTCATTAATGAAAACATATAAACATATACTGAAATCGTAAAATAAGGAAATCATATGATAATCATGACATCATAACCGCCTAACATAGTAACATCATAATCATGGTGAAATCATAAAACAGAGTAACATCATATAATGAGGTCCAATATAGTTTACTCAGTCGAGCTGAGTTCAACAGAATATATAAGAAATAAAGTATGGTGTATCTAACTAATAAATATGCCGAATCAAAATATGGGCGTTACACACTCTTTCTAACATAAGAATATTTTCTAAAAGGGTCCATACATATAAGGATCAACCATTTATTTTTTGTCATGTCCCTGTGCTCCTCACAGGGGTTGACGCTCTTTCAATGACTTACATATTCATATAAATAGAGTGCACAAGCTTTTCTAAAAGGGTCGATACATATAAGGATCAACCATTGTTTTTTCATCCTTTCCCTGTGATCCTCATAGGGGTTGACGCTCTTTAAATGATTTACATCTTGACATAAATGATTTACATTTCTTAATTGAGTGCATGAGCTTTGAGGATGTTTTTTCTAACCATCTACTTCCCCCAACCCCAAACTTGAAACTCTTGAGAAAGGATCGACCACTCTTTCTGAGATAAGAATCTTTTCTAAAAGGGTCCATACATATAAAAATCAACCGTTTCTTTTTAGTCCTATCCTTGTTCTTATCACAGGGGTTGATGCTCTTTAAATTATTTACATCTTCACGTGAATCATATATGCTATTGAGAATTACCAAAAATCCACAATCGACCTACTTTTTTTATAACAGAAACATGGTAATTAAGTTTGTATTCAAAAGGTTGTGCACAACCATTCATTAAACAAAAGAGAGACTTGGAGCAGAAATAACTTTCACAGTGGAGATTAAGTAAACTCCCAGTCTAGCTCTATAATATTTTCTAATTTGTTTCCTAGTATTTGTAACTACAAGGGAGGGATAAACCCTTACAAACTGGAAATTTAACAAGATGCATAAAAGCATTCAAGCTTTCAAAAAAGTGGGTACCAACTCATTGAAGGAAGGATCTCTTCTAATGATATTTTTTCTACTGAACTAAGGTTTCTTCTGCAATTCTCATGTCAGTAGAGGGGGATTCCTGGAAGTGGCTGCACTGTGATATCCTAGCCATCTTCAAAATTTCCTTTTTTATAATATCCACTGTCCCCATCAATTCAATCAAATTGAATTCGAAGTGGATTCTCTTTCTCCTTAGAATATACTTTCAACTGCCCAAAACAGAGCAACTTGAGGAAAGAGCGGCCGCTCTTTCTCTGAAAACATTTCCACTTTCCAGACAACTGTTTGAAGCAAATTTCATATGCAAATTTTGTTTAAAGTGTCGATGTATACTTTTCCAACTTTTAAAAAAGAGCGCCTAAGCAAAGGATCAGACTCTCTTTTTCCTTGGCATCTAATTCCAAGACCCCAACATAGATCAATTTGATGAAAGAGCATTCTCTCTTTCTCTGAGAAAATTCCGCTCACTAGCAAACTTTTTGAAGCAAAATTACTATGAATTTTGTTGTTAAAATGATGATATCTACATTCCCCGCCGAAAAATATAACCCCTGGAGGATGGAGAGGGTCGATATTTCTCCTCATATCTATTTTCAACACCCCAAAGTAACACATATTGAGGAAAGAGCGGTTGCCTCTTGCTCTGAGAAAATTTCAACTTGCGAACAAATTGTTTAAAGTAAAGTTCCTATCAAATTTGTGATTAAGGTAGTATATACTTTCCTCACCTCTTAAAAAAAACCCCTGGAGGAAGGAGCAAAAGCGATTTCTCCCCAGCATATACTTTCATTATCCCAAAATAGAACAACATAAGGAAAGAGAAGCCCCTCTTTTTGTGAGAAAATTTTCACTTTCTAGCAATCTATTTCAAGCAAATTTCTTACGAAATTTATGTTTAATGTGGCGATATCTACTTTCCCCACCCCTAAAAAATAACGCATGGAGAAAGGAACAAATGCTCTTTCTCCTCACAAGATCTTTTCAAAACCCCAAAATAGAACACATGGAGGAAGGAGCGGTTTCTCTTTCTCCTCAGTGTCTATTTTCAACAACCCAAAATAGCACATATTGAGGAAAGAGCAGTCGCCTCTTACTCTAAGAAAAATTCCACTTGCCAGCAAACTGTTTAAAGCAAAGTTCCTATCAAATTTGTGATTAAGGTACTATCTAATTTCCTTATCCCCTTAAAAATAACCCCTGGAGGAAGGAGCAAACATGTTTTTTCCCCAGCATATACTTTCATTAACCCAAAATAGAACAACATGAGGAAAGAGCTACCTCTATTTCTATGAAAAAATTTCCACTTTCCAGCAAACCATTTGAAGAAAAGTTCCTACAAAATTTATGTTTAATGTTCCGATATCTATTTTACCCACACCGAAAAAAGAACGTTTATAGAAAGGAATGAATTCTCCTTCTCCTCACCATTTATTTTCAAAACCCTAAAATAGAACAACTTGAAGAAAGAGCGGTTGTTCTCTGAGGATATTTCCACTTGCCAACAAACTATTTAAAGCAAAGTTCCTATCAAATTTGTGATTAAGGTACTATCTAATTTCCTCACCCTTTAAAAAGAACCCCTGGAGGAAGGAGCAGACACACCTTCTCCCCAGCATACACTTTCAGTAGCCCAAAATAAAAGAACATGAGGAAAGATAGGTGTCTCTTTCTTTGAGAAAATTTCCACTTTCCATCCAACTGTTTCAAGCAAAGTCCTATGAAATTTATGTTTAATGTGTCAGTATCTAATTTTACCACCCCTAAAAAGGAACACTCGGAGAAAGGAATGAATGCTCTCTCTCCTCAATATATTCTTTCAAAACCCCAAAATAGAACAACTTGAAGAAAGAGCGACTGCTCTTTCTCTGAGAATATTTCCACTTGCCAGCAAACTGTTCAAAGCCAATTTCCAATCAAATTTGTGGTTAAGGTACTATCTACTTCCCTCACCCCTTAAAAATAAACCCTGGATGAAGGAGCGAATGATCATTCTCCTGAGCATATACTTTCATTAGTCCAAAAGAGAAGAAGATGAGGAAAGAGTGGCCTCTCTTTTTCTAAGAAAATTTTCAATTTCCAGCGAACTGTTTCAAGCAATGTCCTATGAAATTTATGTTTAATGTATCGGTATCTATTTTTCCCACCCCTTAAAAAGAACTCCCGGAGAAAGGAAATAATTATATTTCTCCTTACCAAATTCTTTCAAAACCCTAAAATAGAACAACTTGAAGAAAGAGCAGTTGCTCTTTCTTTGAGAATATTTCTACTTGCCAGCAAACTATTTAAAGAAAAGTTCCTATCAAATTTGTGATTAAGGTACTATATACTTTCCTCACCCCTTAAAAATATCCCGTCGAGGAAGAATCAGATGCTCTTTCTCCCCAGCATATACTTGCATTATCCCAAAATAGAAGAACATGAGGAAACAATGACCTCTCTTTCTCTAAGAAAATTTCCACTTTCCAACAAATAGTTTCAAGCAAAGTCCTACAAAATTTATGTTTAATGTGCCAATATCTACTTTCCCTGCCCCTATAAAAGAAATCCTAGAGAAAGGAATGACAACTCTGTCTCCTCACCAGATTCTTTCAAAACCCCAAAATAAAACAACTTGAAGAAAGAGCGGTCGATCTCTCTCTGAGAATATTTCCACTTGCAAAAAACTGTGTGAAGCAATGTTCCTATTAAATTTGTGCTTAGAGTGCCGATATCTACTTTCTCCACTCCTAAAAAAAATCCTTGGAGGAAGGAGCAGATGCTCTTTCTCTTCAACGTCTACTTACAACACCCCAAAATACTAGAAGAAAGAGAGACATCTCTTTCTCTGAAAAAATTTCCACTTTCTAGCAAAGTCTTTGAAGCAAAATTTCTATAAAATTTGTTGTTAAAATGTCGATATCTAGTTTTCGAGGGTGACATGTGGAACGATCAGATGGTGACACGTGTGAAAATCCTCACAGCAAATCTAAGAGATGATGTATAACTCACAAGAGTAATTATGATTAAGCAGGAAAATAGAAGAAGAGTGAACAATACAGTATAATGAGCAACAGAATAATATGGTGCAGTAGAACTTAGATAGAAGAAATAATACTTCACACAAACTAGATTATTAATCACAAATGGACATATAAATAATACAATGCATGAGGAATTCGAATGCCTAAGGTGGCAATTCGAATTAGCCTTCATGGAGTGATCAAAGGATCACTGGAGTGTCATCGGATCACAACTAGGTGTCCTCATGATCATCGGAGCGCAACTGGAAGCCTTCATCATCATCATTGGAGTCATCAATGCTCAAGTAACTGTCAACCATCAGTCAAACTAACTCTGGTAGGTGTAACTGAGTGTAACTCAATGTAACTGTGTGTAACTAAGTGTAACTGACTGTAACTGAGTGTAACTAAATGTAACTGACTGTAACTGACTGTAACTTAGTGTAACTGAGTGACAACTGGACTGGTAGGTGAAGAAGGGCGAGTTGCTGCCTAAAATCAAGGAAGAAGGGTGCATTAAGCAATTGGAGGGCTAAAACTGAATAGTGAGAATCTCCTGGGGGCTGGCTAACTGAGGGCTAGGTGATGGACTGATGACTAGGATGCATGCAAAATTCATGCAAACCCTAAAAGTGTATGCATGACTGAAAAATGTAAATGATCAAAATACTGGTGGGACTAGGATGGAGTATAGGAATATCCTAACACCCCCCCTTAATACATCCTGGGCCCTGGTAACTAAGACCAAAGGTCACCCAATACAATGAATAATAACAATCAATAAACCAAGGAAGTGGGAAAATTTCATGGGAAACATACCCCCTCGTCAAAAAATAGACTGTAAGGCACACATAAAAATAAATGCTCCAAACTCAAGCATGTGTGATGCTTGGTCATATGTCTGGAGGTATCTTCTTCTTGGGAAGAAGTGGATCATGCTCAAAAAGCATGTGCTTGTACTTGCTCTTCAGATCGAATGTGATGAGAACAAATCCAGCAGTATGAAAATGATCCTTGAACCCGTGATTCGAATCAGCTGAGGTAGGATCAAATCTTTGAAATTGCATATAGTCTTTTGTCTTCTCCTTCGAACCACCATGGGTGAGATTGTGCCAAAAATAACTATTACATGTTTGCTTGAAATCAAAATCAGATTTAAGACTTAAAAAACAGTTTCTTGAGATCTCCTTTGAACCAGCAGGGGTGAGATCAAAACTATCATATGCATGAGAAATTATCGCAAGCAGTAATTGCTTAGAATCCAAATTAGATCCAAGACTTGAATCATGGTTTCTTGAGATCTCCTTTGAACCATGAGAGGTGAGATCAAAACCAGTAGATGCATGAGAAATTATCCCAAGCGAATGGCCACAGTTTTTTGAGATCTCCTTTGAACCAATAGGGGTGAGATCAAAACCATGACATGCATGAGAAATCTTCCCAAGTGAATGGCAATTGCCATATTCTTCAATGACCTTCCGAAAGCATGGAATTATGATCATATAGTAGTATAAAAGAGGAGATAGCTGGAGAGGAGCGAATGCATTACCTTCAATAGCTGTTTTGACCTCCGAAATAATCATGTGATCATGATGCAAACCAACAGACTCTGGTGCAAGAGAGTATTTAGGACCTTCTGCAATATCTAGAGTGTGAGCTGGCACAGAAAGAGAAGAAAGTTTGAGCATGAGTGGAGAATCTACAAGTTCTTTGTCAACAACTTCAATATGAGATGATACCGGTGCATGATCTAAGAGACCATCAAGAGGAGCGAATGCATCACTTTGCTTGCTTTCAAATGGGTTAGGACCAAGTCCTTCATTCTTTCTGCCAAATTTTTCATCCAGGTGAGCCCATATCTCTTTTGGAGTCCATAACTCCTTTGGAGTTTCAACACCATTACGGTATTTGAATTGGAATCTCTGGAGTGCAAACAAAGAAAACATTATTGCTACAAAGTGCATGTCACTTTTATTTAACCAGTCAATCTTCTCTCCAGGGGAATCGAACTCTCTTTCAAAATAACAATAAAAAAGATCATGGATCTTCAAGTCTGCTATCATTCTTGGTTTCCATTCATCATATTTGAGTGGATCAAGAGGAGTAATTCCTGATGAATACATTGAAGTTGTAGAGGACCTGCAAAAACAATATAGAATAACTGCAACTGCTACTGCTGCAAAAATGCAGAAACTGTTGCAACTGCTGCACTCGAAATCTTGGTAATAACCTGCAAAAAACTCTAAAAAATGGAGATTAACAATACTCTCAACCTTGCTCTGATACCATGTGAAAATCCTCACAGCAGATCTAAGAGATGATGTATAACTCACAAGAGTAATTATGATTAAGCAGGAAAATAGAAGAAGAGTGAACAATACAGTATAATGAGCAACAGAATAATATGGTACAGTAGAACTCAGATAGAAGCAATAATACTTCACACACACTAGATTATTAATCACAAATGGACATATAAATAATACAATGCATGAGGAATTTGAATGCCTAAGGTGGCAATTCGAATTAGCCTTCATGGAGTGATCAAAGGATCACTGGAGTGTGATCAGAGCACAACTAGGTGTCCTCATGATCATCGGAGCGCAACTGGAAGCCTTCATCATCATCATTGGAGTTATCAATGCTCAAGTAACTGTCAACCATCAGTCAAACTAACTCTGGTAGGTGTAACTGAGTGTAACTCAATGTAACTGTGTGTAACTGAGTGTAACTGACTGTAACTGAGTGTAACTTAGTGTAATTGAGTGTAACTGACTGTAACTAAGTGTAACTGAGTGACAACTGGACTGGTAGGTGAAGAAGGGCGAGTTGCTGCCTAAAATCAAGGAAGAAGGGTGCATTAAGCAATTGGAGGGCTAAAACTGAATAGTGAGAATCTCCTGGGGGCTGGCTAACTGAGGGCTAGGTGATGGACTGATGACTGGGATGCATGCAAACCCTAGAATACATGCAAACCTTAAAAGTGTATGCATGACTAAAAAATGTAAATGATCAAAATACTGGTGGGACTAGGATGGAGTATAGGAATATCCTAACAACACGTGGCATATTTGATGTTGAAAAATAGTCTTAAGATTATATAAATTAATATTAAGGATATTAATGGTACCATTTCAATACAAACATATGGATTCACTAAGTTTCTTTTACCTAAAATCCGACGGCAAAAAAGTTGAATTTGCTAAAACCTATGGTCGCTCATCCAACAAGGCCAGTGCTTTTCTACCGTCAGTGGCATATTGGCTAAAATATGACAATGTTGTAGATGTCAGATATTTGACGCCCCTACCTCGTCGGTGATCCGACTTCCTCCAGCTTGACAGGTGGTCAGATAACCGACAACTTTAACTTCCAATATTGGTCGGATATCATCCTTTTGTCGTCGAATATGCAGCGCACGTTTCGACATCCCTTCCTTGATGGTGTTAGTCCAGTCATCGGTTAAGCGACCCACATACCATACAAAAAAGGATTATTCAACGTTTCGAGCCATTGGAATCATGGCAAAGGCATCTGAAATTACCCTGCGGGTGTTGGTAAAGGCGTCGGTTAAGTGACATCTATGCCATATAAGAAAAGGCGGATCCGACATTTCGAGCCATCGGAAGCATGACAAAGGCATGGGAAATTACCCTGTGGGATTTTGTTAATTCATCGGTTAAGCGACGTCTATGCCATACAAAAAAAGGGTGGATCTGACATTTCGAGCCGTCGGAAGCATGGAAAAGGCATCGGATATTACCCTACGATCGTCGGTTTAGGCATCGGTTAAGCGACGTCTATGCCATGCAAAAAAAGGTGGATCTGATGTTCCAAGCCATCAGAAGCATGGCAAAGGCATTGGATATTACCTTGCAGTCGTCGATTAAGCGACTACCCAATACATTTAAAAAAAAAAATTAACATTTCTGAAATAAAACTTTTCATATTGAATACATGTTCTCTAATCCCTATGCTTATGTAACATTGTGTCATATTCGTCACAAAGAGATGGTTGGTAGTGTGCTTCCATTGTTTCAAGGTACTCTTACCTAACTTCTCTAATTTGGTATACTGAGGAGTTTGTATATTCATGTATGAGATCATATTCTTTGAATAAGGCTCATTAGATAGTCAATCGGTAGTTACTTAGTGCAAAAGGCTCATTTTTATTAAATAAGAACCAGTAGGTGGTTGGTAGTCATTAATTTTGAGATTGCATGTAGTTAGGGTTTTGTTTATTAAGAAACTATTTATAGCGCTAGAAGGATGTATATTGTTTTGTCAAAGATTGGTATTGTATTGAAGCTTTGCTCAAAGGAGCTCATCGTCTCGAAGAGGCCCATGAACATTACTCTCTCTTTTTGAATTTATTAATACAAGTGTTATATTTTGCAACTTTAATCCCTTTCTTGCATTTTCTTTTGTTCACTTATATTTATTTGAGGTTAAGGATATTGATTCCAAGGAAATTAAAGAGAAGGTTAAGGAAATTGATTCCAGTGCATCATTTACTCAATCTTTGAAGTTATGGAAACTCTAAATTGGTAATGAGGAGAAACCAAAAATCACAACAAGCTCCAAGAAATTGTCAAAATTTAAACGACACACAAGTGGCTTGTAGAAAGCCAGCATTGTAGCCATTCATTGAGCTCCTCTCTGTTTCAAGAATAATTTCATATTCTCTACTGAACAGGGCCAACCACGTGAAGGTGGAAGCTCTTATGGCCCCTCCCCCCCTCACATCACTCTCAATTCCCCATACCCAATGCATGAACTTGAAAAAAACAAATATGTGCAAATTCATTCATATTTTATCATGAACTTTCATCCATTATTCATTCAATAAATACTGACATTCACTAAACCATTGTTTCTGTCGATCCACATTCATTCAATAAAAGATAACATTCAATAAACCATTCATTAATCATTCATTCAACACATTCATTCAATAAAGCTGAAATTCAGTAAAGGTAACAGTTTACTACACTGAATCATTAAAACATTAGAAAATTCATTAAACCATTCATTCATTAATTAGGCCAAAAATCGTGGACGATCTATTGTTATAAAAAATATTTAGATGAGATTTGAACCTGTGACCTATGTCTAGTCCCAAGGATACCACCTTCAAGCTTGACCTTATCAATCAATTCCTGTCGCCATTTCCTCTCATACGACGTCCCAAAACCATTTCTCTCGATACCCACTCTTCATTTATTCTCCATGCATTTCACTATGCAACCGTCTCAGATTCCCATTGTGTTTTCCATCAATTAGTTTATCATTTCAGTATGACCCACATCCGCCGTCCAATGAGTGTTTCTGCGGTCTTCATTTTTAGCCTAGCAACGATTGACGATTCATTGTATTACGTTTCCCTTCCGCTGCAAATGACAAACTTATAGTTCACTATGAAGGTTTGTCTGACAAATGTGACGGTTAGAGGAATCTTGATAGTGAACTATGAGTTTTCCATATTGCAGCTTAAGGGAAACGTAATAGAATGAATCATCACCATTTTCAGGCTGGAACTCAAGACCGTGAAAACACTCCTCGGACGGCGTGCATGGGTCATACCGAATTGATAATCTAATCGAGGGAAAACACAACGCGAATCTGAGACGATTGCATAGTGAAATGCATACAGAATGAATCAAGGTTGAATGTGGTAGCCTGCCATCTCCCATTGTGAAATGCATTTAGAATGAATCGAGCTTGAAGGTGGTCGCCAATTTCCAGCTGCACTTGAATCTTGAAGGTGGTAGCCTTGGGACTAGACATAGGTCGCACGTTCGAATCTCCTCAGTTCAGTTCGTACCCTGTTATTTTTTCGATGCAAACTATATGTTTTCTTTAATTTGCTGTTGACTTTAATTCCCTAGCGTAAGAGAAGCCATTATGGTCAAGTTGCATTCCTAAAAAAAAGATGAACATTGACAACAAGAAGCATGTCTCTAATTGTTGTCGATGTACGCTAGCTTAGTTGCAAATATCATGCTTCAGAAGAAGACATCCTTGAATGGTAAATATACCAATTTGGAAGGGTTTAATGTGAGTTTAAGGATATTGATTCCAAGGAAATTAAAGAGAAGGTTAAGGATATTGATTCCAGTGCATCATTTACTCAACCTTTGAAGTTGTGGAAACTAGAAATTGGTTATGAGGAGAAACCAAAAATGACAACAAGCTCCAAGAAATTGTCAAAATTTAGACAACACACGAGTGGGTTGTAGAAAGCCAGCATCGTAGCCATTCATTGAGCTCCTATCTGTTTGAAGAATAATTTCGTATTCTCTACTGAATAGGGCCAACCACGTGAAGGTGGAAGCTATTATGCCCCCCCCCCCCTCACATCACTCTCAATTCCCCATACCCAATGCATGTACTTGAAAAAAAAAAATTGTGCAAATTCATCCATATTTCATCATGAAATTTCATTGATATATGTGCAAATTCATCCATATTTCATCATGTGGAAACTCGAAATTGGTAATGAGGAGCAACCAAAAATCACAACAAGCTCCAAGAAATTGACAAAATTTAGACGATACGCGAGTGGGTTGTAGAAAGCCGACATTGTAGCCATTCATTGAGCTCCTCTCTGTTTCAAGAATAATTTCATAATCTCTACTGAACAAGGCCAACCATGTGAAGGTGGAAGCTCTTATGCCCCCCCCCCCCCTCACATCACTATCAATTCCCCATACCCAATGCATGTACTTGAAAAAAACAAATATGTGTAAATTCATCCATATTTCATCACGAACTTTATTTAATCCATTATTCATTCAATAAATGCTAACATTCACTAAACCATCATTTCAGTCGATCAACACATTCATTCAATAAAAGATAACATTCAATAAACCATTCATTAATCATTGAGTCAACACACTCATTCAATAAAAGTTGAAATTCAATGAAGGTAACAGTTTACTACATTGAATCATTAAAACATTAGAAAATTCATTAAACCATTCATTCATTCATTAGACCAAAAATCGTGGACGATATATTTTTATAAAAAATATTTAGACGTCGTTTTTCCCATCCTTCTTTTTATAAGTTTTTCTTCTTTTCAGTGGTACATAATCTATAAGAGGACCATCTACATTTGGACTTTCTCTTCCAGTTCTTAGTTCTTTAGTAGGTGCTTTTGGCGATGTTTCCAATATCCTAGCTGATTATTGTTCTAGATGTGGATTTTGCGGCAAGGGGTTCAGATTTGCTGCAACGATGTGAAAATGTTACATCGTTATATTTTGCTATTTTAATGACAAGTTTTTCATTTAAACAAATTCATTACGAAGGTGTTTTTTTACCTGGTGTGACCAAATCATGTTGTTGATGTTCTTGTCTAGTCTCAACCTGTACAGTTTCACCCTCTACATGCTCCGCAGTTGAAATATGGTGAACTACAATTAATGGTCACCATTTGCAATGCTATACATAAAATTGTAGCATATGAATAAATTCATTACTAGGATTCGAATCTTGATCATCGATTTGTTGTTGTCCCTCCTCGACACTAATGGGATCATTGCTTTCCTATTAAAAACAGAGTCAATATTTTACATCAAGTATTTGTAATGAAAATATTCCACAAGTGACAAATCTTCATTAAACTATATAGATTCTATATACCTGTGCACCGGATGGATTGGTACCACAAGACTATGTTTGCCCAGATAAGCTTCTTCGATGTTCAACAACAGCTTTAAAGCCTTCTTGAAAGCCAAGCTTCACGTATTCCTCTATGGGTACTTCATTGAATCGATCGGCCTACATATTTTCTTATTGTCCTTAATTAACATTTTACGGTGCAATAAAATGAAAAATAATTTTCAATTTATTATTTGTATTCATTGTTGGTTTCTCGAAACTTACAATCCATGCTGCCAAATTCGAATAACCACCAGGGCCAAGCTTGTGCTGACCTATTTTTTCTAGTCTTTCCTTTGTGGCCTTTGATGTGTCGGATAGGATATGCAAGTGTTGAAATATGTTAGATGTTCCAAGTTCGATATAGAAATCAAGGATAATAAGGTTTAGAATTACATTGTGGAAAGTATTGCATACCTCTTTGTGCCTAGTGTTAGCTTGCCTTCTCTTCTCAAAGCCTTCTCCTTTCCATCTTCCATTAGAGCTCTCCACTCCATTGTTGGAATCATTAGTGGGCGCTCATACCTTTGGTTTTTTTTGAGGTGTGTCCTATATTGGTCTCGGACAACCTTCACATGTTGACAAGCCTTTTTCAAGACATTGGCATGACTGAAGGTTTTGTCCCCGAACAGGCCAACCAACCGATTAGTGAGATCATATTTTAAATGTTTCGGTTGTCTATCCCACCTTGTTCGAAT
This sequence comes from Larix kaempferi, assembly GCA_027924585.1. Lineage (NCBI taxonomy): Eukaryota > Viridiplantae > Streptophyta > Pinopsida > Pinales > Pinaceae > Larix > Larix kaempferi. The sequence continues at coordinate 5,268,559 of BSBM01000547.1, forward strand.
GGTGGGCTCGAAGATCTCCAAGAAAAAGTCATTCATATGTTTATAGAAAACATTGTTTCATGCACAACAATCATGCCATGATCATAATTAGTTGATAAAAAATGTTTTATCGGTATATTGCAATGAAATTATAAACACTAATTAACCTGATCAACTATGATTAATTACCCGGGATCCTCGCTATCTTTATTGGGACGAGATCTTCATCCACCAAAAATGTGCTCCAGTGTTCCTGTACTTTTGACACGAGAAGATCCTTGAAATGTAGCTTCTTCGACATCAAAATTGATAGGGGACTCGATGTTGACCCCTTCTTGTGGACGATCTGTTGTGTGTTCGTCACTAGTGGCATCTGCGCTCACAGCGGGGGTCTGTGGTGTTTCAAAACATGTTGCCAACTATTCATTTGACAACAATGGCGAAGGATTCGAACTACGCGGAGTCGTTTGGTCGTGATGCAAAGTCCCTCCATGAGCCTCGCTGGGGCCAACACCACCTTGACCACTATTGTGTGGTCCCTTATAATTCTGTAAATACACACCACGTCTTATATGTTCAATACTATCATATAAAAGAGAACATTATAAATATTTAAACAAATTATTCTATGATTCAAGATTCCTCAACTTACTCGCAAGGTATTAGATCTATGTTCCAACAATGCAATCCTTTCTATAATTGCGCTTGTCTACGGAACCTGGATTAGCAGAGTAAGGATTTCCGCACTATATCTATTCAACAATTTCTCTACCATCTTTAGCGGGTCTTTGGCTTCACCAATTTTTTCGCCATCGTGGAGCACCTCTACCACTTCAAGTTCTAACGGAAAATATTGTGATGTTGATTCACCCTGCGATTCACTAGTGGGCTACAACAAACATATATAAAGCAATACTGAGTTCTCTATTGATAGATTCCAAATTTTATATTAACATAACATATCTATCATGATAGATTCGTAAAATTACAACACGGTTTACATTATTATAACAAAACCAGTATACACACGAAAAATACATAATAAAATTAACATTATGCTACGTATTATATTGGTACAATTGAAATGAATTATACCTACGACCGCGAGGATCGCGATCCACTCATTGGGTCAATGGTGATAGGCGACTTGCCCTGATCTGCTAATATCTGGGAGCTGCCCCTAACAACACCCTAATAAAAAAACATAGTGAAAGTCACCTAAACGATTCCAAAACTATTCATGAGAAAACACATCAAAAAAATTATTATTCATATTATATTTTTAATATTACAAAGATGTATACCTGTTGCGCGGACCCTGGTGTGGCCGACCTTACAGAACCGGCCTGCATCAAAAACATAGACTATAAAATTACGTAAATGAAACCAAAATATTCATTGAAACATTAATATAATGCTAAAACATTTTGACATATTTTAATTGTACAATTCAAATCAGGTCTACCTGTTGCCCCGAGGGTGTTGTTGTCTGATCAACATTCGATGGGTGTATTTCCTGATCAACGTTCTGCATCAAATATAAATAACATTATATAAAACAAACCAAGTTATTAATAATGGAAAAACAAGCAAATAAAAACTCTTTATTCTATTATATTTGTACTATTAGAAAGATGTATACCTACTCCATCGAGGAAGAAGTACTCCTTCGACCATTTGTTGGCAGGGATTTATCCCGATGACTGACCTACAAAGTAAATATGGGAAATTTAAACGAAATAAACTAACAAAAAATACTTATGATGTTTACTTTATTACTAAAAGGTTGGGTAAAATGTTTTATAGTAACCTTGTTTGTATCTACTCGGTTCACAGTGTAATTAATAAGCAACTTGTCCCCTGCAGATATTGTTTTAATAGCAACTACAACAACACGGTTTCCTTCATGCCCCTCAAATTCCTAGTTTGGTTGCTTAATTGTACACCCTAGTTGTGAACTGTTTATAAACCCCGCAATATTCTCTATGGCCTTTGGCCTTCCGTCCATGTACAAGGTTCTTCCTTTATTTTGATTTTTGTCTTTCAATTGTAAATAGTTTGTTGACAATCCATAGCTACGCATACTTTTTGTACATCAGACAAGGCACATCCAATCGTTGTAGTTGTATATGGGTCCAACAAAATCCATCAATTCTATACATTTCCCATAACCGACCAAGATGAAATCCATGGAAAACAACCCAAAACCATGTATCGACGACAGTGCAATTCGATATCTCCTCGCGTTCACACAAAAATCAGTGTTCGGTGGAGGAAGATCCTTCGGTACCCATTGTTTCACTAAATGTCTGTACCTCAAGGGCACCTCTTCGTCGTCTTTTGTCTCATCACCACAGGAACATGCCCCCTCTTGACTGTGAAAAAATTCATTGCGTCTATGGAATCTTCTTTTGGTTTTTTGACATCTAGTTGATACAATTCTTCTAGACCTACTAGATGTGTCACTTTCCTCTAGCCTTCCTAAACTCCCCTCGCTCGAGGAAGACAGATCAGACAAATACCTGTTTGGTTCTACCTGCACCATTGGAAAAAAGTTTAGATTCTACCGCAAGGCATAGCGCCTCTTAAAAGTTTACGTGTATCGCCTTTTGTAATTTTACTTGATCATGATTCCCTTTGTTAACATGTAGGCATTCAAGTGATGATCGGAAGACGACCAATTTATCTTTCTTAATAGTATAAAGTCATGCAATATTTATGAGTTGTTTTTTACTATTTGATTTAATGCTACATCACAAATGTAACACACACGAAACACTACACATACACATTACAGGATATTCTCTAATGCTACAAGTCCTAGCTACTTAATGAAAACTATTTACCACATATTTGATTACCATAGTGTAAATGTTTCTTGTAATATACTCAGAAGAGTTACTTTCAGAAATGACTGTGCCTCTTAGAGGACAGTCAACTCTAGGAACCAAGTGACCCTATGATAGGGTTAGTACAAACTAGAGAGAGAGAGATGACTGGGCTATGGTATGGTCAATCAAAGAAATTTAGTGACGGTAAAAAGGCTCAGTACAAAGACTAACCAGTAAGTTACAAGTCAAAAAAAAAGAATGGGTATAAAGACTCATAACCCTTGGGATTAAGGGGGTGTACACTACCTCAAATGTCTACAAACTACCATAGTTATAACCACAAGACCAAAAACATAAAAGGCGGTACAAATCAATATATGCAATATCTCCTTGTTGTTAAATTTTTAGAATTTACTTCAATCTGATCTAGGATCTTAACTGAGAGAACAACATGTACAACAAATCTATAGCATATCAACCATGGACACAATAATGCAAGCACACAAGAGACACAGAGTTTACTTGGGAAAAACCATAAAGGTGAAAAACCCCAATAACTTCCTCAAAGATAGATAGAGCAATGATACAACTAGAATACAAGAGATAGTCTTCTCCTAGCAGCAGAGCCTCCTCCTCCACAAGTGCACCACTCTCCCAAGTGTGAGTGAGAGAATAGAATGTGTAAAATGAGAGAGACACACTCTCTATTTATACACTAACTTGACTTGACCTTTACTCAACTAGGTCGGCCTCAACTTAACCACTTAACATAATGCCGACTGGGCCGACACCCAATAGGGTGGTCTAATAACCCTTTGACCCACATTACTTATACAGGGCCGACCCCAACAAGGTGGTCTAATAACCCATCAAGTATAAGTTACAAAACTTATAATATAAATGACGACACTTCCATATAAGGGAATAATAACATCTCTATAGGAATACAAACACTTTCGTATAGAGGAATAATAACATCTCTATAGGAATACAATATACATATATGTGAAATACATTCCGAAGTTACATATACATCTACACTCCCTCTTAACTAGGAAGGTATTTCTCGACATAGGTCTTCTAGCACAAGTCATATTCTCTGGATCCTCATCACTGCTGCTGCTATCTCAATCAATCTCTGAATCTACTTGTCATAGGAAGTTCTACAGAGCCAGTCCTTTTTCATACTAGATGTAGTCCCACAACCTGCAAGTCTTCATCATCACTAGCCATATTATGGAAATCTCAGGACTTATTATGTGCATCACAAAACCTTAAAAGAGTCTCTTGACAAGCAAGAACCCTAAAGAGCATCTGAGGACTTTTTCATCCTGTCCAGATCTCCAGGACTTATTACATGTGACCCCACCACAAAACCTTGAAAGAGAATCCCAGGACTGATTACGAGCACAAGGCTCAACCTATCGGATCTCCCAGGGCACAAATTACATGTGGTCACCACAAAAGCTCAAAAGAGCATCCCAGGACTGATTACAAGTACAAGGCTGAACCTATCAGATCTCCCAGGGCACAAATTGCATGTGGTCATAGCAAAACCTTGAAAGAGCATCCCAGGACTGATTACAAGCACACGGCTCAACCCATCGGATCTCCCACGGAACAAATTACATGCCATCGGACAAAACCTCGAAAAGGCATCTTCCAGATATCCCAGGGCACAAATTACATGCCATTGGAAAAACCTCGAAAGACTACCTGAAGATCTCCCAAGGGACAAATTATATGTCCTCCCAAGCAAAACCTCGAAATAGCATTTTCTAGATATCCCTGGGTACAAATTACATTCCATAGGAAAACCCTCGAAAGACTATCTGTAAATCTCCCAAGGAACTAATTACATGCTTATCTGCACAACCTGTTCCACGGCCACAGAGTATCAACCTGATACTCACCATACATCATCCTGATGTACACATGATCATCCTGATCATCATCACTGCAACATCCTGCTGCATGTCATCTGGAGCAACATCCTCAAGCTCGTCATCCATGATCATCCTGATCATATAATGCATCTACCTTATGCATACCAAGTATCTACCTGATACATATCATCATACAAGATCCACCTGATCATACAATGTATCCACCTGATACAAATACAAAAACATGATCCATCTTATCATACCTGATACATATCAACATACATGATCTACCTGATCATACACAGTATCCACTTGATACATATATATATACATGGTCCAAGCATCCAACATGATGCATATACAAAACATATACAAATTATCCTACTGATCATATCCAACATCCAACATGATGCGTACATACATGTACATAAATGATCCAACTGATCATATCTAGCATCCAACATGATGCGTATATACATATAAATGATCCAATTGATCATATCTAGCATCCTCTTGATGCATATACAGAGCAGTAACTGGAGCATCATCCTGTTGCTCATCATCCAGTGCTTACATCCACTGCCATTTGAAGGATCCTCCTTCCAACATACTTGAAATGGATTCTGCAAATGTGTCCATCACTTCTTCCTTGAAGTGTCATCAATCTGAAGAACACCAAGCCTCTCCCTAAAGTACTCGAACTTCACCCTGGCTAGTGGCTTCGTCAGCACATCTACAATCTGCTCGTCCATCGCAATGTACTGGAGCTTCAAAGCTCCTCTGTGCACCATATCCCTGATATAGTGATATTTGATCTCTATGTGTTTCGACCTATCATGAAACACTGGGTTCTTGGATAGCTTCACACAACTCCAGTAGCATCCAACAGAGGGATCAAATAACTCAGACAGTAGCTTCCGAAGCCATACTGCCTCACAACTAGCTGAAGAGGCTACAACATACTCTACCTCAGCTATACTCAGTGCTACGTAGGACTGCTTCCTACTGAGCCAAGAGATCACACCTAATCTCATACTGAAGCTACATCTAGATGAGCTCTTCCTATCTGCAGAACTACCAGCACAATCTGAATCAACATAACCCTGCAGGTTAAACTTTTGATTCACTTCATACCTGAGCCCATAATCAACTATACCCTTCAGGTACCTCAGAATATGCTTTACAGCAACTAGGTGAACACTCCTCGTATCCATCAGGAATTGGCTCAATGTGTTCACCGTAAAGCAAATATCCGGTCTCGTGTTCATCAAGTACATCAAGAACCCAATCATCTGACGATACATAGAGACATCAACCGGCTCAAATGAAGCATCACACAAAAGCTTTAGGTTTGATGCCATGGGTGTGGCCATGGCCTTGCAATCCATCATCCTGAACCTCTTCAAGATATCTACTATGTACTTCCCTTGTCCAAGGAAGATTCCATCTACACTCTGCCACACCTCCATGCCAAAAAAAAAACAAATAGTGCATCATCCCCAAGTTCTTCATCTTGAACTCGGCACCAAGCTTCCGTTGTGTGTGAAACATCTCATAATTTTCAGACAAATTCTTACACATAAAGAAATATGTCATACAATCATGCAAATATCTTAGCCAATGCATCAATGCAACATTTATCCATGTTCCATAATTTTCTAGATGCCTTCCAGTCTCTACTAGAACATTGTTAAGAGTGTGCACAATTCCCAACATGTTAGCAAAGAGGTTTTATTCTAGATAAGTAGCAATGGAATGTTTTACAGGTATTCTAGCACAAGTCATCTTCTCTGGATCGTCGTCACTGCTGCTGCTATCTCAATCAATCTCTCAATCTACTCGTTATAGGAAGTTCTACAGAGCTAGTCCTTTTTCATACTAAAGGTAGGCCCACCACCTGTAGGTCTTCATAATCACTGGCCATATTGTGGAAATCTCAGGACTTATTATGTGCATCACAAACCCTTAAACGAGTCTCTTAACTAGCAAGAACCCTAAAGAGCATCTGAGGCCTTTTTCATCTTGTCCAGATCTCCAGGATTTATTACATGTGGCCCCACCAAAAAACCTCGAAAGAGAATCCCAGGACTGATTATGAGCACAAGGCTCAACCTATCGGATCTCCCAGGGCACAAATTACATGTGGTCACCACAAAACCTCGAAAGAGCATCCCATGACTGATTACGAGCACAAGGCTCAACCTATCGGATCTCCCAGGGCACAAATTACATGTGTTCATGGGAAAACCTTGAAAGAGCATCCCAGGACTGATTACGAGCACACGGATCAACCTATCAGATCTCCCAGGGCACAAATTACATGCCATAGGACAAAACCTCCAAAGGGCATCTGCCAGATTTCCCAGGGCACAAATTACATGCCATTGGAAAAACCTTGAAAGACTATCTGTAGATCTCCCAAGGGACAAATTATATGTCCTACCAAGCAAAACCTTGAAAGACTATCTACAAATCTCCCAAGGCACAAATTACATGCTTATCTGCACAACCTGTTCCATGACCACAGAGTATCAACCTGATAATCACCATACATCATCCTGATGTACACATGATCATCCTGATCATCATCACTGCAACATCCTGCTGCATGTCATCTGGAGCAACATCCTGAAGCTCGTCATCCATGATCATCCTGATCATATAATGCATCTACCTGATGCATACCAAGTATCTACCTGATGAATATCATTATACAAGATCCACCTAATCATACAATGTATCCACCTGCTACAAATACAAAAACATGATCCACCTGATCATACCTGATACATATCAACATACATGATCTACCTCATCATACACAGTATCCACCTGATACATATACAAATACATGGTCCAAGCATCCAACATGATGGATACACAAATGATCCTATTGATCATATCCAGCATCGAACATGATGCGTACATACATGTACATATAAATGATCCAACTGATCATATCTAGCATCCAACATGATGCGTATATACATATAAATGATCCAACTGATCATATCCAACATCCTCTTGATGCATATACAGAGCAGTAACTGGAGAATCATCCTGTTGCTCATCATCCAGCACTTACATCCACTGCCATGTGAAGGATCCTCCTTCCAACATACTTGAAATGGCTTCTGAAAATGTGTCCATCACTTCTTCCTTGAAGTGTCATCAATCTAAAGAACACCAAGCCTCTCCCTAAAGTACTCGAACTTCACCCTGGCTAGTGGCTTCGTTAGCACATCTACAATCTCCTCGTCCATCGCAATGTACAGGAGCTTCACAGCTCCTCTGTGCATCGTACCCCTGATATAGTGATATTTGATCTCTATGTGTTTTGACCTATCATGAAACACTGGGTTCTTGGACAGCTTCACACAACTCCAGTAGCATCCAACAAAGAGATCAAATAACTCAGACAGTAGCTTCCGAAGCCATACTGCCTCACAACTAGCTGAACAGGCTGCAACATACTCTGCCTCAGCTATACTTAGTGCTACGTAGGACTGCTTCCTACTGAACCAAGAGATCACACCTAATCTCATACCGAAGCAACATCTAGATGAGCTCTTCCTATCTGCAGCACTACCAGTGCAATCTGAATCAACATAACCCTACAGGTTAAACTTTTGATTCACTTCATACCTGAGCCCATAATCAACTATACCCTTCAGGTACCTCAGAATATGCTTTACAGCAACCAGGTGAACACTCCTCGGATCTGTCAGGAATTGGCTCAATGTGTTCACCGCAAAGCAAATATCCGGTCTCATGTTCATCAAGTACATCAAGGACCCAATCATCTGGCGATACATAGAGACATTAACCGGCTCAGATGAAGCATCACACAGAAGCTTTAGGTTCGATGCCATGGGTGTGGCCATGGCCTTGCAATCCATCATCCTGAACCTCTTCAGGATATCTACTGTGTACTTCCCTTCTCCAATGAAGATTCCATTTCCACTGTGCCACACCTCCATGACAAAAAAAAACAAATAGTGCATCATCCCCAAGTTCTTCATCTCGAACTTGGCAACAAGCTTCCGCTGTGTGTCGGTAATCAATCTGTCATCTCCCATTACAAACAAGTCATCTGCATACAGGAGTAGAATCACAGGATTCCCTTCTTCAACCTTGTAGTAAAGGTTGGAATCCGCTTTACTCTCGGTAAATCCCAAGTTGGATAGAAAGTTGTCTATCCTACCAAGTTCTGCACACATATATGACTACACCATTCAAGAAAGCTGTCTTGAAATCCATCTGGTGTATCTTCTATTTCATCACTTTTATATTTCTCTATGCTGCCATCTGTAGCATGCTTGATCTGATAGTTCCATTTGGAAGTCACAACAAACTTCCCTTCATCTCTTAAGACCTCATCCCAAACATAATTCTTCATGATCGACGGATCAAGGCATTCTTCCCGTATCCTGGGAACTTCAATATCTTCAATAGATAATTTTGTTTCTTGAACAAATGTTGTAGTCCTTCTTTTGTAGGTGAAGGTATACGGTCTTTCCTACAAAACAAATTAAATTGCATGATTAGAAACATCTCATAATTTTCAGACAAATTCTTACACATAAAGAAATATGTCATACAATCATGCAGTTATCTTAGCCAATGCATCAATGCAACATTTATCCATGTTCCATAATTTTCTAGATGCCTTCCAGTCTCTACCAGAACATTGTTAAGAGTGTGCACAACTCCCAACATGTCAGCAAAGAGGTTTCATTCTAGATAAGTAGCAATGGAATGTTGTACAGGTCTTCTAGCACAAGTCATCTTATCTGGATCGTCGTCACTGCTACTGCTATCTCAATCAATCTCTGAATCTACTCGTAATAGGAAGTTCTCCAGAGCCAATCCTTTTTCATACTGGAGGTAGGCCCACCACCTGTAGGTCTTCGTCATCACTGGCCATATTGTGGAAATCTAAAGACTTATTATGTGCGTCACAAAACCTTAAACGAGTCTCTTGACTAGAAAGAACCCTAAAGAGCATCTGAGGCCTTTTTCATCTTGTCCAGATCTCTAGGACTTATTACATGTGACACCACCACAAAACCTCGAAAGAGAATCCCAGGACTGATTACGAGCACAAGGCTCAACCTATCGGATCTCCCAGGGCACAAATTACATTTGGTCACCTGAAAACCTCGAAAGAGCATCCTAGGACTGATTACGAGCACAAGGCTCAACCTCTCTGATCTCCCAGGGCAAAAATTACATGCGGTCATGGCAAAACCTTGAAAGAGCATCCCAGGACTGATTACGAGCACACGGCTCAACCTATTAGATCTCATAGGGCACAAATTACATGCCATAGGACAAAACCTCAAAACGACATCTTCCAGATATCCCAGGGCACATATTACATGCCATTGGCAAAACCTCGAAAGAATATCTGTAGATCTCCCAAGGGACAAATTATATGTCCTGCCAAGAAAAACCTTGAAAGAGCATTTGCCAGATATCCCAGGGTACAAATTACATTACATAGGAAAAACCTCGAAAGACTATTTACAAATCTCCCAAGGCCCAAATTACATGCTTATCTGCACAACCTGTTCCACGACCAGAGAGTATCAACCTGATACTCACCATACATCATCCTGATGTACACATGATCGTCCTAATCATCATCACAGCAACATCCTACTGCATGTCATCTGGAGCAACATCCTGAAGCTCATCATCCATGATCATCCTGATCATATAATGCATCTACCTGATGCATACCAAGTATCTACCTGATACATATCATCATACAAGATCGACCTAATCATACAATGTATCCACCTGATACAAATACAAAAACATGATCCACCTGATCATACCTGATACATATCAACATAGATGATCAACCTGATCATACACAGTATCCACCTGATACATATACAGATACATGGTCCAAGCATCCAACATGATGCATATACAAAACATATACAAATGATCCTACTGATCATATCCAACATCCAACATGATGCATACATACATGTACATATAAATGATCCAACTGATCATATCCAGCATCCAACATGATGCATATATACATATAAATGATCCAATTAATCATATTCAGCATCCTCTTGATGCATATACAGAGCAGTAATTGGAGCATCATCCTGTTGCTCATCATCCAACGCTTACATCCACTGCCATGTGAAGGATCCTCCTTCCAACATACTTGAAATGGCTTCTGCAAATGTGTCCATCACTTCTTCCTCGAAGTGTCATCAATCTGAAGAACACCAAGCCTCTCCCTGAAGTACTCAAACTTCACCCTGGCTAGCGGCTTCGTCAGCACATCTGCAATCTGCTCGTCTGTCACAATGTACAGGAGCTTCACAGCTCCTCTCTGCACCATATCCCTAGTATAGTGATATTTGATCTCTATGTGTTTCAACCTATCATGAAACATTGGGTTCTCGGATAGCTTCACGCAACTCCAACAGCATCCAACGGAGAGATCAAATAACTCAGACAGTAGCTTCCGAAGCCATACTGCCTCACAACTAGCTGAACAGGATGCAACATACTCTGCCTCAGCTATAGTCAATGCTATGTAGGACTACTTCCTACTAAACCAAGAGATCACACCTAATCTCATACTGAAGCAACATCCAGATGAGCTCTTCCTATCTCCAACACTGCCAGTGCAATCTGAATCAACATAACCCTGCAGGTTAAACTTTTGATTCGCTTCATACCTGAGCCCATAATCAACTATACCCTTCAGGTACCTCAGAATATGCTTTACAACAACCAGGTGAACACTCCTCAGATCCGTCAGGAATTGGCTCAATATGTTCACCGCAAAGCAAATATCCGGTCTCATGTTCGTCAAGTATATCAAGGACCTAATCATATGACGATACATAGAGACATGAACTGGCTCAGATGAAGCATCACACAGAAGCTTTAGGTTCGATGCCATGGGTGTGGCCATGGCCTTGCAATCCATCATCTCGAACCGCTTCAGGATATCTACTGTGTATTTCCCTTGTCCAAGTAAGATTCCATCTGCACTCTGCCACATGTCCATGCCAAAAAAAAACAAATAGTGCATCGTCCCCAAGTTCTTCATCTCGAACTCGGCAGCAAGCTTCCGCTGTGTGTCAGCAATCAATCTGTCATCTCCTGTTACAAACAAGTCATCCACATACAAGAGTAGAATCACAGGATTCCCTTCTTCAACCTTGTAGTAAAGGTTGGAATCCTCTTTACTCTCGGTAATTCCCAAATTGGATAGAAAGTTGTCTATCCTACCAAGTTCTGCACACATATATCACTACACCATTCAAGAAAGTTGTCTTGAAATCCATCTGGTGTATCATCTATTTCATCACTTTTATATTTCTCTATGCTGCCATCTGCAGCATGCTTGATCTGATAGTTCCATTTGGAATTCACAACAAACTTCCCTTCAGCTCTTGGGACCACATCCCAAACATCATTCTTCATGATCGACGGATCAAGGCATTCTTTTTGTATCTTGGGAACATCAATATCTTCAATAGATAATTTTGTTGCTTGAACACATGTTGTAGTCCTTCTTTTGTAGGTGAAGGTATATGGTCTTTCCTACAAAACAAGTTAAATTGCATGATTAGAAACATCTCATAATTTTTAGACAAATTCTTACACCTAAAGAAATATGTCATACAATCATACAATTATCTTAGCCAATGCATCAATGCAACATTTATCCATGTTCCATAATTTTCTAGATTCCTTCCAATCTCTACCAGAACATTGTTAAGAGTGTGCACAACTCCCAACATGTCAGCAAAGAGGTTTCATTCTAGATAAGTAGCAATGGAATGTTGTACAGTGCCATAGGACACTTACCCATCATATGCATATTAGTAGTATCTTGTTCATTAATGCAAATATGCAAAATACATATCCTATGTCCAGGAACATAAGCATATGTATCATTGAACAATTTTATTTAAACAAACAAATATGTAAGAAGTGGTAATTAAAATACTTATCTTTGTTTGTTTGTTGGGTGGACTCCCTCTGAGTCTTTGCTTTCTTGCAGGAGTTGCTGAAGTAACTTCTTCTACACCTTTCTGTTCTGGAATGAAGAAAGATGGTCAACTCCCTCTGAATATCTGTATCCTTGCATGAACTGCTAGAGTGTGCTCCCTCTTGATCTTTGCTTCCTTGATTACCTATTCTTGAACTTATATTCATCCTTCGTCCCTATGCATGCTTATTAGTATCATCATTGTGTTATCCTTGAGGTCTCATAGATAATCACACATTTATTAGTATAGTCTTAATACTATCATATCTTAAACATGTATAGTCATGATCATTCATAGATAATAAACATTAGTATTCAAGGTTTCAGGGAAGTCTTCTTTTACTTATGCATATTCTTATTTGATCATAGGACTTTTCTGATTAGTTAAATCATCAATGCATAAATCCGTGATTACTCAAACCTATAACTTCATGATTCTTCTGGTTAGTCATATCATCAATTATGGTAAGAAACATAATATGTATACAACCATGACTATTCAAACCTATGACTTCATGAATAATCATTATCAACAACAAAACAATATAAGATCCTAACACAAGGTAGGATTTTAGCTTGATATAGGAAAAACATACCTGGATTAGCATGCTAGCTAGTTATGTCTAACATAGCCGCATAATGTCTTCTGGTTCTCTTCAATGACTTGTGCTAGTAACCTGCATGTCTCATAGGTTAACCATTGTAGGACCAAGTTATACATACCTCGAAAGTAGATCTTCTATGTGATCCATGACAATGGATGAATCTTTGTCTTCATGTCACCATGATCATATGTTCTTGAAGTAGAACATGATTTGTCTTTCTTGGTGTACCTTTTATGTTAGCGAACAACATAAACCTCATACAACATCACAATGTATTAGTACATTCATAGGTGTCAAAACCTTAATCAATGAATATCTTCTGTTAAGGTGATACGACAATTCTAGTAATTAATCAAGATTGTATTGTAATGATATGAAGACAAACATATGATAAAATTAACCATGAAACATACCTGTAAGCCATACCTTTCAAGATTGCTTGTAATCTTCGTATGGAAGGCCTTAGCCTCATCTCCCTATGAGATAGGAACTTCTTCACTTATGTAGGTGAGCAATCCATCCTCTTCTAGGATTAACCCAAATGACTTGATTTGCAGGAACTGGATCTGGAGCTGTAATAGGGTTTGTCATAGAAACCCCAAAAATTCAAACTTTCGAAAGGATAGAAATATGTGCCTTGATGAGTTGATCAAGCTGGTATATTCAGAATTTGAAAACTGCAAAGTTTCACTCCTCAATTTTTCCTTTGAAACTTTCAAATTCACTAGACGTGACCTTGAACTAGGCTTTTATGAAGCCCACTCTTCTGCCCAATCAAAAGGTTTGATCCAAATCTCTAAGCTTCTATTTTTATGAGGAGCTTCCAGCCGTGGTCACAAATTTCAAAAATTCCCACTTTTGCAGAAGCCCTAATTTTCCACTTTTCTGATCAAAGTCTGAACTAGGGTCTGATCAAGCTTGGCCTTCTGCCCAACCAAAAATTCTGATCTTGGTCTCTAAATTTTGATATTGATGAGTAGCATTCAGCCGTGGTCTCCGATTACAAAATTTTCAACTTTCTTCGAAGCTCTAAATTCCGGAAGCCATGAATGAAGGTGCTAAAAAATAATTCTGATTTGACAGAAATATGTACCTGATTGTTTTTGGTGTAACTCTGAACTTTTCAATCCACCGGGTCTGAAAATTTTTCTTGAGATAGCCCGACCTGTTATCTTTCCATCCTGACAGGTCTAACCTCAATAGGATTCTCTGAGAGAGAGTTATGCCAAGTGTCGCAACGTGACCTATTTATGGGATAATACAGGAGAGCGAACTTGTATGGCGTGCCATGTGTCACTGGTTCAACTTTGGCCTCTAAAACATTTTCGTGAGATATCTCGACCGGTTATCTTTCCATCCCAATAGGTCTGACCTCAATTGGATTCTCTAAGAGAGAGTTTGCCAAGTGTTGCAATGTGACCTGTTTATGGGATAATACAGGAAAGCAAAATTATACGACGTGCCCCATGTTACTGGTTCAACGTCGGCCTCTAAAAATTTTTCTTCAGATAGTACAGTCTGTGTACTACCTATCACTTTTTACAAAATTTCATTTGGAGCTTCCAAGCCCAAGTTAGGACCTTTTTCCCAAGGTCACCTGATTTTGACTCAGATCTGGAAGAGGCAGAAACCCTATATTGTATAGATCATAAATCACAAAGTACAATGAATTAGAGGTTTTCCTTTGGACACAAGGTACATGGGGATCAGATATTCGACCTGTAAAAGTTTTAGATTTGGAAGCTTTTCCAAAACAGATTTATAGTGAAAGTGCTACGATGACTGGTTTTTGCTATATCAAGCCCTAGCATCGTAAGTGCAACAAGTGTCATACATGCCATATCATCCCTTCTTTCAGGCTAGCTCTTATACCATGTTAAATTTTTAGAATTTACTTCAATCTGATCTAGGATCTTAACTGAGAGAACAACATGTACAACAAATCTACAACATATCAACCATGGACACAATAATGCAAGCACACAAGAGACACAGAGTTTACTTGGGGAAAACCATAAAGGTGAAAAACCCCAATAACTTCCTCAGAGATAGATAGAGCAATGATACAACCAGAATACAAGAGATAGTCTTCTCCTAGCAGCAGAGCCTCCTCCTCCACAAGTGCACCACTCTCCCAAGTGTGAGTGAGAGAGTAGAATGTGTAAAATGAGAGAGACACACTCTCTATTTATACACTAACTTGACTTGACCTTTACTCAACTATGTCGGCCTCAACTTAACCACTTAACATAATGCTGACTGGGCTGACACCCAATAGGGTAGTCTAATAACCCTTTGACCCACATGACTTATACAGGGCCGACCCCAACAAGGTGGTCTAATAACCCATCAAGTATAAGTTACGACACTTACAATATAAATGACGACACTTCCATATAGAGGAATAATAACATCTCTATAGGAATACAAACACTTTCGTATAGAGGAATAATAACATCTTATAGGAATACAATATACATATATGTGGAATACATTCCAAAGTTACATATACATCAACACTTGTAACTACCTCATATATGCAATATCTCCTTATAACTACCTCATATATGCAATATCTCCTTGTAACTACCTCATATATGCAATAAATCCTTGTAACTACCTCTTGTAACTCAAATAGTACCACCAGAAGGTATGCTAGCATGGAATCTTCCTAACTATGGTCATGAGGGTGGTATGAAGTGGGTATAAAGACTCATAACAATTTGGAGAAAGTGGGTGTACCTCAAATGTGGACAAACTACTATAGTACCCACAAGACCTAAAACATAAAAGGTGGTACAAATCACAAGATATCCCAATATCAGTAAAACACCCAAAAGGTAAAAGGCAAGGTACCACAAAAATATTATCAGCAAAATGAAAGGACCATAAGACAATCGACCAAGGTGGGGTACAACCATTCATCTCTCTCTCAGATGTACCATTGTTTCATATAACTTGAAAGACCATCATCACAGTAAATGGAAAAGTCCACATGAGTGATGTGATCACGTGGTCCTCTATACTAGTCCTACGGTCAAGCATTAGTGGCTCCATGAAGGGGTGTTCAGTCCCTTTAGAAGACCATCTAACTCAACCATCTCAAAGACCTAGGAGAAGAGGACATCACACATCATCAAATAAGTATTGGTAACTACTATGTATGAACTCAAAAACCCTAAAGCAACCGAGCGTACAGAAGGGGAGCTATGAAAAGAAAAGGCTTGCAGGCCAAAAAAACAAGCTCAAAAAACTGTACTAGGACCAATGTCACAGTAAGCGAGCTGAAACAAAAGTGGCCAGAATGCCAACAAGTAGCACTAAAAAGAAAAAGACCCTCTAAAAAGGTGAAAATGCAAGCAAACTTCCTAATTAGGAGCTAGAGACCTCGACAAATTGTATCCTTCACAAGGTGATGAAATCCAAGTCATACAATACGAAGGGAGAGACCAAATTTGAAGGATATCCCTCTACCAAAAGGGATCCTTGGTAAAAGAGCCCTAGTAGAAAAGTCACTAAGCTACCTCGTTCATAACACGTCGTAAGAGGTTTTCGGTGCTTCTGCCTTATCACTCTTTTATCACCAGTATGGTGGCCGGAGAATACAAGGAAGACAATGATCGATGTTGCCTTAGGGATAAGTGGAGTGTGGCATTCCACATATTCCGTCCGGTTCTCGATCTCGTGGCGGTTTAACCCCTGAAACAATAGGAGGCCCCTCCACAAATTGGTGTATGACCGTGTCAACAAATACTAGAGGATTTTGGTACCCTAGAGGACAACAACTATGTCTCAAATGATAATGACAAGAGGGAATTATTTGGATGCCTATCCCTAGTGTCCTACCTAACTAGAGAATTCTTTTTCTCCTCAAGTGAGGTTATGGTGTGTTTAGTTAGGGGGTGTAAATTTTAGTGGTTGTATTACTCAATCGGGTGATGGAAGTGAAACTCGTGGTGTGATGACTGACTCAAACCATGCAAATGCATATGAATAAAATAAGCATTTCCTTTCAATGAATGCTAGCTAAGGTAAGGAGAGATTTCTTTCAAACTATAACTACTCTTTCAAATTAAATGAATCCATTAACAATAAATTTCTTCTACCTCTAATGACTAAAATGCATGACAATATTTAAACCTAATTAGCAAGCATAAGCATGACATTGTGATATTGTGAATAATCGTGTATGCTAGGACACATTATTTCAATTTAAAACCCATGTAATGTAGGCATATTTTGATATGAATCTTGAGAGTTGAGATCTGGTAAGGCTTTAATGTTGAATAAAGTAGGAGATATAATATACAATGCAAAGAAAAATCACAAGATCTTTCAATTTTACAAGTGAAGGAACAATGACGAAAACCATTAAAGATGATGCACGATAATGAATAAATAAATAAATAAGCATGACAACATGAGAGAGAGTGAGAGAAATGGGGTAGAATCGTATTCTATTAAGATGAACAATTAAAGGTAATGAGGTAAATTTTAGGACCTCTCTTCCAAATCTTAACTCTTTCTTTTTTGACATTTTATAATTGTAATATGTTTACTAAGTTATCTTTGATTAAGTACACATTGAACAATTACATTTAACATGTCATATTCATTTTTATATTTAATAAAAATATGTCTTGATAACTTATGGATTCAAAACATGGACTATAAACCCCCCAAGATTCAAATCAATCTACCCCCCTTACAAAATGATGGTCCTATTAATTTTAAAAATGTTACAAAAAAACCACATAATGTGTATGGAAGGAAGATGTTTACAATTTGTTGATTGCCAATGAAGAGGGCTTTTTGTGGCTAAATTGTAACCATGGTTTTTTGGATGACACATAACTAACTTGGTAACGAAAGATTGACCTTGAAATTGAATTCTAATGTGATGGTTTATTTTTACATGGAAAAAGTGGATTTGATATAATAGTAAAAAATCACAATGAAAATAGTGATTCTAATAGTAATAGACCTCTTGTTGCAAATCTGTTCATAATTTTTACTATAAGCGAAGCAATCAGATTCAATTAGATATCCATCTTAGATGTTTAGGATATATTTCCAGTCGTATATGGAACTCATCCACCCATGGTTTGTGGAGTGAGATATTGATTGTTGAAACCCAATGTAAAAACCTTTAGTGTTAGTGCTTCTACTAATGATATCTCCCAAATTGAGCAACGAAATGAAATTCCACTTGCCAATTTCTTGAAGTAGATGTGGATGATGTTTGATGGAATTAACGGTACATCACATGTTTTCTTAAATTTGTTTATATTACCCTGCTATTCCCCCTAGGAATCACGGGTAGCTCAGGCCCCCCACATGAATGGACCCCATGACCTATAAGCCCCCACCCCACCATAGGTATCATTGCACCATTCCATCAAGCCTAATGGTATTCTCGTGACGACCTCTAAATAACTATGCATACCTAAATTATGGTTACCATTTTCTTGAGATCAAATGCATGGGAAGCATTAAAACGAAAAAAAAAAGCAGGAAGGGGTCTTCATTAGGTGTATCCTCTTTATTTTAAATGACTAAAAATTTGGTTATTTTTCATGATTAATGACTTTCTTTGATAATATGAAAAATATTTATGAAAACAAAATATAAATAGATAAGCTACGCAGTGGCTAGTCCCTGTCGAGCAAAAAATGACAAGCGTTTCAATGGATGGGCCATGTCAAATTAAGAAATAAAACCTTTGTTCTCAAATTCCTCAAAAGGAAAATGAAGATAGTGTTAAGTTGTGAGACATTGCATGCCAACATAATCCTTAAACATGGTTTCTACCAACATTCACATATATGAGCTACCAGGATCACCTAGAAAAAATGGGTGTTGTCCTATTTCCCATCACCTCCCTTGCTATCGACATGGTTTGTATTGACTTCTAAATAGTTGGATTAAGAAAGTTTTGGATAGTGTTGGGACAAATCCCCTCAAGCTCTCTTAGAGTATTGTTGTTCTACCTACAAATTACCTTGTACTTATCTAGAGCTATGTTAATGAAGAATACTCTCTTAGTAGCCAATTGATGTTTCATGGGTACTCTTTCATTTGTTATAATGATAGTTGTTGAGTTGATAAGATTTAATATATTGCTCCTCTTATCAACTTTCTCTCTTTTTTTCAACCCCATTTTATTAATACCTTAAGGTACTTGTCAAATCTACATTCAAAAAGATTAATTTCAGTATTCGAAGTGTTTTCAGTTCATTGATTTTTAGATGCAAGTACACATATTTGCAATCTTCACACAGATTTGAGCATTTGTACTAAGAATTGGGTTTATCTAGTGATAAGCGACTAGTAAGCACCAACTTCTTGCCTGTCACATGGAAACTTCTGTTCCAGTCCTAAATAGGAAGGTTCATATAAAGACAACCAATCTTCTGCATTTTTTCCATTTCTACGAACAATACTCTGATGCAAACTTTTGATGACAACATGGAAACTTAGGACAACAAATATTGCAAGATCCTCTAGCACTATTCAGTGGAGGTCTTCCTTCTTGGTGTCACCAATTAACCAAAGCATGCCCATTCTTGTTTCCATTTGAGACAAGAAGACAATACTTTTATTCACTTTCATTTGGGTTATCTCATGCCCTACAGCGCTTACAGCAGCAACAAAGTGCTGAAACTTCAAACTTCAATAATAATCTAGAAGTACAAGTTGGTAGGGTGCAACGTCAAAAGGGTCGTGTTTATAGGCACCGTATACTAGATTCAGCTATGAAGGTAATGGAGATGTATGGTAGTAATAAGGCAGTTCTCGAAGTCGAGTACTTTGGAGAGGTTGGCACAGGTATAGGTCCAACTTTGGATTTCTATACTCTTCTTAGCCATGAATTACAAAAGAAAGTGCTTGGAATGTGGAGGTCAGGTTCTTGTTCTAAGGAAGTTGTCGTGGCATCAAATGTTGAGATGTAGGATGTTGAACACCATGGAGTATTTTTGCATACAAACAAAGTCAATACAATCCCTACAGTAGAAACTGAAGAGTTTGTGCAGGCTCCTTAGGGGTTATTTCCTCGCCCATGGCCACCTAATGGAGATTCTTTGCAGGGAAGTCAATTTTCCAAGGTAATAAATTATTTCCATCTTCTAGGACAAGTTATGGCAAAAGCTCTTCAAGATAGGCGGCTTCTAGATTTACCTCTTTCAACAGCTTTTTGTAAATTGGTTCGAGTCTCATAAACCTTGTTCAAATACAATTTCCATCCAGGGTTCAAGTCTCATAAACCCCGATCATCTCGTGCATAAGAAGTTTACACAACCATTAATGATTTTAGTGATAAAAGAAAAGTGCAAAAGAAATTAGCCACAAGATAGAAATGCAAAACGGTTCATATCATTAAAACATTAGAATACCAACCAATATTACAGTCATCCATCATTTAAAAAGGGAAATGCAGAAGCACATTTGGATGCCCAACCCTTAAATGTTATACACAGATCAACATTTATATAGACACGTGGCCCCAACGCCAAACCCCTTAGCATTTTGGGTATTCGTTGCATCCTCAAAAGCTCAGCAAACATAGATATAGAGTTGAATCTTATCGATTTGGCAGGCGTTGCAGCACTCAACTCCTCAACCTCCTCAACTGGCACTGGCTATCAACACTAGGCTCAGCTCCTCAACCGACACTGGCTCAACACCTCAACTGGCACTGGCTATCAACACCGACCGTAATGGTTCACGGGTCATGTAACTTACCTCCTCAACCGGCACTAGCTCAGCTCCTCAACCAACACTGGCTCAGCTCCTCAACTTGCACTGGATATCAACACTGGCCATAATGGTTCGCGGGTCATTTAATGCAGGTCCACGCTCGTCGGCCGGAGGGTTCGAGCTCGTCGGGAGAAGCAGGCGTAAATTGGTAAGTTTTGTTTTTTTTCTTAAGTTTTTTCCATGTTATATTTGTAGTTTTTTTATGTGTTTTTTATGTTTTTTTTATATTTTTTATATTTAGTTTTAATTTTTATATATTTAATTTTAATTTTATATATTTAATTTTAATATATATTTTAATATTTATTAATTTGTAATTTTTATTTATTAATTTGTATAATGTATGTATTTTTTTCATATAAAAAAATAAAATAAAATAAAAGATTTAATATAAAAATAAAAATAAGGTTTAAAGTTTAATAATATTTTTTTATTAAAAAAAAAATTAAAATTTTAATGATGAAGTCAGTGATAACGATGACGCCAATGTCAATAGTGATGACAATGACAATATCAGTGACGAGGATGATGATGATGTTAATAACTAGATCATCGTCATCATTGTTGTCATCGCGACCATCATCTTCGTCATAGAGATGATCATCTTTATCATCATCATCTTCTTCTTCAAAAACAACAACATCTCCTTATCTTATGTCCATTACACCAAGGGCACTACAATTGGCAAGGATGAAATCTTTCCTCCCTACCATTTCCAAAGACATGTCCATGATGGGGTCATTGTCAGAAGAGCATGCCATCCTTAAAGTACAGTACCATCAGTATCACCCGATGTAAATATGATGGATGTATTTGACATCACCCTTTGCAGATTCATTTATTGGGGGCATCTATTTTGAGGTTTTGGAAAAGACATATGGCCCTAGGTTAAAATATAGAGTCGTAGGAAAGTACAATTGCCTCTAGGGATCATCGGACTACATAAGGAATCTTTGGCCTATGAGTAGGTTATGTTCTCCATTTTTCTATTTAGAATGCCATGGAAGGTTATTTAGAACCATACGATGGTTTGAGGTTAAAAACTAGGATGTTAAACCATACAACCACCTATGGGGATCATGTCTTATATATAGTGCCTCAAATAACCACACTAGGCTACATATGGAATATGCCTTACCCATTTGACTAATGCATGAACTAACCTTTTATTAGAAGGATAATGTTTACCAATGAGATTTGTGGACTAGGAGCATCTCTTATTTTCATTGCTTATATGCATGACTTTTGTTATTTAGGCACATTACTTATGTGCGTGATAGGTAAGGTGCATATGCTAGTTACATCAGTTAAGTTTAGTGTGTGAGTTATGAATTTATATTTTTTTTCATTATGTTGAATCTCTAACTAAAAAATCTTCTTGGCACTAGCGATGTGATAAGAATGCATGCAATATGGATCACATGGGTAAGAAGATGTATTGTTTATATCCATGCATAAGGTTAGGTTCGGAAGGAGTTAGGCCCACTAGTGGGTTAATTGTTATAATGGGACATTAATTGTTATTTAAGGGCTACTATGTTACTGTTTTAGGATACTAGTATATTCGTTGCCTATGGTTAGTGGAACACTAATTACCATAGGTTATGGTTGTGAATGTGAATTAGGTTCATAAGTTCCCCAAACCACCACACAAGCATGGAATTGGGAATCTTTAACATGTGAGTGAGATATCTTTACTTTTTTGAGTCTTGGCACACCAAGGATGATTTTTTATGTACATGGAAACATCTAATACCAAAATAACATGTGTTGATTATAACAAATTCTTGATGACAATTTCATGAGATAATTGATGACATCTTTAACCCACGTATCGATAAGAACTTTAACCCACATATTGATAAGTACATTTTGGTTTCAAATGGGACATTGATACATCATTTCTAGCATGTTTAAACAATTTTGGACCTCCTCCATTTCCATAAGTTGTAAGATAAAATGAAGAGAAAACAATGTTTATAAGGATTGGCATACTCCCTCTGTTGCCAAGAATCTTAAAATGATTACGCTGATGATGATGATGACGATGATGATGATCAAGATGGGGACGATGATGAAGATGACGATGACGATGATGATGATGACGATGATGAAGATGAAGATTTCAAATCACGATGATGATCATGATGATGAAGAATTCACACAATGATGATCATGATGACGAAGAATTCACACAATGATGATCATGATGACGAAGAATTCACACAATGATGAAGAAGAAGATGATGATGAAGATGATAATGATGCAGATTGATGATGACGATGATCATGATGAATGTGATGATGATCATGATGATCATGAGGATGATGATAAAGATGATGGTGGTGATGATGATGATGATGATGATGTTGGTGGTCATGACAATGACAATGATGATGAAGACGAATATGATTACAATGATCATGATGATGACGATGATGATGATCAAGATGGGGACGATGATCATGACGGTGATGTTGGTGGTGATGACAACAACAATGATGAAGATGATGATGATGACAATCATGAAGATGATGATGATGATGATGATGATGAAGATGATGATGATGATGATCCTAGTGATCATGATGAAGATGGTGATCATGATGAAGATGATTATATTGATGATCAAGCAGTATGGCATTTGGGGTAGCATGATAATTGTACTACATTTCCTTAATTATAAGCTTCTCTCTGTTTCGAGAATCGTTTAATATTCTCTAGTAAACAGGGCCAACCACGTGAAGGTGGAAGATCTTATGGCCCCTCTCACCCCCTCTCATCATTCGCAATTCCCCAATATAACCTGAAAAAAATATCTATGTACAAAAAAATTAAATGTCTTTTCTCATTCATACTAAATAACAAGAAAGGTTTCTAATTTTAACATACAGGAAAATTGAAATTAGCTAAAAAAAGTTAATAATTTATTATTAATAATGCATACCTGATCATAAACTTCGACGGTCTTCATCATCTTCTTCATCTGAGTGATCGTCTGTACTATCATCCGATGATCCAGATTCAACATTGTAAGGATTGGCCATATCATCATCATCGTCGATGTCAGTTACGTCGATCATCATTTCATCATCGATATCATTTTCATGGACATTGTATGAATATACATCATGATCTGATTCAAGAAGTTCTTCGATATCTTCTTCTAGAACAGGAATATCATCTAAGTCATGTTGATCATGATCATCTTCAATGGCATCTTCTTCTTCGAGAATGTCTTCATTACCTTCATCTACGTTATACTTTACCAGCCTTCCCCTTGGATCGTGTCTCATAGAAAATGACCAACCTGCTCTACCTGGAACCTCGGAGTAAAACACCTGTTCACATTGGGTTGGAAGAACATAGGGCTCCGTTCCTGGCTCAAACAACCTTGTATTTACCATGGTAAAACCATTATCATCTTCAATAATTGTTCTATCGAGATCACGTTGATTCAATCGACACCTGTATCATTTGACAACGAACAGAAATACCTTGAAGGAGTTAAAGTCACACTGAAGAATGTCTTCTAGATACCCATAGTATCGATTTTCAGATAGTTTTGGATGTCTGTCACTTCTAGAAGAAACATTGGTCACCTCAAAGACTCCAGATATGACACAATCAGATGTTTTCTTTGTTTCATCCAACTTTTTGATGCGATATCTACATCCATTGCACCACATAGCCTTATGGTGTTTTACCTAGTACAACAAGCCATACAGGAAAATATTACATAATGACACCATATTTATGATAAAGTAGTGCATGTTTATTATAATGCCATAAAAGGAAAATAACCAGCGTGACGTACAATGACAATATTTAAAAAAAAAAATAGTGCCGTTGATTAATATGCTTACCTACTTATCTTCTAAACCTCTTTCAAAATCGATTTCCCTTTGTGTTAGATTGTTGTCTCCATTGCGATGTGCAACTTTAACCAATGAAGCCACACCTTCCCATGATATTCCATGACCAGATTGTTCACATTTTTCGATCCATACCTTCATACAGTCAAGATTGTTTGCGATGTATAAATGAATCACATCCCACTCTCGACCAACTATTTGATGACAATAAAATTAAAATTCAATGAAAATGTATATTAGTCACTTAAAAAAGTATATAATTACAGTATCAAAATGATGCAAAATACTAAATAAAAAAATAGAATATATATGTATGATATATAAACATAAAAATTACCAGTGAAATGTGTTATATTACCTTTCACCTTCCTCGATCTACCTCTCCCCTTTGGGTAGTCCCCTTCAAAATCGTTTTTGGAGTTTGGATCACAAATGCGACGTAAATTGAGCTTTGACGCCAATATAGGAAGATATTCACTAATGTACAACATGTTTTGGTATACCATACATCCCTCCATTATAGAACCTTCAACATATGCTCATTTTTTGAACAAACCCTTCATAAATTTCAAGTGCCTCTCAACCATCCACATGGACCTTGAGTGTGTAGGTCCACACAGTTCAATCTCCCCAACTTGCTGTATGAGGTAGTGTTCCTGTGCATTGAAAAATGTTGGAGGTAGATGCTTCTGCATTTCACACATGAGACGAGGAATTTCTCTCCTCCAATACTTTTTGTCTCCTTTATGGAATTATTTAGATGACAACCATCTACAAGTGACATGACAACCCAATCAAGAGATTAAAGAAAAAAGTCATTATATTACGTAACATGAAGTAGAGAATGAAAATCAAATTAAAAATAACTTCTATGTTAAATCAAACAAACAGTAAGCACATGGAAAAATCACCACTTACCTCATGTATTTCCTAAGACTATATATTATTTGCTTGACATTGTTGTCGAAGTTGTTCGGGATAGAGAGAGGTAGAACATACTGTAACAATAATATACAAATAGTTTCAGTATATCAAAATAGAGTACTAGAAAAAGAAAAAAAATATTATTAAATGCATACCATACTAGTTATTACCTTCATGAAGACATGCCAATCGTGCATTTTCACCCGTGCAAAATCACCTTTCTTTGTTATGATATTCGTCATGTTCGCACAAAATCCGGTGGAAAATTTAATTTTTCGAATGACTTCTTTTACAACATTACTTTTCTAGTCCGTTAACATCAATGGAAGTGAGTTTATATTAATTTTCTCTCCGTTGCTATGAAACCGAATGATGTCTTTCATTGCAGGGTTGTTATCTTGAATGTCTTTGCAAATTTTGACAATTTTTTCTTTGTCACTCCTTCCATCCAATATTCGCCATAATGTTTCAGTCACATTCTTTCCGATATGCATTGTATCAAATAGATGAGCAATTTGTAGGTGCTCATAGTAGGGCAACCTACTAAATTGTCTAGGATAACTTTTCATTCCTCATGGAAGCCCATTAATGCCTTCATGATGATCACATGAACGACAATGATGAAATTAAATATTAAATCAATGTCAATTACACTAAACTGCACACAATATAATAAAATGCAATATGATCATATACAATGATTGATTATACGTATCTTGACGATTTCTATTATATTGCAACTTCCATAGTTGAGGTGTCATTCTCTTTGGTTTTAATGTAGTCTCTTGCTTGCCATTGAAAAGATGATTTTTGGTAGTTCGATACCTATGATTCTTGGAGAGGAAGTGCCTATACTCATTAAACACCTCCTTTCCTAAGCTTTTTGAACAACGAGATTTGATCTTAGGACCACAAACTGGACATGCAAATTTCCTCTTTGTCTGAAGACCGAAATAAAAAGATGGAATATCAATATTGTCTATTATAATTATATAAAAAATGACTGGATAATTTAGAAAAACATGCATGCATATTATATTAACTAGTAGTTCGTAAAATTAAATGCAACTAAACTGGAACTTATAATTACATACCACAGAAATCGGTTAACCCTAGGGCATCATGTATTGTCCATACAAGCATTGCATGGAATTGGAATTGCCTTTGTCGTATTGGTCTAGATAAGTCATACATAGTGATGCCATTCCATAACTTTAGTAGCTCATCAATAAGAGGTTCGATATATACATTCATATCTTTGACTTGGTACTTACCTGATTGATTTGAAAATATAAAATAAATATTTTGATTATGAGACGTACCATTTAGATATATAAACCATATTTAACAATAGAAAAAATTTAAATATATATATAACATTATGAGACAAAAAATGACAAATGAGAATATACGACTGCAATAAAAAAAAACTGTAGTGTTCATACCTGGAATAATCATCGACAACATTATGTGCTCCCTCTTTATTGTCAACCATGGAGGAATGTTGTTGTTGATAACAAAAATAAGCCACAACGAGTAAACAGATCTCATATCTACAAAAGGATTGACACCATCTACTGCTAAAGAAATCCTAATATTACGAGGTTTCTCTTTAAAGTGAGGCCATTTTCCCTCCATCTATCTAGATGCAGAGCCATCTATAGGCATCCGAATAATGTCATCTTAACTTATGTTGTTGATGTATATGTAACTTTGGAATGTATTTCATATATGTATGTTGTATGTAATCCTATAGAGATGGTATTATTCCTCTATATGGAAGTGTCATCATTTATATTGTAAATGTCGTCACTTATACTTGATGGGTTATTAGACCACCTTGTTGGGGTCGGCCCTGTATAAGTCATGTGGGTAAAAGGGTTATTATACCACCCTATTGGGGGTCGGCCATGTGGGTCGAAGGGTTATTAGACCACCCTATTGGGGGTCGGCCCAATTTGCATTATGTTATGTGTTTAAGCTCGAACCTACATGATTTATGTAAAAGGCAAGTCAAGTCAAGTATAAATAGAGTGCGAGAGGCACTCTATTTGATCACTCAGTTCTCACTCATCCACTCAAGGAGGAGTGGCACACTTATGGAGGAGGAGGATATGCTACTAGGATATGTCTATCTCTTATGGTTGGGTTGTATCATTTCTCTATCTATCTCTGAGGAAGTTATTGGGGTTTTTCACCTTTATGGTTTTCCCCAAGTAAATCTTTGTGTCTCTTGTGTGCTTGCATTATTGTCTCCATGATTGATATGCTGTAGATATCTTGTACATGTTGTTCTCTCAGTTAATATCCTATATCAGATTGAAGTAAATTCTGAAAGTTTAACTTGGTATCAGAGCTAGCCTGAAAGAAGGCATGATATGGCATGTATGACACTTGTTGCACTTACAATGCTAGGGCTTGATATAGCAAAAACCAGTCATCGTATCAATTTCGCTATAAATCCGTTTTGGTGACATTTTTGGATCTGAAACCTTTACAGGTAGAAGTTTAAATCCCCATGTACCTTGTGTCCAAAGGACAACCTCTAATGCATTGTACTTTGTGATTTATGATCTGTACAATATAGGGTTTCTGCCTCTTCCAAATCTGAGTCAAAATCAGGTGACCTTGGGAAAAAGGTCATAACTTGGGCTGGCAAGCTCCAAATGCAATTTCGTAAAAGGTGACAGGTAGTACACAGAATTTAATATCTCAGAAACATTTTTCAGAGGCCGAAGTTCAAACAGTGACACGTGGCACGCCATACAAGTTCGCTCTCTTGTATTATCCCATAAATAGGTCACATTGTGACACTTGGCATAACTCTCTCTCAGAGAATCCAATTGAGGTTAGACCTATCAGGATGGAAAGATAACAGGTCGAGCTATCTCAAAAAACATTTTTAGACCCTGTGTATTGAAAAGTTTGGAGGTACACTAGAAACAATCAGGTACATATTTCTATCAAAACAAATTTTTTTTTTAAGTACCTTCATTCATGGCTTCCGGAATTTAGGGCTTCAGAGAAAGTTGGAATTTTTGTAATCAGAGAGAAAGGCTAGATGCTACTCATCAAAATAGAAATTTAGAGACCAAGATCAGAATTTTTGGTTGGGAAGAAGGCCAAGCTTGATCAGACCCTAGTTCGGGACTTTGATCAGAAAAGTGGAAAATTAGGGCTTCTGCAAAAATGGGATTTTTTTAAATCTGTGACCACGACTGGAAGATCCTCATAAAAATAGAATCTTAGAGATTTGGATCAAACCTTTTGATGGGGCAGAAGAGTGGGCTTCATCAAACCCCAGTTCAGGATCATGTCCAGTGAATCCGGAAGTTTCAAAGGCAAAATTGAGGAGTGAAACTTTGCAGCTTTCAAATTCTGAATATACCAGCTTGATCAGCTCATCAAGGTGCATATTTCTATCCTTTCAGAAGTTTGAAATTCAAAGTTTGAATTTTTGGGGTTTCTCTGACAAACCCTAATCCAGATCGAGATCCAGTTCTTGCAAATCAAGTGGATTGGGTTAATCCTAGAAGAAGATGGATTGGTCACCTGCATAAGTGAAGAAGTTCCTGTTTCAGAGGGAGATGAGGCTAAGGCCTTACATAAGAAGATTACAAGCAATATCGACAGGTATGAATCATCCAAGTATGTCTCGATATTTGTTCATGATTAAGTTTATGATATGTTTGTCTTCATGTTATTACAGTTAAAATAATCTTGATTTTAGACATGTCGTATAACCTTAACAAAATTATGAATGCATCCATTAGGGTGTTGACACTTGTGATTGTACTAATGCATTATTGTGTTGTATGAGGCTTATATTGTTTGCTAAGATAAAAGGTACACCAAGAAAGTCAAATCATGTTCTACTTCAAGAACATATGCTCATGGTGACATGAAGACAAAGATTCATCCATTGTCATGGATCACATAGAAGATCTACTTTCGAGGTATGTATAACTTGGTCATACAATGGTTAACTTGTGAGATATGCAGGTTACTAGCACAAGTCACTGAAGAGAACCAGAAGACATTATGCGGGTATGTTAGACATAACTAGCTAGCATACTAATCCAAGTATGTTTTTTCCTATATCAAGCTAGAATCCTACCTTGTGTTAGGAGCTTATACTTTTGTGTTGTTGATAATGATTATTCATGAAGTCATAGGTTTGAATAGTCATGGTTGTATGCATATTATGTTTCTTACCATAATTGATGATATAACTAACCAGAAGAATCATGAAGGTATAGGTTTCAATAATCACGAGTTTTATGCATATTATATCTCTTCTCTTGATTGATGATTTAACTAACCAAAAGAGTCCTATGATCAATATGTATGAATAAAAGAAGACTTCCTTGACACCTTGATTACTAATGTTTATTGTCTGTGTTTGCATTGATCTTGACTATACATGCTTGAGATTATTGTGTTTTAATCATATTAAGATTATACTATTGAATGTTTGATTATGTATGAGACCTAGAGGATAACACAATGGTGATACTAACAAACATGCATAGGGATCGAGAATGTATATAAGTTCAAGGACAGGTAATCCAGGAAGCAAAGATCAAGAGGGAGCACACTCCAGTAGTTTCTACAAGGATGTAGATATTCGTAGGGAGTTGACCACTTCTCAAAATCCACATCAGAATGGAGTTGCAAAGATTCAGAGGGAGTCCACCCAACAAACAAACAAAGATAAGTATTTGAATTGTAATTACTTGCATATTTTATTGTTTAAATAATATTGTTCAATAATGTATATATTGATGTTCCTAGAATTAGGTTGTGTATTATGCATATTAGAATAGTTGCATTGATGAACAGTATACTACTAATATACATGGGTAAGTGGCCTATGGCACTGTACAACATTCCATTGCTACTTATCTAGAATGAAACCTCTTTGCTGACATGTTGGGAGTTGTGCACACTCTTAACAATGTTCTGGTAGAGATTGGAAGGCATCTAGAAAGTTACGGGATATGGATAAATATTGTATTGAAGCATTCGCTAAGATAATTGCATGACTGTATGACATATTTATTTATGTGTAAGAATTTGTTCTGAAAACTATGAGATGTTTTCTAATCATACAATTTAACTTGTTGTGTAGGAAAGATCGTATGCCATCTCCTACAAAAGAACTACAACATTTGTTCAGCAACAAAATTAT
The DNA here is from genome assembly GCA_027924585.1 of Larix kaempferi. Lineage (NCBI taxonomy): Eukaryota > Viridiplantae > Streptophyta > Pinopsida > Pinales > Pinaceae > Larix > Larix kaempferi. Next base: position 5,299,650 of record BSBM01000547.1, read on the forward strand.
CTATTGAAGATATTGAAGTTCCAAGGATATGGGATGAATGCCATGATCCATCAATAATGAAGAATGATGTTTGGGATGTAGTCCCAAGACCTGAAGTGAAGTTTGTTATGACTTCCATATGGATCTATCAAGATCAAGCATGCTGTAGACGACAGCATAGAGAAATATAAAAGTGATGAAATAGAAGATGCACCAGATGGATTTCAAGACAGCATGGTGTAGTTATATATGTTTGCAGAACTTGGTATGGTAGGATAGACAACTTTCTATCCAGTTTGGGCTTTACCAAGAATAAAGCGGATTCCAACCTTGTCTACAAGGTTGAGGAAGGAAATCCAGTGATACTACTTTTGTATGCAGATAACCTGTTTGTTACAGGTGAAGACAGATTGATTGCCGACACACAGCAGAAGTTTGCTGCTGAGTTTGAGTTGAGGAACTTGGGGATGATGCACTATTTTTTTTTTGGCATGGAGGTGTGGCAGAGTGATGGGATCTTCCTTGGTCAAGGGAAGTACATAGTAGATATCCTGAAGAGATTTGGGATGATGGATTCCAAGGTCATGGCCACACCTATGGCATCGAATCTGAAGCTTCTATGTGATGCTTCATCTGAGCCGGTTGATGTCTCTATGTATCGTTAGATGATTGGGTCCTTGATGTACCTGACGAACACAAGACCAGACATTTTCTTTCCTGTGAACACATTGAGTCAGTTCCTGACAGATCCGAGGAGTGTTCACCTGGTTGCTGTAAAGCATGTTGTGAGGTACCTGAAGGGTATAGTGGATTATGGGCTCAAGTATGAGGTGAATCAAAAGTCTAACCTACAGGGTTATGTTGATTCAGATTGGGCTGGCAATGATGCAGATAGGAAGAGCACATATGGATGCTGCTTCAGTATGGGATCAGGTGTGATCTCTTGGTTTAGCAGGAAGCAGTCCTGCGTAGCACTGAGTACAGCTGAGGCAGAGTATGTTGCAGCCTGTTCAGCTAGTTGTGAGGAAATATGGCTACGGAAGATACTGTCTGCGTTATTTGATCTCCTGTTGGATGCTACTAGTATCTTCTATGATAACTAGAGTTGTGTGAAGCTGTCCGAGAACCTACTATTTCATGACAGGTCGAAACACATAGAGATAAAATATCACTATATCAGGGATATGGTGTAGAGAGGAGCTGTGAAGCTCCTGTATGTTGCGACGGATGAGCAGATTGTAGATGTGCTGACGAAGCCACTAGCCAGGGTGAAGTTCAAGTACTTCAGAGAAAGGCTTGGCGTTCTTCAGATTGAGAACACTTCGAGGAAGAAGTGATGGACACATTTGCTGAAGCCATTCCAAGCATGTTGGAAGGAGGATCCTTCACATGGCTGTGGATGTAAGTGCTGGATGATGAGCATCGGGATGATGTTCTGGTTTTTGCTTGGATATGATCAGTTGGATAATTTGTATGTATGTATGCATCATGTTGGATGCTGGATATGATCAGTTGGATCATTTTTATGTATGTATGTACTCATCATGTTGGATGCTGGATATGATCAGTTGGATCATGTGTATGTATTTTTGTATATGCATCATGTTTGATGCTTGGACCATGCATTTGTATATGTATCAAGTGGATACATTGTATGATCAAGTGGATCATGTATGGTGATATGTATCATGTGTTTGTATTTGTCTCAGGTGGATACATTGTATCATCAGGTGGATCACGTATGATGATATGTATCAAGTAGATACTTGGTATGCATGAGGTAGATGCATTGTATGATTAGGATGATCATGGATGACGAGCTTTTGGATGTTGCTCCAGATGACATGTAGCAGGATGTTGCAGTGATGATGATCAGGATGATCATGTGTATATCAGGATGATGTATGGTGAGTATCAGGTTGATACTCTATGGCCATGGATTAGGTTGTGCAAATGACCATGTAATTCGTTTCCCTGGGAGATTTGCAGATAGTCATTCAAGGTTTTTCCTATGGCATGTAATTCGGTGCCCTGGGATATCTGAAAAATGCTCTTTTGAGGTTTTGCTCTGGGAGGACATATAATTCGTTGCCCTGGGAGATCTGCAAATAGTCTTACGAGGTTTTTCCTATGGCATGTAATTCGTTGCCCTGGGATATCTGGCAGATGCTCTTTCGAGGTTTTTTCCTATGGCATATAATTCGTGTCCCTGGGAGATCCGATAGGTTGGGCTATGTGCCCGTAATCAGTCCTGGGATGCTCTTGCGAGGTTTTGCCATGACCACATGTAATGCGTGCCCTAGTAGATCCTATAGGTAGAGCTGTGTGCTCGTAACAACCTAGGATGCTCTTGTGAGGTTTTGTGGTGACCACATGTAATTCGTGCCCTCGGAGATCCTATAGGTAGAGCTGTGTGCTCGTAATAGCCTGGGATGCTCTTGCTAGGTTTTGTGGTGAGGTCACATATAATATGGCCTTGGGAGATCTGCAGATAGTCTTTCGAGGTTTTTCCTATGGCATGTAATTCGTTGCCCTGGGATATCTAGCAGATGCTCTTTCGAGGTTTTGTGATGCACGTAATAAGTCCTGAAGATTCCACAGTATGGCCAGTGATGATGAAGACCTGCAGGTGGTGGGCCTACATCCAATATTAAAAAGGACTGGCTCTGTAGAACTTCCTATGACGAGTATATTGAGAGAATGATTGAGATAGCAGCAGTAGTGACGATGATGATGAATCGATGATGATTATCCAATGACGATGATGCAGAGAATAAGACTTGTGCTAGAAGACCTGTGCTGAGAAATACCTTCCTAGTTAAGAGGGAGTGTTGATGTATATGTAACTTCGGAATGTATTTCATATATGTATGTTGTATGTACTCCTATAGAGATGGTACTATTCCTCTATATGGAAGTGTCATCATTTATATTGTAAATGTCGTAACTTATACTTGATGGGTTATTAGACCACCTTGTTGGGGTCGGCCCTGTATAAGTCATGTGGGTCAAAGGGTTATTAGACCACCCTATTGGGGGTCAGCCATGTGGGTCGAAGGGTTATTAGACCACCCTATTGGGGGTCGGCCTAGTCAGCATTATGTTATGTGGTTAAGTTCGAGCCTACATGATTTATGTAAAAGGCAAGTCAAAGTCAAGTATAAATAGAGTGCGGGAGGCACTCTATTTGATCACTCACTTCTCACCCATGCACTCAAGGAGGAGTGGCACACTTATGGAGGAGGAGGATCTGCTACTAGGATATGTCTATCTCTTATGGTTGGGTTGTATCATTGCTCTATCTATCTCTGAGGAAGTTATTGGGGTTTTTCACCTTTATGGTTTTCCCCAAGTAAATATTTGTGTCTCTTGTGTGCTTGCATTATTGTCTCCATGATTGATATGCTATAGATATGTTGTACATGTTGTTCTCTCAGTTAAGATCCTAGATCAGATTGAAGTAAATTATGAAAATTTAACATATTTTCCGTGCATGGTAATCCATAAACTGCGCTATGTTTTTGCACTTGAACGGTCATTGCAAATGGGGAATAATGGGAATATAACGTAGAACCTTGCGAGGAACCATTTTAGTTACTTGATCTGTGCGATATCTACTGATATGACATTCAAGACATTCTATTGCAAATTCATGCTAGTTGTAATAAAGAACATGATCATCAAGGCATGCATAAATTGCTTCATACTGCATTCCAATTTCTTTCATGATGGCAGATAAATCTCGATATGTGCGAGGTAAAATATTTGACGGTGGTAACAAATATTCACCTATCATGCTACAAGAAATTAAAATAAAAATCTAGTTAATATAATATAGAAATAATATTAATGAAACAAATTTCATCCGTAGTAATTTGACTTATATATGAATTAAAAATAAAATACATGACAATCATATATATTTTGTCATGGAATATATTACATACCTTAACATCTGTGTGATTGATATGTTTGAAAGACCATTCATAACCTTCAAGTTCATTACCAACAATGTAGCAGAGAGAATATTTGTCTTGGAGCCGTCATAAAGGGGTTCGTATTCCTTCTCAAGAAGAGGTATATCATGAATATCATCAAAATGTTCATCATTTTCATGATCATCATCCATTCCAACATTAAATGAATCATGGATCAAAGTATTTGTAACATCATCTTCAACTATGTTATCAGTACCATCATCTTCTTCAATGTGATCATTAACTTGTTCTCCATTAACATTCATAGCTCCATGTTCCTCTGGTACTTGTTCTGGAAGCACTTGCTGATCTGGACGATATGTCGTAGGATGTCTTTCCTTTATAATTAGATGAAACAATCAATAGATAAAATTTAATATAAGAAATTCAAACACAAAATAAAAAAAATTATGTGATACATTAAAAATTTAACAAATTTTGTACTGTTGGGATGAAAAGAACAACGACCAATTATATTGTTGGTAAAAAATAAGAAATATTATAATAATACATAAATTTACAAAAGCAATCAAAATAAAAACATGTATAATGCAAAACTTACAAATGGATGGTATTCATGTCCCCCCTTGGCATGCCCATGCTCCCTACAATGTTTTGTGGCTGGTGTGATCAAAATTCTTCTCCTCTTAAAGCCCCTGCATTGATTACATGGAAAATAGCATTTACCATCACCCTTTCTTTCAACTCCTCCCACAATCTAGCAAGCAATTGTCAATTTTGTTAGTCTGGATCAGGAATATTCGTAGTTGACATTTTCTTGTAAAGAGATTAAATGAAGATTATTGATCTTAGAAAATGAAGCTCCACGGTACTTTTCTCACTTGAATAACAAGAACAACGAAAAACAGTCCACCAAACAAAAAAAACATCCGCAAACCGTCGCTGGTATGGCAAACATGTTGGAATGGTTGGATATTTATAAATTTTGAAAGTCAAAAAGTCAAACCTACATCAAATATCCAACTTCTTCGGGTTAGAAATGGAGTCGGTTATCCGACATCCAAAGCATTTGATATTCGACAGAAGCCTCTCTAAATTTATAAAAAAAACAAAAAAAGTAATTTTGAAAGAAAATACGACGACACAGTCCATTTCGTTGGAGGTCGTCGGATTTGCTCGTCGGATTTTGGGTTCATATCTACTAGTGATTTAAGTTATATAAAGTTTTGTAGGTATCAAGGATCAAATTTGAAGGGTTGAACTTAATTTCAGGTTTAAGGTTATATATTCATGCCAACCTTCTAGCATGAAGGGATTTGTTATACCTCAAAGTTACACTTCGAGCCCTAGTGTCGCATCTTTGTACCATCTGACCTAGTGACATTTCTCCCTAATAATTGTCACACATTATTGGCTCCCTCCTTGGTCTCATCTAGACACCTAGGAGCAAAATCCTTTGATTGAATGGCGAGACATGACCTTATCTCCCACGTGTCATAGCAGCTGACCCTATCTACATAGATTTTTGCGCTTTGCACATCTGCTAGGTAGCAAAAATTAGGGTTTTCTCATTTTGCACTTTCCTTGGGGCACAAAAATCGAGATGATTTTTCACATTATACTCAAACCTAGGGGCGCAAAAATCCGTTTTTAGCCTTTTTCCATGGATCATGGATATCATCCTTCAAGATATTTTCTTGGGATTATCAGTCTTGATTTGATCCCAACCCCGTCTCTCTGTTTAGTTTGGTTGATCCACTAAACACTCATTAGATCCACCTTTCTCTCCTTACGGTTAACCCTTCCAAACACTATAAAAGAGAGGCTTTCCATGAGCCAAGGAGAGACTACTAAATGCATCCAACCTATGATCCTCAGAATTTTACACAGATAGCTAGAGGAGAAACTTGGAGCTGAAAGTTGGCTTGGACATCAAGCAACCATTGTAAGCATTCTCAAGTTTCCAATAGAGATAACTTGTCTTGTTCCCAATATGTGTATGTTGATTATGATTCAATTACATGATTTGTATCTTGGTAAATTTAGATTCTAACTTGTAATTCAAGGTACTTGGAGAATTGTATATACTTGTATCTTGTCTGATCTTAACAGGTTCATCGCAAGGACTTTGAGATATGGACTACAAGCGGGACAAACATTAGAGTTAAAGGTTAGTCTTTTTCTCTCATATTCTCCAATACTGAAATCTTGAAATGCTTGTTTGATCTAGGATTCAAGGTAGCATTTGTCTTACTTTTTTCTTAGCTTAGAGTCAGTCTATCTTGATTTAACCTAAGAGGACTTCTTTCTATCCGTAGAAAGAAATATCTACGACAAAAACTGGCATCTCCACTGGTTTGAACCACTTTGTTTTGAGTTTTTTACTTTCATCCATTTATATTGTGAATTTGGTCTCCTTTCAAACTAGTTGTGAAAGTTGTTCTTTTAGACCCTCATTCACTCCCCTCCTCTATGCATTAGACCTCTGTTAGTGAACAATTAGTCCTCTCGGTTGGAAAATCCTGGAAAACTCAAAATATTTTCTTAAAACTCCCACCTTCATCCTCCTTCTAAGCATTTTTGCGCCTTTTACACTAATTACAGACCGAAAATGACCATATTTTTGCTACCCATCCACTTTCCAGAATGCAAAAATTCCCAACTATCGCACCTGCGCTACTTGTAGACACGCACAAATCTCTCTAAAAAGGGAATTTTATTTTTTATTTTTTTAAGTTTGCTTGGTTACCTTCAGTCAAGTTTTGGTTTCTCCGTTTCTGATTGTTGTTCTGATTTTTATCAGACACATGTAACCTGCCCAGATGTAGTACATCACTTGCATTTCATTTCTATTTGAAGTTTTTCAGTCTTTGCTTGGTCTCAAAGACTCTTTGGTAGACACATTGGACATTTTGGGTTTTAGGTCACTGTTATAGTCATACCTACTTACTCATTACCTTTTACATCTTGTCAGCACATTTCTCTTGTCACCTTTCAACAAAGTTGCAAGTGTCTTTTGGATTGTTTTGTTTATTTTCGAGCTTGTATTTTTGCGTTTTCTGGCATTGTACCTAGTTTGATCACCTCCTTACCATTTTTGCAATTGATTGGTCCTTTCAAGACAATCAAGTTTATTTGTTGTTTGTCAAATTCCTTGATTGTATTATTGTAGAGACTATATTGCTATTGAAGAAGTAGCTTTCCATTCTTGTTATAAAAAGTCAATACTCAAAGACTTTTTGGAACATGTTCTCTTTTTGTTGAAAAGTTCATATTTGTAATCTTGCATTTAGGAAGTGAATTGGTTTTCATTGCTTGTCACATAATTTTACTCATTATAAGTAGCATGATTTTTTGATCAGTTGCATCTTGAAAGTAGTTACATTAGTTTGGCATATTAAAAAAAACAAACATTTTTTTTGGAGTGGTTTTTTCATTTCCTTAAAAATGTTTGTGCTTACATTTGATCGAAGAACTTTCTCCTTAACTTAGCTAGCATTCATTTAAAAGAAAGGCTTGATTTGATTCATATTCATTTGCATGGTTTGAGTCATTCATCACACCATGAGTTTCACTTCCATTACCCGATTGATTATTACAACCATTAAAATTTAAACTCCCCAACTCAACACACTTTAACCTTGCTTGAGGAGAAAAAGATTTTGGTAGTTAGGTAGGACAACAGGGATAGGAATCCAAATAATTTCCCTTTGTCATTTTCATGTGAGACATAAACGTTGTCCTCTAGGGTACTAAAATACTCTTGTACTTATTGACATTGTCATCAACCAGTTTGTGGACAGGACCTCTCGTTTCATGGGGGTAAGCCACGAGGACATGTTCCGGATGGACTTTGTGGAATGTCGCACTACACTTAGCACCTAAGGATATACATCCATTGTCTTCCTTTTATTTAACGTATAGGTGATAGTTGGGCTCAAAGACAGAAGTGCCAGTTCACTTTCTCCAACGTGTCATGAATGAGGTAGCCTAGTGACTTTTCTTCTAGGGCTCTTTTACCCGGGATCCCTTTCGGTAGAGGGATATCCTTCCACTTTGGTCTGTCATTTTGTTTTGTTCAACTTGGATTTCATCAATTTTCAAAGGATACAATTTATTGAGGTATCCATCTCTTAGGTAGGAAGTTTGCTTTCTATTTCACTTTTTAGAGGGTATTTTTTCTTTTTAGTGTTGCTTGTTGTCATTCTGGCCACTTTTCTTTTAGCTTGCTTACTGTGACGCCGGTCTCAGCACAGTCTTTTGACCTTGCTTTTTTAGCCTGCGAGCCTTGTCTTTTCCTAGCTCCCCTTTTGCACTCTTGGTTGATCTAGGGTTTTTGAGTTCTTTTTTATGGTATTGTCCCCAAAACATGTAATTCCATCATAATGGTTGATCCAGGAAGATCACGGAGACAACAGGGAAGAAACCTTGACCCATCCCCAAAGACGTTTGGTCCACCTGCATCACGTATCCCTGCCCTTGCTAGTCGCGGAGCTGGTCGGGGGACCATTCCACCATCTCCTTATAACAACCCTCATATATGAATATAGATAATATTTAATATAATAAATAAAATTTAATATAAAATAATTTAAGATAATAATATAATTGGGAATATGAAAGAAAATAAGGAAAAAAAATTGCATTAAATAAGAAATTCAGAAATTGGGAGAAGGAGGAGATAAAAGGAGGGGAAGAAGTGAAGAGGGGGAATCATTTTGCTATTTGGAATTTGGAAGAGGAGCTCTTGAGGAGAGGAAAGCAAGATATAACTGGAATAGAGTTAATTGTTGGGGGCTCGGGGGCCTCAGCCTTTGGCTGGGGGTTTGTTGCGTGGAGAGTCATCCCCCCACCTTTAGTTGCACTATTGGAGCTATCAAGGTAATGGTAGCTACTACGTCATCTATCCAGGTATGGCTCCTTAATATTTGACTAAGCCATACTAGTTCGTGTGTTGCATCCCTATCAACATTTTACTTTTCTTCAGTGGATGATAATGTAGATGCTCATTGTTTTGTTCTAATCCAAGAAATTACTCCAAATCTAAGAAGAAAGTGTGTCATCTAGTCAATTTACACCATATTTTGAACTTGCCCAATATTTATCTGCGTATTCACTGTACTCAAAGAATTCACTTTTTCCAAACAAGATGCCATAGTTTTTTACGCATATGAGGTTTGTTTTAGTTGTGCTTCAGTTTACTATTTCACTGAATTTAGAAATTTGGACAACATACATACAACATAGTTGTTTTATAAATTTGCAATTAATATTAAAAATTGCCAACAAGTTGTTCATACAATGTTTCATCAACAATTTTGTATTTTATTTTATTTATTGTTCATTTGTTTACAATGTTCGTCCAACGCTCTATAGGTCTATGGCAAGGATTGCAACTTTCGATTATGAACTTCTCAAAGTAATTATGCAACCTACCTGGATTGATAAATAATTTTTTTAGTTTCCTCTTTATAGATTTGAATTTGTAGACATTAACGTAGCAGATCTATATAATAATAAATCAAAAAAGTCAAAAAAAGAAAAACAGAATTGGCAAGTTGGCATCAACGTCATTTTAGAAGCAAATTATTTGCTCACTTCTTGATCGTTTTCTTATTACTTCTTCATTCACTTCTAGCTGTTGCAGGTGGAAAATTCTCTATTTTTGTGGTCATGTTCCCTAAGAAGGTTGAGCAGAGCAGGTGGCTCAATAATTATTGAAAAATGACCAATGACCTAGGCACTCTATACATCCATCAAATTGAGTAGGTGGCTCACCATTGATTATTCGATTCTTTTCCTTGTGACATTCTGAGTTTTCAAAGAAAGGTGGAAGTGCACAAGAGATTCAATGAGGGGAAGGCTAGGGTGAATGTTAGAGTAATTCTATAGCTGAAAGAATACTGCTGAGTGTAGCTATCATACTGTTGATTACATAAAGTTAAGAGTACTGCTGAGTTGCAGAAAGCTAACCTTGCCTCTACACAGTATCTTCATCTTGGTGGTTCAGTGAACAGGCTCAGTGGTCCTAAGGCAAGTAACATTGGCTGTCTTAAGGAAAAGGTTGGGTGGAACGAGCTCCTTTGGGTGTTTGTCCCCCTCTATAGTTACCAGGTTCTACATGTTTTCTTACTGTTGACTTAATTCTAAATGACTGTGTGTATATGTTATTATAAGTTTCCAGATGCATCCTAGTTATCAGATAGTTATTAAAGATGATAGATTTCTGAACTGATTGTTTATTTTTTGTACAAAGAATGGATTGAATGATATAAAATGATGAAATAAATGTCTTCCTATATTTTTCCTTTAATCATTTGTGATGTACTCAAGCACATGAAGAGGTATAATTAACATAGATTAGAGATGATAAGAATATGTATGAAAAAGTTCAAGTCTGTATAAACATCAATTTAAGTCTCTATTTATTATTACTATTGTCATTATGTGTATAAATTGTTTATTCATAAATAGATAGCAAAGTTCATATTAAAACATCCTAGGCTTTTACATAGTATTACAATATAAATCCTAGTTATGTATTCTTCGTATATCGCATAAATATAAGTATTTCATCACTATTATACTGTACAAGAATCCATTGAAAACCTAGATGAGTAATTAGTACTTCCATTAATACATAGGTTATTGATATTATATTTAAAACTAAACAATATATAATAAAAGAACTTATAGTATTACAATCATAAATATCAAAGTTTTTATACCTCAATATTTCTTTCCAACCTTATAAAAACATTATAAAATAAAAAAATATAATGCACTGAGCTCTTATATGTATCTAGAAGAACTATAATTTAGAAAACATAGGATTTAAACAAGTTTTGAAGTTTTTAGAAAAACTAGCAGGTATCGAAATACTGTATTAAAAACATTTTATATTTGAAATATAAATAACTCTATAACAAGTTAACAATGGAAGCAGTGTATCGAAATTATTAGCAATTAACTAAGGATCATTTGGAAAAACCAAGGTATCCATTAACGAGGGTTTGAGACTGATAGGACTCACCCTGAGTTTTATAACGTATGACGAACTAGGTTATTACAACCCAGGTTCTTGACATCTATCCCATATAAAATTTAAAACTAAAAACATTAAGAACTTGACATTCGATTGAAACTTTACCCATGAACAAATGTAAACAAAGTAGAGCTCGTAGACATATTTAAGTTAGGTTATAACCAGAACTGAGTAAGGGGTCGATGTGAAAATCCTCACAGTAGATCTAAGAGATGATGTATACCTCACAAGAAAGTAATTGATTAAGCAATAAAATAGAAGAAGAGTGGTCAATGCAGTATAATGAGCAACAGAATAATAATACAGTAGAACTTGGATAGAAGAAAAAATACTTCACACACAATCATTAATTAATCACAATATGAAAAATAAGTAGTACAATGCATGAGGCTTCGAATTCCAAGGTGGCAATTCGAATTAGCCTTTGTGGAGTGATCAAGAGATCACTGGAGTTTCTTTGGAGCACAACTAGTAGTCTATCTCATCATCAGTGGAGTCATCAATGCTCAAGTAACTGTCAACCATCAGTCAAATTGAGTCTACCTGAGTGTGGTAGGTGTAACTGAGTGTAACTAGAACTAACTGAATGAAGGAGGCTCAGTGGAGGGTGCATGAGGAGCTAAGTGAAGTCCAAATGGGTAGTCAAGACTCACTGGAGGTCCATCAGAGCGATACAGTCAGTTGAGAGTTAGTCTAGCCTTAAATCAAGGAGAGAACTGAAGATAACTGAATGGTAGGTAAGGAAGGGCACCTTTCTCATGCAGTAGGTGAAAGGAGGGCGCACTAAGCTCTAGGAGGGCTAAAACTGAGTGGAAGGAAGCTCCAGGGGGTATCTAACTTAGGGATAGGTGCTGGGATTGATGACTGGGATGCATGCAAATGCATGCAAACCCTAAATAATGCATGCAATCCCTAAAAGTGCATGCATGACTGAAAATGCAAAGGATGAAAATGCTAGTAGGACTAGGATGGAGTATAGGAATATCCTAACACCCCCCCTTAATCCATCCTTGGCCTTGGTAACTAAGACCAAAGTTCACCCAATATAATGAATAATAACAGTCAATAAACCGAAGAAATGGGGAAAACCTCATGGTAAAAATACCCCCCCTCAAAATAGACTGTAAGGAACACACACAAATAAATGCTCCAAACTCAAGCAGGTGTGATGCTTGGTCATATGTCTGGAGGTATCTTATTCTTGGGAAGAAGAGGATCATGCTCAAAAGGCATGTGCTTGTAGTTTCTCTTCATATTGAATGTGATGAGAACAAATCCAAAAGTATGAGGATGATCCTTGAACTTGTGATTCGAATCAGCTGAGGTAGGATCAAATCTATGAATGTGCAGATAGTATTTTGTCTTCTCCTTCGAACCATCATGGGTGAGATTATGCCAAAAAGAACCATCAAACAATAGTAAATGTTTTGAATCCAAATCAGATCCAAGACTTAAAGAATGGTTTCTTGAGATCTCCGTTGAACCAGCAGGGGTGAGATCAAAACCATCATATGCATGAGAAATTATCCCAAGTAGTGATTGCTTAGAATCCAAATTAGATCCAAGACTTGAATCATGGTTTCTTGAGATCTCCTTTGAACCATAAGAGGTGAGATCAAAACCATGATGTGCATGAGAAATTATCCCAAGCGAATGGCAATGGCCATATTCTTCATTAACCTTCTAAAAGCATGGAATAATGATCATATAATAGTGAATAAAAGGTGATAGATCAAGGAGAGTGAATGCATTACCTCCAATGACTGATTTGACCTCCAAAACATTCAATAGATCATGATGCAAACCAATAGACTCTGGTGCAAAAGAGGATTTAGGACCTTCTGCAATATCTAGAGTGTGAGCTGGAACATAATTTGAAATAGAAGAAATTTGGAGCATGACTGTAGAATCTGCAAGTTCTTCTTCTTTGTGGCTAACTTCAATATGAGATATGTTTGATATTGATTCATGATCAATGAGATCATCAAGGAGGGTGAATGCATCACTTTGCTTGCTCTCGAAAGTGTTTGGACCAATCCCTTCTTTCTATTTTCCCAATATTTCATCTAGGTGGGCCCATAGCTCTTTTGAAGTTTCAACAATATCAATGATTTGGCACATTATGTAATGAGGCATAGCAAACATCATTCTTCCAAGGGCTTTGTCACCTTTATTCAACTAGTCAATCTTTTCTTCAGAGGATTTGAACTCTCTTTCAAAATAACAATCAAAGAGATCATGGCTCTTCAAATATGCTATCATTTTTGGTTTCCATTCTTCATAGTTGAATGGAGAAAGAGGAGGGATTTCTTCTGAATTCATTGAAGTTGTAGAAGACTTTAAAAAAAAATAGAGAATATCTGCAACTAGTACTGCTGCATAAATGCAGAAACTGCTGCAACTGCTGCACTCAAAATCTTGATAATAACCTGCAAAAAACTCTCAGGAATGGAGATAAACAATACTCTTAACGTGCTCTGATACCATGTGAAAATCCTCGCATCAGATCTAAGAGATGATGTATACCTCACAAGAAAGTAATTGATTAAGCAAGAAAATAGAAGAAGAGTGGTCAATGCAGTATAATGAGCAACATAATAATAACACAGTAGAACTTGGATAGAAGTAAAAATACTTCACACACACTCATTAATTAATCACAATATGGACAAATAAGTAGTACAATGCATGAGGATTCGAATGCCAAGGTGTAAATTCGAATTAGCCTTCATGGAGTGATCAAAAGATCACTGGAGTGTCATTGGATCACAACTAGTAGTCTATCTCATCATCAGTGGAGTCATCAATGCTCAAGTAACTGTCAACCATCAGTCAAACTGAGTCTAACTGAGTGTGGTAGGTGTAACTGAGTGTAACTGGAACTAATTGAATGAAAGAGGCTCTATCACATACCCAAAATTTGATAAAATTTAAAAAAAAATCTAAGTGTCTAATCTTCATTAAAAACTATGCGGAAGGTAAATGTATACACAACATTTACATCATTATAATATCTCATAACTTCTTTAACATTAATTATTCCATTGTAATATTTAATAAAACATAACTTGTCATCATAAAGATCTTTTATATTTTCAAAATATACTCTATCTAACATAATCATCTTTGTTCTCCCTTGAAGGTTTCTAATTCTAAATACTATTACCATTATTCCTGAGACACATCCATTAAAGAAGTAATTTATTCATGTAAACAAGAGACAAAGGTATAATTAATACTTTCATAATTAGTAAAATGCTTAAGGTACCCATATTCAAAGTAACAAAACTGAAATATCATTTGAAACCCCGTATCAAAAGAATATGCAAACAAAAGAAACAACATAGAGAGAGAGAGACCTGTTATCACATATATAGTAGCCGGGCTACCATACATTATTTTTCTCATTCCAGTACACCATTCAGCCAGTTCCCTTACATTTGAGATGCTGAGATGAGCATCTATATTGGATCACTATCAGATTGTGGACAGCAGTTGTATTCCCCATGCCATGACTGAGTTTCAGGACACTTAGAGAGATGACCGATGTAGCCATTATATCATTGGTACGGAGCAGATAGTAGTGCCCAGAGTTACAGCAGCAGTTCCAGAGGACAGATGATGGTACAGGTTGATGTTCATTCAGGTATATGACTCAGCAGGTATATTACGGTGTTATGGTTAGATTGCTTTTATACTTATTCTTATAGCATGTCTTAGCACTTAGTGTCATGATCTGGCGATCATATAGATATATGGACCTGGTTGATCTATTATATATATTATACTGTCCCTACTCAGACTTAGAAGTTCACTATTCATACTCATTGGTACATACCCTCCTTAGGGAGAATAGAGGTGATCATTACACCATACTTTGGCTTGCTAGTGTTGGCTCCATCATTTCATTGTCTTCATCCATCCATGGCCTACCTTTTAGATTATCACCCTGACTTACTACTTGACTAGTGGCATGGAGGACTTTTCCCCACTGTAGCCTCTGTATTGGATGAGCTTCCCTGTTTATTGTGTCTCGGCTCTGAGTTGGTGACAAAACTTACCTATGGTGAGTTGGAGTTCCTTGTGAATTCCCCCTAGTCACTAAAGTTGTGTTGGCTAAACCTGAAACTTTTAGTGCTGCCATCAATACAAAATCTGGAAAATGAAATGCTATATCTTGTATGAAAAGCCCATTCATGCCATGTGTTTCTAAACACACATGAATGAGAGGCAAGCCAAATGAACATGGCAATGAAAATAAAATGTTGTATCTTTTGGAAAATAAATACCTAGGTAAACAAGCTGTCCATGACACACCTAGAAGTGCTTAGGTAAACAAGTGCCTTAAAAACACACCTGCAGCAGAAAGCCTAAAAGAAAAAATGTAAATCTATGCAATGTGTTTGTAAACACACATAGATCAAGGCTATGGAAACATCAGGCCCAAAAAGCAATGGAACTCAAATGCTATATCTAAAACAATTGCTGGCCTTATTTGTATTATGGATTGTGCGCATCTGTGAAGGTGAATAAACCCTCTTTAAACAACTCATCCATTTGTGAGACACCGCCATCCCCTGTGTTATTGCTCATTCGGTATATACTATGGTGTATTCCCTTTACCTTGCCAAAGTGTCACAAAGTCAAGACAGCTAATTCATCCCATAGCCTAGCCAGTTAATTCAGCCTTCACCCTTCACTAGCAAATTGATCACAACTATCAAGTGAGTATGGTCCTGAAAGTCTAGTCTGAGTAATAATAATAATTAATGACACTCTATATTTGGATTTAGATCGCCAGTCATGATTACTCTATGTTATAATTGGTATTTGAATAAATTGTAAAGCATGTATTAACCTTGATACTTTTCAGTAGCCTTGGATGATGGACTGAGTTATATTTGGTCTTGGTTGGACCTAGTTTGACCATGGAGGACCATGGGACATGAGATGTTAGACCTTATGATGATATGGATAGATGATATATGGTCTATGTACACATACAGGATGATTCTATGCAGCAGCTACACGGTTATGATGATGATTCTGGGGTTACAGCAGTGTTTGTATATGTACAGCGCATTATTATTGGCCCTGTTCCGGTATATTGGATATTTATTTTGATCATGCAGAGACTCATATGGTGTATGAGTACACATATTGGATAGTTTTGGACCTTCTGAGTCCAATGGGACAGTTTGTTTTCAGTACCGGGCACTTAGAGTGATGATTGAGCCTCAGTAGGCGGTCCCAGTGCAGTTTTGGTCTGTTGGAGGCCCTGTCGGAGCAGAGATGACTTTTATCCAGTTGACCTAGGGCGCTGATGATGGAGGGGGTGGTCCAGCCACTTGTTTTTACCATATTACCCCCCTTCCGGACACATTGGTGCCCTCACCTTGACAGCGCCAGCACTCCAGGAGGCTGTTTGGGGCAGTTTCACGCTTCCCGAGGCATTTCAGGATTGGTAGAAATGGCTATTGAGGAAATCAATTTGGGCTACTGAGGCAAAGTTATGGCATGGGATGATCAGTGATGATAGATCGGGACCTTCCACACCTTCTCCAGCAGTTTCAGCTTCATCGGGGCCCGCATCCATCACTTATGGCATTTTCTGTGGATTTCTGAGGTCTTTTGAGGACCACGACTTCACTATGGAGGCACGATTTGGTATATTCATGATTATTTATTGGTTATTGTGCTATGGGGATTGACCAAGGAGGGATAAAATTACCCCTTGGACCCACCATAAGCCTCTTATGATATTTCATCATCATGATTTGGTGGGATTCCCCTCTTCTAGGGCGATTTTGTCCACTTATGTTATATTTTATGTGTGATCCATGTATTATGTTGTTGAGCTCATCTCAACCATTGATTAGACATTTGTATCTTCTAATCTTAGCCACTCATTCAAAAAGTGGTTAGGGTTTTGGTGCCTCTCCTTCCTATTTAAAGGAGAGAGCCTCTCATTGTAAAGGGTCTTTGGCTCTTGGATTATTGGTATAGAAAAATATTCTGGTGGAAATTCTTGTGGTCTCCTTTGCATCTGGTATTCTTAGATGGTGATTGGAAAGTCTATTGCAACCTAGCATTTGGAAATTGTGGCAAGATCTATCTTTTTTTTGGAAATCATTGTTTGTCTGCAGGAGGGCGACTTCAACAAGGGCGATTTTGCAAGGCTTCTTCAAATCGACTTTCTTGGCATTTGCTTGTATCAGGGGGTTATCATTAGCATCATTGTGATCTATGCTATATTTCTGTTACTTCTTTTGTGGCATTAGTCTTATCTCTTGATGCATCAAATCTGATATTGTTGACTTTTGTTGTGCAGGAGAGAGGGCGCATTGGCTCCTTGGACCAAATCGACTTGCATAGAAACTACCTCAAAGCTTCTCAAATTGATCGGGTTTGCATAGATCATCATCATCAAGGCATCTACAAGGTTACCCAGGTAAGATCCACAGGTTTGTTTCTCTTTCCTTTATCCAATCCATTGACATAGCTCATAAATTGTTGAAACCCTAAATATCTTAAAACCCCCATTTTACATTTTCTCAGATCTACTTAGATCTAGTGGGTTGTTGGGCATAATACTGAAAACCCACCTCTATAGCATCCAAGGCATCCCGGATCTATAGTTTGGTGAGGATTGGCTTCCATTTGATCCCCTTCCCAGGCCAACTTAGCCTCTCCCAAGCAAGGCGCACTTCACTAGTTGAGCAAGTTGACCTAGATCTAGGTGGTGGGTGTTTGAGATTCCACTTGATTTGACATCTACACATCAAATAACATACACCCAGGTTGTCACTTTTCTGAAATTCACCTTGTGGGCCCTATTCAACATTTCAAGGGATTTAAACCCCACTTTGGACCACTTGGAACACTTAAACTCAGATCTAGTAAGATCTAGCCATTGGATTACCGTGAAACTATAGATCCATACCCCTACATGACTGATCTACCCGGATCTAAAATTTGGGTGCCATCCGACTTGTCTTGACCCACCTAAACCCCACTTTCAGCCTCCTTGGGTAAAGTCGCACCACCTTGGAGAAGTGAGTTCACTCACTTCTAGGAACTGGGTACTTGAGATTATTGCAGATCTGAAACCGGAATAATTCAAAACCTGGGTCTAGACTATCACTTTGTCAAATCTTGCCTTGGGGATAGCATTCCTTGTTTTAAGGGATTGTTGTCCACTTGGGTCAAACCTAGATCTAGACACATTCAACCATCAAGACCTCTATTGCCCACTTCTCTCATGTTGTAGGAGTCCTAACCCATAAGTCAACCCCACTTTGACTCCACTTCCCAATTCCCAAGGCACTGGTTTCTCTCCAAGATAATTCAACTTTCCTAGATTGTTGGATTGACTTGTGGGTTGACCTATGCATGGTAAACTATACCTTTGAAGACATCATGAACCACGGTCAAGCTTGTCTCATGTACTAGTTAGCCCCAATCTTACCCCTAAACAACCCTGCATTGGACACAGTTCCCAAGGCAGTGGATTTTCCAACATTGAACTAGTACACTCATCCTAGATCTCACTTCAACATTATAAGTCACTCTCACATCAACTATGAACCAAAGCTATACCTATTGAACCCCCACTTGGCTTGTGACTTCATCTTTAGGTCTAGGATAAACCATACACCTAACTTCACTTGGAAATACTTTGATTTGGTGTCTTGGTTTTGATCTCTCCTGTCGGGAGTAGATCGGGTCTCCCCCTTTGTTGTCTGGGCTAGATAACATAAAGTGAAGGTTGCCTCGACTGGTGTGACAACCATATATTGGAGGTTGAGGTGATCGTGGTTGCACCTTTTGAGTTGCCCTTCCCTATTGCCATCCATGACTGGATCCATCCATAGGGGTAACTACAGTTTAGGGGATAACATTTTGGCGCCGTTGCCGGGGAGGCAATAGGCTTACCTTGGAAAAGCTAGTAGTCCTTCCCGCATATACAACGACACATATCTTGGTAGAAGGGTTAAATCAACCTGGCGACTCCCAATCGTGACTCCGCTGAGGAGTGAGCTCATTTACATCCTTACAACACGAGAAGTAAAGTAAACTTAGATCAAGTTGAAGGAACCCCAATTACATATCGTAAAAGAGATCCTAAAGCACAACCATCTAACTTCCTTTGGAAATTGGTTAACGATTTTCCAAACAGAACTTCAGGATCCCCTTTGATTAATTCGGTTCCTCCCTCATCTCCTAGTTCAAACTTAAACATAAAATTACCAAATCCAATGGCCGGAACAAACCCGGGAAACCAGAATGTTCCTCCATCACAAGCTCCTAGGATTTTTGGAAGAAAGGCAAAACCATCTCCTTTAGACTTTTCCCAAATCCAGGGTGCGCCCCATGACATGCCTGAAAAGTATTTTGAAAAGGTTCCCAGATTTGATGGAGTATCCGCTATATCAATTGAAGACCACATTGATAAAGTATGGGAACACATGGAAGCATATGGAGCATCTGAGGAAGATGTGTTCATGAGGGGTCTCCTGGCATCCTTGGAAGGAGATGTTAGGAAGTGGTTTGACAGGTTGCTTACCTCATCCATTGATGGGTATGATAACTTTGTCAACAAGCTAAATAATGAGTGGTCCCGAAAGTTAGATGGGAAATTTCTCTTACACCAACTTTTTGATATTAAGAAAAGAGAAAATGAAACAGTCCATGAGTTTAACATAAGATTCGACAAGACTGTAGCTGTTATCCCTGAAGAAATTAGACCAAAAGACCAAGCAGTAGTTATTCACTACTTGAATGCTTTTGATGGATGGGTTGGTTACCAGCTAAAGGATAAAAACCCAAATGACCTGAAGACCGCTCAATCAAATGCTAAGATGGCTGAGCAAAATGTAGCATCCATGGGTAAACAAAACTTTTTCGATCAATTTACCCCATCCACTTCCAGATCTGACCCTAGACTCCGAAAACCAAAGGAACCTTTGAGTGTGCCAAAGGAATCCAAGGACACTTTAGAAGTCATGCAAGAAATGATGAAACAGTTAACTGTCCTAACAAAAAATGTGGCAAGTTTGAATGACCCTGAAAGACATAGAAATCCTTATGGCCCTAAACCTTACTGGAATAATAATAGAAGGCCTGATGGGGATAGGGATAGGCGACGACCTGAGTATCCAGAGAACTCTGAAAAGAAGGAAGTCAATTGGTGTGATGAAGAAGAAGAGATACCCTCTGACACCATTGACCATGATGACCAACCAGAAAACATCAACTTCATAAATGACTTATCTTTTGACGAAGACTTTGGAAGAATCCTTTTAGAAGAAGAGCCATGTGAGCAAGAAGATGATATAGTGGAAGAACTTAGCCCCTCATGTCATGCCTTAGAACTTCCAAAACCTAAAGAGCAACCAAAGTATCAAATCTATAAACGAGGAAGTACTTCCCAACCTTCTTTTCTTGATAAACATAAAAAGATTGATGAAGATAAAAAGGAAGAAGAAGATCTTGCCATAGATGATTATGATCTTAAGATTGATATGAAGAAAGAGCTAAGAAAGATAATGTGTAACATCCCTGTCACTGAGTTAATGAAGGTGCCCTCTGTTAGATGCCAAGTAGAGGAATTTTTCAATGGTATTGGCCAAGAGAAAACTCCTGAACCGGTCCTAGAATCATGTCATATCCAAAAGCTTAGTGGAACACAACCTAGTGAAACAGAAAAGGATCCACCAATAAACATCCATTCAGCCATTTATGAAAGAAAGAGCGGTGGTCACTCTCCCTTTTACCTTACCTTGCACATTCAAAACATGCTCCTCCATAACTGTATGTTGGATTCTGGAGCAGCAATGAATGTTATGCCTTTACAGGTTATGAAGGAAATGGGACTTGAAGTGACTAGGCCTTACGGAAATGTCTGTGGTATAGATTCTCGATGAGTGCCATCATATGGTTTGATAAAAAACCTTAGAACTGATCTTTTCGCATGTTCAGACATTTCTACCATGATGGATGTAGTTGTTATTGACTTACCCCCAGCATATGGAATGCTTTTATCTAGAAAATGGGCAGCTGGTCTAGGTGGATACCTTATGATGGATTTATCATTTATTTGTGTTCCCAACCCTGATGGAGCTTTGATTCGGGTTAACAGAGAACCTTGTTATAATGAGCATGTTGAGTCTTTTGATGAAGGGTTAAAAAACACATATGGGGATGAATTGTTAAATAATGCCAAAACTAACCTTGTTGAAGATGAGGATGAATTATATGAAGTTGATCAAAGTATGTGTATGGTCATGGAAGATTCTGATTCTTTCTGGGAAGACAAGCAAATGATTGAAATAACAAGAACAGTTGGAAATGAATTTGTTGAGGAAATAGATGAATTGAGAGGATATGAAAATCAACCCCAAGATCGTGAACAAAACAATGAAATTATTCAAGAACCTTCCATAGAAAATCACACACTTGAAGGGGTTGAGGATGGCATAAGAAATATAGGAGGATATGAAAGTTTGCTTAATGATCAAGACACGGAACAAACTCCCCCAATAGAAAACCTTCATGATCAAATAAATAATGAGGAGAATCTTGAGAACCCAATGCATGAAGATGAGTTTGATGATATTAGGAGGGGAGAAAGAATTCCTTTCACTGTTAGGGAATGGTTTGCCTTGACTGATCAGAATAGAGAGAGAGAAAGCCAAGGGCTTGCACCTATCTACCCATGGGAAAACAATCTTGCAACATCTACTAGGGTTGAAACAAATGAAGAGTCTGAAGCCACTTATCATTCTGATACAGAAGATTCTCTATCTCATTGGTCTCTAGAAGATGGTATCCTAATTCAAGTCCATGATAACTCTCTAAGTTGGGAAGAGGATGCCTTAATTAATGATGCACCTGAAGGAGACTATAATCTAAATAACCTTGCTATTTTTCAAACTCCTTCAGAACCTCAAAGCCATGCTTTATCTACATATCCTCATATCCCTAGTTTCCTCCTACCATCTGAGTCATCCAGTCATCATACTCATGATCTTTCTCACATTCCTAGTTCCCCTACATTCCATCCTGAGTCAGTTTCTACCAGATTGGAAAACATGGTTATTCATGTTCCTTCAGGGGAAGGTTCCAGTCATAACACTGTCGTATCTCATGAGCCATCTCCCTTGGAAGAACATAGAGATTTCTGGACTGTAGGTGAGGTTGTTAAAGGAGTTGTGTCTCCCCATGAGGAAGAATCAAATGAGGAAGTCCAAGAAACAAGAAGAGAAGTTAGGGAAGTCCTTATTGGCAGAGTTGCTATTTCCTTAGACGGTGGTTCACCCAGATTTGATGCAGTTCCTTCTAGGAGGAGCTCAAGGATTGTCATACCTCAACCGCAAAACCCTGCTGAAATCCATCCTATGCCTATTCGTAACATTGGAGTTATCCCTGAGTCAGTCAACAGAAATAGGTTTCCTATAGGGAGTCAAGTCATCATCCCCAACCATTTATTGCATGTAAGATCGGGGCAAGTTGAAGACTTATGGGTTGGACCTTTCACAGTAGAGCGATGCATTGATGGCATGTGCTTTCTGACCACTGGTAGTGGACGACGTATTTTATATCCTGTAAATCAAAGGGACTTAAGGGATCACATCCCTGATCCCACCTAGTTGGGATCTCTCCGCTTGCATTGCCTGGTAGATTAGGGTAGGTAGGAAACCAAATAAGCCTACTTAGGCAGTAGTTAGTCTTTTCAGCCTTTGAGTCTGGCACCTTCTTAGTCTCTAAGCTCCTTTGTAAGCTCCTAGTTTAATTGAGTACCTGTCACTTTTCTTTTCCTGCACAATAAATTTCAAACTTTGCAAATTATGTTAGTAGTTTTATTTATTTTCTGCATTTATATATTTCATGCATTTATATTTCTGACATAGGGTAGATTTTATTTCAGTTGGTTTTATATTTTTCCCACACATGCTGCATGAGGTATGTTTGATGTTTGTGAATGCAGAAAATAGGTTGCAAAAATAAAAGCTGGAAATAAAATGGTAGAGTGCTGGATCGTGGATTCGAGTAGCAGAGTTCGAGGACCAGAGATTCTGAGGTTCTCAAGCGCTCATTTCAGCAGAGCACTTGTCCCAGCCGGAGCCAGATGTTATCACATATATAGTAGCCGGGCTACCATACATTATTTTTCTCATTCCAGTACACTATTCAGCCAGTTCCCTTACATTTGAGATGCTGAGATGAGCATCTATATTGGATCACTATCAGATTGTCGACAACAGTTGTATTCCCCATGCCATGACTGAGTTTCAGGACACTCAGAGAGATGACCGATGTAGCCATTATATCATTGGTACAGAGCAGACAGTAGTGCCCAGAGTTACAGCAGCAGTTCCAGAGGACAGATGATGGTACAGGTTGATGTGCATTCAGGTATATGACTCAGCAGGTATATTACGGTGTTATGGTTAGATTGCTTTTATACTTATTCTTATAGCATGTCTTAGCACTTAGTGTCATGATTTGGCGATCATATAGATATATGGACCTGGTTGATCTATTATATATATTATACTGTCCCTACTCAGACTTAGAAGTTCACTATTCATACTCATTGGTACATACCCTCCTTAGGGAGAATAGAGGTGATCATTACACCATACTTTGGCTTGCTAGTGTTGGCTCCATCATTTCATTGTCTTCATCCATCCATGGCCTACCTTTTAGATTATCACCCTGACTTACTACTTGACTAGTGGCATGGAGGACTTTTCCCCACTGTAGCCTCTATATTGGATGAGCTTCCCTGTTTATTGTGTCTCGGCTCTGAGTTCGTGACAAAACTTACCTATGGTGAGTTGGAGTTCCTTGTGAATTCCCCCTAGTCACTAAAGTTGTGTTGGCTAAACCTGAAACTTTTAGCGCTGCCATCAATACAAAATATGGAAAATGAAATGCTATATCTTGTATGAAAAGCCCATTCATGCAATGTGTTTCTAAACACACATGAATGAGAGGCAAGCCAAATGAACATGGCAATGAAAATAAAATGTTGTATCTTTTGGAAAATAAATACCTAGGTAAACAAGCTGTCCATGACACACCTAGAAGTGCTCAGGTAAACAAGTGCCTTAAAAACAGACCTGCAGCAGAAAGCCTAAAAGAAAAAATGTAAATCTATGCAATGTGTTTGTAAACACACATAGATCAAGGCTATGGAAACTTCAGGCCCAAAAAGCAATGGAACTCAAATGCTATATCTAAAACAATTGCTGGCCTTATTTGTATTATGGATTGTGCGCATCTGTGAAGGTGAATAAACCCTCTTTAAACAACTCATCCATTTGTGAGACACCGCCATCCCCTTTGTTATTGCTCATTCGGTATATACTATGGTGTATTCCCTTTCCCTTGCCAAAGTGTCACAAAGTCAAGACAGCTAAGTCATCCCATAGCCTAGCCAGTTAATTCAGCCTTTACCCTTCACTAGCAAATTGATCACAACTATGAAGTGAGTATGGTCCTGAAAGTCTAGTCTGAGTAATAATAATAATTAATGACACTCTATATTTGGATTTAGATCGCCAGTCATGATTACTCTATGTTATAATTGGTATTTGAATAAATTGTAAAGCATGTATTAACCTTGATACTTTTCAGTAGCCTTGGATGATGGACTGAGTTATATTTGGTCTTGGTTGGACCTAGTTTGACCATGGAGGACCATGGGACATGAGATGTTAGACCTTATGATGATATGGATAGATGATATATGGTCTATGTACACATACAGGATGATTCTATGCAGCAGCTACAGGGTTATAATGATGATTCTGGGGTTACAGCAGTGTTTGTATATGTACAGCGCATTATTATTGGCCCTGTTCCGGTATATTGGATATTTATTTTGATCATGCAGAGACTCATATGGTGTATGAGTACACATCTTGGATAGATTTGGACCTTCTGAGTCCAATGGGACATTTTTTTTTCTGTACCGGGCACTTACAGTGATGATTGAGCCTCAGTAGGCGGTCCCAGTGCAGTTTTGGTCTGTTGGAGGCCCTGTCGGAGCAGAGATGACTTTTATCCGGTTGACCTAGGGCGCTGATGATGGAGGGGGTGGTCCAGCCACTTGTTTTTACCATATTACCCCCCTTCCGGACACATTGGTGCCCTCACCTTGATAGCGCCAGCACTCCAGGAGGCTGTTTGGGGCAGTTTCACGCTTCCCGAGGCATTTCAGGATTGGTAGAAAGGGCTATTGAGGAAATCGATTTGGGCTACTGAGGAAAAGTTATGGCATGGGATGATCAATGATGATAGATCGGGACCTTCCACACCTTCTCCAGCAGTTTCAGCTTCATCGGGGCCCGCATCCATCACTTATGGCATTTTCTGTGGATTTCTGAGGTCTTTTGAGGACAACGACTTCACTATGGAGGCACGATTTGGTATATTCATGATTATTTATTGGTTATTGTGCTATGGGGATTGACCAAGGAGGGATAAAATTACCCCTTGGACCCACCATAAGCCTCTTATGATATTTCATCATCATGATTTGGTGGGATTCCCCTTTTCTAGGGCGATTTTGTCCACTTATGTTATATTTTATGTGTGATCCATGTATTATGTTGTTGAGCTCATCTCAACCATTGATTAGACATTTGTATCTTCTAATCTTAGCCACTCATTCAAAAAGTGGTTAGGGTTTTGGTGCCTCTCCTTCCTATTTAAAGGAGAGAGCCTCTCATTGTAAAGGGTCTTTGGCTCTTGGATTATTGGTATAGAAAAATATTCTTGTGGAAATTCTTGTGGTCTCCTTTGCATCTGGTGTTCTTAGATGGTGATTGGAAAGTCTATTGCAACCTAGCATTTGGAAATTGTGGCAAGATCTATCTTTTTTTTGGAAATCATTGTTTGTCTGCAGGAGGGCGACTTCAACAAGGGCGATTTTGCAAGGCTTCTTCAAATCGACTTTCTTGGCATTCGCTTGTATCAGGGGGTTATCATTAGCATCATTGTGATCTATGCTATCTTTCTGTTACTTCTTTTGTGGCATTAGTCTTATCTCTTGATGCATCAAATCTGATATTGTTGACGTTTGTTGTGCAGGAGAGAGGGGCATTGGCTCCTTGGACCAAATCGACTTGCATAGAAACTACCTCAAAGCTTCTCAAATTGATCGGGTTTGCATAGATCATCATCATCAAGGCATCTACAAGGTTACCCAGGTAAGATCCACAGGTTTGTTTCTCTTTCCTTTATCCAATCCATTGACATAGCTCATAAATTGTTGAAACCCTAAATATCTTAAAACCCCCATTTTACATTTTCTCAGATCTACTTAGATCTAGTGGGTTGTTGGGCATAATACTGAAAACCCACCTCTATAGCATCCAAGGCATCCCGGATCTATAGTTTGGTGAGGATTGGCTTTCATTTGATCCCCTTCCCAGGCCAACTTAGCCTCTCCCAAGCAAGGCGCACTTCACTAGTTGAGCAAGTTGACCTAGATCTAGGTGGTTGGTGTTTGAGATTCCACTTGATTTGACATCTACACATCAAATAACATACACCCAGGTTGTCACTTTTCTGAAATTCACCTTGTGGGCCCTATTCCACATTTCAAGGGATTTAAACCCCACTTTGGACCACTTGGAACACTTAAACTCAGATCTAGTAAGATCTAGCCATTGGATTACCGTGAAACTATAGATCCATACCCCTACTTGACTGATCTACCCGGATCTAAAATTTGGGTGCCATCCGACTTGTCTTGACCCACCTAAACCCCACTTTCAGCCTCCTTGGGTAAAGTCGCACCACCTTGGAGAAGTGAGTTCACTCACTTCTAGGAACTGGGTACTTGAGATTATTGCAGATCTGAAACCGGAATAATTCAAAACCTAGGTCTAGACTATCACTTTGTCAAATCTTGCCTTGGGGATAGCATTCCTTGTTTTAAGGGATTGTTGTCCACTTGGGTCAAACCTAGATCTAGACACATTCAACCATCAAGACCTCTATTGCCCACTTGTCTCATGTTGTAGGAGTCCTAAACCATAAGTCAACCCCACTTTGACTCCACTTCCCAATTCCCAAGGCACTAGTTTCTCTCCAAGATAATTCAACTTTCCTAGATTGTTGGATTGACTTGTGGTTTGACCTATGCATGGTAAACTATACCTTTGAAGACATCATGAACCATGGTCAAGCTTGTCTCATGTACTAGTTAGCCCCAATCTTACCCCTAAACAACCCTGCATTGGACACAGTTTCCAAGGGAGTGGATTTTCCAACATTGAACTAGTACACTCATCCTAGATCTCACTTCAACATTATAAGTCACTCTCACATCAACTATGAACCAAAGCTATACCTATTGAACCCCCACTTGTCTTGTGACTTCATCTTTAGGTCTAGGATAAACCATACACCTAACTTCACTTGGAAATACCCTGATTTGGTGTCTTGGTTTTGATCTCTCCTGTCGGGAGTAGATCGGGTCTCCCCCTTTGTTGTCTGGGCTAGATAACATAAAGTGAAGGTTGCCTCGACTGGTGTGACAACCATATATTGGAGGTCGAGGTGATCGTGGTTGCACCTTTTGAGTTGCCCTTCCCTATTGCCATCCATGACTGGATCCATCCATAGGGGTAACTACAGTTTAGGTGATAACAAGACCATTTTAACGTAGTTCACCCACTCCTTGGGCTACGTCCATAAAAGGTTCTGTTTTTGTTAAAATAATAAAGTGAAGGGTTACAACTGTGACACAATTGTCGCAAGGCTTATTTTCTTCAGGCCTTCCTTACAAGAAACATTTTCAAAATAACATGACCTTTGTTGAGGAGATGGGGTTCTTCATATAACAACCAAAGCATTGATATAATTGAATACCGTTGTATAAAATTCTGAACAAAATATCTCCATATAGCTTTTATATCCAATTGTAATTATTCTTTACATACATGGTAATGTAATAATATCAAAATATAGTCCAAGTATATTATAATACTAATAACTTAATCCAATATATTTTTAAAATTTCTAACATCACATATCTATCATCCATAATTCTTTTCACTATTATCCATATAATAATACCACACTATAGTTGATATCTTAATTTTAATATACACTTTTAAAATTTCTAATAGTATATATCCATAATCCATCTTACCATTATCCATACCTATTTTATTATCACCTAACCTTTACTAACTCATTATCTCATAAAAACATATCTTTTTAAATAAAATAAAATCAAAGGTTTTAACAATACTTTAATAAAGTTTATCTTGATGGATTAAGGGTGTGGTACCCTTTTCACTAAGTTATCACGTTCCTACTCAACATTGTCTAAAAATTGCACTAACCTATGTTGAGAATTACTAACCTATGTTAAGAATTCTCAAGGACATGAAATCCCTTTCAAAGGTAAAGATTTAGTTTTCAACATAATGTCTTTTAACTATATAAAACAATGGTAACTTTAAAGTCTTGATTTTTGAACAAAGGATAATATTTTCCTTCCTTATCTACATGGTCTAAGTCAAAAATATTTCCTTGACAACTATCAAAACTTTTTCATAACACCAAAAGAAAAGTACTAGGTACTAAGTTTTTCCACGTTTTTATTATATAATATGTATTTATCATAAAGAGTTAAATTACTCACCATTCATAGGTGCTCACAAACTAAATATATAGTAGATATGTATAGGTAGATGTTACAAGGAATTTAAATTAGAACTTAGTACTCTCCATCTGGGCTCATACAATTATAAATTCTTTTTTTTCATTATTTTAGCTAGGGTTTAGTATTTTATGGTAAAGCGAACAGAGAAATGGTCAGCGCTAAGATAGGGTCATAGGAGTGTCTTTGGCAAAACAACAACTTATCAAAAATAAAAGTATTGAATCACACCGGTCTAACATAACACTGAGCGTCATGTGGATCGTCGCTGGCCTAATTTAATTCAGAGGCAAAAGGTAGGTCACACATCTTCAGAGACCAAGAAAATAAATGAAAACTGAAACAAGCCTTCTAAAACATAAGGATCCTTCCCAATACTTAAATAACGGAAGGCCTGCGTTTTTCTGAAATACAGGTTTAACAGTAAAACACTACTGAGAATCGTATATATGCTTAATTTATGACAGGGCCACTAATACGAGGATTCAAGATCGGAATTCACTAAACTTACTGAGAACGAAGAATGGATCCACACATTAATGTATTGCACAGTAAAACGAAGTCGTCTCCTTTTCCTTTTCCGATTCTCCTTCTTCCCTCCATCCTGGAACAACCATCTGCCATACAGTGGACTCAGCTTCCTCTCTAGAAATTGCTGCCCTCCGAGTTCTTTCCCCAAAAAACCTCTCTATCATATTTCCTCCGCGTCAAATCTTCTCAACCAAACGTAAAGAGCGAGAGACTACTCTCCCCTTTCCCCCTTTTTAAGTTATGTTTCCTCTCTTTTTAAGTTATGTTTCCACCTTGAAAAACGTCTAACAAGCTGGTGAAATCCATGCTACTTGGGGCATGGAACTCCCGTAACAGCTACCATGTGGTCGCTAACCAGCTTTCTCTCATGATGGCTCGACGCTCTAAATAGAGAGACATCCTTGCGGGAATCTCTCCTTGTCTACCTCCACAATATCTTAGTAACCGTATGACTTTCAATATTTTTTTTTTAAAGTAGTGCGCAGTAATTGAGGTTTTATAAAAGGACTCCACCATTAGGCTTAACTTGGATACTTACTAGTATGGAGGATAACGTCTCTTTTAAATTGTTCATAAGTTTAATTTTTAATGTTTAAATAAAATATGTATATAATATTTACTAAAGGTAGGTTAACCTTTTCAACTTTATAAAGTTCCCATTAATACCTACTATATAGTATGCTTAGAAAGCATTCTAAAGGTAATACTTTATTGTTGTTGTGTTTAAAAGTTTCTCATCAAACTCCTTTGTGTGCTTCTCCCGAGGATAATGTCTTAGTTTATTTAATATTATAATTTTAACTGATTATCTTCATATTAGAAGATAATTCCTAAATGACATCTTAATGTGTATAATAATACTTGGCTTGCCCCTTTAAGCGTATATTTATATGTGTAAAATTTGAACTACCAATAACTACAATTAATTATTATAATCAAGGATATAAATAACTTAATTAAGTCAAATATATCATCCAAGGGATTTAACTCTAAAACAATCTACTTATAAAATTATGTATCTATATATAAAGAACCATATTTTCTCTCCATCCTAATAATAGTTACTATACTAAAATATAAATCCTTTAATAATACTTTTCTTGGTACTAAATACCATAGTTATAATGTCAGCTTGCCTTTTTGAATTATAATACTTTCTTATGTAATAATCTTATATATTTTAATGGTGTTTACTTGGAAGGGATGGCTTATTACATATTTGTGCCTAATACTCCATAACACATGAATAGGTCTATATGTGTATTAAATGTTTACTAATTTATTTTATCCCTTAGATTAACCCTTTCCAAAATAAATTACAGCTTAACCTTCATTTTTTAAAAAAATATATATTTATTAATCTTAATATATTAGATATATAGTATTTTACATATCTATATTATATTCCTCTTGATTTGTCAAATATGAGGAAATAAACCTTTCAATAAAATATATATATATAAATTTATCACAATCAAAGTTATAATTTCACCTACTTTAATATATATATGATATTTTCTAATTGATTCTTTAATGTAATGATTGCCATTTCCCCTTTTCTAAATTAGGGATCAAAGTTTTACTTAGGATAGAATAGTTAACCTAGCGGTGACCCTTACGTCTTAGGAGTTCTTCACTGTCCTTAGTAACATTTTGAGATAAAGACATAACCCTACTCCCAAATACCATTGGTGGGGCCTTGGCCTTGAGCTCCTCACCAGGGCCATTTCATAATCATAATTACATTTACAGAAATTTGTAACAACAGGGGTCAAATTTGAGGGATGTTACAGGCTCAATGGAGAGCATATGGGGAGCTAACTGAAGTCAGAATGGGTAGTCAAGTCTCACTGAAGGTCCATCGGAGTGATACAGTCAGTTGAGAGTCAGTCTAGCCTTAAATTAAGGAGATAACTGAAGATAACTGAATGGGAGGTAAGGAAGGGTGCCTTTCTCATGTAGTAGGTGAAAGGAGGGAAGACTAAGCTCTAGAAGGGCTGAAACTGAGTGGAAAGAAGCTCGAGGGGCTAGCTAACTGAGGGCTAGGTGCTGGGATTGATGACTAAGATACATGCAAATGCATGCAAACCCTAAAAGTGCATGCATGACTGAAAATGAAAAGGATGAAAATACTAGTAGGACTAGGATGGAGTATAGGAATATCCTAACAGTCGAGCCTCGACTAAGAGCTCACCCAATCACTATTAGCATTATACTTTATAAATATATTTACAAATCCAGAGGTTCGAAACCCACGAGGGTTCAACCATGGACTTTTACAAATGGACTCGGCTTACACAGTCGAGATAAGTCTTTAGAGAAACCCTTTCCAAGGAAACACAATTAGTGTGTAAAATTTTTTTACAAACATAGATTTAATTCGACTCAACAACCAACTAATTCCCAATATAAAATATTATTCTTAAAAACCAATTTTAAACAAGACAACAAGCTTCTGTAAGTCCAAATACATTTCAAGGGTTTAAGCTTTAATTTAGCATAATTTCAATAGTAGGGTTTTAACTTGAATAAAGACCATAAATATCATTTTAAAAATGCAATAAACAACCTGACAAAATTACAGTATCGATAGAGACCAAAGACACTGTAAGAAAACTTAACTGAGTGAATTCTTCTCTTCATTCTGAGAGTAAACATTTGAAACCTCAAACCAAGGGTCGAACCCATAAACCTTTACAAGTTTAGTGAACTAAAATACAAGAGACATTTGGCCCACAATCAAACAAAATTAAGAACAATGTTGGCACCGTAGACCAACACCGAAACTGTGACAAAACAAGACTTCAACAGAGGCACCATGGAAGGCTCGAGGCTTACATGGTTTCTTTTGAACCACTGGAATCGTTTTCTCCACAGGAAATTTATCTCCGAGACCATAATTGAGATGAGGATCAACTCACTGGGGTTTTTGGACCCATAATCTGAGCGCCAAAAATTTGGATTTTCTACATCTTGTGGTTGACTATCCGACAACCTCAGTATTTTTTTAACATCAGTCCAATTTTGGATTAAAACCGATGGCTCGGACTTCGTATGTTATTCGATTCCTTCGGCGGTCGGATAACCGATGCCCCTCACAACTAAAAAGGGCTTGGATCCGACGTCATTTGCCGTCGGATCTATGGCATAGTCGTCAGTATTTTTCACAGTTGGTCGGATAACTGACATCCCTCACAACTGAAAATCGACATCCTTTCTCATTGGATCTATGGCAAATTTGTCGGTTTTGTACATTGTGGAGGTCAGAAAACTGTCGCCCATCCCACTTGAAAATGGCTGAGCACCGACGTCTTTTGCCCTTAGATCTATGGCAAAGTCGTTGGATTTCTGCACTGTGGAGGTCGGATAACCGACGCCCCTCCTACTTGAAAATGGCTGAACACCGACATCTTTTTCAATCAGATCTATGGCAAAGTCGTTGGTTGTCTTTGTTGTGGCCATCGGATAACCAACACCATTACGAAATTTAAAAAAGAAAAACATTATTGTTTGGAAGTGTATGTTGTTGATATAATTCTAAATCAAGGTGTATAAGAATTAATTGTAGCAAAATACAATAAGGAAAAGATTGGGGGTAAAGGAGCTTGTACAAGAAACAATGGAAAAGTTGTAATGGATATATGTTGCAGTAGTGAGTGGTGTTGTAGTAGAAGATGACACTATAGAAGAGAGTTGTGTTACAATGGTGGAGTTGCAAGGAGATGATATTTAATTAGATGTAATAGTGGAAGATGCAAATGTGAATGTCTTATTCGCATAATGTGTAGTGTGTTGATATCATTGCAGATGACTTTGAAAGTGCAACAAAATAAAATAGAGTGGATAAAACCAAAGTAAAAATATAGGAGTTGTATCATAAAGAGTTTATGGAAAAGAGTGGAGATGAAATAGAGCAACATTGTGTTGAATATGATTGCAATAGAGGAGTTCTTGTGTTAAAATAAAAATAAAATGAGGAGATGATTTACAAGTCCAAGCATTTGTGGAGTTTGTTGCTTGAAAATGGTAATGTTGTAGAAGAGGGACTGTCATAATGCATTGTTTCATATATCTCTGGTTTTCTCAAAACTCTAGAATGAACATAAAGAGGATTTCAATGGTAATATATTCCATATTCCAAACCTATCAAGTGCACTTTTAGGTCATCAATTTTGACGTCTCTGACCTGTGGCAGCTCTATGGCCATTTTCACCCTGTAAATTGAAGGATTCCTGCAAACACAAACCACTATGTTACGCGAACTTCTTTCAGATTTTTGTTACATTTGCTTCTAAGATCTTTCATCGCTTTGTTACTAGAATATTTTTGACCTAAAAGTACACTTGATAGGTTTGGATGGAACAAATTTCCATGGAAATCCTCTTTACGTTCATTCTCGAGTGACTCGATATTAACAATTCTGATTATCACAAGGGGATAGATAATGTTAAGAAATGAAAATAAAGAAAACACATAAAGGAATACGTAAAGTTGATAAAGGAAAATAAATAAAATCTATAATTTGCATCGAAAGAATAACTGGGTAGGAACTGAACTGAGGAGATTCGAACCTGTGACCTATGTATAGTACCAAGGCTACCACCTTCAAGCCTAACCTTATAAATCAATTCCCATCGCCATTTCCTCTCATACGAAGTCCCACAACCATTTCTCTCGACACCTAGTACTCTTCATTCATTCTGCATGCATTTCACTATGCAACGGTCTCATATTCACTGCCTTTTTCTGGAATTACTTTCTCAATTCAATACGACCCACGCCCATCGTCCAAGGAGTGTTGCAAACAGTCTTGAGTTTCATCCTGGAAATGGTGATGATTCATGGTATTATGTTTCCCTTCAGCTGCAATATGGAAAACTTATAGTCCACTACGAAGGTTTGTCTGACAAATGTGACTGTTTGGGTCATGCTGAATCGAGAAGCCAAAACCATCACATTTTTCAAACAAACCTTCGCATGAGAGTTTTGAGTTTGTCATATTGCATCGGAAGGGAAACATAATACCATGAATCGTCACCCTTTCTAGGATGAAACTCTAGACCGCTGGAAACACTCCTCGGACGGCGGGCATGGGTCATGCTGAATCGAGAAACTAATTGAGTGAAAGCGTAGAGGGAATTTGAGACTGTTGCATAGTGAAATGCATGCATAATGAATCAAGCAAGGTGGTATCTCGTCGTTTCCCAATATGAAATGCATGCAGAATGAATCAAGCTGCTTGAAGGTGGTCTCCCATTGTCAGTTGCACTTCAAGCTTGAAGGTGCTAGCCTTTGGACTAGACATAGGTCGCAGGTTTGAATCTCCTCAGTTAAGCTGCAGCCCTAAAAAATGATGAACATTGACAACAGGTAGCATGTTTCTAATTGTTGTTGGTGTATGTTACATTAGCTGCAAATATCATGCTTCAAAAGCTAGGCTACAATGGTAAATATACCATTTTGGAAGGGTTTAATGTGAGGTTAAGGATATTGATTCCAAGGAAATTAAAGAGAAGGTTTAGGGTATTGTTTCCAGTGCATCATTTACTCATCCTTTGAAGTTGTGGAAACTTGAAATTGGTTATGAGGAGCAACCAAACATCACAAAAAGCTCCAAGAAATTGTCAAAAATTATATGACATGTGAGTGGGTTGTAGAAAGCCAGCATCGTATCCATTCATTGAGCTCCTCTCTGTTTTGAGAATAATTTCATATTCTCTACTGAACAGGGCCAACCATGTGAAGGTGGAAGCTCTTATGGCACCTCCCCCCCCTCACATCACTCTCAATTCCGCATACCCAATGTATGTACTTGAAAAAAATAAATACATGCAAATTCATCCATATTTCATCATGAACTTTCAGCTACCATTCATTCAATAAAGGCTAACATTCATTAAACCATTGTTTCATTTAGTCAACAAATTCATACAATAAAAGATAACATTCAATAAACCATTCATTCAGTCAGTCAACACATTCATTCAATAAAAGATCACATTCAATAAAGGTAACATTTTACTACACTCAATTATTAAACCATTCATTAAAAAAATCATTCATTCATTAGGACAAAAATCATGGACGATATATTGTTATCAAAATAATTAGACAACATTTTTCCAGTCACTTCTTTTTATTTTTCTTCTCTTTAGTGGTAAATAATCTCTAAGAGGCGCATCTACATATGGACTTTATCTTCCATTTCTTCGTTCTTCATCAGGTTCTTGTGGTGATGTCTTCATTCTAGAGTGCTGATGTAGACGTGGATTTTGCGGCAAGGGGTTCATATTTGCTGCACCAATGTGAAAATGTTACATCGTTGTATTTTGCTATTGTAATGACAAGCATTTCATTTAAAAAAAACATTACAAAGATGCTTTTTTACCTGGTGTGGCCACATCATGTAGTTCATGTTCTTGTCCAGGCTCAACCTATAGAGTTTCACCCTCTACATGCTCTACAGTTTAAATATTGTGAACTACAATTAATGTTCACCATTTGCAATTCTATACATAAAATTGTAGCATACGAATAAATTCATTACCAGGATTCGAAGCATGATCTTCGATTTATTGTTGTCCCTCCTCGACATTAGGGGGATGATTGCTTTCCTGCTCAAAATAGAGTCAATATTTTTTGTCAAGCATTTATAACGAATATATTGCACAAGCGGTTAATCTCCAATAAAGTATATAGATTCTATTTACCTGTGCGTCGGATGGATTGGTACCAGAAGATTGTGTTTTGCCAGAAAATCTTTCTCGGAGTTCAGCAACATCTCCAAAGCCTTGCTTGAAGCCAAACATCATGTATTCCTCAATGGCATGTTCATTGAATCATTCAGCCTGCATATTTGCATAACATTTTTAATTAACATTTTCCGGTGCAATAAAACGAAAAATAATTTGCAATTTATTATTCGTATGCATTATTGGTTTTTCGAAACTTACAAATCATGCCGCGAAATTAAAATAACCACCAAGCCCAAATTTGTGCTGACCTATTTTTTAAAGTCTTTCCTTTGTGGCCTTTGATGTGTCTAGCAGCCTATGCAAGTGTTGAAATACGTTAGATGTTCCAAGTTCGATATAGAAATATTCAATAATAATAAGGTTTTGAATTACATTATGGAAAGTATTGCATACCTCTCTGTGCCTGGTGTTATCTTTCCTTCTCTTCTCTGAGCCCTCTCCCTTCCATCCTCCGCTAGAGCTCTCAAATCCATTGGTGGAATCATTGGAGGGCGCTCATACCTAGGGTTTTTTTCTAGGAGGGTCCTATATTGGTCTCGAACAACCTTCACATGTTGTCTAGCCTTTTTAATGACCTCGACTTTATTGAAGGTCTTGTTGCCGAATAGGCCAACCAAACGATTAGTGAGTTCATATTTTAAACATTTCGGTTGTTTAACCCACCTTTCTCGGATGGTGGACTCGAATATCTCCAAGCACACGTCATTCATTTGTTTATAGAAAACATCATTTCCTATGAAACGATCATGCCATGATCATAATTAGTTGAAAGAAAATGTTTTATCGGTATATTACAATGAAGTTATAAACACTAACTTGATCAATGTATATTAATTACCTGGGACCTTATCGATCTTTATTGGGATGAGACCTATGTTGACCAAAAATGTTACCTCCATTGTTCCCGTGCCAGTGACACAGGAAGATCTTGGAAATGCACCTAGGTCAATATCAATATTACCAGGATTCTTGGTGTTGACCCCTTCTTCTGGAGGATCCAGTGTACATCGGTCACTAGTGGCCGGTGTGCTCATAGTTGGGGTCTGTGGTGTGTCAAAATGTGTTTTCGACTGTTCATTCGATAATAATGGCGAAGGATTCAATGCACATGGAGTCATTTGCTCATGATGCCATGTCTCTCCACAAGCCTCGCTACGGCCAACATCACCTCCACCACTATTGTGTGTTCTCCGATAATTCTGTAAATACAGACCACGTCTTACACGTTCAGTACTATCATATAAAAGAGAAAATTATAAAGTCATAAATGAATTATTTTATGAATCAAGATTCCTCAAATTACTTCCAAGGATTCTGATTTCCGTTCCAACAATTCAATCCTTGCCAGGTTCTGGCTTGTCTACGGAAACTTGATTAGTAGAGAAACAAGTTCCGCACTATATTTTTCCAACAATTTGTCTATCATCTTAAACAAGTTTGTGGCTTCACCAATTACGTGGGATATTTAATGATCTCAGCCACTTCAGGATCTACTAAACATTCTTCTGATGTTGTTTCATACAACGATTCACTGGGCTGCAACAAAAATATATAAAACACTATTGAGTTATATCATGATAGATTCCTAAAATTATATTAACAAAACATATCTATGATCACCATAGATTCCTAAAATGACAACTAGGTTTACTTGGTGCCTAGATGATAGTGTTGTCTGATCCACAGCTATGGACTTGTCCCGATCATCGGGCCCCTGCAAAAAAGAATTAGAAAACATTATCACAATGAAACCAGTATACACACGAAAAATACATAACAAAATAAACATTATGCTACATATTATATTGGTACAATTCCAATGGATTATACCTGCAATGTAGAGGATTGTGATCCACTCCTTAGATCAATTCTCATAGGTGACTTGCCCCGGTCTGCTAATATCTGGGAGTTTCCCCTTATAGATACCTAAATAAAAAACGTAGTGAAAGTGATCACCTAAACGAATCCAAAACTAATCATGAGAAAACAAATCAATTAAAAACTATTATTAAGTATTATATTTTTACTATTACAAACAATATGTATACTTGTTGCGTCGAGGGTATTGTGACCCTTGCAGAACCAGACTGCATCAAAAACATAGAGAAAATTACATAAACGAAATAATTAGATAACATTATAGGAACGAAACCAATATACTAATAATGAAAAAACAAAGGAAAAAATATATTTTTTCTTATTATATTTGCACTATTACAAAGATGTATACCTGATCCCTCGAGGAAGATGTACTCCTCCGACCATCTGCTAGTGGGTTTTTATCCCAATCACTAGCCTACGAAGTAAACATGGAAAATTAAACGAAATAAACTAATGAACAAATCCTTAATATGTTAAATTCATTAATAAAAGGTTGGGTAAATTGTTATATGTACCACTCCCATAGTAACATTTTTTGTATCTACTCGGTTCAAATTGTAATTAATAAGAAAGTCTTCCCCTGCAGATATTGATTTAATGGCAACTACAAAAGCACGGTTTTCTTCACGCCCCTCAAATTCACAGTTTGGTTGGTTAATTGTAGACCCTAGCTGTGTACTATTTATAAACCCCGCAATATTCCCTGTGGCCTTTGGCCTTCCGTCCATGTACAACGTTGCTCCTTTATTTTGATTTTTGTCTTTCAACTGTAAGTAGTTTGTTGACAATCCATAGCTATTCATACTTTTTGTAAATTAGACCAAGCGCATCCAATCTGCGTAGTTGTAATAGCATCCAACATACTCCATCAATTTTGTACATGTGTTGTAAGGGACCCTTATGCCATCCATGTTGAACAACCTGAAACCATGTATTGACGACGGTGCTATTCAATATATCCTCTCGTTCACACAAAAATATGTGTTCGGTTTAGGAAGATCCTTTGGTACCCATTGTTTCACTAAATGTCTGTTCCTCAAGGGAACCTCGAGGTCGTCTTTTGTCTCGTCACCATAGGAACATGACCCCTCTCGACTATGAAAAAATTCATTGCGTTTATCGAATTTTCTTCTGGTCTTTTGACATCTAGTTGATACAACTCTTCTAGACCTACTGGATGTCTCACTTTCCTCTGGCCTTCCTAAACTCCCCTCGCTCGAGGAAGACAGATTTGACAAATACCTGTTTGGTTCTATCTGCGCCATGGGAAAAAAGTTTAGATACGACCGCATGGCATTGCGCCTCTTAAAGGGTGACATGTAGTGCGTTTTATAATGTTACTTGATCCTCATTCCCTTTCTCAACATGTAGGCATTCAAGCGATGAGGAAGACGATCACTTTATCTTTCTTATGAGTACAAATTCATGCACTTATGAGCTTTCTTTATTGCTCCTTTGTGTCTTGACTCCCATATCAAACCATCCAACTATCAGTTTTGTTGTCATAGCCCTAAAGTCTCTCTCATCCCATAAGTTTGGGTTCATCAACTTGGTAATTCAAGTCCAGTCACATTTAGTAAGATATTTATATTCAACAATAATAATATAAAATAAAAATCACTAACCATTATGGAAAACGTCTAAAAGTTTTTATGACTTTCAAAAGTAAGATCTTTTAGCTGGTTAATAAGTGTTCAAAAATCTTCAAAGCAATATTTTGTATAATGTTGTGGAACTTGTATAATCTTTTTCAAGCATGGTATTCTTAGATGATTGAAAGTAATTGAATCAAGTAAAAACGGAATCGTAAACATGGAAGCTGTTTTGAAAAATGGTAGCTTTCAGTCATACTCCCAGCTAATGTTGCCTTTGAACAATTACTTGTAATATTGAATTAGGGTATTTAATTGATAGAATAGATTTTCAATCATATTGACATAGAGAAAAGTAGGGATTTCTTTATATTATCATGACATAGTTAGAAATACTTTCTTTTCAATCTTTATGACAATTTGAATGGACAGGCCTTACTCATAGCCAAATAATTTTGAGATATTTACAACTCATCAGAGTATGGGGGGCCATATAATTCTCGAAAGACATTGGATTCAGTATCCCATGCCTTTCAATAAACAGACCTCAGGACCACTCCTCTATACTGATGCATGTGGACGTCTATGTGGGTTTTGACAAGCCACAGTTGTTGTTTTTAATGTAGTACCCAAGGATTTGAGCCTTGGTAAGCTTTATATGCAAAATATCTTTGACCTGTTTGAGAGATTCTCCAACTTCCCGTTTCATATTATAAATAACAACAGGTTCTAATGCTATCAGGTTGATGTCAAATGACTACCACCAGTCTCTAATCCAGTCAGGGATGTAGAATGCAGGATCCTCATAGATTTGTGGAATTTGAAGTCCAAACTTTAGCATGGTATAATATGTTCTATCTGTATTTTCTTTTCTCAAGAATTTCCATCATAATGTTTTATATTTTTCATAAGTGTGTGTAGTACTTGGAAATTGGATACTAGCATCTTGATGTGGCCATGCTTCCAAAGAACATATCCGGTTAATACAGTAGTATTGTTGGTCTAGTTGTAGCCCGCAGTGAGGTGTAGATCCCTCCGTCGAGATTAAGTTAAGATCTTGGTAGAGGTGTGTTAACCAATTGCTTGCATCAATTGCTTTTCTTAGAGAGTTGTTGTAAATCATCTCTGGTACAATACTGGATCCCATAGGCATTCTTCTGAGTTCTGGCACTAGTCTAATAAAAGCATCAGATCCCTATAAGTTAGCATATAACACTTCATCATGTCTCAAATCCCACCTAGGTTTCTAGTCTTGCATATAATCCAACCAACTCATATTATAATTGATAGTATAGATATGATTTTTTCCTCCAGTCCAAGCATAGTTTTTCATGTTTACTTGTGGGTTATGGGCCCACTGTATTCCGCTTTGACCTTCTATGCTCTCTTGCACCAGGATCGCTTGTTTCAGGCTCACATGCTTCAGGCTCGCTTTTGAAAAATTAACAGCACACTTCTGTTTCAAATATTCTCTTTTTAAAAAGGCAGGAATGTTTTTTGATTTACCAGAAATGTGCTCATGAACAGTACAGTTATAACATCAAAACAATCCTTGCCATCTTGCAAATTTTCCTTTTGTCATTGCAAGTTTTATTGTGTTGTTTAGCACAAATGGAAGACTGGAGCAATCTGTTTTTATGATAAAGCCATGGTTCAACAAATAAAGTCATAGTTCTACTTAGTTTTCTGTTAGGACACTTATTCTCCAAGATAATTTTCCTCACAACTTCAATCAAGGAGTTCCACCACTCTTAAAATTCTTTACCAACAAATATAATTTGATTACCAACAATTTTGTCTTATGGGACAAGTCTTAACTACTAAATTCAAATTATTTACCAATATTTGATTACCAACAATTTGATTACTTAAGTCTTATAACCAACACATATTTGATTACCTACGTGTAGATGTTTCCTGTAATATACTTAGAAGAGTTACTTTCAGAAATGACTGTGCCTCTTAGAGGCCAGTCAACTCTCGGAACCAAGTGACCCTATTATAGGGTTAGTACAAACCAGAGAGAGAGAGATGACTGGGCTATGGTACGGTCAATCAGAAATTCAATGACAGTCAAAAGGCTCAGTACAATCACAATAAAATGAGCTGACGTCCAACAGACTAGGGCCAAATAGACTCATGACCTCTAGTAACGTACAAGGACAAACCAAAGCGTAAAAAAACCAACCAGTAAGGTACAAGTAAAAAAGAAAAGAGTGGGTATAAATTAGACTCATAGCCCTTGGGAGTAAGGGGGTGTACTACCTAAAATGTGGACAAACTACATCCATAGTTATACCCACAAGACCAAAAACATAAAAGTCAGTACAAATCAAAAGATAAGTAAATATCAGTAAAAGACCCGAAAGTCGATAGGCAAGGTACCACAAAAAAATCAAAGGACCAAAATTAAAGGACAATCTACCACAAGACCAATAAACAACAGGGTGTTAGGACCAAAAGTAAATCAACCATTGTGGGGAATGTACAAATAAGGTCAAATTGATATTGCAATAGCTCCTTGTAACCACTACTTATATGCAATAGCTCCCTGTAACTACCTCTTGTAACTCAAATAGGACCACCAAAAGGTATGATAGCAAGGAACCTTCCTAACTAAGGTCTGGAGGGTGGTACGAAGTGGGTATAAATACTCATAACAACTTGGACAAAGGGGGTGTACCTCAAATGTGGAAAAAATACCGTAGTACCCACAAGACCAAAAACATAAAAGGTGGTACAAATCAAAAGATATACCAAGATGGGTAAAAGACCCAAAAGGTAAAATGAAAGGTACCACACAAATATTATTGACAAAATGGAAGGACCATAATATAATCAACCAAGGTGGGGTACAACCAATCATCTCTCTTTCAAATGTACCATTGTTCCATATAACCTGAAAGACCATCATCATAGTAAACAGAAAAGTCCACATGGATGATGTGATCACGTGGTTCTATAGACTACTCCTAAGGTCAAGCGTTAGTGGCTCCATCAAGGGGTGTTCAGTCCCTTGAGAAGACCATCTAACTCAACCATCTCGAAGACCTAGGAGAAGAGGACATCACACATCATCAGATAATTGGTAATTGACCGTGTAAGAACTCAAAAACCCTACAGCAACCGATCATGTAGAAGGGGAGCTAGGAAAAGACAAGGCTCGCAGGCCAAAAAAGCAAGCTCAAAAAACTGTACTAGGACCGACCTGTCATAGTAAGCGAGCTGAAAAAAAGTTTCCAGAATGCCAACAAGCAGGACTAAAAAGAAAAAGACCCTCTAAAAAGGTTAAATAGCAAGCAAAACCTCCTAACTAATTGCTGGATACCTCAACAAGTTATATCCTTCACAAGGTGATAAAATCCAAGTCAAACAATACAAAATGAGAGACCAATAATGGAAGGATGTCCCTCTACCGAAAGGGATCCTGTGTAAAAGAGCCCTAGTAGAAAAGTCACTAAGCTATCTCGTTCATGACACATTGAAAAAGGTTTTTGGCGCTTCTGCCTTATCACCCTTGTATCACCAGTATGGTGGTCAGAGAATACAAGGAAGAGAATGATCCATGTTTCCTTAGGACTAAGTGGACTGCGGCATTCCACAGAGTTTGTCTGGTTCTCGATCTCGCGGTGATTTAACCCTTGAAACAACAGAAGGCCCCTCCACAAACTGGTCGATGACCATGTCAACAAGTACAAGATGATTTGAGCACCCTAGAGGACAACAACTATGTCTCGGATGATATTGACAAGGGGGAATTATTTGGATGCCTATCCCCAGTGTCCTACCTAACTAACAAATTCTTTTTATCCTCAAGTGAG
Organism: Larix kaempferi; assembly: GCA_027924585.1. Classification (NCBI taxonomy): domain Eukaryota; kingdom Viridiplantae; phylum Streptophyta; class Pinopsida; order Pinales; family Pinaceae; genus Larix; species Larix kaempferi. The sequence goes on from BSBM01000547.1 coordinate 5,342,881, forward strand.
GTTAAAGTGTGTTGAGTTAACGAGTTAAATTTTAATTGTTGTATTACTCAGTCAGGTGATGGAAGTGCAACTCGTGGTGTGATGACTGACTCAAACCATGCAAATGCATATGAATAAATAAGCCTTTCCTTTCAATGAATGCTAGCTAAGGTAAGGAGAGAGTTCTTTCAAACTATAACTACTCTTTCAAATTAAATGAATGCAACAAGTGTTCAAGTTCATTCATGGGACCTCAAGGAGAGCTTCAGATATACTCAAGTCATGCAAATGAATTCATCACAAAAAACAAAGTGATAATAAATATAACGAATATATATATCCACGTTCATAATTATTTAGGCACACTTATAACATTCTTAAATCATTCTTCACAAAAACACAGTGATAGTGAACTACAAATCCTCTTCCTCCAAGCAACCATAAAATACATCTAATTACGTCATTCATTATGTAGGACAGAATTGTGAACTTAAAGAATAGTCATTTACTAGTACTGATTACAATGTGACTCGATCCAAGGAGTGTTTCCAGCGGTCTTGAGTTTCAGCATGGCAACGGTGACGACTGGCGTGGGTCACCATTGCTAACCTGAAACTCAAGACCGCTGGAAACACAACTATATGACAACTTTATTTGATATCTGAATTAACTATTAGATGTTTCTAGATCATTTTGCACCAATTTCAAATTGAAATAAAAATTTATAGGGTTTTGGTGAGTTCTGGGCACCTTGCATCTGCATAGGAAACCCTAAAACAACGTTGGGCATCTTTCATGGGGTCATCTTTTAAAATGTTGTGCATATTTCATCCATTGAGTAAGTACTGGCAGTCATAATTATGAATTTTAGGCCACAAATCTCAGTTATCCCTTGCAACAAGTTATTGGAAGTAGATCTATGGAACTATGGAACAATCAACACCTGATAAATAACTGAATCCTTTTTCCCTTCTACTAGGTTTTTGATAGCTAAAATTAGGGTTAGGTTTAGAGTTTTGAAATCCTCTTAGAACCTGTATTATTCTTATAAAAGTAGAAGGTCACCCTATATGTCAATTAATTACAACCAACATAAAGAATGCTCAATATAAATTGTCAAACCCAGGGAGGTCTTTTATTTCAATGGAAATAAGCACAATCTATGCATAAACATCTTTCAGTAGTTGATCAAGTAATTGGAGATACCTATCTGTTAAACCAAACTCATTCCATAAGAAAACTAATCTAACTCATACATCTAGGAAATCAAAGTGCAGCTACCTTCCTACAAAAATTGACCTAGCAATTATTGATCTAAGATTATAAATGAACTAGATTACTTTTGCAAGAAGTTAATTCCTATAATTATCAAACTACAGTATTCAATCTTTAACAAAATGATCCATATAACAACTACTATTACTCAATCACAATCTGACTACTCTAATGAATTAATTGAAGATACAACAACAACCAGAAATTAAACATAAGCTTGAACTCGAAATTGACAACTATTGGAAATCCTAGAAAGCATAAATGATTGAAAGGATGGACCTGAGCTTGGCTGTCACAGCTATTGAACACACATGAATAATCAAACTAACCTACATAGTCAACTGTCACACCACGCAGTTACAACTATTCATATGAAGGAGATAAACTACCAATAAAGAATGCAATCATAAACTCACTATTGTAGCTATCAGAAATACACCTAATGCAATTCCACAACACACAACAGGAAATGAATAAATCTAACTATCTAACTAAATCGACAATCTCTGTGAGAAGGAAAGCCCTGGCCTTCTAACATAGACGTTGTGAATCACCACGAATTAAGACACAAAAATGGAAGTAACTCTGCTCTTCATTAAAAGATGGAAATTCACAGTCTAAATCTCTGTTACAGCCCGTACAACAATTGATGATTAACCAACCATAAGCATCGAAAGCCTTCCCATATTTATACATACAAAATGCAGTTTATGATCCACTAATATCGAGCAGCAATGAAGACCTATGATCAACATGTTGTTGAGTCACAGCTAACTGTTACAACCGCATTGAATGAGGTTGTTTAATCATAAAAGATGTTGTTATGTTGGCGATCCATAGATCAATGGATTAGTAATCTGGAAGAAGACCTATCTCTCGCAGCTATACTCTGTTATAGCTCACGTGGAGAGATGTGATGTCCCTTGAAAACATGAGGAATCGAACTAAAAGAGTAATAGCTGGCACCACGTATGATTGCTTACAAGCAATGGTAGCTGACACACCTGTGCTTTGAGATTTGACTAAATAAATCCACACAAGTTAGCATAATTCAAAGGATAGGATCCTGAACTATAACAATCTTAGGCATTTAATTAATTAAAACAATAATGGTGTATACCTTGTCAGGAGTGTTCATTAATCTCGAAAAAAGGCATGTATATGGTTTATGAAGGTAGAGTGTAATTGGGCAAAATGGTGTAATAGATATGGTCAAAAAGGGGCATTTACAGGGCCCAACATCTCCACCAACTATCCGATTGCATGTCCTCATGCAACAACTCCCACTAATCCAAATCTAAGTCCACACTGCATCTGTGAAGATTGGTGAGACCGTAGGTAGGTTCTGGTGGTTCCCCACAAGGCACAAACCCATAGTAGGATGTCCATTTATCCCAACACATCTCCTCCTCTTCCTTAGTTAAAACATAGTTGTTCTTCTAAGGGATCACATGCAACCATATCAGGGGAAATCTGAATTTCAGTCCAATCCACCAACGTCCACACGTTTTCATGCACTGCACATACCCATGAATTCTTGTTAGGGCTTGCTTGAAATCTTCAAAGCAGTATGGATCCAATTCCCTCAAAGATGAAGAATTTAACCATATGTATTCACTACCTTCCAGAGCACTCTGCTGCATATTAAAAATTATCAGGACACAGGTAGTGAGGATTTTATCTCGCAAAATCTCAAAGTATTGGGAAATTGCAAGAACCCTAAGAGATCCAACATGATTTGCTATGATTTTTTTTGGATCCTCAGGCTTGTCCCTAATCCATAGAGTGGAATTTTCCTCATTCTTTGTTATAGTTTGGAAATCATTTCTCCATTCTACATGGTTGATGACAAAAGAGTCAAATGCCCTCAGCTGAACATCCTCCAAACAAGGAAAGGGATTGGAGGGGGTGTCAATGTAACACACCCTATTATGTAAATATAATTCAGATAACAAATGTTGATCCTCAAAATCACGCACCAGAAAAGTTTCTAAAAACTGGCTGGCTGTTGCTAGATCAAATGATATTCCTTTCTTTAGAGGCCTCAATTTAAATAAAGTGGTCTTCTCATGAAGAAAGACAAGGTAAGAGGAGGATGGAACCTTGCAACTTAATAATTCTAAGGAAAGAGTATACATTAGATCATTTTCTTGTTGCAAGGTTTTGAGTTTCTTTAATTCTTCCAACCTTTCTTGAAGTTTTTCCCACCGTATTTTCTGGAAGAATAACTCCTCAGCCCATTTTTGTGTCAACTCCGTGATGATACTTCTATGTTCATGGAGAGAGATCATCCTTGTTTTTCATTGAGCAATGAATTTTTGCCATTTGTCTAACTCGAGACTCAGCCAGAGAATCTTCTTTTCTAATCGTTGAATTGTCCCATTCTCCACATCCTTTTCATCATCATAATCTAAATAAATGATTCCTTAAGAAGGTAGCATTCTTACCTCATCCCCAGATGTTACAGCTTCCACTTTGTGGATTAAAGTTACAGCAGCCCCATCTTCCATTGGTGTTGTAGTGACCTCTGCTTGTGTTGAAGTTTCATTGGCTACTTTTGGGGATGTTGGTTCTTGTCTAATAGCATCCTGTCGCTCCAATTCCACCTCAACAACATCAGTTTGAGTTGTAGCCTCAACAAACATTTTTGAAGATGCTGGTTCTTGTGTAGCAGCATTCTCTTCTTGGATTTTTCCTTCAACAACTTCAGTCCATGTTGCAACTTCAATAAGCATCTCCAAGGACGTTGGTTCTTGTGTAACAACGTCTTTTTCCCTAATTTCTCCAAATTGCTAAAAAGGTTCCTGGACTATCTCAACGTCTACTTGTTCTATGAGTATTTTTGTATCTTTGGATGGCTGCGTTTGTATATATTCTTCTTATTCTAATTCCAAATCTGGGATTAAGTCCATTCCTGGTTCGTCTTCCCTCATCAACTCAACTGTTTGCACTTCTCCCCCTGCGTTGCTCGTTCAGATGATTGTGCAACAATATCCACCAGTATGACTTTATGCCCTGCCATTTTATATACATCTCCACATTTTGGGCATATCACTTTTCCCTGCTCCTCATAACTCAAATCAGGAGATGATTTTTCCACTTGATCTGCAGCTTCTACTAATATATCCAGACTCCTCTTTGCTTGTTTCCTGCTTATTTCCTTCCATTTCTCCAAATCAATCCGAAGTGCTTGCACTTCTTATTTTAATAATTCATTTCTATACATGCGATTTTCAATCTGAGATTTGTTCACAATAGGTTCTTGTATGTCACCAGGTGTTTTGGGGTTGAAGATAGGGATTTCTATGACTATACCGGTTACATACTCTACTTCTACTAAAGGTACTTCACTATTTGCCCCAATTCCTCCTTCTGTCTCAACTGAGGGTAATTCCATATTTGCCATAATTTCTCCTGTTGTCTCAGCTACTACCATAGATCTAGTACTTCTTCTTTTCAGCCCCTATGGTGGTTGTTCAACACTGCTTGTTGTTGCTGAAGCAGCTCTTGATCTTCTCTTCTTCTTTGTTAAAGTAGTTGTTTGGCCCTTGTTTCATGTGCTTCTTCTTTTCTTCTATGATCGAGTGGTGTTCAAATTCCTAGAGGGAGGATCAAATTCTTCCTCTTCCATGATAGTTCCCCTGATTTCTGAGGAGGATGCAATATCCAACACCTCTATATTTCCTTCCTCTACTGCCTCTCCATGATGCTTTCTTTCTTGCATACCACCTTCCGCAGTTACAGCTTCAATAGTTGTTCCAGTTCCAACCATCATTATCTCCTCGATGGAAGGGTTTTCTGCTATCGGGACTTCACCTATGTCAACTTCTTCTTCCCTTTCAGTTAGGTTTTCATCCTCCCCCCCAACTGGATTTGAGGAACGCTGGTCCTCTTCTCCTTCTGCAATACCCCCCGATTCCAGTTTAGGTTCTCTAATCACCCCAGCTCGAGCAAGAAATTGAGCCCAGGTCAAATTTTGACGTGCAATGGCCCTCAAGATAAGTAATTTAATTAAGCCATGATTAGTGAGGGAGGAAGCTAGGTGTTGGTTTGTGCTTGCATAACTGGACATACTTTGTAGGGTCTTAAAAAGATAAAACAACATATTAACTAGGTTGCCATGGCACAAATGAGATAACAGAGGGAATTTAGAAAGATAAACAGTCTGGTACCTACTTTCACAGGAGATATACTTCTTTAGAAAAACTACCACTCGATCCCATGGATGAGGTAATGAGTATAGTGCAAATCCATGGTATTTTGGCTGAACATTCTCCCCAATTACGAGAAATTCCCTTATTGCAGTCCAATTCGGCACCTTCTGTCCAAACAGTTTCTTCCCAACTTGGGGTAAGCCAGTAATCTCAGATATGATGGCTTCTGTAACCTCAATGTGTACCCCCTTGACTTCAGATTGAGTGTCAGTCAAGTTAAAAATGAACTGTAATGCCATTTCAGTATGGAAACCATTTAGACATTGGAAATATTCAGTCCACCCTACTACTGCGAAAATGGCAAACACTTCTGCATTGGCACGTAGAGCTTCCATATTTTCAGGTTCATGCCTAACCAGTTTACCCATATCAACCTCCTTTCAATTCAAACATGAGATACAACGCTTATCAGTTCAGATGTGGAAGTTGCAGCCTTCGAACATTCATGGGAATAACCAAGATTTGAAACTTGGTTTTCTAGGAAAGATGGTGCAGTTTTCCACATTATGGTAGATGATACAGTTAAGGAAAAATGGTGAAATTGGGAAATTTTGGAACGAATTGGGTAAAATGATGGTTAGGTTGTTACTCTGACACATTCTTTGATGATTAAGTGTGTACAAAATGTTAATGGCGACAAAAAACAAGATATACTCATAATTCGTCACAATTAATTTGGTGCTTAATCATGATTATAGTTAGAATCCCTACCTTCAAAAATTGAATGCTCAAGCCTCCATTCTACCATGGCATGATATTCACAGTCGCATATTGGTAGAATACGCATGTTCCAAGATGAGTTGGGCACCGTAAATCAAATTAATATGTGCATTCATGCTAATAGGTTCCTTGGCGGACTGTGATTCGAGCTGTGGAGTAATCAATTAGATTCAAGTCAGGTCAGATCATTGACAGCGAGACTGTTCAAAAGATAGACCATCTAGAGGAGTTGCAGAGGATTGAGGAGAGTTCGGGGAAACATGGTAGAGTTCCAGTTGCAAAAATTTAGAGAAAAGGAAAAAATAGTGGAATCGCAGCTGTTGGAAAATGAAATGGAAATAGCGGAGTCGCAGCTGCTGAACTAGCGGAATAGGAAAGAATAGCGGAGTCACAGCTACTGGAAAAAAGAAAAAATGAAATGGAAATAGCAGAGTCGCAGCTACTGAACTAGCGGAATAGGAAAGAATATCGGAGTCGCAGCTGCTAGCAAAAAGCGAAAATGGAATGGAAATAGCGGAGTTGCAGTTGCTAGACTAGCGGAATAGGAGAGAATGGCGGAGTCGCAGCTACTAAAAGAATGAAGTGAACGGAAAATGGCGGAGTTACAGCTGCGGAAATAGGAAGAATGGGAAAGGTAAGGAGTCGTAGTTGTGCAAAAATGAGTAACAGGCGGAATTTCAGCTGGCTGCTGAAAAACTAATGAATTATCCATCTTTTCAAAGAGATTTATTAAATCAAGAAATAATGTAAGGTGCCTACAATCGTCTAGCCCAGTCACGACTGTTGTTCCTCCAATTAATTCCTACAAACAATTCTTCAAAACAAACCGATCAAGTGCAAAATGAAAAAAAATAGATAAAATACATAATGAAAAATAAATGATTTATGTACAGCTGATGTGGAAGTTGCAGTTCTTAAAAATTCATAGGGGTGGAGAAAACTCCCTGTCCTGTCGTTAACTGAAAATATGGATCTGATCCAGCCTGTGAAATGAAATCATCCCTTGAGATTGGTTTGTGATACAGTCATAGCCGATGACCATTTGTGAGTAATGGTGTCTTGTTCTCATTAATGGTGATCAACTGAATTGTCCTGTTGTCAAATACACGATCTATTTGATAAGGTCCCAACCAACAAGTGCGTAGCTTGCCTTTGAAATCCCTCTTAAACTGTGAATCATATAACAGATCCCAGTCTCCTTCCTAGAAGACTTTCTTCTTTATGAATCTGTCATGCCACTTAGAGAACTGATTTTGGATTAAAGTTGTATGATTTACTACTACTATGTGCTTTTCATCCAATTCATTAAGTTGATTCAGTCGGTTCCTCTGTGCTTATGATAAATCTAGATTTGCTTCTATAGCTATTTTCAAAGTCCTGATTTCAAATTCAATTGGGAAAACAACATTCTTACCATACACTAACTCATATGGGGAAAAACCAATGGTGTTACGCCACGTAGTGCGATAGGCCCATAGTGCCTCTGGAAGTATTTCATCCCAATCTTTACAATGGCTTTTCACTGTCTTTGTCAAAATAGCCTCAATAACCTTATTTGAACTCTCCACTTGGACATTGGCCTGTCGATGATATGGCGAGGTTATTTTGTGTTGAATATGAAATTTATGTAGCAGTGCTTCCATCTTATGAGACACAAATTGCGGTCCACCATCTGTGACAATTTCCTTGGGTACTCCAAACCGAGTGAAAATTTCTTCATACAGGAAATCAATCACAACCTAATCATTACCCTTAACCAAGGCTACAACTTCTACCCATTTGGTCATGTAATATGTACAAACCAAGATGTGAACCTTATGTTTTGAGGGAGGGTTGATAGGCCCTACAAAATCTAGAGCCCATTTATCAAATGGTTCGACCATGAGTTGTGGTTGCAAAGGAATTTCATCTAATCTGTTGGATTGGCCCATCCTTTGGCAGCTATCACATGCCTGAACATACTTCTTTGCATACCTGAACAATGTTGGCCAGAAATAACCCATTCTCAAGACTTTATGACCTATCCTTTTGTCAACAAAATGTCCCCCACAGGGATCATCATGGCAAGCTTTAAGAATACTAAATATCTCGTCTTCTCTAACACATCTTCTAATCTCTAAATCAAGCCCTGTGTAGAAAAGATGGCCATCAATCCAGCAGTACCTAGCACTCTGTTGTATGATCTTTCTTTTTTCTCTCTTCGGAAGATGTGTTGGGAGCTTACCTGTAGCAAAAAAGTTAGCAATATCTACATACCATGGGGACTGAGATGATACTGCAAACAAATGTTCATCAGGGAAGGAATCTTCGACTGGTAAATTGTCATCACTGTTAGTAAGTCAAGATAAAAAATCTGCAACAACATTTTCCTTCCCTGGTCTATCAATAATTGTGATATCAAATTCCTGTAACGGTAACAACCATCTAGTAACTCTAGCATTCATGATTGGTTTATTCATTAAATATTTGATGGCAGAATGATCAGTGTGCACAAAAGTATAATATCCAGTAATATAATGTCTAAATTTGTTGATGGCATAAACAATGGCAAGAAATTCATTTTCTGTGACAGTATAGTTTAGTTCAACGGGAGATAAGTTCTTACTAATGTAATAAATTGCATAAAGAGCATTACTTTCCTATTGTCCCAAAACTGCTCCAACGGCAGTGTCCGAAGCATCCGAAGAAATGTTAAAAGGAAGAGCCCATTTGGGCCCTCGTAAGATGTGTGTTGTAGATAGCCTTTTATTTAGCTCAGTAAATGTTGTTTGGCATGCTTCATCCCAGACAAACATGCATCCTTCATCAAGAGACTGAACAAAGGACAAGCTAGTTTGGAAAAATTTCCTATGAACCTTCTATAATAGCTAGCATGCCCCAAGAAGTTACGTACATCCTTCTGTGTTCCAGGAGTTGGTATGTTTTCAATTACCTTGATTTTGGATGGATCTACCTGGATACCATCATACAAGATGAAGTGCCCCAACACTATGCCCTCCGTCATCATCATATGGCACTTTTTAGTACTTAAATAGAGTTGGCTTTGTTCACAGTGTTTCAAGACCTTTTCTACATTTTTCAGTGCTTCTTCATAGCTATCACCATATGGAGTAAAGTCATCCATAAAAATATCCATGCAATCATTTATCATCTCTGAAAATATTCCAATCACTGCTCTATGAAATCTGGCTGGTGCATTGCAAAACCCAAAAGGAAGTACCTGGTATGCAAAAGTCCCCCAGGGACAGGTTAAAGTGGTTTTGTCCTGGTCTTCTAGAGCAATCTGGATTTGGTTGTAGCCACTAAAACCATAGAGAAAGGAAAAATAATTCTTATCGGACAAGGTATCAAGGACCTGATCAATAAAAGGTAAGGGGGAGTGGTCCTTCTGCATTGCCTTGTTCAATTCTCTGTAATCCACGCAGACCCTCCATTTCCCATTCTTCTTTGGCACAATCATGAGTGGAGAAACCCACTCACTGTCTGAAATCGGGTATATAAGTCCTCCTTCCAAAAGTTTTTGGATCTCTTCTTTCACAATGTCTCTTAGGTTCGGGTTCATCCGTTGTTGTGGTTGACACAAAGGCTTAGAGTCACTGTTAATATAAATGTGATGGGTACACAGATTAGAAGGAATCCCTTTCATGTTTGTATACTCCCAAGTGAAAGCTCCTCTACGTTGTTTCAGCAAGGTGACTAGCTATTCCAACTCACTAGGCACAAGGTTTGAATTGATGTTCAATGTTTTCCCTGGCCAAATTTCCATTGGTATACTTTTTGAAATATGAAGTACTGGAATTATACTGGCATCACCGACTGGAGTTTTTTTCTGTAAGATTTTCTTGTTCTGCTTCATCTAACGTACTGTTAAGAATCTTCTACACATGCTTGTTGACAAATGTGGGCTCACTGATGAAACTATTAATGGCATCGTCCTCCATTTCAAATTTAAATGTTAAGTCTCTCTCTATTGTTAATAATGGTGGACACCTTCCTCTTCCTCCAAATCTACCCACAGTGGAGTTTCAGCTTTTGTGATTGGTCAAGCTGGAGAGTACAAGGTTAGGCTCTTGATATCAGTCCCGTCTGAAATGGTCATAGATATTGACCGGCAGCTGATACAGGCATCTGTTGTGGCCAACCATAGTCTTTCCAAGATCAGTGGGTGTCCCCCCAACAGGGATTTCGACTGTAACACCAAGAAATCTGCAGGGTATTCCCACAAGTCAACTAAGATCATGAGGTCATCTAAGATCCCCTCAGGCTTGATTGTTGATCTGTCATCAAGTTCCAAAATAGTAGGGGTCAGCCGAAGGTTAGTGAGTCCAAGTTTCTTCACAACTTCTATGGTCATAATGTTAATAGCCGCGCCTAAGTCTACCAAGATGTTGGGGATTTGTGTATTTCCTATGTGAACTGTCACAGTAGGATTGCCAGGGTCATCATATTTTGCCACAGGGTTCTTCCCCATTATCAATTCGGAAAGCTTTCCCAATACGTGGACAGTGGGAGGATCCCTAGGCTTCCTTCCTGGTTTCTTGATACACAAATCCCTGAAGTTCTTAGCATATATGGGCACGCCATGAAGGGCTTGTAACAGTGAAATTTCAACATACAAATTTCTCAATTCTCCTAAGATATTAAATCGAGGTTGTTCCACTGTTCTCTGTAGAGTCAATCATTTAGGGTATGGCATTTCTCTCATCAACTTTGTAGGATGTGTTACATTGTGTGTTATTCTCTGAGTTTCAGCTACTGTTTCGGTAGGAGTATCATCATCCTCAATGATAGGGCTTGCTGAATTAACCATATTCTCATAGTGCTAATTCACTCCAGTTTCAATCACTGGGGATGAATCATCCCTAGTGATAATGGGTTCCACTACCCTCCCTGATCGTAACTGTATATCATTGCAGGGAATCTGGGTGATGGAATACGTAGGCATGTTGGCAATCTCAAATTGATGGACTACTTTATTGTTTGGGTTCGGGTTAGGTTGTGTAGGTAGCTGTGGTCGAAGTGGTGCATTGATAGGTGTAGCATTGTTTTGAAATGAGAGTTGTGGTTGCTCATACTGTTGGTGCTGATACTATTGAGGAGGATATTTTTGATAGTGATTCTGGTGATGGGGAAAGTTATTTCCTTTGTAAGAGTTTCTCTAGTTGGAATTCCAAGGAGCTTGATTGTTTGACTGTTGTGACCATGGTGTCCAAGAATTAGGATTTTGCATTAGGTTCTGAGATGGATTCCAATTGTTACCATAATAATGTGAAGGGAATTGTGTATTCATATTATTCATATTGTTCATACCATTCATATTATTCAGAAAAAATGATGGGTCTTGATTTATACCTTGATTGCGAGGCTGGCATGGTTTCTTCTGTGCAATGAAGTAAGCCTGTTCCACATCTGAAGTAGATGCCTGCAGAACTTCCTTGATGTTGGGTAGTGAAGGGCATTCCTTAGTGTCATGCTCCAACTCACATATCCTACACATCTCTACTTTATCCAATGGGCACTCCTTCAGTGGATGTTTTTTCCTACATTCGGGACAAAATACATTAAGTGTAAGATCTTCTACAACTTGCCTCTGTTTTGCTCTTAATACATCTAACTCTGAGGAAATGGAGCTCATCATATCAGTTTTAAAATTCTCTAGCAAGTTGACTATCTCTACTCGAGCGGCTCCTCCACTAGCTGACTTCTGTGTCCTAGTGAAGACATCCTGATCTCGATACTTGTCTCGTTTGTTAGTTCTAGAGGATCCCCTTGAGTACCTTCGACATAATTCAACAATCTTTTCAAAGGGTTCCTTTAAAATGTCCCCTTTTCCCAGCAAATTCAACATATCAAGGCAGTCTTCTCTAATTCCTCATAGCAAAATGATCTTAAGTACATCTTTCCCAATCTCAACATGTCCAGAGCTTTGTAAATTGTACAACAATCTTTCCACGAAGTCTTCCAAGCTCTCTTCTTCCTTTTGAACCATTTTAAACAATCCTCCTTTCTGTCCCTGGTTCTCCAATATTCTTGATATTTATAAAGGAAGGTGTTTTTCATTTTGTCCCAAGTAGTAATGGTCTCACGACCCATATTCATGAACCAACGCAGAGCATTTCCCTTCAGGGTGGCTGGGAACAGTTTCAACTTCTGAGCACTAGAGGTATAGTCATAGCTACGATAGAGGATATCAAACTCAAAAAGAAATTCATTAGGATCCTCGGAAGATTTACCATGGAAATTCGGGAGAACTAATGGTGAGATGTTTTTCATGGGAGTTGCTCCAGGTGTCTAGATGATACAGAATTCAAATGTAGCCATAGTATTACCAGGTTGACTATCTTCAACTTCTTCTTCCCAGTTCTCTCGATGTCCATTCTCAGCTTCATGTTCCCTATAAGCCATGTTTTTAGTCAAGAATTCAATGGCCTCCTTTATGCATTCTTCCTCTGCTTTTGCTTCCACTTCTCTTCTCCTCTCTTCTTCTCACCTCCTTTCTTCCTCTGCTACTTGGAAAGTCTCCAACCACACTTCTTTAGTAACTCTAGTTCCATTGATATGATAAATCTTCTCTCTATCTGGTACACCCACAACACTTCCCTTATCTTCAGGAGGTTTATTTTCTGCAACAGGAGTTGAAGGTCCCGTTGTATTCTCCACTATTGATGCTGGATTCTCAATATGAGGATGAACAAAATTTCCTCTTCCTATAGACGTCTGTGGTGGTCTAGTAGAATAATCTGCCTTAGCAATTATATCGTCGATGAATGTTTCCCTTCCCAGACCTACATTACGACCTCGACCTCGTCCACCTGCAGTGTTAGTATTCAAAGGGGGTTCCCGATTTGTTTTTCTTGTATTCATACATTCCGTAAATGATTAAACTAAAATGAAATCAAATAAAACCAACTCCTAACTATGTCTATCTATTACCATCCTCAGCAACACCGTCAAAATGTCTCCCTATATGTAAATTAATTACAACCAACATACAGAATGATGAATATAAATTGTCAAACCTAGGGAGGTCTTTTATTTCAATGACAATAAGCACAATCTATGCATAAACATCTTTCAGTAGTTGATCAATTAATTGGAGATAAAAATCCTACCTATCTATTCAGCCAAACTCATTCCATAAGAAAACTAATCTCACTCATATATCTAGGAAATCAAAGTGCAGCTACCTTCCTACAGAAATTGACCTAGCAATTATTCATCTAAGAATATAAATGAATTAGATTACTTTTGCAAGATGTTAAATCCTATAATTATCAAACTACAATATTCAATATTTACCAAAATGATCCATCTAGAAGCTACTGTTACTCAATCACAATCTGACTACTCTAATGAATTAATTGAAGATACAACAACAACCAAAAATTAAACATAAGCTTGAACTCGAAATTAACAACTATTGGAAATCCTAGAAAGCATAAATGACTGAAAGGATGGAGCTGAGCTTGGTTGTCACAGCTATTGAACACACATGCATAATCAAACTAACCTACATAGTCGACTGTCACACCACGCAGTTACAACTATTCATATGCAGGAGATAAACTACCAATAAAGAATGCAATCATTAACTCATTGTTGTAGCTATCAAAAATACACCTAATGCCATTCCACAACACACAACAAGAAATGAATAAATCTAACTATCTAACTAAATCGACAATCTATGTGAGTAGGAGGGCCCTAGCCTTCTAACAGAGACGCCGTGAATCACCACAAATTAAGACACAAAAATGGAAGTAACTCTATGCATAAACTTCTTGCAGTAGTTGATCAATTAATTGGAGATAGCAATCCTACCTATCTGTTCAGCCAAACTCATTCCATAAGAAAACTAATCTAACTCATACATCTAGGAAATCAAAGTGCAGCTACCTTCCTACAGAAATTGACCTAGCAATTACTCATCTAAGAATATAAATGAATTAGATTACTTTTGCAAGATGTTAAATCCTATAATTATCAAACTACAGTATTCAATATTTACCAAAATGATCCATCTAGCAGCTACTGTTACTCAATCACAATCTGACTACTCTAATGAATTAATTGAAGATACAACAACAACCAAAAATTAAACATAAGCTTGAACTCGAAATTAACAACTATTGGAAATCCTAGAAAGCATAAATGACTGAAAGGATGGAGCTGAGCTTGGCTGTCACAGCTATTGAACACACATGCATAATCAAACTAACCTACACAGTCGACTGTCACACCACGCAGTTACAACTATTCATATGCAGGAGATAAACTACCAATAAAGAATGCAATCATTAACTCATTGTTGTAGCTATCAGAAATACACCTAATGCCATTCCACAACACACAACAAGAAATGAATAAATCTAACTATCTAACTAAATCGACAATCTCTGTGAGTAGGAGGGCCCTAGCCTTCTAACAGAGACGCCGTGAATCACCACAAATTAAGACACAAAAATGGAAGTAACTCTATGCATAAACTTCTTGCAGTAGTTGATCAATTAATTAGAGATAACAATCCTACCTATCTGTTCAGCCAAACTCATTCCATAAGAAAACTAATCTAACTCATACATCTAGGAAATCAAAGTGCAGCTACCTTCGTACAGAAATTGACCTAGCAATTACTCATCTAAGAATATAAATGAATTAGATTACTTTTGCAAGATGTTAAATCCTATAATTATCAAACTATAGTATTCAATATTTACCAAAGTGATCCATCTAGCAGCTACTGTTACTCAATCACAATCTGACTACTCTAATGAATTAATTGAAGATACAACAACAACCAGAAATTAAACATAAGCTTGAACTCGAAATTAACAACTATTGGAAATTCTAGAAAGCATAAATGACTGAAAGGATGGAGCTGAGCTTGGCTGTCACAGCTATTGAACACACATGCATAATCAAACTAACCTACACAATCGACTATCACACCACACAGTTACAACTATTCATATGTAGGAGATAAACTACCAATAAAGAATGCAATCATTAACTCATTGTTGTAGCTATCAGAAATACACCTAATGCAATTCCACAACACACAACAAGAAATGAATAAATCTAACTATCTAACTAAATCGACAATCTCTGTGAGAAGGCGGGCCCTAGCCTTCTAACAGAGACGTTGTGAATCACCACAAATTAAGACACAAAAATGGAAGTAACTCTATGCATAAACATCTTTCAGTAGTTGATCAATTAATTGGAGATAACAATCCTACCTATCTATTCAGCGAAACTCATTCCATAAGAAAACTAATCTAACTCATACATCTAGGAAATCAAAGTGCAGCTACCTTCCTACAGAAATTGACCTAGCAATTATTCATCTAAGAATATAAATGAATTAGATTACTTTTGCAAGATGTTAAATCCTCTAATTATCAAACTACAGTATTCAATATTTACCAAAATGATCCATCTAGCAGCTACTGTTACTCAATCACAATCTGACTACTCTAATGAATTAATTGAAGATACAACAACAACAAGAAATTAAACATAAGCTTGAACTCGAAATTAACAACTATTGGAAATCCTAGAAAGCATAAATGAATGAAAGGATCGAGCTGAGCTTGGCTGTCACAGCTATTGAACACACATGCATAATCAAACTAACCTACATAGTCGACTGTCACACCACGCAGTTACAACTATTCATATGCAGGAGATAAACTACCAATAAAGAATGCAATCATTAACTCATTGTTGTAGCTATCAGAAATACACCTAATGCAATTCCACAACACACAACAAGAACTGAATAAATCTAACTATCTAACTAAATTGACAATCTCTGTGAGAAGGGGGGCCCTAGCCTTCTAACAGAGACGTCGTGAATCACCACAAATTAAGACACACAAATGGAAGTAGCTCTGATCTTCATTAAAAGATGGAAATTCACAGTCTCAATCTCTGTTACATCCCGTACAACAATTGATGATTAATCAACCACAGTCATGGAAATCCTTCCCATATTTATACATACAAAATGTAGTTCGTGATACACTAATATCGAGCAGCAATAAAGACCTATGATCGACATGTTGCTGAGTCACAGCGAACTATTACAACTGCATTGAATGAGGCTGTTTAATCATAGAAGATGTTGTTATGCTGGCGAGCCATAGATCAACGGATTAGCAGTCTAGAAGGAGACCTGTCTATCGCAACTATACTCTGTTACAACAATCTGTTACAGCTACCTGTTACAGCTCATGTGGAGAGATGCACTGTCCCTTGAAAACATGAGGAATCGAACTAAAAGAGTAATAGCTGGCACCAAGTATGATTGCTTCCAAGGCATGGTAGTTGATACACCTGTGCTTTGAGCTTTGAATAAATGAAACCACACAAGTTAGCATAATTCAAAGGCTAGGATCCTAAACTATAACAATCTTAGGCATTTAGTTAATTGAAACAATAATGATGTATACCTTGTCAGGATTGCCGATTAATCTGGAAAAAGGCATGTATATGGTTTATGAAGGTAGAGTGTAACTGGGCAAAATGGTGTAATAGATATGATAAAAAAGGGGCATTTCCAGGGCCCAACAACATGATGAGACACTATGGCCTTTTAGAGTTCTCTACAATATGCTTTTGTCTCTCTTCTATATCAGTATAACCTCCACACTTCTACTCATACTATGGATGACCAACACCTAATGGAAAAGTGAATTGTTTTCCCTTATTTTGGTAGGTTTTTTATAGCTAGAGTTAGGGCTATATTTAGAGTTTTGTAATTCTCTTGGAAACTCTATGATACTTCTAGAAGTAGAAGTCCATATCAGAATTATGGTGAGCTGACATGATTGCCACTTGTACCTATTGAATATTTTGACCATTACCTTGTTGGGGCCATAAGTTTTGTATATGAACTTTGTTTTGTGAATATTCCACTATTGGAAAGATATTGACTCATAGAATGCAAAAATAGGCATACAACCTAGGTCCTCGATACTAGGTCTGCCGAAATTCTACGTCTTTGTCCAATAAACAAAGGAATTACCATTTTAGTCTGTCAATGTAGTTGACCCAAATTGGTTAGACTCGAAGGGCTTCATGGTAGTTGGAGAATGCACACTCTCACCTCATATTATCTCATTGTATTTTGGGTTATTCATGCTTTCTAACCACATGTGGGAATCCTTAGATAACCTATAAGCAAATTGTGAAGCCTAAAGATAAAAAAACATTGCCAAAATGCAATAAATACTTATTGTAATTTGAAATATCAGACCTGTAAGATGCATTAAAACACACTAAGCAAGCAGCCAAAACACAGATTTACACCTAAGGAAATGTAAAAACATTAATGTCAAAATTATGGTCAAAATGAATTGTTTTCCCTTTTTTGCTAGGTTTTTTATAGACATGGCAATTTTTAGCCATAGGATAGTTATCAACCTAATCCTTCACATATCAGGGCAATCTAATTTATAGACATGGCAATGATTTGGTTGACATCCATACAGGGCAATTTCTAATCCTCTACAATTAAAAGCATCGCAATACCGTATTACTAAGTATCCCAAGGCATTTTTATTTGGAAATTGGTTTACAAATTATAAATATGCAAGTTTGATGTACTTAGCTGAATTTTTGGACCCATCTTTCATCACATTCACTGGGTAAATTAAATACTAATTTGCTAGTTTATGATTCCTTGGATCACTGTCATATTGTTCCTGAGTTAGTGTTTGAGAAATATCTTAAGCATATCTTGGTTACTTGATCACTACTATTACCATCACACTTGGAATTTGTCTCACTGTTGTTCATACTCTCTTACATAGAGGAGACCTCTGTTTGTGGTTCACTCCTTCATTGGAACCATATTGAGATCACTTTAATACTCATTTTGTGTACTAAATAATCACTATTGTCATTGTTCTGATTGAGTATCAGTATTTTCATTAGCTTCTAATTCCAAGAATAAGTTACAACCAAATTGCATCTCTCTTCTAGTTAGTGGTTGCAAATATAATTGTTGCAACTTGGAATTACTTGTTATGTTTTAAGGACTCAAAGGTAGCATTGACACAATATCCTAATGCCATTACTAAACATATTGAACTCCTTACTGCTAATACAATTCTGATCTTCGCATATCAAATTGGATCTTGTAACAAGTATTGAGGCACTCAATCAAATGGCATCCATTATGGACATATTCATTGAGTAAGTAATAGTGCAATTGGATTGGCACTTAGCGTATTTGTACCCACTGTTGATTGGTTGTTCTAAACCTATGACTGAGGCTTGATTTTATAGATCCTAATCTATGCAAAGAACATAATTCACTAATGAGAGATGCTAAGATATTTTGAGATAAATATGAGTTTCATTCACAGTGATTTTATTGCCCTTTGTTACCATTTGGTTACTACTATAGTAGGTCCTCATTTGCTTCATTCTTGGCAATACTTGTGGAGCATACTGCTTGATTACTACTTTCACAACTAAGACACCCTGATTAAATAATTGTGCACAACCCACCTTTGAGTAGTGTAACCACTCGACAATAGAGTACATTTCACAACACTATAAAAAAATTCATGCTACGTGACAGCCTCCTAATCTACTCTTTTGCATGCCCTTGAGCTCACATTTGGGACTGTTTCGTGCCTCTAACAAATTCATATTGATTGCAAATTATCCTTTGGTTAAGATATGACTTAATTTATTTGAGAGATCAAAGGCTTGTCTCCTAAGCCACCTAGATAGGCTGTTACAAGATTTCGGAACTAGTCACCTAAAATTAGAAAGAAAATATTAAGTTTGGACAAGTGGAATCTTGCAAATGACAGTTCCAAGCAAAATCTGTAACTCCCGGTTAGGGCTGAAATTGAAGAGTTATTTTTGCTGTCAAAAAGAAAAAAACTAAGAAATAACCAATAATTCGTTGGGGCAGAAATCGATAATAGCCTGTCAATGAATAAAAGAATGAACCCAGAAAATTGAGAGAGGTCAGGTATTTGTGTGAATAATTTGAGAATGGATGGAGAATTTATTTATTTTCTTGCTTCATTAGCTAAATTCATGGTAGCCATATCCCTAGTACACATGGAGGTGTTTTAATTATCTGCCATCGAGTTTTTCCTATGAGTTTCAGTTACATCAGGGTTTCATTTCAGCAGAGATAGCCTCAGCCCTAGCCATTATACATGCGAATGCTTGAGAAACTCTAGTAGGCAATGTTGAACCCGAAATTCACTCATAATTTAGCTCTGTGATCGATATGTGGAAGGAACTGATGTTTTCTTAGTGACAGGCATAGGGAAGCTCTCATAGGAGCCAATAATCGAACTAGGGCTTCAAACGCAGAAAGAGACTCAAGATGCAAGTGGAATGGGTCTATTGTGACAAACGTTGAAAGATTCAAGGAGTTAATCCACTCTTGCAGTCAAGATTGAGGGATACCCACTGAAAATTGGAAGGAAATGCATTACCATTCACCACAGGGTGTATTCCATCCACATTCTGTACATTGAATTAATGTCTTGATAACTCGAGGAGTATCATTACTAGGAAGGGGTTCCTGAGCCCATGATACCTTATTGAATATCGCAAACCCCAGAATATTAGAACCTGTATAGTGAGGTGTGATCACACATTGCGTTTATGGGAACATAGGATCGTTGTTTGAGAAGTAGCGCAGGTTTAACCTAGGCACCAGAATTGTTGTAGTGAAATTTCAGACACAAAGCTTGAGGTCTTATGTGGAGTTACAAATCTTGATGAGGGGATGAGACAAATCAATTAACTCATGTAGTGACAACCTTCCCTATATTCATACAATTTCCAGGCACCAGAAGTGCACAAATTTATAGGTGGAAACCTCAAAATTGTAGGAACTAGAACCCAAGCAACATACACTTGTGTGAATTTCTATTTGGGTATAAGAGACTCACCGATCTATGAGACATTCTGGCCGATGGCAGAGTCCTCTATGTGTTCCTGGTGTTCCTGGTGCCCGGTGTGTTATCCCCCTTTGTTTCCTGGTGCAGTATTCCCCTCCGGTGCCTTGTTTGTACATAGATCTAGTTCCATATGATGGGAGGCAGAGTCCATGGATGCGGCGATAGGCAAAGTTCGTGGAGGATGCGATGGGTCGAGGTAGGGTTCAGAGTTTCGAGACGATGGGAGGCAGATTCTGTGGATGAGGCGAGAGGCAGAGTAATGTGGAGGATGCGATGGGTCGAGGAAGGGTTTATAGTTCATAGAGGAGGCGAGATCTCGGCGGGAGAATGAGGTCGTATGTCATGTGTTTTGTGTTTTGTTTTTTAGTTTTTCATTTAGTTTTAATTAATATTTAGTTTTAATATTTAATATTAAAATATATATTCAAAAAATAAAATATATATTTAATACACAATGGTACCAAGCACTATATAGCCATAGGAAATCATGTAAATGTGCAACACCCCAATATTACCATTCATATCCATAAAATAAAGGTAAGCGTATTAGAAAAAATCACTAATAGTTACAAGGTTTTTCTATGCAAGTGAAATTAGTAAATAATTTGTACTTGTACTAGTGGTATGTTGTGTGCATGGATTTTTGAAGAATATCTTAATGAAATATGGAAAATATTGTGTGAATGTATGTGACTATAGTTTGGGGAGGTTAATGATATTGCAAGTACACCATTACATACACATCATTGGGCTAGAAGGCCTATCTTTCTACACCACTAGATGCAAATCTAGCCACTCTATGTCTACTAAACCAAGAGTTGAGAACAAGGTTAGCCACTATAGTTGTGTGATAATTTATTTTAGCTTTCCTCTATAAGGGATCCAATATAATTCTCTAATCCTACGTAGCTATGCTCCAAATCATATGACATGGTCTAGCAATTTATTTGTATGTAGGTTTTTGAGATGGAGGGGTAGACCCTTATTTGTGGTTGGTGTGTTATGTTCTTGGCTCCACGTTACAAAGAATTTAGTAATTGCTTGACTTTGATGTCAAATAATCAAGTTGTATAGGAACTATTTGAATTTTGCATGCATGTCTAATTTGTTTTCATGGTATCAATTCAGGTGTAGTGTGTGACTATTAAGTGGAAGTTTTCGTCATTTATGGTTGTTGATAAATACATCCCCAACTGGAAAAAGTGTTGGGAATGTAATTTCAAATAGGCCCTATGTGTTTTATTCATTGATTGGCGATAAACCAATTTATAGAGACACAGTTTTATTTGGTCAACAATGTCTTCATTATCCATTTTCCTTTTGGATTTTTACTGCATCTACAAATTGAAATTCTAGACATAGTAAAAATCCAAAAGGATAATGGATCATTTAGATAGCTGGGAAAGCCTGAATCACCTTAATGTCTTCATTATGAACAAATTATTTGATCTTTTTCATTTCTCGTTGCATAGTAGGCAATTTGAAGGAAATGGAAGATAGATTTTTTTATTGTTGGGTGTCACCATTTTTCTAGATAAGGTATGTTAGATTCTTCACGGGATGGATTGCCATTATTTGTAGACATATTATGAAATCAAGCAAAGACATTAATGTGTGCATGTACAAGTGCAACACATTAGTTATGGTCAAGTTCGACATCATTGTAATATTTGTTGTTTTGTATATTACAAAGCAATACATTTATGATACATGGATTGGTCACATAAAGGTCATGTATTTTTTTCCCTTTGTTCCATTCCTTTTCACAAATAGTATGTCAAGGTATATAAAGTTGCGTCGAAAGTAATTTGTAATTTGAGCAATGTCTTATGGAAAATTACATGTGTAACCACTGTATTTGTATCTCTTGGTTTGAGCATGCTTAACTTGCAAAATTGCACTAACGATGATGATGATGAAGATGAAGATGATGATGATGATGATGATGATGATGATGATGATGATGATGATGATGATGATGAGGACGATGATGATGATGATGAGAATGATGGAAGTGATGATGAAGATGATGATGAAGATGAGGATGATGATGATGCTGATGATGATGGTGATGATGATGATGATGAAGATGGTGATGATGATGATGATGAAGATGATGATGAGGAGGAGGAGGAGGAGGAGGAGCAGGAGGATAATGATGATGATGATGATGATGATGATGATGATGAAGATGATAATGCTAACAATGATGATGACAATGATGATGATGTTAAGATTCAATATGCTAAGATAGAAAATATCAGCATTTCATTTCATATCACAACAATAGCATATACAGGATCACTGAAGAAACAACAAGCATAGCATAAACACAAGAGACATAGATTTATCCTAGGAAATGCTCATGGGGTAGAAAACCCAACAAAGCTTCCTCAATATAGATGACCAGCAATATACAAATATGCAAACCAAAGACATGATCTCTTCCTTCTCCTAGAAGACCTTTCTCTCACAAGTGTGCTGCATTCCAAGGGAGGGAAGTGTGTCAAATGAGGAACACACCTCCTCTATATATACACATCTCCGACTTGTACTTTATATTAACTAGGTCGGCCCCAACTTTACCAATGTGTTAAACACCCCATTACAACTGATTAGGCCGACCCCACTAGGGTGGTCTAATAACCCTTTGACCCACATAACACATACAGGGCAAACCCCCACTAGGGAAGTCTAATAACCCAAGTTACCACAATCCGACGAAGGAATGAACATCTCAGGTTATACAATAAGATCTTCACGGAGGAATGAAACATCTCCGGAATAATAAAGTACAAATATAATATTCTTAGAAGTTACAATATTCAACACTCCCCCTTAACGAGAAGGATATTATAACAACATCTACAGGAGCAAGGAGTCATCGACTACATCATACATGATACATCTATAAATCATTGGGAGCTTTCTCAACATCATTAGTAACTCAACCAGTTACTGGAATATCTTCAATATTGGAACATCAACATCTTCAGTACTGAGTCTTCTGCAGCACCTGAACAGCTACAACATCATCATCAGCTCGATCCTCGTGATCAACAGCATTGTCATCACACGATCATCAGCATCGTCATCATACGATCATCAACATCGTCATCATACGATCATCAGCATCATCATCATATGATCATCAACATCGTCATCATACGATCATCAGCATTGTCATCACATCATCTCGATCTACAGCATTTGGATCATCATGATCTATAGTATCTGGATCATTGTCATTTAGATCAACATGATCATCAGTATTAGTATCCACACCAATACAAGTATACACATCATCAATACAAGTATCAATACAAGTATCCTCATCAATACATATCATCAATACAAGTATCAATACATCAATACAAGTATCCTCATCAATACAAGTATACATAATAGCAGCATACCCTGCAACACACATGATCATATTACAGGATGATCAATCCCGCTCTCTTTAGGACATAGGTCCATGGAGGATACAATTTAGATCAAGTTCCAGGATGATCAATCCTTATCACTTTAAGACAAGTCTCATGTCTAGGGACGATGCAATCCCAATCACGTACCTTTTGAACCGAGGTCCAGGGACGATCCAGTCCTATCATGTACCTTTTGAATCGAGGTCCAGGGACGATCCAGTCCTATCATTCAATTATTAGAGACCTCTGTCTATGGCTCAATTCAAGGGATCATAAATATAGGGACGATCCAATCCCATTCTCAGAGACATCATGTCTACGGATCAATTCAAGGGACCATAAATCCAGGGACGATCCAATCCCATTCTCAGAGACATCATGTCTACGGCTCAATTCAAGGGAGGATAAATCTAGGGACGATCAAAACCCATTCTCGGAGACATCATGTCTACGGTTCAATTCAAGGGACCGGATTCTTGGGATGATCCAATCCCCACATTTCCACCAAGGACTTCATTCTTGGAGACATCATGTCTACGGTTCAATTCAAGGGACCAAAGTCCAGGGACAATCCAATCCCCACATGTCCACCAAGGAATTCATTCTCGGAGACATCATGTCTACGGTTCAATTCAAGGGACCGAAGTCCAGGGACGATCTAATTCCCACATGTCCACCAAGGACTTCATTTTCGAAGACATGTGTCTACGGCTCACTTTAGGATTGAAGTCCAGGGATGATCCAATCTCCACTTGTCCACTTAGGACTTCATTTTCAAAGACATGTGTCTACGGCTCACTTTAGGACTGAAGTCCAAGGATGATCCAATCCCCACTTGTCCACTAAGGACTTCATTTTAGAAGACATATGTCTACGACTCACTTTAGGACTGAAGTCCAGGGATGATCCAATCCCCACTTGTCCACTAAGGACTTCATTATCGAAGACAACTGTCTACGGATCAATTTAGAATATATGTTCAAGGATGATGCAATCCCCTTGTCAACTTAGACCCTGTCTAAGGACCATCCACCAACCTTTCTGTCGGCATTGCCAATATAGGTATCCACATCATCGACCTCACTGTCAATGCAGGAAATCTAATCATAAGTGACCGCATCACTCCCCCTTTCGAGGAGGGTCCTTTTGAACTACACCAAGCTTGTCTTGGAAGTACTCAAACTTTACTTGAGGTAGAGGTTTGGTTAGTACATCGGTAACTTGTTCACTTGAGGTAGAGGATTGGTTAGTACATCGGCAACTTGTTACAGATTCAAACTTTATAGTTCCTTTCTGCACCATATCTTGTATATAGAAATGTTAGATCTCTATGTGCTTTGACTTATCATGGAACACTGGATTCTCTGCCATCTTGATAGAACTCTTGTTTGTCACATAGGATCATAGTTGGGTCTATCTCTAAGTCAAATAATATTTAAGCCATACCGCTTCACAACTAGCAGAGCAAGCAGCCATATATTCTGCTTTGGTTGTGCTGAGAGCCACACTGGTCTACTTCCTGCAAAACCACGAGATCATGGCTGATCCCAGACAATAACATCCTCTCGATGTGCTCTTCCTGTCTGATACACTTCCTTCCCAATCAACATCTGTGTAGCCATCTGAAGTCATGATCTCCAAGATAACATAGATCAAAGTCTATCGTACCCTTTAGGTGCCTCATCACATGCTTTGCAACTATCAGATGAACACATCTAGTTTCCACTAGATACTAACTCAAGGTGTTCATAGCAAGGCATATATCTGGCCTCGTATTCGTCAGATACATCAACGACCCAACAATATGTCTGTACAGAGTCACATAAACTAACTCTGAGGAGTCATCAGCTAACAACTTCAAGTCGGAACCCATGAGAGTGGCCATGGTTGTATATTTGAACAAATCAATTCTTCTCAATATTTTCATAGCATACTCTCCTTGGTTGAGAAATATTCCTTTTGAGCCCTTTCATGCTTCCAGTCCTAGGAGGTAAGGGATCTTTCATTTTTATTTCTGCAGCCATCTTCTTCTTTCTTTTCATGATCTGATTGTAAAAATAGATCATCCACATACAGTAATAGTATGACAAGTCCATCATTCATAATCGATCAGCTTTACTTTTGGTAAAGCCCAAGCTTATCAAGAAACTATCAATTCTCCCTTTGTGACTGAACATCATTCACAGTCTACATTTAGTGATCTTCTGCATATCTATCTGTTCCATCTCTCGTCAGATGGGTCTACTAATATGAGCCTCAATATCATTCGAACTCTATGGTGAGTTCCTTCTTGCATCCATGTCATCTTTGTATGGAAACCATATTCAACCTTGTAGCAAAGGTTGAGATCCACATCACCCATGGTGATAATTAAGCTCATCAATTGACTATCGATCCTGGGTACCCATACAGAGCTTTCTTCAATTGAATCCTTGATTCACACTTCTTCTTCAATTACATCATTATGATAATGATCTTATCTAGCCACTTGGAGCAAAACATCTCATCATGATTCTCTTCCTCTTTCTAAGAGAATCTTCTAGCCACGAGCCTTCTATATTATGTTTGATTTGTAAATCTCCTTGTTGAACATCCATCACTTGTTCGGTTTTCATCATTCTTCATGATCTTTCCTACAAATCAAGATTAATTACATGATTAGCAATGCTTCATAATCATCAAATCATGTTGACATGATAACCTATTATGCATACAGATATGATTTACATAGTTATGCTACTATCTTGACCAATACTTTGGCACAACACTTTTCCATATCATGTATGCATACAGTGGCTATCTAGATGCCTTCCATCTCTACCAAAACATACTATCGAGAGTGTGCACAGCTCTCAGCATGTCAGCAAAGAGGTTTCATTCTAGACAAGCAACAATGGAATGTTTGTCCAAATTACCAATCATATGCATATTAGTAGTATACTGTTAAATGTTATATGAATGTTTACACTCAGCATGATATATTCTAGGAATACAAATATGCATACAACTATTAAAAGCAATATCATTTACTATTTCAAATAACAACTCAAATACTTATCTTTTATGTTTGTGTGGTTGCCTCCTGCTTGATCTTCTATATGACTTTTGAACTTCTATTCATTTTGTACCACTATGCATGCTCAAGTGTGCACTAGTGTCATCCTCATGATCTCATACACAAACATACATTCATTAGTATAATCTCAATATTATCAAAATATTGTAATTCTAAATAATCTTGAATATGTATAGTCATGATCATAGATAATAAACATTAGTATTCAAGGTTTCAGGGAAGTCTTCTTTTAGACATGCATGTTCTTGTTTGATCATAGGACTCTTCTGGTTAGTTAAATCATCAATCAAGATAAGAGACATAATATGCATAAACCCTTGATTACTAACTTTATGAATAAGCATAACAAATCATACCAAGTATACTTATATAAGGGATCCTAACACAAGTTAAGATTCTAACTTGACATAAGAAAACATACCTGGATTAGTATACCTGCTTAGTTATGTCTAACATACCTAATCAATATCTTCTTTGTTCTCTTC